>CM057459.1:701892500-703332500 GCA_016271365.2 Neoceratodus forsteri | reverse complement strand
ATGTCACTATCTCAGTACGATGCAAGAGTTTTTTGAGGTTCTCAGTAACCCTTTTAATACCAGAGGCCTGATCACGTGTGGGGATACAGACGGATAGGACAGTGAGGGATTTTCTCTGGTGACCAAGGATAATTTTGACTGCAAGCATTTGGGATGCGTTGGTAGGTGGTGCTGTTGGGAGGACATGGCTCGCAATGGTTTCAGTTACATAAATGGCACAGCCATCTCCTCGCTTCCCAACACGGTCAAACCTGAAAATGGCATAGCCAGGGATTGCTACTGTATTGTCTGGAACCTTGGGGGAGAGCCAGGTTTCGCTGAGTGCTAAGATGTTCAGTTTATGTATAGATACCCAGACTTGGGAGTTCATTTAGCTTGGGCAGTAAGCTCCAAATATTAATTGAGGCTAAAGTGGAGAATTTAAGGAGTTATGTGGGTGAATGGGTGTTGCTTGGGGACCTGAGTTGGGGTGGACATTTCCTGAGAGAAGTAATAATAGCAGAATAATCCTAAGAAGGTAACGAGCAAGGAGTTTATTGTGCTTAAGCTCTTGCCATCTGGGGATTTTGTGCGGATGGAAGTTGCTGATAGGAGAGAGTAGCAATAGGAGGATGCAGTACTCAAGGGGGCGGGTTCTTATGCACTCAATAGGGGTGGTCACAGTGGTTAGTCAAGTAGAGTGAAAGTCAAAGCACAGTGTACTTGATGGGATGTCTCTGATGGGTATAATGCACGTAGACAGTAGAGTGGGGGGGGACCACAATAAAGGAAGAGGGTAAAATAATGAGAAAAAATATGAGCGGTATAGTAGTAGAGTGGAATATTGTGATTACAGAAAGTGACAGGGGTAGTTACAAGGGGAGGAGTTATAATTTATTGAGCAGTAGACTGTAGAACAGCTAGCAGCAAAAGAAAGCTCATACAAGTGTGCAGACAGGGAGAGTAGGATATGCTAGCGAGTCACTTTAAGGGGAGTACAAGATAGAGTGAGCGACAGGGGAGAGGAGCTAGGAGGTGGTGCCTTGTGGGGGAGGAGGGGAATTTAATAGCGGTTGGGGCAGGTGGGTAGGAGAAAATTTAGTATATATGGAGCAGAACCAGCTAAAATATCCTGGCACTGAGAGTCTTTTGAAAATCAGAGCACCAGAGGCGCTGATTCTGCCAAAAATGAGGTTAGTTCAATCAGGGGATACAGAGGAGTGGCTACAGCCAATAGTGGCACCACTCAGCCGCGAGGCAGCCTGTGGACATTCGGGGCCGAGCTACCTGGATCCTGAAGTAGCATACCTGATTCAGGGCAGGTGGGTAGCGAGATGCAGTTTCACTGGCCGAATTCCTTTGCGGCTTGTAAGCTGCAGAGCCCCATGGGGCTGTGTCCTGAAGGGAGAAAGTGGGGAGGGGTAGTTAAAAAAGCAGAACTGAAGCAAGGGGTTGGACTAGGGGGAGAAAAAAGCAGGGGGCGTTTAGCGAGAAAAATGGGTGGGAGAAGGGAAATTAAAGATGAGCCAGAATGGCTTTGGGCATCTCAGGTTATGGCACCAGTCTTTCTTGAGTGTTGCAGGGATTTAAATTAATTGCTAGGTGGGGGGGTGACAGAAATTCATTGTAGAAGTTAACTAGGCAGAGGGAAACAGGGGGATGGGGCGCCGAGAGAAGCACTTAGAGACAGCAGAGGGTGAGGAAGCACTTAGCTTGTGAGGGTAAAGAGTGTTGAAAAAAGGTTGAAAGGCACTAGGACTATTTTGACCTTCAACATTGCTGGATAACTTGTTGTATGTATAGCTACTTGTTTTGCTTGTTGTAACACTATCAGGACCTCTTTGTGAATGAGCTTGCTCAATGGAGTTTTCCTGCAATAAACTTGAACTTCCCCATGTTTTATTTTTTAATTTAACTAGTTCCTTTGATTCTTTTTGTCACACAGGTACTTACTGAACAGACTAACGTCGGTTTCAGTTTTTCTTAGAATGTTTCTGTTTTCTTGCTGCTCTGTGAATTTTTGCCTTTCTAGGTCACTAGGTTGCTGAAATGGTGATGAATGTGCCATTTTTTAGGAAGAGAGACAAAGACGTTAGTACTGTAGACCCCTGGTTATTTTTTTTGTTTCTGTGAGAAATGTGTCTTTCTTCAGCCACACGCAAGTTAGATTCCCGCTCGGTGGTTTCAGTGAGGTTAGTGTGATCAAGTTGACAGCGCAAGGAGCCAGCAGCACTAGCATGAGAGTGATTTTACAATTTCTGCAAAAGGTGCTTAATCAAACTCTGTTACACATGGGTGATTATACACAGCTCTGTATAACAGAGTTTAACAGCTTCTACCCACAGTTGATAATCATCACTAACCAGTTATTATATATACAATACTGTATGGGGGTGAGTGCACAATAAGAAATTAATGCCCATCCGAGGCACGGGTTGCTACATAAACTCCAAGGGCGAAGCCCAAGGGGTTTATTAAAGCATCCCACACCAAGGGTTGGCATTCGTTTCTCATTTGTGTACTAACCCCCATACATTGTTAGATGTAATTGCTGGCTTGTCTTTTTTCGCCAAAAAAACGGAAAAAACATTGTGCTACACGTTTGCCAGGAACCAAACTTTTTTATTGAACAGTAGTTGGTTAGTTTCAAACTGTTTCAGAAGAAATTGGAGTTGCAACTGTAATAATACTAATTATTTTACTACAAAAGTTTTTTTTTTTTTTTTTACAGCAGGTGTTTTTTTCTTTAAGTTCAGTTCTTGTGAAGTGAAAATGGGAATATTTAGGCCATGAAACGGAAAATACGTAAGGCCAACATCGGGTTAATAGTTAAACTTTTTTGTAGTAATTGTGTTTAACTTTGCTGTACCTTCACAGAAAGTCTTAGTTAAGTGTCTTTTACAATCCAGTAGTGGTGATTTTCTGGTTTCGTCCAGGGTTTCCTTTGTTATTTCCTCCGTGTGTTTTCAGTCGCGGATATGTAAATTAGGGTTATTAAGTATGCATTCTTTCACTGGGTTGCCTCAATGATATTAATATTTCTTGACGTGACGGAGGAAAAAAGGAAACCTGACAAAACCAAAAGATCTCGGCAATGGTTTTAATAGAAATAAAGCTTTTGTTTCTGCTAGTTTTACAACCACGACAGAGCTGTGACAGCTTTCACTGCAGAGAATTTACGTCATGAAAAGTAGACAGGTATACAGTAGAGGAGCAGGTGGTGCGTGTTCGCTGTTAGAACCCGTGGGTTATAACGGCGAATTATAACCTGCTCCTACTATGGGAAAAAAGAATACACAGTACACTGCAGTTATGAAGTCCTGGGTCCATATAAAAATAAAAATTGGCAGTTCAAAGGGAGTGCTAAAATTAAGACTGCAGAAGCAAGAGCAGATATACTCAGAAACATCACACATCCTATAGTGGATTACTGCATTATGACTGTTCAGGCATTCAAAGCAGTACTAGACAGATTCCTGAAGGAAAATACCTTTGAAGGTTACAGCCAGCGTGTGTGAGGATGACACTGCAGCTGTTAAACCTTAGTGTGTGTCAGCACTCGCACCGGTGTTTAGTCACTGTTGTGGGGCAAGCAAAATGGACTCTGCTACCACAATGCTACATTACTATGACCAATTTTCTTGAGAGGGGCAATGTCTGGCAAGATAGCAAAACTGTGGTCCCAATCTCTCTTCAAAAAGTGCCATGGTGTCTTTATCTTCTATCTGGACAGCCACCAGAGATAGAGAGAAGGAACCTAGACTTAACATCTCACCTAAAGAATGTCTTCTCAAATAGTGCAGCAGCCCTTCAAAGTACAGTGCTCCCTTGCTATAATGAATGAAATGGGAGCCATAATGTGAGTTTGTTATAGCTCCCTGTTCACGACATCGAGGGACACTATTTGGAGCAATGATGCCTGAAAGCAGACTGTAACTGTGCCACCCCCATCTCCCCAACTGCCTCCCACTCTACAGATTTTTTTGTTAATAATGGTGTTTATCCTCCTTGGTTGGGACCCAGTGGGCTATCAGCCCTGTCCCTGGGTGCCAACGACCGGCCACCTACCTCCTTCCTCCTCCTCTTCCTCCTGGTGATCTGGCAGGGTGGGTCTCAGTGCTCTGGGCAGGGCTTCATTGAAGTCTGGTCCCACCATCCATTTTCCACCACTTTTCTCCCTTTACTCCCAGGGGCCTCGGCGACACAGAAGCACATGCGCGTGGAGGCACACCTGCACTCTGGAATTGGTGACCCCATTCAACCCACCCTGGTCTAATGCCAGCCCATCTGTGTGGCACCACCACCAAGCCTCCACTCAGAAGCAACCAAGCGTCGGGAAGGCTCAACTCCCCAATCTGGGACAGGAGAGCTGCCCAGTGGCTGTGCAATCTTCTCCAGCCCTCCAACACGGCCCATTCCCATGACCCAAGCTCATTTCTGAACTTGGGTCGCTATGCAAGTCACGACTACTTACAGCCCTCAGCCCTCTGCCCACCACAGGCCGGGCTTAGGTTTTTTTTTTTTTTTTATTTGTTTAAAAGCACAGCCCTTTGCCTTGGAATACAGTATGGATGTCCTGCCGCTGTTCTCTGATGTTCTCACTGCCTGCCTGCTCACACTCAAGCTCCCCTAACTTTCTTTCATACAGCCTCTCTACAGCTTAGCTTTAATTTTAATTCCTCAAACAGTATTTCATTTATCTATAAGGGTGAGCAGGAGGACAAGAGCGAGCGAGGAGAGGGAGAGAGAACATTTTTGTGGTGAAGTAAACTGAGGATTGGGGCAGGAGAGAGCGACAACTTCATGGATTGGGGACAGAAGGGGTCATCAACAGTAACAATCAGCAGGCAATACAGAACTGTGTAGTGTGGTGAGATTGTGTAGCTGTTACTGATTTGTTCCAAAATGCTGATCTTAGCCTTGAAATATGCAGCATGTCCCGTCTCTGTTCTCTGCAGCTCGCAGTGCCCGCCTGTCCGCTCACACTCATGCTCCCCTGGCTTTCCCTACCCAGTCCTCGTATGGCACAGCTCAGCTTTAGTATTAATTTCTTGAAGAGTATTTTATTAATTTAATTTATCTGTGAAGGTGCGCAAAGGAGAGCAACAGTAAGCAAGGACAGAGACAGAGAGAATTGTTGTGCTCAGGTGAACTGGGGATTGGGGTGGAAGGGGACAGAGCGAGACAAGGAGACAACTTCATTGATTGGGGATGAAGGGGTTGGCAACAGTAACAATCAGCAGGCAATACAGAACTGTGTAGTATTTTTTTATACCTTTTACAATTTTATCAGTGAGGGAAATGGGGAGTTTGTGTAGCTGTCACTGCCCAATGAAAAGAGCAGACACTACTGGGAGCCATGCAACGCATCGTTATAACCAGGAGTTTGGTATAATGAGGTTCGCTATAGCGAGGGAGTACTGTACCACTCTGCAGAGTTATGGTATGAGCTCTGGTATCCCCAGTGTAGGCCTGTCTGAAGCCAGGACCCTCTGACCTTGACGTGAGAGCGTTATCAAACTGAGAAACAGTGAAATACATACAATATAGAGCTTGCAGGGCTGAAAGCTCACATAAACAGATTACTTACCTGTAACAGTAGTTCTAGGAGTGGTATATGTTGTTCATCCACACTTATTGGCATGTCCCTTTCTCCGTTAAGAATCGCCGGAAGTCTTCAAGCTGGCTCCTCCACCACCGGGTGGTATAACCCTGGCTCAGCCCTATGATGCCAGATCTTAGCCTGCTGGAAGCCAGGTTTGTGCATCCGGCGGGGAGTCGGGAGGGTCGGGTGATGAACAACATATACCACTCCTAGAACTACTGTTACAGGTGAGTAACCTGTTTTTCTAGGATCATGGATATGTTGTTCATCCCCACTTATTGGTAGACTCCTAGCAGTTCTCCAGGAGGAGAGAGGCAAGGGACACACCCCCACTAATACTCACTTGGGAAACAGAAATTGGAGAAGTGAGGTCACAAAACCAGCACCCCAGAGTGACTCAAGGTCGATGTGGTAATGGGTAATGAAGGTATTTGCTGACTTCCAGGTAGCAGCCAGACAGATTTCCTGGATAGGGATGTCCCTGGAAGCAGCCACCGATGCAGCGGTATGGCGGGTAGAATAAGCTCTTATCCCTCTGGGAGGCTCCATGCCACCAACTCATAGCACAGACTTATACAAGATGTAATCCACCTTGCAATAGTCTGTTTTGCTGCAGGTCTGCCAGAAGCGGCTTCAGCGTAGGTGACAAACAGCTGGTGAACCTCTCCCCAAATTTCCACCATCCTCTCCTTATAAGAGGAGAGCGCTTGTCTCAGGTCCAAAGTTTGGAGCCTGTACTTGGCCTCCGAGGTGTAATTAGAGTAGTATACTGGCAGAGTTAACACCTGGTTAAGGTGAAACTCTGACACCACCTTCGGAAGGAATTTCGGTTGGGGGCGGAGGACAACCTTGTCCCTGTAGAAGACCAGATCCAGATAAAGGGAGTCCACTGAAAGCGCCTGGAGCTCTCCTGTCCTTCTGGCAGATGTGACAGCCACCAGGAAGGCCATCTTCCACAAGTGTGACAACACACATTTGTGCACTGGTTTGAATGGCTTGCCCATGAGCTTTGCCAGTACCAGCAGTAGGTCCCAAGGAGGTGGAGGTTCATGCACCGGAGGGGATATGTGATCCAGACCTTTGAAAAAACACCCGACCACTGTCTCCTGCGCCGTCAGCTGACCAACCCGCGCCCGATAAGCAGAGATGGCTGCCAGGTGCACCCTAAGGGTCAATGACCGAAGACCCCCTTTGGAGAGAGACCAAAGGTAGTCGAGAATGTTAGCCACTGGACAGGACAGAGGGTCCAGGCCCTTGCCCCGACACCAAATGGAAAATCTTTTCCATTTGAAGGCATAACATTTCCTGGTCGATTCCTTTCTGGATGCCTCCACCATGGTGAGGACATCCTTGGAAAGACCCAAAGCCTGGAACTCTAGCCGCTTAGGTACCAGGCTGTGAGGTGCAGGGATTGAAAGTCCAGATGGCATACCTTCACTTGATTGAGAGAGATCAGGTCCGGGCGTCCTGGAAGCCGCTCCAGGGGCCTGCAGCTGAGGCTGAGGAGATCTGGATACCAGAACTGGTGCGGCCAGTCTGGGGCCACCAGAATCACCCTCACCTTGTCCTTCCTCGCCTTGCGGAGCACCTTGTGGATCAAGGAAAATGGAGGGAAGGTGTAGAAGAGGCCTGGGGTCCATGGCCTTGAGAAGGCATCCCCCTGCAGCGAGCCCTGCTGAGGGGGGCAGGCATGAAACAGCCTCAGCTTGGTGTTTTCCCCGGAGGCAAACAGATCCACCATCGGTTTGCCCCAGTGGAAGAACAGGCTGTAAGCTACCTCTGAATGGAGAGACCACTCATGGGATGTCTCGGCTAAGCAGCTGACAGCATCCGCCAGATGGTTTGAGGCTCCTGCCACATGAATGGCTAGGAGATCCGCCTAGAGATAGCTGATGAGGGTCCAGATGCAGAGCGCCTCACTGCAAAGCAGATGGGAGTGTGTGCCGCCCTGTTTGTTGAGGTAGTACATGGTCGTAGTATTGTCCGTCTGGACTCGAACTACTTGACCCTGGAGCTGAGGAGCGAAGGCTGACAGTGCCAGTCTGACTGCTCTGAGCTCCAACAGGTTGATGTGGTATCAGGACTCCTCGGAGGTCCAGAACCCATGGGCCCTTTTGTCCCCCATGTGGGCTCCCCAGCCCATTAGTGAGGACGGCCGTCGGCTCTGGGCAGACAAACTGGATCCCTTCCTGCAACCGGTCTGGCACGGTCCACCACTGGAGAGCGTCCCACATCTTTTGGATTACAGTGATCAGCTGGTCGAAATGACCGTGGATGCTGAGTCCACTGGGTGACCAGCTCCCATTGGAGGGGGCGCATGTGCCACCGGGCCCAATGGACCATGGAGGTGCACGCCACCATGTAACCCAGAAGGCGAGAAAGTCCTGGGCAGGGCGCAATTACCCAACCAGAAATGATTGGGCAAAGGAGGAGAGAACCTCCGCCTTGTCTGCGAGGAGCCAAGCTCTGGCTTGACGAGAGTCGAGCTCTGCCCCGATGAAGCACATCACCTGAGAAGGCACGAGTTCCAACTTGGCCTTGTTGATCAAGAGGCCGAGTTGGGAGCAAGTCTGGAGGGCCAGGTCCCTGGACCTCTTCACCCTGCTAGGTGGGTCCTGCTAAGAGTCAATCATCGAGGTAGGGGTAAATTCTGATCCCCCGACGCCTGAGATGGGCTGCCACCACTGCCATGCATTTGGTGAAGACTCGTGGGGTTGATAACAGGCCAAACGGCATGGCTCGGAACTCGTATAGGGTCCCTTCGGCTCTGAAGCGAGGAACCACCAATGAGACGGACGGGTTGGGATGTGAAAGAACGCGTCCTGCAGATCCAGTGAACAGAACCACATGTTTCGCTCCAAGGATGGTATGATCTGGGACAGAGTGACCATCTGAAAGGTGCGTGACCTGAGATACCGATTCAGGTCATGCAGATTTAGAATGGGGCGCCAGCCCCTCGTCTGCTTGGGCACCAGGAAGTACATGGAGACAAAGCCTGGGTCTGCTGGGGAATCAGCCACTGGAGCTACTGCCTCCTTGAGGAGGAGCTGAGTGATGTTATCTTGGAGACTGAGTATGGATGGATACGCTTTTCTCCCGAGAGGTGCGGGCTTGGCATGGAGGGAGCTGCTCGAATTTCAGAGGCAGTCCCTGACTGACCACTTCCAAACCCACCTGTCAGTGGTAATAACGGACCAGGCAGAAAGAAAGTGGTGGAGCCGGCCCCCCGCAGGAGGACCCAGAGCTGGCATGATGGGAGAGGGGGTGGCAGCCCCGCCCGTCACTGAGTAGGCTTGGAGGAGGAGGATCCAGGACCTGAACCTCGGCCTCCTTTACAGGCCTGGGAGGGCCCGAGCTTGGGCTGGGGGTGCCAAGCTTGAGCCTGCTGCTGCCCTCCTTGAAAGGAGGGTTGCTGTGCCGTAGGGGAAGAGTGCCAAAAAGGCTTCTTCTTCTGCTGTTTCTTGCTTGAAGAACCTTTAGCAGAAGAAGCATCCAAGGTGGCATTGGACTGCTCAATACACTGAAGGTGACCAGTCACACCTGGGCCGAAAAGGTCGGTGCCCAGGAAAGGCACATCAGCTAGTTTATGCTGAGTATCTGCCAGAAGAGAGGAGAGTCTCAGCCAAGCTCTGGGATGAGAGGCAACTGCGGCTGCCATCAAGCAGGCATAAGAATCCCCAATGTCCAGGGCTGTCTGAAGCTGCTGTTTGGCAACAGCCCGGCCTGATCCCAGACCTGCTTGACCGTGGTCTGCATGTCCGTGGGGAGGTGTGGGAGGACTTCATCCAAAGACTCCAAGAGGGCATGGGAGAAGTGTGCCATGATGACGATGAACTTGCCTGACGAAGGTCTAAAGATGAAGCCGCATGGACCTTTCGAGCCGAATGATCCAAGAGTTTGGATTATTTTTCAGGTCATCGGTCAGTATCGGCAGAACTGCCAGTAGGCCTGAACACAGAGGCGGTCACCAAGCTCTCGATCGAAGGGTGCTCTGTAAACCTGCATGAGACCCCATGGGCACCAAATACTTGCGGGCCATGCGGGCAGATGGAGCTGGACAGGAGGCAGGGTGCTGCCAAAGTTCTAAGGCCGGGCCAACTATGGCCTCAGCCACAGGAAAGGCCTCCGTCAGGGTGTCCCCTCTCTTGAGGATGTCCGTGAGAGGTTACTCTGCCTTTTTCTGGATAGGTTCCAGGGGCATCCCTGTAGACTCAGAGATGAGGCGAAGAATGCCCTGAAAGGACGAAGGACCTTTCTCCGTCTCTATCCCACCGGCCGATTCGTCATTCCTGGGATGAGAATGTAGGCCGGTCTCATCCAAATCTGAGGACTCCAGATACAACGGTTGACCGCCCAGGTCAGTCTGGGGTGACAGTGACCGAAAGATGCCGGGGAAGCCCAGTGTCTGGTCTGTCTTCCTTAGAAGGAGCCCCTCCCACAGGTTGCTTGGGTGGTGGTTCCACCACGATCGGTGGAGAGACCGGAGGTTTCGCCGACTCTGCGGGCGGGGGAGCCAACTTAATCGGCTCCGAAAGAGTCTACTTCGGCCTGGGAGGCGAAAGCCAAGTAATGGACAGGGTGGAAGCCGGAGTCGGCTTGTGCCCAGACAAAATCAGCAGTTGCCACATGAGGTCCTCGTAATGCCGACAGAGTTTCTGCCGGAGACTCTCCTCATCTGAGGAGGATGAGGACGACCGATGGCATCACCTCTTTTTTGAGTGCTTGTGGTTCTTCCTCGGCCTGTCGGTTGAGGGGGTCCTAGACTCGATCGAGATTGGATTGGCTGATTCGGTTGTTCGGGAGACACCGGCAGGACGGAGATTTCCCAGGGTCGGGGACCACTTCCTCGACTGGATTCCCAGCGGGCTAGTTCTCCTCATCGGGGAACGAAAGGACCAGAATCCGACAGAGAATCGTCGACCAGAGTCGGCGACAATGGGTTGATCGGTCAATGATTATTTCAACCTCGATCGACACTTCGGTCGACTGGCCAGACGGCAAAGCCGAGAAGCCAGTGACTGAAGAGGCAATTTCGACCAACGTTGAGACTGCCGGTTCCTGGGACCGAGATCTCTCCCTATCCCAAGAACGTCTTCGCCGAGACGAAGATTATCCTGGGTCCTTTTCCCACTTAATGGACCGAGAGGAGTGCATGCCTGCAGGACCCTCTCCCTTACTCGGGAGAGACTGACACAACTCTCAGAAGGAACCCGAGAAGGTGGTGCCCAGGTTGAGCGGAACAAAGAAGCTCTGTAAGGAAGATTCCACGGCACAAGCCGCTTCCTCCTCGAAGGTTTGCATGCGTTCCAATTGCATGCCGTGGAAACCGCCTGAGTCTCCTTTGATTTCACTGGAGTGTTCCGTTTTTCCAGCCTCCCCAACTTCAGGCATGCGAGATAGTCGTTGAGGACATTAGGGTGAAATGCAAGACAAAATGCAGCACTACAGGCAATAGATGCCGCAGCGGTGTGGGGATCGGTCGTGACATTTCTACAGCATTTAACACGGAAATCCGTGGGAAGACTTGTCTTCCATAACTGAAATAAGCAGTCGGTCGCTAATGCTAACTAGACGAATTTTCAGAATAACGGTTTTGAAGCCAGGGCCTACAAAATGCTGGAGCACGAAGGAGGCAACCTGAATCTCCCAGTGGAAAGGAGGATCTGGCATCATGGGGTGGAGCTGAGGGTTATACCACCTGGGTGGGTGGAAGGAGCCAGCTTGAAGACTTCCATCAATTCTTAAAGGGGAAAGGGACATGCCAATAAGTGGGGATGAACAACATATCCACGATTCTAAAACTGATCTTTTACTCACAGCCCCCCCTTTTTCTGAATAAGATGTAAAGGTACTTTAGTATACAGAACATTCATCTATTGCTGTACTGGGAAAAGTTAACTTCTTAGCTTGGAGGCATAATACATTTTAAACAACCATTCAATCACAAAAATGTGGTTAAAAGCTTAACTTACCAAGACATTCAAATTTTTACTTTCTTGCTTGAATTTTTCTGCAAATTCCCAGATCCTTCTGGGATTAGACATATCCAGAATATGCACAAAAACATTCTAGAAAACAAATGCACTGTTTTAGATATCATCCAGCTTGTAAATAAATGTTGAAAGAGATGCATTTTATTTTGCAGCATTCCAGAATGCTGCATGGAAGGTACAATGGACAAATAGGCTATTACCATTGTGTGGAGATCGGAGATGGCTCTGGGTCTTCATTCTTTGCTGGAAGAGTTTGGACCATATGAGCCCCATCCCTTGGACATTGGTGTGTGTGTTCCACTGACATCCTGCTCACGGTTTTCCTAATCCCCGGCTGTTGCAGTGTGGTATGAGTGTATAGCAAGGGATATTATGACATTACATACTTGTCTTGTTAAACAATTTCCCCTTTTGTGATACACAGTTACTATAGTAGTAGAAGTATATTCTAATATTAATATCCTTATGTCATATATTGCAGCCATTTCCTGGTTATCTGTTAATTTGCTTTTGGTTTTTTTTGATTGTACTGTTTTGTATTTATGAAATTTTTAAGAAAAAGATTGACAACTTTAAGTCTGTAATGCACAACATAACTTTTTCTCTCTTTTCCAATTTGTTTTCTCTATGTGTCTGCATGTCCACCTTATCCTCCACTACCAGTCCACAACACTGCCTGCATCATAAGATACCCTACTGGTCTCGGCAGAACTCTTTTCAAACTGTTGATAGTCCACAAGGAAAGGCTTTGCTTGGTGGTCCTTAGGAGGATAGCAGGGAACCCCCCAGGCATATGACCAATTTGTTTCTGGATACTGGGAGGAGCTGGGACTTGTGGTATGGGGACAAAGTGGCATCATGGACAGATGCCAGCGACATTGTCCCCCCCGCCATATAATCACTCTAACCACCCATGGGAATGCTATGTGCATCCTTTTGTGCCAACGGGGGGGGGGGGTAAGGACTTAGTGTGGTCACCCAAATCATCACATACTGACTCTTAACCCATACAGGAGTCCCTGTGACAGCAAGGATGCTACAACCTTCCCCCTGCAGTCAGAAAGCACCATTTCTGCAGTGTTCCCAAGGAAGGGTTCATGAGGTGAACCCATGTCACCCACATGGGTGCGTGACATGCTCTGATAATGCCAACTAGCCAAGGTAAGATAATTTTTTTGTGGCTTTTAAAAAATGTTTTCAAAAACAAATAAAGGCTTCAAAGAGCCTCACAATACAGAGATACTACTGATGGAGAATGTTAAATAAATTTAGTGGTCTCCTATTAAAAATTGGTGTTTGCAGCTGGCCCAGGCAGCAGTGCAGTCGGCTGAGGCATAGGGCCTCAACACCAGCCACACAGCAACCCAGGTTTGGAAATGAACTGTGGTGGTTCGGGGGACAGCTGGAGGAAGGAGGATCAAGAGTCCTACTACAGCTCTCTTCCTTCGTGGAGGGGGAACAATGTGTACCACTGCTTGGCCACTACCTAGTGGAGGTTAGGGGACATGGTAGAGATCTGGAACTGTAGCCAAGTGCAGTCATCATGCAGTGTGTGCGTGCCATAGCACGCATACTGGTTCAGGGCACAAGCTGTAAAACCAGAAGATGGCTCAGATGGCAGATAATGGCAGTGGCCCCGATTGGCTCCACCCATCCATGGCAGTTCAAGAGGTAAGGGTACAGATGTCCTGGGTAGGGTGAGTGATGGGGCCGGCTGTTGCTGTCAGAAGGCAGACTGCCAGAGTGTAAGGTGGATAAAGAAAGAATAGAAAAAATGTTTCCCCAAGGAAAACATTTAAAGTAACAAAAGGTTCAAAATATCAGGGAAATTGATGGGCTCATTTATTTACGAGACTGCATCACAGTACTAAATGCATTTTTCAATCCCATGAATAACCAGTGTATAAAATGACACTAATCAATTAGCATTTTGCTAAGCATTTCTCTATTAAATGGGATCAGTCAACACACAGGGCCCCACACTCAAATATGGGTCTGGTCGCAGTGTGCATTTTTAGTTCAGAACCATTTTTGTGTCCTTACGGTTTACTGTAGTAAAGCAGACCATATCAGACTCATTTTGTTTACAACTAGGCTGACATTTTCTATTATAAAATGGGGAGAGAAAATCCTGCAATTTGGTTGGCTTTTACCTGTGCATCAAATCTATTTGATGCACAGGTAAAAACAAGTTCTCACTATCAGGACTGCATTGAAAAACAAAAATCACGGTGCTGTTAGAACACTCAACTTTCAAATACCAATTTTTTTATTTGTTATAGCTAACACTGCTCATCCTGGATTACTGGGGGCTGACCAGGGAAACTACATTTGTTTCAATTTGTGATAGCAAAAACCACCATCCTTACACAGAATGAAAAAAACCCAAAAAAACATTTTACAGATAGATCCCGTTCTCTAACATGATGATAGCACTGCCACTCTGTCATAAAGACTGCTCCCACTGTGTCTACTATCATGTTGCCGCTCTCAAGTAAAGGCTGTTACCGCTGCATCCACAGGCAATGGATCACCGACTAAACCTCTCTTTTTTTGGCTACTTTTACATACTAACCACGGTTTTGTTAAGGGTGGACCATAAGTACTGCCACTTGGTCCACACTGCTAGCTCTGGTTCACTTAGGGCCACTCGGTTCTGTAGAGGTGCTCTGTGTTACATATACTTCCCCTCGCTCTTGTACGACTGAAAACAGCGGTCATGCTTCACTATCGCTAAAAGCCTCTCTGTTCCCTTAGATATACACACAGATTTACTCCACGATTGGAGGCTGAAATTAAAAAAAGCTGGTCTGTCATCCACTGATTGGAGGAGAGTGTGTGTCTTGCTCAAGGTGGAAACAAACCACAAATGGCAGTTAAGGATTCAATATAGGAAACAAAATACAGAGATTACTTACCTGTAACAGTAGTTCTAGGAGTGGTATATATTCATCCACACTTCTGGAAGTTGCCTTTCCCTTTAAGACTTGCCAGAAACATCTTCAAGCTGGCTCCTCCCACCTACCCAGGTGGTAACTCCCTCGGCTCCACCTTCATGATGCCAGATCTTGCCCACTGGAAGCAGTGTTGTGAGTCAAAGCCAGGGGAGGTCGGGTGGGTCCGTGTGTATGAACATCATATACCACACCTACAACTACTGTTACAGGTGAGTAACCTGTTTCTAGGGACATGGATATGATGTCCTAGTCTCACTTCTGGCAGACTCATAGCAGTTCTCCAGAAGGAGGGGAAGGCGCACAACCTCTACATAGGGAACAGAGACTGGAGAACTGAGACCCCAAAACCAGCATCCCGGCATGACTCAAGGTCAATGTGATAATGGGAAATGAGGTGTGTGCTGACCTCCAGGTAGCAGCCCTGCAGATTTGCTGGATAGGGACGTCCCTGGAAGCAACCACTGAGGCACCGGTATGACGGATGGAATGAGCCCTTAGCCCTCCAGGAGGCTATCTATCCACCAACCTATAGCAGAGGTCAATGCAGGATACAATCCACCTGCCAATCATCCGCATAGCTGCTGGTCTGCCAGGTGCAGCTTCAGTGTAGGTGACAGATAGCTGGCGAACCTCTCTCTGAACTCCAGCCATGCACTCCTTATAGCAGGCAAGCACTCGCCGCACATTCAAAGTATGGAGCCTGTGCTCGCCTTAGAGGTGTGATTGGTGAAGTACACCGGGAGATTAATCACCTGATTAAGGTGAAACTCTGACACAACTTTCAGGAGGAACTTGGGGTTGGGGCGAAGGACAACCTTGTCCCTGTGGAAGACCAGGTTAGAAGACTCCACCGAAAGCACCTGGAGCTCACTGATCCTTCTGACTGACATGATAGCCACCAGGAAGGCAGTCTTCCATGACAGGTGAAACATGTCACATCTGTGCATCGGTTAGAATGGTTTGCCCATGAGCTTTGCCAAAACCAGCAACAAGTCCCATGGTGGTGGTGGTTTCATGCACCGGAGGGGGAATGTGGTCAAGGCCTTTGAAAAAGCACCAGACCACCTTCTCCTGTGCCACTGACTGCTGACCGGCCTACACCCAGTAAGCGGAGAAGGCTACCAGGTGCACCTTAAGAGTCATCGACCGAAGGCACGACTTAGAGAGGGACCACAGGTAGTCAAGGATGCTAGCCACCAGACAGGATAAGGGGTCCAAGCCCTTTGCCCTAGCGCCAAATGGAGAACCTCTTCCACTTGAAGACATAGCATTTTATTGGTTGATTCCTTCAGAGATGCCTACACATCAGTGAGGACATCTTCGGAGAGACCCAAAGCCTGGAACTCTAGCCACTTACTAACCAAGCTGTCAGATGGAAGGTTTGAAGGCCTGGATGGAGTACCTTCCCCTGATTGATGGGAGAGAAGGTCTGGGTGGAGAGGTTGACACCTCGGGAGCCTGCTGCTGAGGCTGAGGAGATTGGGGTACCAGAACTGGTGGGGCCAGTCCCAAGCCACCAAGATTACCTGTGCCTTGTCCCTCCTGGCCTTGAGCAACACTTTGTAAATCAAGAGAAGTGGAGGGAAGGCATAGAAGAGGTTTGGGGTCCAGGGCCTAGAGAAGGCATCCCCCTGCAGCATTCCCTACGGAGGAGGGCAGGCACAAAACAGCTTCAGCTTTGTGTTCTCCCTGGAGGCGAACAAGTCCACCTGAAGGGTGCCCCACTGGAAGAACAGACTGTGTACTACCTCCGGGTGGAGAGACTGCTCATGAGACACCTTGCCCACACAGCTGAGAGCATCCACCAGCTGGCTGGAGGCCCCCTGCCACATGGATGGCTAGGAGATCAGCCTCCAGGCTGCGCATGAGGGTCCACACACAGAGAGCTTCCTAGCACAGTGGCAGGGAGTGCTTCCTGCCATGTTTGTTGAGGTAGTACATGGTTGTGGTGTTGTCCGTCTGAACCTGGACCACCTGACCCCGGATATGCGGAGCGAATGCAGTCAGTGCCAGCCAAACTGCTTGGAGCTCCAGCAGGTTGATGTGGCATCAGGGGGCTCCTCAGGGGTCCAGAGCCCATGGACTCTATGTTCTCCCAGGTGGGCACCCCAGCCTATGAAAGAGGCATCGGTCATCAGGGTGATCATCGGCTCTGAGCAAACAAATGGGATCCCTTCCTCCAGATGCTCTGGGACTAACCACCACTGCAGGGCATCCCACATCTGCTGGGTCACAGTGGCCAGCTGGTCAAAGTGACCCCTGCGCTGAAACCACTGGCTGGCCAGCTCCTTCTGCAGGGAGCGCATTCTCCAGTGGGCTCATCAGACCACACTGGTGCAGGCCACCATGTAACCTAGCTGGTGCAGGATGTTCCGGGCAGGGTGCAACTGCCCAACCCAAAATGATTGGGCAAAGGAGGAGGCAGCCTCCACCCTGTCTGCCAGGAGCCAGGCTCTGGTTCTGCAAGAGTCGAGCTCTGCCCCAATAAAGTGGATCACCTGCAAAGGTATGAGTTCCAACTTGGCCTTGTTGACCAGGAGGCCAAGTCTTATGCAGGTCTGGAGGGCCAGGTCCCTGGACTGCTCCACCTCCTCCTCCTCCTCCCTGGAAGGACCTGCTATCAGCTAGTCATCCTGGTAGGGATAAACCCGGACCACTCAGTGCCTAAGGTAAGCTGCCACCACTGCAATGCACTTGGTGAAGACCCTGGGGTCCAAGGACAGGCCAAATGGCATGGCCTAGAACTCGTAGAGTATTCCCTCGGCTCGAAAGTGGAGGAACCTTCGGTGATATGGATGGATGGGGACGTGGAAGAACTCAATCGGAAAATCCAGGGAGCAAAACCACATTTCCTGCTCTAGAGATGGTATGATGCGAGACAGAGTTACCATCCTGAAAGTGCACAGCCTGAGGAACTTGTTCAGGTCATGCAAATCCAGAATGGGGCGCCAGCCCCCCATTTGCTTTGGCACCAGGAAGTACCTGGAGACAAACCCTGGGTGCTCTGGAGGATCTACGACAGGAACCACAATCTCCTTGCAGAGAAACTGGGCTAGTCGTATCTGAGAGCTGACAGAATGTCTGCAGATAACAAGTCCTCCCATGGGGTGCTGGCTCGGCAGGGAGGGTGCTGCTCGAATTCCACAGGCAGACCCTGACCCATCTGTCTGTAGTGACAGCGGACCGGGCAGAAATGAAGTGGTGGAGCTGGCCCCACAGGGGAGGTGTGATGGGCATGAGGGAGGCACCCCTCATCCCGTCACTGGGAAGGCTTGGAGGAGAAGAAGGGTCTGGCTGAGGAGCCACCACTGCCTCTCCCTCTAGACTTATGGATGATCAAGGCCACAGACTCTGGCCGAGGTTGACAGGCCTGGGCTGGTTTGGTCAGAGGAGTAGAAGTGGACTGAAAGAGCTTCCATTTCTGCTGCTGCTTAGAGCCCTTGGGGACCTTCTGGGCAGATGTCATAGAGTCCAAGGTGGCACTGGACTTCTTGATGTGAATAAAGTGACCCTTGACCCGGGACAGAACATGTCGGTGCCCAGGAAAGGGACATCTGCCAGCTTGTGCTGAGTGTCTGCCATGAAGGTCGAGATCTTCAGCCAAGCCCTGCAGCACATGGCTATTGTGGCCACCACCGAGCGGGCACAGGAGTCCCCAGTGTCCATGGCTGTCTGGAGCTACTGCTTAGCCACAGCCCAGCCCTGGTGCTGGACTTGTTTGACCATGGTCTGGAGGTCCACCTGCAGATGAGGAAGCACCTCATCCAGGGTGCCCCGCAGGGCATGGGAGAAGTGGGCCATAAGGAGGGCTGAGCTCACCTGGCGAAGACCAAGCGAGGTAGCAGCACAGACCTTTTTGGTCACGTGGTCTAATTTCTTGGACTCTTTGTCAGGCAGCTTCTCGACATCCCCAGTGTTTTCAGAGCACCTAAACATAGAATTGGTCACCAGCTCCTCGGCCGAGGGGTGTTGTGTGAATCCCAAGAGGGAACCAGTAGGTAACACTTTCTTGCGGCCCATCAGGAAAGAGGGCTTAGGGCAGGAAGCAGGGCACTGCCAAAGCTCCAGGGCAGGGCCAAGAATGGCCTCCGCCACTGGGAAGGCCTCCGTAGGAGTATCTCCCTGGTCGAGGATCTCGATCAGTGGGTAATGAGTCAGTTTCTGGACGGGCTCCATTTTTCATACCCATGGACTCAGAGATCATGCAAAGAAGGCCCATAAAGGAGGAAGGGCCTTCGTCCATCGAGAGATCCCCCACCGACTCCATGTTCACTGGACAGGAGTGTAGGAAGGAATCCTCCAACTCTGAGGAATCGTTAAAGTGGGGTTGACAGCCCAAGTCCCCATTGACCCTCCACGGACAGTCAGGGGTGACGGTGACTGACAGCCAATGGGGTAGTCCCTTGGTCAGCCGAGACTCCTTAGTTGGAGCACCGTCCAGCAGCTGTTTAGGCGGTGGCTCCATCCAAAAATCGGTGGAGACCCCAGGGTCAGCCGAGTCAGGACCGTCTTGGTCGGCTCCTTAGGCAGAGAAGGCATCAACCTGTTGGGCGAAAGCCAGGTGATGGCCGGCATAGTAGGGCTTCATTAGTGAGGCAGCTCCTATGTCTAGAGAGAAGTCCTATGTGGGTGATCACGATCTTGGCAATGCTCTCAATGTATTCAGAGTAAGACAAGGTGCTGTCGAGGGTAACCCCCAGGTATTTAAATAGTTGAACATGTTCAAGCAATGTCCCTTCACCGTTTCTGATAGATAGACATTTGTTTCTATGTTATGGATGCCATGAAACATTGTTTTATTTTTTTTGTTATTTAGTATGATATTTTGAGATTTAAACCTTGTCTCCACTTGCGTAAAGCTTGTTTGCAGTTGTAGGGGGGAGGGATCAGGGTGGGAGGTGAAAATAAGTGCATAGTCTGCATATAACAGGAGTCTATTAGGGCATGATGCAAGGAGATTGTTCAGAAAAGTACTGAAAAGCAAGGGACCCAAGATGGACCCTCCAGAGAGAATCTGACGGGAGAGTGAGAGGGACTCACCAACTCTGACCTGTTTGGGTTCGGTCGCTAAGGTAGCTTTGGAACCAATGTGCAGTGTCATCTGAGAGGCCAAGGCAAGATAATTGTTCAAATAGCAGGGAGTGGTTGACAGTGTCGAATGCCTTTGTCATACTGATGAAGGTGGGACCTCCTCTTCCATCCAGGGACCACCAGTGCCACTGCCGTTGCCTCAGAGGTTGCCAAGAAAGAGGAGCAGTTGGACCACAGTGGGCTCAGGGAGGGTGAAGGTGGTGGAACAGAGGCACATCCCTCCTGTTGTACCTCTCCACAATTCCTATGCCATTCTGGCAAAGTGTGGTTCCTCTATGGAGGCACCCACAGTGGAGACCAAGGAGGATGCTGGGAACCTCCACAAAGGAGACCCACAGGAGGGTAGCAGGGGACCCTGCAGGGAAAGGAAACAACTCCTGGTGGGGGACTCCATTGTTAGGAAGGTAGAACTGGGGGAGGAAGGGGAGAGGGAGGTAAGGTGCCTGCCTGGTGCCATGGCTTACAGGGACAGGAAGCGAATCCTCAGGATTGCTGGAGCAGCTGCACAGGGGAGGGAGCTGGATGTCATTGTCCACCTAGGGACAAATGACCTGGCTAAAAGGGATTAGAGAAGTGCAGGAAGAGTTTGTGGAATTGGGGAGGGGCCTTAGTCAAGTAGCACGCACGGTAACCTTCTCCACCTTCTCAGAGGTGCTACCCATCTATGGCATAGGGAGGCTAGGGTGTTCGCACCATGGGATTCAATCAGTGGTTGAAAACTGGTGTGGAGCTCAGGGATTTGGCTTCATTGGGGACTGGTGGTCCACCTGGAGTGATGCAAGCCTATACTGGCATGATGGGCTGCATCTGTCCAGGAGGGGAACCAGGATCCTAGGTGATAGGTTTAAATGCTTCATTGGCAAGCTTTTAAACTAGCCAAGGGGGGAGGCACTGGAAAGGAGCAGGAAAATCCAACCCCCCCAAATAATCACGGTAGTAAGTGCAGCAAACACCAACATAGAGGTGTCGATAGGGAGAAGGGCAGGGGTAAATGGAGAAAGTGACAAAGGCAAGAAGGACAGGGATGGGGCAAAAGGGAGTAAGGCCATCAGGAAATGGAGGGTAATGAGTACCAATGCCCGTAGTCTGGGCAACAAGCTCCCTGAGCTGATGGCCTTACTGGAAGAGGGATGCCTGGATATCGTGGCAGTCACAGAAACATGGTACACAGAGAACCATGACTGGGATGTTAACATACCAGAGTACATAACCTACAGGAGAGACAGGCAGGGGAGAAGAGGGGAAGGAGTAGCTCTCTATGTAAAGGAAGGGATAAAAGCAACTGAACAAAACAGTAAACAGGGAGGAGAGGAGGCACTGTGGGTCACCTTGGAGACTGGAAAGGGCACCACAATCCGCACAGAGGTTGTGTACAGACCCCCATGTCAGGGGAAGGAATGGACAAGGATATGATAGAAGGCAGTCTTAGAATGGCAGAGAAAGGGGAGATACTGTTGATGGGAGACCTGAATATGCCAGATGTTAACTGGAGCACATTTGCTGCAGCCACATCCAAGAGCAGGACCATTATTGATGCCCTACAGGTGGCAGGCATTAGACAGCAAGTTTCGGAACCCACTCGTGAGGGAGCAATCTTAGACCTTGTACTCTCAAATGGGGGCAGTGAGAGGATCTCAGATCTAGAAGTGGGTTGCCATCTGGGGACAAGTGACCATCAAACAGTGTGGTTCACGTTAAACTCAGCTACAGAGTCAAGCCATACAAAAGTAAGGGTACTAGACTTTAGGAGGGCTGACTTTGGCAAGATGGGAGAGTGCCTCAGAAAAGCACTAGCAAACAGGCTAGAAGGAGGTGTGGAGCAACAATGGGGAATTATCAAAACTGCCATCACAGAGGCAACAAGCCTTTGTGTGAAGCAAATAAACAAATCAAAATGAAAGAAAAAGCCACTATGGTTCTCAAAAGAGGTGGCTGTGAAAGTCAGGAAGAAAAGTCAGGAAGAAGGTTTCCACCTGGGGGCCAGAAACCCAGGTCAAGTGTACACCCTGGGGGGGGAAATGCCACAAGTCTCAATGGCTGAGAGGGACCTGGGGTGGTGGTGGATGTCAGATGAACAACTCGGAGACTTGTAGGAGGCAGCAGCCAAGGCCAACAGGATGCTGGGATGCATCGCTAGGGGATCACCTCCAGAAGGAGGGAAGTGATACTCCTCTGTATAACTGCTTGGTGAGGCGCACCTTGAGTACTGCGTGCAGTTTTGGAGGCCACACTTAAGCGGGACATTAACCTCCTGGAGAGGGTCCAGAGGAGGGCAACCAAAATGATTTGGGGCTTGGGGACAGGACCTATGAGGAGAGGCTCAAAGAGCTAAATATGTACACATTGGAAGAGAGAAGGGACCGGGGACATGATAGAGGTCTTTAGGTACATGAAGAGGGTAAATAGGGAAGACAGTCGGGGTGCTTGAAGGAAGGAGGAGGGGCCACTAGAGGGCATGGCTGGAAGCTGGAGGGGAAGACTCAGGGAGAAAGGAGGAGGTGCTACTTCACTGAGAGGGTGGTGGAGCCATGGAATGCACTGCCCTAGGGGCTGGTGGAGGCAGAGACAGTGGAGGGGTTCAAGAGGGGTGGGACAGGTACAGGGAAGGGTTCTGAAGCAAAATCCAATGCAGCAAGAATATCCGGAACTGGGAAGGGAGAAGCCAGAGAAGGCGGGGGACAGCAAGGTCAGCACCCAGGTTGGGGACTGACCAACAGAGCAGACACGAAAGACCGTTGGGCCTATTCTGCTGGCATTTTAGTATGTTAGTATGTAAAAGATAGCATTCCGAAGTATAAGGAAACCCAGAAGGAGCAGGACAGAGAGCTGTACCAGTTAAGGCAGAAGGAAGCAGGGAGGGAAGTCAGAATAGCAAAGGCCTAAACTGAGGAAAAGATAGCCAACTCAGTTAAGAAGGGGGATAAAACCTTTTATAGGTACATCAGTGAGCGTAGAAAGACAAAGGGAGGGATAGTGAGGCTAAGCAGAATGAACGGTGGGTGGGCAGAGGGGGACAGTGAAAAAGCAGGAATACTGAATGAATATTTCTGCTCAGTATTCACAAAAGAGGAGGGGGAAGTGCCTAATCCAATTAACAGAAGCACTCTTGATAGTGGGTCGATCCCAGTCCTTTTACAGAAGAAAGGGTTCTGCAAGAACTCCTAAAACTGAAGGTGGGCAAAGCAATGGGTCCTGATGAATTCACCCCAGAATTCTAAAAGAATTAAGGAGGAACTAGTGAAACCACTGGCTACTCTTTTAATAAATCATGGGAGGATGGTGTGGTACCCGAGGGACTGCAGGAAGGCGGATGTGATTCCCTTCACAAAAGTGGGTCCAAGACAGAGGCAGGAAACTACAGACCTGTCAGTCTGACCTCTGTGGTAGGGAAAGGATGGAGTCACTTCTGAAGGAAAGAATAGTCGAGTACCTAGAGGCCAGTGGAGCACAGGACCCAAAGCAGCAAGGGTTCACAGCGGGAAGGTCATGTCAGACGAATCTAATAGATTTCTTTGACTGGGTGACCAAAGTAGTAGACCAGGGAGGGGCTGTGGACATAGCCTACCTAGACTTTAGCAAGGCATTTGACACAGTCCACACAAAAGATTAATAGTCAAATTAACAGCCTGGGATGGGACCCAGGGTGGTAGCCTGGGTAAAACATTGGCTGGATAACAGGACACAGAAGGTAATTGTAAATGGAGTCCACTCTGAAGAAAGGGGGGTTACTAGTGGGGTACCGCAGGGTTCAGTATTGGGTCCAGTCCTTTTTAATGTCTTCATCAGTGACATTGCAGAGGGACTGGAAGGAAAAGTATGCCTTTTTGCAGATGACACAAAGATCTGCAACAGGGTTGACACACAAGGAGGTGTGGAAAGGATGAAAAGGGACTTGGCAAGGTTGGAGGAATGGTCAGAAGTATGGCAGCTAGGATTCAATGCAAAGAAGTGCAAAATAATGCACCTGGGAAACAAGAACCCAGGGGAAGATTACACAATGGGGGGTAGTAACAACAACAAAAATGGAAAGGGACCTGGGGGTAATCATATCAGATGACCTTAAGGTTAGCAAGCAATGTGAGAAGGTAGTAGGGAGGACTGGGGGTATACTGGGATGTAGGGAGAGGCATCATCAGCAGAAAGCAGGAAGTTGTTATCCCTCTGTACAGACAGTTGGTGAGACCCCATCTGGAGTACTGTGTCCAGTTCTGGAGACCCCATCTCCGCAAGGACATAGACAGGATAGCGGCAGTCCAGAGGAGGGCAACTAAAATGGTGCAGGGTCTGCAAGAGAAGCTGTATGAGGAGAGACTAAAGGAGCTTAATATGTATACCCTTGAGGAAAGAAGGGAGAGGGGGGACATGATAGAAACTTTTAAGTACCTCAGAGGAATCAACAAAGTCCAAGAGGGTAGCATCTTTCAGAAAAAGAGACTTGCAAGAACAAGGGACACAATTTAAAGATAGAAGGAGGGTGGTTCAGGGCAATGTGAGAAGTATTATTTCACAGAGAGGGTAGTGGATGCATGGAACAGCCTTCCTGAGGAGGTAATAGGGTCTAAAACTTGGGAGAATTCAAGAATGCATGGGACAGACATAAGGCAATTCTTGTGGGGGGTAGGAAGAAATAGGCTGTTGGTTAACTAGGATCTGCGGCCTATCCTGTAGGTAGGGAAATGGGCAGACTAGATGGGCCTAGCGGTCCTTATCTGCCGTCAAAGTCTATGTTTCTATGTTTCTATAGTAGTCAGAGCCAGCTTCACGCTGGTGAGCACCAGCTGTTGCCACATAAGATCCTTGTAGCATCGATGCAACTTACGCAAAGTCTCTCCTCACCTGAGGAGGATGAGGATGAAGAGTAGTGGTGGTGCTGATTTCCCAGGTGTCGAGAGTGGGAGCGCCGATGTCAGCGAGAACCTCTCAACCTACAGGAAGAAGACTGAGACCTCGAACGCCAAGGGGACCAGCAGCGGGGCTTGGAGGGAGTCAGCCAACACCAAGGCTCCTCCGGGTCTTGGTCATCAATCAGAGGTGGCGGATCAGCAGACTGATCCATTCCAATGGTCTGAGTTAGGACTGGAGTCATGGATAAGAAAGTGTTGGTTTCTTCAGTCGACAACTGGTTGACCAGTTTGAGAAAAATCTCGTTCGGAAGATCCTCCAGCATCTCGGCAAACTTGCCCAATGGGGTTACTGTGGAATCGGCAGCCTGGGCCGAGGATTCATCCAAAGTTGGATCCGGAAAAGTGCAGGAATCTGAAGCTCCCAACTGAGAGCACTCCTGATCCCATGAATGTCAACAAGACTGTTTTTTTTCACTTTTTCTTCCACTTTGATTTGTGCCTGGAGGGTCCCTGACTGAGGGTCATCAAGGATTGGCACAATTCTTTGAAGGATCCCGTGAAAGTTGAACCTAGCTGGAGTGGTACGAAGGCAGCTGCCGAAGAGGAGTGGGAAGCGGCCAAGGCTGCAGCCTCCTCAAATGCTGCAAGCTGTTCAGCGGACCCCGCAGCCATGGAGACCACCTAATAGGCATCCTCAGATGTGACTGGCGGGTTCCGTTCACTCGGACAGCCTAACTTGAGTTGGATGAGATGGTCCTCGAGAACGGTAGGATGGAAAGTCCAACAAATGTCGCAGGCCTGGGGACCGTGCTCGTGCCCCAGGCAATAGATGCACTTGGAGTGTGGATCCATTCGGGACATCTTTTGCCCGCAAGGGCACAGATGGAACCCAGGAGTGGACATGTCATCCATCGCAGTCGCAATCAATGATCGAGCTTGAAGACAAAGTTTTTTGAAACGTTTGGAAGCAAATCCGGAGATTTATCAGCAAAGGCCCTACTCAGCGCGACAGCGGCAAGGAGGGAACCTGCTACTTCCAGTGGAAAAGAAGATCTGGCATCATGGGGTGGCACCGAGGGAGATGCCTCTCAGGTGGGTGGGAGGAGCCAGCTTAAAGATATTCTAACAAGTCTTAAAGGGAAAGGCAATTGCCAGAAGTGTGGCTAGAACATCATATCCTGACTGTATGTTGAAAATTCTCATAATAAAAATTATATTTACAAAAAAAAAAAAAAGATCATATCCACATCCTAGAAAACATCATTTTGTATCTGGAGGAAGGACTATTTTATCATAGATTGTTCTAAGAATATCATTGTCTAAATACATAAACGTGTGTTTTTGTAAGATTTTATAAATGAAAAAAGGTAGCCCATTTTATATGTGCAATAAGACACTCTGAGGGTGTGCACTGAACAGATATTACCGCACTTCCAGGGACTAAAGGCACTCGGCCTGCAGCCTCACACCTCACTACACCCCTGGGCGTGTAGTAATATCTGTTCAGCGCACACCCCATTGTGTCTTATTGCTTACTTACTATGAATCCCATAATCTCCTGTAGCTGACATCAGAGCAGTAGGCAGCAGTGGGAGATTTAATAACCTACAGTGCATGTTAGAGCTTTTATTATCTCCAATCATATATTTTCTGGATTTCCCCAGGTAAGTTTCCTTTTCTCCAGGGGCTAAGTACAGTCCTCTGCTCAGCTAAGAATACCGAAGAAACCCCAGGGATAGCCATATTTAATGGAGCACTACTTTGTAATTATTTCAGATTAAAAATAAACGCTAAAGCCGGCCCGGTGGTCCTGAGATTTGAGGCGCTAGTCGCCACACCTCACTTCACGCCGGCAACCCGGGTTTGGTAACAGACTTGGACTGCCATGGGTCAGCTTGGGAGGAGGGGATTGAGCATCTGTTGGACTGCTCTTCCCTCTCCAGGGAGAGGTTTCCAGTATCGTGTGCTGCTGTGCCTAGCGAGGCTGGGGTGGTACACCGCCGCTGCACAATGGGTGAGAAGGGGCAGGCACTGGGAGGAGCACGTGAGGACACATGCGTGCTCCCTCCACTGGTGTCACTGCATGCCCCTCTCAAGATGGGGAGAAAATGGAAAAAACGGCGTCCCAGGTCACGGTGGCTTGATGGCCATCCGACAGGCGCCCTGGCTTCGGGGCATCGCCGAACTGGATCCAGACTTGGTGGTGAGTGAGGGTTCTCACCACCCTCATCAGCGTGGGGGTAAGCCGGGGAAGACGGCAGATCCTAGGAGACGCCTGGACGGTGGCTGGAACAGGGAAGCATGGACGAGGTAGCCAACCTGGGAGCCAGGTAGGAGAAAAATTATAAGTGAAAAAAAAAAGCTAATGTAGACTCAAAACAGGGGGATGGCATCTAACAAGGCAGAAGAAACAGTGCAATCTAAAAGTACGGGTTCAACATTGTCACTGTAAAGTACAGTTATGTAAGAACTTACCGTAACAGTAGATCTTCGAGAGTATCTCTTGCGGCAGGTCATTACACATGGGATTACAGCCACAGGCATCATTTCCTCTGGATGACTTCTCAGCAGTCGACCCTAGGACCTCCCACTCCCTCCCGGAACTACCACGTGGTGTCTACCTGGCAGGTATAAAGGAAGATCCCAGCCTACTCCAGTTCTTTTCCATCCTGGCGATCGAATTGAAAACATATCCTAGGCCTCTGATGGGAACCGAGGAGGGAAATCAAGGCAGCAGCTCATGGAGTCATAAAAGACAGGAGCAAGGAACCCTTCTGAAGTAACAGCAAGGGGGAAGGAGGGAAGGGCTGCATGACCTGCTGCAAGAGATACTCCTGAAGATCTACTGTTCCATTGCGTTCTTATGCAACCATAGTATCTTCTTCAAGGCAATACACTTTGCAGCAGGTCATTACACATGGGAAGATTTCCAAGCAGTTATTATACCCAGTGGGAGGAGGAAGCGAATCAGTAGGGCTTTAGGACAGGAGGCCTTGTAGGACGGCCCATCCAAAAACAGTCCCCTTCTTAGACACGACATCTAGACTGTAATGCCTGGTGAAGGTATGTACAGTAGACCACGTGGTGGCTTTGCAAATATCCAAGGCAGAAATGCCTTGGAAACATGCCATAGAGGCAGCCATGCCTCTGGTAGAATGGGGTTTTACAACCCCTGTGAGAGGTTTGTTCTATTTTGCATAGATAAATGTAATGCAGTTGGCCAACCACATGGACAAGCACTGCTTTAAAACACTAATGCCCTGGTTTCCATGGGCAAAAGAAACAAAAAGTTGCTCAGTTTTTCACAACTGTGAAGTGTGAAGAAGGTAAATGCTCAATGTTCTGTGCACATCGAGAGTATGAAGTAGGGCTTCCCCTGGATTCATAGGCTCCACAAAGTACACTGGTAATCGAATGGCCTGATTCAAAGTAAATTTCAGAAACAACCTTTGGCAAAAACAACAGGTCTGTGCATAAAGACACCTGGTCATTATGAAATTGCAGGTATGGAGATTTGCACATTTGTACGTGTAACTCAGACACATCTGCCTGATGTAACAGCAACTTAAAACATAGTTTTTCCAAGAAAGATAACGGAAGTCGCTGGATTCAGTGGGCTCAAATGGACCCGTAGTCAATTTTTCAAGCACAAAATTCAAATCCCAAACAGGGACTGGATCCCAGATAGGGAGATGCAGGTGCAGAATACCTTTTAAAAAGGTTCTAATCAAAGTTAACTGGGACAAAGGGATGTTGTCCACAGCTAAATGAAATGCAGCAATGGCCAAAAGGTGGACTTTCACAGAGGAATATTTCAGTCCACACTCCGACAAGGAGAGCAAATAATGTAAGATACACTGAGGGGAACACTCATAAGTATGTGAGTCCAGTGTGGACGCCCAAATAGAGAAGCGTTTCCACTTCATGAAATAAGAAGATTGAGTAGATGGCTTCCTAGCAGCCTGGAGAACTTCTGCCACCTGTGGGACAATCTGGGGCGCGAGGGAACTACGTTCTCAGGAGCCAGGTGTGCAGATGGAGGAAGTGAAGGTCCAGGTGTAACAGGGAGCCTTGCGCCTGGGACAGTAATGCCCAGCAAACTGGCAAAGGTATGGGATCCAGTTCCGAGAGATGCAGAAGTAGAGGAAACCAAATTAGTTTTGGCCAGAATGGCCCTATGAGAATCATAGATGCCCCATCTTGGACCAGTTTGAGTAGCACTCTCTGAACGAGTGGAAAGGGCAGGAAGGCGTAAAGAAATCTTCCTGTCCAGGAAAGAGATAATGTGTCCCATCACAGTTCCAGGACCTCGCACGAGGCGGCAGTTTTACATTTTGTGGAGAGGCAAATAGGTCCAACTCCGGTCGGCCGCATAGAAGGAAGACATCGTTTACAATGGATAAGATTTCCCACTCGTGGGCCTGGGCAGTGGATCTGCTCAGGGCATCCACCAGGGAGTTGGACATCCTTGGGATATGTACTGCCAGAAGATGGATATTTTTCTGGATTACCCAATACCATACCCTTGTCGATTCTCTGCAGAGAGGGTAGGAATGGGTGCCTACTTGCTTGTTTAGATAGTGAACCACCGTAGAACTGATTGCACTTGAATGCAACCAGGGGGAAGGGAGTCTCGAATGCTTGTAAGGCATAGATAACTGCCCTCAGCTCCAAGACACTGATGTGGAGGCGGGCCTCCACTGGTGTCCAAGATCCCAGGGACCTGACATGCAGGAGACGACCACCCCACCCCGTCAAGGAGGCATCTGTAGTCAGAATGAGACTCAGGACAGGAGAAAGGAATGGCATGCCTCGTATTAAGTTGCCTCTGGACTTCCACCATTGTAGAGCTTGAAGAGCTGGGGAAGACATCAGGACCAGGACATCAAAATCGTCCTCCTTCTGGTCCCACTGGATTCTGTGGGACCACTGAAGGACCCTCATATTTAACCTGGCATTGGGGACTGTCGATATTGTGGCTGCCAAATGTCCCAGGAGGCGGAGGTAGTCTCATGCCGAGATGAATCTGCTGGAATCTAATCTGCATGCCAAAGCAATCAGGGCATCCGCTTGAGCTATGGGTAGATACACCTTCCCCACAGAGGTGTCTAACATGGCTCCGATATATTGGCGTTGTGTAGGGTCCATTTTGGACTTCAGTTAGTTTACCGCTATCCCCACCTGGGCGAACAACTGCAGGGGTTAGAAGCGTAAGCAACAGCTGTTAGCTGAAGGACGCTTTTGGAAGCCAGTCATCCAGGTAGGAAAGACATGAGGCCGTCCTACTCGGAGGCTGCTGGGACCACCACAAGGCATTCTGTAAATACCCTCGGGGCTGAGGAAAGGCCGAAAGGGAGGGCTCTGAACTGGTAATGATGACCCTGAAACATGAAATGGAGAAACCGCCTGTGGGCCGGGTCCATCAGGATATGGAGGTATGCATCCTTCATATCCAGAGAGCAGAGCCAATCTCCCATATTCAGCAAAGGGAGAAGTGTTGGAAGAGACACCATCTGGAATTTTTGGTATGTGATATAGAGGCTGAGGCACCTCAGATCCAAAATAGGGCATAAATCCCCCATCCATTTAGGAACCAGGAAAAAGTGGGAGTAAAATCTTGCAGCCTTCTGAGGCAGAGGAACTGGTTCAATAGCCTTTTTTGAAATCAAAGCATTGGTCTCAGTCTGTAAGACCAATGCTTGGTCTGGGGGGTAGTAAGACACCCTGGATGGCAAAGGAAGAGGTATTTCTGTGAACTCCAATGTGTGCCCTGTCGTGATCAGTTGCAGAAGCCACTGGTCGGACGAGATAGCTTGCCACCCTTGACGGTGCAGGGAAAAACTGCCCCCAATGGCTGTGGGTAGGGTCTCTAGTCCCATGACTGGAGGAAGACCTTTAGGTTAACGCTGGCCCTCCGGGGGGCAGCAGGGATGTAACAAGGTTTCTGAGCATTTCTAGGAGCTGGCAATTGTAACTGAGGTTCTCTCTTGTTGGCAGGTGGTCTTTGAGCCGTGGGATGGCCCCTGTGAAGGCGGCCCTCAAGGACCCCTGAAGGCCATTTTGGCTTTAGGACAGTACAAGGTCTGTACCAACTGAAGAGTACAACCTGAGTCTTGTAAGTCTTTCAACATGCCTTGGGTCTGTGGACCAAACAGCTGTACCCCTTTAAAAGGAGCATTCAGGATAGATTGCTGTACGTCCTGTGAAAATCCTGACACCCTGAGCCAGGCGTGTCATCTAAGACACACTTGAGGACATATGAGCTGGTGTCAGTGGCATCACAAGTGGCCCTTAGCAGGTAGCAGCATACAGCTGCCGCAGTAGACATTTTGCCCGTCAGCTCCTCCTGGACAGAACTCGCTGGAAGGGACTGGACTGTCACCTGGGAGGCTTTTAGGATTTCCTCCTGATATTTCAGGAGGTGTCCCATGTAATTAAGTATATGTAGAGTCAAGGTGGCTGAAGCAAAAACCCTTTTTCCCACAACATCCAATTTCTTGGACTCCTTATCCGGGGACTAAGCACTCAGTACATGAGGCCTAGAGGATCTAACAAGTGCGGTATTGATCACTAGAGTCCACCTGAGGTGGAGACATGAAACAGGGTGATCTACTGGAGCCTGATAAATCTTATCACCCTTACGAGGACTGGAGGGAATCTTGAAAGGTTGCTTCCATGCAGCCAATATGGCCTCTTCAAAGGTGTCTACCAAAGGGGGGACGACCAGAATGGGGCATTCCAGCACACCTAAGTACTGAGCCAGTTTCTTCCTAGAAGCATCCTGCTCAATGCCCTGGAAACCAAACATTTTCTGTAGGTAGGTCATAATGTCTGAAAACGGGTCATCTGGCGGAGAACAAGGGAGCTCAGAGGTAGGTTCCCCCTGAATAGAGGAGGCAGCAGAGGAGAACTGAGAGGAATCCTCGTGGTCCATGCCATTCCCATCCTTCAGGTCAGCCAGATCCCAGTCCTGCAGGAAAGGCTCCTCCATGGCTATGTCCTGAGCATACACACCCGGGGAGACAGGGGAAGAGCTGGCTGTCCCCTGGGCCGAAGGAGGCTGAGAGGGAGCGAGACTGGAGCTGACCCCTCTCTAGGGGTGTGCGGGGTCTGAGTCAGGTCCAGGATAGTATTCACTAGAGCCTGGACATCAGTCATGGCTATCTGCCCAGTGGACGTAGCCAGGGCAGACTGGACAGAGTGAATTGGGACCACTGCCGGAATAGGGGCAGGATGTGGAACCAAACGTGGAGTTGTCGATGACCGGTGTGTGTATGACCCCAGGATCGTCGACGAGGACACCAGTATTAAGCCCTGTGAGGCAAGGCCTGTCGTTGACAGGCCTGAAGCTCCTTCCGTCGGTGATAGAAACGTCAGCAGACTGCTAGCAATAGGATCTTCGATGGGCTGTAAGGCAATGTCAACGATGATAGTATCATCGATGGGCCTGCAGCCATCATTAATGGATGATGGACAGACAGCACTGAAGGGGAAGGCAGCTTTGGAAGCTGCAGTATGATTCCAGGACCCACCGTCGACGGAGAAGCCATCGACGAGGGAAGAGAGGAGCCCACAATCGTCGACAATCTAATAGGGGCAGCCTTCTCCATACTCACTTTGTGTGACGCCTTCATCGACGACAAGGGAGCGGTAGAAATATGCTTTGTCTTTAATGCATGTTTCTTACCAGGACCCTGAGGCGTCGACATGGAGGAGTCACCCGTAGAGCGGTGAGACCTCGATGAGGATATCGAGGATTCCTTGTGTGTGAAGCATTGCTGCTGCTCCAGGAGGGCAACCTTTTGCTCCATGAAGAACTCACAGAGTTGCTGAAGCCTTCGATATTTTGTGGCTTTGTTGAACCTGTGGCAGAAGACACACTCCCTTAAGTCGTGTTCAGGACCAAGGCAATGAACACAGACTTGGTGGAGGTCTTCCTTAGTGATTCTGTGGTCATAGGAACACCTTCGCGGAATAAGGGATCCGAAGACATCAGTATATGAACGTGTAGTAAATTCTGGTCAGTAGAACTCTGTCAATGACAGGAAAGCAGAGCTACGAAGGAGGACTTGTTTCATGCAGGTCATGGTTGAAAAGAACTGAGGAGTAGCTGGGACCTCCCCATTTTATACCTGCCAGGTAGACACTACATGGTAGTGCTGGGGGGAGGTCCCAGGGTCGACTGCTGAGAAGTGATTCACAGGAAATGACACCTGCGGCTGTAATCCCATGTGTAATAACCTGCTGCAAGAGATTGCCTCGAAGAAGATCATTCCCTGCTGCTTTATTTTTAGCTAGGACTCAGATTTTAAGAAACCTATAGCTTCAGGATATGGACTCCAACCTCAGGGGTCTTAAGTAATTGAAACATTTAGAACCATTTTGCTAGAGCTGCTGTAATGAATCAATCAATCAGTGATCATGTGTGTCCAATTGTGGTGTCAGATTTTTTGAGGACGCATGCAGCAGTTTGGGGCCACAACTATGGAAGCCACAAACTGAGCTGCTAAATTTCCTGCATATATGTGGAAGACCGCCCGTTGTATTATTCCCGTCTTTTGTGACTGCAAGTCAAAGTAGGTAAACCACCTCTGTTTACCATAGTCATTGCAAATGGGCGTTTTCATGGTTGAAACAGCAGTACATATGCCCCCAAACCCACAAGGGACCAATGGAGACTTAGGCACATGCTCGCGCTGCAGACAGCTTTATGCCACATATTATACCCTTGTGGTGTCCCCTAAGTGTTTTGGAAATAGTTAAGAAATTGAATGCATGTCTTTGCCCTTCCTGACATTTTTTTAGAGGTAATATACACCAATGGGGCAAGTACTACAGAGCAAATGCTGTAACATTTTTATGGTATAGCTTACCTGATTACTGCTTTCTTTCACAATCTCCTCTTTTGCTTCCTCAGCACGATCCTTATTTCTGCAAATCATATGAATTATTCCACCTGGAGGAAAAAAGCGCAATAAATCTGTTAATCACTACCTTTGTTGAGCTGCTTGGAATTTTATTTAGTCTATGGACTGGGAAAGAGCAAGTAAAAGGATTCCACAAAAAATTATGAAAACTGGTGTCAAAACATATTGTTTTTATCTAAGTATACTGCAACTGGAAATGTAACTGGAAACACTAATTAAATGTTAAATTAATTAAAACTTCTGCAGTGTCAGTCAGCGTTTCGCTTGACACAGCAGTAGCACTTCGCTCGCGTGCTAGTGACCGGGTTCGAGAACATGCCGGGGATGCTGGAGGCCGGCGGGAGAAGCTTGGGCGCCTGATGAGCAGCTTGCTTGGTGGGGGCCGAAGGCCTGGTGGTGTCCTGACCTCTGGTGGAGGCTGGTGGTACAGCAGCTCAAGCTGCATGGGTGGTGGGAAGGCGTGGTAGGGCGTCGGTGCACCACCTTGGCGTCATGGCGCAACCACATCTCGGGAAGTAACATAGGGAAAAAAAGGTGGCAGGCTCGCCCAGCAGCGAAGAGGTGCCCTTCACTGCTCAACCCACGAAGCCACAGCGGGGTCCGATGAGACCAGAAGGACATGGGGTTCCCTCCACCCCTACCCTGCCTGGGGGTGGTATAGTCAAGACTATGTTGGGGGGCCTGACCTGTGGATAACAGATTCAAGAGGGTCAGAGAAGCCCGGCCGGATCCAGGGGACAAAAAGAGCAAGTAAAAAAAAAAATGATGTAATGTCAGTGGCTCAATGGGTTGCACACTCGCTTCTGGGGCAGGAAGATCAGATGGTCGTGGGTTCTATCCCCACACCAGGCACTTGGGGTAATATCTCTGACTACAGTGCAGTACAAGGGGGGTTTTGTACTAGTGAGATATTGTTCTCTGGATAAGACGTTAAACCGATGGTCCCTTCTGCCCATTGTGACAGGGTAGAATAGGACCCTGTCCATTTTGTTTTGGAGAAAGTATTTAAATGCAAGGATCTATATTCTTTCCTTTTCTGTCCCTTCTCGGTCTGGTTGCATAACCTAACTTTCCTGTGAGACTTCGGACATTTCAAGCAGAATGGAACTGGGGCTCCTCCTTCTGGTCCTTTGGACCAGATAAAGCTGATGGGCTAGGGATGGTGTTTAATTCTTATACCTTCCCCCTAACTAAACTCTATGATGCTATTCCAGGCCGTCTATTGATCCTAGATGGTAAATGGAACCAGGCTTCATATAGGCTCATTAATATCTATGGGCCACAGTCCAAGGCAGAAAGAGTAACCATATTAACCAGGGTCGCCTCTGAAAAAGGGACTGTATTGTCTCAGTGGACTCACCTGGTAACCAAAACTCAAATAAATAAATTATTTAACACATCTACAACCCTTTCTTCACACTGCTGCATATATAATTATGGGAGGGGTTTTAATTGTGACCTTCCTAAACCTGGCAGGTCCCCAGAAGGGAAGAAGATCTACTGTGACTCAAATGCCTTTAAAGAAAATGTACAGAATTAGCAGATTTCAAAAACTGGTCTCATTTTTTAACTCGGGGCCCGCCATATACTTATAGAAGAGGGAAACATCAAACATTGACCACATTTTTCTCTCTAAGAATTTACCCGACTCCATTTTTAAAATCCAACCCGTAGAATTTTCCGACCATCTTCTTCTCTGTGTTCTGTTCCAAGATCCCCCCCCCCATGAAAAAACAATAGATGGAGACTGAACTCCTCAATTTTAACTGATCCCTATGTAAAAAAGGGAATATCGTCACTATTATGGGCTACAGCATCCATGTGCGACCTTTATGAAGATGTGGGTGAATGGTGGGCAGACACCAAATCAGATGTGGCATCATGGTTCCAGAACCATGGTAAGAATACTGAAAGAATTACATTTTTCCAGTATTTAAAACTGCGTAACCAGCTACAGTATTTGTACACACTGGATGCTACTTCTAGACAAAACTATGATGCACAGATTGATTGAATAAAACTGAACATGAGGGAATATCAGTATGACAGGGCAAAATATATGAGGGCAGAACTACAAGCTGGGATGCAGGAATCTGCAACAGGGTACACTTTAAGGCCTATAAAGCCCAGAAAGAAACTCTAACTTTTCACTGTCTAGTGGATGACAAAGGGAAGGTGATTGAATCAGAAGATGGATTACATCAGGAAATAGTTAAACAGTGCCAGTCACATACCATGAATCATCCTCCCTGTAAAGAAAAAATAATGCAATATTTGCAAGATATCCAGATTCAAGGCCCCTCTGATAAACTACATGATTTGACTACACCCATTAAGGCTGAGAAAACTGAATGTGTAATAAAGAAACTAAAACTAGGATCCTCTCCTGGCCCAAATGGCCTACCGTATGAATTCTATAAAACTCTTTGTAAAAGAAATTGCGTTATGCCTCGAGGTGGTGTATTCATTCTTTCTACAGAGTAAAAAAGTTCCCCCATTCTTTACCTCCGGACTCTTCATTTTTTTATTCAAATCAGGTAACAGACAGGGGTGCTAGGGAGCCAGCTTCCAGGCTGGTCATACTTCCTTGCACTCCCTCACTACCTACGACTAAAAACAGTGAAAAGTGTAATAAAAGTTAATTTTCCAAAACTAACTCTGGGACTCGACGCTGAATACCATCTGGAGCTGACTGATATAAATTTTAAGGATGGGAAGGCAGAAACCACAACCTCAAGGCCATGCAAAAGAAACACACCAGACGCAGACAAACAAGGTCCCTGAATCACCAGACACGTGTAGCAGTGGAGCCCAAAATGGTACTGAACCACCATGGAGTGTATGATTGAGTCCATGCAGGCCATGGACTCCAAGACAGAGAAAACCCTCTAAAAACTAGAGACACATGATGTAACCCTTCAGAAGCTAACAGGAGCGGTGGCAGAGAGTTAAGAAGAGGTTGGTGTCTACTCTGGTGACAGGGGCAACATTAACAAAAGAAAATGGGCAGTTACGTAGCTGCATGGAAGCAATTGAGAATGAACTCCATTCCGGGAACATCAGATTAATCAGTGTTCCTGAAGGCGTGGAGGGAACCGGACTCCTACAAAACTTGATCTCCTGGCTACAAGAAACCCTCGATCTACCTGAACACTTTCCATGGGCTTCACTAGTAAAGGCCTATCACGTTAACCCTAGGATTCGTCCTGCTACTACAAATCAGCCACGCACCATTATTTTGAAGTCAACTGGATCGGAGATGTGGGATGAGGTGATTCGGGCGGCACGGGCCGCCTACCCACTCGAAATAAGGCGCTCAGATGTTAAGCTGTTTCCAGATCTCTCCTACCAGACGAGAGCAAGAAGAAAGAACTTTGATGCAGTGCGGCAGCATCTCAGGATGCTAAGAGTGGCACACTCATTCCTCTTACCGGCCCGACTTAAGAGTTGTCTATGGGGGGCAAACTGTGACAGTTCAGCAACTCCCAGGATGCAGGACGATGGCTCGAAAAGGTTGAGGGGGGAATTCCAGAGTCAGAAGAGACGACCGGAGTTAGCCCATCCTGATTCTGAAAGAGTACTAACTTTGGAGCAATGGGCTCTGATAAGAAATAGAACAGCTGAGTTTCTAATTTTCTTGGCAGCGTGCTGCTTCGCCATGTGGATTTTCGTTATCAGCCGAATTATTTTCAGCAAGACATTCATGGTGACTGCGGAGGGAAATAAGGAGGAAATGATTAGTTTTTCTTGAAGTATTATTTCTTTGTAGTTCACAAAATTAGTGGGCATGGGGTAAAATTATGTCCGATATACTCCCGTCTATTCCTCCCCCGCACCAAAGGAGATTGAAGCAAATGTTTATCTACCATCGTTTTTCATTCTGGTTGATGTTTAGACTGCTTAAGAGTTAGTGTATTGCACTGATTCAAGTTTTCATAATTAAACTTATGGAGAGGTTAAATATAGCTCTGGCTTGAGCACCCTGTTTATTGGTCCAGGTGGGGTGAATGAGGGTTGCAAGAGGGTCCTATGTTTTTTATAGAAATGATCCCCAATTGAAGAAAAGGTTAAAATAGCAATCAAGTGATTGTGTTGTTCTTCCTCTGATAGTCTCCCTAATGGACACACCCTTGCCTATGAAGAGGCTAGCATTTTTGCGAACGTTATAGATTGGAACAATTTTTATTGGTATCCCCCCCAACTCCTGCTGTAACAGACTACAGTATATAATGGTATATATTCTCCATAATAACTGTTAAAGGGGCAAATATGCTTATTACTGATGTACTTTCTGAAATCCTGTACGAGGAATGTACTAGTTTGTATGCTCATACAAAAAACTGATAAAGACAAAGTATATAAAAAAAAATCAGGTAGCAGACAGAAGCTCTCCAGTTGAAGACCTATTACAATTTTAAATTCAGATTTTAAAATATTGTCACAACTGCTAAATATCAGACTACAGAGTGTAGCTCAGCGTCTAATCCATCCAGCGCAATTCTGCGGACTGTCAGATAGAAAAATTCAACATGCATGCATGATAATCAGAGATAGTATTGAACTTTTTTCCTATGCATAATAAACAAGGTTGTATAATTTCTTTAAACCAATGCAAGGCATTCAATGGGGTGTATCACCCTTTTTTGTTTCTTACACTACAGCACTATGGCATTCCCATAGATTTTATAAAGAAGACTGAACTACTATATGCTTCTGCAACTGTGCACCCTGTTCTTAAAGGGCAAGTTAATAAAAGCATTCTGATAAAAACAGGAGTCAGGCAGGGGTACCCCCTGAGCCCCTTTACATCTTTTCCCTAGACACTCTTCTTAGGAAACTCAGTAGTTCCTCTAACTGGCAAGGTTTAACAGGGTCCTCGGGGCAAGATATGACAAGAGTCCAAGCTTATGCAGATATCTGCGTATTTATGTCTGAGTATTCCCAAGTCCCCTGTCTCCTTCAAATATTAAACAAATATGCTGAGGTTGCAAACTCCAAATTAAACGTGGATAAATGCAGAGGCTTCTTTATAGGCACACCCTGTCAGGAGCTAGTAAGGATAAATGAGACTTCAATATCTACAGACCCCATAAAAATATTAGGCATTATGTTTAGACCCCAAAACCTACCTTTGGCAAATTGGGAAACAGTCCTGAAAGGAGTGGAAAATTAGGTGCGACATTAGAAAAGTTGGGAGCTATCCAAAATTAAAAGAGTAGACTTCCGGTACAGATGCCAAGCAATGTAGATGCAGGGTTGATCGATTCCCTTGATTTAATCTATTTAAACCTCACCTCACCGACCAAAACACAGTTATTTTTGTTTGGCGTGGAATAGTCTCCATGGCCCCTCAAGCTTGAAGCCATGTGACACCGGGGAACAGCTTAAAACAGAAAAAATTAATATTGGCTCTCCCGCCCGCCATGAGAGGAGATGCGCCGACTAGGCTTCTGGAGGGCCGCCACCCTATCTCCTCCAGTGACTCCGAGGAGGATGGTGAGGATTTTACAATCACCTCCCGGCAGCTTTGCTGGGAACTGCGCCACCTGAACAGAACTTTAGACTCCATTGGTGCGTATGTTAAAGAAAATAAGCAGAGAATCAAACAACACGACGGCAAATCCAAGGTATTGAGGAACAACTTACCACTCAGGCAGACACGGTGGATTTACATAACGGGGCCTTACTACAGTAACATGATCGCTCCCAGTTATTATTAGAAAAGATAGAGGATCTCGAAAACAGATCTCAACAAGTGAACTTATGGACTGCATGGTCTCCTCGAGCATACAGAATCGGAGACATATCCATATTTATCAAGGCCTCCTGAAAGAATTGCTGGACCTAGACAAGGACACACCCTTAAATATTATAAGAGCACACAGAGCTCTCAGCCCCCCAAAGAATCACAAAGCCCGGCCGTCTGTGGTGATGGCCTTTTAGATTATAGGGTCAAAGAGATGGTGCTCCACAAGGCATGGGCTCAAAAGGAAATTATAAAAATAGTCTGAGAAATTGAGTTTTCTGATTGGCTGCAAATATTCTAACAGCCTTATGTTAATCTTTTATTAACATACATGTAGAGCTTAGCCATATGCTGAACAAGGTTTAACACTGTTTAAAAACATTTTTTATTATAATAGCAATAAGGCACTCCCAGGGATTATGTTAATGGTCAGTTAATCACCCTCTAGGGGCATGTGGCACTCGGCTACACCTCGTGTCACCGTACACCCCTAGAAGGTGATTAACAGACCATTAACATAACCCTTGGTCATGCCTTATTGCTTAATTGTATTTGGGGACACAAGACTGTTTTTGGAGCCGGACTATGCCCCCACCACCATGGCCCGGAGGAAGCTATGGTTCCCAATGGTTAAACAGCTCTGCAGTAAAGGCCTTAAAGCTAGAGTGGATTTTCTGGCGAAGCTCCACATTACTACAGATAAGGGCACCAACGTTTTTGATTCCATCCAAGAAGCTAAAAAATACCTCGCCTCGCTTGAGATCTCGATAGATGATCTCATTGACCCGGGAACAATCAAAGATTTACAAAAGCATCAGTGGCAGCGAGCGGGGGGTTCGGGCTTCCAGATACAGGCGGTCAAACTACATAAGGATGGAGAGGTCAACACCTGGGCCAAGATGAAATCATCCTGACGATCGCTCAGCAAGAGGAGGAGAAGGACATCTTCGACGGCAGATGACCAACAGGAGGGACTTGAGGCAAACCAAGGACCAAAGGCAGACTCCCCACCTGCAGTGGCAACTCCAGAATCTCCCCGAGTATAATAATTAGACAATCCTGTGACTGAGTTTTTACTGTGGTTTAAGCGGTTTGTTCACCAGGAGTGCTGAATCATAAATGAGGGCGGAACCCCTCAAGTCTGGGGGGCTCTGGTATGGAACCTGGGGCTGTCTGGTAAGGTCTGAATGCAATATTGTATGCCAATTGTTGATTTTATTCTTTTAAATTTTTTTGGTGGGGCGAGTACTAATCTAAGGGGGTGGGAAAGATTTTCTGACCCCCCCATGAAGATAAAGAGGGAAAGAGGGGGGAGCGTGAAGGGTCTGTGTTTAAACTTGGCAACCTCGCTCCAGCTGCACTATTGGAGTATCCTCCCTATAAACCAGTGAAGTGCAGAGCATGCTCTGACACTACCCGTCATCAAACAAAACCAGAAGCATGGTGGGAATAGAGTAAAACCTTGGAAGCCCTTTAGGAAGCACATACCAGGTCATACTTCTTGTTGGAAGTTAGACAAGGCGAAATGTTCAGTTTTATTGTTTATTTTGTTCAACTGTTCGCTTGCTGTAAGAATTTTGAGTGCTGGCTGGATGTGTCCCTCCCTCTACACCCTGGAAGGTAGGAAATTGTTGAGAACAGCTCCATGCCCTGTGAGGTACTATCCTGAGGATGCAGAGCTTGGTGGGTTCCCCATGGATAAGTTACAAATAGTAACCTACAATGTCCGAGGGATTAATAGCCCTATTAAGCGGACTTGAATATTGAGAGAGCTGAGAAAAGTAAATGCCCAAATCTCCCTAATACAAGAGACTCACCTTACAGTTTCTGACCATATGAAATTACATAGGGGTGGGTGGGTTCAGTGCATGCTTCCACTTATATGGCACACCCCCATAGGCAGGGAACCGCTATTTTAGTACATAAAAACTGCCCCCTGAAAATAGGAAAGGTAGAAACTGATCCGGACAGCCGATTTGTTAAACTTTGAGCCACGTACAGGGATATTCCCTGTATTATTTTGAATATATATGCTCCAAACGAAGACAGAGAAGCAGTCCTGTTTTTTAAACAGGTGTTTGAGAAGCTGACGGATCTGGGAGACAAGCTCTGCATCCTCGGAAGAGATTTCAACACTACATTGTCGGGGTCCCTAGACAAGAGGGGCGAGGCCAGGGAGACTAGAAGAAGCAGGGCTAGCTCGGTTTTAGCCACACTGTCCCAGCTGATGTGCCTACAAGATGTCTGGCGAGACAGGCATGGTCGGGAGAAGGACTACACGCACTACTCAGACAGGCATGATTGCTATACTAGAATTGATTTAATGTTTGTTTCAGAGGAATGGGTGCATAATAGTGTACAATCTTGCGAAATCTTACCCCGAACGATCTCGGACCACGCCCCAGTGGCATTGGCCTTGGCTCTGATCCCAACAGTCTGCAATTCACATTGGCGTTTCAATGTAGGCCTGCTAAATTCTCCCAGTTTTAAAGATTTAATCATCACTACCATTAGAGACTACCAAATACATAATGTGGAGGGCAATACTTACCATGCAGTGCGATGGAATGCCCTCAAAGCTATGCTGTGAGGGGTGATAATAAAATTTGCCTCTGAGCATAGGAGAAGGTGGGTGGGTGGGTAGGATTAATGCCCTTGAAGAGGAGGTGAGGGAACTAGATTTCCAGCATAAGATAACCTTAAATACTGAAACAAAAACACACTTAGAGGCAAAGAGAGCAGTGCTGAATGCTGAAATACAGGCACAGCTGGAGGGGAAATACAGAAGGATATGCCAGGGATATTATGAAGGGATAGAGCAGGAAGTTGCTAGCTGCAAGACTAAGAGCAGAACAATGAAAGTAGGTTAATACTGAAGCTAAAAGATCCAAACAACGGGGGGGGGGCCCTAACTAGTAAACCAGGAGAAATTACACAAATCTTCGTGAAATATTATAAAAACCTGTATTCACAAGAGGAGATTATTAATTTTGAGGGACTAATGGAAAATTTATTTCAGGATTTACATATTAAGACCCTCACCCAGTCCACCAGAGACTCCCTGGAGGTTGGAATCACCTCGGCAGATTTACAATTTCAAATCAAAAAACTGAAGAATGGGAAATTTCTGGGATTGGATGGCTTCCCGGCCGAGTTCTATAAGACGTTTGAGACCCAGCTGCTCCCATTTGTCACGCCGGTTTGCCAGGACATATTAGAGGTGGCCCAATTCCAGAATCTTGGAGGGAGGCCCAGATATCAGTCCTACTCTAGGAAGGGAAGGATCCCACGGAATGTGGGTCATACAGACCTATCTCCCTCCTTAACATAGACCTACGGGTGTTCACAGGACTGCTGGCAGGAAGGCTGCAGTTGTTAGTTCCCATGCTTGTACATGAGGACCAGACTGGCTTTATCACAGGAAGGTACCTCTCGGATAATATCCATAGGCTCTTATACATCATTACTTCGCAACAATCCCGGCAGGATTTCCAAATTGCTATATCCATGGATGCAGAAAAAGCATTTGATAGGGTTAATTGAAAATTTCTAAAAGCAACCATGGATCGTATGAAATTTGGCCCCAAATTTTTAGCAGCAACATCCAAATTGTACTCAGGCCCTTTAGCATTGGTAAGAGCGAATGGCATCAGATCTGGGCCGTTCCCCCTTGCCAGGGGGACTCGTCAGGGCTGCCCTTTGTCCCCTTTCTATTCACCATTGGTCTGGAGCCCTTGGCAACTAAGGTAAGGGGTGACCCAGGGATTAGGGGGGTGGAGGCTGGCGGGATAGAACAAAAAAATATCTTTATATGCAGATGACTCCATTTTGTTTTTGTCCTCCCACGAAGAGTCGTTGCCCCCCACTTATAGAGCTTCTTGGACAATTTGGGAAGATTTCAGGCAGTAAAATAAATTTTTCAAAGTCAGAGACCTTCATATTAAGTGGGGTTTGTCCGGACACATTCAGACGTAGTTTCCCCTTTAAATGGGCACTGGGGAACAGGATTCGTTATTTAGGGATTCTAATAGTAATAGATTTAAGTAAGCTTTTTACTGTAAATTATGAGCCACTTTGGTCCTCTATAGAAAAAGACATGGCTAGATGGAGACTGTTGCCTCTAAATCTAGTGGGAAGAATAGCAGCAGTGCAAATGAATGTTCTCCCCTACTTCCTGTTTTTGTTTTCAAGCCTCCCAGTTAAAATCCCAGTTGTCTATTGGAATAGGGTTATTAAACAGGTTAGCAGGTTTGTCTGGAATGGTAAAAAAATGAGGACTGCTAGGAAAATCTTGCAGCTTCCAAGGGGAGAGGGTGGATTAACCTTACCTGACCTTCCCATGTATTATCTAGCTGCACAGGGTGTCATGTTAATAACTTGGGTGAAACAACGCGTTTCATCCTTATGGTATGCAAGAAAAAATGAATCACCATAGTAATGTTGTTTCTTCTAATGGAGTCTTGCTGTATTCAGACATAATGCAGTTAGCTCCAGTACTTTAACTGCCCCAGAGAGGAAAGAGTTAACTCTATGCAGAAGCATAGAACGTTGAGCTCGAGCTTGGTTTTCAAACCTCTGTCTGGGGTACTTCCCAGTGTAACCATCAGATTCTTACGAGCACACTAACATACTATAGTATAGAAATTGTTCAACATATAGCCAAAGGGCAAAATATTCTTTTGGGCCCAAAAGACCCAAGTCGAGAACCCAAGAAGGAAAGGTAGTGATAATATTTAAATATAAAACACCAGAAAAAATAAGAAACAACATCCACCCCACCCAAGAGGGAGGTACAAGGTACACCCTGAGGTGCAACACTGTACCTGCCAGCCCACTTCCCAAAACCAGGTTCTGAGAGGGGAGGCGGGGAGGTCTGAATACAGCAAGACTCCATTAGAAGAAACAACATTACTATGGTGAGTAATTTTTTCTTCAAACAACATGAAGTATTGCTGTATTTAAGCAATAAGGCATGACCAAGGGTTATGTTAATGGTCTGTTAATCACCTTCTAGGGGTGTACTGTGGCACGAGGTGTAGCCGAGTGCCACATGCCCCTAGAGGGTGATTAACTGGCCATTAACATAATTCCTAGAAGTGCCTTATTGCTATTATAATAAAAAATGTTTTTAAACCATGTTAAACCTTGTTCAGCATATGACTAAGCTCTACATGTATGTTAATAAAAGATTAACATAAGGCTGTTAGAATGTTTGCAGCCAATCAGAAAGCTCCATTTCTCAGACCCTTTTTATAATCAGACATAATGCAGACTACCAAGCAGTTCCCTATGGAGGAGGGAATGCAGAACCTACTTTGGGAAGAGGTTCTGCAGTACTGCTGTGTCAAACCTAGCATCACTCCTAGCCTGGATGTCCAGGGAGTAATGCTTGATAAAAGTATGTACTGTTTTCCAGGTGGCTGCTTTACAGATCTCTAACAAAGGTATATCTCTGGACGGAGCTAGAGAAGCAGCTGTACCCCTAGTCAAATGAGCCCTCAGGCCTGAAGGGGGAGTTCTACCCAACTTGTCATAACAGAATTGTATACAAGAAGCAATCCACCTGACAATAGTTCTTTAGTGGCAGGCTTACCTTTCCCCACTTCATCATAAGTGAGAAACAATTGAAGACAGTCATTTCTATGTGCCTTAGTATGCTCAATGTAGTAGCTAAGGGGCCTCTTAACATCCAGACGTTGTAACCTTCTTTCACCTGAAGAAGAATGATCAGTGAAAAACACAGGGAGAGATATAGACTGGTTCAGATGAAAATCCGATACCACTTTGGGCAAGAACCTCCTATTGGTTCTTAGGACCGCTTTGTCCCTATGGAAGGAGATGAAGTCAGGTTCAACTGACAGAGCTTCTAACTCACTAATCCATCTGGCAGAAGTAATAGCTACCAGGAACACAGTTTTCCAGGTCAAGTACTTCAATTCAGCTGAAGCCAGAGGTTCAAAGGGTGGCTGCATAAGCTGAGCTATGCAGACATTAAGATCCCAAGGTGGAGTGGGCTCCTTAAAGGAAGGGTTAATGTGAACCAGGCCCTTGAAAAACTTTCTGAAAACAGGATGAGATGCCAGGGAAGAGCCCTTCCCTGCTGAGAGGAATGCAGAGACAGCTGCTAGATGAACCTTCAGAGTGGCAGGCCTAAGGCCTAGACCATTCAGGTGACCTAGATAGTTTAAGGTTGTGGAAATGCCTGCAGAATCAGGCAGGATGCCTTTCTGAGAGCACCAAATACTGAACTTTTTGCATTTTGAGTTGTAAGTTTTTCTAGTGGAAGGTTTCCTGGAGACTTTCAGGATATCCAGAACTCCCTGAGAGAAATGTAGTGCTGCATATTCTAACTCTTCAAGAGCCAGGCCTTGAGACTGAAAGACTGGAGATTGGGGTACCAGATCCGCCCCTGGGAGGAGGACAGGAGATTGTATGTCCTGGGCAGAGACAGGGGACGTGACACTGACAAGAACAGCAGTAGAGGATACCAAGGCTGTCTGGCCCAATCTGGAGCCACCAGTATCACTGTGCAGGGCTGAGTCCTGATCTTGATCAGAACTCTGAACAGCAGAGGGAAGGGAGGGAAGGCATACAGAAACCTGCCCTTCCAGTCCAAAATGAGAGCATCCTGGGGAACCGTCCCCAGGACTGGAGGTCTGCAACAAAACAGAGGAAGTTGATGATTGTCCGGTGCTGCAAACAGATCTATCTCTGGAGTGCCCCACCTGGAGAAGATGACCTTCAGGATGTGAGGATCCAAGGACCATTTGTGATGTCCCTGTGAAATTCTGCTCAGAGCATCTGCTAGTACGTTGTCCTTCCCTGGAAGGTGAACTGCTACCAGAGAAGTCTGAAGAGAATAGGCCAGAGACCACAGCTTCATGGCCTCTGTGCACAAGGCCAAGGACCAAATGCCTCCCTGTTTGTTGATGTACCACATTGTGGTGGTGTCTGTTCTGACTTGGACCACCTTGCCCTTGACTGAATCTGAGAAGCTCTGCAGGGCTAGGAAAACTGCCCTGAGTTCCAGGAGATTGATATGAAGGAGAGACTCTTGTGGAGACCAGACCCCTTGAGCTATCAGGGCTCCCAGGTGGGCTCCCCACCCTAGGAGAGAATCATCCGTAGTTAGAACTACTGATGGGACTTGAGGGAGAAATGGAACCCCTTGACTGAGGTTGTCCTGGTCCAGCCATCACTGGAGAGCTTGGACCAGAGTCTGAGTCACTGGAATCCGTTTGGTATGTGAATCCTTCTTTTGAGACCAAAAATACCTTATTTATTTAGTTTTTGTTTACCAGGTAAGTACACTAGCCATAGGGATGACTATTTTCAGGCACGACCCGGGAGAATAACAGAGCAAATTACAGATAAGTTTCAGACAGTGGCAAATACAGAAAAAGGTACAAAAGCAAGGTAAGATAACATCAGGATTTCCATTAACATATAGGGTACAGAGTTTAGGAGAAGATTACAAAACGGAGGCAGCATTGGTTTGCACAGTAGGTTAAAAACCATCTTTGAAGTTAAATAGTCAGGTAATTAGCATTAATATGCCAGGTAAGGGCCCTGTCGGAGAAACTGGTCTAATTCTTCACACGCCCCGAGAGGTTGAGGTGTGACGGAGGTACAACTGTGAAAAACATAATATTTTCTGAGGGAGAGACAAAATACAGAGGTAATCAAGAATAGGCAGTATAGGGTACATACACAAGCTGAAAAAAAAAAAAAAAACAGTAAAATATAACACAACATGCAAACACCTGAATCAGTTTCAGGGCATTGAACATTAGCCAGTTAGAGCTTAAGTGCCTGGAGTGAGTAGATCAAAGTTACCACAAGGGAAAAAGTGGCCGCAGATGTAGGGTGCCATGTTAAAGAGGTTGAAGCAGGTACAGAAGACCTGGCTAAAGAGGAACATTTGATATTAAAATTGACATGACTAGGTGCTAGACAGATAACCAGAGGTAGGGAGTTCCAGAGTTTGACTGCCGAGTGTGAGAAAGCTAGGGTTCCTTTGTTAGATTTGCATCTAGTTAGTAGCAGCAAGGCTTTATCAGACTATCGAAGACTGTGCGAGGAAGACAATGGGGTATGCAGTGAGGCAAGTGAGGCAGGGTTACCTACTCTGAGAATATTATCAGTTAGGCAGCCAAGAGCGAGATCTCGAATAGAAGTAGGGGGTAGCCAGTTTAGGTCAGCATAGAGTTGACAGTGATGCTTTGACCAGGGGGAGGCAGACGCATACCTGCAAATGCTATTATATGTGGTATCCCATTTCCTGAGAAGCGAGTGGGATGCATAGAGGTAAGTTACTACGCTATAAGTTAGCGATAGAAGCAGTATACCATGAGCAATGGCTAATCTAACTGACTGTGTGAGGACATAACTTGTTTTGTAGGCTACCCCAATTTTAGCATTAATTGCTTTACAGGTAGCAGTTATGTGCTTGTTGTAACTGAGATTTTCATCTAGGAGGACACCAAGATACTTGAAAGAGCGTACTGATTCAAGGACCAGCCCTCCCTGACCAGATACCTTAAATAAGTCACAATTTTGTTTTAGCTTGGCTGGAGTTCCAAACAGCATGGATTGAGTTTTATCAGCATTAAGGATTAACTTGTGAAGGGAGAGCCAGGATTGAGTAGACGTGAAAGCAGATGAGAGAGTTTGGATTATGTGGTCTACGTTGTTGTCACAGCAGTACAGTACCAGGTCATCGGCATAGAGGATCACGGAACAATTTGGGATAGCTGATGAGATGCTATTTATAAAAATGGAGAAAAGAAGGGGGACTAATATCGACCCCTGAGGGACACCTAGGTTAACTGGTAAGGCACTTGACTTAGATGAACTGAATCTGACAAGCTGGGTTCTGTTAAATAGATAGCTATTAAATCAGGCCACTGAGTTACAAGAGAAACCAAGGGCTTGTAGGCTTTCAAGTAGAAGAGGGTGGTCGACAAGGTCAAAAGTCTTAGTGAGGTCAATAAAGAGTGCTCCTGTGAGATGTCCATTATCCGTAGCAGTTAGGATATCATTTGTTAGATGCAGCAAGGCAGTGGCGGTGCTATGGCCTTTCCTAAATCCATGCTGAAATCAGCGAGAGGAGGTTATATTTGGTCAGAAATTCAGTTACTTGGATAGAGACAAATTTTTCCAAAATTTTGCATAGGACAGATAGTACGGCTATTGGCCAATAGTTAGCCATAACCCTTTTGTCACCTTGCTTTGGGACCGGAGTGACTTTGGCAACTTTCCAGATCGATGGGACTTTTCCAGTGCAAAGCAAGAGGGTGAAAATTCTAGATAGAGGTTGGGCAATGAATGGTGCTGCCAGTTTTAAGAGTTTGGGCTCAATGCCATCAGATCCCACACTGGTTTTGTCAGAGACAGAGTTCAGTAAGCCCAGTACTTCAGATTTAGTTACCGTCTTAAAGTAAAAAGGGGGGAGGAACAAGGATGCAATGGGTGGAGTAGGTTTAGGTGAAGACTGCGTGGGGAGGAACGCGGACGTGAAGCTGGACAGGTCAGAGAATTGTCTGTTGAATGCTTCAGCAATGGTCCTAGGATCATTACAGTGGACACCATTAATGACCATGTCGTCTACAAGGTGAGTTTTCTTTGATCCTAGGAATGTTTTTACATGTGCCCAAAATTTCATGGGGTCACCAGATGCTTCCAGCAAAAGCCTCTTGCAGTAAGAGCCTTTAGCTAGTCTGATCTGCTTTTTACAAGCACTTCTCTGCGCCCTATAGGTCTGGAAGTCAGTATTGAGGACAGATTTTCTAATGTGTCTCCAGCTCTTATCCCTAGCATGTAGTGCTGCTAGGAGATCTTTGTTTAGCCACATAGTAGGTTTTGCTCGAACACATCAGGTCATGAGGGGTGTATGACTATTTTGGATTGCTAGAAATTGATCTAGAAAATAGTCTAGAGCTGATTGGGCATCCAGGGCCTGGGAAAGAGGAGACTAGTCGATAGACGAAACTTAGTGTAGGAACTTGGCCTGGTCTAAATTGGCATAGTTTCTGAAGGTGATATACCGTAGTGGCAGAGATTGGGAGCCTGAATGCAGCCATATGCAAAAGACAGGGGAGTGATCAGATATTGAGTCTGGAAGGATGCCTGCATCAATAATTCTGTCAACCCTATTTGTTAGTATCCAGTCCAACAGCGTGCTGGATGTTCCTCTTGGGGAGATCCTTGTGGGCATGGTTATGACTTAGTGGAGGTGATAGTTTTTAATTGTTTCTAGAAGTGAGCTTTGAGTTTGCCCTAGCCAATTTAGATTCATGTCACCAAGGATTAGTAGCTCACTATTCCCTGCTATATTTACTGCTTCCTCAAGCAAGTTTATGAGGGCAGACAACCCACCCAGGGGTGGATTGTAGGCAGTGATTATATGTAGTTTCTTAGGGCCAAGAAGTAGGAGTGCGTGAAGGGATTCACATTTGGAAGATAGACAGATCTTAGTCAGTGAGACGTTAAGATGAGTCTTGTAGAATAACGCCCCCCCCAACGCTTTGGGGATATTCTGTCATGCCTGAGCAGACTGTAACCTTTTAGCGAGCAGACAGAGTCTGGGATGGAAGGTTTTGAGCCATGTCTCCGAGAGGCACAGTATGTCTGGATTACGTATGGAGACCCAGGGCTCTAGTTCAGAGAGGTTTTACATTAGGCTCCTAATGTTAAGGTGGGCTATGCGAAGCCATGTAGTGGTGGCCCAGGAGACATTGTTACACGCCTGAAGGTGCGGAGGACCAGGGTTCAATTCCACATCACCAGCCAGTAGGATAGTAAGCAGTAACACATACCATAGCTTGCGATGAAAGCACAAGAAGACAGGAGTGACTTTAGGGCTGAGTGTAAGGACATAGGTTACAAGTTGATAATTGCGATATCTGGGGATTAGTAGTGGAGTGAGATCAAAGTGGTCAGTGGGTCTGATCAGTTGATTAGAAAAGTGGAAGTCATAGATGAAACTGAATATCCCTCATCTGGAATCTTGCTTCCTGCACCACTGCCGTGGAAGCTGCCATGTGGCCCAGGAGCTGGAGGAACTGTCTTGCTGGGCAGGAGACCTGAGGTCGAAAGGAGGAAGCGAGATCCACCAAGGCCTTCATCCTTGCCAGGGGAAGGAAGGCTTTTGCTTGTACAGTGTCCAGCTCTAGGACTATAAAGGTGAGAAGCTGAACTAGTTTGAGGACAGACTTTGGAAGATTGAGAAAAAACCCCAGGGAGCTGAGTAGGCCTGGGTAGTTTGAAGAGCTGACTTGACCTGTAAAGGTGACTGACCCACTAACAGCCAGTCATCCAGATACGGGAAGATGGTGATACCCTGTCTTCTGAGGTAAGCCACCACTACTGCAAGGCACTTTGTGAACACCCTGGAGCTGATGTCAGGCGAATGGCATAGCTCTGAATTGTTAATGGCCTGAAGGCAACGCGAACCTGAGGTATTTTTGTGGGAGCACCTGATAGGAATATAGAAGTAGGCATCCTTGAGGTCCAGAGATGCTAGTCAATCCCCTGTCCTTTGAGAGGGAAGGATTATTCCCAGAGTTACCATTTTGAATTTGGGCTTTGAAATGTGTTTGTTCAAATACCTTAGGTCTAGGATAGGTTGCCACTCCCCTGTTTTCTTTGGGGTAAGGAAGTACCTGGAGTACAGTCCTTTTCCTTTGTGCTGAGTAGGAACCTTCTCTATAGCTCTGAGAGCTAGAAGAGAGGAAACCTCTGCCTCTAGGGCAATGGTTTCTGAGAGTGATGCAGGTAGAAAAGACTTGGCCCTCTTTTTTGAAGCTGAGGGCCAGTCCCTAGCCTACTACTTCCAGGACCCACTTGTCTGAGGTCACAGACTTCCAGGCCTGGAAGTAGTAAGCCAGCCTGCCTCCTACTGGAAATAGGGAGTCGACCCGGGCTGACACATCAGGGTGTCTGCTTGGCAGAAGCCTTAGACTGAGAGGAGGAGGGAGCAGCTCTGCTCATCCCCCTCCTGCCCCTCCTTCTGAAGAACCCCCTCTGTGGGAAGGGAGAGGAGGCCTGGGCTTGGTAAAAAGGCCTTTGAAAGGGCCTGCCCCTGCCCCTAGACTGTTGCTTGTGCGGAGTGGCTTGTCTGTCTTTGGCCTGTGTACTCCTGTACGTGGTCCTGTATTCATCCATTTTCTTCATGTAAGCCTCTGTCTGCTCCCCAAACAGAGAGTTACCTACTACAGGAAAATCCATAGCCTTAGTCTGGGTATCCTGTGAAAGGCTAGTACATCTGAGCCAAGTATGTTTTCTGAGAGACACAGATGTAGCCATGACTCTAGATGCCACATCATTGGAGTCCACAGCAGCATGAAATTGCATTTTGGATGCCTCAATTCCATCAGCAGCTACCTCCTCCAGCTCCTTGGCTAGCTGGGGAGAGGCCTGTTTAGCCAGTTCCAGAACCGTATCCCATCTGGATTTCTGGTACTTGGCTGTGTAAGCCATATATAGTAGCCTGCCTGAATACCAAAGAGGATGCCAAATACTGTTTTTTGGCCATGGCATCCACTTTCCTGGAGTCCTTATCTGGGGGGTGTGAAGCCAAAGGAATGTTAGCCCTGTCACAGGCTGCAGCCTGCATTACCCCAACATGGCTGCAATGACTATAAAGGAACTCTGCAGCTGAGCCTGATAACGAATACCTCCTGTCCATTCTCTTATCCACAGGAGGTACTGAATTAGAGGTTAGTAAAATTTTGTGTGTCTGTTTCCCCAAGGATTTATGAAGAGGGACAGACAGCCTTTTGGACTCTGGGATGTCCATCATTTCCAAAAAATCAGGCTCTTCATCCTCCTCTGCAGCTTCAACCAAGGGAAGCTGCAGGGTTTCTACCACCTTTTGTAGAACAAAAATGTGAAGGGACTCAGACAGCCTGGGAGGAGAGACCCTGAGGGCCTGTCTGGGGAGATGTCCAGTTCAATGGGCACATCCAGACCCCCTGGTCATCGATCGTCATCATCACCACTGGGATAGTCTTTGTCTCCTTCCCACTCCTCATAACAAGCGTCTAGATCATAATCTGGAGGAGACGGATCTGACCGAACTGACCGCCTAACCGGCGGTACCAGTTCGGACGGAACCGGTCTAAGCAATTGAACAATGCTAATCACTTTGGCTATTTCATCTGTGGTTGGAAAGTGCGATACCAGATCCGAACCGGCAGACTTACGCTTCTTTTTTGATGGAACTGACCCTTCGGGGTTGGCTCTCCATTTGCCAAAGGAGGTATCGCCTAGGTCAGTAGGCACCTCCTCAGGTTCGGCCGCAACCGAACCGGGCTGGCCATCCGGATCTACGGACTTCTCTGCTTCCCTTTCCTCAGCCTACTCAGTCCTTTGTCTAGAGTGGATTTAGGAAAGTTTTTACAGATTTGGCAGTCTGACTTGAGGTGGTCAAACCCCAGACAATAAACACAGATGAGGTGGGGGTCAGCCTTAGCAAAGGCCTCCCCACACTTAGTACAGTGTTGAAATCCAGTGGGACCGGTTTTCTTCTTGGGTTTCTCAGACATGGCCAACCTAACAAATTACCCTATTGCAGCTTTCAAGACGGGTAATACAATAACCGATCAGTTACAAACCGTGTCAAGGGCTCTTTAAAAGAACCGGCAAAAGATCCGGTTCTTTTGAAACTGATCGGTACTGGAACACCACTCTAATCCCAGAAATAAAATTAAACAGAATGTAACAGGGTCGGTTCCAAACCGGACTGACCGGAAAGAAACCGAGGAAAAGAACAATTTCCAACTTTTTCACAGAAATAAAACACAGTCACTACCTATCTACACACTACCTGTACCGTAGACAGAGGCTGGAAATCCGAAAATAACAAAAAAATATACGGTTTAAACCGAACGCTTTTACTTTATCGAACTGAGCAGGGAAATCTCCAGAGCGACTTCACTGTTAGGCAGAGTAAAGAATCTGACGGTTACACTGGGAAGTACCACAGACAGAGGTTTGAAAACAGAGCTCGAGCTCAACATTCTATGCTTCTGCATAGAGTTAGCTTCCTCTCCAGGGCAGTTCAAGTGCTGGGGCTAACTGCAATATGTCTGAATACAGCAAGACTTCATGTTGTTTGAATGGAAGATGCGGAGGTGGGCCTCAGACCTTTGTACACACTGGCCTTAACACACACTCCCAGAACTGGTAAAGACAATACAGAATAGGTGGGTCAGGCGCAGCCTGTATATTCTTAGTAAAATTAGGAGTCCTCACACCAAGGACTGGGCCCCCTGTCACTTATTAGATATGAGGTGGAATTTCTTCCCCAAGCTTGACACGGATATGCAGGCTGTGGAAGGCATGGCCCCCATCGATTTACACAGCTTATAGAAGGTCAAATTTGTTTTTCTTTCAGAGAGCAAAGGACAAATTTAGCAGATCCAACTGGAGTTTCTGAGGTACACATGAGGTCAGACACTTCATAAATACAAGGGACAACATTAGAAGCCTGAGTAGGCCATATACAGGGTGGGAGGACTTCTTGTATGGAGTTGTGACCATGAGGGGTGTTCAGAGGTATATTTCTAACATATATAAAATCCTCACTGCCAAAGAAGAGATTCCACTTATATCTTTGAAGGGACCTGGGAAAGGGAGGCTGGAGTCACTATCACAGGATTTGGACTGGGCTCGTAGATTAAGGTTGGGCTGGAGAGTAACCTCTGTCCCAGTGTGGAGAGAGTTCTTTTGGAAAATTTTATGATATTTCCATAACCCGACAGTTACGTGTCATTATAGTAGCCCTGGATCAGATGCCTGTAGCGAAACTGTGACCATGTTGGAAACCACTGCCACATCTTTGGAGTTGCCTTGTTTTGACCCCTTACTGGCAGTCTATTCAACAGGCTGTGTGTGAAGTTATAGGGGTTTCTCTCCCCTTGCAATTCGAAGAGTGGTGCTGGTGCTCCCATTGCTTGGCATGATCACAGGGGGGACAATACAAGGGTTTTATTAACACTTACAGCTGCAGCTCTTCAGTGCATCACAGCCAATTGGTTAAAACAAGAGCCTTCCTCATTGGGTGAGTGGATCACAAGAGTAAAGTGAATACTGTTAATGAAAGCATTGATGACAAGGTTACACCTCAGGTTCGAACAACATGTATTAAGGTGGTGGACTTGGGAAACTGGACTCCTGAACAGAACTTCCCAGGGGACTCAAGTGCCTCGGTGAAGACTCGCTGGGGGGTCAGATGCCTAGATTAGATTTCAAGCCTAGGTTATGGGGTGTACCTGGGACTAATGTCATTATATGACTTGAGTCATGTAACAAACACAGCGGGGCCGGGGGGACACACTTACTGGCCAGAATTGAACTTTATTTGTTCATGTTTTGCTGGGAGGTTTTAATCCCAGTAGGTTATCTGTTGAGCAGCTTTCATGATAACATAAGCTCCTGTAGAGGAAGCTTTGAATAAGCAGGCATTTATAATACAGCAACCTAACTTCTAAAATAATTTAAGTTTATATTAGAGAATTAAAAAGAAAAGAATTGTCTTTCAACAGTATAAGACCCCATAACTTTATGGACACTGATTTTAAGTAATGATGGATGTATTTTTAAGAGGGGTTCATTATAACTCTTGATGTTTTATGGAATTGCTGTATGTACCATGTTGAACTGAAATAAAGCAGAGTTTCAAAATTAAAAGAGTACATATAATAAAAAGATTTATAATTCCTTGTTTTCTGTATATAGCAATAACCCCCCCCCCCCAACTTAGAAACAAGACTCTGCCTGTTTCTTTCAGATGGCATGGGGAATAGGCTTAACCCCATAAAAAGGTGCTATACATAATTGTTTAAGACCCAAGGAAGGTTCAGGATGATAGATCCCATAATATTTTTGTACTCTCTTTTCATCTCTCAGTCTATAAAGACAGACTTGCAGACAGCAAATAGTCTACAGTATTACCAGTTTTGTAACACTTTAGCCAAATATTTCCAGCTCTGGAATGAAGATACTCCCCCCAAAATTTCCTCTCGCATACAAGTTGCAGGATATATTAGATCTGCTTTACAAAAAATGCATAAGTGGGGTTTAACGAAAGCTCAAATTTAGCAGTATACAGGGTCCTGACTGTATAACTGTATCATGTTCAAAATTTACCCAACAGAACCTGAATTCAAAAACTGCTCTCCAGCTTTAAGGCATAACGTTTTGAATCAGTTAAATAATGAAAGAATTCCTGTTAATATGAGGGAAATACTGTGGCTCTCTGCCTATGGTAGATTAAATATTAGTGGTAACTCAAAATGTAAGGCACAGGAAGAGAGACTGTCCCTATGACTCATGTCAGGCCAGTGGAATTATCCATGGAACACTTTTGGTACTTGCTCATATGCTAAATCTTATGGATTTACCTAGCAAAGAAATGGAGACTGGGGTGGTTAACTGTTACAGTATGACACATGAAAATTTGATATTAGGACACTGCCCTCATTTACTGATCAAATTTGATATAGGGACTGTAATGGTCTTTTTTTGTTGTTTAAAATGTTTTCTTTGGCAGGCAAGATGTCAATGGGTTTTATATCAGAATTAATGTCGTATGAAACTTATAGCATTTTGGTGGAACAAGCCAGGTTACTGTGTATACGAAAGATAAAACCCTCCATCCTGCTTGGAAGGTACCAAAATGGTGGAAAGGGCTTTTTATGTTTACTAAGTATAAATAAGCTTTCCCTCAATGAAATGTTATTACACTTATGAAATGTACAGCTAGTTTTGGTGTGAGATCACATACTGAGAATTACAATAGGTCATCGGAATGATTTCTAGCAAAAGATTTGAGTAATTGATTTTTTTTTCTTCTTTTCCTTTTTTCCTGACTGTATTTCTGTTATGTATGTAAAGTTAGTGTTAAGCTGCTAAATTGTTTATGTATGTTTTGATGTGACTTTTAAATAAAACGTTCCCCTACTCTTTTCAAAGTGCTACGGATCTTTAACGTCCACCTGAACAACCACCAGAGCAGGCAGACAGAACCTTAGTTTAATGTCTCATCTGAAAGACAGCACCTCAAGAGTACAGCACCCCTCTCATGATGCACTACAGTGTCAGTATTGGGATTTACCCCAAGTGGCTGGTGTGGGGCAGAACTGACAATCTTTCGATCTTCTGGCCTCAGGCGAGTGTGCAACCTACTGAGCCTGCATGGGATATATCATGTCCTACTAAATATAACAAAAATCTTGAAATAGTGTGCAAAACTAAGACAAAGAAAAAAAAAGCTGCCACCTCATTTGAACAGTCTAGAAATAAAATTACTCATGTAACAGCAGCTTTCCTAAACCAGTCACAATTAATCCAGAATACTTAGAACATGAGAAAGGAGGCAATGACATTCTTTAGTATAAATTCTAAGTAATGCAGAAGTCACTAATGATAATACTTCCCCTGCTTCCATGTTCTCCTGTTGAACCACCCAAGCATGTCTAGCTTGACACATATAACTACAGTGTGCGATAACCACTGTAGTTAAGATAGAACAGGGTTTTCTATGTTAAACCTCAAAATTTACACTTTAATATCTTGCAACCATTCAATGGATTTGCACAAAATTTGGTATGTACAGTCTCAGGGGTAGATCTCTTGATGTGCCTAGTTCATTCTAGTCAGTTATCTGCAGTTCGAGGTGCAGATAGCAAAAACATTTTTTTAATTGCTGTTTTTGCTTTTTTCCCCATCACCTAGTTCCCAGGCGGTTTGGAATTTTTGGTCAGAAATTTTCAGGGTAGAAAAGGCTTAAGCTTGACCAACAGATGTGCCTTCCACTGGTTTGGTGAAAAATATTAATCTGTTCCAAAGTTATTAAATTTTGACATTTCAGTTCGAGCATGCTCAATACCATCTTTTGGATAGCTGATTGGAGCGAAAAAGATTGAGTCCATACAAAAGGATCCTTTTCTCATATGAGGCAATAATTTCTCATGAGGAAAAAATCTTTTTGTATGGCTGCTGATATTTCCGTTTAAAAAAAAATGTTTTCAACCCACAAAATGACATCCTGCACACACACACAGCATGTATCTTGCTCATGGGACCCGTTATGTGGATACTGCACTTAATTTATGGATAAATGACCCAGCAATGTCTTTTCTTAACTATTCCTTTTGTCAGCCGATTTTCTTTTCCGTATGGGCATACAAAAAAAATTGGTCTGTACAAAAAAGATGGCGTCATATGAAAAAGAATTTGGACTTTGTTTTTTATACCCCCAATTCTTTTTTCATATGAAGGCATCCTTTTTCATTTACTTTTTTCATTCATATGAAAAAACAATTTGGCTTATTTTTCCCATTCTTTTTTCATATAAAGGCATCCTTTTTCTATGCTTTTTTCATTTATATGAATAAAGAATGCCCTCACACAAAAAAATAATTTGGACTTAGTTTTGTTTCCCATGTTTGAACTTCAACAAGCCATAACTCCCTCAATATTTTGACTTAAGGGACAATCTACATATCAAAACAATGGTCTTAATGAATAATGCAAGAATAATACATAACCCCCTTAAAACTATTCAGGGCCCACATGAAAAAACATTAATTAAAAAATGAAAATTCTCATAGGATAACATTGGAACTTTAACAAGCCATGACTCCCTCAATATTTGGACTTAAGAGACAATCTATATATGAATACAAAGGTCTTAATGAGCTGTGGTGGAGTTAGGCCACACCCTCGGCTGTGACTGATGGACCACTTTTCTATCTCCTTATTTCTTGGCTTTCAAAACTTCTGTTGTGCAACAGCTAACGCTTTTCTCTTTGCTTTTCTTCTTTTTCCCACCCTACTCTAGGTTGGTCCCCTAGCGTAGCTCTTTACGATCTCCTACTAAACTTCCTGCTAGTTCTCTTTCTTTCATTCTTTTTCCATTTCCATCCATTTAGTCCCTGGAATGATGCCAAATGCCCAGAGAGGTGTTGTGTAATGTGCAGAAGTCCCGTTTGTGTACAAAAAGCATGAATTCTATTTTAAATAAGAATATATACAGTTAATAAAGCCTTTTCAAATAAAAAGGATTCAGAAGCCATATAAAACAATAATAATGTCATGATTAGTACAGTTATCAGAAATCCTTAAGGTATTTTCATAAATTCACACATAAACCTGTTACTGTATAAGGTTCTATAAAGTGCTTAGTCACTGTGGATCAGAGATCTAGAGAGTCAGTATCTGTGGTGATATACACTATACCTTAACTGAACCAGGAAAGCCCCAAACAATCCTCCCCCTTGGTTTTGAAACAACATGTCCAGACATGTAAATAGAAAGGGCCGAGTCAGGTGACCCCAACAAAAGATATAAAACCTCTTCATTGAGTTCACTTCAGTTCAGTCCAGTAGAGTTTAGTCCAGTACAGTTCAGTCTTGAGAATGAAGGAGTGAGGTGCTACTGTAGGCAAGCTTTTGAATGTAGATGAGAAGGGTCTTGGGAGCTCTAAGATCCAGGACTGTATTGTGTGAGAAACTACTGATGTTAAGTATTAATTTTCTTTGCAATTTTTTGTTTTCATTTATTTTTCTAACTTTTGAAAATAAATATCACACTCAGAAGTGTATTTTAAACCTGTAAATTTGCCTCATCTGATGTTTATTCCCACATGCTGTGACAAACTTGGTTTTAGAAGTAGGATAGTACTGGTTGTCCCCAGAAACAAGGGAAGACCAGTACCCAGATACCAGCCCTGGTATCCAGACATAGGGGGCAAAGAGCAGGATGGCATACCTCCAGGATTTTGTGGAGCCAAGGATCTGTTGAAGGAGAAGAGGCTTACCGGTGTGCATACCAGAGCCCAGGTGAGGAGAACTAGAGAGGAGCAATCACCTGGATTGGAGTTCTATGGAACACGGAGGCGGGCCAGCACTGGAGAGAGACAGAGCACCACTGCCAGGTGCTGATGGAGGGTTCCCAACTGGAGGATTTCATGGCAGAGGCAGAGGACCAGGATCTATGGCTTCTCAAGGAGGAGGACCCCTGATAGAACCTTTTATCGGTGTTCTTTATTTTTAATACATATATTAATACTGGAAAGCTTAAGTCTTTTTTTGTGTGACTCCTGAAACACCTGGATTCAGTGTAGTTTTAAAGTTTTTTGTCAGGCAAGTGCACTTAATGTACATCGCTGAGTCACTTTATTTTCTGTGGCTGTGAGAGGTTGTGGAACCAAGTAGTGTTAAATTCAGTTTTGACAAACGTCCACTACTTGTTTAATGGCGTGCAGATGGGAGAGTGTTACAGTGGAGAACATCTGAAAGAACGCTTGCTGTCTTTTTAAAGTTTTTTTAGTTATTTACATACATTCTTAAAACTAGCTCTGCACGTGGCATTTTGAATGGTAAAACTAATCAGATCTACTTGATGGTGCGTTCTTTAAGCAACAACATCATAACAGTTCAGCCTATTACTACTATGGACTACTGGACATCTTTCTGGGTGCTGTTAAGTGTTAAGAAAAAATTACTTACCTAGTAATTTTGTTTCTTCCAAATGATACTCAGGTATTCATAACTGTATGCAGTCTTCCTCCTAAGTAGAACTGCCCAGAGAGAATTTTGAACATATGCTAATGATGGAATCTTTTGCATGAGCCACTTTTTCAAATGTTGCCTTATACTAACTGCCTTAGTTCTAAATCCTTCAGATTTCCTGGATGCCCGAAAAGACAGGCCCACAGGGATGAAGTATAATAATTATAGTAATAACAACGGCAATATTAATAACAACAACAGAGGGCACTCCCTCAACACTAAGTGTAAAAATAATAATAATTTAGAGAGAACTCCCTTAACCCGCAAAAAAGGGCCTCTAACTGGACGGCATAACCTATGAAAGAACACCCAAGAATGTCCAAATTACCCGGAAAAGGGGAGAGGGACAACAATAGGGAACCCAATCACAACATGTGTGCCAGAAATGGCACTTATGCCCCTGAGAGCACAGTATTCAGGAGAGCAGAGACTAAAGGTTCCAGAAGGGGAGGAGGATGGGAGAGTTATGAATACCTTAGTATCACTTGGAAGAATCAAGATTACTAGGTAAGTAATTTTTTCTTCTAATCCCAGTAATACTCAGGTATTCATAACTGTATGCAGACTACCAAGCAGTACCTTTGGAGGTGGGCACAGAACCCTATCTTAGGAACAAACTTTGCAGGACTGCTGTGCCGAATCTGGCATCACCCCTTGACAAATTATCCAGAGTGTAATGCTTCGTAAAGTTGTATACTGGTTTCCAGGTATCTGCTTTAGAGATTACAGGAAACACCCTGACAGCACAGTATTCAGGAGTGCAGAGGCTGAAGGTTCCAGAAGGGAGGAGGGTGGGAGAGTTATAAATACCAGAGTATGACTTAAGAAACAAGATTACTAGGCATGTAATTTTTTCTTCTAATCCCAGTAATACTCAGGTATTCATAACTATATGCAGACTACCAAGCAGTACCTTTAGAGGTGGGCATAGAGCCCTATCTTAGGAACAAACTTTGCAGGACTGCTGTGCCGAATCTGGCATCACCCCTTGGCAAATTATCCAGAGTGTAATGCTTCGTAAAGTTGTATACTGGTTTCCAGGTATCTGCTTTAGAGATTCACAGGGAAACACCCCTGACAGCACAGTATTCAGGAGTGCAGAGGCTGAAGGTTCCAGAAGGGGAGGAGGGTGGGAGAGTTATAAATACCAGAGTATGACTTAAGAAACAAGATTACTAGGCATGTAATTTTTTCTTCTAATCCCAGTAATACTCAGGTATTCATAACTATATGCAGACTACCAAGCAGTACCTTTAGAGGTGGGCATAGAGCCCTATCTTAGGAACAAACTTTGCAGGACTGCTGTGCCGAATCTGGCATCACCCCTTGGCAAATTATCCAGAGTGTAATGCTTCGTAAAGTTGTATACTGGTTTCCAGGTATCTGCTTTAGAGATTCATAGGAAACATCCCAACAGTTTGCTATATGGAGCAGCTGTCCCCTTGTGGAATGGCCTCCACCCATAAGGGCCCCTTTCCAGCCTTAAGAGTACCAAACTGGTTATACAGTACTATCCAGTAATAAGTGGACCTTCTTTGATGCTGGGTTATTCTTTCTCACATTCCCATAGGTCAGAAACAGCTGTTTTCTGTCCTGCCTAAGAGCTTTAGTGGCTGTCAAAAAGTAGCTAAACTCCTTTGATGTCCAGACTATGAAGACTTTTTTTCCACCGGGACTAAAGTGTTCAGTGAAAAAGCAGGGTTTTAAATAACTGATTTGCAGTTTTTTCTTGGGACAATACTAACTATACAGAAAGCATTTATAAAGGTTTCCTAGCAGTGTTATGTTTGTTAAACATAGTGAGGCAAGTGCTATGCATTTTCACAATGTTCTATAACTTTTATTAGCAAAACGCTAATCAATTTTTAGAGTTAAATAAAACCCTGAAAAGACGGGTAAGATAACTGTTTGGTTGAAATGATAATTAGAGGTCATGTTAAAACGAAACTTCCTGTATGCTCCCAGGACAACTTTGTCTCTGTGGAATGTAATATAGACCTGTTCAATTCAGAGAGACTGGAGCTCACTGAATCTTTTGTCAGAAGTGATTACCACAGGGAAAAAAATATATATAATCTTTTTTTTTTTTTTTAAGACATATTTCAAATAAATTGAAGACATAGGGTCAAAAAGGGGGACCCATGAGCCAAACAATACACATCTAGGCCACATGCTAGCACTGGTCCCTTGTGAGGGGGTGCAAATGGGACAGGCCTTTAAAGAACCCTTTGAAGATAGGGTCCGAGGCCTGAAAAACATTCTGTCCAACTGAAGTGTAAGTAGATGCTGTAGCCAGGTGGACATTTAAGGTACTGGACTGCAAGCCCAGTAAGAGCAAATAGTAAGATAGACCAGCACAACAGGAATACCAGCCTGTGTTGACATATGCTAGGCCCATAAAGAGCCTTTTGTAGCTAGGATCTGAAGCAATAAAAACATTGTGTCCAACTAATATGCCAGCAGATGCTGCAACCAGGAGGACCTTAAGGGTACAGGATAGCCAGTCCAATGACTGTAAATAGATAAAATAGTCAGACAGCTGGGATCCAGCATGTTCTGGGACCAATTTCCTGGTTGAACACCAACCATAAAACTTTTTCCCATTCTGAAGCCTAGATTTGCTTAGTGGAAAGCTTCCTGTAACCACATCACATGCTTAAGACTCTTTGAGAAAGATGCAAACCTGCATATTATACCAAAAGTACTCAACAGCCATGCCTTGAACGTGAGTGGTCCAAGCTTTGGATACAGGTGCTTCCTGATAGGAGGTCATTAGATTGTGCCTCTGAGGGAAGGTGCATTGGTTCGGGCCCCAGCATGGAGGGTAGCAGAGAGAGAGAGAGAGAGAGACATGTCTGTCTGGCCCATTCTAGTGCTATCAACATTATAGATGCTGACCGGGACCTGAACTTGAGAAAACTGCTCTGTATACCAGAAGGAAGAAAGATGCACTTGCTTCCCTTGCCAACTCAAAGCCAGAGCATTCAGGGGAATTGTTCCCAGATCTGGACGTCTGTCATAGTACTGGGACAGGTGGTGGCTGTGGTGGGATGCGAACAAGTCAACCTCTGTGGTGGCCCACCTGCTGAAGATAACTTGCACCACCTGACTGTTTAAGACCCATTCATGATGGGGCCGGCTGATCTGAGTTGAAGTATCTGCCAAGGTACTGTCCTTACCTGGCAGTGGCAGATGAATATCCTGAAAGGGCCCACTGAGCATGATAGATATGAAAATTACGTACCTACCGTAATTCTTGATCTTCTTGGATGAGTCTCCACCACTCATTCACACTATTGGGATCTGCGCCAGAGGCACTAGGACCCATCAGAGCAAACTTTTGCTGGAGGGTCGGCGCCAGAGATGGAGCTGCAAGGAACAGCACCGCCACGAGCCCCAGCTCACATGGGTAATGACCATCTCGCGCTGACCCTCCAACCGCCCAGTACCTTTTACTAAGGAGGCAGCGTAACTAACCTAGAAGGGTAGCCTAACCTAAAAACCGGACATAAGATAGTCCGGGCGACCCGTATAAGAAGGGTCAACAAAGAAGTTTTCACAGCCTAAAGATTTGAGGGAGTGAAGACCAACAACAGAGGTGAGCTCGGGGGACGGAGGGTGGGCGTGTGAATGAGTGGTGGAGACTTGTCCAAGAAGATCAAGAATTACGGTAGGTACGTAATTTTCATATCTTCCTGGACATAAGTCTCCACCACTCATTCACACTATTGGGAGAGTACCGAACTAATAATCCCCCGAGAGGGCGGCAGGAGAGACCAAGAGCTCACGTTTCTGGACAGAAGTCCATTAAGGATGGCTCTGCCAAAGGAAGAATGTCATCTGGCATGGACATCCAGTGCATAATGTTTAACGAAAGTATGCACTGAGCTCCAGGTAGCACGTTGCAAATGTCTGCAATGGGCATGTTGTAATTTCCGCTAGGGATGCATGACCGCTCTAGTAGAGTGGCGTAAACCCTACCCTCCAACTTAACCTGCGCCCGTGGAATAGCAGTGGTGAAGGCATGCCACTAACCATGCTGAGATACATCTGATAGCGACAGGTTGACCCAGCGGGTTTCGCTGAAGGAAACAAACAGTTGCTGAGCTCATGAAAATCTTGGTTCTATCTAGATAGAAATACAAGCTCTCTTAACATCCAAAGAATGAAGAGATCGTTCTCCTTCATTTTGGAAGTCTACAAAGTAAGAGGGAAGGACCAAAGGTTGGTTTAGATGAAATTCTGACACAACCTTAGGAAGAAATTTAGGATGAGTCCGAAGGACTACTTTGTCCTTATGGAACACAGTATACGGAGGATCTGTGACCAGGGCATGTATCTCAGAGACCCTGCGGGCTGAGGTAATGGCCACTAGGAAGGCAGTCTTCCAGGTGAGAAATTTTAGCTCGCAGGTAGCCAGAGGTTCGAAAGGTTTCCGAGTGAGCATGTCTAGCACAAGATTAATGTCCCAGGCTGCAACTGGACATCTTGTAGGAGGTCTGGTATGCACAATTCCTTCAAGAAATCTCTTAACCACAGGAAACTGAGCCAGTGTTAAGGACAAAAACGACTCATGATACGCTGAAATGGCACTAAGGTGAACTTTGACTGTAGAGTACTGCAGACCTGAATTTGAGAGGTCCAAGAGGTACTCCAGAACCTCATCTGGTGGGCAGGAAAAGGGATTCAAAGAGGACTTTGCACACCAGAGCGAAAAACTCTTCCACTTGGCTGTGTAAGTTTTCCGAGTGGCTGGCTTCCGTGCAGCCAGAATAATATCTGAAACCCTACGAGAGACATTGAACCGGTTTACTTCTACCTCTTCAGGATTGAGTGAATACCCCTCGCGAATTATCCGAAGGACCCATTTGTCTGAGGTTATGGACTTCCATTGGTTGCAGAACTGCATCAGACGACCTCCCACCGGAGAGGAAAAGTCCCCCTCGGGCAGCTGAGATGGGACTTGGGCCAGCAACTCGTAAGGTGGCGCTTTGGGCCCTTGCGCCTTCTGTTGTGTCTTCTTTTGAGGTTGGCTAGGTTGGTTTTATGGAAACCTCCTCTGCCTCGAAAGGACTGACTGTCATGAAACTGACGTTTATTGACACTCCTCAGAGAGGGACAGGAGGGTCCAGCCAATTTAATGGCTGACCTAGTCTTTTGTAGCTTGTAGAGCTTGTTCTACCTGAGGACCGAAAGATATGCACCATCAAGGGTAGTAACGCATTACCTGCTGCTGCGCTGGCATTCGTGAAGCCCAAAGTGTGCAGCCAGGAATGACGGCTGGTACAAATACCAGCAGCCGCTGAACAGGAAGCAGTGTGAGAAAGCATCCATAGCTGCTTTAACCTGTTGGTTATTAGATTGATACCTCTGGTAATGGTTTAGAAGCTCTGGCTTTGTATCCAACTCCGGTAGAGCTTCAACCATCTACTTGATAAGTGCCACAGGATATACTAGTACTGGGAGAAATAGCCTGGTAACTGGCATCGCATACTTAGGGTAGAAGCATGAAAGACTCTCTTACCTAAAGTGTCTATCTTATGAGATTCTTTGTTAATAGGTGAAACTGTAGTAGTTTGGGAAAAACATTATCATTCTCTGCCAGGACTACAATAGGATCCGCAAAGGCTTGAGATGCCAAAAGGGACGATCATGGGGCTGAATATTTCTATCTATGGATTTATACCGAAGGGGTGAGAGCAGGATTATTCCATACCATTTGAGACAGCGTCTCGAAGGAAGGCTGAACCGAGAGTCAAATAGTAGGGATCTCCGGGGCATGAAGGTATTGGAGTCTTAATTTCCCAGGATCGATGTCTGTAGTCTGGAGAGAAAGAGTGGAGATCAAATTTTTCAGCAGAGACTTAAAGGACAGGTCCTCAACCACAGGCTTTGTAACAGTAATGGATCCTGCTTCCTCCCACTTCATCACCCAGAAGAAGGTCTGGGTCAGGCTCAATGTCATCTCCTGAGAGTCACAAGGGACTGTATGGACAGGAAAGGAATGAAAGTCAGAGGAAGCAAAGAGAAAGAGTGAAAGAGGTCCTGAAAAGTGGAGGGGCCTTCAAGGCCCAGGCGCTGAGGCCTTTGCTTACGAGAAACGGCGCGAGGACCTCTTGGCGCAGCGGCACAGACCCAGCACGCGCCAAAAACAAGACCACACGGCACCGAGGACAGTACCGAGAAGCCACACACGCCGAAGTGAGACCATCGACGCCGAGGGATGCAAAACACCCCAAGATCCGAAAACAGGCTTTGAAGGAAGAAGGCAGGAGATAGGGGCATCGGTGTGGCCCCCACGCCGTCACCATGTGAGGGGAACACCTAAGCAGCAGTCGTGGCACAAAAGAAGGTGCCGCCACGACCAGGGAAGTCCAACCGCCCTATCTGGTCTCCCCAATAAGCCCGAAGGCCCACAGTGAGCCGAGCCAGGTAGCTGAACCAACCTCCGAGCCCATTGCTCCATAACAGCGGCCCACTGATGAAACTGCTCATCTGAAGACCTACCTGCGGGCAGGTAGGGCTCTGATGTCGAAGCCGTTAGCTACCAGAAGCAGAGGTTGGCGACTCGAAAGAGAGACGGCAACTAACCCCGATAACCCAGTGATCACGGCGCAGACATATCAGAGGTGACCTCGGTGATGCCTTCTCTTTTGACCTGTGGGTGAAGAGAAAATTTCGAACCGAATGGTGCCGAGAATGCGACCATTTATTTTTATGCTTCCGTGGGGACCGCCCATCCCCCCGGGCATTGGACTGACCGTTGTCAGACCCCCCTTCGGAGAGAAGGCGGCGGACCGGACCCAGCCCGACTGACTGAACAGCTTTCATACGAAGTCTCCCTACCGTCACCTGACCTGCTCATGGTCGACTCCGTCAAAGTAGGCTGAGACTTCTTTTATTTTAAAATATAAGAATAAACTTAAGCGATACTTATCGAGATATTACTACAAAATAAGAAAACTGAAAACTATGCTGCTAGTTTGAAGTTTGACTCCGAGAATGACAGTCGTCACCTGAAGTGCACTTTCGGCGGCAGGAAAAAAAGGAACTGAAGGCGGTTGGAGGGTCGGCCTGAGATAGTCATTACAGCGAGCTGAGGCTTGCGGTGCTGTTCTCGCGGCTCCACCTCTGGCGCCCAATCCTCCAGCAAAAGTTTGCTCCCGATAGGTCCTAGTGCCTCCGGCGCAGATCCCAATAGTGTGAATGAGTGGTGGAGACCTATGTCCAGGAAGATCCCATATTTTCATGAATCCTGTGCAGGGAGGGCTTAACCTTGTCCCACCTGAAATGTTTATGTAATACGCTGTGGTGGTATTGTGAACCTGTACCCCCCTCCTTGTAGTAGTTATGTAAAACCTTTAGTGCCAATAACATTACTCTTAGCCACAGCAGGTTTATGTGCCATGGGAGGTGTGAACCCCCAGGTGGGGCCACACTCAAGTCAAGATGTCTCTGTTATCAGACAACTGATGGAGCTTTTTGCTGAAAAATAAACTCCTTCCATTAGACTGGTTTAGTTTTTTTCTCCACTGGAGACCTGTAAAATTGGTTATGACAGAGGGTCCTTTCTCTGACACCAGTGAATCCTGAGGTGAAACTGAATAGTAATTTGTAACCTGGATTCCAAGACTGCGCCAGTGGCAGGTGCCATGTGCAGTAGCTGAAGAAACTGTTCTGCAGTTTGTTTTCTTTAAATTTATTTATTCATTTCATCCAGGATGAATGAAACCACTATTAGTGGAATTCTTCTTGCCCTGCTTGTAGGCAAGTAGGTCCTGTCTCACAAGGTATTAAGCTCTGCTCCTTCGAAATATAGTGCCCGAGCAGGCTGAGAGACAAACTGCCTCTAGATTTATCAGAAAAACAGAGAGACTCCATGAGCCCCTAGGTGAGTTGCAGATCCACTTGCTGGGGTGACTTTGCAACCACAGCCAATCCTCTAGATATAGGAAGAAGTTGTGACACCTTGTACTTGAAGGTGTTACAACCAGTGTGCACACTGTTATATAATGACCTAATGGGGTCTGAATCTGAGGTACTTTCTGTACTTATGGGGATGATTAAGTACTTTCTGTGCTTAAGGGGATGTGGAAACACTTTAAGTCCACTGATGCCAAACCTTCACCTTTCTTAGGAGTGTTGGCAGAATCAGTGCCAAAAGCACCTTTTTCAACTTTGGCTTTGTCAGATGCCTGCTTAGTACCCTCTAAGACAGGTTACCACTCCCCATCCTTTTTGTGGTACATTTTGCAATACCAAGACAGACTCCTCTGTCTTTGACAGTAACAGGTTTTGAACCTGTTTTTCTTGAAATTTTCTTTCTCTACATCTGTAGATGGATTGAAAACTTTTTTTTTTTTTTTGGAAGGGATTTGAACCCAGAGACAATCCCTGATTACTACATCCATGATCACTTGTCTGTGGTGTCTGGAATACCCCTGGCTGTAGGTATTGCTGATACTGAAGAAGAGCCCTAGTCTGATACAACAAAAGTAGCTTACTGTGGTGTATTCATCCATTTTTTAACTTTGATCTTTTCTCTAAAGAGGAATTACCCTCGACTTGGAATCCACAGCCTTGGTTTGGGAATACTGAGTTAGGTTGGTGACTCACAACCATGCAAACCACCTTTGAACCACTGTATTTACTATCCATTTAGCAGCAGCCATTTAAACTGTTATTTGGCTGCTTCCAAACCAGATTTAGTTGTTTCAGCTAGATCTGGCAGGGAAGTAACATGGACCTGAAAGTATGTCACTTTTCCTAGGATCAGTGTTAGGAGAGTAGGATGCCAGGGATCTCTTTGCCTTGTCACAGGCTGTTACTTCAACTGCTCCTTAATGTACAGGATGAGGGAATCAACTGAGTTCCCTCCCTGTCTAGCTGATGTTTCCTATACATCCTCTTTTCAAGAGGGGGAAAAACAGCTTAGTTTGTAAAATCTTTAAAGTGTCTTCCCCAATGAATTTATTCACAGGAAGGGGAAGCTTTCAGTAGGTGTCAGCCTAATCATTTCTCACAAATGTGAAGAGTGAGGGATAATCTTTATTTTTTTTTGGTAAAAACCCCAAACATTCCATGAAATCACATAGTCTTCCTCCAGATAGATAATGGGAAGGCTGATCAGAGGAGACAACCTGCTGTGCAGAGGTCTGCTGCTGAGAAGTACACAGCACTTGTAAGCCTAAAAGTGTTTTCTTAAGCCATTTCAGGTATATCTTCACACTTTTTTTTTTTAGGAAAGTTTACAATTTTCACACCTTCATTCACAGTGAAAAACTACCAGAATGAAGCACAGTGCTACAAAATTCTGCAGTAAAATTACTGCAGTAAATGATACCATTTCAGTGGGAAGTAATCCCTTTAGTGATACAGTAAGCCTGAGACACTGTACCTCATACTGGTGGGCTTCACCATAGGTAACAATCTGCAGGAATTGGCAGGCTTTCTAGCAGGCACAGAAGTCCCCATACACTGTCTAGCAGGGGGTTCTGTGTGCTTAATTTTATTTGATTTCTTAGAGGGAACCAGGTAGTCAGCCAGTTCAGCAAGCCTCTCAAGAACTGCTTATATACCTATCTCAGGGGTAGCAGTTTACATTAGTAGTTGTGGTTTCACCCACAGTAATTTAGGGTGGCAGCTGGTCAGAGCTGGAGGGACCCTTAGATGGTGAAAGTTTTCCTTTTTTTTTTTTGTTTAGCCATATTCCAGGCATTTTTCAATAGTTTTCACAGGTTATTAGCTATATTCCAGGCACTTTTCAACAGTTATTACAGGACATGAAATGCAGATTTCCCTCTGCTTTTAATGTTCATGTCCAGATGGGTAGACAAAAGGAACTTAACAGAATTTCACCACACAGAATACAGAGTTTGAAACCGGGATCACCAGTTTTCTTACTCATTTTAAAAGAGAGTTTGAATGTAAATGTTGAACACTTAAAACTACAAGTTAACTTAAAATTACAAAAGTAAAAGGGCAGGAAAACAAATGTTCAAGAATACTTATATTCTGTAAGGTTTCTCACACTAGAACAAGATGATGAAGAGGAGAGAATCTCTGAGCATTTAGACTTATCAGGCAGAGAAAGAAATCTGAAGGGTTTAGAACTAAGGCAGTTAGTATAAGGCAGCATTTGAAAAGTGGCTCATGCTAAAGATTTCATCATTTGCATATGTTCCAAATTCTCTCTGGGCAGTTCTACTTAGGAGGAAGACTGCATATAGTTATGAATACCTGAGTATCACTGGGGTTAGAATGTGTTTTTTTCTGGAGGGTATTCTTTTTTTATTGAGTTAAACAAAACTATAAAAACACAATACACAGCATCAGATGCGTCCATTGTCAAATAGTTATACTGTGTATACTACAATACACACCAACAGTAGGAAAATCACAACAAAAAGTCCATTCCACGAAGCTCTGAAATAGAATTAAGACAGAAGGTTAACAGGTGATAATTAACTAGGTAATAGGTAAATGGAATAGCCATTTATAGGACAGAATGCCCATAACAAAATTCATGGATAAGAAAAATCCTGGGGAAAAACATTTACCACATCCATAGTCACCTATCACTTAGAGGACTCTCTCTCAACATTTGGGCTTTCAGTGGAGAGAGGGAGTTCAGGAAAGGCTCCAAGACTTCAAGAAATCGTTCTACCCCACCATTAAGGAAATAAGAGAATCTTTCCAAGGCCAAGGTTTGAACGACCAAGGAGTTCCACTGCTGGATAGTGGGTCTAATGCAGGAGACCCTAGTGTTAAGTATGCACTGGTATGTGACAGCCAGAATGACCCAGATCCAGCGCAGAATTAGGCCCACCCATCTCACGCAAATCCTCCACACCAAAGAGTAAGGCGGCGGGTGTCGCTGGCATCGGACATCCTGAGATAGTCGAAACGTCATGCGCCACAGCCACCCAGAAAGGTTGTAAGATGAGGCAAGCCCAAAAATAGTGGGTGTAAGAACCAGCCCCCGCCCCCACAAACATACAGGGGAGAAACCGTGGGATTAAACTTGTGTACAATCAGTGGAGGACAATACAAACGAAAAATAAATTTGTACTGGGATTCTTTGTACTTATTACAGAGCAACAAGCCCATATGTGATTGAATAAACATCGTCCAGTCCTCCTCCCAAATCTGCAGGCCAAGATCCCTTTCCCAAAGGGCCTTACTTTTCCATGAGAGGTCAGGAAACACACACTATCCTGGCGAACAGCTTTTCGTATCAAGCCTTTACTGTCCTTATTAGCAGTATAAACCAAGTGTTGGGCGAGTAGGGACGCCGCAACAGGGTCCCGACCCAAATCCCTACCAAAGACCCCTAACCTGCAGATAGTGAAAACAATGAAAATGTGAGAGTCCAGTGTTCCCCTTCAGGTCCACAAAGGAGAGCATACCCTTGTTGGTAAAGGGGTTACCCATACAAACTACTCCCCTCTCTTTCCACTCCTTAAACATATTACCAAATAGGCCTGGTAAAAAGAAAGGGTTGTGTGTCACAGGTAGCAGGAGCATGTTTTTTTACACAGCACCACTACAACGCCTCATCTGATCCCACACCCAGCACACCAAGGGATTAACTGTTTTTAAGTAGCCATATGCCTTACGCTCACCCTTAACCAGATATGCCAAAAGTTGACCAGGGCAACCCTCCTCCTCCAAATCCAACCAATCAGCTGCTGTAGAATGGTTCACCCAGTCCTGGATGTACCTACTACTGAATGTTGAACCACCAAATAACAGCTTTTGAAGTCTGGAAAATTCAGACCCCCCATAGATCGTCAGATCTAAGGCACTGTAAGCTCATTCTAGGGTATGTTAATGTGTTTCAGTGGAGTACTTTAATCCATTCATCAGCTACGATGTGAACTACTTATTGGATTATTGGTCATTTTGGATTTCTGGCTTTTAGCCATCATTTTTTTCTAGAACAGCATCACGTGTTTCAACAGATATACTATGATATCCCGAGACTCTGTATGCAGACACTCAGCATACTGAGTAAACCCTCCCGAAACACATAGTCCCAAATCACTGAAATGCCTGGCGTAGAAACTACGGGCATTTCGGTGAAAAGAAAGTAAAAGTGTAAAATGGGGGCTTTGCACCAAGCGCCTCACACCCCTGTAACTAAAATATCCAACTCCGAGGTGGAGCGGATCCTGGAGTAAAACTTAAACAGTTATGGGGGGGTGCAGTGTGTAAAATGACGCGACCCAGACCAGAACCCGGGTCATGCACAGTATGCTGGCTGAGCAACCAGTGGTATTCCCCTCCACACCACCAGGGCAGCTCGGCCAGCAACCCCATCCAGCAGTCTTTTCTTGCAGCTCATACAGGGCAAGGTAGCATACCATCACATCTGCTACCTTACCCAGTCGGCAGCAATAGTGCCGGGTTAAATCCTCTATCGGGCAAAGCTGACTGGGGTAATGCGTGTCGGGATCTTCAGTCTCTACCTATTGTAAGTATACCGTTTCAAATGATGGTGGCCTCTCGTGCTCAAGTGTCTGCACTGGACATGCTCATTTGCATTGCTCATCTCACAGGAATGGCAACCTCCATCGCGAAGACACAGAACACTGCACTGTTCTATACTGAGAGGTTTGCCAAACACTGGTGGCAAGACTTATCCATGTTGTTTTAAATCACCAGGTTTATTTTTCAAATAGATTGTTTACTCTGTAACCTATATCTTCTGAATTAAGCTATGCAGTTCAATTTATTTTTCCTTAGTTGCACTAAAGGTCTCCTAAGACTGCTTATAGTTTTACTGCAACTTGAACATAAGTGCACCATTTGTAATTGTAATCTGCAGGCTCTAACAATACATTCACATGAGTGCAATCTAGATGATTATCTACAGTTTATGAAAATGAGTTCAGTTTAATGTACATGGTCTCTTTGAGCCAAGTGTAATTGTCATCCTGCTATCTTATTTGCGTGTATAGACTAAATTAATATTCTGTACAAGACTAATTTATTGTTACTGGACTTGTTATTGGATATTGCCTCCAATATAGAAAGGGACATATAATATGCTTAGGTTATTTAAAAAAATGTTAAATCACCAAATATTTTAATGGGGGAGCCATTTAGGAATGTATAGCTGGGGAAGTTTTGACAAGTTCTTTTTTTGTTGCAGCTTGCTATAGTTTTGTTGAGATATTATTTTTCTTGTTACTGACTATTTCATTTGAATATGTTGATTTATATAGTGTGTCTATAAATGAAGCAAGCACGTCACCCCCTCTTCATCTTCTTTCCTTTCTACTGCTTTGCTCTACATTAATATTCTTATATAGCTGTAGACCCCCTATAATGACTAGATAACCAGTCTCGAAAAAACGATGTAATAACCTGCTGAATTCCGTAATGACTTGATAGTGGGTTATGGCATTTTCCTCCTTGCGCTCTGACTTCACTGTATTTGTGCAAGTACAGTGGCCGCTGAGGGGCACGCTCCCTCGCACAAATATAGTTTCTCTCTGAAACCTTGCACCAGTTATAAAAAATAATGCCTGTTCTTGGTTCTTTTCATGTTATAAACTTAATAAAGTTTAATTAATGCAAAAAAATAAAATAAATAAATAATGCCTGTGCAAAGTTTGTTTCATGAGGATTTTATCACACACCCTTGGTGTGTGATAATCTCATAAACCCCTCAAGCTTCGTTCTTGGAGTTTATGGATTATCACACACCAAGGGTTGTCTGAAAAATCCTCATAACACACCTGCACAGTATTATTCTCTATTTTGTTGTCTCACTATTTGATTAGGCCATCCTTGTTTATTAAATGCTCCTGTATTTCTTCTTATACTCACACTTCAAGTCTTCACAGAGTATATTTGGATACACTTCTATTACTTTAAACCTATTAAAAAAGTTCAGATTTGAGGGACTTCTGAAGTATACAGACTTTCCTCGTCAATGGTAGAGGGTAGTCATATTAATTGGTGTATTTCACATAATTTTTCTAAACCATGCACAAGATCTTCAGGCATGATTTTAGGTACAATAGATTTCTTTTTTTCTAATTCATCATTTTTTCTAGGACGACCATTGATATGTTTATTACTTGGAACATTAGGGGTCTAAATGACAGAATTAAACGTTATAAAGTACTATGCTTTCTTTTAAAAATATGACCCCATTTTGTCTTTCTAGGGGAAACATATTTGAAGCAGAAGATTATGACAATGCACGGGGAATGGGTTGAGCAGGTTGTTGGAGTGGACAACAACTAAAAAAATCTGGCACACTACTACTAGTCAGAAAGATAATTAATTTACAAATATTTGAGAAAGTTGCAGACCCCATTATGGACATTATTTAGTTGTACATGGCAAATTAAATGAACAGACAGTTACTCTAGTTAACAACTATGGGCCCAAGAATGGATCTCATGAGACCCTTTCCAGAGTATTAGATTTACTAACTTTTTGAATAGCTGTATTATTTTAGCAGGTGACACAAACTGTATAGAGGACCCAACCTTAGACAGAAATGGAACGTCTTCTCCATTATCAAAATCATACCGTGACTTAATAGAAGTACAAAATAGTCTGAATTTGATAAGACATCTGGAGATTAATGAATCCCAATATCAGAGAATACACTTCTTGGTCAGACACGTTTAAACAGGCTCTAGGACTGACCAGATCTTCATACCAAAAGATCACAGTAAAGATTCAATATCTTCCTCTATTTTTACCAATGACAATTTCTGATCACTCCCCTTTAGTCTCAAAATAACACTGATTAAGATCAATATTAAAAATAGGTGGAAAATGAATAATTTTGTCTTGAAAAACAAAGAAATTAGGACTAAAATTAAGAACAAAATTACTGAATTTTTTGAAATAAATAATCCTAATGACACTAATTGGGCAGTGACATGGGACGCATTTAAGTGTGTACTGAGAGGTTACTTAATTGGTCTAACATCTGGTATTAAAACAGAAAGGGCAATAAAGATCTAAAATAAATTAGACGAAATTAAAACTGTGGAAAATGCTCTAGTGAAGTCCAACTTCGAAAGTACATGGAGGGAATGGTCTAAAGCAAAGTTAGACTATAACTAAATACTTAGAGGAGAAGTGAAATTCACAATAAGAAAGGCTAAAATAACTTACTCTGATAGTGGAGCCAAAACTTCAAAATATTAGCCATTAAACTCAAACAAGCAAAGAACAGAACTAATATTAACTTGTTTCTGATGGTGCAGAAAATATAGACAATTGGGGCATCACATGGGCATCTGATGATATTAAATACTTAGGAATATATCTACATAAGAGAACTTCTAAGACAGCGATATAAAATGTAAATGATATTAAAAAACAAATGGGTAACAATCCAATTAAATAGAATATGCTCCCATTAGGACTCTGGGGACAATTGGAGGCAAGCAAATGATGATACTTCCTAAACTCATCTTCATGTTTAGTATGATACTACATAGATTACCAGTTAATTGATTTATGAACCTAGATGGTTTAATTAGTATATTCCTCTGGGCTTACAAGAAGGTTAGATGTGCTTACTGTAAGTTAAGCAGGCCCATTAACATGGGAGGACTAAGAGCTCTGGACTTGAAATTGTATTTTCTTGCCAGTAGAATGCAACAAATCTCCAGATGGATATCAGAAATTATATTTTTAGTCCTGATTGGTTATCAATAGAAAGTGACCTAGCTATGGGCCATCAGACAGACCAATAAAGTCTACTTTTTATGAAACCCAAAAAATCATTAGGAAATGTAGTTATAGATTCCATCCTAATGTTATCCCAATTAACCAAGCTAATACAACGAAATTTAGAGAAATCTCCATTACAACCAATTTGGTATAATCCAAACCTTGTGCTATAAAATAAAATGTTGATCAAAAATGATTAGCAAGATAAAGGAATCTATTCTATATATGATCTGTTGGAAAGACATATTTTTAAGAACTTTGAGGCAATCAGAAACAAATATCATGTTCATGACAGGGACAAAGACTTATTCTCTAAAGCAATTAATATTAAACAAAGACTTAATTGCCTCAAGAATCACTCCTAATAGACAAACCCTCTTAAAATTAATAACCACTGCTCCTACCATTAAAATAATGGTATATACTTCTCAGACTCTGTTAGGGGAAGGGATGATGACAGAATAATACAGTGGTCCAGAACATTAGGAAAATATGCTTCAAGTTGGACATGGGACAACATTTGTGAGTTCTCTGTTAAAGCCTTCTCCCCAGTTAATCATAAACTAGTACAATTCAAGATATTACATAACATACCATACACCCAAGAACATGAAAAAATGAATATTCAGGATGGTGATACATGACCAAAATGTAGCAGGATGAAGCTGATCTGCTACATATGTTCTAGAGCTGTCCCTCATTCTAGAAACTTTGGCTAGACATCAAAAATAAATTAAAAAATGCTAGCGTTGTTCATTATCATATGAACGTAGAAACTTGTCTTACTGGAAACAACACCCGTCTTCCTGCATCTAAACAAGGAGATAAATATTCAATCTCCTCAATTTCTATGGCTGCTAAAAACGGTATGTTCAGAAGTTGGACTGATGATAAACCTGTTTCCTTAAATGAGCAGTCAAACGAGTTAATAGAGACCATTAAACTGGAAAAGCTTTTGCATGGTTTTAAAAAAATATATATTCATATTTTTGATAAGAAATATAAAACTCTACTTGAATACATGACACTGATCTTTTAAGATCTGGGTAAAACTTCTCTCTTAAACAATAACTGATGTTGGATGGCCATCCCATACCTCTTTTTTTCAATCCTTCTCTCTTTGCTTTTCTTCTTCTATAGCCTGCTTCTGGAGGCCGTGATGCTGCCCTATTTGCAGGCACCTCTCTGCTCTGAGGGAGTAGGTGGCACGTCTCCAGGCTGACCTGTCAAGGAGTAGGGAAAATTCCTCCCCCACCCAGGGACCACCTGGCCTGCCATCTCTACCTCAGAAGTTGCCAAGAAAGAGAAGCAGTTGGACCACGGTGGGCTCAGGGTGGGTGAGAGTGGTGGGAACAGAGGTGCATCCCTTCAGATGTATGTCTCCACAATTCATACGCCATTCTGGTGAAGCGTGGTTCCTCTATGGAGGAACTCGCAGTGGAGACCAAGGAGGATGCTGGGAACCTCCAAAAAGGAGACCCGCAGGAGGGAGGCACAGGACCCCACAGGGGAACGAAACCGCTCCTGGCGGGGGACTCAACTGTTAGGGGAGTAGAACTGGGGAGGGAGGGTAGAGGGAGGTAAGGTGCCTGCCTGGCACCATGGCTTGGTGGGACAAGAAGCGAAACCTCAGGCTCGCAGGAGCAGCTGCATGGGAGAGGGAGATGGATGTCATTGTATATCCAGGGACAAATGAACCAGCTGGGAATGAGATTAGAGCAGTGCAGGAGGTGTTTGTGGAGTTAGAGAGGGGCTTTAGACAAGTAGCATGCATGGAAATCTTCTCAGAGGTGCTGCCTGTCTACAGCATGGATGAGGCTAGGGTACTTCGCACCATGGAATGCAATGAATGGTTGAAAAACTGGTGCAGAGCATAGGGTTTTGGCTTCACTGGGGACTGGGGATCTACCTGGAGGGATACAGGCCTATACTGGTATGATGGTCTGCACCTGTCGAACAGGGGAACCTGGATCCTAGGTGATAGGTTTAAATGCTTCATTGGCAAGCTTTTAAACTAGCCAAGGGGGGAGGCACTGAAAAGGAATAGGGAATTCCCAGCTTCCACCCACAAAGCAGGGTAGTTAGCGAAGCAAATACCAAGGTCGAGAGGTCGATAGGGAGCAGGACAGGGATACATGGCGAAAAAGGCAACTGCAGTAAGGATGGAGATGGGCTTAAAGGGGTAAAGCCATCAAAAAGTGGAGGGCGATGAGTACCAATGCCCATAGTCTGGGTAAAAAGCTTCCTGAACTAGTGGCCTTGATGGAAAAGGGATGCCTGGATATCATGGCAGTCACAGAAACATGGTTCTCAGAGAATCATGACTGGCATGTCAACATACCAGGGTACACAGTCTACAGGAGGGACAGGGAGGGTAAAAGAGGGGGTGGAGTAGCTCTCTATTTAAGGGAAGAGATCAAAGCAACGGAACTAAAGGGTAAACAGGAAGGAGAGGAGGCATTGTGGGTCACCTTGGAGACAGGAAATGGCACCACAATCCGCACAGGGGTCGTATACAAACCCCCGTCTCAGGGGGAGGAAATGGACAAGGAAATGATAGAAAGCATCCTTAGAATGGCAGAAAAAGGGGAGATATTGTTGATGGGGGACCTCAATATGCCAGATGTTAACTGAAGCACATTTGCTGCAGCCACATCCAAGAGCAGGGTCATTCTCGATGCTCTACGGGGGCATGCCTCAGACAGATAGTGTTGGAATCCACTCGGGAGGGAGCAATCTTAGACCTGGTACTCTCAAATGGGGATGGAGAGAGGATCACGGACTTAGAAGTGGGTAGACATCTAGGAACAAGAGACCACCCAACAGCGTGGTTCATGATAAACACAGCTATAGAGTCAAGCCATACAAAAGTGAGAGTACTGGACTTTAGGAGGGCTGACTTTGCCAAAATGGGAGTGTGCCTAAGGAATGCACTAGCAAATGAGCAGGAAGGAGTGGTGGAGGAACAATGGGGAAAAATCAAAACTTCTATCCACAGAATTGAGAAACAGACCCACACACCGAGCTAGAAATTCAAATTTAATTTTATTCAATTGAATCACCAAGTAATTCCATCAACGTTTCGCAGTTATTCTTACTGCTTCATGAGGATTTTGTTATCTTTTGATTAGCGAAACACATACAAGCATCTTTTATGGCATCTGCAGTCTGCTTCCTGCTTTGTTGCTTAAGGAAACTCTTCCTTAAGCAACAAAGCAGGAAGCAGAATGCAGATGTCACACAGAAATCCTTTTGGGGAAATACATTCAAGAGGCCTGGTGCCTTAAATCAGCATTACCCTGAACAGAGTAAACAAAAAACAGAACAGTTGGAGTACGCCTTAAAGTGATGAAAAATGTATTTTGTGCCTGCTAAAAACCAAAAAGATAAAAATAAATGAAAACAGAGTTTCTAACCTTGATAATGGAGTGTGTGTTTCACTGATGGATACAAGTTACAAGAGGATAATTGGAGCTAGATCCCGCCCAGACCTCAGATTTATTTTTCAGGTGTTGAGGGCCACACTGACCTTTTTGTGGTTTCCTTGAAGAATCAAAACTGCCATCACAGAGGCAACAAGCCTTCGTATGAAGCAAATAAACAAAACAAAATGAAGGAAAAAAACACTATGGTTCTCAAAACAGGTGACGGGAAGGTAAGGGAGAAAAAAAAACAGGTTACTCACCTGTAAATACAAGTTACTCACCTGTAACAAGAGTTCTAGGAATGGTATATGTTGTTCATCAACACTTACTGGCAGGTTCCTTGCTGCTTTAAATCTTGCCGGAAGGTCTTCAAGCTGGCTCCTCCCACCCATCCGGGTGGTAAAACTCTTGGCTCTGCCCCATGACACCAGATCTAGCCCGTTGGAAGCCAGGTTGTGCGTCGAAGCCGGGGAGGTCGGGTGGGTTGTGTGGAAGAACATATACCATTCCTAGAACTCCTGTTACAGGTGAGTAACCTGTATTTATATGGACATGGATATGTTGTTCTATTCACACTTACTGGCAGACTCCTAGCAGTTCTCCAGGAGGAGGGAGGCAAGGCGCACACCCCCTACTTGGGAAATAAGGACTGGAGAACAGAGGTCCCAAAACCAGCATCCCGGCGTGACTCAAGGTCGATGTGGTAGTGGGTAAAATGAAGGTGTGTGCTGATTTCCAGGTAGCAGCCCTGCAGATTTCCTGGATAGGGATGTCCCTGGAAGCAGCCACCAAAGCAGCAGTATGGCGGGTAGAATGAGCTCTTATCCCTCTGGGAGGCTCCATGCCCGCCAACCTATAGCAGAGATCTATGCAGGAGGTGACCCACCTGCCAATCATCCGCTTGGCTGCCGGTCTGCCAGGTGCGGCTTCAGCGTAGGTGACAAACAGCTGGCGAACCTCTCCCCGAACTTCAGCCGTCCGCTCCTTATAATAAGAGAGTGCTCCTTCTAGGGTCCAAAGTATGGAGCCTATATTCGGACTTCGAGGTGTGATTGGGATAGAACACCGGCAGAGTCAACACCTGGTTGAGGTGAAACTCTGACACCACCTTCAGAAGGAATTTCGGGTGGGGGCGCAGGACAACCTTGTCCCTGTGGAAGACCAGATAAGGAGACTCGATGGAAAGCACCTGGAGCTCTCCCATCCTTCTGGCTGACTCGATAGCCACCAATAAGGCGGTCTTCCACGACAGGTGAGAGATGTCACACCTGTGCATCGGTTCGAATGGCTTGCCCATGAACTTAGCCAATACCAGCAGTAGATCCCATGGAGATGGAGGTTCTCGCACCGGAGGGGATATGTGATCAAGGCCTTTGAAAAACACCCGACCACCTTCTCCTCGCCACCGACTGGCTTCCATTACGCCCGGTAAGCAGAGATGACTGCCAGGTGCACCTTATAGGGTCGCCGATCAAGCCCTTGCTGAGAAAGGGACCATAGGTAGTCCAGAATGCTGTCCAAGGAGCAGGAGGAAGGGTCCAACCTTATCCTGACACCAAATGGAGAATCTCTTCCATTTGAAGGCATAGCATTTTCTGGTCGACTCCTTACAGGATGCCTCAACAACATTGAGGACCTCATCGGAAAGACCCAAGGCCTGGAACTCTAGCCGCTCAGGAACCAGGCCGTCAAGTGCAGGGACTGAAGGTCTGGGTGGAGTACCTTCCCCTGGTTTACTGAGATCAGGTCCGGGCGGGCTGGAAGCCACCTCGGGAGCCTGAGGCTGAGACTGAGGAGATCTGGATACCAGAACTGGTGGGGCCAGTCTGGGGCTACCAGAATCACCTGCGCCTTGTCCCTCCTCGCCTTGAGAAGCACCTTGTGGATCAAGGGAAATAGGGGAAAGGTGTAGAAGAGGCCCGAGTCCACGGCCTCGAGAAGGCATCCCCCTGCAGCGAGCCCTGCTGAGTGGGGGTGGGCATGAAACAGCCTCAGCTTCGCATTCTCCCTGGAGGCAAAAAGGTCCACCTGAGGTGTGCCCCAGTGGGAGAACAGATCGTGTACTACCTCCGGCAGGAGAAACCACTCATGAGATGCAGCACCTATCTAGCTTAGGGCATCGGCCAGAGTGTTGGAGGCTCCCGCCACATGGATGGTTAGGAGATCAGCCTCCAGTCTGCTCATGAGGGACCAAGTGCGGAGAGCTTCCTTGCACAGGGGCAAGGAGTGCATCCCGCCCTGGCGGTTTAGGTAGTACATGGTCGTGGTATTATCCATCTGGACCTGGACCACTTGACCCCGTACAAACGTCACGAAGGTGGTGAGAGCTAGTCGGACTGCTCGAAGCTCCAGCAGGTTGATGTGGCATCGAGACTCCTGAGGGGACAGAGGCCATGCGCTCTGTGCTCCCCCAGATGGGCACCCCAACCCATCAGAGAGGCGTCGGTCGTTAGAATGACCGTAGGCTTGGGGCGGACAAACGGGATGCCCTCCTGCAGATGAGCTGGAACGATCCACCACTGGAGAGCGTTCCATATCTCCTGGGTCACTGCCACTGGCTGGTCCATAGGACTGGAGCGCTGTGAGCATTGGCGGGCCAGCCCCCAATGAAGGGGACATATGTGCCAGTGGACCAAACGGACAACGCTGGTGCAGGCCGCCATGAGGCCCAGGAGGCGCAGGAAGTCCCGGGCAGGGTGCAATTGCCCAACCAGAAATGACTGGGCAAAGGAGGAAAGAACCTTGGCCCTGTCCGCTGGGAGCCATGCTCTGGCTCGAAGAGAGTCTAGCTCTGCTCCGATGAATTGAATCACCTGCGTTGGCTCGAGTTCCGATTTGGCCTCGTTGATGAGGAGGCCAATCTGAGAGCAGACCTGGAGGGCCAGATCCCTGGACCGCTCCACCCCCAGCCTGGAGGGGGCTGCAATCAGCCAGTCATCAGGTAAGGGTACACCCGGACCCTTCGGCGCTGCAGGAATGCTGTCACCACTGCCATGCATTTGGTGAAGACCCTGGGAGCTGGAGAGAGGCCGAAGGGCATGGCCCGGAACTCGTAAAGGGACCCCTCCACGCTAAAGTGAAGGAATTGCTGGTGGGACGGACGGATTGGGACATGAAAGAACGCGTCCTGGAGGTCCAGAGAACAGAACCACATGCCTCGTTCCAGTGATGGAATGATCTGTGCCAGAGTGACCATCCTGAAGGTTCGAGACCTTAGGAACTTGTTCAGGTCGTGCAGGTCTAAAATGGGGTGCCAGCTCCCCGTCTGTTTCGGGACCAGGAAATACCTGGACACAAACCCTGGGTCTGGTGGAGGATCTGCCACCTCCCTGATCACCTCCTTTTGGAGGAGCAGGGCAGTGTCAGCTCGACGAGCCGGCAGAGAGGCTGTGGACCCCATAGCCCCTCGTGGGGCGATGGCTCGAATTCCAGAGGCACACCCTTCCCTACCATTTCCAACACCCAGAGGTCGCGGTGATAGTGGACCAGGCGGAAAGGAAGTGGCGGGCCGTCCCCGAGGGAAACCAGGGGGAGTGGCGAGGCTGGGCGACACCCCTCAACACGTCACTGGGCAGGCTTGGAGGAAGGACTGGCGAGGACCTCCAGGGCCTTTTCCTCCCGGCTTCCTGCTGGAGGAAGCTGCAGGCTTGGCTTTGGGGTGCCAAGTGTGAGCCTGCTGGCCCTCATGCTGGTGTTGCTGGGCTGGACATGCCGCAGGGGCAGAAGGCTGACAGGGCTTACGTTGCTGCTGTCGGCCTTTGTCCTTCTGGGCAGATGTGACCGAGTCCAAGGTGGCATTGGACTTCTCGATCCTCTGCAAGTGACCCTCTACCCCGGGACCGAACAAGTCCGTACCCAGGAAGGGAACGTCTGCCAGCTTGTGCTGGGTATCCGCCGTGAAGGTGGAGATCCGCAGCCAAGCTCTGCGGCGCATGGCCACTGCGGCCGCTACTGACCAGGCACAAGAGTCTCCAATGTCAAGAGCAGTTTGGAGCTGTTGCTTTGCCACACCTTCCTGATCCCACCTGCTTGACCGTAGTCTGGAGGTCAGCTGGAGATGAGATCACCTCATCCAGGGAGCCCAAAAGGATGTGGGAAAAGTGTGCCATCAGTATGGCGAACTGCCCTATGAAGGCCTAAGGAGGGCACGCAGCGTAAACTTTATGCCTGGAGTAGTCCAGTTTCTTGGACTCTTTATCGGGTGGCTTGTCCACGTTCCGAGCGTTCCTGGAGCGCTGGAAAACACTGTCGGTCACCAACCACTCCGCAGAGGGGTTCTCTGAGAATCCGGAGAGTGAGCTGGTGGGAATGGCATACTTCCTGGCTATCCTGGCCAAGGAAGCTGGACAAGCAGCCGGCCGCTGCCATAACTCCAGGGCCGGACCAACAATGGCTTCAGCCACAGGAAAGGCCTCTGTAGGAGAATCCCTTCGGTCCAGTATCTCCGTGAGGGGATACTTGGCCCGCTTTGACACGGGTTCGAGCTTCATCCCAGTAGATTCTGAGATGAGCCAAAGCAAACCCATGAATGAGGATGGGCTCTCATCCACCGACTGTCCCCCAGAGAACTCCAGGTCAAGAGGCCTGGCGAACAGGGAAGAGTCATCGTCAGACTCCGAGGAGTCTGCAAACAGCTGCTGAGGGCCTGAGCCACCCTCCACCTGCCGAGGACGATCAGGAGTGAGGGAGACCGACAACTGATGGGGCAACCCGTGACCTGACCAAGAATCCTTGGTCGGAGCCCCAGTTTTTGGTTGTGGAGGCAGGGGTTCCACCACAGTGGGTGGTGCAGCTGGTTTTGGCCGAACAACCGGCGCTGGCTTCGGCTCCTTGATGACCACAAGGGGTTGTTTCGGCCGCTCAGGTGACAGGGCCACTTAATGGCCGGGGAAGGCGACAGAGTCGACTTGCTCCTGGTCAAAAGGAGCTGCTGCCACATCAGATCCTCGTAGCGCTGACGCAACTTGCGCCGGAGCCTATCCTCCGAGGAGGACGATGACGAGTATGAGTGGCACCGTTGCATCCCTCGGTGCCGAGACTGCCGATGTCGGTGGGATCGGCTGGACCGAGAGGAGGTCAGAGATCGAGACCCTTGGTGTTCACGAGGGTGGGTCTGGGAGGGAGCGGAAACCCATTCCTCCCGGCTCAGGAACCTTAACCAGGGACTCCGGCACAAAAGGCACAGGCAAGTCTCGGTTTCCACGGGGAACCGGTGAAGAAGGTTGTTGGCTTCTCCAGTCGACAGCCCATCTGGCCAGGTCGAGAAAATCTGGACTGCATCGATGGGTGACTCAGCCGGCCTGACCTGAGCGGGGACACCGTGAAGCCAGCGGCCTTAACGCAACCGCACTCATAAAGTCAGGTGTTGACTATCAGGGAAGGGACCTCTCCCGCTCCCACGAACGTCGACGGTGGGACTTACCCTTTGAGTCCTTTTTCTTGGACCGAGAGGAGTGTTCCGATGGCCCCTCTCCATTAGCAGAGAGGGATTGACAAAGCTCCTTAAATGAGGCCGAGTAGGAGGAGCCCAAGTAGAGCGGGATAAATTCCGTGACCGAGGAAGAAGAAGATGCGGCCTGGGCCGCCGCCTCCTCGAGGGTGGTCATTTGCTCAAGTTGCTCAGCTGGAGCCCACCGCCGGACACGCCCAATGGGCCTTCTTGACTTTACCACCGAGGAATCGCCTCTTGGGGCACCCAAGTTGAGATCTGGCAGCACAGTCTTGAGAGCGTTGACCAAGAAGGACTTGCAATAGGCAGGCCTGTGGATCGTGATCGAGCCCAAGGCAGTAGCAATGCGTGGAGTGCGGATCAGGTCCGAGACATCATCTGCCCACAAGGGTACCGCTGAAATCCAGGAGTCGATTTGTCCATTGCAGCCCGCGAAGAAGAAAAAAAGACCCGGAAGTCTAGTAAAATTAAGTATGTTTGAGATTAACGGCGAGGGTAGGATCGGGCCTAAAGCGCCAGGCGCGAAGGAGAACCTGAGCTTCAAATAGCGGTAAGGAAGATCTGGCGTCATAGGCGGGCCGAGTTTTACCACCGGGTGGGTGGGAGGAGCCAACAGGCCTTCCGGCAAGATTTAAGCGGTAAGAACCTGCCAGTAAGTGTGGATAGAACAACATATCCATGTCCTAGAACAGTAGTTCTGGGGTGGTACATGTTGTTCATCCACTAGTTAACATGTCCTTTCACTCTTTAAATCTTGCGGAAAATAACTCCTCCCTACCAAATAATATAACCAGGCTCTGCCCATGATGCCAGATCTTTGCCCGCTGGAAGCTCAGGTTGCGTCTAAGCCAGGGAGATTGGGTGGGTTAATGTGGATGAACAACATATACCACTCCTAGAAAGTACAGTTACGTAAGAACTTACCGTAACAGTAGATCTTCGAGAGAGGCTCCTTGCAGTAGGTAATTACATATGGGACTGGCCAGCAGGCGGCAGGACCACGGAAAAATTTCTAGCTAGCAGTCCTGGCGAGGACTGCCCCACTCAGGTGACCGGCGTCAGGAGGCGTCGGTATAAAGGCGGTCCCAGGATGCCCGCCTTCCAGTTCTTTCGCCACAGGCCAAAGAGGCCGGACGAGAGAGAAGCGAATATTTCCCTCAATGGAAAAGGAGCTGAAAAAGCCTAGGGGGATGGAGGGCGGGAAGGTATTACCTACTGCAAGAGCCTCTCTCGAAGATCTACTGTTACGGTAAGTTCTTATGTAACTGTACTATCTTACTTCGAGAGGGCTCTTGCAGTAGTAATTACATATAGGACTGAATCCCAAGCAGTCTGGAACAAAGAGAGGCACCAGGAGGAAAACTACTCCAAAAAGTAGTTCTGGTTGTGCAAGTCTCAAGATAGGAGGCCTTGCAAAACAGCCAGCCAAGCCTGCTCTCTGGCTGAGCCAACATCCAAACTGTAGTGTTTAGTAAAGGTATGGACGGAAGTCCAGGTGGCGGCAACACGATGTCTGCACAGACACATTCTTGAAACAAGCCACTGAGGCAGCTACTCTCTTGTGAAGTGGCCTCTGACTTGACCAGGAGGTCTTGTTGTATTTGTCATAACAGAAAGTGATGCAATGAGCCAACCACTGACAGGCATTGCTTGGAAACAGCATTGCCTTCCCTTTTATGAGCAAAGAGCGAACAATTGATCAGTCTTTCTGAGATCCTTACGTCCTGTTGGTGTAGTATCTCAGAATCGGTGAACATCCATAGTATGGAGTAAATCTCCCCTTGATTAGAGTACTCGAAAAAAGGCAGGTAACTCTATGGACTGATTTACAGTAGACTCAGCTACTACTTTAGGGAGAAACTTAGGATTCGTGCGAAGAGCAACATGTTCCTTGTGAAAAAATCAAGTACGGGATTTTACACATCAGGGCCTGGAGCTCGGAAATTCTCCAAGCAGAAGTAATGGCCACCAAGAAGAGGTCTTCCACGAAAGGAACTTCAAATCCATGAAGCTGCAGGTTCAAGGGAGGAGAATAAGTTTCTCGAGAACAAAATTCAAGTCCCAAGGGGAGCAGGAGTACGAATGGGGGCCTCAGATGGAGGACCCCTCTGAGAAAGGTCTTAGAGACCTCCAGTTGACAATCTTTGTCTGCGAAGGGAACATGATGGGTCGAGATGGCACCATGTGTACCTTCAGAGAAGAATGACTGAGACCCAGGTCAAACAGATGGCGTAGATACTCCAGCAGAAGCCCGCTGAACAGGAGAAGGGTTCCACGTTCTTGAGGCGGCCCAGATAGTGAATCTTTTCCACTTCATGGCATAAGTGGATCTGGTGGAGGTTTTCTGGCCTCCACTAAAATCTCCGCCACTTTGGGAGACACTCCAAAGCGGGATTGGGCTAAGTCTGCAGGAGCCATGCATGCAGTTGAAGGGATTTGAGGCCTGGATGGACCAGGGTCCCCTGATCCTGGGTCAGCAAACCTCGAGATAGAGGAAGAAGAGGAGGATCCTCTGAGTATTGTTGAAAAAAGAACCAAACTTGCCTGGGCCAGAAGGGCGATCAGAATCATTTGCAGCTCCTTCTGAGCTAGTTTCTGCAAGACTCGTGGGATAAGTGGAACTGGGGAAGGCATAAGCGAATCTGTCCTTCAGTCTAGAGAGAGAGGCGTCGCTCAAAGCACCTCGCTCTGGAGCAGGCGAGCAGAAGAGGGAAGTTTTGCATTTGGGGGATGCGAACAGGTCGACCTGTGGTGTTCCCAAAGATGGAAGATATTGTCTAGGACCCTTGGTCCAGTTCCCACTCGTGAGTCAGAGCAGAAGCGACTTAGCTCTGTCTGCCAGGGTGTTGTCGACTCCGGGCGTGAACTGCCATGAGGTGAAGGTCGTGTTGTGTTGCCCAATCCCAAACCCTCATTGCCTCCCTGCAAAGAGGGTAGGACGAGTCCCTCCTGTTTGTTGATGTACCACCAGCACATGTTGTCCATCTGGACGGCTGGGTGGCGGGAAGGATGTATTGGTGAAGGGCTTGGAGGCTGCAACACTGCCCGAAGCTCGAGCACACTGATGTGGAGAGCTTGTTCTAGCTTGGACCAGGAGCCCTGGGTCCAATGAGGGCCTAGATGGGCTCCCCAACCTTTGCCTGAGGCGTCTGTGGTTAGAGTCTGGGAGGGGGGAGGATGAAAGAAAGGAACTCCTCGAAACAGGTTCTCTTGAACCATCCACCATTGCAAGTCTCGAATCATTGGCGAGGAGATCAGAACTGGGTGATCTAGGTCATCCACTAGCTGATCCCATTGAGAGCGTAGAGTCCACTGAGAAATCCTCATGTGGAGTCGAGCACGAGGCACCGTCAGGATAGCAGCCGCCATGAGCCTGAGAAGGCGAAGGACCAACCTCGCAGAGACCATCCTGTGGTTGGACAACCGACTTATTTGGGTCAGAAGGGTGGACGCCCTGTCCGGAGGCAGGAAGGCCTTGCCCGTGGTCGTATCGAGAATCGCCCCAATAAACTGTAGCATCTGGGATTGGTCCAGATGAGACTTGGAATGGTTGATGGTAATACCCAGGCAGGCAAAACCTGCTGGGTAAGGGAGAGGTAACGCAGGAGTTCCTCCTGGGCGAGGGCTGCCAAGGCCAGTCGTCCAGGTACGGGAAAACCTGCACTCCCCTGGTACGCAGGTGGGCCGCCACCACTGCCAAGCATTTGGTAAACACTCGGGGGGCCGAGGATAGACCAACAGGGAGCGCCTTGAACTGGTAGTGGTCCCCCTGGAATGCAAAATGAAGGTATTTGCGATGAGATGGGCGAATGGGAATATGCAGATAAGCATCCTGCATATCCAGAGCACAAAGCCATTGACCCAGCCGGAGGAAGGGCAGAAGGCTCTGCAAAGAGAGCATCCTGAACCTTTTGTATTCTACGTAAAGATTCAGGGAACTGAGATCCAAAATTGGTCTGAGATCTCCTGTCTTCTTTGGGACCAGGAAGAAATGGGAATAGTAACCCGTCCCTCGCAGATGAAGGGGCAGGCTCTATTGCTTGTTTCAGCAGGAGAGCCGAAATTTCCTCCTGGACCAAGAGAAGATGTTCCCGTGAATACGACGACTTCAGAGGGGGGTGGCGGGGTGGTTTCTGAAGAAACTCTATCGAGTGTCCTTCTGCTATAAGCTGGAGCACCCAAGAATCTGTGGTTATCCTCTCCCATCCCGGAAGGTGGAGGGAAAACCTCCCTCCTACCGGTTCCTCCGGGGAGTCTGGAGGCAGTGGGAGAGGAAAGGAGTCGGGTGGCGTGGGGCAGCGCCGCAGCTGAAGCACCCGCTGCTTTTTTGGGTGGGGGCTGCAGCCGGGGGCCCGCGTTTGTGGCCCGCCTTCCTGGGGTTCGCCTTTGGCCAATTCCGTCTGTGAAGGGGCCTGTGGATGCATGGAATCAACTGACTTCAGTGCCGTCCTTCTCTTGCAAATCGGTGATGATGTCCTTGACATCCCGAAAAGTACCGACCCGGAGGTGTGCTTGGATAGCAGATTGCACCTCCGGGACCAACCCTGACACAGGCCAAGCATGACACCGTGAGCCTACAGCAAAAGCTGAGCTCTGCCCAGCAGTGTCCACTGCATCGTATGTTGCACGTAGCATGTGAGACTGGCCAAATGAGCAGAGCGGGACGAGATCAGCCAACTCCTGCTTGACTTGGGAGTCAGGCAAGGAGTCCAGTTGGCTTCCGCCTGAGTCAGAATGGCCTTCTGGTAGTCCCCATATGGCCGACATAGTTCAGGGCCCTGATCCCCAAGCGTGGAGGACGTAAATCTTTCTCCCATAATGGTCAGAAGGCGTGATTCCTTATCAGGTGGTGACAAGCTAAGATGTTTGGGGTTCGCCCGACCGGCCGTGGTCGGGCTAATCACAGCGAGTCAGCACGAGTGGAGAATCCAGAAAATCAAGCACCTCTGGAGCCTGATATAGCCTGTTCGACTTCTAGGAAGTGGGGCTAAGGCCGACAGCTGTCTCCATATAGTGGTAACAGGGTCGGGCGTCAGGCTTTATTCAGGGTGGCACCAAGGTAGGAGCTGTCACAGGCAGATCCAGATGTTCAGCGAGTTTCAGAAGCTGAGGATCTGGTTCCAGGGAGTGCCACTGATGAACCTCCTGGATTTTCCTAAGCAACTCCGTAAAAGAAGGATCCTCCGGAGGAGTCCTTGGCCTGGGCTTCGATGGAGAGCGTGGCTCGTCGTCTCTCAGAGCAACTGTTGGAAGAGTCCGAGGAGTGCGAGGGTGAAGAGGAGGATGAAGAGGAGAAAGACTCCCTTTCCCGACCCGGGGGAGGAACGGACCCTTTGGGAAGTCCTCGGGGAAGCGTGTCCTGCCCTTCTCTGGATCCAGACGGAAGAACCCTGGAGTCCGGAGGTGGTGAGGGAGTGTGCCGCCTCAGGCGTACGGGAACCTGGGACGGCACCGTCGCCGGAAGGCAGCTCTCGACCTCTTTGGTGAGCTGAGCCTTGGCCTCAGCCCACCAGAAGGCCAGAGTCTCCTGCAGGTCCACCGGCGGCTGTGAGGGCAGTGGAGGAGGAGAAGGCGGGGGCTAAAGATACGGGTTGTATCTGTATGGAGCGTATCCAAAACCCGGCTGCGGGTAGCCCGGTGTCGGGTATTGTGGCGTCCGAAGTACTCGGGCGTCCGGGTACTGTGCTGCGGATACTGCAGTCCTGGAGTATGCTGGCGTTGGATAGGACGGAGGGTACCCGGCCGGGCTGCTCAGAGCAGACGCCCAGCCGTGGCCTCACAGGCGGGTCCATAGCAGAGATCGGAGGGCCCGATAGGAGTGGAATGTCTCCCGGAGTCGGTAAGGCCGGCGACGGAGGCCCTAGCGTCCGGAGGTACCAGCGTCAGAGGGCCGGCGCGGAACCGGCATCCGGGGAGCCAGACGTCAGGTCCGGCGCACCAGGTGGAGGAAGGACTGATGGAGGCAAAAGATCCCCAGCCGCCCGGGATGGAGGGAAAAATCCGGGTCAAGCTGGGGAGACTCTGGTTCCCCAGGCGGCAGCGAGGCTGCGGGGAACTGGCACACAACGGACGTGGGGGGTCCGTGCCGGTTCCTTCTCCAGCCGGACGTTGGACGAGCCGGCGTGAGGCTAGGGGTGAGCTCGCGGGCGCCGGAGGAGCGGCGTCTGACTTATGAGCCATCACTGGAGGCAGGCCGGTAGAGAGATCAGCCTGGTCCGGTGGGTGGAAGCGCCCGCCGCCCTGGAGGCGGGAGCCTTACCAGCCCTCTCCAGGCGGACGTTGGGAGCCGCGCGCCGGCTTGAGTCGCCCACAGTGGTGAGGCCACCAGTCTGCGGCCAAACCAGGGGTGGAGGCCTCCAACTCCCGGAGGCGCCCAAGGCCAGTGCGAGCCAGACAGGCGGGCTGACACCCTAGGAAACCTCCGGCGCCGTCGAGGCGGTCCCCGGAGGGAGTTACCTGCGTCCCAGCGACTCCCGAGGGAGAAGTAGTGGAGGAGCCCTTGTCCCGGTGCCTCTCCTTTTCCTTCTTCTTCCGATGGCCTTCGGGGAAAGTGGGCGCCTGCCTCTGTTTTTGAGCTCCTTCTCCACAGAACTCATTTTCTTCTTCAGAATATGGGCTTCCAGGGATCGCTGCCGCCTTTTCCGGGTAGCCGCGTTGAAACTGAGGCAGTGCTGGCACTTCTCAAACGGGTGATTGGGGCCTAGGCAGAACAGGCAACAGGAGTGGCGTCCTTGTGCGATGATTAGGCGCCTTGGAATCGCACTTATTCTTGTGCTTGAGGGTGTAGGGACAACATACACCGCATCGCATTGTACTGATCGTTAGTTGAAAACAATTATTTTCGGTAAAACGACAAAGCACGAACCTTTCCACGAGAGCTGCACGAAAGCAAATGGTGGGAAAGAACTGAAGCATCCGGGACCGCCTTTATACGGACGCCTCCTGACGCCGATCACCTGATCGTGAGGCGTCCCTCGCCAGGGACTGCTAGCTAGAAATTTTTCCGTGGGGTCCTGCTGCCTGCCGGCGTCAGTCCTATATGTAATTACCTACTGCAAGAGCCCTCTCAAAGTAAGATGTACTGTTACAGGCGAGTAATCCACTTTTTCTAGGATTGTGGATATGTTGTTGATCCACACAGGTTGGCAGATTCCAAGCAGTTCTCCGGGAGGAGGGAGGCAAGGCGCACACCCCCTACTTGGGGAACCAAGATTGGAGAACTGAGGCCCCCCCCAAAAAAAGCATCCCGGTGTGACTCTAAGACAATGTTGTAGTGGGTGGTGAAGGTGTTTGCTGTCTTCCAGGTAGCAGCCCGACAGATTTCCTGGATAGGGATGTCCCTGGGGATATGTGATCAAGGCCTTTGAAAATGCACCAGACCATCGTCTCCTGCGCCACTGTCTGCTGACCGTCCCATGCCCAGTAAGCAGAGATGGCTGCCAGGTGTACCTTAAGGGCTGAAGACCGAAGACCCCCTTTGGACAGAGACCAAAGGTAGTCTAAGATGCTTGCCACTGTACAGGACAGAGGGTCCAGGCCCTTGCCCTGACACCAAATGGAAAACCTTTTCCATTTGAAGGTATAGCACTTTCTGGTCGACTCCTTCCTGGATGCTTCCACTACTGTGAGCACATCCTCAGAGAGACCCAGAGCCTGGAACTCTAACCACTCAGGAACCGGGCAGTCAGGTGCAGGGATTGAAGGTCCGGATGGAATACCTTCCCCTGATTGACAGTCATCAGGTCTGGGTGTGCTGGAAAACGCCTTGGGAGTCAGTTGCTGAGGCTGAGGAGATCTGGATACCAGAACTGGCAGGTGCCAGTCTGGGGCTAGCAGGATCACCTCTGCCTTATCCCTCCTCACCTTGAGAAGCACCCTGTGGATCAAGGGAAATGGAGAGAAGCTGTCGAAGAGGCCAGAGGTCCACGGCCTCGAGAAGGCATCCCCCGAAGCCTGCCCTGCTGAGGGGGGTGGGCATGAAACAGCCTTAGCTTGGTGTTTTCCCCGGGAGGCAAACAGATTTATTAATGGTTTGCCCCAGTGGGAAAACAGGCTGTGAGCTACCTCTGGATGGAGAGACCACTTGTGGGATGTCTTGACTATGTGGTTGAGAGCATCCGCCAGTTGATTTGGGTTCCTGCCACATGAATGGCTAGGAGGTCTGCCTCCAGTCATCCCACAAGGGTCCAGATGTGGAGCGTTTCCCTACACAGCAGCCGGGAGTGCGTGCCGCCCTGTCTGTTGAGGTAGTACACTGTCGTGGTATTGTCCGTCTGGACTTGAACCACTTGACCCTGAAGGAGCTGAACAAATGCTGACAGCACCAGTCCGACCACTCTGAGCTCCAGCAGGTTGATATGGTATCGGGATTCCTAAGGGGTCCAGAACCTATGGGCTCTGTGGTTCTCCATGTGGGCTCGGGGCAGACAAATGAGATCCCTTCCTGCAGATGATCCAGGACGGTCCACCACTGGAGGGCGTCCCATATTTTCTGGGTCACAGTGATCAGCTGGTTGAAATAACCATGGCGCTGAGTTCACTGGGTGGCCAGCTCCTACTGAAGGGGGCGCATATGCCACTGGGCCAGCGGACCACGTTGGTGCAGGCCATGTACCCTAGAAGGCGCAGAAAGTTCCAGGCAGGGCGCAAGTGCCCAATTGGAAATGACTGGGCAAAGGAGGAGAGAACCTCCACCCTGTCTGCTGGGAGCCAGGCTCTGGCTCGGCAGTAGTCGGGCTTTGCCCCCCGATGAAGCACATCACCTGCGAAGGCACGAGATCAGACTTGGCCTCATTGATCCGCAGGCCAAGCTGGGTGCAGGTTTGGAGGGCTAGATCCCTGGATCTCTCCACCTCTAGCTGCGTGGAACCCACTAAGAGCCAATCAGCGAGGCAGGGATAGACTCTGACCTAATGATGCCTGAGGTGGGCTGCCACCACTGCAATGCATTTGGTGAAGACCCATGGGGCTGATGACAGGCTGAATGGCATCGGTCGGAACTTGTACAGGATTCCCTCTGCTTGAAAGCAGAGGAACCGCTGATGAGACGGACGGATTGGGATATAGAAAAACACGTCCTGGAGATCCAGTGAGCAGAACCACATGTTCTGCTCCAGGGATGGTATGATCTGGAACAGTGCGACAGGGCAGAATAGGACCCTGTCCCATTTATTTTGGAGAAAGTGTTTAAATGCAAGGATCTGTATTCTTTCCTTTTCTGTCTCTTCTGTCTGGTTGCGCAATCAAATTTTCCTGTGAGACCTCGGACTTGATCAACCCAACAAGCCTTGCAATCCTTTGCCTCTCACTGTCTCTCAGTTTTCTCTTGCTGTCTTTCTTTCTTGCATATCTATATCTGCTAATAAAAAATATATGAGAAAGAATGTATGGAAATGTAGCTGATATTGGGATCACTTTTGTTTAGAAAATGTGGTGTTACTGTTGAAATGTGTATATATATTTATGCTTTGAGATGACTGTAGAAAACTAGAGGTTACTAGAGTACAAATGTCTCAGTCGTTTGCAGCTGCTGTGGGGACTTCAGAAAGCTCACTGTTCTAGCAGATCCTGCCCGAAATTGGTGAGAAATAAAAATTATGTACCTACCGTAATTCCTGATCTTTCTGTGTATCTTTACCATTCATCACCTTTGGGTAATGTGGCCGGAGGACACGACCCAGCGGGAGCTTTTTTTATTTTGGATGGGCAGAGTCGATGCACCATCGGCACCGCCCTCGAGGCTGATGCACAGCGTGGCGCTCACGGGTTGGCCGTTAAGGCATTGTCAACCCACCCTCTCGCCAGTTCTGAGTCGCCGCAGAGTAAGAAAGGGTTAGGAGGGAGGGACAAGGAAGTCCAAGGGATAGATAAAGGAAAAGATATACAAACTAAAAGGAGAAATAAATGACTGAGAGGACAGAAGGAGAGTTAGAAATCTAAAGGGACTGGGAAGGGGCCCAAATCTCTGGAAGTAGAAGAGGAGGGAAGGAGGGAAGAATTAGAAATAGGGAGGGGGGGACCATACCCTGAACCTTTGATCTGTCTCCAGATTGTATAGGAACTGCAAATGAGTAGCCAGAAGGCTGCACTGCCAGAATTCAAGGCACATAAGAAAAAAATACTCATTATAGTAATGTTGTTTCTTCTAATGGAGTCTTACTGTATTCTGACATAATGCAGTAATCCCCAGCACTTGAACTGCCTCGGAGAGGAAAGAGTTAACTCTATGTAGAAGCATAGAACGTTGAGCTTGAGCTCGGTTTTCAAACCTCTGTCTGTGATACTTCCCAGTGTAACCGTCAGATTCTTACGAGAACACTAACTGAGTACTCTACTATGGAAATTGTTCAATACATATAATCAAAAGACAACAATTTGGGTCAAAAAGACTCAAGTCGAGAACCAAAGAATAAAAGGTAGTGACAATATTTAACTATAAGAACACAAGAAAATAACCATAAAACAACTACCCCACCCTTAAGAGGGAGGATACAAGGTACACCCCTGAGGTGCAACACTGTACCTGCCAGCCCACTTCCCAAAAACTAGGTTCTGAGAAGGGAGGCAGGGGAGAGGTCAGAATACAGCAAGACTCCATTAGAAGAAACATTACTATGGTGAGTAATTTTTTCTTCAAACAACATGAAGTCTTGCTGTATTCTGACATAATGCAGACTACCAAGCAGTTCTCTATGGAGGAGGGAATGCAGAACCTACTTTGGAAACAGGCTCTGCAGTACTGCTGTGCCAAACCTAGCATCACTCCTAGCCTGGACGTCCAGAGAGTAATGCTTGGTGAATGTATGTACTGTTTTCCAGGTGGCTGCTTTACAGATCTATAACAAGGGTATATCTCTGGCCACAGCTAGAGTAGCAGCTGTACCCCTAGTCAAGTGAGCCCTCAGGCCTGAGGAGGTGTTTTACCCAATTTGTCATAGCAGAATTGTATACAAGAGACAATCCACCTGGCAGTAGTTATTTTAGTGGCAGGCTTACCTTTCTCCACTTCACCATAAGTGAAAAAAATTGAAGACAGTCATTTCTGTGTGCCTTAGTATGCTCTATGTAGTAGTTAAGAGCCCTTTTGACATCCAAACTGTGTATACCACTTTGGGCAAGAACCTCCTACTGGTTCTTTAGGACCACTTTATCCCTATGGAAGGATATGAAGTCAGGTTCAACTGACAGGGCCTGTAATTCACTAATCCACCTGGCAGAAGTAATAGCTACCAGGAACACAGTTTTCCAGGTCAAGTACTTCAACTCGGCCGAAGCCAGAGGTTCAAAGGGGGGGGGGGGGGCTGCATAAGCTGAGCAATGTAGACATTAAGATCCTAAGGCGGAGTAGGCTCTCTAAAGGGAGGAATATGAACCAGACCTTTGAAAAACTTCCTGAAAACAGGATGAGATGCCAGGGAAGAGCCCTTCCCTGCTGAAAGGAATGCAGAAACAGCTGCTAGGTGAACCTTCAGAGTTGCAGGCCTAAGGCCTAGACCATTAAGGTGAACCAGATAATGTAAGGCTGTGGAGATGTCTGCAGAATCAGGCAGAATGCCCTTCTAAGAACACCAAATACTGAACCTCTTCCATTTGGAATTATAAGTTTTTCAAAGTATCCAGAACTCCCTGAGAGAGATGCAGGCCTGCATATTCTAACTCTTCAAGAGCCAGGCCTTGAGGTTGAGAGACTGGAGACTGGGGTACCAGATCCTCCCCTGGGAGGAGGAGGACAGAAGATTATATCTCCTGGGAAGAGACAGGGGACGTGACACTGTCAAGGACAGCAACAGAGGATACCAAGGCTGTCTGGCCCAATCTGGAGCCATTAGCATCACTGTGCAAGGTTGAGTTCTGATTTTGATCAGGACTCTGAACAGCAGAGGGAAGGCACAGAGAAACCTGTCCTTCCAGTCCAAAATGAGAGCATCCAGGGGCAAAGACACCAGGACTGGAGGTCTGCAACAAAACAGAGGGAGTTGATTGTCCGGTGCTGCAAAGAGATCCATCTCTGGAGTGCCCCACCTAGAGAAGATGACCTGCAGGACGTGAGGATCCAGGTACCATTCGTGATGTCCCTGAGAGATACTGCTGAGGGCATCTGCTAGTACATTGTTCTTCCCTGGAAGGTGAACTGCTACCAGGGAAGTCTGAAGCGAATAGGCCAGAGACCACAGCTTACTGGCTTCTGTGCACAAGGCCATGGACCAAGTGCCTCCCTGCTTGTTGATGTACCACACTGTGGTGGTGTTGTCTGTTCTGACTTGGACCACCTTGCCCTTGACTGAATCTGAGAAGCTCTCAAGGGCTTAAAAAACTGCTCTGAGTTCCAGGAGATTGATATAAAGGAGAGACACCTGTGGAGACCAGACTGCTTGAGCTGTCAGGGCTCCGAAGCGGGCTCCTCAACCTAGGAGAGAAGCATCCATAGCCAGAACTACTGAGGGGACTTGAAGAAATGGAACTCCTTGTCGGAGGTTGTCCTGGTCTAGCCACCACTGAAGAGCTTGGACTAGAGTCTGAGCCACTGGAATCAGTTTGGTTAGAGAGTCCTTTCTCTGTGACAAAAAAGACCTTCAGTGGAACTGAATGTCCCTCATCTGAAATCTGGCTCCCTGTACCATTGCAGTGGAAGCTGCCATGTAGCCCAGGAGTTGGAGGAACTGTCTCGCTGGATGAGAAACCTGAGGTCGAAGAGAGGAAGCAATATCTACTAGGGCCTTCACCCTTGCCAGAGGAAAGAAAACTTTTGCTTGCATAGTGTCCAATTCTATTCCTATGAAAGCGAGAAGTTGTACTGGTTCAAGGACAGATTTTGGAAGATTGAGAAGAAGCCCCAGAGAACTGAACAAGTCCTGGGTAGTTTGCAGAACTGACCTGACCTGGTCTGATGACTGACCTACAATTAGCCAGTCGTCTAGATATGGGAAAATGGTGATGCCCTGTCTTCTGAGGTAAGCCACCACTAATTGCTAGGCACTTTGTGAACACCCTTGGAGCTGATGTTAGGCCGATTGGCATGGCCCTGAACTGATAATGGCCTGAAGGCAACTCGAACCTGAGGTATTTTCTGTGGGAGCAGCTGATAGGGATATGGAAGTAGGCATCCTTGAGGTCCAGGGATGCTAGGTAATCCACTGGCCTTAAAGCAGGAAGGATCATTTCCAGAGTTACCATTTTGAATTTGGGTTTTGAAAGGTGTTTGTTCAAATACCTTAGGTCCAGGATGGGTCGCTGCTCCCCTGTTTTCTTTGGGTTAAGGAACTACCTGGAGTACAGGCCTTTTCCCCTGTGCTGAGAAGGAATCTTCTCTATGGCTCTGAGAGCCAGAAGAGAGGAAACCTCTGCCACTGGGGCAATGGTTTCTGAGATTGATGCAGGTGGAAAAGACCTGGACCTCTTTTTTGGAAACTTTTTGAAGCTGAGGGCCAGTCCGTGGCTTACTACTTTCAGGACCCACTTGTCTGAGTTCACAGACTTCCAGGCCTGAAAGTACTGTAGTAAGCCCGCCTGCCTCCTACAGGAATTGGGGAGTCGACCCGGGCTGACACATCAGGGTGTCTGCTTGGCAGGAGCCTTAGACTGGGGGGTGGGGGCAGCCCTGCTCATTACCCTCCTGCCCCTCCCTTGGAAAAAAAAAAACTCTGTGGGAAGGGAGAGGAGGCATGGACTTGGTGAAAAGGCCTGCATCTGCCCCTGGACTGCTGCTTTTGTGGAGTGGCTTGCCTTTCTTTGGCCTGTGCACTCCTGTAAGTGGTCCTGTATTCATCCATTTTCTTCACGTAAGCCTCTGTCTGCTTCCCAAACAGAGAGTTACCAACTACAGGAAAATCCATAGCCTTGGTCGGGGAATCCTGTGAAAGGCTAGTACATCTGAGCCTAGCATGTCTTCTGAGATATACAGATGTAGCCATAACTCTTGATGCCACATCACTGGAGTCCACAGCAGCAGCATGAAATTGTACTTTAAATGCCTCAATTCCATCCGCAGCCACCCCCTCCAGCTCCTTGGCTAGCTGGGGGGGGGGGGGGGAGGCCTGTTTAGCCAGTTCCAGAACAGTATCCCATCTAGACTTCAGGTACCTGGCTGTGTAGGCCATGTAGTTTGCCTGCCTGAGTCCCAAAGAGAATGCCAAATATTGTTTTCTGGCCATGGCATCAACTTTCCTGGAGTCCATGTCCGGGGGTGTGTGAAGCCAAAGGAATGTTAGCCCTGTCACAGGCTGCAGCCTGCACTACCCCAACATGGCTGCAATGAGTATAAAGGAACTCCGTACCTGAGCCTGATAACATATACCTCCTGTCCATTCTTTTATCCACAGGAGGTAATGAATTAGGAGTTTGTAAAATTTTTGTGTCTGTTTCCCCAAGGACTTATGAAGAGGGATAAACGATCTTTGACTCTGGGATGTCCATCATTTCCACAAAATCAGGCTCTTCCTCCTCCTCAGCAGCTTCAACCATAGGGAGCTGGAGGGTTTCAGCCACCTTCTTGTAGAACAAGAAGTGTGAAGGGGACTCAGAAAGCCTGGGAGGGGAGACATTACAGGGCCTACCTGGGGAAGATGTCCGGTTCAATGGGCACATCCAGACCGCCCCCCCCCCGGTCGTCATCTTCATCATCAGGATAGTCTTCGTCTCCCTCCACTTCTCATAAAAAGCATCCGGTTGTAATCCGAAGGAGACGGATCCGACCGAACTGACTGCCTAACTAGCCGGTACCGATTTGGTCGGAACTGGGCAAGCGATTGAACAATGCTAATCGCTTTGGCTATCTAAAATCATGATTAGGTATGCGGTACTGGATCTGAACCGGTGAACTTGCGTTTCCTTTTGTCCGAACCAGCCCCTCAAGTCATCTCTCCTTTTGCCTGAGGAGGTTCGCCTAGGTCAGTAGGCACCTCCTCAGGTTTGGCCGCAACCGAACCGGGCTGGCCATCCAGATCTATGGACTTCTCGGCCTCCCTTTCCTTCAGCCTACTCAATCTTTTTTCTAGAGTGGTCTTGGGAAAGTTTTTGCAAATTTGGCAGTCTGACTTGAGGTGGTCAAACCCCAGACAATAAACACAGATGAGGTGGGGGTCGGCCTTGGCAAAGGCCTCCCCACACTCAGTACAGTGTTGAAACCCAGTGGGACAGGTTTTCTTCTTGGGTTTCTCAGACATGGCCAACCTACTAAATTACCCTATAGCAGCTTTCAAACCAGGTAATGAATAACCAATCAGTAACAAACCATGTAATGGGTTTTGAAAAATAACCAGAAAAGGCCCGGTTCTTTTGAAACCGATCGGTACTGGAACACCACTCTAATCCCAGAAAATTAAAACTTAAACAGATGAAAAAACAAGGTCGGTTCCTAACTGGACCGACCGATAAGAAACCGAGGAAAAGAACAATTTCCACACTTTTCCAAAATAAAACACTGTCACTACCTACTTATCTACTACGCTACCTGTACCATAGACAGAGGCTCGAAATCCGAAATAATAACAAATAGAACAGTTTAAACCGAATGCTTTTTAAACTTTACCGATACCGAGCAGAGGAATCTCCGAAGCGACTTCACTGTTAGGCAGAGTAAAGAATCTGACTGTTACACTGGGAAGTACCACAGACAGAGATTTGAAAACTGAGCTTGAGCTCAACATTCAATGATTCTGCATAGAGTTAACTCTTTCTCTCCGGGGCAGTTCAAGTGCTGGGGCTAACTGCATTATGTCAGAATACAGCAAGACTTCATGTTGTTTGAATCATTGGTAATAAACTCCAACATAAGCAGAAGTGGCTATTCTGGAAGAAAAGACAGGATACAAGGTTGTATCCCCCTAAAACCAAATTTGGAGGTAAGAAACAAAAGTTTCTTAAATTAGTTTGAGGGTTAAGTCCCTAAGGACAAGAACGAAGGAGAATAGTTGAAAAGAGAGAGACAGAAAAGAAGAGAGGGCAACCACCAACCTCCACCCCACAGGGGTGGAGCCGAGGCACTGAGGAGAGAAGTGCCCTCTCCCCTGATGCCCTCGCTTGTTGCCTTGCTAGCTCCAGGCCACGTGCAGATAGTGCAATGGCTTGTCTGGTTACCTCTGAATCACGCATAGAGGCCAGGAGTTGACCTGTGGGCTTGATGTGCAGAAACTGAAAAAAGCAACCATGCCGAGCAGAAAGTCCTCCCCCCAGAAGTCAAAATCCATGGAATCTGCATCTGGGGGCCGGTCAAGGTGAAGGGCACGAAGCCCATTGGGAGTGTTCAGCTGCATTAGTCCTGACTGAGGATGAGGCAAACCACCTGGAGACTGCGGGGGGCACAATACCTCTGGAGCAGATCCCTAGGGGCTGGGACTCCGGAACAAAGGTCTTTGCCAGAAAGCAACGATGCCTCCCGGAAGGGAGCAGGCCAGGGGGGCACCACAAGGGTGTCCGCACTGAAACCGCCTAGGAAGGTGCGTGTCAAATGCTCCAGATTGTGCTGAGTGGGTGGGGTGACATGCAGGTCCTCCAACATCCTTACGAGGAAACGCTGATACTCTGCGAGATCAGCAACAGGGAAGATGTGGACAGAGGGCTCCTCTCCTCCTGAAGAGGAGGATGAGGAAGTGGAGGACCTCGTAGTTTCAATGGCTGGTTGCTCAGGGGGAGGTTGGAACACCTGCCTGTCCATGGCCCTGACATATGAAGGGAAATGAGCAGCCACAGCCCTGAATTGCTCCCAGGACAGAGGTCCGCTAGGGCCAAGAATGCCTGGGAGAGCAGGAGAAGGTGACAGAGGAGGGGGGGGCAGAGCCAACAACAGGAATCGACTGTCCTCTGTCCGTGAGCCCCAAGGGAAGAGGAAGCTCCGGAAAATTCAACAGCCAACAGCTGATTAACCATGCTGGAACTGCCTAGGCTGTGCCCTGAAGAGTCCCCCCTGTGAGGTGACCGGGGCCGTGGAACTCCAAAAGGACGGTCCCCTACCTCCAAAGAACAGGGTCCTCTCGAGGAGACCGAGAAGGAAGGGAGGATGTCCGCACTAAGACTCCTTCCCGAACCTGGGTGGGCCCCAGAAAAGGGTCACTGTGTCGAACCCCGACCCCCTCGGAGTGCTAAAGAGCCCTCCTCCTCGCAAACGCCAGCCTAGGCAGCTGACAACCCTGATCAGTCCCTGAAGGACTACCCAGGGAGTAGCACCTTCCCCTCCTGTAGGTGTTCCGACAGGCTCTAAAGTTGGGCGATCCAGGCACACCACCTGAGGGTGCACCACCACTGAGGGGGCAGAAAACCCTCCAAGGCCAGGCTTCAGAGCAACAGTGGCCTGCATCACTGCCTGCTGGTCATCACCCCTGACCCTGAACATGGGGGCAACTGCCCGCTCCTCAGAGAGGGTCTGGCTCGGGTCAGTCAAGGAAACTACCAGGGTGTCCACGAGGGGAGCCAACTCCAAAGAGAGCTTTTCTGAATCAGACTCCGCCTCTGCCTCTGAGGAGGTGGAGACCTAAGTCTGATGCCAGACAGTACGCGGACGCCCGCTGCCATCCCGACTGAAGGGGGTATCAGTCTGGGAGTCTGCACCAGAGCCGGCACCAAAGTCTCCAACTGCACTGCGAATGGTGCGCAAAGAAGACACGGTGCCAAGGGTGGTAGCAGAAGTGGAGCTGGTGCCTGCCACAGCGCCATCCCAACCCACGACACCGCAAGCGGCGCCGAGGTCAGGGACGCCGCCAACGACATCACCGACAGCTCCCTCGATGTGTGAATGGCGCAGAGGGCGATACTCCCCACAGCACCGTGTCCTCTCGGCGTGGCAAGCGGTACCAGAGTTAGACACGGCACCATGCTCAGCTTCGGCACCGCGAACTGCGCTGAGGCGATAAACAGTCGAGGACGGCACCATAAAACTTCCCACAGCATTGTCGGCACCATCGGTGCTGCGAACGGCGTCAACAGCAGAGACAGTGCTGAGCAACAGACCGGTGCTGACCATGGCGCCATCAGGGCCCACGGCACCGCGAACGACGCTGAGGCCCAAGATGGCACCAACTGACGGCATCAAGGACAGTGCCGACTCAGACTTCCGGCCCAAGAAGTCGACACCGGGGGATCCTTCACCCCCCAAGGGCGATTGACAGTGCGGCGCTTCCCGCCCACACCCCGGGGGGACAGACTGGGCCTCCTGCACTGCAGAAAGAGCTTCTGCAACAGCGAGGCTACTAGAAGCAGAAGCCCCCTCCTCCATGGTCCGTATAGAACTGGGAGGGGACCCGGAGGAAAGGCAGAGAAACTGCGGCTTAGCCCGACGAGTGCGCGCCCATCCCCCGAAAGTCAGCAGAGCTTGTCCAACTTTCCACACGCGCTGTCGGCGACACAACGGGTCCATGGAGAAGCAGGCATCGCGACTAATCCATGTCGCGGAAGTGGGCCAAGACACGTGAGGAAATGGTCATGCTAGTCAGTGACTGAATACTTGGCGGCCGCACGGGCACCGGATAGGGGCAGCCCCATCTTTAACGATTTCTTGCCCCCCTGACTAAGACATGATCCACGGCTAAACAAAAGACTCAACGTCACTGACAATAAAGAAAAGGAACAGTCTTAACCACAGCAGCATTGAGTGGTGGCGAGAATGGAACCGGAAGGAATACAGAGAAGGCATCGAAGGGTTTTTGGCGTCGAACTAGGCCTCTAGCGCAGCAGCTCTACGCGAGGTGTGACTTCTACGGTGGGAGATGAAGAACTGGTGGGAGGGCAGGGTCGACGACGCGTAACGACCAACCCGTGAGCGCCTCGCAGTGAGGTGGCCTCGATGGTACGTCGACTCCGCCCATCCAAAAAAAAAATAAATAAATCCCGCGTGGTCGTGACCAACGGCCACATTACCCAAAGGTGATGAATGGTGAAGACTGACACAGAGATCAGAACATTTTGCAAGGACAGGATGTTTGCTGAGGTGGGGTGGAAAAAGCCTTATAAAATAGTTAAGCTGCAATTGCAGAAAGAGTTTTTTTTGTTTGTTCTGGAAGAACAAGGGAGATTTCTTACAAGAGATTTTATTTTGCTTCTGTATATAGTTATTCTGAACAGGTTTATTTTATTTTATGTTACTGCAACTACAAATAAACAGTTCTGTGGAATTTTACAACTGCTCCTGGGTTTTCTCTATGCTTCCTGACCTGTGCCTCGACGACAGACAGTTACCATCCTGAAGGTGCGTGGCCTGAGAAACTAGTTCAGGTCGTGCAGATCTAGAATGGGGCGCCAGCCCCCTGTCCGCTTCGGGACCAGGAAGTACCTGGAAACTAACCCTGGGTCAAACGGGGGATCTGTCACTTGGGCCCCTACCTGCTTGAGGAAGAGTTGGGCTATGTCATCTCTCAGAGCTGACCGAGTGTAGACTGATACTCTTTCCTCCCGTGGGGCACGGGCTCAGCTGGGAGGGTACTGCTCGAATTCCAGAAGCAGACCCTGACCGACAATTTCTAGAACCCACCTGTCCGTGGTAACAGCGGACCAGGCGGAAAGAAAGGGGCAGAGCCGGCCCCCCACGGGGGACCCAGAGCAGGCGTGACGGGAATAGGGGTGGCAGCCCCTGTCCCATCACAGAGCAGGTTTGGAGGAAGAGGGTCCAAATTGGAAATTGCTTGAACCCTGATCTCTCTGTCTGTGGACCACTGGAGGCCCAGACTTGGGCTGAGGGGGCCATGCCTGTACCTGCTGTTGCTGCTCACCCTGGAAAGAGGGCTGCGTAGCCACAGGAGCAGGGTGCCGAAATGGCTTTTTCTTCTGCTTCTTGGCGCCTTGAGTGTCGTCCTGCGCACAAGTAGCTGAGTCCAAGGTGGCACTGGACTATTCAATCTGTTGAAGGTGACTTTCCACACCTGGGCCAAAGACATCGGTGCCCAGGAAAGGAACATCGTTAAGCTTGTGCTGGGTGGAGAGCCTCAGTCAAGCCCTGCGGTGCATGGCAACTGCAGCTGCCACTGAACAAGTGAATGAGTCCCTGAGATCCAGGGTCGTCTGGAGTTGCTGTTTGGCAACAGCCTGACCCTGCTTGATTGTAATCTGGAGGTCAGCAGGGAGGTGAGGGAGAACCTCATCCAAGGAGCCCAGAAGGCCGAGGGAGAAATGCACCATGATGACGGCCGAGCTTGCCTGACAGAGGCCTTGCGAAGATTCGGCATAGACCTTCCTGGCAGAGTGGTCCAATCTTTTGGATTCCTTGTCCAGAGGTCTATCCGTGTCTGCTGAGCATCTGAACATGGACGTGGTCACCAGACCCTCCGCAGAGGGATGTTCTATGAACCCTGAGAGGGATCCAATGGGCACCGTGTACTTGCGGGCCATCCGGGAAGATGGCGTGGAGCAGGAGGCAGGGTGCTGCCAAAGCTCCAAAGCCAGACCAATAATGGCCTCGACCACTGGGAAGACTTCCGTTGGAGTGTCCCCTCTCTTAAGGATGTCCGTAAGAAGGTACTCAGCCCATTTCTGGACAGGTTCCAGGGGCATCCCCATGGATTTGGAGACCAGGTGAAAAATCCCCAAGAAGGATGAAGGACCCTCCTCCATCGAGAGACTGTCCACCAACTCATCATCTACCAGACGAAAGTGTAGGTCAGAGTCATCAGAATCCAAAGTATCTGGATAAACTGGCCGGCCGCCAAGGTCCCCCTGTACATGCCTGGGGCGATCAGATGTGAGGGTGACCAATAACCTGCGAGAAAGACCTAGAACAGTCAGAGATTCCTTCGAAGGAGCCCCTCCCAAAGGTACCCCGTGAAAATTGTGACTACTAAATGGCGACGTAAAAAATCGTGCATCAATCACAACGACTCCATGTTCCGTTTAAATAGCAGCGTGGAACACATAATAGCGCCAATCACTGTCATAATGATACCAATAATCGCGAAAGAGAAATAATAGCGATTATCAGCTGAAACTTTTACTTTTGTTTTAATGCCCATGAATTATTCAAATGGAAGTTGCAAAGTTTGCAGGACAAAGGGCTGTAGCAGACAGAGAGTCAGGGGTGGTAGCAGAGAAGATCACACAAGAGTCTCACTGACGAGCTGAAAGCAGGGGGAGATTTGGATCAAGAGAGGGTAGTGAGCTCCAGGAGCTTTTGGTATAGGCATGATGTGGGTGTGGTTGTGTTACAGCAGGCAAGTTCCTCCCAGCTGAAGGATAGTAGAGGTGCCAGGAGTCTCACTGATGAGCTGAAAGTGTGGGGGGAGGGGGATTTGGATCAAGAGGGGCTGAGACACAGTGTGTCAAGGTAAAGCAGAACTGGAAATGAGATTAAGAGACTAAAGGCAGCAGGGAGAGACAGGGAGCAATAGTAGGTAGGAAGGAGCAGAGCCAGAAAATAAAACAAAAAAGAAAAGCAGAGATAAAAGATCTTGTTGAAATTATTGTGCTAAAAACTGCAAGATTAGCTAATTCCAGTCTTCAATCCTTTGGAACACAGGGAATTGCTTAATCACCTGTCAGACACCCATCGCTATTATTACGTGGCGCTATTTGGGGATGCCGCTATTATGCATGCTCGCTATTTAGACGATAGCTAATAAAACCACACTATTTTGTAAGTCACGGTTTTATAGTTGCTATTTTAACATGGAACCCCTCCCAAAGGATGTTTAGGCGGTGACTCCACCACTATCTGTGGAGAGGTAGATTTAGGCCGAACCGGGGCGAATTTCAACGGCTCCGCAAGCGGGGGAACCATTTTAATTGGTTCCAGTGGAGTCGGCTTAGGCCTAGTAGGCGACAGCCAAGTGATGGCCAGCGTGGAAACCAAGGCTGGTTTCTGACCGGACAAAATCAGCTGTTGCCACATAAGGTCTTTGTAGTTTCCTCCGAAGCCTCCCCTCATCCGAGGAGGATGAAGATGAATGGTGGCGTTGCCTCTTCTTGGAGTACTTATGTGCCTTCTTCGGCCTATCGGTCGACGGGGTCCGAGACCTCGACCTTCGGGGTGACCGACGGGGTCCCTTGGGAGACACCGGGGGAACTGGAGATTTTCCCTGATCTGGGACCGGCTCCTCGATGGGACTGCCAGCAGGCTGGGTCTCCTCATCGGTGAGAGTCAGGACCAGTGTCTTGGTAAGAGAGTTGTCGGCCTCGTTGGGTGACAATAGAGTGACAGGGTCGAGAGTGATCTCAAATACTTCGTCGTCAGAGACTTTGGCTGGCTGACCAGACAGCAGGAACGAGAAGCCGGCAGCTGAAGTCAATCTCGACTGAGGTCGAGAATGAAGATTCCTGGGACTGAGGTCGCTCTCGATCCCAAGAACGTCTTCACCAAGATGAAGAGTCTCTCGGTTCCTTATGCTTCTTACAGGACCAGGAGACATGTGAGCCCGAAGGTCCCTCACCCTTGATGGGGAGAGACTGGCACATCTCCCGAAAGGAGCCAGAGAAAGTGGAGCCCAGATTAAGTGGAATAAAAAGTGGCTGAGAAGAACGCTCTGCAGCTCGCGCTGCCTGTTCCTCGAAGGCCTGCATTTGCTCTAACTGTTCGGTGGACCCCACAGCCGCGGAGACCGCCCACCGGGCCTCCTTCAATTTGACTGGTGGATTCCATTTCTCCAGCCGACCCAGTTTTAAATGTGCGAGACGACAGTCAAGGACGTTACGGTGGAAAGCGAGACATCTCGCAGGTCTGGGTGTCATGGCCAACACCCAGACAGTAGACGCATGTGGTGTGCGGGTCTGTGCGTGACATCTTCTGTCTGCACGGGCACCGACGGAATCTGGGAGAAGATTTCTCTTCCATCGCGGTCGGGACAGCAAATTCGAAATCGCTAACTCTAACGAGTTTAATCTTCAGAATCTCCGAAGTATTAGAAGCCAGAGCATACAGAACATGGGAGCGGTAAGGAGGCAACCTGAATCTTCCAGCGGAAAGGAAGATCTGGCATCGTGGGGCAGAGCAGAGGGTTATACCACCCGGGTGGGTGGGAGGAGCCAGCTTTGAGACCTTACGGCAAGATTTAAAGGGAAAGGGACATACCAACCAGTGTGGATGAACAACATATCCATGATCCTAGAAAGATAGTATTCAGCAAGTATAAGGAATCACAGAAGAAGCAGGACAGAGAACTGTATCAGTTAAAGCTCAAAGAAGTGGGGAAGGCAGTCAGAACAGCAAAGGCCCAAACCGAGCGTGACAGGGTAGAATAGGACCCTGTCCCAGTTGTCATGGTCCAGGAGAAAGTGTTTAAATGCAAGGATCTTTCCCTTCCCGTCTCGTATGTCTGGTTGTGCAACCAAATTTTCCTGTGAGACTTCGGACTGGATCAACCCGAACAGTCTCGCAATTCTTAGCCTCTCACTGTCTCTCAGTTTTCTCTTGCTGTCTGTTTTTCTCCCTTACATATCTACTAATATAAGGTTATATGCAGTTCACCATGTGGAAATGTAACTGATGTTGGGATCTCTTTTGTTTAGAAAATATATGGCACTAATGTTGAAATGTATATAACTGTAGTTTGAGATGACTGCAGAAAGCTATTGTAAGCTGAAGAGGTTACCCTAGTTCAATTTTTAGGCCTTTTGCAAAAGCTGTGGAAACAGGGCCTCTCAGCTGAAGAACACTGTGTGCTAGCAGCTCCTGCCTGAAATATACAAAAACAGGATGCTTGCTAAGGATGGGGGTTGAAAGGACTTATAAGAGCTACGCTGCAACTGTAAGAAACATTAGAAAAAAAATGGAGTAACAGAGACAAAGAAAAAACTATTTAAATTTCTCTCTGTGCATAGTTATTATGAACAAGTTATTTGTTTTTATGTTACTGCTATTGTAAATAAATATTTTTGGTGAATTCTACAACTGCTCCTGGTTTTCCCTATGCTTCCTGACCTGTGCCTCGCCGACACTGAGGAAAAGACAACCAACTCAGGAAGGGGGATAAAAGCTTTTATAGGTACATTAGCGCGAAGAAAGACCAAGGGAGGCATAGTGAGGCTTAATAAAGGGTAGGGGTGGGTGGGCAGAGGTAACAGTGAAAAGTCAGAGATACTGAATGAATACTTTGCTCAGTATTCACAAAAGAGGAGGAGGGGAAGGTACCTAAACCAAACAATGAGAGCACTCTGGATGGGAGGGGGGTCGATAACAGTCCATTCACAGAAGAAAGAGTCCTGCAAGAACTCCTAAAACTCAAGGTGGACAAAGCAATGGGGCCTGATGGGATTCACCCCAGAATTCTAAAAGAACTAAGGGGAGAACTAGTGACACCACTGACTACCTTTTTTAACAAATTATGGGAGGATGGTGTGGTACCAGAGGACTGGAGGAGGGCAGATGCGATTCCCCTTCATAAAAGTGGGAGCAAAGCAGAGGCAGGAAACTACAGACCTGTTAGTTTGATCTCAGTGATAGAGAAAATGATGGAATCACTTCTGAAAGAAAGAATTGTTGAGTACCTGGAAGTCAGTGGGGCACAGGACCTAAGGCAGCATTGATCACAGTAGGACGGTCATACAAGACGAATCTAATAGATTTCTTTGACTGGGTAACCAAAGCAGTAGACCAGGGAGGGGCTGTGGATATGGCCTACCTAGACTTTAGCAAGGCATCTGACACAGTCCCACACAAAAGATTAATATAGAGGATAATAAATGGGCAACAGTGAACAACAACAATGTTGTTCACCTTCGAGAGGTTGTCATGACAACCATGTAAACCTCAAGAGCGGAGTTCGAGAGGTTTTCGGTTGTCGTACAACCTCGGGAAGTGAACAACTGTTGTTTACTGTTGCCCGTCCATTATCTTGTATAGTGTAGGGGGTAACAGTAAATCAACAGCTGCTCATTTCAGAATTTCAACGGCTGCTCGTTTCACAATTTCTGTCCCCCAAGCAAGGACAAGTCCCACTCTATCATGGACTCCCCCCTCATTTTCGCATAACCATTTTTTTTAAATGATACCCTTGCTCTCTCAGATATTTTTAAATTTAAATAAAAAGTGAATGCTGCCCTTACTATAATGGATTCTTCTTTTGTGAGCACTCTCAGCGACGGCTGTTTCCCTGAGTCCAGCGCAATCGAGATCTGCACATGCTCAATCATGTTCTATGCTGTTGTACCATCGATGTGACACATTCAAGATGGCACAACATGTTGACATCACATCAGTGGTACAAGAGCATCGTATTTCCATTGATTTTCATACACAATAGCCCTTACCCATACACTATAAATACGTTAGCCAGCCTGGGAGTGGGTCTCAGGGTGATAGCCAGGGTAAAAAAACTGGCTGGACAACAGGACGCAGAGGGTAATGGTAAACGGAGTCCACTCTGAAGAAAGTGGGTTACTAGCGGGGTACTGCAGGGTTCAGTACTGGGACCGGTCCTCTTTAAAGTCTTTATAGGTGACATTGCAGAGGGGCATGAAGGAAAAGTATGTCTCTTTGAAGATGACACAAAGATCTGCAACAGGGTTGATACACGGGAGGGGTGGAAAGGATGAGAAGGGACATGGCAAGGTTGGAGGAATGGTCAAATGTATGGCAGCTTAGATTCAATGCAAAGAAGTGCAAAATAATGCATCTGGAAACAAGAACCCAGGAGAAGAGTACATAATGGGTGTTGGGGGGGGGGTACTAACAACAACAAAAACGGAAAGAGACTGGAGGTATTTATATCAGATGACCTAAAGATAGGTAAGCAATGTGAGAAGGCAGTAAGTAGGGCTGGGGGGATACTGGGATGCAGAGGGAAAGGCATCACCAGCAGAAAACAGGAAGTTGTTATCCCACTGTACATGCAGTTGGTGAAACCCCATTAGGAGTACTGCGTGCAGTTCTGGAGACCCCATCTCCACAAGGACATAGACAGGATGGAGGTGGTCCAGAGGAGGGCAACCAGAATGGTGCAGGGTCTGCACCAGAAGCCATATGAAGAGAGACTAAAGGAGCTTAATATGTATACCCTCGAAGAAAGGGGTGAAGGGGGCATGATAGAAACTTCAAGTACCTCAAGGGAATCAACAGAGTCAAGAGGCATCTTTCAGAAAAAGAGATGAGCAGGAAACAAGTAGGCACAATTTGAAGATAGAGGGGGACGGCTCAGGGGCAATGTGGAGAAGTATTTTTATTACAGGAGGGTGATGGACGATGGAACAGCCTTCCTGAGGCAGTAGTGGGGTCAAAAACAGTGGGGAAATTCAAGAATGCATGGGACAGACATAAGGCAATTCTAGTGTGGTGTAGGAGGAAGTAGGCTGTTGGTTAACTAAGATCTGCAGCTTATCCAAAAGGTAGGAAAGGATCCATAACGCTGCGTCGTTTCCCAGATACCACTACTTCATCCACAGTTGGGGTTGGGGTGGTTCTGCGGTAGTTAAACTTCATTTTTTGCAGGGGGCTGTGTCTCCTACACCCCCCTTGTTTAAGATTCCCAACTCCAGGACGGAGCTGAGTCGGGGATGGGGTGCAGGACCTCGGAGAACGGTGTCAGGGTCCCAGGCGGACTTTACATCGACGTGGAGATGTTGTCAGCATCGCCCACATCGCTGTAAAGTTGTCGATGTAGCGATGGTATACCGGTAGGGAAATGGGCAGACTGGGTGGGCCAAGTGGTCCTTATTTGCCGTCAAAGTCTATGTTTCTACATATTCTTTACCTTTTGGGGGAGCTCCTTTTTTTTCTCTCTCTCTCTCAACATAGGAAACTGATTTTTTTTTTACCTGACAATGTTATTTATATGCTTCTTTGCTATTTACTATGGTCCCTCACCTCTTTTGTTAACCTGTTCTGCACTTATCCTGTCTTTTCCTCGATATGTTTGATGTGCTTACCACATCCCTAAATGCTCCGATTAATGTTCTGCCTGCCTTGACATTCCTTGTATCCTTTGTGTTTTGCACTTATTCTTTGTCTCCAAATTTGTATAGTCTCAGTCTAACGCTACTTGCTCTATTAGTTACACAGTATATGAAACTGAACCATTGTTCTATGAAATATTATCCATTGCACTGTTTCCATCTATTTTACTCATCGTATCATATGTGTCAAAATCCGATTATTTGTATTTATTGTTCTCTGTAATCCTCTCAGGTCATGCCTGAAAGTAGTCATTCACTTGGCTAGTGCACCCACCCAGTAAACAAAATCTAAATACATAAATTTATTATTAGAATATTAACTTTACATCTAGATAGTTATCAGATAGGGTATATTCCCTATTATTGTTTAGGCAGTATGTTATGAAGTTGTGTTTTTTTCTTGTGTATAAAATAATACGTTTGTACTGTCTGATCTTACTTCAAGGGGGCTCTTGCAGCAGGTAACACCGTTAGGACTGAAGCCAGCTGACTCCAGGACCCCACAGGGAACTTCTAGTTAACAGTATACAGCGGGGGATCGCCCCTGATGTCGGCCCGCTCCCGACGTTTACCTACGTTATAAAAGAGGCAGTTCCCCAGCACTACCTCAGTTCTTTCCCCGCTGTCGACCTGCAAAAGTCAGACCTTCACGGACGCCTTCACTTTAGTTGACCGCCATTTTTTTTTCACATTACCCATGCTTCATTATTTTTCAATTTTCTTCAAAATTCACAGTGATTTTGTGCATGTCTTCTCCATCCTCTTCAGTGCAGCATCGCCGAACAAAGAGTGCTTGTGGAAAGCAACTTCCCTACAAGGACGATTATTCGTCATGTCTGCTTTGCCTAGGCTCGGACCACGACACTGAGGCCTGCCAGCACTGCCAGGATTTTTTTTTTTTTTTAAATTAGTAGTTTTTCCTTCACCTTCGCAGACCCGACAGGCTGCACCCTCCTTGGAGGTACATCCTCGACTCTCGATCGCCCTCTCATCCACAACCAAATTCCCCTTCATGGCAGGGCCAGGAGGAGGAGTGCCAGCGTGTATCCGCCCCCGAACACACAAATCTAGAATTAGGGGTGGGCTTACAAGAACGATCGGGCCATCATGGGTCCTGCTGGGTCCCATTTTTTTCTGCCATTTTTCTTCTGCATCCTATGCCCGTGCAATGGGTGGGGAGGCTGTCTCCACCTCCACGGAGGCAGCCAATCGCCCTGGGCGTGGGCCAATCCCTTACGTAGCTGTGCACCTGTGCCAACACCCAGCCATCGCTGGGTGTCAGCACACAGCGCAATCCCCCCTCCCCAAGGAAGGACAGCAGTTCTCCGGACACTCAATCCTTCCTCCCCGGGCTGAACCCCAGTGACCCGAGTCTGTTCCCGAACACAGGTCGCCAGCATGGCGCTAGGTGTGGCGTCCAGCAACTCAACCCTCAGCACCACCGGGCTGGTCTGCACTGCCAGGATTTTAACCAGCGCACCAGGCTTCACCACCAGAAGACCCTGGAAGCCTCCCTGCTGCAGCAAATATTTTCAGCTATGGAGAAGGAACTCCACAAAAGTACCTCCTCTTCCCCGATCTCTTGGGCCTCCACTTCTTCATCGACTAAGGAGAAGTCTTCAGGAAAGCACAAACTCCGGGAGAAGCACAGGGAGAAACCTCAGTCAGTTTCCTGCTCCAGGTGCCTGTGCAAGTTGGGTTCTGAACATGGGTCTTTCTCCCACGGGAGGTCAGCCCCTTCCACTCCAGCAGCCCTCTCTCCCTCTGGGCACCCAGTGGTCAAACCACCTGCTCTCCTTACTGTCTTGAGCAATGGTTCTTTGGGTCTTGGGACTTCGTCCCCAGCCTCTCAGCACCTGAAGCTCAGGCCCATTCAGCAGGGGGGGGTCCTCAGTCAGGTAGACTGGCCAGGTCCTCCTTAGGTGGCAGGTCTTTGCCCGTCGCCCTCCCGGTCAAGGTGTCAGCTAAGTCAGTTTCAACATCAGGGACCGACGCCTCCCAGAGGGGTCGGGGCATGCTCCACCTCCCCATGAGGTGATGCCTCTGTCCTGCTCAGGAGCTCACTCCCTGGGACAGGTTTCGCCTTCTAGGCCAGTGCTGCCTGCATCACCATGCCTGTCCCATCGATGCCAGCCACCCTGATATCGACCTCAGTGGTGCCTCAGCCATCATCCCCCAACCCTCCACATTCACTGGCTGGCCCTGTAGTCACAGAGCCGATGTCCGAGAGACTGACGTCCAGTCTCCCAACTCCAGTCAGACCAATGCTGGATGGTTCCCTTCCCCAGGGGCCAACGCCAGTTAATCCGATGACAGTGGATCTGACACTAGGGTTTCTGCAGCCGAAGGAAATGACGCCAGGGCCCTTTCAGTCTACCCCTAAGAAGCAGGCTCCTCTGCTTCTGCCTCAGAATCCACCCACAGACCTTAATGCCCTTTTTGTAGCCTAGTGGGCATATTTCAAGGATAAGGAGGCCCTGAAGGAGCCCCCAACTCTGACTCAAGGGACCCTTCTCCCAATCCAACTAAGGAGCAGGTCCCCAAGGAAGGCCCCAAGGCCACCTCCTAAGGAGCCTACTCCACAACCTGAAGAAGCTGGCGCGGTTGTCCGAAGACCCACCAAGAAGGCATCATCACTCACCCTCTCCCTCCCGGACTCAGGTGAGTCGGGAGATATTCTTCCTCCTCCTCTTCTTCTTATGGGGATTCCAGGGACTCTAACCTACCGTCAGAAACAGAGGAGCCCAAGGACACCCCGCGGTCTCCTCCAGACAACCAGACTTTCATGGATGTGATGCGACACATCCAGGCCCTCATGGGTTGGAACACTGAAGCAATGGACCCTGAGCGACATTGGCTAGCCACATTCCTCCGTAAGGAGGAGTCATTGCCCTTAGTATTTTCTCCCCTTATTGAATCCTTCAAAGATGTCAACAGGGCTGATTTTTTTTTTTTAACTCTATGTTTGGCTCCGCTTGAGCCCCAGAGAACTCTCTCAGGCATCCACTCACCTCCAGCTCTACCTCCTGGCCTGAAACTCACCAGCATCATGGCACCAGCTCTGCTATCCCCTCGGTTCTGAGCCTTCCCAAGGTGGGGCTGCCCTATCCTCCCAGGGTGCTCTATTTGCAAATTCGGGCCAGGCTCGACCCAGGGGCTGGATGAGTTCGGCCGGTGGAGTGTGGCTATAGAGTGGTGCCTTTGCCTATCTCTGGGAGCGGGGATTTTCTTGTTTTCTTCCCCTCGTTACACCCTCCCTCTCTCTGGCGGAGTCCCGACATGCAATGACGCCAGAGAGCGTCTTGCCATGACTCCGCAACCCCTCTGTTTTGGCCCTGAGCATTGCGGTGCGGGCATAGTCCCTAGACTCCCCAGGAAGGAGAGCTGTCCTCAGGAGCTCAATCCTTCCCTCCTGCCGACCCCCGGCGACCCAGGCTCGTTCCAGAACCCGGGTTGCTGGCGTGGCGTGAGGTGTGGTGTCCAGCGCCTCAACCCTCAGCGCCACCAGGCCGGCTGTCAACAGGGCTGCTTGGAATCATCCATCCACTACATGGGAAATGTCTGCAAAGGCAGATCGCCTCTATTGTGCCCCAAGGAATGAACCCTTTTATGGGGATAACCCAGAGGCTGACTCGGTCATAATTTACACGGCCCTGGCCCCATAGCACTCAGCCTCCCGACAAGGACTCCAGGCAGATAGACCATTTTAGTAAAAAGGTCTATTCCTCAGCTACCAGCACTATCCATTCCCTAAACTTCCTGCCCCACATGGTTCAATATCAGAATGCCTAGGGGGAGAAAACTCCAAGGTGGCACAGGCTCAGCCTGATCTTCCTGGGAAGATCAAACTGTTACACCTCCTGAAGACGGGCTCAGATGTGTGAACTCGTTCTCCGAGCCTCTTATGACTCGGCAGACTCTGCAGACAGAGCTGCGGCTACGGGAGTTTGCCTTCATCGCTACTCCTGGCTTAGAGTCTCCGGTTTTGCTCCGGACAACCAGTCTAAGATTCTGGATGCCCCTTTCAGAGGCCCTGTTTTTTTTTGGCGAGGATTCTCAAAATATAATCACTCGCCTCTAAGAGTTGGGTAAGGCTCTACGTTTGGTTCAAACACAGTACCGATCTCAGCCTAAATCATCCCAGTGGAAGTCCTTTCGTCACACCTCCAGGCAGCAACCCAGAGGCCAACAGCTCCGAAGTGCCTTTAAGAGAAAGGCCAACTCCCAAGGCACAGGAGGGTCTGCCCCAGAGCTCCCAGAACCTCCCAGGCCATGCTGCCTGTCCACAGGTCCTCTGCTTGACTCCTTACCCAACCCCCTTGACCCCAGCTGAATCCCTGGGGGAGGTGGTGGGGGGTCATTTCTCTCTCTCTCTCTCTGCGGAGGGTTGGTGCAGAATAAAGTACAGTTACGTAAGAACTTACCGTAACAGTAGATCTTCGAAAAGAGCTCTTGTAGCAGGTTAACACCATTAGCACTAGGCCGCCAGGCACTATTTATTTATTTCTTTGTTTTTGTTTACCAGGTAAGTGCCATTAGCCAAACCTGACTATTTTCAGGCGCGACCCGGGAGATTTACAATAAGTAGGATGTACAGGGGATACAGTTCGATTTAGGATAGAGACATAGTACATACAAAGCTAAAACAAGGTTTAACAATGACATAATTGGTTAACAATAAACGTTCAATAGTTTATATTCAATTGAAAGACTCAGTGAGAAAAATCACATACGGCTGACAGCTTAAAAGGTTGAGGGTAGCTAAAGCACAAACAAAAAAGAGACAATAAGTGCCTGAAATAATAAACTAGATGGTCAGGATAAGAGGAGATCAGTTTACAGCAGCTGGGGTAGTGGGTTTAAGTAGAGGGCAAATTCAGTGGGGTTTGAAACAGGGACAGGAGATTTGGCTGAGGAAGGAAGAAAGAATGATACCTGTTTTTGAACTGGACATGGCTGGGGGCTGAGCGTACATGAAGAGGCAGAAAGTTCCAGAGTTTAGGCACTAAATGAGAGAAAGCAAGGGTTCCTTTGTTAGATTTACAGCTAGGTATTTGCAGCAGCGACTTATCAGCTGATCATAGGTCATGAGAGGAGGTCAGTGGAGTTAGTAGGGAGGCCAGCGAGATTGGGATGCCCGCTCTAATGATATTATCAGCCAGGGAGCCAAGGGCAAGAGTTCAAGACGAAGCTGGGGGTAGCCAATTCAGATCAGCATAAAGTTTGCAATGGTGTTTTGACCAGGGAGAGGCCGATGCATACCTGCATATGCTGTTATAGGTAGTGTCCCACTCCCTAAGGAGAGTTTTGGATGCATTGAGATAGGTAGCTACCCATAGGATAGTGATGGGAGCAGAATCCCATGGGCTACAGCTAATCTAGCTGACTGTGTCAAGACATAGCTGGTTTTGTAGGCTACTCCTATTTTGGCATTAACGATTTATAGTTGGATGTTATGTGCTGACCAAAATTAAGATTTTCTTGAGGAGTACACCTAGATACTTGAAGGAGCGAACTGGTCCAAGGACCTTCCGTCATGACCAGAGACTACAAATGTGTCACGGTTTTTACTAAATTTGACTGAGAGCCAAACAGCATAGAATGTCTCATCAGCATTCAGAATTAGCTTATGGTGGAGGAGCCAGGATTGGGTGGACTTAAACGCGGTAGTAATGGTTTGGTTTAAATGTTGAATACTCTTTAACACTACAGTACAAGACCAGGTCGTCTGCATAAAGGATAGCCGAGCAGCCGGGGATATTTGGAGAGATACTGTTAATGAAAATAGAGAAGAGAAGGGGTCCTAATATTGATCCCTGGGGAACACCTAGATTAATAGCCCTAGGGCTGGATATCGCAGAGTTGAACCTAACAAGCTGAGTCCTATTTGACAGATAGCTTTTAAACCAGGCAGTTGCGTTATGAGAGAAACCAAGGGCTAGGAGACTGTCAAGCAGAATAGGATGATCAACAAGGTCAAAGGCCTTTGTTAAGTCAATAAAAACTGCTCCCGTGAGGTGTCCTTTGTCCATAGCTGTTAAAGTGTCATTTGTAAGGTGAAGCAGGGCTGTGGAGGTGCTATGACCCTTTCGAAAGCCATACTGAATTGGCGAGAGAAGGTTATGTTTAGTCAAAAATTCGATGACTTGTCTTGATACTAACTTTTCCAGGATTTTACTCAGGACTGATAGTACAGCTATTGGTCGATAATTGGTCATATCTCTTTTATCACCTTTCTTATGGACTGGAGTGACTTCAGCCATTTTCCAGATGTCAGGGACACCACCACTGCAGACAGACAGGGTAAAAATCCTTGACAGAGGCTGAGCAATATATGGTGCGGCAAGTTTGAGGAGTTTAGGTTCAATCCCATCAGAGCCTACACTAGTATTGTCAGGGATGGTATTGAGCAGGACTCGGACGTCAGATTTTGATACTGCCTTAAAATAGAAATGCGGGGTAAATTCAGTGGCAGCGGGGGGGGGGGTTAAAGGCTGGCCATTCAGGAAGACCGATGTTAAGCTTGATAGGTCAGAGAATTTTTCATTAAAGGCCTCCTCAATGGTCTCAGGGTTATTGCAGTGGACACCATTGATGAACATTTCATCTGACAGTTTTGTTTTCTTTGTTCCTAGGAATGATTTTATATGTGCCCAGAATTTTCTGGAGTCACCTGTTGCTTCCCTCAGCAGCCACTTACAATATGTGCTTTTTGCTTGTCTAATCCGTTTTTTACAGTCACTTCTCAGGGTCCTGTAGGTGTGGTAGTCAGCAGTAAGGCCAGTTTTTCTAAACCGCTTCCAGCTCTTGTCTCTGACATGTAATGCTGCCAGTAGATCTTTGTGCAGCCATTCAGTGGGTGTAGCGCGCACACGTCGGGTCACTAGGGGTGTGTGTCTATCTTGAATTGAACAAAAATGGTCTAGAAAGTGATTCAGAGCTGTCTGCACATCAAGGGACTGAGAAAGATAGGACCAATCTATAGATGAGACTTTGTACAGGAATTTAGCCTGATTAAGAATAGAGTAGTTTCTAAAAGTGATATAGTGTAGGGGCAAGGACTGGGAGCTTGAGTGTTGCCATATACAATAAATGGGGGAGTAATCTAATATAGTATCAGGTAGGGTGCCGGCATCCACAATTATGTCAGTTCTATTTGTTAATACCCAGTCAAGCAATGTGCTAGATGTTGTATTAGGGGAGATCCTTGTGGGCTCTGTATGACTTGATGTAGGCTGAAATTCTGTATTGCAGATAGAAGTTGGTTATGCGTTTGTCCAAGCCAGTTTAAGTTCATGTCCCCTAAAATAAGCAGTTCACTGCGACCTGCAAGTTTTACCGAGTCCTCCAGTAAATTTATGAAGGCGGACAGTCCTCCCAGGGGCGGGTTATAAGCAACAACAATATGTACATTTTTAGCACCCAAGTGAAGAAGAGCATGTATAGACTCACAAGAGGAGGATTGGGGGACAGCATTATGTGAGACGTAGAGATGAGTTTTGTAAAACAGCGCAACACCCCCACCCCCCTTAGGAGATCCTCTGTCATTTCTGATAAGGTTACAGTTATTTAACGTGCAGATTGAGTCAGGGTGGAAGGCTTGAGCCACGTCTCTGATAGGCATAATATATCAGGGTTGTAAGTGGAGACCCAAGCCTCGAGCTCCGTGAAATTGCACGCGAGGCTCCTAATATTTAGATGGGCTATGCATAGCCCCCCAGTAGTGACCCAGGAGGCATTGTTGCATGGCTGAAGATGAACAGGACCTGGGTTTTGTTCCACATCACCTGCCAATAGGATTGCCAGCAGCAAGAGATACCAAAGTCTGCGATAAGTAACATGAGAGACCATGATCATTTCGAAGCAGGGTCTACGGTCTAGGTAGTTTGCCATGAGATAATTAATGAATCTTGGAATCAATAGTGGAGTAAGATCAAAGTTGCCGGCTAGGACCCCATGGAAAAATTCTATCTAGCAGTCTAAAGCGGGGTACTGCCCCTCTTGATGTCAGCCCGGCCCCTGACATCACCTATGGTACAAAGGGGTGGTCCCCCAGCACCCTCTCAGTTCGCCCGCCAGAGACCCCACTAGCATAAAGGATGGGGGACCGAGGAGGTTCTCACATCCCCCAGAGACAAGTACAGTTACATAACCCCGGGGGTAGGAGGGAGGGAAATCATACCTGCTGCAAGAGCTCTTCTCGAAGAGCTACTATTACGGTAAGTTCTTAAGTAACTGTATTATCTCACTTCGAGATAGAGCTCTTGCAGCAAGTAACACCATTAGGTCTGAGTCTCAAGCAATACAAGGACAGAATCCAGGTCAGAAGGGTGGTGGTTATGAAATTTGGCAAACCACTGGTACTCTAAGAGAGTAATCCTCGGAGGACGGCAAAGCCAAAGCCTGCCCTCTGTGAAGCAATGTCAAGACTGTAGTGTTTTATGAAGGTGTGGACTGAACTCCAAGCAGCAGCTGCACAAGATCCATTGCTGAGACGTTCCTGGGATGCAAGGAAGTGGCAACACCTAGTGGAGTGACTTTTAACCAGTCCCGGTAAAGGTTTGTCATATTTCTGGTACCAAAAAAATATACAGTTGACCAACCATTTTGCCAATGTCTGTTTAGTCACTGGTGTCCCTAACATTCGTTAGGCAAAGGAGACAAACAACTGGTCTGTCATTCTAGAAGATTGTGTACGATCTATGCAGAAACGAAGAATTCTGTGACATCCAGAGTATGTAACAGGGCCTCCCCTTTGTTTGAGTACTCTGGGTAGTAAACTGGAAGTTGAATGTCCTGGTTAAGCAGGAACCCAGACACTACCTTCAGTAGAAACTTAGGATTGGTACACAGGGATACCCTATCCCTGTGAAAAATCAAGTACGGCTCTTTACACATCAGAACCTGAAGCTGGAAATCCTCTGAGCAGAAGTAACTGTAACCTAAAACAACGCTTTCCAAGATAGGAAGTGTAGTTCACAACTTGCGGCTGACTCAAAGGGAGGCCACGTAAGTTTTTCTAACAAAAATAAAAGGTCCCAAGGGGAATGGGCTCCCGCCTGGGAGGTTTGATATGCATAATACCGTGCAAAATGGTCTTGGACAAGTCCAATTGCGCCAGGGTCCTGCCTTCGATAGGTACATGGTAAGCTGACATTGCAGAAAGTTGTACCTTTATGGATGAATAGCTGAGACCCTTGTCAGACAGGGAAAGAAGGTACTCCAGTACCGTATTCACTGGGCAGGCGAAAGGATCTAGGAGATGGGATGATGCACACAGGCAAAAGTGTTTCCATTTCATGGCATATGTGGCCCTAGTCGAGGGTTTCCTCATGGCCACTAGGACCTCCACTACCCCTGGAGACACCCCATATCTGTCCCTGACTAGGTCTGTAGAAGCCATGAATGCAGGTGCAGAGACTGAAGATTCGGGTGTACTAGAGTTCCCTGTTCCTGGGAGAGCAAGCGAGGAGACAGCGGCAAGGGAACTGGAGGTTCCGATGTCAACTATTGGAGCAGCGGGAAGAAAAAAGTTACTTACCATAGTAACCTTGTTTCTCCCAGGAGATACTGCAATATTCATAACTCTTCTGCAGTGTGCCTTTAAGTCAGATCTGCCCAGAGATAGAAAGTTATGCTAATGATGGAATACTTGGCATGAGACACTTTTCAAATGCTGCCACCTATCAACTGCCTACATTCTAACCCTCAGAATTTGTGGATACCTGGAAAGACAGGGCCCAATATTTTAACAGACATAAAGAATTAAATTCAAATTTCCCATACCCAATCTCTAACTGGAGGAACAAATTATAAATATATTGAATAAAACACAAAATCCCCTATGTCAGAATCACCTGAAGAGGAGACGAAACCATTAAACAAAGTTCCAATATAAAGTAGAATGTTGCATACATACTCCAGGGTACAGTATGGAATGCAGAGGCCACTGGTTCTAATAGGGGAGGCAGGGTGGGAGAGTTATGAATATTGGAGTACCCCCTGGGAGAAACAAGGTTACTATGGTAAGTAACTTTTTCTTCTCACCCTAGGAATACTACAATATTCCTAACTCTTCTGCAGACTAAGAAGCAGTACCTTTGGAGGCAGAAAGAGCCTATTTTGGAGACAGGCTCTGCAGGACAGCTATACCAAACCTGGCATCAGATCTAGCCTGCATATCCAAGCTGTAATGTTTGACAAATGTATGCACTGTGTTCCAGGTAGCTGCTTTACAGATATCCACCAAGGGAATGTACCTGGCAGCTGCCAATGTGGAAGCTGTACCTCTTGTGGAATGGGCTCCGAGTCCTGCTGGGGCCTCTTTGCCCAACTTTGAATAACAAAACTGGATACACTGAACAATCCAATGAGAAATGGACCTTTTAGATGCTGGATTTTCCTTTCCCACATCCCCATAAGTGAGGAAGAGCTGTGTCCTGTCATGCCTGTGGGGCTTAGTGGTTGTCATGTAGTAGCTCAAAGCTCTCTCGACATCTAGGCTATGCAGCCTATGCTCACCAGAAGAAGAATGCTCAGTGAAAAACACTGGCAGAGTGACAGACTGGTTCAAATGAAAGTCTGAGACCACCTTGGGAAGCAATTTCCTATTAGTCTGGAGGACCATTTATCTCTGTGAAAAGATATGTAGTCTTTCTCGGTGTATAAAGCCTGAAGTTCACTGATCTATCCAGCTGAAGTGATGGCAACTAAATACACTGTTTTCCATGTGACATACTTCAGAGGTGCTAAAAACAAGGGCTCAAAGGGATGACCCATAAGTTGAGCAATACAAATGTTAAGATCCCAGGCTGGAGCCGATTCCCTGACCGGTGGGTACATATGGGATAGGTCTTTGAAGAACCTTTTAAAAATGGGATCCAATGCCAGAGAAACAGCCTTACCTGCTGAGGTATAGGCAGAGACTGAAGCCAAATTAATCTTTACTGTAGAAGGCTGCAAACCAGGGAATGCAGATAAACCAAATAGTCCAATACTAGTGGCACTCCTGCCTGTGCTGGCACTATATTTCGCTGAACACCAAATAGAAAACCTTTCCACTTTGCAGCATAGGTTTTCTTAATAGAGGGTTCTTATACCCTTACACATCCATGACCCCTTCAGAGAGGTACAAATTGGCGTATTCTAAGTCCTCAAGAGTCAAGCTTTAAACCTGAGAGACTTGAGGTTCGGATATAGGAGCCTCCCTTGATTGGAGGTCACAAGATTGTGCCTCCTGGGAAGGTGTACTGGTTTGTCCACTGACATGGACAGCAATAGGGGATACCATGGCTGTCTGGCCCAGTCTGGGGCTATCAGAATCACTGTGCGTGACTGAAGCCTGAGCCTCAACAGTATCCTGTACACCACAGGAAATGGAGGGAAAGCATATAGGAATCTTCCTGACTAGTCCAGAATGAGAGCATTCAGGGGGACTGAGCCCACTGCTGGAAGCCTGCAACAGTACTGTGACAGGTGGTGACTCTGATGTGAGGCAAGGAGATCTGTCTCTGTGGTGCCGCACCTCCTGAATAAGGTTTGTACCTCCTGCTTGTTCAGTGACCATTCATAATGGGCCTGACTGATTTGGCTTAGGGCATCTGTCAAAACATTGTCCTTGCCTGGCAGATGAATGGCCTATAACAAGGATCCCAGGGAGTAGGCCAAGGTCCAGATCTGCACTGCTTCTGTGCAGAGAAGACTTGACCTTGTTCGCCCTTGTTTATGTAGCACATAGTGGTAGTGTTGTCTGTTCTGACTTGCACTACCTTTCCCTGTATCAATGGTGTGAAAGCTTGCATTGCCAGAAACACTGCCCTGAGTTCTAACAGATTGATATGTATAAGAGTCTCTGCACTTGACCAAGTGCCCTGGGTAGTGTGTTCTGCCAGATGAGCTCCCCATCCTAATAGGGATGCATCTGTTGTGAGAATTACCAAAGGAAGCTCCCTTTGGAAAGAGACCCCTTCTCTGAGGTTGGCTTCCTCCTTCCACCATCGCAGGGCCTGAATGAATGTTTTGTTACAGGGATGAGTTTTGAGATGGAATCCTTTCCTTGGCACCAATGAGCTCTTAAGTGAAACTGGATATCCCTCATCTGAAACCTGGAGTCCAGGACTGTGCCTGTGGCAGCTGCCATGTGCCCCAGGAGCTGAAGAAATTGCCTTGCAGGTCTTGGAACATTTAGTTTGAAGGAACCTGCGAACTGCAAAATACTTTTTACCCTGTTCATGGGTAAGAAGGCTCTGCTCTCCTTGGTATTTAATTCTGCTCCTATAAACTGCAGAATTTGTGAAGGGAAAAGAACTGATCTGTCTATATTTAAAAGAAACCCCCAAGACTAAAAGGAGTTACTGGGTGAGCTGTAAGTGCTCTGTTAACTGCTGGAGCCTTTCCACCACTAGCCAGTTGTCCAGATAAGGAAAACTGAGACATCTTGCCTTTGCAAGTGTGCCACCACCACAGCTATACACTTGGTGAACACCCTTGTAGCTGAGGTGAGACCAAATGGTAGGGCTGAGAACTGGTAGTGACCTGAGAGGAGCCTGAATCTGAGATACTTTCTGTGAGACTCCCTTATGGGGATGTAGAAATAAGCATCTTTTAGGTCCACTGATGCCAGCCAATCTCCTTTTTGAAGTGCTGGCAGGATCAGAGACAGTGTTACTATTTTGAATTTTGGTTTTGTTAGGAACCTTAGGTCCAAGATAGGCCGCAGCTCTCCATTTTTCTTTGGTATAAGGAAATATCTTGAACTTAGTCCTGTTCCCCTTTGCTGGGGAGGCACTGGTTCCACTGCTTTTAGTAATAGCAGATGTTTGACCTCTTTTTCTAACAGTTTTTTCTCCAGAAGAGAAGCTGGTTTGAAAACCCTTGTTTTCAGAGAGGGGAAGTACTTGAAGTTTAGGGACAGTCCCTGACTATCTCCAGAACCCTCTTGTCTGTGGTGATGGTTTTCCAAATCTGGAAATAATGGGTCAGTCTGCCTCCTACTGGAAGAGGAGTGGCAGCCTGAGAAAGTAAGTCAGGAATCATGTTTGGAATGGAGCTGAGACTGGGAACCACGCCCAGCACCACTCCTACCAATAAAATACCCTTGCTGGGGGTATTGGGGTGCCTGTGGAACTACTACAGCCTGGTAAAAAGGCCTGGAGTGAAACTGTCTGCCCCTGCCTCCCCTATTATAGGGTCTAGTAGAGGGGGAAGGCTGCTTTTTTTTTTTTTTTGCAGAATTACTGCGGAAGGTAGCCTTATATTCATCAACCTTCTTCATACAGGCCTCAGTATGGCTGCCAAAAAGGGAAATGCCTTCTATAGGAAAATACAGAGTTTTATTCTGGGTATCCTGTGTAAGGTTTGTGGCTCTCAACCAGGCAAACCTTCTCTGGGCGATGGTATTTGCCATCCACCTTGCAGCAGTCTCATTAATATCTGCTGCCATCTGAACTTGATATTTGGCAACCTCCATGCCAAACCTAGCAGTTTCAGCTAGGTCTGCAGAAAGAGAGGACTGAGTTTTTTCAGCCATAGCCAGAACAGACTGCCAAAGAGTCTTCTGGTACTGGGCTGCATAGGCTTGATAATTTGCCTGCCTGATGGCCAGAGAGGCCGACAAATAGTCTTTCTTAGCCATGCTGTCAATTTTTCGAGAGTCCTTCTCTGGAGGGTGGGAAGCCAGAGGAACTTTTGCCTTATCGCATGCAGCAGTTTGCACCACCCCCTGGTGGTCAGGGTGTGAAAATAAAAATTCAGCCCCTGCCCTGTCAAGCTGATATTTTTTTATCCAACCTTTTATCTAAAGGAGGGACAGACCCAGGAGTCTGGTGGAGTTTAAGAGCATCCCTTTTAAAAAAAACTTCTTACTGGGAAGCAACAGCTTCTTGGTGGGAGTTAGACCCATCATTTCAAGATACTCAGCCTTCTCCTCCTCATCTTCTACCACCTCAGTAGTAGAAATATCTAAGGCATCTACAATTTTCCTAACAAAGGAAAAGTGAGGAAGAATAACCTTCTGTAGTCCTGGGAGGAGAGCCAAACTCCTGCATAGGGGAGACCTCAGGCTCTAGAGGCTCACCTTCTTCCTCCTCACCACACTCTTCTGGAAAGACAGGTGGGTTGAAGGGTACAGTGGTCTGAACTGGGGACTGTGGAACCGCAGGCAGTAGACCCTGTAAAGTCTGCATAATCTTGATAGCCTGTGCTATCTCTAAATGAGAAGGCACAGCTGCAGGCACCACATAAGTCCCCTTATCAGTAGAGGGTTCAGTGTACTTAGTCTTTTGTTTTTTAGCTGGAACCGGAGACCTAGCTGGTTCAGCAGTCCTCTTTTTACACGTATCAGGGGTAGAAGTAACAGGAGCTGTGGTTTCACCCACAGACACCGAGGGTATCGGCTGGTCAGAGCCAGAGGGACCCTTTGATCTCTTGTTCAACCTTTCCAGACATTTTTCAAGTGTCTTCTCTGGGAAGGTTTTACATATATCACAAGTAGTCTTCAAATGATCAAAGCCAAGGCAGAATACATAAACAGAATGTTTGTCTGCCTTGGCAAAGACCTCCTCACCACATTCAGTACAATTCTTGAAGCCAGATTCTCCAGTCCTTTTCTTAGGTTTTTCTGACATATTTGTTCGAAAAACCACAACTGCAATATGAAGGAACAATACAAGTATTTTAAAAGTTAAAATAAAATAATTTGATCGGTTGCAGTCGGTTCAGTAACCGATCAGAGAAACCGAGCGGAACTGGGAACTGAGGAAATCGAACCGAGATTAGCGGTTCAGTAACAGAGGTTATCGGTTACACAAACATATATTTTATAAACTTAAAATAACTAAATAAAATGGGAAAACCCTGCTAAAACTAAGAAGAAACCTTGGTTTCTCAACGATTATGCCGAACTGTGAGAAATGGAGAAAAAATACAGGTTGCTCACCTGTAACAGGAATTCTAGGAATGGTATATGTTGTTCATCCACACTGTCTGGCAGGTTCCTTGCCGCTTTAAATCTTGCTGGAAGGTCTTCAAGCTGGCTCCTCCCACCCACCCGGGTGGTAAAACTCTCGGCTCCGCCCCATGGCGCCAGATCTGGCCGCTGGAAGCTCAGGTTGTGCGTCGTTGAGCCGGGAGGTCGGGTGGGTCGTGGATGAACAACATATACCATTCCTAGAACTCCTGTTACAGGTGAGTAACCTGTATTTTGGGACATGGATATGTTGTTCATCCACACTGTCTGGCAGACTCCTAGCAGTTCTCCGGGAGGAGGGAGGCAAGCGCACACCCCTACTTAGGAATAAAGACTGGAGAACCGAGGCCCCAAAACCAGCATCCCGGCGTGACTCAAGGTCGATGTGGTAATGGGTAATGAAGGTGTGCTGACTTCCAGGTAGCAGCCCTGCAGATTTCCTGGATAGGGGCGTCCTGGAGCAGCCACCGATGCAGCAGTATGGCGGGTAGGAATGAGCTCTTATCCTCTGGGAGGCTCCATGCCCGCCAACTTGAACAGAGATCTATGCAGGAGGTGACCCACCTGCTTATCGTCCGCTTGGCTGCAGGTCTGCCAGGTGCAGCTTCAGCGTGGGTGACAAACAGCTGGCGAACCTCTCCCGAATTTCAGTCTGCGCTCCTTATAATAAGCGAGCCCTTCTAGGGTCCAAAGTATGGAGCCTGTATTTGGCCTCCGAGGTGTGACTGGGGTAGAACACCGGCAGAGTCAACACCTGGTTAAGGTGAAACTCCGACACCACCTTCGGAAGGAATTTCGGGTGGGGGCGCAGGACAACCTTGTCCCTGTGGAAGACCAGGTAAGGAGACTCGATGCAGAGCACCTGGAGTTCTCCCATCCTTCTGGCTGACGTGATAGCCACCAAGAAGGCGGTCTTCCACGACAGGTGAGAGAGTTCACACCTGTGCATTGGTTCGAATGGCTTGCCCATGAGCTTTGCCAGTACCAGCAGTAAATTCCACGGAGGTGGAGGTTCTCGCACCGGAGGGGAAATGTGATCAAGGCCTTTGAAAAGCACCAGACCACCTTCTCCTGCGCCACCGACTGCTCCCCGGCCCGCGCCCGGTAAGCAGAGATGGCTGCAGGTGCACCCTTAGGGTAAATGCGCCTAAGCCCTTGACTAGAAAGGGACCATAAATAGTCCAAGATGCTTGCCAAGGACAGGAGGAAGGGTCCAAGCCCTTGCCCTGACACCAAATGGAAAATCTCTTCCATTTGAAGGCATAGCATTTCTGTCGACTCTCACGGACGCCTCAACAACATTGAGGACCTCTGCGGGAAAGACCCAAGGCCTGGAACTCTAGCCAGCCAGGAACCAGGCGTCAGGTGCAGGGATTGAAGGTCCGGATGGAACACCTTCCCCTGATTGACTGAGAGCAGGTCCGGGCGAGCTGGAAGCTGCCTCGGGAGCCTGGAGCTGAGGCTGAGGAGATCTGGGTACCAGAACTGGCGGGGCCAGTCTGGGGCTATCAGAATCACCTGCGCCTTGTCCCTCCTTGCTTTGAGAAGCACCTTGTGAATCAAGGGAAATGGGGGAAAGGCGTAGAAGAGGCCCGGGGTCCACAGCCTCGAGAAGGCATCCCCCTGCAGCGAGCCCTGCTGAGGGGGGCGGGCATGAAACAGCCTCAGCTTCGCGTTCTCCCTGGAGGCAAACAGGTCCACCTGAGGTGTGCCCCAATGGGAGAACAGATCTTGTACTACCTCCGGCAGGAGAGACCACTCGTGAGATGCAGCCCCTATCCGGCTCAGGGCATCGGCCAGGGTGTTGGAGGCTCCTGCCACATGAATGGCTAGGAGATCCGCCTCCAGGCTGCGCATGAGTGACCAAATGCAGAGAGCTTCCTTGCATAGAAGCATGGAACGCGTGCCGCCCTGGCGTTTAGGGTAGTACATGGTCGTGGTATTGTCCGTCTGGACTCGGACCACTTGACCCCGGAGAAACGGAGCAAAGGCGTGAGAGCTAGGCAGACTGCACGAGCTCCAGCAGGTTGATGTGCATCGACCCCGCTGGGACCAGAGGCCGGCGCCTGGTGTTCCCCAGATGGGCACCCCAACCCATCAGAGAGGCATCGGTCACAGAGAGACCGGGCGGCTCGGGGCGGACAACAGGATGCCTCCTGCAGATGAGATAGAGCGGTCCACCACCGGAGGCGTTCCACATCTCCTGGGCCACCATCACTAGCTGGTCCAATGGATCGCAGCGTTGTGACCACTGGCTGGCCAGTCCCCACTGAAGGGGGTGCATGTGCCAGCGTGCCCAACGGACCACGCTGGTACAGGCCGCCATGAGACCCAGGAGGCGCAGGAAGTCCCGGGCAGGGTGCGATTGCCCAACCAGAAATGATTGGGCAAAGGAGGTAAGAACCTCAGCCCTGTCCGCCGGGAGCCGTGCTCTGGCTCGAAGAGAGTCGAGCTCTGCCCCAATAAACAGAATCACCTGCTTCGGCTCGAGTTCCGACTTGGCCTCGTTGATGAGAAGGCCGATTTCAGAGCAAACCTGGAGGGCCAGATCTCTGGACCGCTACACCTCCTGTCTGGAGGGGGCTGCTATCAGCCAATCGTCCAGGTAAGGGTACACCCGGAACCCTCGGCGCCGCAGGAAAGCTGTCACCACTGCTATGCATTTGGTGAAGACCCTGGGAGCTGGAGACAGGCCGAAGGGCATGGCTCGGAACTCGAAAAGGGATCCCTCCGCTCGAAAGCGAAGGAATCTCCGATGTGACGGACGGATAGGGACGTGAAAGAACGCGTCCTGCAGGTCCAGAGAGCAGAACCACACGCCGGGTTCCAGGGATGGTATTATCTGAGCCAGAGTGACCATCCTGAAGGTTCGAGACCTTAGGAACTTGTTTAGGTCGTGTAGGTCGAGAATGGGGCGCCAGCCCCATCCGTTTCGGAACCAGGAAGTACCTGGACACAAACCCCGGTTCTGAGGGAGGGTCCGCCACCTCCTGATCACCTCCTTTGGAGGAGGAGAGCGGGTCGGCCCGACGAGCCGACAGTGAGGCCGCTGGACCCCGAGGCCCCCGAGGGCGACGGCTCTGAAGGGGCCGGGCCTGATCTCTAGAGGCAGGCCTTTTCCCACCACCTCCAGCACCCACCTGTCTGTGGTAATAACGGACCAGCGGAAAGGAAGTGCGGAGCCGTCCCCATGGGGGAACCTGGGGTGATGTGGCCGGGGTTGGGGCGACACCCCTCAGCCCGTCACTGGGCAGGCTTGGAGGAGGGACCGCCGAGGGACCTCCTGGGCCTTACCTCCTGCTTCCTGTTGGAGGAAGCCCGGCTTGAGTTTGGGATGCCAAGTCCGAGCCTGTTGGCCCTTGACATTGTTGTGGACGTACTTGGGCGAGAAGGACGAAAGGGCTTAGGCTGTGGTTTGCGTCTTTGTCCTTCTCAGCGGAAGAGACCGAGTCCAAGGTAGCACTGGACTTCTCGATCCTCTGCAGGTGACCTTCCACCCCAGGGCCGAAGAGGTCAGTCCCCAAAAAGTGAACATCCGCCAACTTGTGCTGGGTATCTGAAGTAAAGGCGGATATCCTCAGCCAAGCCCGACAACACATAGCCACTGCGGCCGCCACAGACCTGGCACATGAGTCCCCAATGTCTAAAGCAGTCTGGAGCTGCTGTTTGGCCACTGCCCTGGTCCCGCACCTGCCTGACCGCGGTCTGCAGATCTGCGGGAAGATGAGGAATGACCTCATCCAGGGAGCCCAACAGGGCATGAGGGAAATGTGCCATGAGGATGGCCGAACTGGTCTGGCGAAGGCCGAGGGAGGACGCAGCATAGACTTTTCGCCCAGCATAGTCCAATTTCTTGGACTCCTTGTCGGGAGGTTTGTCCACATCCCTAGTGTTCCCGGCCGCTGACAGCTGTCATTAACTAACCCCTCGGCCCAGGGGTGTTCTGAAAACCGGACCCAGGGAGCCGGGTGGGGACCGCATGCTTCCTATTGCATCCTGGCCGAGGCGCAGGACAGGAAGCAGGCGCCAGAGCTCCAAAGCTGGCCCACTATGGCCTCGGCCACCGGAAAGGCCTCCGTAGGGGAATCCCCTCGGTCCAGAATCTCCGTGAGGGGATACCTGGCCCATTTAGAAACGGGTTCGAGCTTCATCCCGGTGGACTCCAAGATGAGCCGAAGCAATCCCAGGAAGGACGAAGGGCTATCGTCCACCGACTGTCCTCCTGAGGACTCCAAGTCCATTCGCTTGGAGAAAAGGGAGGAATCGTCTTCGGACTCGGAAGAGTCCTCAAAGAGCTGCCTCGGGCCTGAGCCACCCTCCACTTGCCGAGGTCGATCGGGAGTGAGGGTGACAGACAGCCTATGGGGCAGTCCCTGAGCCGACCGAGAATTTTTGGTCGGAGCCCCAACTAATGGCTGTGGAGGCGGAGGTTCCACCGGAATCGGTGGGGCAGCTGGTTTTGGCCGAACAACCGGCCTGGGAACAGGCTCCTCGGATAAAACGAGGGGTTGTTTCGGCCGCTCCGGTGACAGCCACTTAATGGCCGGGGAAGACGATGGCGTCGGCTTATTCCCGGTCAGAAGGAGCTGTTGCCACATGAGTTCCTCATATCTTCGACGCAACTTGCGCCGAAGCCTCCCCTCGTCGAGGAGGAGGAAGACGTGACGGCGGCGCCGAGACTGAGACCACCTATGACGTGGATCGACTGGACCGGCAAGAAGTCCGGGATCGAGAACCTCGGCTTTGCCGAGGGCGGTGCGGGAGGTGTCGCGGGGAACCGGCACTCCCTCGGTTCAGAAGATTCAACCGGAGGCTCCGGAACGGAGGCGGAGCGAGCTGACGGGTCCTCAACTCCCACCGGGGGAACCGGGGAGAGGGGATTCTCGGCTTCTCCAGCCGACAACCCGTCCAACGGGTCGAGAAAAATCTCGACCGCGTCGACGGGAGTCTCGGTCAACTGGCCTGACGGGGACACCGTGAGACCAGTGGCCGAAGCCGAGAAGTCGACCGAAGTCGACGGCCGACAACTCGGGGAGAGGGATCTTTCCGGCTCCCAAGAGTGTCGATGGTGAGACTTACCCTTGTCTCTCTTTTGGACCGAGAAAGCGGTCCAGAAGAAGTGGACCCTCACCTTTAGTCGAGAGGGTCAGACAAAAGCTCCTTAAAGAAGCTGAATAAGAGGCACCGAGAGAGACAGGACAAATGCTGCGGCGCGGTGAAAGCGACCAGCGCCGCCTCCTCTTCGAGGCGATCATCTGCTCGAGCTGATCCACCAAACCCGCGCGGACACTGCCACCGGGCCTCTTTTGACTTTACCAGAGAAATCGCTACGGATGCCCCAGTTGTAAACGGGCACGGTCTTCGAGGGCGTGGGCCGAAAGGAAGAGCACAGGTCGCGGGCCTGCGGGTGGTGCTCAGGAGGCCCAAGCAGAGCATCGTGAAGTGCGATCCGTCCGAGACATCTTCTGCCGCAGGGCATCTCCGGAAACCGGGAGTCGATGGTCCATCGAGTCACGAGAGAAGACCAAGTCTTTTAGCAAAACTTTTTAATTCCAAAATTCAAGAATTAGAACCAGTCTTATACGCAGAGCGTTAAGGAGGGAACCTGAGCTTCCAAGCGGTAAGGAAGATCTGGCGTCATGGGGCGGAGCCGAGAGTTTTACTACCCGGGTGGGTGGGAGGAGCCAGCTTGAAGACCTTCCGGCAAGATTTAAAGCGGCAAGGAACCTGCCAGACAGTGTGGATGAACAACATATCCATGTCCCTAGAACCACCAAAATTAACTAAACTAATGGTTTAAAATTAACCAAAGATAAGAGGCAGTTAATGAAAATTAAATAAAAATACTTAAATGTATGTTTATTTGAAAGCTTTTCTTAGCAAAATGTCGAGAAGTAAATCTCCGAGCGTCTGGTCTTGACAGCATACCTCTCAAGTGTCCCACATTACGAGGGACATACCTCATTTTACCCCTTAAAATCGCTCTGTCCCTTATCTGTCCCTCATGGAAAAGGTGCTACCCACAAGAAGAATGTGATGCAACTTCAGACTTTAAAGAAGAAATTTATAATATTCTAAAATACTAAATCAAAAATAAACGTTGTACAAGTAAACACTATGGTTTCCACAGTGTTCTGAGTTTCTATCTCCATGTTTGAGGATGTGTCCCTCATACTGATGGTCTGGGTCCCTCACTGTCCCTCATTTTGAGTATCCATGTCCCTCATTTCGGTGACAAATGGTTGAGAGGTATACTTGACAGGCGGAGAGAGAAATCTGAGGGTTAGAATGAAGGCAGTTGATAGGTGGCAGCATTTGAAAAGTGGCTCATGCCAATGATTCCATCATTAGCATAACGTTCTACCTCCAGGCAGATCTGACTTAAAGGCACACTGCAGAAGAGTTAGGAATATTGGAGTATTCCTGGGGTGAGAACCAAATCTGTATGAGGCCATGATGGCGCTTTGAGAATCATTCGTTCGTTCTGTTTGTAGCTTGAGTAGCACTCTTTGAAGTAGTGGGAAGGGAGGGAAGACATACAGAAACCTCCCTGCCCAAGAGAGGGACAACGCGTCTCGCCAAAAAACACCAGGCCCTGGATCGAGCGAGCAGAAATTGGGCAGTTTGGCTTGAGTGGGGATGCAGAAAGGTCCAGTTCTGGAAGACCCCACCTTTCGAGAACAGCTGAGGCTGTTGGCTAAGGTGTTCTGAACTACTGGAATGTGAATCACTGCGAGTTCCTGGTTGTGCTCCACTGCCCGGTACCAGACTCTCATGGCTTCTCTGCAAAGGGGGTAAGAGCGTGTGCCCCCTTGCTTGTTGATGTAGAAGACTACTGGCATGTTGTCAGACTGGATCAGTAGGGGCCCTGGTAATAGAACCATATGGAACGTCTGTAAGGCGTACAGAATGGCTCCCATCTCCAACATGTTTATGTGGAGACTGTGTTCCAGAGAGGTCCAAGTCCCTCTTGTCCGATGGTCTCGGAAATGCACACCCCACCCTAGTCCTGAGGCATCTGTTGTCAGGATCTGCTGAGGACTGGGACTTTGGAAGGGAGCCCCAGATTCTAACTGGGAAGGGGTGCACCACCATTCCAGAGTCTGACATACTGCTTTGGAGACCTGGACTGGCTGTTTGAGATTGTGCAATCGGTGGTCCAATTGAACCTTGAGGTTCCACTGGAGAACCCTCATGTGCAGACGAGCAAAAGAGAACTGTTACAATGGCGGCTGCCACGTGGCCTAGCAGCTGCAGTACCATTCTGGCTGGAACCTGAGTTGTGGAAACAACTCTCCGAGCCAGCGCCCTTAGTTGATCTGCCCTGTCTGAGGGAAGGAAGGCTCTCCCTTGGACAGTCTCCAAGACTGCCTCTATGTACTGTAACCTCTGGGTGGGACAGTGGGACGACTTGGGAAGGTTCAAGGTAACCCCCAGACCTTGGAACAGGTGAAAAGTGTCTTCCAGAGAGTGACATAGCTGATCTTTTGTGGGAGCTTTTAGCAGCCAGTTGTCGAGGTAGGGGTAGACATACTGCCCCTGCCTACTGAGAGCTGTTGCCACCACTGCCAGGCACTTGGTGAATAATTCTGGGTACCGAAGAAAGGCTGAATGGTAGCACTCTTAACTGGTAGTGCTCTCCTGGAAGGTAAAGTGGAGATATTTTCTGTGGATGGCAGTATTTTTATATGCATGTAGGCGTCCTGCATGTCCAGGAGCAGAGCCAGTCCACTTGGTGAAGCATGGGCAGCAATCCTGGCAGTATCACCTTCCTGAACCTTTTGTATTCGATGAAAGTGTTCAGTTGACTGAGGTCCAGGATGGGATGAAGGTCCCCTGTCTTCTTCAGGACGAGGAAGATGTGAAAGTAATATCCCTTCCCTCTTTGAGACAGTGGCACTGCTTGGATCACTTTCTTGCTCAGAAGGGCTTGAATTTCTGCTCTGATAAGGTCTGCATGGGATGGGTAGTAATGGGAGGGAATAGGTGGGTTGTCTGGAGGATCTGATTCAATTCCAGAGCATAACCCTGCTCTACGATCTGGAGTACCCACTGATCCGTGATACTGGACCAACCCGTTGAGGTAAGGAGAATCTTCATACTGTCTCCTTACAACTACCTTGGGGGAACAGTCAGGAAGTCATGCCGAGGTTGCTGGAGTGGGCAAGAGAGCCTGGCGTTTTTAGCACTCTTAGGTCCCTGTGCTCTGAAGCCGGGGTGGGAGGGTACCTTTTACTTTTATAACCCCTTCTGTGCTGTTGTCTCCTTCCTTGCTGTCCCTGCTGCCTACGAAAGGGGCGAAGCCTGGACGCAGCTGGTTTGGATTTGTACATTTTATGGACCTCAGAAACCACCTTCCTCGAGTCCTGTAAACCAGTTATCAGCTTTTCGGCCTCCTGACCAAAAAGGACTGGACCCTGTAAAGGGGCATCAAGGATGGTGTCCTGCAGAACCTGGCGGAATCCTGAGACCCTCAGCCAGGAGTGCAGCCTTAGGCAAATTCTGGTGGCTGCAGCCCTGGTGGCAGTATATGCAGTCGTATGAGCATTTGGGGCGTGCTTACTGACATCAACACCAGATTGAAGGACAACTAACAGTTCGGTCTTGTTGATTTTTGGTACATCACCATGTGTGTGTCAAAAATGTAAGTGACCTGACCGTACAGGTGGCCAAGGAATACACTTTGCGTCCTAAGTGGTCCAACTTCTTGGATTCCTTATCGGGTGGCTGAGATCTCATATGCTTTGATTGCTGGGTTCTCCTATGGGCAGCGTGAGAATCAAAGAATCTTCTTTAGGCTGCTCGGTCAGATGTGGTTCTCCCCTTGGTGTCCTATACAATCAGTCAGCCTTTTTAGGGACTACCGAGGTTGTGGAGGGGTCCTTCCAGACTACCTTTGTAACACCCTGGAAGGGTTCTACTAAGGGAGGGACAACCAAGGGTTTTAGGTCAGTGGCCCCAAAGAACTTTGCCAAACAGCGCCTCTCGGGGTCCAACTCTTCCACTTCCCACTGGTTTAAGAACTGGATGCGTCTCATTATATCCAGGAAGGAGGGGTCGTCCAGAGGGGACCTCGGAGAATCCTTCTCGTGATCTGATGACAGAAGGGACAGGTCATCCTCTGAGGAGTCTTAGAGCAGCAGCCTCAGTTTCAGAGGATCCTTTTAAGGACGAATACTGGCATCCCTTGGAGGAGGATCTGGATGACGGGTGGCAACCATGCTGCCGTCGCACTGGTGACCTATGTCGCTCATTTCCTGATGTCGGATGGTCTGGTGTCGGGGGTGGGGGGAAGGCTGTCTAGGTGGCCTAGGCAAAAGATCCCCTTATATGGTATTCCACTAGCTATTAAACAGGGCCCCAACCTCAGCCAAAGGGACAAAAGGGCTTAGCTAGGGTGCTGGTGCCGGGGTAGGGGCGTTAGGGGCCCCTGGCATCAGCCCTTGTGGTACGGTCTCCTCTGGTGTCGGGTCAGACAGTACCTTCTTGTCGGGCGTCAGCCCTGGTGGGATAGTGTCCTCTGGCGTTGTGTGCTCTGACGTCTGGTCATTGGGCTCCAGAGGAGGAGGAGGGGAAGGTGGAGGGGGTGGCACCTGGTCTCGGGTATCCCCGGCGGCAAGCGTCAGGTCCCCTGAAATCTGGTCTGTAGACAGATTCCCCTTCAGGCCCTGTGGAGCAGACAGTGGCTTGGAGGCGGTGTCTCGTCTGGCTCTGTGGTGGAGTCAGAGGACGTTGAGGCCTGACCTCGAGCTGAAGCCTCGGCCAACAACAGTCTGGAAGGAGAGTGATGCTTACTCTAGCGCTCATTTTCCTAGCGTCTCCTGGTGTTGTCTGACTCCGTCACCCTGTCTGATGACCCAGGGATTACGGCCTTGCAAATGGCAGGTTCTGACCTGCCGCCCAACTCAGAGTGCTCCTGTCCTGCTGACTAAGACCCTAGCGCATGCTTGTGGGGTCAGATAGCCAAGGACACAGGGCTTGAGAAAGCCCGAGCCTGGAAGACTCCGCGCCATGCACCTAAGAAGAGGTGGGGGCTTCCTCAACTGTGACCCCGGAGAGCCAGTGAGACCGGGGGTCTTATCTGAACTTGCATCAAGGTCAAGACTTGAAAGTCTTGTGTGGTGACCTAGGATGGATTCTGACCTGGACCTGTCCTTGTCTGGATGATGGTGCTTCCCACTCGATTTCTTCTCTCTGGGAGAGGAGTCCATAGCGAGGAGGAAGACTAGCTGTGCCCTGACTGGGTCTTCTGCATGGTGGACACTTCAAGGAGGTACGCTTTCAAGGTGTTCAGGTGGTGGATTCGGGTAGTCCTGTTGAAGCCTTAGCAGTGTGGGCAGTCGTCCCACCTGTGGTCGGGGCCTACCTAGGGAGAGCAGGCAGGCCAAATGGCCATCTTTTGCCGGGATCTGCTACACACACACACACACACACACACACACACACACACACACACACACACACACACACACCGATTTCTGCCGCTCTGAAAGGGACAATGGCTGGGAAGACATACATGATGAACTAGTACTATTTTGAGAAGAAACAGGAACTGTGTGAAGCACGAAAATACAGGTTACTCACCTGTATCAGGAGTTCTAGGAGTGGTATATGTTGTTCATCCACACTGTCTGGCAGGTTCCTTGCCGCTTTAAATCTTGCCAGAAGGTCTTCAAGCTGGCTCCTCCCACCCACCCGGGTGGTAAAACCCTCGGCTCCGCCCCATGACTCCAGATCTAGCCTGCTGGAAGCCAGGTTGCGTGTCGAAGCCGGGGAGGTCGGGTGGGTCGTGTGGATGAACATCATATACCACTCCTAGAACTCCTGTTACAGGTGAGTAACCTGTATTTCTAGGGATGTGACTATGTTGTTCAATCCACACTGTCTGGCACACTCCTAGCAATTCTCTGGGAGGAGGGAGGCAAGGTGTGCACCCCCTACTTAGGGAATAAGGACTGGAGAACCGAAGTCCCAAAACCAGCATCCCGGCGTGACTCAAGGTCAATGTGGTAAAGGGAAATAAAGGTGTGTGCTGACTTCCAGATAGCAGCCCTGCAGATTTCCTGGATAGGGACGTCCCTAGAAGCAGCCACCGAAGCAGCGGTATGACGGGTAGAATGAGCTCTTATCCCTTTGGGAGGCTCCATACCCGCCAACCTATAGCAGAGATCTATGCAGGAGGTGACCCACCTGCTTATCGTCCGCTTGGCTGCAGGTCTGCCAGGTGCGACTTCAGCGTAGGTGACAAACAGCTGGCAAACCTCTCCCCGAACTTCAGCCATCTGTCCTTATAATAAGCGAGTGCTCTTCTAGGGTCCAGAGTATGGAGCCTATATTCAGCCTCCGAGGTGTGACTGGGGTAGAACACCGGCAGAGTCAACACCTGGTTAAGGTGAAACTCCGACATCACCTTTGGAAGGAATTTCAAGTGGGGCCACAGGACAACCTTGTCCCTGTGGAAGACCAGATAAGGAGATTCGATGGAAAGCACCTGGAGCTCTCCCATCCTTCTGGCTGACGTAAATAGCCACCAAGAAGGTGGTCTTCCATGACAGGTGGGAGATATCGCACCTGTGCATCGGTTCGAATGGCTTGCCCATGAGCTTAGCCAATACCAGCAGTAGATCCCACGGAGGTGGAGGTTCTCGCACCGGAGGGGATATGTGATCAAGGCCTTTGAAAAAACACCCGACCACCTTCTCCTGTGCCACCGACTGCTTGCCGGCCCGCGCCTGGTAAGCAGAGATGGCTGCCAGGTGCACCTTAAGGGTCATCGGCCGAAGCCCTAGCTGAGAAAGGGACCACAGGTAGTCCAGGATGCTAGCCAAGGAACAGGAGGAAGGGTCCAACCCCTTGTCCTGACACCAAATGGAGACTATCTTCCATTTGAAGGCATAGCATGTTCTGGTCGACTCCTTACGGGATGCCTCAACGACGTTGAGGACCTCGTCGGAAAGACCCAAGGCCTGGAACTCTAGCCGCTCAGGAACCAGGCCGTCAGGTGCAGGGATTGAAGGTCCGGATGGAGAATCTTCCCCTTGTTGACTGAAATCAGGTCCGGGCAGGCTGGAAGCCACCTCGGGAGCCTGGAGCGGAGGCTGAGAAGATCTGGATACCAGAACTGGCTGGACCAGTCTGGGGCTACCAGAATCACCTGCACCTTGTCCCTCTTCACCTTGAGAAGCACCTTGTGGATCAAGGGGAAATGGAGAGAAGGCGCAGAAGAGGCCCGTGGTCCACGGCCACGAGAAGGCATCCCCCTGCAGCGAGCCCTGCTGAGGCAGGCGGGCATGAATCAGCCTCAGCTTTGCATTCTCCCTGGATGCGAAGAGGTCCACCTGAGGGGTGCCCCAATGGGAGAACAGATCTTGTACTACCTCCGGCAGGAGAGACTACTTGTGAGATGCAGCGCCTATCTGGCTGAGGGCATCGGCCAGATGGTTGGAGGCTCCTGCCACATGGATGGCTAGGAGATCCGCCTCCAGGCTGATCACGAGAGACCAAGTTCAGAGAGCCTCCTTGCACAGAGGCAAGGAGTGCTTCCCACCCTGTCGGTTGAGGTAGTACATGGTCGTGGTGTTGTCCATCTGGACCTGAACCACTTGACCCCGTACAAACGGAGCGAAGGTGGTGAGGGCTAGACACACCGCTCGTAGCTCCAGCAGGTTGATGTGGCATTGAGACTCCTGATGGGACCAGAGGCCGTGGGCCCTGAGCTCCCCCAGGTGGGCACCCCAACCCAGAGAAGCGTCGGTCGTCAGAGTGACCGTCGGCTCGGGGCGGACAAACAGGATACCCTCCTGCAGATAAGCTGGAACGAGCCACTACTGTAGGCTGTCCCACATCTTCTGGGTCATCACTGGCTGGTCCAGAGGACCGGAGCGCTGTGACCATTGGCAAGCCAGCCCCCATTGCAGGGGACGCATATGCCAGCGGGCCCAATGGACCACGCTGGTGCAGGCCGCCATGAGACCCAGAAGGCGCAGGAGGTCCCGGGCAGGGTGCAATTGCCCAACCAGAAATGATTGGGCAAAGGAGGAAAGGACCTCGACCCTGTCCACCGGGAGCCAGGCTCTGGCTCGAAGAGAGTCGAGCTCTGCCCCGAAGAACTGAATCACCTGCGACGGCATCGAGTTCCGACTTGTCCCGTTGATGAGGAGGCCAATCTGAGAGCAAACCTGGAGGGCCAGATCCCTGGACTGCCCACCTCCAGCCTGGAGGCTGCAATCAGGCAGTCGCCAGGTAGGGTACACAGACCTTTTGGTGCCAGAGGAATGCTGTCACCACTGCCATGCATTAGGTGAAGACCCTGGGAGCTGGAGAGAGGCCGAAGGGCATGGCCCGGAACTCGTAAAGAGATCCCTCTGCTCGGAAGCGGAGGAATCGCTGATGAGACGGATGGATTGGGATGTGAAAGAACGCGTCCTGAAGGTCCAGAGAACAAAACCACACACACAGTTCAAAAGATGGAATGATCTGAGCCAGAGTGACCAACCTGAAGGTGCGCTGCCTTAGGAACTTGTTCAGGTCGTGCAGGTCAAGAATGGGGCGCCAGCCCCCCGTCCGTTTTGGGACCAGGAAGTACCTGGACCCCAACCCTGGGTCTGGAGGAGGGTCCACCACCTTGCTGATCACCTCCTTCTGGAGCAGCAGGGCAATGTCGGCTCGAGACGGCAGGCAGGCAGAGGAACTCCATTGCCCCGTGGGCGGCTGCCGATAGGGAGGGAACTGCTCAATTCCAGAGGCAGACCCCTGCCTACCCCTTCTAGCACCCAGCGGTCCGTGGTGATAGCGGACCAGGCGGAAAAGAAGTGGTGGATCCATCCCCCCACGGGGGGAACCAGGGAGGAGTGAAGAGGTTGGGGGCGACACCCCTCAACCCGTCACTGGGCAGGCTTGGAGGAAGGGCCCGCTGAGGGACCTCCTGGACCCTTGCCTCCCGGCTTCATACTGGAGGAAGCGGCAGACTTGGCCTTAGGGCACCAAGTGTGTGCCTGCTGGCCCTGGTGCTGGAGCAGCTGGGCCGGATGTGCCGCAGGGCCGGAAGGGCTTACGCTGCTGCTGACGGCCTTTGTCCTTCTGGGCAGACGTAACCAGTCCAAGGTGGCAATGGACTTCTCAATCCTCTGGAGATGGCCTTCAACCCCCGGCCCGAACAAGTCGGTGCCCAGGAAGGGAACGTCTGGTAGCTTGTGCTGGGTGTCCGCCATAAAGGTGGAGATCCGCAGCCAAGCTCTGCAGCGCATGGCCACTGTGGCCACTACTGATCAGGAACAAGAATCACCAATGTCCAATGAAGTTTGGAGCTGCTGTTTTGCCACCGCCCTTCCCTGATCCTGCACCTGCTTGACTGTCATCTGAAGGTCAGCTGGGAGATGAGGAATCACCTCATCCAGGGAACCCATAAGGGCATGTGAGAAATGTGCCATCAGAACGGCCGAGCTAGCCTGATGAAGACCTAGGGAGGAAGCAGCGTAAATCTTCCGCCCCACGTAATCCAGCTTTTTGGATTCCTTATCGAGCAGTTTGTCCACATCTAGAGCATTCCCGGAGCGCCGGAAAATGCTATCGGTCACTAAGCCCTCCACAGAGGGGTGCTCCGAGAAACCGAAGAGTGAGCCGGTGGGGATTGTGTACTTTCGAGCCATCCTGGACAAAGGCGCGGGACAAGATGCTGGCCGCTGCCACAACTCCAGGGCCGGGCCAACAATGGCTTTGGCCACAGTAAAGGCCTCCGTAGGGGAATCCCCTCGGTCCAGTATCTCCGTGAGGGGATACTTTTCCGGTTTTGAAACAGGTTCAAGCTGCATCCCGCTGGACTCCGAGATGAGCAGAACAAACCTAAAAACGAGGATGGGCTCTCGTCCACCGACTGGCCCCCTGCAGACTCCAGGTCAAGTGGCCTGGAAAACAGGGAGGAGTCGTCGTCAGACTCTGAGGAGTCTGCAAACAGCTGCCGGGCACCTGAGCCACCCTCTCCTGCCGAGGTCGATCGGGAGTGAGGGTGACCGACAACCTGTGGGGCAAGCCCTAACCTGACAGAGAATCCTTGGTCGGGGCATCAGTCTTCGGTTATGGAGGCAGAGGTTCTGCCGCAATGGATGGAGCAGCTGGCTTCGGCCGAACAACCAGTGCCAGGGTTGGCTCCTCGACCACTATGAGGGGTTGTTTCGCTGCTCCGGTGACAGCCACTTAATGGCCGGAGAAGGCGGCAGAGTCAGCTTATTCCTGGACACTAAGAACTGCTGCCACATTAAATCCTCGTAGCGCCGACACAACTTGCGCCGGAGCCTATCCTCAGAAGAGGACGACGAGGATGAGTGGCGATACCGCTTTCCATGGTGCCGAGACCGCCGACGCTGGTGGGACCGGCTTGTCCTGGAAGAGGACCGAGACCTTCGGGGGTTCCGAGGGTGGGTCAGAGAGTGGACGGGGGGAACCCGCTCAATCCTCGGTGCAGGGACCTTAACCGGGGAATCCGGCACAGGAGCACAGGCAAGTCCTCGGTTTCCACCGGGGGAACTGGTGAAGTAAGGTTGTCAGCTTCTCCAGTCGACAAACCGTCCGACGGGTTGAGAAAAATCTTGACAGTGTCGACGGATGTCTTGGCCGCTCACCTGACAGGGGCACGCGTGAAGCCACAGCCGCAACCTCAACCAAAGTAGAGTCTTGACGGTCCGGTGAAGGGGATCTTTCCTGCGCCCATGAACGTCAACGGTGAGACTTACCCTTAGAGTCCTCCTTGGACCGAGTAGAATGTCCCGATGGCCCCTCTCCCTTGGTGGAGACGGACTGGCAAAGCTCCTTAAACAAAGCCATGTAGGAAGAGCCCAAAGAAAGCGGGATAAATGCCGAGGAGGATGAAGAAGCGGCGGCCTGGGCCGCCTTCTCCTCGAGGGTAATCAATTGCTCCAACTGTTCCGCGGAGCCCACCGCCGGACACCGCCCAATGGGCCTCCTTAGACTTGACCGGCGGATACTGTTTTTCGGGTCACCCGAGAAGAAGTCTGGCAACGTGGTCCTCCAAGACCGAAGCCAAAAAGGACTTGCACAATTCGCAATCCTGCAAGTCAAGGCCAAGCCCCAGGCAGTAGACGCACATGGAGTACGGATCGGTCCGGGACATCATCTGCCTACACGGGCACCGATGGAAGCTGGGAGTCAATTTGTCCATCGCAGCCGCGAGGGAAGACGAAGACCGGAGTCTTGCAAATTTTAAAATAAGTTTAGGAAATTCCGAAGAGAGTGGATCCAGGCCTAAAACGCAGAGCGCTAAGGAGGGAACCTGAGCTTCCAAGCGGTAAGGAAGATCTGGCGTCATGGAGCGGAGCCGAGGGTTTTACCACCCGGGTGGGTGGGAAGAGCCAGCTTGAAGACTTTCCGGCAAGATTTAAAGCGGCAAGGAACCTGCCAGACAGTGTGGATTGAACAACATATCCACGTCCCTAGAAATAGCAGTCGACTGGAAGCAGGAGGCATTCATGGAGCCGATATGCACGGGTTGATGGGAAAAAAACTGAGTGGTGCTGGGGAACTACCCCCTTTATACCACAGGTAACGTTGGGGGGCGAGGCCAACATCAGAAGGGCTGTCCCCGCCTTAGACTGCTAGCTAGAATTTTCAGTGGGGTCCTAGTGCCTGGCAGGATAGTCCTAATGGTGTTACCTTCTGCAAAAGCTCTATCTCGACATGAGATCCTTGGATCAGTGGGTTCTGCAATTAGTGGAACAGGGGCACACCTTAAAATTTTTGAAGATTCCTCCAGACAACCCTTCAGTCCCTTCCCATTACCATCAGGCCCATATTGCTCTTATCCAAAAAGAGATCCAAGTGCTCCTGAGAAAACAGACCACAGAACCCATCCCACCAGTGCAGGAGAAGGATTCTATTCACGTTTCTTCCTGGTCCCGCAGAGAACAGGGGACTTGCGTCCCATCCTGGACCACAGCCACCTGAACCAGCTCATCGAATACAAATGGTTCAGGATGGCCACCCTTCTCGGCCTTCTCCCCTTACTTCATCAGGGGGATCGGCTCTGTGCTCTGGAAATGCAGGAGGCTTACCTTTACAACTTGGTGTGCACTCCCCACAAGAGGTTCCTTCGCTTTCACTTCCAAGGAAACCACTATCAGTTTTGGGCTCTTCTGTTTGGCCTGTCCTTGGTCCCACAAGTCTCTACAAATTGCCTTGCAGTAGTGGCAGCGGCCTTAAGGAGGGAAAGCCATTATGTCTTCCCCTACCTAGATGACTGGCTTCTGACAGCTCCCACCAAGGAGCAGTTGCTGAGAACCATGGAGGCCACTTTCACTCTGTTTCAGGATCTGGGGCAACTCTCAACCTCCCAAATCCTCTCCTTGGCCAAGTCAAAGACTTCAGTACACTGGGGCAATCTTGGACACCACCCAAGGAAAGGCTTCTCTTCCCCATACAGGGCAGAATGCCTTCAGGTCTCATAGTCTCCCCAGATTCCAGCCAGAACCTCTCTCAGACTACTAGAACACATGGTGGCCACCACTGCAACAGTTCCTCTGGCTTGCCCTGCACATGAGGGTAGCCCAATGCTTGGTCCAATGGGATCAGTGCACAGAATTTGAGTATTCTGGTGTCAGTATCCAACCTCGGTGTGACAGACGATGATGTGGTGTTTGAACCCCTCCAATCTCTCCAAGGGGTCCACTACCGTTGGAATCACCTTGACAGATTCTGCCCATGGACATGTCAGGCCAGGGCTGGGGCACCCATCTGGCAGACTGTCAGACTTGGGGGACCAGGTCCTCATTGGAGCAGCATCTCCACATCAATGTTCTGGAGATGCAGGCGATCCTGTATGCTCTGCACGCCTTCCAGACGAACCTGCTCCTGGGACCTCTTTTGATCCAGATGGACATGTTTTTGGTCTTTTACATAAACAAGCAGGGGCGAATGCATCCTAACCCCTCTGCAGGGAAGCAATCAGAGTTTAGTATTGGGCCATAGAGCATCACCTGAATCTGACTGCTGTGCATGTTCCAAGCATTCAGAACACCTTGGCTGACAGTTTAAGCTGTTCCCAGTCCAAGGCTCACGAATGGGAACTTCTTTCCTCAGTGGTTTAAGATCTCTTCGACAGGTGGGGCTGTCTCGAACTGGATCTCTTCATATCCCCATCCAATGCAAAACTGCCCAGTTTCTGCTCGCTAGATCCAGCACCTGGTGTTTTCTGGCAAGACGCATCTGTCCCTCTCTTGGACAGGGAGGTTTCTTTATGCCTTCCCTACCCTTCTATTGTTGCAGAGAGTTCTGCTCAAATTGCAGTCAGAAGGTGCAGAGATGATTCTGATAGCACCTTACTGGCCGCGCCAGATTTGGTTTCCACTCCTCCAGCAACTAGCAGTGGAGCCTCCAATTCCCCTGCCTCTGTGCTCCAGTCTGCTCTCCCAGGAGCAGGGAACCCTGGTCCATCCAGACCTCAAATCACTGCACCTTCATGCATGGCTCCTGCAGACTTGGCAGTTGCCCAATCTGAGGTCTCTCACCAAATGGTGGATGTCCTAGTGGCAGCCAGGAATCCACTAAATCCACTTAAGCTATAATGTGGATGCAGTTCTGCATATGGGCCACCGCTCATCAACTGGATCCTTTTACCTGTCTGGAGAATCTCATTCTGGGTACCTACTTTTCCTATCAGACTCCGCCTGAGTTACTCATCAATTAAGGTGCACTTATCCGCCATCTCTGCATACCACACCTATCTGAAGGCAAGACACTTGTCAAGTTGGACCTCTCCCACACTGTCTTGTGGGGCATATTGCACCTGAAACCTCCCATCAGGTACCCTGTTCCCCCTTGGGATCTTTTGTTAATTTTGGAAAAGCTTACTTTTCCTCCCTTTGAGCCTGCCGTAAGCTGCGAGCTAGCTTTCTGTCGTGGAAAGTGTTATTTTTAGTTGCTGTTACTTCTGCTCAAAGGATTTCTGAGCTTCAGGCTCTGATGTGTAAAGAGCCTTATTTAGTTTTCCACAAGGACAGGGTGTCCTTGAGGACCAATCCTAAGTTTCTTCCTGAGGTGGTGTCCGAGTCAAGACATGCACCTGCCTGTGCATTACCCAGAGTAATCGAATCACGGGAGGCCTTACTGCATATTCTGGATGTCCACTGGGTGCTTCGTTATTATTTGGACCGCACCTGGGCCATCAGAAGAACTGATCTGTTAGCTGTTTCATTCGCCCAGAGGAAAGAAGGGGCTCCTGTTTCTAAGCAATGTCTGTTCAAAGGGTCAGTTACTTGCACTGTTTATTGTTACCGCAAATACGACAAGTCTTTACCGGGCCCGGTTAAAGGCCATTCTACCAGGAGCATGGATGCTCTGTTTGCCTCCTTCAGAAATGTATCCATTGCTGACATTTGTGCAGCGGCCATGTGGCGCTCTGTCCACACTTTCATCCAGCATTACAGTCTGGACATTGCATCTAGGCACAGAACAGGTTTTGGACTGGCAGTCCTACAGGGCCTGCTCTCTTGACAGCCTTATGCCAACTTCTACCTCCTCCCAGCTGACCAGGGTCAGTCCTTTCACTGCTTGGGACTCAGTCTGAACACTGTTACGGTGTACCGACGCAAGGTCGACTCCTTCACCACACCAGCACAGCGACAGATTTCGCCTGTCTGTGGCGAGTCGCTGTGCTGGTACAAGGAAGACACCAGTGGTGCAGCTCCTAGTGTTGTGCCCCGTCCCCAGTCCAATTCCAACTCCGAGTTAGGCATTTAGAGACTGGGGTGTGTGGGGGGCAGAGCCCCCCCATGGGTGGTTCAGGGGCACTGCCCCCCGATGGAAACACTGACATCCCCGACGGCACAAGTCACTGTGGGGGATGTTGGTATGAGCGCTGTCGCAGTGCTATAGTAAATCCAGTGTTACCTGCTGCAAGAGCCCCTTCAAAGTGAGATAGTACAGTTACATAAAAACTTACTGTAACACTAGATCTTCGAGAGGAGCTCTTGCAACAGGTGCTGCTTTCTCTCCCTCCATCCCCCTAGTGGCTGCTTCTCCATCACAGTTTCCCTTTCCTCGGTTTCAGAGGAACACCTCTGTTCTCCAATCACTGTGCTTGTTGGGGTCTCAGGCAGGAGAACTAAGGTGGTGCTGGGGGACCACCCCTTTTATATCACAGGCAGATGACGGGGGCGGTCCCCCACTGTATACTACTAGCTAGAAGTTTTCCGTGGGGTCCTGGTGCCTGCCGCTTTAGTTATAACAGTGTTACCTGCTGCAAGAGCTCTCTCGAGATCTACTATTACGATAATTTTCTATGTATCTGTGCTTTTCTTTTATGATTGCCAATAGAAAGATATTAACAAAACAAAAGAAACTCTGAAAGACTCCATCTTGCAAAGAGGTCTACCACGGAGTCAGCAGTTCCATTTATGCATCTTGGACCGACCTGTAGCCTGTCTGCCAAGATGTTTTAGTGCCTGGAGATGCACAGCTGACAGTTTTAGGCCATGAGAAAGCACCCAGTACCACACTCCCTTATTGTTGCCATGCACAAGGGATAAGAATGAGTGCCCCTTATTTGTTGATACAGTGCATCACACTGGCATCGTTTGTATGTATTAACAGAGAACCGGACTCATATGCTCCTGAAATGCCTGAAGGCTGCATAGGACAACTCTCATCTCCAGTACACTTATGTGTAATTTGGCCTCCAGCTTGGACCAGGACCCTTGTGTCTGGTAGGGTCCCAGATGTGCACCCCAGTCAGAGACGGAGGTATCCGTGGTTACGATCTGTACAGCAGCTGGCACAAGGAACAGAATCCCTCTAAAAGGTTTGTGTAATCCATCCATTACAGCAATGCTCTATGGAACGGAGCTGTGACAAGCACCATTTGGTCCAGCTCAGACAGCTGATCCCACTGCACTGTTAGTGTCCACTGAGGGATCCTCATATGTAAGCAAACCAGAAGCACAGTTACAATGGCTGCAGCCATGAGTCCCATAAGATAGTAACATGGTCCTGGTTGGGACAGAATGACTTATGTACACCAGCTCTGCTTGTGCAAATCAGGTTTACTGTTCCGTCTAGTGGTAGGGGTGAGCATGACATTACCGCAAAGTCTTTACAGCAAGTCAATTACAGCGACTCCAATATAGCAAATGACTTCTCAGCGAGCATATTATGATGGCGATCAACAATTTCAGCGATCCTCTGAGGCAATGTGTCTTGGAGTCAGAATCCTTAAGATGGGGGGGTTCGAGGGGCATAGCCTCCCTGCAATACAACTGACACTAGTAAATAGCCTGATTGTCCAGTACGTATCCCGATTGCCCAATTTAGAGAAGAACCCTCCAGCAGTTCTATGAAAACTTATGGCCAATGGCAGTCTGTATTGTGCGGCAGAGGAGGAAGGCAAGGAAAAAAAATTACTCACCTTAGTAATGTTGTTTCTTCTAATGGAGTCTTGCTATATTATGACAATTGCTATATTATGACAATTGCAGTATGACCACAGGTTAAAACTGCTCCGGAGGTGAAATAGTTAACTTTCCATGCAGGCATGGAACTTAGAGCACGAGCTCAGTTGAAAACTCTGTCTGTTGTGCTTCAAACACAAACTGTCAGATCTTTACAAGCTAAAACTCACTAAGGTTCTGTGTGGAAGCTGTAAACCTACACTAGCCAACTGGCTACTAACATAAACACTCATTTTTGGCCTAAAACAAAGACTCAAGTCAGGAGACCCAAAAATGCAAAAACACAACACCAATTCACCCAAAAAGGTAGGTGAAAAACAACAAGGTGGGCATCAAAAAAAGTGCCAACCCTGTACTGCCCACCCACATCCCCAAAACAGAGGTTCTGAGAGGGGCAGGCAGGGAGGGAGGTCATAATATAGCAAGACTCCATTAGAAGAAACAACATTACTACGGTGAGTAATTTTTTCTTCAAACAACATGAAGTCTTGCTATATTATGACAATTGCAGACTACACAGCAGTACCCCCATGGAGGAGGGACAGAGCCTACCTAGGAAATAGGCTCTGAAGCACGGCTGTGCCAAACCGAGCATCACTTCTAGCCTGGATGTCCAGGGAGTAATGCTTAGTAAAAGTGTGAACTGTTTTCCAGGTAGCTGCTTGACATATTTCTAGAATAGGAATGTCTCTGGCAGCAGCCAGAGAAACAGCTGTACCTCTGGTAGAGTGAGCCACCAGGCCTGAGGGGAACTTTACCCAACTTCTCTGCAGAGAATTGGATACAAGAGACAATCCACCGGCAATGGATCTTTTAGTGGCTGGCTTCCCTACCAACTTCGCCATAGGTGAGGAACAGTTGAAGGAGTCAAACCTATGACCCTTGATGCCTCTATGTAGTAACTAAGGGCTCTCTTCCATCTAGGCTGTGCAGCATCCTCTCCCAGAGGAGGGTGGTCAGTGAAGTACACTGGAAGTGAAATAGATTGATTAAGGTGGAAATCTGAAACCACCTTAGGCAGGAACTTTCTGTTAGTCCAAGGACCACCTTATCTCTGAAAAGAGATAAACTCCTGCTCCACTGACAACGCTTGTAATTCACTTGTCGCGTCTGGCAGAGTTGATGGCTACCAAAACACAGTTTTCCAAGTCAAGTACTTGAGCTCAGCTGAAGACAAGGGCTCAAAGGGGTTGCATAAGCTGAGCAATGCAAACATTAAGATCCCAGGCAGGGGCAGGATCCCTGAATGGAGGGTTGGTGTGAAACAACCCTTAAAAACTTGGAAAATACAGGATGAGCTGAAAGGGAAGAGGATTTACCTGCTGAAATAAAAGCAGACACAGCTGCCAGTGCACCTTCAGGGAGCTGGTCTCAGCCCCAAAGAATTCAGGTGGACCATATAATCCAGGACTGTGGGTAGATCAGCAGAGACTGGGGAAATGTGCTTTCCAGGCACCATATGGAAAACCTTTTCCATTTGGAATTGTAAGTAGCCCTGGTGGAAGGCTTCCTTGCGGCCTTCAATATATCCTTACACCTTGAGAAAGGTGTAAATCAACAAACTCTAACTCTTCAAGAACCAAGCCTTGAGATTGAGAGATTTGAGATTCGGTACCAGACCCTTCCCTGGGCACAGGTTAACAGATTGTGATTCCTGGGAAGGACAGGGAGGATGGACTGCTAAGGACAGCAGGAGTGGATACCAGGGCTGTCTGGCCTAATCGAGCTATCAGAATGACTTTGCATGATTAGGATCTGATTTTGACTAGCACTTTGAACAGGAGAGGAAGGGAGGAAGGCATAGAGAAACTTCCCTCCCAACTGAGGGCTAAGGCATCCAGTGGGAGTGAGCCCAACACTGGGGACCTGCAGCAAAAAAGAGGAAGTTGGTGATTGTCTGAGGCTGCAAAAAGATCTATCTGCGGGGTGCCCCATCTGGCAAATACTACTCCCAAGACCAGGGGACCCAGTGACCATTTGTGGTGACCCTGGGAAATCCTGCTGAGAGCATCTGCCAGGACATTGTCCTTGCCTGGGAGGTGAACTGCCGTAAGTGAGGTGTTCAGGGAGTAAGCCAGAGACCACAACTTCATCGCTTCAGTGCACAAGGCCATAGACCGAGTGCCCCTTGCTTGTTGATGTACCACATTGTAGAGGTGTTGTCTGTTCTGACCTGAATACTCTTGTTCTGAACAGATTTGGAAAAGCTTGAAGTGCTAGAAAAACTGCTCTGAGCTCCAACAGGTTGATGTGGAGCAGAGATGCCTGGGGAGACCACATACCCTGGGTGGTGAGGTAGCCCATGTGAGCTCCCAGCCCAAGAGGGGCATCTGTAGTAAGGATTAAGAATGAGACTGAGTGACAAAAGGAACCCTTGTCTCAGGTTGCTCTGATCCTGCCATCACTGTGGGGCTTGGATCAGGGTTTGGAGTTACTGGGATCAGCTTGGTAGAGGATCTTTCTTTGAGACCAAAAGCTCTCAAATGGAACTGGATGTCCTCATCTGAAATCTTGCTCCTTGCACAACTGCTGGGGAAGCAGCCATGTGTTCTAGGAGCTGCAGAAAATGCCTTGCTGGCCAGGAGACCTGCAGGGTAAATGAGGAGGCCAGGGAGACTAGGGTCTTTGCCCTGTCCAGGAGGAGGAAGGCCCTGGCTTCCTGGTGTTCAGTTTCTGCGCCTATGAAGGTAAGCAGCTGGACCGACTCTAGAACTGACTTTGAGAGATTCAGAAGGTAACCTAGAGAGGTAAGCAGTTGCTGTGTTATCTGAAGGTGTAAATTGACCTGGTCTGGGGACTGGCCTACTAAGAGCCAATCGTCCAGGTAAGGAAAGATGGCAATCTTTTGCCTTCTTAGGTAGGCAACTGCTATAGCCAGGCATTTGGTGAATACCCTTGGGGCAGAAGTGAGGCCGAAGGGCATTGCTCTGAACTGGTAGTGGCCTGAGGGCAGCTCGAACCTGAGGTACTTTCGATGGGAGCTTCTGATGGGAATATGGAAGTAGGCATCCTTGAGGTCCAGGGAAGCTAGCCAGTCCCTGGCCTTAGAGAGGTGGATAATTCCCAGAGTCACCATTTTGAACTTTGGCTTTAAAGGTGCTTGTTTAAATATCTGAGATCCAGGATGGGCCGCCATTCTCCTGTCTTTTTGGGTAGGAAGTACCTGGGTACAAACCTTTGCCCTGGTGTAGGGTGGAACCCTTTCCACAGCTCTGAGAGCCAGGAGGGTAGAAACTTCTGTTTCTAGGGCAAGTGCCTCTGATGGATTTGCAGGTGGAAAGGACCTGGTTCTCATCTTTGGAAATCTTTTGAAGCTAAGAACCAGTCCCTGGCTTACTACTTCCAGGACCCACTTGTCTGATGTTAAAGACTTCCAGTCCTGGACAAAGTAAGCTAGCCTGCCCCTACAGGCAGAGGAGAATCTGCCCTGGCCATCCCATCAGGGTGCCTGCTTGGCAGGGCTTTGGGCTGAGGGTGGAAGCAGGCTTGCTTGTACCTCGTCTGCCTCTCCTCTAAAGAACCCCCTCTGGAGCATAAGGCGGAGGAGGAGGCTTGGCTTAGGTAAAAGGCCTATGAAAAGGCCTGCCCGCCTCTAGGAAGCTGCTTTTGAGGAGTGGCCTGCCTTTCCTTGGCCTGTGCACTCCTATAGGTGGTCCTATATTCATCCATTTTCTTCATGTAATTCTCTGTCTGCTCCCCAAACAGAGAATTGCCCACAACAGGAAAATCCATGGCCTTAGACTGGGTATCCTGAGACAGGGTAGTACATCTGAGCCAAGCCATTCTGCGAAGTGCCACAGATGTAGCCATGACTCTTGATGAAACATCATTAGAGTCTACTGCAGCATGAAATTGCAGCTTGATGCCTCAATACCATCCGAGCCACCTGTTCCAGCTACTGTCTGTTTCCGAAAATATTTATGCAAAGGAATAGACAGTTCCTAGACTCTGAATATCCATCATTTCTACATAGTCTGGCTCCTCTTGGTCATCAACAGCTTCCTCTACAGGGAGCTGGAGAGTTTCAGCAACTTTTTATAGAACATGAAATGAGAAGGGACTCAGATAGCCTGGGAGGATAAACCCTGACGGTCTGTCTGGAGAGATGTCCGTTCAATGGGCACATCCAGACTTTCAAAACCACTTCATTCACTCTCCCCCTCCCCGGTTCATAAAAATCCTCAAAATCATAATCTTGAACTGTGGAACCGCCGCATCAACGCTACTCTGAAGGTGTCGGTTCGGTCGGAACCGGAGAGAGAGACTGGACAATTTGAATTGCTTTAGCTATTTCTCAGCAGTTGGGGAGAGAACTTTGGCTCTACACTAGCTGACTTTCTAGTCCTTTTGCTGGAACTGGCCTCAGAACCGGCTCTTCGCTTTGCCCGAGGAAGTATCGCCTGGTCAGAGGGCATCTCTCCGTTCGGTTGGCACCGAACCGGCTGGCCATCCGGGTCAGCGGACTTTGGCCTCCCTTCCCTGAGCCTACCAACTCTTTATCTATGGTGGCAGCAGGGAAATTGTGACAAATCTGGCAGTCTGAATTGAGGTGGTCAAACCCCAGACAATAGCACATGTGGTGTGTGGGTCAGCCTTAGCAAAAGCTTCCCCACAAACACTACAGTGTTGAAACCCAGTGGGTCCGGTTTTTCTTTTGGGTTTCTCAGACATAATGCCAGCCTAACCAACTTGCCCGTTTATGGCAATCCACCAAGCAAGACACCCTTATCGGTTCCCAACCGTGTCACGGGTCGTGGAAAAAAACGTAATGAAATCCGTTTTTTTAGAACCGATAAGAACCGGAACCGCACTCTAAAAAGGACTAGTAGATTTTAAATAAACCTGATCAGTTCAAACCGAACCGATAAAAATTACAAGTTCCACACAGAAAAATAAATGTAAACCTATCTATTACTTACATTACCACAGACAGAGCTTGAACCGACCGTTGCGGTTTAATTTGTCGCAAAACCAAAAAATAATACTTTTAAACTGACAAAATGAACCGAGCAGAAGGAGAAATCTCCGAGCGACTGTTCAGTGAGGCGGAGTAAAGAATCTGACAGTTTGATGTTTGAAGCACAACAGAAAGAGTTTTCAACCGAGCTCGCGCTCTAAGTTCCATGCCTGCATGGAAAGTAAACTATTTCACCTCCGGAGCAGTTCTAACCTGCGGTCATACTGCAACTGTCATAATATAGCAATTGTCATAATATAGCAAGACTTCATGTTGTTTGAAGCCGATCGGTAACTTGTGCATGCTCTATTCTGTTTGAAATACGGCCGCACTGTTTATCGCCGAAGTGCCGTGATTCTGGAAGGAGTACCATTGAGCACAGATCAAAAGAGGTGGTAGGGAACACAGATTTAATAATAAATGTGTATAGTAGAAGCTGTACAGGAGGAGGATCATGATCACAGCAGGATGTGTATGGTCTCACGCCTATCAGTGGGTGTGCAACATGACAGTTTTTGTGACAAGCTGTGAATACTGAGCTGCAAAAGATGGTCACTGAAATTACTGGTCGCTGTAAACTACTGCACTATTACAGATTCGCTGAAATTGCATTTGCTATATTACATTCACTCTAATGACATGGAACAAGTGGTAGGAAAGCACATCCTTTCTCCGTGTCCAAAGACTGCCACGATGTACTGCAGTCTCTGGCAGGCCATCATAACAGACTTTGGCACATTTACTGTGACCCCTAAGTAGTTGAACAGCTGCCATCTCCAAGACAGGGTATGAGGCACAGCTTCCCTGGAGCTGACCTTCAAGAGCCAGTTGTCCAAATATGAGAAAACATGAAGGCCTTCCTGCAAAGAGCTGCTGCCACTACTGACAAGCATTTAGTAAAGACCAATGCCACAGAAGACAAGCCATGGGCAATACTCTGAAAGATAATGCTCCCCTTCAGCACAAAGCGGAGCTCCTGTCTAAGCATTTCTGATCTTGTCATGCAGGTATGTATTCTTCAAGTCCAGGGAACAAAGCCAGTCCCCTGTTTGCAGCAGGGGAATCAGAGCTTGCAGGGATACCATTCAAAACGTCTTGTATTCTATGTAGAAGCTGAGGTACCTGAAATCTAATTCGGGATGCAGATCTGCTGTCCATTTACGAACATACGAAATTTGCCAGCAGATAAAGGCCTAGAGGTCTATCAAGTCTGCTCGAATGTGCAGCTAGCACCCCTTATTCTGCAGCTGCCCTTCCCTTCCACCCTTCCCCATCACTGACCCTCCCCTTGTCCTGTCCCATCCCTTTTGAAACAGTCCACTGTTCTACTGGATACCACTTCTGAAGGTAGTGCATTCCACCCAGCCACCACCCTCTCTGTAAAAGTGTCTCTTATCTCCTCCTGAACCTTCCTCCCTCCATTATCATATCATGGCCCCTGGTGTCCCTCCCCTCCCTTACTTTGAACAGCCCCTCTGTACCTGTCTTGTTTATTCCTTTCATGTACTTAAAGGTTTCAGTAATGTCCCCCCATCCCATCTCTCCTCCAGCGAGTACATGTTCAACTCCCTCAGCCTCCTCTCGTATGATAAGTCCCACAGCCCCTTGATCACCTTTGTTGCCCTGCACTGCACCCCTTCCAGTAACTTAATGTCCCTCTTCAGATAAGGGTGCCAGTACTGCACACAGCACTCCAGGTGTGGTCTAACTAATGACCTATACAGTGGCAGAATCACCTCCTCCCTCCTCGAAGATATACCCCTTGCAATACAACCCAGCATTTTGTTGGCTTTTGTAACTGCCTTCCTACATTGTGCCGAGTTGTTCAGTGACCCTGTAATGAGCACCCCCAGATCCTTCTCCTCCTCTGTCTGGGCTAGCTGCACTCCCCCCAGCTGGTAACTCCTCCTTGGTTTCTTTATCCCAAAATACAGCACCTTGCACTTTTTGGCATTAAATCCTAGTTGCCAGGTGTCTGACCAGGTTTCAAGCTTTGCCAGATCATCCTGCAACCCCTGCCATCCCCCTAGGTCATCCACCACCACTCCTACCTTGGTATCATCAGCAAACAGACTGATCTTGCTCTTGATGTCCAATGATATGTCTGCAATGAATATCCCAAACAACACTGATCCCAACACCGAGCCCTGTGGAACACCGCTCATCACTACCCTTGGATGTGAGAGCTCCCCACCCACCACCACCCTCTGTTGCCTTCCCTGAAGCCAGATCTCTACCCATCTCACCAGCTTTGCACCCGCCCCTGTGCCTACTAACTTATTTCCCAGCCTTCCATGCGAATGCCTTACTGAAGTCCAGATACAGTACATCCACTGCATGGCCCCTGTCCAGTTGCCTAGTTACCCAGTCATAGAACTCCACCAGGTTGGTTTGGCAGGATCTGCCCCATACGAAGCCATGTTGTCTGCTGTCCCGTAGTCCTTTGGCCTCTAGGAGAGCCACCAGCCCCTCCTTCAGGATAGTCTCCATTAGCTTACCCACGATGGATGTGAGGCTCACTGGTCTGTAGTTTCTCGGTTCATCCTTGGGGCCACTCTTGTGGAGGGGCACCACATGAGCCATCCTCCAGTCCTGAGTGCACCCAATGTAGGAGGCATTAAATAGGTCTGCCAAAGGCCCTGCAAGGACCTCTGCCAGCTCCTTCAGTACCCTGGAGTGGATGCCATCTGGGCCTGGTGCCTTGTCCACCCTCAGTGCCTTCAAACCCTCCCAACTCTGCCCTCCATGATTTCTCATATGTCACCCTCCCCGTTTCTGCCATTTCCCCCTTGGTGTCAGCCCCTTCTCTTTAGTAAATACTGAGCAGAAGTACTCATTCAGTGCTTCTGCCTTATCGCCTCTAGCTTCCACCCAACCCCCCTCCTTCCTAATCCTTACTATGTGGTCCTTACAGTTCCTTTTCTCCTGATGTACCTAAGAAGTCCTTCTCCCTTTCTTAATGCCTTGTGCCAGCCTGAGTTCCATAGATGCCTTGGGCCCCTTACTACCCTTGTCACCTCCTTCAATTCCGTCAAGTACTCCTCCCTGTCCTCCCCCTCCCTGTTTTCTTGTACTTCCTAAAGGCAGCTCTTTTCCTTCTTACCTTTTCCATGACCTTCTTGCTCAACCAGCTCGGTTTCTTAGCCTTAGCCTTCTTGCTCTGGGCCCTGCAGCAGGTTTTGGTTGCCTCCACTATCCCCAGCTTTATGAGCTCCCACTTCTGGTTAGTGTCCATACTAGATTAAATTCTGGCCAGGTACCCATTTACCACTTCCCCATCCTCCCAAAGTCGGCCCTCCTGAAGTCCAGCACTCTTGTGCCAGATTCCACTCTTTTCTTGCCCATATCAGTGTGAGCCATACTGAGTGGTGGTCACTCCTGACAGCGGTTCCTCCACTGTAAGTTTCTCACAAAGTCCCCATTTGCCAGCACAAGGTCAAGGGTATTCCCTAACCTGGTTGGTTCACTGAGCATTTGCAGCAGGAAGCTGTCCTGGAAGGCATCTAGCAGTACCTGCTCCCTTCTGTTCCTGGTTGTTGAGGTACTCCAGTCCACTCCTGGCATGTTGAAGTCCCCCACAATCACCACACTACCCTTCTCGCAGGTCCTCCTGATCTGTCCCGCTAGTTCCCTGTCTAACTCCTCCGTCTGAGATGGCGGCCTGTACACCACTCCCATTCTAAGAATCCTTTTCTTGGAATCCTGGATTTGCATCCAAAGTGACACTGTACTACCCTCCTCCCCTTCCTCCCTTACACACTTCAGTCCTTCCTTCACATATAGTGCCACACCCCCTCCTTTCTCAATCACTCTGTCCCTACGAAATAACCTGTACCCTGGTACAGACAGGTCCCAGTCATTGTATTGGGTGGCCCATGTTTCTGTGATGGCTGGTTTTAGGACCAGGAAGTATCTGGAACAGAATCTTTTGTTTCTCTGATGAGGATGAACTGGTTCTATAGCACGTTTTTGGAGTAATGACTGCACTTCTTCCTTGAGAACTGACAACAAATGGCTGGGAGGATAACTGGCTGGAGGTAGATGATGATTAGATGATGATCTGGAGGGGTTTCTAAAAGCTCTAGAGTATGCCCCCTTGCAATTATCTCCAGTACCCAGTCATCTGTTGTGACTTCCCTTTACTGCCTGAGAGGCAGGGAGTGTCTGCCCCCAACAACCGCCCCTGGGGTAGACGAGTCTGTAGCGAGTCATGCAGAACCAGTAGAGGCAGAGCCACCTTCTCCAATTGATTTGGGTTCTTTTACATGGGCACCTGCGGGGAGGGAGCCTGCTAAGTAGCCACTACCCTTACCTCAGCCCTGCTGACAGTAGGGACGGCCACCTCTGGCAGCAGGCTGACAAAAGGATCCCCTTTCATGCCCCCTGACAGGAGAGAGATGCAGGGATTTGACAGATCTCTGGGTAATTTTGAATGTCTGAAGGTCTCTAAGCACCTCTTCAACATCATAGTCAGTTTGGACCCTCTGAAAAAGCATTTAAAACTGCTTGTTGCAGATCATTTGCAAAACCAAAAACCCCTTAGCCAAGAATATGTTCTCATGCAAGCCAGAAGCAGCTGCCCTGACAGAGGCATCAGACACATCATATGCCGAGCATCGCAAATGTTTCCAACCTCAGCACCAGAAGTTAAAAGTTTTAATCAATTCATTCTTGACAGAGCCTTGACACAAAGCCTGGGCTGCAGCTTTGGCAGCTTTCAACAGACTATTCCGATATTTAATCATATGGGACTGGTAATTTGCTATTCTAAGGCCTAATGAGGCAGAGGCATATGTGCACTTGCCCATCACATCTAGTCTCCTGAATTCTGTGTTAGAAAGCAAAGTACTTGTGTTTAGTTGCGCTAGACCTATCATAACCAGCTGTGATGACCACAGAGTGAGTTTCCTGGCTGGTTGCCATAAAGTAAGGCTTAAAGATAAGTCAGCCTTTCTTGGAACTGTAGGGTGAGTTAGATCTGTACCATGCAGTAAAGGTGGCATCCCAATGCAGGATATAATGGTGGAACAATAATGGAGAGTGCAAGGGACCTCCTGAAACTTCATAAGGTTCCTTTCTGTAGAGTATTCCTTCTCATGCAAAGCCCATTGCAGTTTGCATTGCTGCATCACAGACTGAAAGATAGGTTCTTCAGAAGGAGACCTTGGGGTATACACCACTGAGTCCTCAACTGCAGGACGAGAGGTAGAAATGGATCTTGGCACATACTGGTCTCCATATGCTCCTCCTCCTCCTCTAATCCTACTCCATCAGTATGAGAGGTCAGTACTGCACTCAACTTCATTGTCAATGTCTCTGCAGACAGGTTCTGAATGCACCAGTGACACCAGTGGCAGCTGAGAAGGAGGGATGTGCGTGTGCTGGAAAATATCATCAATGGGGCTGGAGGCCAGTAATTCCCGTCGATAGCAGGCAAACCAGGCAGAATCGTCAATCATCTTGGAAGACAATGCCCACACAGTCTGAGGAGTTGAAGACACCCTGGACAGGGGCCATGACTACATTCATCGATGACGGGACTTGACCAGACAATGATGGCATCATACCGTCCATAGTAGGTACAGCAGTGCTTGAGCCAAGCCCCAACCTTGGTCTCTCATCGACGACTGGGAGGGCTGTCCTCAATACTGCCAGAGTGGACATGATACAATAGATTTATCCGATGGCTGCAATGGCAAAAGGGACCTCGCTGGTGAAGCAGAACTTTCTTCATTCCTGTGCTTATGTCTGTGGCCAGGTGATAAGGAGGGCCGCAACAACAACCACTCTTTGTCCTGGTCCTTCGAATTCAGCAGCCATTGTTCTGCCAATGGCAAGGGCAACACCAATTATGGGCTTTGTGCCTTCTCCATGGCTTTTAAAGTTTTTTTTTTTTTTTACTGTATTTATGCTCCCCTCTTGCCTGGGCATCCTTCCGGGGTATGCACTCGACCCCAGCCTCTACTCCCTTGCCTGAACCCCAGTGAGTGGAGACTCCCCAACCAACCCAGCATATCTAACCCATGTACCCCCCCAAAGAAATGGGCCGTCTCCCCACAATGGCCTACCTGAAATTTGGGAGATCTACCTGGGTGTCGGGTCGGCCTTGGAGTCCTCCAGACTTAGGCCGCAGTCGGGATGTGGGCTGTGTCCTCTGCATCCCTTCATCTCCACAGGTGAGATAGGGCATTTTCTGCTTTTTGTTCCTGGGAGTGCGCGTGTCGCATAACCCGCACAGCTTCCCTGCTGACATCTGCCACACTCCCCTTCTTCTGGATGGCATACCTCAGTACCCCCAATCTTCATGCGTGGTCGCCAGGATGCCGAGCAGCCCTGGGTCCCTCCCCAGAAAGAAGAGAGTAGTCCTCTGGATGCTCAATCCTCTCTCTCCCCTGCCGACCCCCAATGGCCTGAGCTCTTTCCTGAACCCGGGTCGCCAGCGTGGCGCGAGGTGTGGCGTCCAGCATCTCAAACTTCAGGCCATCAGGCCGGCAGCTTTTAAAGTTTTAAGGAGAAGAAAGTCTTCTAGAGCTTTCTTGTGGTGTCGCCTTGTAGCCTGATTAAAACTCTGACATCTCACAAGTCCTCACATTGTGAGACAGGCCCACACAAGACACACACAGACTGCGTGAGTCTTCTTTATAAATTTATCTCCATACTTACAGTACTGAAATAAAGGCTCTTTCAGTGGCATACAAAAACAATGTTATGAACTGCTAAATGAAGGAAAATAAGAAACAGCAATGGCTAGCTGATGATGTTTCCTACAGTGGGTCTGATGAGGATGCTCAATAGTGGGAAAAGTACTGAGCAGTAATGGAGCAGCCCACGTTTATATAGACGATGCGATGATGCATGACTTCGCCATGGGCAGCCCCGGCTAGCAAAGGTTTATGGGTGGTCCTAGTGCCTGCTGGCTATAGCTCCAAAGGTGTGGTCTGATGGAGGAGATATTCTCAAAGAACAGCTGTAGATTTGTGTGTGTTAAACTAACTAAATTGACACAAAAATAACAAACTCTAGTATACATTAACCTAAAACTGAAGAAATGGAAATTACATATCTACCATAATTCTTGATCTTCTTGGACTGAAGTCTCCACTCCTCATTCACACTAGTGGGACTACACTGGAGGTGCTAGGACCACGTGAGGAGCCAAAATGTTCAGGAGGGCCACTGCGGGATAGGACTGCACTTGCGCGCGCTGAGAGACTAGTTCGCTCATGACAGGCTATCTCATCATGAATACTCCAACCGCCTCAGTACCTTTTCGACCAAGGAGATGCAGCATAAACTAACTAAAGAAAACCTAACCCTAACTTCCGGGCATAAGATAGCCCTGATGACCTATGTAAGAAGGGTCAATTAAACAATGTCTTCACAGCCCTAACAACAAGGCAGCAGACTAAAGCAGAAACGAGTGAGCTCAGGGGATGGTGGGTGGTGTGTGAATGAGTGGTGGAGACTTCGTCCAAGAAGATCAAGAATTACGGTAGGTACATAATTTCCATATCTTCCAAGCCTAAAAGTCTCCACCACTCATTCACACTACTGGAAGAGTACTGAGCTAACCCCCGGTAGGGCGGTAGGAGACAGAGTTTAATCACGACAGAAGTCCATAAGGACTGTTCTGCCAAAGAAAGTGAATTGTCTGGCATGGACATCCAGAACATAGTGCTTTACAAAGGTAAGCACTTAGCTCCAACTTGCCGCCTTGCAGAAGTCTGCAATGGATACATTACGAATCTCCGCCAGGAAAGCCACAACCGCTCTGGAAGATTGGTGTGAACCCGGCCTTCTCACATGACCTGCGCCATGGATTAGTAGTGTCGAAGACATGCTACTAACCATGCAGAAATACAGCTCATAACAACAGGTTGACCAAGCCAAGCCATGGTGAAAGATGCAATAGTTGCTCGGATTACGTATCTTATGTTTTGTCAATGCAGAATCGCAGAACCCTCTTAACATCAAGAGAAAAAGGGGCGCTCTCCTTCATTCTGGAGTTAATGAAGTAAGTAGGGAAAAGCAAAACTTGACTAACGGTAACTGAGCCAGTGACATGTTCTCTACTGGCTCAAGATAGACAGAAAATGCACAGAGGTGTACCTCCACTGCCAAGTATTGCAGACCTGCATTCAACAGGTTCAAGAGGCACTCCAGTCTTACTTGGTGGGCAAGACAGGACTTTGCACACCAGATGGAGAAGTGTTTCCACTTAGCCGCGTAAGCCCTCCTGGTGGAAGGCCTATGCGCAGAGAAAATGTCTGCGATGGTCTGGGAAACCTAAAACTTGCCCACTTCCATTTCCTCAGGAGCTCGGCATGGAAATGAAGGTAGCATAGGTGAGGATGGACTAAAGTCCCTGTGTCAGAGGGTCCACTCACAGAGGGAGTCGCCTTGGGGAAACTTCTGACAGACTGTTTATCAATGCAAATCATATCTGTCAAGGCCAGTCTGGCATGATAAGAATCATCCTGCCCCCCTGTGCTTACAGATTGAGCAGTACCTCTAAACTTAGGAAAGAGGAGGAAAGCATCCTGACTACTGCAGTGACTATATCCTGACAGAAAACACAAGGTCTGGATTTCTAAAGCAGGACAGAGGCAGTTTGCATCGAGAGGAGATGCAAAAAGGACCGGGTCTGAACTGCCCCTCCCCATCTGTAAGATATTTATGAAAGATGAGGTTCCTCCTGGGTCCACACCTGAGAGTGGAGGTCTTGACAGTGGGCTCCCCACGACAGATTTTGTCCAAGACTGTCATTTTGTGTGGAGGATTGCGGATGCATGGTCGGAGGCCACGGTTTGCTGTGGAGGATGCCATGAGCCCCAGCATCTACTCCATCGAAAGGGGCCCAAATAGAGTCATTTTCCGTGATGTAACGAGCCATCTGAAGATGTCATTTCTCCCATCGTCTGGAATGAAAAACCGACACCCTGTAAGTATCCAGGAGGGCTTCTAAGAAAAGTAGCTGCCGGAAAGATGAAACTGGCACTTGCCCCGAATCAGAAAACCCTCCTGGAGAGAACAACTGAGAAGCTGTGGCAACTGTTTCGTGTGTCTATTGCCCGTATGGGCTGGCTAGGAGCCAAATATCCAAGAAGTGAAGACTTGAACACCAAGGTTTTAGTGAACTCCTTCCTGAACAGGTACTAGTTTAACCTTCCAAGGTCGACAAATGGGTGCATGCCACCTGTTATCTTGGAACCAGAAGCAATGGAAATAGGAACCTGTGCTCCGTTCCGCTGTGGAACAACTTCTACTACCCAGTTCCCGCGAGGCCCGTATCTCAGAAGCAAGAGTGTGTGACAGAGTCGGACAGACTGGGCTGCCATCTGGGTGGAAGGTCTGGGGAAATCTCTGTGAAATTGGAAGAGTATCCCTCTCGGACAATCCGATGACCCCATATGTCCGCTGTAATGAACTTCTACTGGTTGTAAATCTGAATCAGACGTCCCTCCTACTGCCGAGAGGTGTTCCCCTCAGACAGCTGAGGTGGGATCTGGGCTGGATCCACAGAGGTTGCTAAAGGGCGCTTTCGGGCCCTGTGTCCTCTGCTGTGTTCTCTTCGTGGCTGAGGGGCTGGTTCCTGATAAAGGCACCTAGGCCTCTACCTTGAAAGGACTGTCAGTTACGAAAATGTTGACAGTTCCCGTCCCTCAGAGGCAGCCGGCGCTGCCTGTTTAAAAGGCAGCCCTATTGTTCTGAGTAGCCTCCAGAGCGCAACTTGAGGGCCAAACAGATAAGCACCATCGAGGAGACGTTAGCCACCTGCTGAGGCAGAGTCAAAGGTGTCCATAAAAGCTTTCAGCTGATTACTGGGATATATGCTCCTAGCAATGGAGCGTTGATTTCGAGAGGCTCTCAACCATCGACTTGAGAGTGTTCCACAGGGTGTATTTGTACTGAGGAATGTAAGAACTCAAGACGTAGAAGTCTGCTTTGGTCCACAGATGAAGACTGATATGTTATGGTGGACCCCATATCCCTGAGGAAAAAACTGGAAAGAAGATCTTCCATCACACTGATACAGAATACTTGCCTTCCAGCTCATAAAATGAGTCATCCACTGCATCTTCAACAAAGCAGAACAGGGAGACACTCATCCAGATCCACTTCTACCCCAGAATAACCTCCAAAAAGGTAGGTCTCTGGCAGGAACATGGGAGATGCCACCACCTGGATCGGCATTGAAGAATTCAGCACCATTCGCGACACAGGCACAGCGCCGGCACCACAAGTACCACTGCTGGACCTAGACCTGAAGGAAAAGGGGGGGAGGAGAGAAAAGGAAAGCAGTACCCGTTCCGGCCCCTGCAGGGAAAAAGAGACACCATACCCCCTGCTCTAAAAGAGTGACCCTTGGGTGAAACTGCTCACCGGAGCCCCATCAAGGACAGAGATAGGATCCGGTGTTAAAGATTGTGGCATTAAGAGCGGAGACACACAGAACCTCGCCGGAGTCGGGTCAGGCTTACTGCTCACCACCCGGTGATCCCATGCAGAGCGTACCAGAGAGTGACCTCGGCGGTACCGATTCCTCTTCACTGACAGAAAGAAGAACAGCTTGAGGTCAAGTGGGCAGTCCCGATCAAGGTCGGGGCTGTTAAATGTTTGTACTTCAAGTGGACTGTCTCCTCTCCCCCTCCACCAAAGGCGGCAGACAATACACAGCCCTACTGCCTTCATAGCTTTCAAACGAAGTCTCCCTATCTGTCACCACTACCGTCTAAGGCTCTACTTCATTGATGGCAGGCTGAGAATTTCTTCTTCTTCTTCTTTAAATAAAAACAGAACACTAAAAATAGAAAGTTAATTGAATACTGAATGGCTATAGCTGCTGTTGTATGGATGAAGACTTGACTACCAATAGGCGAGTGACGTCATCATTGAAGCGCACTCGATGGCGGGAGAAAAGGAACTGAGGTGCTTGGAGGGTTGACGCTGAGATAGCCAATATGACGCAAGCTAGTCTTGCGGCGCTGCGCATGCACTGTCCTATCCTGGCACCAGTCCTCCTGAAGATTTTTGGCTCCAGTGGGGTCGTCACACCTCTGATGTAGTCCCACTAATGTGAATGAGTGGTGGAGACTTTTAGTCCAGGAAGACATGAATACTGTCATCATATAGGAGGTGAAGTTCTGGTGCAAATGAGGACAGCAATGGTGTTACTGATGCACACTCTATAGTGGGGAAAAAAGGAACGGAGGTGGTTGGTGGCTGGCGCCGCTGCATACCAGCAGGCATATATGGTGACAAATGTGCAGGGCCTCTTGCTTTGCCAGCTCCCACCAGAAAAGTTCTGGTTCCCATGGGGTCCTAGCACCTCTGGCACAAGCCGACAAGAGTGAATCAATGATGAAGACTGATTCTTGGAAAATCTGAGATGATGATACCAGTCTCTGCCATAGCACTACCACCTGCGGTACTACAGGAGCAAGTACCACAGCAGTAGTGGCTGAAGAAGAGGATGCCAGTTGGCTGCAGGATGATGTGCTGTGGGGCAGGAGGGAGAATGGTAGGAGGAAAACACTGCCTGGTAGCCAGGATGTCGCCAAACTCGGGCTCCATGTAGCCTCCTGTTTTCTACTAGTCACCGGATACCCTCTTTCGGCTGTACCATCAAAGGGTTACTTGTAGAGTTGGAAGAATTGCTGCAGCAGGGGCAACAGGGTGGAGTGGTTACAAGGTATAGACATGTGCATGGATAAGTGACGACACAGGTAAGAAAGTAAAACTTAAAAAAAAAAAAAATTCCATCAGCTGCATTGCTCACTAGATAGAACCAAGCAACATCTACATCAGTTATTTACAATAAAAAAAAGTTTATAACAGTGATAAGGTCCTTGTTCTCATGAATTGTAGGGTGATAATGCCCAACAGGAGGTTGAAGTCCCTCTGCAACACTTCAGGCCTCAACCTTTCCGCAAAGCACTAGCCTTCAAGATGGGCCCTTAAACTCATGCATACTTGCTTAATCAGTCAATATTCTTTTTAAGTTCTTCAGTTATGATAACCTAAACCATCACTTATTTGGGAACTCTCTTCATTCATACACATCTGACACACAAGACAGCTTATCAACATACCTTGCTGCTTCTTTAATAATATTCTGTAAAAAGATCAGCCGTGTCTGCAGGCTACCTTCAACTCGCTGCACTAAAGAGAAGATTCGTTCATATTCTAGAATCCAGAGAGAGACAAAATTAGAGAAGCAAAACAGCTGAACTGAAACATATTTAGGTGCTAATCAGCAGGCTAGTTTGTTCATTCAGCTGTACCATTATGATCGTCAAAAGGTGCCTGAACCCTTTTGGGAGGATCACAGATACATAGATACATAGACAGTGTCGGCAGATAAGGGCCTATGGCCCACCTAGTCTGCCCATTTGAGCTTGTAAGTTCAGTTTGTTTTCCTAGAAGTCTGTTTCCCCTTACCCCTGCCCTCTAGAATTCCTTTATGTCTATCCCATGCATTCTTAAATCCCGTGATTGTTTCAGCCCCCACCACTTCCTCTGGCAGGGTGTTCCACTTGTCCACCACCGTTCTGTGAAGAAATTCTTTCTCATGTTTCCTCTGAAACTCCTCCTCCAACTTCATCCAATGCCCTCTAGTCCTGAAACATCTTTTCGCTTAAAAATAGTGTTTTCTGCACCCTGTTCCTCCCTGTAAGATACTTGTATGTCTCTATCATATCCCCCTCTCCCTCCTCTCCTCCAGGGAGTACATTTTCAGTTCCTTCAACCTGTCTTCAAGGACTTGTGATGCAACCCATGCACCATCTTTGCTGCCCTCCTCTGAACCTTCTCTACCCTGTCTATGTCCTTACGTAGGTATGGTCTCCAGAACTGTACACTGTACTCCAGGTGGGGCCTCACTAGTGTCTTGTATAGCGGAATTATGACCACCCTTTTCCTGCTGGTGATGCCCCTGCCTATACATCCCAGCATCCTATTTGCTTTACCTGATGCCTTGTCACACTGTTTCCCTACCTTGAGGTCATCAGAGATGACAACCCCAAGATCCCTTTCCTGCTTGGTGCATGCTATATCCTCACTCCCCAACTGATATATTGTGCCAGGGTTTTTGTGCCCCATATGCATTATCTTGCACTTCTTTGCATTGAATTTCAACTGCCAAACCCTTGCCCATTCTTCAAGTTTCTGCAGGTCCCTTCTCATTCTGTCTACACCCTCTGGTGTGTCAACTCTGTTACACAGCTTTGTGTCATCAGTGAACAGTGAAATTCTGCCTTCTAGATCCTGTGCAATGTCACTGATGAAGATGTTGAATAGGACCGTCCCAGCACTGATCCCTGTGGTACCCCACTGGTTACTCTTCCCTCTGTGGAGTGACAGCCATTTACCACCACCCTCTGTGTCCTGCCACCCAGCCAGTTACCTACCCACCACACTACTGTCCTACCCACACCCATATTCCCCAGTTTGTGTAATAGTCTTCTATGTGGCACAGTGTCAAAGGCCTTGCTGAAGTCCAGATAGGCCATGTCCACTGCCCTCCCTGATCCACCTCCTAGTCACCCAGTCAAAAATTCAATGAGGTTGGTCTGACATGACCTCCCTCAGAAACCATGCTGCCTTGGGTCCTGTAGTCCATTGACAACCAGATGTTCCACCAATCTCTCCTTCAGTAGTGCTTCCATGATCTTTCCCACTACCGAGGTGAGGCTGACTGGTCTGTAGTTCCCTGCTTCCTCTTTGTTCCCACTTTGTATAAAGGGACTACATCTGCTGTCCTCCAGTCTTTGGGTACCTCCCTGTTTCCAGTGATTGGCTGAACAGGATAGCCAGAGGTTCAGCCACCACCTCTCTTAGTTCTTTAAGGACCCTGGGGTGCACCCCATCTGGCCCCATTGCTTATCAGCTCTTATTACTTCCAGTTCCTTCAGGACCCTTTCTCGTAAAGGGACTTGTGTCCATTTCTGCACCATTCTCACCCTTGTACTCCCTTCAGACCCATTACCCCTCTTCCTTAGTAAAGACTGAGCAGAAATACCTGTGCAATATGTCGCTTTATTGTTGTCATCCTCCACGCTGCCCCATCCTCCCCTTCAGTCTCACTATCCTCCCTTTGTCTTTCTTTTTTCCTTATGTACCTGTAAAGGTTTGTCCCTTTACCCACTGATTTTGCAATGTGTTCTTCTGTCTGAGCTTTGGCTTCCTTACTGACTTCCCTGCCTCCTTTGTTTCTCCTGGTACTTCTCCTATCCCCTTCTGCCTGTGTCTCTTTGTATTGCCTGAATGCAATCTTTTGGCTTTCACTTTCTTTGCTACCTCTTTGAAACCATATGGTCTCCTCTTCCTTTCCTCTTGCTAACCTGTTTAATGCATAATTCTGTTGTTCTTATAATCCCCATTTTAAATACTGCCCACTGTTCCTCAACCCCTGATTCCTGTCCCATTCCCTTAATGCCTCTTTCAAGTATCTCCATTTTCCCAAAGTCTACCCCTAAAATCCAGGATACGTGTTTTGTGTGGTTTGGTTCTGCTCTTCTGTGATTTCAAACCACAATGACTGGTGGTCACTGCTACCCAGGTGCTCCCCACTGTGCCCCATCACACTGTCCCTGTTTGTGAGCACAAGGTCCAGTATTGCCTTCTGAGTTGGTTCCATGACCAGTTGCTTGAGGAAGGCACCCTGAAGGAGTCAGGATAAATCTGCTCCTAGTTGATGCTGCTGCTGGGATGCTCCAGTCACGTCTGGTATATTGAAGTCTCAACCAGTACTACCTCACCCTTTGTCTGCCATCCTTTGGATGGCTAGTATCAACTCCCTATCTGTTTCTTCCTCCTGGGCTGGTGGTCTATAGACCACACCTGTGTGGATGGCTGGCCCATTTTCCTTTCCAGCTTAACCCACAGTATCTCTCCCCATTTTGTTCCTCCTGGATCTGTGTGGCCTTATGTCATTTTTTCATACAGTGCCACCCTCCTCCCTTCCTGCCTGCTCTGTCTCTTCTGAATATGTTGCTTGTGGTATGGCCATCTCCCAGTCATGGTTATCATTACACCAGGTTTCCAGTGATGGCCACAATGTCCAGGTCTGACTGTACCATGACAGCCTCCAGATCTTCCATCTTGTTGCTAAGGCTCCTGGCATTTGCACACATGGCTTCCATGATTTGACCTCCTAGACTGCTTCACTGTTCTACTCCAGCCCCTTCCTTAGTTGTCATTTATCCCTGGTTCTCCTTGCTGTTTGCCCTTCTGCTGAATTTTGCCTTTCTGCTGTATCCACCTTTTGGACACTAATCTCCATCTTTTGCACACTGCTTTGCAGAGATAGCCACTCCTCTAGTTCACTGGTTCCACTACTAGCTGTGGGGTGAGCAAGTAAGTACAGTCCTTGCTGGCCTGCCACCCCTTTGCTAGTTTAAATGCTTGTCAATGTAGCATTTAAACTATCGTTGAGTGCTTGATTCCCTCCAGGATGGATGCAGGCCGTCAGGCTTGAACAAACCTCCACCCTCCAGGTGGGTCCCCAGTCACCAATGAATCCAAACCCTTCCTTACAGCACCAGTTCTTCAACCATGAGTTAAAGTTCCTGGTGCATGCACTCCTATGCTCTCCCTTGCCTCTCACAGGTAGTACTTCTGAGAAAGTGACAGAAGTAGCTACTTGCTTGAGGCTCCTCCCCAGTTTCCTAAACTCTTCCTGAACTTCCTTTGGCTCCCCATTTGCCAAGTCATTAGTACCTAGGTGGATAATGACATCCAGCTCACCCTCCCGTCTTGCCTTCCCAGTGATCCCAGTATCTTCCTTCCATCCCTCCATGCCGTGGCACCTGGTAGGCACCTCACCTCCCTGTCCTCCCCCTCCTGTGTTCCTAGCTGGATCCCTCTTACGATGGAGTCCCCCACCAGGATTAACTTCCTCCTCCTCTGGGGTCCACTGCTTTCCCCACTGAGGTCACCTCCTTGCCTAACCTCCACATCCTTTCCTTCCACTTCCCTGGGTACCTCTATTTGGTTGTCCTCATTTGCCAGTGTGGCATATGAGTTCTTGAGAAGGAATAGGATCTGGGATGTGCTGCTGCCTGACTGCTCTAACCCTCCCTGAGCCACTGTCATCCAAGTGTCCTCAGTTCTCGTTGTATCGGTATGTGGCATTTTTAGGGTATTGTAGATGAGCAGTGTCAACACCCTAAGAATGGGAGAGGACTCTTACCACCATAAGAGTGATCTCCTCTGGCCAAAGTATTATTATTGATTGTAGTTGATAAATATTTATTTTATTATTTTATTTAAAGTTTTACCAGGAAAGACATACTGAGTTGGCAGCAGCTCCTTTCCAGATGTGTCCTGGGGGAAGCAACAGAGCAAAAAAATAGCAATACAATAATAAGGTGCATACAACACAGACTAATGACAACAAATAAAAAAAACTAAATATATTAAAAGGACACCCTTAGTGGTGTCCTGACAGCTCAACCTAATTCTACCTGATATTAGCCCAATCAGTGTAAGGAAATCAATAATTTGCACTGTTCTTTACTGAACTGATCTAGTTTTGTCAGGGCACTTTGTGCACAAATGTCTCTGTTGGGGTAAATCCCTATTCATGCTTGCAGAGGGAGATAACTTGAGGCATAATCCCTATGTAACCCCCCTGCAAATGGGGGTTCCCAAAAGACTTCCAGGAGCTTGCTTGAATGCTCCAAGCCTGAATGGTGTTTGGCATTTAAGCCATTTATCAGTGAGTGTTTTTAGAGCCTCTGGTACTGTCTCTTTAAGAGCTGTCTGCTTGCAGACATAATTAGTTTGTATGGGGGACTGTGTGCTTCTCTGAGTACCACTCGAGCTGCTGCCAATTCACTTCATTTTTGCAGTCACTAGGAGTGCAAAGGGAACCTATCTGAAAGATGTAACTGTTTGCCAGAAATTATTTAGAGTAATAATGAAATTACAGTTTGTCTAACCTGCTTTCTTTGCAGTCAGAACTGTGTCTGCTAGTTCCCCATTCTAGTTTTGAACTGCTGAACTGGACCAATCAGTGTGGGGTAAGCTAGCTCTAAAATGGTGCCTTGGACGAATCAGAACTTGGACTCCAATCTGAGCCAGCCACAAGAGGATTGTATGGGCAGTGACTCTGGGAGATGTAGGTTTAGACTTCAGCACCTTTTGGACCAACAGCAGCAGTCTATTGTGAGTGACAGCCAATCCAGTCAAGAACTGGGAGGAACTCAAAGGAAGTGCCCGTTTTGTCGGTTGGAGTTTCAGTTGAGCTTTGGCAGTGAAGAAGGAAGGAGCCCTGTACTTTTCAGTGTGCAGTTTTAGTCAAAAACGTGTAAGGCCCAGAGTTCGGTCTGCAGCTTGTTGGGACTGAATCCGTCCTGTAGAAAGAATCAAAGGATCTCTGAAGAGTAGAAACCAGGCTCACCCTGTAGAAGACTGGAGGAATTGCTGAAAATTACACTCGGTCTGTCAGGAACTGAATCTGCTGTGTGTTCTCCGGGTATTGTGCAGTAATTGCGATCGGGATACAGATGCAGCCTGCCTGGTATAGTGCTTTCTTTTATATGGATGTGTGAAGAGGTTTGTGCACCTCAAGTGAGCCTGCTGACACTGAAGGACCCTATCTTATTTGGAGGTCGTGAGTACTAATTCAGGGTCGCTCCTGTTGAATTGCCACATTAAATCCAAATGGAATTACTGTACTGCTGACTGTTTAATTCTCCTTTTCTCTGTGTGAAAGGGCCCTACCAGCTGCCACGGTTTGGACTAGCCACTAGGGCTTGGGTACCCAGGGACAGTAACTGATAGGGATAGGCCTGTGCACAGAGACCATAGGTGATTATTAAAGTGATAAGCTAATTAACCTGATTTCCCCTGTCCTTGTTATATCCCCTAAATAAATCAGAGCTGCTTGTTTCAGCAAAGTTATACTGCCTGAGGTATTTGTCTATGTTAAAGTACTGTACTGTGATTGTTGCACTGTATCTCATTTCACAGGAGGTCCCAGTGCGGAACCAGACCTGGGGGTAAGTGTATACTGTGAAGGTAATTCTGATATATTGTGTGGGCCACTAGTGGGAAGAAAGGGTTGCAGTGTCCCAGAGGCTGTGACCAAGTTAGTTTAATTATTGCAAACCCTGACCTCTGGGTGGAGGCACCACGCCATTGGATCCAGGCCCCTCAACCTGTTGATGGCAAATCAGGCCAGGGTAGTAGCCCCTGGGATAAGCGCCATCTAGGGGTTACATCTTGGAGGCTCACCGCTGGGATTGTGTGTCCTCTAGTGGCCATATTCCGAACCACTGTTAAGAAAAATGGGTACCCGACAAGTGACTGTGCACCGGCTGGTGGAGTGGTGTACTGGGGAGGAGATCGACCCCAAAATGCTATGCTTATCCTGGACATCCCCTGGGTATCAATACGGACACTGTGCAGGAGTACTTTCCAAGGTGGAAGGTTTACAAAACCCTGTGGTGGTGGGTCGGCATGCTAATCTGCTCACCCACACTTTCCTGTGCCCCTAGTAGAGTTTAAGGATCCATAGATAGCTCCAAAGTGCCACAGACCATTACCCAGAGGAGCCCTCACTGCTTGGAGAGTGATAACTAAGGACAGTAAAGACCGGGAGACTCAGCCCCCACCACTATCTGAAACTTTTGAGAAGAAATTTGCTGAATGGTTTGCTGGGAAGGGAAAACTGTGGAGGACTTGAAGAAACTATTCTTGCCACCTGGGGTGTTCCTCCCCAACACCCTCTCCTGCTCCAGTGCCCGTAATGGTGGCTAGAACAATGCACAGACTCCTATTTCTGCCTGCCATTGATCCGACTCTTACCGAAGGTTGAGGATCTTCTCTGGCACCCTCCCCACCCCAAGGGAGGATGACTGGGAGACCTGGATGAGACTATATTTGCCCCAAGTGCTAGAATGGCAATGATACAGGAAGGCGGCGAAAGAGGGTTAGTGAGAGCCTCCGAGGTCCTGCCCTGGCTACCATCCGTGCTAAGCACGGCCCAGTAACCTGAGCGACTGCACAGGCCTATCTTGAGGCCTTGGAGAATGTGTATGGAGCCCAGATTTTGATGAGGACCTATGGTGGAAGTAGAAATGCACAACAGTACCAAGGGAGTTGTTGTCTGTGTATGTCTCTCGGCTGGAAAATTGTTGCAGAATGCCTCAGAAAGGTAGTTTGCCAGCGATTGAACTGGACGAACCAGACTGGACAGAATCCTTAAGTCTGCCCCCTTCTCAGAACTGCTGTTGCTTCAATTCGCCTGGCAAATCGACTGGAATCCCCACCCTCCTATGATGAGTTAATGAGAAATTCGAGGAGTTGAAAAGGCGACCTCGGGAGGTACCTGCACCAACAGCTGTAGCACGACCCGAGTGACTGGGGTGACCCATCAAGTGAAGTTCAGGGGAGCAGAGGTTGACAGTCAATAAAATTCTCCTGACAAGGAAAACATATGCCACAATGGGGCAGAACTGTTGAGAGAATCAGAATTCAAAAACAGTCCCTTTATGAAGACCCCACGCCTGCAATCGCAGACCCCTGACCTATATCCGACTGCATCTGCTACTGGGGTGAGGTACCCACCCATGTATCTCCTGCTGATAACAGCTCCAAACTCAATTCCTTGACCATGGAAGTGAGAAACTGACAAGATGTCTCCAAATGCTTATCACGCATGAACAGAATGGCACCAGGTTTCCAATTAGTAATACCCGCTCTGGCTCCCAGTGTGGCGCCTCGGCCAGCTCAAACTCCAGAAAGTATGTTTTGCTATAATTGTGGGAAAAGATGGGCACATGAAAAGGGAATACCAATCCCCAAAGACACTGACAAAGTTACATATAGGCTACAAAGGAGGAAGCTTCGGAGGAAAGAAATCAGTGGTTAAGAGGTGCACGCGACAGTCCCAGTGAGGGCACCAAAAAGTACTAATTCCACGTCCTTTTGTGGCTTAAGGTCAGTTGCCCAGGCCCCCCACTACCGCCTCCAGACTGGTCCAGAATAGTAGGGTCCCTCCATAGAACCACTGTAAAAGGTGAATAGAGTGTCTACAAAGAGCTGTATGAGACAGTAGCTCCCAAGTGACAATTATATTCCAGGATTGGTATCAGAAACATTTATCAAACGTCCCTTACAACCATTAGAAGGACTGCATGTATGGGGAGTTAAGTAAGAGAAAGAGCCTACCCCTATTCCGGAAGTATATCGAATTTGGCTGTCTTTCCCCACCTCCATGTGAGTAGCGTTTTAAGTAAGACCTAACCTTAGTGTGTCCCCACTGGACTGTATGATGGTATCCCTTTGTTGATTAGAACAAATGCTCATATGTTGGAAAAGCTGGCACAGTTGTGTTATGAAAACAGGGGTCAAAGACTAGTAGAGCTTTAAGAGTTCCGGCTTTAATTAAGAAGGCCTATGAGGCACAGAGATACTGAAAAAAACAGAACCAGAGGAACAGTGGAATTGTATGGAAGAGGATCCTGAGTCTCTGATCCTGGCGCAAATGCCCAGATGTACCTTACAGGGAGAGGTCCGTATCAGAAAGAAAGGATGTTAAGGAATAAAATATTAGCATTGGATACTTGGTAGATAGAAGAAAATTGCCAGAAGGGACTGCTGGTCAAGCCTAGTATTTTGCCCGCTAGAGCCCATGCTTATGCCAGAAGGTAATGGTCCAGGATTCATAATATGTCTGAGAGACATTCAGATAAACAGAAGTTGCATCATGAGCTAATGTGCATTGTGCAGACACTGAAGTGCTACCCAACAGCAGAGTTCAAGGAAGAATGACAGAGTGAGCCTGACTTGTTTGATCGGCGACTCCGCTGCCAGCTGAATGGAAAGTGAGGATCAGTGAGAAGCTTGCCCAGAGAGACCAGGTGTTTTCTTTAAAGGAATGGGATGTAGGATGCGTGCGGAGCTGAGCACAATATCCGACTGCATGGCGAAAGACCATTTCGTGAGAGTCTCGACGCCTAGCACCTGCTAGCATAGATGATGTGAGGCGGCATCTCAAGAGATGTTAGCTATGCGGTGTAATACAAGAATCCAGAAGCCTTATACTTCCCCATTGTGGTAGTGAGGAAAGAATGGAACAGTAAGGATGTGTGTGGTTATCACACCTTAAACGTCGGACTATCCTGACTCAGTACACAATGCCCGCATTCAGGATGCTTTGGACTGCCTAAGCAGGAACAAGTGGTGCCTCTGTGCTGGATCTCCTGATGGGTACTACAGATCCCGGCCCCAGAGACCGTGAGAAAATGACCTTTATCTATCAGCTTGGCCTATACTGAATTCGCAAGAGGATACCTCAAGGTTCAAATTACCCCAACCACTTTTCAACGATTGATGAAGCGTGCAGTGAGGACATGAACTTTACTAAGTACCTGGTATACCTAGGCGATGTTATTGTGTTGGCAGCTCACTGGAGGAACATGAGCAGATTATTTAAGATATTGGACCACTGGAGGACTTTGGCCTTAAACTGTCCATTGATAAGTGTCGAGTAATGGAAACCATATCTGTCGAGGCCAGAAGGGAGCAATGAGAATCATCTTGTGTCCCTGAGACTCAAATTTGAGGAGTACCCTCTGGATTAGGGGAAGAGGAAGAAAGGCGTATAGAAAGCACTTTCTCCGCTGCAGCGTGAACGCATCCTGACAGAAAATGCCAGGCCCTGGATTTCTGGAGCAGAAAAGAGGCACTTTTGTGTTGAGTGGTGATGCAAAAAGGTCCAGGTATGGAGTTCCCCCTTCTGCGAATAGAGACTGAACTACGGTTAAGTCGAGAGACCACTCGTGAGGGTCTGCCTCCATTCTGCTGAGATGGTCTGCCAGTTTGTTCTGTATTCCCAGCAGGTAGCCTGCCTGAATAAGAGCCTTGTGATCTAGGCACCATTCCCACACTCTCATTGCTTCCCTGCACAAGGGGTAAGAGTGTGCGCCGTCCTGTTTGTTGATGTAATACATCACTGCCTTGTTGTCCATCTGAAGCAGAATGTTCTTCAAGGCCCGGACTGCATAGAGGATGGCTCTCATTTCCAGGATGTTTATGTGAAGCTGGGCTTCGATCTGAGTCCATGTACCTTGAGTGTGGGGATCCTGACAGTCAGCTCCCCATCCTGACAGGGACACATCTGTGGTGATAGAAATCTGATGATTCAGAGGAGCAAAGGGGTATCCTTTCAGAAGACTGTCCTCTTGCGACCACCAGGTGAGCAACCTCCTGAGAGGTTCTGTTACCTTAATGAGAAAGGACTGAGGATGAGTAGTCGGGGACCACTGAGTACTGAGCATCCATTGAGGGGTTCTCATGTGGAGGCGTGCTAGGGGTACAGTGAACACCGAGGATGCCATGAGACCCAGCTTCCGTTGCATTGAGATAGCTCGAACCAAGCTGTTCTCTCTGATGTATCGGGCCATCTGTAGGATATCGCTCCTTCTGTCCTCTGCTAGAAAAGCTTTCACACAGGAGGTGTCCAAAAGAGTTCCTATGAAAAGGAGCTTCTGGGAGGGCTGCAACTGCAATTTCTTGAGATTTAGCAGGACTCCCATGGATGCGAGGAAGTCTGAGGCCATCAAGAGTTCCTTGCCTGGAAGGGTTTGGTGGAAGCCAGTCGTCCAGATATGGCAACACTTGTATTCCGATCTTTCTGAGGTGTGCTGCAAGAATTGCATAACACTTTGTAAAATCTCACGGCGCCGAGGATAGCCCAAAGGGCAGGACTCTGAATTGATGATGTTGGCCCAAAGCCACAAACCTTAGGTATTTGTGATGTTTTGGGTGAATAGGAATATGTTGGTAAGCATCCTGCATGTCCAGGGAAGCTAACCAATCGTGTTGATGAAGCAAGGGCAACAGGGTTCCCAGTGACATCATTTTGAACTTTTCCTTGGGAAGAAATCTGTTCAGTTTTCTGAGGTCCAAAATGGGGCGCATGCCCCCAGTTTTCTTTGGAACAAGAAAGTAGTGGGAGTAGAACCCTGTGTTCCGTTGATCCAACGGAACTATTTCTACTGCCCTGTTCAGAAAGCCCTGTATCTCAGAGGCGAGAAGTTCTGACTGAACTGTCGACAGTCTGGGCTGTCGTTTGGAGGAGAAGATCTGGAGGGGTCTCTAAAAGATTGAGGGAATATCCCTCGCGGATTATCCAGAGGACCCATTTGTCTGATGTTATGGTCTTCCAGCGGTTGGAAAACTGACTCAGACGACCCCCCACTGCTGAGAGAAAGTCCCCCTCTGGCAGCTGAGGAGTGACATGGGCCAGAGGCAGAAGGTAGCACTGGGCGCTTTGGGTCCTTGTGCTTTCTGTTGCGTTTTCTTTTGAGGCTTGGTTTTTATTAAAACCTCCCCCGCCTTTGCCTCAAAAGGACTGACGGTTGTGAAACTGATGCTTATTAACACCCCCACGAGAAGGGGTGGGAGCAGGTCGAGCCAATTTAATGGCAGACCTAGTCTTTTGAGTGGCTTCAGAGCTTGCTCTACTTGAGGACCAAAGAGTACATACGAAGATGCGCCATAACCTGTTGCTGGGCATCATTAAGTGAAACCTGAAGTGTGCAGCCAGGAGTGGCGGTGAGTACAGATGCCTGCCGCTGTCACCCAAGAAGCAGTGTCAAAGCATCCATAGCTGCTTTAACCTGCTGGTTGTTGGAAATACCCGGTTATGGTTTGAAGTAGCTCCAATTAGAGTCCGACTCCAGCAGAGCTTCTACCATTTGTTTGAGCGAATGCCAGAAAATACTTATATTGAGAAAAATAGCCCTGGTAGCTGGCATACGATACCAGGGTAGATGCAGCAAGACTGTCTTACCTAAGGTGTCTATCTTGTGAGATTCTTTGTTTATAGGCCGGGCTGAAGATGCCTGAGGGAGGATGGCCTTATCATTCTCCGCTAGGACTACAATAGGGTCCATAAAGGCCTGGGAAGCCAAGATGGGTCAATCTTTGGGAGCAGCATACTTTCTATCTATGGACTTAGCCACAGAAGGAATGAGAGCGGGATTATTCCATACCATTTGAGAAAGCGTTTCAAAGAAGGGCTGTACCGGAGGAGTCAAATCCATAGGGATCTCCGGAACATGGAGGTATTGGAGTCTTAACAGCTTCCCAGGATTGATATCTGTGGTCTGGAGAGAAAGAATGGAATTCAAATTTTTCAGCAGAGACTTAAAAGACAGGTCTTCGACAAGAGGCTCTGCTACAGGATGAGATCCTTCACATCATCACCCATGCGAAGGTCTGGGTCAGGCTCAATGTCATCTCTGGCAACCCTGAATCCTGGACGGCGTCTAACAGGCCTCGGTGTCGAAAACCGCATGGCACTGAAGACAGAGCCGACGGGCGCATGGTGCAACAACCCTAATGGTGCCAAGGATGGCGCAGACAGGCGCATAGATGCCGAGACAGCTGGAGCGAGCCACTGATGCCGAAAACATCACAAGGTTCGAAAAACAGGATCTGAGGAGAAAGAAGGATGAATACCAAGAGATGAGGCATCGGTGTGGCCCCTGCGCCACAGCCTGTTTGAGAGGTACCTAAAACACAGAGTTGTCGGCACCGAGACGGCGCGTCGTGACTAGGGAGGCCCAACCGCTCACCCGATCCCCTGAAAAGCCCTGGCCATCGGTGCTCTCCCCCACAGGTCTTGGACAGCTGCAGCAGGCAGCACCCGCTATTGGCACACTGTGCCTCCTGGCTGCACCTCTCTCGGGTGTGTGAACCCAGCTGCTCTAGTCTCCTGCCTCGGACGTTGTGCAGGCGCTGCCTGCACGTTTCCACCTCGCTGCACTGGTTACTGTACTCCTGTGCCCTCTGCCTTCCCAGCGCTTTCTTCTTCTTCTGCCTCCCAAGTGCCCTCTGTGGTGCACTGCCTGCTGGTCTAGCGGATGACTGGAGGCTACATGGTCGTCGCGTTTAGACAGCAGACGGTAATGTTACAGCCTTGAAACCATTTCTGTAACCGTTGTAAAAACCACCTCCTGACAGAGTTTCTACAATAGTTGCGGAACGCCTGCTGTAACGTTACTAGTATAAACGCACGCCATTACCGATGCGGTTTACACCCTCCGTAACGTTACAGAAGGGTTTTCGGGCTGCAGTGTGGACAGGGCCAGAGCTAACTACTTTCTACATCAGCGAAGCTCTGGGGGGGTCCTCGAGCAGGAGGACAGAAATAATCCCACCCTCTTTATCCTCTTCCTACAATGGGGAGGAGGGTTTAGACAGAGATCCTGCCTATTGGATCTTCTACCTGGGAAGTCAACTGTTTGTTGAATAATTGGCATCAGAACAGTTTGAATGTTTTTATAGTTTTCCAAGATGGAGATGGACTGCACTTGGGTGGGGCGCACTAATGGTGTTTCGTCAAGGTCAAAATGGCTATCTTAGGCATTGTTTGCACATACAATATAAACAGTCTAACAAGCCCTGTTAAGAAGTAAGGTCCTTAGTCTTATTAAGAAATCAGCTGCGTATTATGTGTTCCTACAGGAGACTCATCTCTCCGAGAGGGAGCATGGTAAATTCCGTAAGCTGGGGTTTAAAGAGATGGCTGCTTGGTCTTATAAGAATGGTAGATGAAGAGGCACAATGGTGTTAATACCTCATAAGTCGCAGTTTGAAAAGCTTGATGTTGAGGTTGATGAAGAGAGGCGATATGCCCTCATGAAGGGTAAAGTGGAATGCCAGCTGCTGACATTGGCATCAGTGTACTTCCTGTACCCCATCAGGACTATAGGGCTTTTTTTTTTTTTAGCTGTTGCAGGGTGGGGGTGGGGATCATGGTCTGTGGGAGGGACTTGAACTTAGCTTTTAACCCTACTTTAGACACAACCTCTCAGATTCCGAGAAATATAGAAACATAGAATTTGAGGCAGATAAGGACCGCTTGGCCTACCCAGTCTGCCCATTTCCTACCTAATGGATAAGCTGCAGATCTTAGTTAACCACAGCCTACTTCTTCCTACCCCCACCCCTAGAATTGCCTTATTACTGTCCCATGCATGCTTGAATTCCACCACTGTTTTTGACTCCACAACCTCCTCTGGAAGGCAGGTTCCATGCATCCAACCCTCTCTGTGAAAAATACTTCCTTAAATTACCTCTGAGCCACCCCCCAAGATCCCATCAGGTGGCCAGGAAGGTTTCTAAGTTGATGAGGGAGCTGGGCATACTAGATGTGTGGAGGTACGGACATGGAAGGCAGAGGGGACTATACCTACTTCTGTGCTACTCATAGCATGCATTCTAGGCTTGACTATTTTTTGGTCCCGAGGGATGAGATCTCCAGGGTATAAGAGTCCTGGATTGGGGATTTCGTCCTTTCGGACCATGCACCTTTGTACATGCGCCTGGGAATTGGGGGGATCTGTAGGAACACATTCTGGAGACTCAATATTTCCTTGCTTAAAGACAAGAAAACAAGGGACCAGATAGTAGAAACCTATCAGCAATTTGTGTCGGAGAATGAGGGGCAACACACATCACAGACCATGCTGTGAGACACGACGGAAGCCGTTCTCCGAGGGAAATTTATCAAGATAGCAGTTAGGAAGAAAAGGGAGTGAGAGGGGAGAAAGATAATTCTTTTGGAGCAAATAAAAGTACTGGAGGATGCACAGAAGCAAAAGTTTTCTAGAGAGGGTGAGGCAGCTTAAATCCCTGAAACAAGAGCTGGGAGTGCTGTTGGACTACAAGGTCGAACAGAAATTATTGTTTTGAAGGCAGAAGTACTATGAGGGGGGCCCGAGATCGCTTAGGCTGCTAGCTAGTAGACTGAGAGCACAAAGGGCCAGAGCCACAATTTTGGCTTTGTAGTATGATAGGCAGAAAAAAATGGTGTATAGGGTCACGGAGGTAGCTGAAGCCTTCCAGGAATTTTATGAACGATTGTATGCCTAGGAGACCTCCTCACAGGAAAGGACAGAGTCCTTCTTAAATGAACTGAAGATTCCAACATTATAACCTGAGCAGGGAGGTGTGCTGATGCGTCCGCTTTCAGCAGAGGAAGTTAAGGCAGAGATTGGGAGGCTGAGGATAGGGAAGTGCCCAGGGACGGACAGGTTCCCAGCAGAGTTTAAGTGTTTTAGACTTCATCTCCAGCCCCTGATGCTGAGAGTTTTCTCAGAGGGTCTGGGGGAAAGGGAGGCAGCTCTGCCCTCTTGGGCTCGGGTGCTAATTGGTGATATGCAAGCGGGAAAGAATCCTCAGATGTGCTTCCTGTCCCATCTCTCTACTAAACACAGACTATAAGATCCTGACTTCCATTGTGGCTAAAGAATCCAACAATATCTCCCTTCCTGATATAATTGGACCAGAATGGGTTTGTCCCAGGCATGCAGGCCCAGGATAATCTTCGACGGATGATCCATCTTATTGACCACATAAATATGACCAAAACCCTGGCAGTGTTAATGAGCCTTGATGCCGAAAAGGCATTTGATAGGGTTGACTGGGACTTTCTGGGGTGTGTCCTTTCCCAGTGTGGGTTCCCGAAAGAATTCATACCGTTAATCTTTAAGCTAAAGTATATGATTCCCCTAGCACATATGTTAGAGCGAATGGCCATGTATCAGCTGCTCTGAACTTAGGTAGAGGCATGAGACAGGGTTGCCCTTGTCTCCATTGCTCTTTGCTCTGTATATAGAGCCCTGGCTCAGTCTATCAGGAAAATGAGAACATAAAGGATACAGATCAGTGGGTTTGAGCATAAACTGGCCCTCTCGCACAGATGACGTACTACTGTACATCTCTGAAACAGGATCTCCCTGCCTGCTATGTTTCAGCAGTTGGAGGAATACTCATCTTTCTCAGGATATAAGTTGAACCGTAGTAAAATGGAAGTGCTGAGCTTAAATTACGTCCCTGACCCGGAGTTGCACCAAAGATACCTGATGGGATGGGATCTGAGGCAGATGGGTTACCTGGGTATCAAGATGGGTCTTGGTACTGGCCAGTTGTGGGAACTTAATTTTCTAGGGACATGGATATGTTGTTCATCCACACTATCTGGCAGGTTCCTTGTGGATGAACAACATATACCATTCCTAGAACTCCTGTTACAGGTGAGTAACCTGTATATCCTCCCTTGATTTCACAATTAAGGGTGGATTTTGAGAGGTGGGCCCTTCTTCCCCTTTCCATCTACTCCAAGACACAAGCACTGAAGATGAATGTTCTACCCAGGTTGCTTTATTTGTTTCAATGTGTCCCCTGCTCAGTCCCACAGAAGGAACTGAATGCATGGAAGTGTATGTTCTTTGTTTTTCTTTGGAGCAAGGATAGGCTCAGGGTACGGAGAGCTCTGCTTTATCCCCCAAGGCCGAGGGTGGACTGGCTTTTCCAAACCTACAGGGTTACTGGGCAGCAGCCCAGATGAGGATGGCCTTGCTGTGGGGTAGCCCAGGGTTTGATTCCCATTGGAAGAGGATGGACTTGGAGATACAGAGCGACCCCCCAACGGCCCTTTTTCTTAATGATGGAGTACAAGCACTAGAGGTGGGGTACACTGGAACACAGGCAGTATTGGAAGGTAGGAGGCGGGAGCAGTCCGGGGTTTTTTTTTTTTAACTAAGAGGCAATTATGGTGATTTTGCTGGTGGGCTTATGACTGTCACTTCCCTGCAGCATCGATGGACCCCTGGTTTAGGAGATGGGCCAAGAAGGGATTCCACTCTCCATACCAATCGTTGATAACAGACAATGTCATATCTTTTGAGGTGGTCAGACAGACAGACATTTGGCCTTCAGTATAATAATACCTTACAATTATACCAAATCAGAGATTATGTCCATAACCAGATAAAACACCTGAGTGAAAGGGACGGTGAGGGGAAGGAACCTCCATTTCGGAGGATCTGGTCATATGGGGGGGAGGTGCCATCTCCCTACTATATCAGGGATTTTTGTCTGACTTGTCTTTGCCCACAGAGCATGTCAAGACTAAGTGGGAGCTAGACCTAGGGATTACTTTAACAGGAAGACAATGGGTAGGTAGTATGCAAGTACATGGAGACAACAGGGTCCCAGTCTGGCAGGAATTTGGCTGGAAACTTAGATCTAAATTTTTTTTTAGAGTATCAGCTCAGGAGGTTCACTATGCCCCAACAGTTGGAGCAGTTTGTTGGAGGGAGTGTGGCCATGACCGCGCTTCCCAGGCACATATTTTCTGGACCTGCCAGGTGCTCATGGACTATTGGACAGAGGTAGGACACCATTTGGGTAGAATTTTCCAGCTTCAGCCAATGCTGGATCCGGAACATTTGGTCTTGGAGGTGTTGCCAAGGGAGGTTAGGGGCAGGGAGGCAGTTTATTTGTGGTTGGTCTGACTTTAGCTGCCATTGAGGCATTACTAAGAAGTGAGGTCAGAAGATACCACCCTCGATAAGGGACTGGAGAGATTTATAGATAGTACACATTAATGGAAGAGAGTCACTTTTGGCCTCCGTCAGCAAACACATCTCTATCAAAATAGATGTACTAGATGGCACCTATATGAGTTTGACATGAATTAAGGGATCTGGACCCCCATGAGACAGAGGTGACAGGCTTTGGTTTGCCCCACCCTGGATGTGACTCCTTTTCCCTATGGTGCAGGCCTAGTGCAACTCCATCTTACGGGTTAGACCTGAAGGTCAATGATTTTTGTTGTTAATCTGAGCGATTTACAGACCTATTAGACTTTGAAATATTACCAGTAATCAGAAGTGTGATTATCTATATGTATAAACTTTCTTGTCGATTACTGTTTCTGTAACAAAGAAAGTGATGTACATTGTGGCTGTTCTGAATGATGACTATAGCCCACAGTGGCATAACAAAATAGAGTATAAAAAAATTACCATAGTTACCAAAGACTAGATACATAAAATAGTCTCTGTTGGCCAAAAGTTAGGTGGCTCCACAGTGTTATCTATTGTTATACAATATTAAGTAAAGTCAGCTAGAAATATAGAACAAAGGACTCATAAAATATGCAGAATATAGTGCAGTATTGCATAAATCCACATGGTGGCAGTGTAGGCTGTACAGTAACATCTCAGAAGCTAAGCGAACGACGCTTGTAGCATGTTTCATAGCATAAGCAGCATATAGATTACAATTATACTCCTGGCTACTTAAATTTATGTGGTAAGTGCTAGCGCCCTATATGTTGGTACATTATGTATTAGGGCTGTGCAAATGCCTTTTTTGAATATTAGGTATTTGGGGCCAGGAGGAGGTTGAATAAAATGTTAAAAAAAAAAAACCCCCCTTCCTGGCCAACAGTAGAACAAAAATTATAATCCCTTCATGTCTAGTGGTCCCACCCTCCTGCCGATTGCCAGCCCAAACTGAAGAATCACCTCCCACCCCTGCCGGATTGCCATCAATTTCCCAATCTCATTGTTTAAAAATAAAAAAAAAAATGTCCTGTCTTCCTGGTGTCCAGTGGACCCCTCACCCACACCCTGCCAACAAATATAATCCCTGGTGCCCTAGTTGTCCCACCCACCACTCCCAGTGATCCACATTGAAACTTAAGAACCAGATTTCCATCAATTTCCCAGTCCCTGTTGTCTACAAATAAAAAAATTCCTGTCTCCTGGTGTCTAGTGGTCCCACCCTCCCTCGGCTGATTACTGGCCCAAATTTAGGAATCCCCATGAATTTCCATCAATTTCCGGTCCCTGTTGTCTACAAATATAATTAAAAAACTCATGTCTCCCTGGTGTCCAGTGGACCACCCCCACCCTCACACCCTGCCAACAAATATAATCCCTGAGTGTCTAGTGGTCCCACCCTCCCAGCTGATTACTGGGCCAAACTTAAGAATCCCCCCACCTCACCCCTGCCAAGATTGCCATCAATTTCTCAGTCAGTCCCGTTGTCTAAAAATAAAACAAATGTCCCGTCTCCTGGTGTCCAGTGGACCCCCACCCTCCCATCAGATAACTTTCAGTGTGCTCACCCCTGCCCCCCAGTACCCGGTAGACAACCTGCACAGCCCTCCACTCACCTCAAGGGCGGAAGCCCGACTGAGCACTTTAATGAATGAAGCGTGTGCAGCTCATTCTGAAGTGCTCAGTTGGTTACTAACCATGGAGAAATAGTGGAAAGGCTGCCAGTAACCAGCTCGAGGGGTATTGTGAAAGTGTGCACCTGAAATTTATCTGATGGGAGAGTGTCCACTGGACACCAGGGAGACAGGAGTTTGTTTTATTTGTGAACAATGAGGATCGGAAATTGATGGAAATCTCGGCGAGATTTAAGTTTTGCTTGATAATCATCTGGGGATGGGACCACTAGACACCAGGGATTATATTTGTTGGCAGGGTAAGTGGGGGAGAGGTCCACTGGACACCAGGGAACAGGAATTTGTTTTATTTGTAAACAGGACCAGGAAATTGATAGCAATCTTGAGGGGGTTCTTAAGTTTGGGCGGTGATCAGCTGGGGGTGGGGGTGGAACCACTAGACACCAGGGATTATATTTGTTTTCTGCTGTTGGCCAGAGGGGTTTGGGGCAAAAAGGCTATTTTTTTCATTTTAGCAATCCCTGGCGAATACCTCTTGAATAGTGGGCTGTTCGGTATTGGTCCGAATATTCGGATAGCCCATTATTCATGGTATTCAGAAAATGATATTCGGGGATGCACAGCCCTATTATGCATCATAACATATATATATATATATATATATATATATATATATATATATATATATATATATATGTATATGTATATGTATATGTATATATATATATATATATATATATATATATAGTCTTAAGGAGCACAGTGGGTATCCAGTTAGTGTCAGGACCTCGCATAACATGTTGATCCAGTCTGACAATCTCAGTGTTGTATACTATATTAACAAGTGTGTGTGGGGGGGGGACGCATTCGTATCCCGTATGCAGGGAGGCCATGAGAGTGTGGTACTGGGCAATAGACCACAATCTGGTCCTCACGGCGTTTCATAACCGAGGTGTGCTAAACACTCTAGCGGACAGTCTCAGCCGGACACAGTCCAGCATGCAAGTATGGGAACTTCTCTCATCTGTCAAAGCAGATCTGTTCGTCAGATGGGGTCATCCAGAGTTGGATCCCCACTCAACGAAAAACTGCCCAGTTTCTGCTAGCTAGATCCAGGGCCTGGGGTTTTCTGGTGAGATGCGTTGTCCCTCTCCTGGAGCGGGAGGATCCTTTATGCCTTCCCGCCATTTCCTCTGATTCAGAGGGTGCTAATCAAGCTGCAGATGGGGGGCAGCATGATCCTGGTAGCATCATTCTAGCCACGGCAGATATGGTTTCCATTACTCCAACAGTTAGCAGAGGAACCTCTGGTCCCTCTGACTCTCTGCAGGGATCTGTTGATGCAGGCTTGTGGGACTCTGGTCAAGTCTCTTTGTCTTCATACCTGGCTCCTGAGGACATAGCCATTGGCCAGTTTGGGGTATCCCAGAGGGTGGTGGTGGGTGTTTTCCTGGCCACTTTGAAGCCCTCCACTCGAGCCATTTATGCCATGAAGTGGAAGAGGTTTGCCATCTGGGCTTCTACACATGATCTGGACCCTTTCTTGTGTCCCGTGAGACAGATCTTGGACTACCTGGTATCACTGTTGGACTCTGTCTCCAGTACTCTTCCCTCAAGGTGCACCTTCAGGCTATCTCAGCCTTTCATGAGCCTGTGGGTGGCTGCAGCATGGCTCAACTGGATGTCTTCTGTACCTTTCTTAGAGGCATCCTACATCCCAGCACCTCCAATCCGTTCCCCTGTCCGCCTTGGGATTTGAATTTTGTTTTGGAGAAGTTGACCTTGTCTCTTCTTGAGCTAGCGAGACTTGTGAGCTATGCTTTCTTCCTGGAAAACATTATTTTTGGTTGCTATTACTTCTGCTGAAGGATTTCAGAGCTTCAGGTCCTCTGGTGCGAGGAGCCTTATTTGATTTTCACAAAGACAGGGTGTCTTTGTGCAATTAATCCTAAGATCTTACTTAGAGGGGCTCTTGCAGCAGGTAACACCTTTGGACTGAAGTCGGCGGCAGGCGCTTCAGGACCCCATGGAAACTTCTAGCTAGCAATATACAGCGGGGACTGCCCTTGATGTTGGCCTGCCATTGATGCCACATATGGTAGAAAAGGGGCAGTCCCAGCCCATCCCAGTTCTTTTCCGCCCGTCGACTGTGCAGGTTAGACCTCCGTGGACACCTTCAGCTAGTCGAGCCACCATTTCAATCGCGCTCCCCTGCATTTTATTTTTGTCGACAAATGAATTTTTCTACAAAATTCTTCATGCATGTTTTGTTCTCCATTCTCAATCCAGAGGCAGCAAACAAAGTATGTGTGCGGCAAGTAGATCCCTCATAAGGGCGGCCATTCGTCCTGCCTCTTCTGTCTAGGCCCGGACCACGATGTAGAGGCCTACCAGTATTGCCAAGATTTCAACCAGCATACTCGGGTGTGCCGCCAAAAGACCTCAAAGCTTTCTTGCTCACCAAAAATCTATCTGAGATGGAGAAGGAGCTTCACCAGAAGAGTTCATCCTCTTCCCCGGCCTCCGGGGCCTCTGCTTCCTCCTCCTCTTTGCAAAGGAGAAGAAATTGAGTGGCAAACACAAGCACAGGAGAAACTCAGTAGGATTCCCACTTGCGGTCCCTTACCAAGTCGGCCACCACTCCTGGGTCCCCCATGGGGAGTCAGCTCCTTCCACTGTGGCTGCCCTTTCACTCTCTGGGCTCCGGTGACCAAACCTCCCTCCCTTATCACTGTTGTGGGAGAAGGTTCTTGGGACCAGGGACCTTATCCCCACTTCACAGCCTCTCAAGCTTAAGCCTGTTGTCCCTGGGGCTCTAAGCCGAGTGGCTCAGCCGGTGATCTTTGGGCGACATGCCCTTGCCTGTCACTCTCATGGCCTGATTGTCTGCAGAGTCATCCCCAGCGTTAGGGGCAGACTCCAACAGACTATGCCCAGGACTGTCGCCTTCCTCCGGGAAAGAGGGGCATCCGTCTTGCTCAGGAGCCAGCTCTCTGATCCTGGCGTCAAGTCCTTGGCGGCCGCTGGCTGAATCGCCAGTCCAGCACCAGCCTACGCCAGTTCCTTTGACGCCAGCTTCCCCGACATCACCTGGGGTGACTCCGTTGCCACCTAGCCCTCCTAAGTTGCCCCCTGGGCTCAACCGATGCCAGATGGCCCGACGCCTGATGGTCGAACATCGGGTACAGACCGTCCAACGCCAGATGGCTCTGTCCCTCTGGGTCAGACGCCCGATAACTCTGGTCGGCCTTCCCCGACACCTGAGTTACCTCAGCCTGACGACCAGATGCTGTGGCCTTCTAAGTCTAATCCCCCAATGCCTGATGCACCAGCCTCGCCGCCAAACCCTCCACAAGCCCTGAATGTACTTTCTGCGGTCTGGTGCATGCAAACATACGAAATGCCATACGGTTTGTCGAGTCTGCTTGATTGTGCAGCTAGCCCCTCATCTCGCGGTGGCCCCTTCCACTCCTCTCTTCCTTAGATTTACCCCTCCCCCTCACCCTGTCCCATCCCCTTTTGAAACTACCCACTGTCTTACAGGCCACCACCTCCTGTGGTAGAGTGTTCCACTTGCCCACCTCCTTTTCCTTGAAAAACTGTCTCTTTACCTCACTCCTGAATCTCCCCCCAACCCCCCAAGTCTGAGACTGTGCCTCTGTGTTCTTTCCTCCTCTTAATTGGAAGATCCCTCTGTTAGAGTCTTGTTCATCCTTTTCAAGTACTTAAAGGTCTCAGTCATGTCCCTCTATCCCTCCTCTCCTCCAATGAATACATATCTAGCTCGCTCAGCCTTTCCTTGTGGGGCTTGCCTCCAATCCCTGGATCATCTTTGTTGCTCTATGCTGCACCTCCCAGCAATCTGACATCCTTCCTCAGAGCAGGGTGCCAGAACTGCATGCAGTACTCCAGGTGCAGCCTGTACAGGGAGGACTGCCTCCCTACTTCTGGAGAAGATTCCCCTCGCTGTGCACCCCAGCATCTTGTTGGCCTTCGGTGTCGTCTTCCTACTCTGAGCAGAACTGTTCATGCTCCCCGTTATAAGTACCCCTAGGTCCTTTTCCTCTATGGTGTTACCCAACTGTACTGCTCCCAGATGATAGTCCCTCCCCTGGTTCTTTGCTCCAAAGTGCATTACCTTGCACCTCTTGGTATTGAACCCCAGCTGCCATATTTCTGACCATTCCTGCAGTTTAGTTAGGTCATCCTGTAGTCCCTTCCATCCCTCAATGTCATTAACCACCGCCCCCTAGTGGGCCTATTTTAAAGATAAAGAGGCCCCTAAGGAACCTTCCAAGCCTGCCCCTCAGGAGCCACGTCTGGACAAGCCTCTGGTTCACCCACCTACTCTTATACCCAGGGGAACCACTCAAACACCAGATGGGGGTGACACCCCCCTTCTTAAGGGATGACCTGCAAGAAGCCACGTTAGTCTTCCCCTTCCCCGGATTCAGGGGATATAGACAGTTACTCCTTCTCCTCTTCAGGCTGCGAAGACTCGGACCTTCCTTCGGAGCCCAAGGGTGGTAAGGACACCCCTCGTTCCCCACCTGATGACCCATAATTTATGGATGTAATGCAGCACATCCAGCAGCTGAATTGTTGGGACACAGCAGAGCTGGATCCAGGGCGACATCGGTTGGCCTCTTTTCTCAGGAGGAAGGACACCCTGCATATGGTGGTCCCCCCCACTTGTGGAGTCCTATAAGGACATCAACAGGGCAGCCTGGAAGTACCTCTTTTCTATGCTGGATGTCTCCAAAAAGTCAGACTGGCTATATAGTGCACCCAGAGAGGACCCCTTTTACGGAGAGCACTCAGAGGCAGACTCAGTTGTGATTAGTGCTGCCCATGATCGCTCTAGGCATCCTAGACACAGTATACAACCTTCAGACAAGGACTCCAAGCAATTCGACCACTTGGCCAAAAAGGTGTATTCCTCAGCCATGTGTGCTATTTGATCTCAGAACTTCCTTGCCCTCATGGTTCAGTACCAGAACTCCTTGTGGGATGAGGCAGTGGCTCAGGCCATCCCAGATTGCCCAGGAAGGTTGGAGTTGATGGCCATTTTAAAATCAGGCTTTTACATAAGTAATCACATCCTCTGAGCCTCTTATGATATGATGGACTCTGCGAGAAGGGCCTCCGCAGTCTGTATCCGCCATTATTCCTGGTTGAGGATATCTGGTTTTGCTCCAGACATCCAATCTAAAATCATGGATGCTCCTTTCAGGGGCCCCATCCTGTTTGCTGGAGACTCACAAAATATAACTTGCCTGCAGGAATCCAGGAGAGCCATCAGATCCTTACACATTATGCACAAATCTCTGCCCAAACAGCATCCTAAGTAGTCCTTTCAGAGGAATGCCAAACAGCAACCTAGAGGACAGCAGCAGAGAGAAGGATTCAAGCGGAAGGCTTCCATCCCTACTTCCGGAGGTTCTGCACCTTTGGCTCCTAGAAAACCCCCAAGACCACGCTCCCCCTCCCAGGCTGCTCAGCCTGACTCATTGCCAACCCCTACCCTGGCCAGAAGCCTTAGGGGAGGCGGTGGGGGTATTGATTTTCCTTGCACATAGAAGAATGGCATCATATTACCACAGATTAGTGGGTCCTGCAACTCATCAAAAGGAGTCACACTTTGGAGTTCACCGAAATGCCCCCAGATAGCCCACCGGTCCCCTCCCTTTACTCTGACTCGCAGTGCTCTCATCGCAGAGGAGATCAGGGCCCTCCTGCAAAAGTGGGCCATAGAGCCAGTCCCTTCGGCACAACAGAGGAAAGGGTTTTACTTGTACTTCTTCCTGGTGCCAAAGAAAACCGGGACCTTCACCCTATCCTGACCTCAGCCACCTGAATCAGCACATAGAGTACAGATGATTCCAGATGGTAACTCTGCTCTGTCTCCTTCCTCTCCTCCACTGAGGGATTAGTTATGCTCCTGGACATGCAGGATGCATACCTCCACATTCTGGTTTTTCAACTCCACAGGAGGTTCCTTCATTTCCGCTTCCAAGGAAGTCACTACCAGTTCAAGGCACTGCCTTTCGGCCTATCCTTGGCCCCCAGGATTAAAAAGTGTAGCCAGAAATTTCCATTTTGTACAAACTCTCCAACAGTTACACCCCCCAATTAGAAAATGTACACATCCTTTCCAAATGGCACCCCCTTCCAAACAAGTCAGATTGTTGTCGGATGACTTCTCTACTCTCTATAAAGAGGTTATACATGTATTGGACACTCCACAGTGGCCTACACTAACAAATACTACAGATTAGAATGATAATATTAACAGAGTGGCGTATATGGTTTGTGTGAGCACTCAACAAAACTGTACACATGTGTACAGTGGTATACCTTCTACACCCTAATTTCACCAAATGCCTTGCAGTTGTGCCACAGCTCTAAGGAGACACAGCCATTATGTCTTCCCTTACCTGGACAGCTGGCTTCTGACCGCTCCCACTGGAGACCAGCTCCTCCACACCATGCAGGCCATTTTCTCCTGTTTCAGGGCCTAGGAGTTACCTTAAGTCTCCCTATGTCCTCTCCTCTCCTTGGCCAAGCCAACGACTGCAACACATAGGGCAATTCTGGACAGGCGCAAGGCAAAGCCTTTCTCCCTCAAGACAGAGCAGAGTACCTTCAGATGCATGCTCAACAGATTTCCTCCTTTCGTCAGCTTTCGGCCAGGTCTGTCCTAAGACTCTTGGGACTCATGGCAGCAGCCATCGCCAAGTCCACCTGGCCAGACTGTACATGAGGGTGATTCAGTGGAGTCTGAGAGTTCAATGGGACCAACGTTCAGATGACCTGGAGCAACCTGTCATGGTGTTGAACCCAATGTAACAGACATTGGCATAGTGGTTGAATTCCTCCAACCTTTCCAAAGGGGTTTGCCTGCGGAAGGAATCTTCCAGAGTCAGATCCTAACCACAGACTCATCAGGCCAAGGCTGGGGAACCCACTTGGCAGACCATCAGACACAAGGGACGTGGTCTCAGCAAGAGCTCAGTCTCCCTATCAATGTCCTGGAGATTAGGGCGATTCTGTATGCCCTTCAGGCATTTCAGACAGTTTATCAGCCCCCCTGTTGATCCAGATGGACAACATGTCGGTGGTCTTTTACATCAGCAAGCTGGGGGACTCATTCTTATCCCCTCTGCCGGGAGGCCATGAGAGTCTGGTTATTGGCAGTGGACCATCACCTGGAATTGATAGTGGTCCACATTCCAGGCATGCTAAATATTCTGGCCAACAGTCTCGGTCCAGGGCCCATGAGTGGGAGCTTCATCCCACAGTGGCAGAAGATCTCTTTGTCAGATGGAGACATCCAGAATTGGATCTATGTGCCTCCACATCCAGTGAAAAACTGCCCAGTTTCTGCTTGCTGGATCCGGGGCCTGGTGTTTTCTGGAGACGTGTTGTCCCTCTCTTGACGGAGAGGTTCCTTTATGCATTCCTCCTTCCCTTTACTGCAGCAAGTCCTTCTCAAGCTGCAGTTGGAAGGAGCAGAGATGATTCAGGTGGCATCCTTCTGGCCATGCCAGATTTAATTTCCGCTGCTCCAGCAATTCGCAGTGGAACCTCCGATTTCCATGCCCCTATGCTCAGACTTGCTGTCCCAGAAGCAAGGAACCCTGGTCCATCTGGATCTCAGATCTCTGCATCTTCATTAATGGCTCCTGCAGACGTAGCTATTTCCAGGTTTGGGGTAGTCCCCAGGGTAACGGATGTCTTGGTAGCCACTAGGAAGCCTTCCACTAAGGCCACTTACACTATAAAATGGAAGCAGTTCTGCTTCAGACAACATGAAGTCTTGCTGTATTCAGACATAATGCAGTTAGCCCCAGCACTTGAACTGCCCCAGAGAGGAAAGAGTTAACTCTATGCAGAAGCATAGAACATTGAGCTCGAGCTCGGTTTTCAAACCTCTGTCTGTGGTACTTCCCAGTGTAACCGTCACATTCTTTACTCCGCCTAACGGTGAAGTCACTCCGGAGATTTAATCTGCTCAGTTCGGTTAAAGAAAAATAAAGCGTTCGGTTTAAACCGCATATTTTTATTATTTTCGGATTTCCAGTCTCTGTCTACGGTACAGGTAGTATGTAGATAGGTAGTGACTGTGTTTTATTTTGTTAAAAAGAGTGGAAATTGTCTTTCTTAGGTTTCTTTCCATTCGGTCCGATTTGGAACCGACTTTGTAAAATTTTTCTCTCTTTCTGGGACTAGTGTGGTGTTCCAGTACAGATCGGTTTCAGAAGAACCGGACTTTTGCTGGTTCTTTTAAAAAGCCCGTGACACGGTTTGTAACCGGTCGGTTGCTTTATTACCTGGCTTGAAAGCTTCTATAGGGTAATTTGTTAGGTTGGCCATGTCTGAAAAGCAAGAAGAAAAGCGGTCCCACTAGGTTTTAACACTGTAACACTGTACTAAGAGTGTGGGGAGGCCTTTACTAAGGCCGACCCCCCACCATCTGTGTTTATTGTCTGAGGTTTGACCACCTCAAGTCAGACTGCCAAATCTGTAAGAACTTTCCTAAAACCACTCTAGATAAAAGACTGAGTAGGCTGAAGGAAAGGGAGGCCGAGAAGTCCATAGATCGGATGGCCCAGCCTGGTTCAGTTGTGGCCAAACCTGAGGAAGTGCCTACTGACCTGGCGATACCTCCGGCAAAGGAGAGCTGACCCGAGGGGTCGGTTCAATCAAAGAAAAGGCGCACGTCTGCCGGTTCGGATCCTGTATCCCACTGTCCAACCGCGGACAAAATAGCCAAAGCGATTGGTATTATCCAGTCGCTTAGACCGGTTCCGTCTGAACCGATACCGCCGGTTTGGTCGGATCAGTCTCCTCCGGATTATGAGCCAGATGCTTATTATGAGGAGTGGGAGGGAGACGAAGACTATCCCGGTGATGACGATGATGATGACGACGATGAAGGGGGTCTGGATGTGCCCATTGAACCGGACATCTCCCCAGACAGGCCCTCAGGGGTGTCTCCTCCCAGGCTCTCTGAGTCCCTTCACACTTTTGTTTTACAAAGGTGGCACAACCTACAGCTTCCCTTGGTTGAAGCAGCAGAGAGGATGAAAGAGCCTGATTTTGTAGAAATGATGGACATCCCAGAGTCCAAAAGCTGTCTATCCTCTTCATAAATGTTAGGAAACAGACACACAAAATTTTACAAACCCTAATTCAATACCTCCTGTGGATAAGAGAATGGACAGGAGGTGTTTATCAGCTAAGCTGCAGAGTTCCTTTATAGTCATTGCAGCCATGTTGAGGTTAGTGCAGGCTGCAGCCTGTGACAGAACTAACATTCCTTTGGCTTCACACTCCCGAATAAGGACTCCAGGAAAGTGGATGCCATGGCCAAAAAACAATATTTGACATCCTCTTTGGGACTCAAGGCAGGCTACTTATATGGCCTACACAGCCCAGGTACCAGAAATCCAGATGGGACACTGTTCTGGAACTGGCTAAACAGGCCTCTCCCCAGCTAGCCAAGGAGCTGGAGGTGATGGCTGCTGATGGAATTGAGGCATCCAAAATACAATTTCATGCTGCTGTGGACGCCAATGATGTGTCATCTAGAGTCATAGCTACATCTGCGTCTCTCAGAAGACATGCTTGGCTCTGATGTACTAGCCTTCACAGGAAACCCAGATTAAGGCCATGGATTTTCCTGTAGTAGGTAACTCTCTGTTTGGGGAGCAGACAGAGGCTTACATGAAGAAAATGGATGAATATAGGACCACATACAGGAGTGCACAGGCCAAGGAAAGGCAGGCCACTGCGCACAAGCAGCAGTCTAGGGGCAGTGGGAGGCCCTTTCAAAGGCCTTTTTAACAAGCCCAGGCCTCCTCTCCCTTCCCACAGAGGGGGTTCTTCAGAGGGAGGGGTAGGAGGGGGATGAGCAGGGCTGCTCCCTCCTCCTCTCAGTCTAAGGCTTCTGCCAAGCAGACACCCTGATGTGTCAGCCGGGTCCGACTCCCCATTTCTAGTAGAGCATAGGCTGGATTACTACTTCCAGGCCTAGAAGTCTGTGACCTCAGACAAGTGGGTCCTGGAAGTAGTAAGCCAGGGACTAGCCCTCAACTTCAAAAAATTTCCAAAAAGAAGGGCCAAGTCTTTTCCACCTGCATCAGTCTCAGAAACCCTTGCCCTAGAAGCAGAGGTTTCCTCTCTTCTAGCTCTCAGAGCTATAGAGAAGGTTCCTACTCAGCACAAGGGAAAAGGACTGTATTCCAGGTACTTCCTTACCCCCAAAGAAAATGGGAGTGGTGACCCATCCTAGACCTAAGGTATCTGAACAAACACATTTCAAAGCCCAAATTCAAAATGGTAACTCTGGGAATAATCCTTCCCTCTCTAAGGCCAGGGGATTGGCTAGCATCTCTGGACCTCAAGGATGCCTACTTCCATATTCCTATCAGGTGCTCCCACAGAAAATACCTCAGGTTCGAGTTGCCTTCAGGCCATTACCAATTCAGAGCTATGCCATTCGGCCTAACATCAGCTCCAAGGATTTCACAAAGTGCCTTGTGGCTTACCTCAGAAGACAGGGTATCACCATCTTTCTGTATGTGGACTACCATCTTTCTGTATCTGGACTACTGGCTGTTAGTGGGTCAGTCTCATTTACAGGTCAAGTTAGCTCTTCAGACTACCCAGGACCTACTCAGCTCCTTGGGTTTTCTTCTTAATCTTCCAAAGTCTGTACTCAAACCAGTTCAGCTTCTCACCTTTATAGGCATAGAGTTGGACACTGTACAAGCAAAAGCCTTCCTTCCCCTGGCAAGGGTAAAGGCCCTAGTGGATCTCGCTTCCTCCTTTCGACCTCAGGTCTCCCGCCCAGCAAGAGAGTTCCTCCAGCTCCTAGGCCACATGGCAGCTTGCATGGCAGTGGTGCAGGAAGCAAGGTTCAGATGAGGGACATTCAGTTTCATCTGAGGTCTTTTTGGTCTCAAAAGAAGGATTCACTTACCAAGCTGATTCCAGTGACTCAGAATCTGGTCCAAGCTTTCCAGTGGCGGCTGGACTAGGACAACCTCAGACAAGGGGTTCCATTTCTCCCTCAAGTCCCATCAGTAGTTTTAACTACGGATGCCTCTCTCCTAGGGTGGGGAACCCACCTGGGAGCCCTAACAGCTCAAGGGCTCTGGTCTCCACAGGAGTCTCTCCTTCATATCAATCTTCTGGAACTCAGGGCAGTTTTCCTAGCCCTGCAGAGCTTCTCAGATTCAGTCAAGGGCAAGGTGGTCCAAGTCAGAATGGACAACATCTCCACAATGTGGCACATCAACAAGCAGGGAGGCACTCGGTCCTCAGCCTTGTACACAGAAGCCATGAAGCTGTGGTCTCTGGCCTGTTCTCTTCAGACTTCTCTGGTAGCAGTTCACCTTCCAGGGAGGACAACATATTAGCAGATGCTCTGAGCAGAATTTCACACGGACACCACGAATGGTCCCTGGATCCTCACATACTGAAGGTCATCTTCTCCAGGTGGGCACTCCAGAGATAGATCTCTTTGCAGCACGGACAACCGTCAACTTCCTCTGTTTTGTTGCAGACCTCAGTCCTGGGGACGGTTCCCAGGATACTCTCTTTTGGACTGGAAGGGCAGGTTTCTCTATGCCTTCCCTCTGCTGTTCAGAGTTCTGATCAAGATCAGGACTCAACCCTGCACAGTGATACTGGTGGCTCCAGATTGGGCCAGACAGCCTTAGTATCCTCTACTGCTGTCCTTGTCAGTGTCACGTCCCCTGTCTCTGCCCAGGACATACAATCTCCTGTCCTCCTCCCAGGGGCGAATCTGGTACCCCAATCTCCAGTCTCTCCATCTCAAGGCCTGGCTCTTAAAGAGTTAGAATATGCGCCTCTACATCTTTCTCAGGGAGTTCTGGATATTCTGAAGGTCTCTAGGAAACCTTCCACTAGAAAAACTTACAACTCCAAATGGAAAAGGTTCAGTATTTGGTGCTCTCAGAAAGGCATCCTGCTTGATTCTGCAGACATTTCCACAACCTTAGACTATCTAGTTCATCTGAATGATCTAGGCCTTAGGCCTGCCACTCTGAAGGTTCATCTAGCAGCTGTCTCTGCATTCCTCTCAGCAGGGAAGGGCTCTTCCCTGGCATCTCATCCTGTTTTCAGAAAGTTTTTCAAAGATCTGGTTCACATTAACTCTCCCTTTAGGAGCCCACTCCATGTGGGATCTTAATGTCTGTATAGCTCAGCTAATGCAGCCACCCTTTGAATCTCTGGCTTGGCCCAATTGAAGTATTTGACCTGGAAAACCATGTTCCTGGTAACTATTACTTCTGCCAGGTAGATTAGTGAGTTACAGGCTCTGTCAGTGGAACCTGACTTCATCTCCTTCCATAGGTACAAAGTAGTCCTCAGAACCAATAGGAAGTTCTTGCCCAAAGTGGTTTCAGATTATCATCTGAACCAGTCTATATCTCTTCCTGTGTTTTTCACTGACCGTTCTTCTTCAGGTGAAAGAAGGTTACACAGTCTGGACGTTAAGAGGGCCCTTAGCTACTACATTACACGTACTGAGACGCATAGAAATAACTGTCTTCACTTGTTTCTCACTTATGGTGAAGTGGGAAAGGGTAAGCCTGCCACTGAGAGAACCATTGCCAGGTGGATTGTTTCTTGTATACAATTTTGTTATGAAAAGTTGGGTAGGACACCCCCTTCAGGCCAGAGGGCTCACTCGACCAGGGGTACAGCTGCTTCTCTAGCTGCAGCCAGAGATATACCTTTGTTAGAGATCTGTAAAGCAGCCACCTGGAAAGCAGTACATACTTTCACCAAGCATTACTCCTGGACATCCAGGCTAGGAGTGATGCTAGGTTTGGTACAGCAGTACTGCAGAGCCTGTTTCCAAAGTAGGTTCTGCATTCCCTCCTCCATAGGGACCTGCTTGGTAGTCTGCATTATGTCAGAATATAGCAAGACTTCATGTTGTTTGAAGAAAAAAATGACTCACCATACTAATGTTGTTCCTTCTAATGGAGTCTTGCTGTATTCAGACCTCCCTCTCAAAACCTGGTTTTTGGGAAGTGGGCTGGCAGGTACAGTGTTACACCTCAGGGGTGTACCTTGTACCCTCCCTCTTGGGTGGGGTAGATATTATTATTATTCTGGTGTTTTACTAAATATTGTCACTACCTTTCCTTCTTGGGTTCTCGACTTGAGTCTTTTGGGGCCCAAGAAGATATATTTTGCCCTTTGACTACATTTGAACAATTTCCATACTTTAGTTACTAGTTAGTTAGCTCATAAGAATCTGATGGTTACACTGGAAAGTACCACAGACAGAGGTTTAAAAACCGAGCTCGAGCTCAAAGTTCTATGCTTCTGCATAGAGTTAACTCTTTCCTCTCCGGGGCAGTTCAAGTGCTGGGGCTAACTGCATTATGTCTGAATACAGCAAGACTCCATTAGAAGAAACAACATTACTATGGTGAATAATTTTTTCATCTGAGCCACTGCCTGGCATTTAAACCCTTCACCTGCCCAGTGAATTCAATACGGAAGATTCTCGTACTTGTCTGACGTGGGACTAGGCTACTCATCACTCAAGGTGCACCTGTCTGCCATTTCAGCCTACCATGCACCTATTGAGGACAAAACAGATCTTCCCTTACATTCTTAAGGGGCATTCTGCACTTGAAGCCTCCCATCTGGGACCCCATCCGACATGGGATCTTTTGTTTGTTTTAGAAAATACCTTGCCTCCCTTTGAACTACCACAAGTTCGAGTTACGCTTCCTGTCATGGAAAGCATTATTTTTAGTTGCCATTACTTCCATTCAGAGGATTTCTGAGCTTCAAGCCATGATGTGTTTGGAGCCTTATTTAGTTTTCCACAAGGACTGGGTGTCCCTGCGGACTAATCCTAAATTTCTTCCCAAGGTGGTGTCAGAGTTTACTTTGAATTAGGACCTCCACCTTCCAGTCTACTACCCAGAGTACTCGAACTGAGGGGAGGCATTACTTCATACTCTGGATGTTCATAGGGTGCTTCATTATTACTTGGAGTGCACCCGTGCTACTAGAAAATCTGACCATTTTTTTGTGTCCTTTGCCCCCAGAATGGAAGGGGCTCCTGTTTCTCAGCAAACCTTTATCCAAATGGTTGGTTAATTGCATTGTTTTTTGCTACAAGTATGACAAGCCTTTACTGGGCTCAGTTAAAGGCCACTTTACCAAGGCATGGCTACTTCCTTTGCCTACTTGAGGAACAAGTCGGCAACTTCGGCTGGTGACATTTTTGCAGCTGCTACTTGAAGTTCTGTCCACACCTTTGTCAAGCACTACAGTTTGGACATTGCATCTCGACACAGAGCAGGTTTCAGACTAGTAGTCCTCCAGGGCCTCCTCTCTTAATCTTCTTTGAGAGACTTCTACCTCCACCGAGCTGACCGGGGTCTCTCCTTACTGCTTGGGACTCTGTCCTTAAGGTGTTACCTGCTGCAAGAGCCCCCTCGAAGTAAGATAGTACAGTTACTTAAGAACTTACCATAACAGTAGATCTTTGAGAGGAGCTCTTGCAGCAGGTACTATTTTCCCCTCCCACCTTCCCCCTGGTAACTGCTTCTCTATCATGGATACCTTTGTTTTTCCTCATTTGAGGAACCTCCTTGGTGCTCCGTTTTTTACTCACTTCGGGTCTCCAGTGGGAGAACTGGGGATGGGCTGAGGGAACGCCCTTTTATACCATACAAGACATTGGGGTGGGCCGACATCGTGAGGGCAGTCCCCTGCTGTATGCTCCTAGCTAGAAATTTTCCATGGGGTCCTGGCACTCCACTGGCTTCAGTCCTAAAGTCATGCATTTGCTGCAAGAGCTCCTCTCGAAGATCTGCTGTTATGGTACGCTCTTACGTAACTGTACTTTTCTCCCTAAGGTTGTGTCTGAGTTTACCCTGAATCACTCTATCCACCTACCGGTTTATTTCAGAGTACTGCTCCATATGTTAGATGTGTGCAGAATTTTGAAGTATTACCTGCTCCGAACTAAGGAGTGAAGAAAGTCGAAGCAGCTTTTTGTTTCTTCCACCCCAGGTAGAAAATTGTGCTGCAGGGCCTCCTGTCTTAAGCTTAGGGATGGCTTTCCTCCCAGACTGTTTATGTGCATCTGTAACTGCTTGGGACTCATTCCATGTGTGATCTGATGACTGATATACCCCGATGAAGATGGAACAGTTACTTAAGAACTTGCCGTAACAGTAGATCTTTGAGGAGGATCTCAGTCATCAGGTCTGCCTTCTGGCCCCCCTTCCCCTTTTTACAGGGCTCCATTTCAGAACTGGCTATCTGGTGTATCCAGCCTTTTATTTAGGCCTGGGCATCTTCCCCCTCCCCTCGGTCCCCCATGGCAAGAGCTTTGCTCCCTTAGTCTCCCGAGGGAAAGAACTGAGGAGGGAAAGAGGCCGCTCATGCCTTTAGAGTTGGTGACATTGACAGACGACTTCAGCATGGCCCCGGTTATACTGCTGAAAATCTTGTGGTGTTCCTGCTTCACCAACTGTGAAGTTCCATATGTGTGACCTGATAACTGAATCCATTTGAAGATCTACTGTTACGGTAAGTTCTTACGTAACTGTTCTTTGTAGGAGTGGTATATTGTTCACATCCACACAACCCACCTGGCCTCCCTGGCAAGTGGCACATGGATCCCTGCTTCTAGCGTGCAAGAGGTGACATCACAGTGTGAACTTGGGATTTACCACCTAGGTGAAAGGAGGAGTTTAGCTTAAAGACATCTGGAAAATCAGGCTGTTCCAGTGGGACTGCCAGAGTGTGGATGTGAACTATATACCATTTCTAGAACTATGGTTACAGATGAGTAGCCTGTTTTCTAGGGACATGGATATGTTGTTCATCCACACTGTCTGGCAGGTTTCTTGCCACTTTAAATCTTGCCGGAAGGTCTTCAAGCTGGCTTCTCCCACCCACCCGGGTGGTAAAACTCGGCTCCGCCCCATGATGCCAGATCTTCCTTACCGCTTGGAAGCTCAGGTTCCCTCCTTAATGCTCTGCGTAAAGACTGGATCCTAACTCTTCGGTTCACCCGAAAATAATTTTAAAGTTTTCCAGACTTCGGTCTACTTCTTCCCTCATGCTGCGATGGACCATCGACTCGGTTTTACGGCGGTGCCCATGCGGGCAAGATTCCAGGACTGATCCACTCCGTCGTCTACCCATACAAGGCTTGACCACGACCCGCAGGCCTACGAGTTGTGCAGGTCTTTCGGCTAATGTCCTTGAAGACCCTGCGCCTGGTGGCGGCTGGCTCAGTTGAGCAACTCGAGCAGATGATCACCCTTGAGGAGGAGGCGCCCAGGCCGCATCTTCGATCTTCTTCGATCTGGCATTATCCCGCTCTTTCTGGGATCCTCCTACACAGCTTCTTTAAGGAGCTGCCAATCCCATTCCACGAAGGGTGAGGGGCCATCAGGACACTCTTCTCAGTCAAAAGGAGGGCTCAAAGGGTAAGTCCTACCGCCGACATCTGTGGAGTTGGAGAGGTCCCTCTCGGACAGTCGAGCATCACTCGGTCGAGGTTGCGGCCAAGGCTGGCGGCTTCACGTGTCCCCTGCCAGGTCTGCCTGTCGACTGGTGAAGCCAACAACCCTTCATCCACCGTTCCCCGGTGGAAACCGAGGACTTGCCTGCACCTTCTGTGCCGGAGTCCCCGGTCAAGGCTCCCGAGCCGAGGGAGGAGCGGGTTTCCACTCCCTCCCAGACTCACCCTCGAACCACTCAAGGGTCTCGGACCTCGCCTCGGTCCAGCCAATCCCACCGCTTGTCCTCGTCTTCCTCCCCGGAAGAGGAGAGGCTTCAAGCGCAAATTAACGTCAACGCTATGAGGACTTAATGTGGCAGCAGCCCTTCTGTCCAGGAACAAGCCGACGCTTCTCCCGGCCATTAAGTGGCTGTCACCCAAACAGACCCTCTCGGTGGTCGAGATGCCCAAGCCTGGGTCGGTTGTTCGTCCGAAACCAGCTGCCCCACCGATTGTGGTGGAACCTCCGCCTCCACAACCGAAATCGGGGGCTCCGACCAAGGATTCTCGGTTGGGTCAGGGTCTGCCCCACCGGTTGTCGGTCACCCTCACTCCCGACCGTCCTTGGCAGGTGGAGGGTGGCTCAGGCCCTAGGCAGCTCTACGCAGACTCCCTGGAGTCTGACAACAACTCCTCTCTGTTTTCCAGGCCCCTGACCTGGAGTCCTCTGGGGGCAGTCGATGGACGAGAGCCCATCATCATTCATGGGTCTGCTCGCTCATCCGAGTCCACCGGGATGCAGCTCTCGAACCCATATCCAAGCCGGGCCAAGTATCCCCTCATGGAGATACTCGGACCAGGCGGCTCTCCCATGGAGGCTCTTCCGTGGCTGAAGCCATTGTTGGCCCAGCCTTGAGCCATGGCAGCGCCAAGCCCTGTACTGCGCCCGGCCAGGATGGCCAGGAAGTATGCAGTCCCTATCGGGTTTTTGTCCGGGTTTCTTGGAACACCTCTCTCATGGAGGGGTTGGTCACTGATAGCATTTTCCGCTGCCTGGTACGCTTAGGATGTGGACAAGCCCCGAAAAGGAGTCCAAAAAGCTGGACTATGCCAGGTACAAGGTATACGCTGCATCCTCCCTCAGCCTCCGTCAGGCCAGTTCAGCCATACTGATGGCACACTTCTCCCACGCCCTCATGGGCTCCCTGGATGAGGAGATCCCTCATCTCCCAGCTGATCTGCAGACTACGGTCAAGCAGGTGCGGATCAGGGAAGGGCAGTGGCTAAACAGCAGCTCCAAAGCACTCTTGATATCGGAGACTCCTGTGCCGGGTCAGTGGCTGCACATGGCCATGCGCCGCAGATCTCTGGCTGAGGATATCCACCCTACTGGCGGATACCCAGCACAAGTTGGTGGACGTCCCCTTCTTGGGGACCGAGCTGTTTGGCCCTGGAGTGGAAGGCCACCTCCAGAGGATCGAAAAGTCCAACGCCACCTTGCACTCGATCCCATCTGCTCAGAAGGACAAAGGCCGTCGACAGCAACATAAGTCCTTTCGACCTTCTGCCCCTGTGGCGCGTCCGTCCCAGCAACACCAGCATCAGGGCCAGCAGACTCACACTTGGCACCCTAAAGTCAAGCCTGCAGCTTCCTTAACAGGAAGCCGGGAGGAAAAGGCCCAGGAGGTCCCTCTGCCGGTCCTTCCTCCAAGCCTGCCCAGTGACGGGTTGAGGGGTGTTGCCCCCAACCTCGTCGCTTCCCCCTGGGTTCCCCGGGGACGGCTCCGCCATTTCCTTTCCGCCTGGTCCGCTATCACCATGGACCGTTGGGTGTTGGAGGTGGTAGGAAAGGGTCTGCTCTGGAGTTCGAGGGCCCCGCCTTTCCGCTTACCGCCCACGTAAGTTATGGGGTCTGCAGCCTCTCGTCAGCCCGCCGAAATGACATTGCCCTGCTCCTCAAAAGGAGGTGATCAGAAGGTATGGATCCTCCACCAGACCCAGGGTTTGTGTCCAGGTACTTCCTGGTCCCAACAGACAGGGGCTGGGCGCCCATTCTAGACCTGCATGACCTGAACAGGTTCCTAAGGTCTCGAACCTTCAGGATGGTCACTCTGGCTCAGATCATTCCATTCTTGGAGTGAGGCATGTGATTCTGTTCTGTGGACCTCTAGGACGTGTTCTTTCATGTCCCAATCCGTCCATCCCACCAGCGATTCCTCCGCTTCAGAGCAGAGGGGTCCCTCTATGAGTTCTGGACCATGCCCTTCGGCCTTTCTCTAGCCCCCAGGGTCTTCACCAAATGCATGGCAGTGGTGACAGCATTCCTGCGGCGCCGAAGGGTCCAGGTGTACCCCTGCCTGGATGACTGGCTGATTGCAGCCTCCTCCAGAATGGAGGTGGAGCGGTCCAGTGATCTGGCCCTCAGGTTTGCTCTCAAGTTGGCCTTCTCATCAACGAGGGCCAATTCAGAACTCGTGCCAAAGCAGGATCCAATTCATCAGGGCAGAGCTCACTCTGCAGCCAGAGCAGCTTCTCCGGCGGACAGGGGACGAGGTTCTTCCTGCTTTGCCCAATCATTTCAGGTTGGGCAATGCGCCTGCCCGGGACTTCCTGCGCCTCATGGCGGCCTGCATCAGCATGGTCAGTTGGGCCTGTTGGCACATACGTCCCCTGCAATGGGGACTGGCCAGCCAATGGTCACAGCGCTCCAATCCTTTGGATCAGCCAGTGACAGTAACCCAGGAGATGTGTAACGCTCTCCAGTGGTGGACCGTTCCAGCTCATCTGCAGGAGGGCATCCTATTTGTCTGCCCCGAGCCGACAGTCTCTCTATCGACCGATGCCTCTCTGATGGGTTGGGGTGCCCATTTGGGAGCACAGACCGACGCCTCTGGTCCCCTCGGAGTCCCGATGCCACATCAACCTAGCCCTCACTGCCTTCGCCCGCTTGTACGGGGTCAGTGGTCCAGGTCCAGACGGACAATACCATGACCATGTACTACCTGAACTGCCAGGGCGGGACGTGCCCATGCCCTGTGCAGGAAGCTCCGCATTTGGTCCTCGTGACAGCCTGGAGGCGGATCTCCTTGCCATCCATGTGGCAGGAGCTCCAACATTCTGGCTGATGCCCTAAGCTGGATAGGAGCTGTGCCCACGAGTGGTCTCTCCTGCCGGAGGTGGTACAAGATCTGTTCTCCCACTGGGGCATGCCTCAGGTGGACCTGTTTGCTTCCAGGGAGAATGCTGGTTGAGGCTGTTTCATGCCTGCCCCTCAGCAGGGTTCGCTGCAGAGGGATGCCGAGGCAGTGGACCCCAGTGGCCTCTTCTATGCCTTTCCCCACTCTTAATCCACAAGGTGCTTCTCAAGGCGACGAGGACAACAAGGCTGCGTGATTCTGGTAGCCCCAGACTGGGCCCACCAGTTCTGGTATCCAGATCTCCTCAGTCTCCGCCCAGGCTCCTTAGGCTGCTTCCAGCCTTCCCTAACCTGATTTCAGTCAATCGGGGGAAGGTATTCCATCTGGACCTTCAATCCCTGCACCTGACAGCCTGGTTCCTGAGCGGCTAGAGTTCCAGGCCTTGGGTCTTGCTGACGAGGTCCTCAGCGTTGTTGAGGCTTCCCGTAAGGAGTCGACCAGAAATGCTACGCCTTTAAATGGAAGAGATTCTCCATTTGGTGTCAGGCAAGGGCCTGACCTTCCTCCTTTTCCTTGGCAAGCATTCTGACTACCTATGGTCCCTTCTCAGCTTGGACTTCGGCCCGACTCCACCCTTTAAGGTGCACTAGCAGCCATCTCTGCCATACGGACGCTGGCCGGAAGCAGTCGGTGGCACAGGAGAATGGTCAGGCGCTTTTTCAAAGGCCTTGATACATACCCTCCGTGCGAGAACGCCCACCTCTGTGGGATCTACTGCTGGTGTTGGCTAAGCTCATGGGCAAGCCATTCGAACCGATGCACAGGTGTGACATCTCTCACCTGTCATGGAGGACTGCCTTCTTGGTGGCTATCACGTCAGCCAGAAGGATGGGATTGCTCCAGGCGCTTTCCATCAAGTCTCCTTATCTGGTCTTCCACAGGGACAAGGTTGTCCTGCGCCCCCACCCGAAATTCCTTCTGAAGGTGGTGTCGGAGTTTCACCTTAATCAGGTGTTGACTCTGCCAGTGTTCTACCCCAATCACACCTCGGAGGCCGAATATAGGCTTCATACTCTGGACCCTAGAAGAGCGCGCTTATTATAAGGAGCGGCTGACAGTTCGGGAGAGGTTTGCCAGCTGTTTGTCATGTATGCTGAAGCCGCACCTGGCAGACCTGCAGCCAAGCTACGGACGAGGTTGGTGGGTCACCTCCTGCATAGATCTCTGCTATAGGTTGCCGCATGGAGCCTCCCAGAGGGATAAGAGCTCATTCTAGCCGCCATACCACTGCATCGGTGGCTGCTTCCAGGGATGTCCCTATCCAGGAAATCTGCAGGGCTGCTATCTGAAGTCAGCACACTTTCATTACCCATTACCACATCGACCTTGAGTCACGCCGGGATGCTGGTTTTGGGGCCGTTGCTCCAGTCATTATTCCCAAGTAGGGGTACGCCTTTTCCCTCCTCCCGGAGAACTGCTAGGAGTCTGCAGCAGATATGGATGAACAACATATCCATGTCCTAGAAATACAGGTTACTCACCTGTAACAGGAGTGCTAGGAATGGTATATGTTGTTCATCCACACGACCCACCCGGCCTCCCTGGCTTCGACGCACAACCTGGCTTCCAGCGGGCTAGATCTGGCGTCCTGGGGCGGAGCCGAGAGTTTTACCACCCGGGTGGGAGGGAGGAGTCAGCTTGAAGACCTTCCGGCAAGATTTAAAGTGGCAAGGAACCTGCCAGACAGTGTGGATGAACAACATACACCATTCCTAGAACTTCTGTTACAGGTAAGTAACCTGTATTTACTCGCCTTTAGCCATTGTTCAAGGAGTGGTGTACAGTTCACATCCGCACAACCCACCTAGCCTCCCTGGCAAGTGGCAGATGGATCCTTGGTTCCATCGTGTAAAAATCTGACATCATGGTCAGTCAGGGATATACCGCCTGGGTGGTGGGAGGAGCTTAACTTTAAGATGTCCAATGGAAAGTCTGTTCCAGTGGAACTGTCACAGTGTGAATGTGAACTGTATACCACTCCTAGAATAACAGTTACTGGTGAGTAACCTATCTTTGTCGTCTTATTCTTTAATGCTGAGGACAATTAAGCTGGCCGTCTGGCATGATGGTAACAGTACTGCCTTCCATGCAGATGACCTGGGTTTGGGAGCAAACACGAGTCGTTAGTGGGGGAAGGGAGAGGATTGAGTGTCCAAAGGACTGCTGTCCTCTCCAGGAGAGGGTGGGCAGCCTTTCCCATAGTGCACCTTGCACCTAGTGGAGGCTGGTTGTTAAGGCAGCTGGAAAGTCAAGTAGGGCAGGGGGAAGTTGGCATGGTGCTGTGTGCCATGCTTACAGAAGGGAGAAACTGACAGAGGTAAAAAAAAATCCCTGCCATGCACGATGAAGTTGGCATGCCAATAGGCTTTGCCCCAAACTGGATCCTGCCTTTTTTTTTGGGTGGGGGAAGGGCCAGTCCCCCCCCCATCCCAGCTGGGAGGGGTAAGTTGTTAAGGCATCACAGTTAAATCCTGAGGATAATGTGTGACCAGTCTGGGGCATGCCAGCAAGGACGTACAAAAAATTTGAGGATACTTGCATGAATGCATTATCTTGTCCCCAACTTCATGTCATTGTCATGCTTATCCCCAAGTCATAATTCTCTGATTGTGATCGTAATCTGTTGCTGTAGAAATGATTGTGGTGTCACAAACAGAAGATTAGAACTTCACGTGGTCCCATGTAGGAGGATGAGATTAGGTCTGAAATGCAAAGATCTGGCTTTCCTGTACATGTCCTCATTAAAAAAAAAATGAGGAGAGATAACACTTACCATAAATCAAATGAACGTGGAATTGAGTCTACATATTATATTTTAAAGTGTTTTCTGGATGGGTGCCCTGGTAGCCAGTGCCTATCCAAGCGACTCCAAGACAGGAGTGAGCTCTGGGCACTGCATGGTGGTGGTGGGGGGGCAGACCTTACCACAGCAGCTGCTGCTGGACAGTGCCCTGAAACGGAAGGGTTGACATTGCATCACCAGTGCGGCAACTACCCCACAATTGGCAAAGGAGCTTGCTTCCTCCACAGGGTCATAATTGTGTGCAGCGGAGGTACACGTAGCTAAGTGCATGCCAAGGGAGAAGGGATGCTGGGGAGAATACCACAAAAGAATACCCAAGCACAGCCTATACTATGGCCTGTGTTCCAGGCTTCCCCGAGTCCTAATGCCTGCCAGCACTGGATCCTGGCTCACATAGTGCACTACTTTTGGAGGGGAGGATGGCCCCTCCCACAGGAGCCTGCACCATTGGGGGGGGATATTGAGGGTGTCGGTGGAGTGTGGGAACCTGGGTGGGGTCTGGGTTCAACAAGGCCAGAAACTGGGTACATTCCTGGAACCAGGGTCTATACTTGACGGGGCGTGGCTGGGGAAAGGAAAAAAAAAATGTTTTCTGGGATACTGTAAAATACTTCAACTATCCAGGATTGGTGGCATGTCTGGGCACCTTATGACTGCACCTAAGTCAATCAGTTTGATGGATTTTTCCATCTTCCCCTGATAGGTGACACCAAGCAGTAATTTACAGTAGTAAATAAGTTTATGCTGAATGTAAGAGCTACAAAAACAATTTATACTAATCCCCTAAACCTTGCTGCCTTTCAGCCCTTGAAGAAAGCCTTGCGAATGATGGGTGCACCAAATCTAATTGCAGACAACATGGAATATGGACTTAGCTATAGCATCATTTCATACCTCAAAAAGCTTAGCCAACAGGTAAAATCAATGTTGAACTAGTGGGATGTAATCAGTATAATAGTTATGTGAATGGAGATCATCTTTGCAATAGTGTATTACAACAGTGAGAAACTGAGTAATGAGTTCTGATACGTTTTGTTTTTTAAGGCCAAATTAGAATCTGACAGGGTCATAGCATCAGTTGGCAAAAAGCCAGTGCAGGAAACTGGAATCAAAGTAAGGAGCCAATCAAATACCCTTTTGCTGGCACAACGTAAAGACTTTAGAGAGTTGCTTCAGCGAATCACTGAGGACATTCCACACAGGCTTCTTGATCTTAACATGAAGGAGTTTGCTGGGTTCCATGTCGCCATACTGAACAAGGCAAGTATCTATTGACTGGCATTTTTTACCTTCCAGTGGTCACAAATTCAGTGCCCAGTCATTGAAGTCCCCCGCCGATGTTTTAAACTACCTCATTTGGTGTAGCAAGTCAAGAGTGCATGATGAAGTTGCAGGCCGAGTAGGAGCACAGTGTATTTCTTATTCGGAATGTCCTGATATGTCCGTGTGAGGATTCGAGTGCCGTGATCACCTGCTGAGCTCGTCCATCTGCAGGGGATTTGTGGTTTGAACTTGCAACCCTCTGGATTTTACTATCAAGTGAAAAGAGCAGTTTCTCTAGTTGAGTTATTTGGAGATCTCTGAATAGTTTAGTCTTGTTTCCCATTTCCTCCCCTTATAAAAACTTGCAATCGCAATGTTTTTGCAGCAGTGTTTTTTAGTTTATTTTTGCCTCCCCGTATGACTCTCCTCACACCGGGCACTGAGGCAACATCCTCCCATGGTCACCAACCCCTGCGGCTCCCCTTTCCCCTTCATTTTCAATCCCTGATGGTGATTTTTGCTTCCAGATCTATTAATGTGATGCCACATTTCATTTTAGGGTCAACTTATTACAGGTTACGTTTTGGCCTGGAGTTAGCCCTGATATCCCCAGAGGCTCTTAAGGTCAGGAGCCGTTTCTGTTAGATTGCTTGCTAGTTCACCTTAGTCACAGTATGAGTGCTGTTAAAAAGTGATTGCTCAGAAATGGCTCGGAACCCGAATACAAAACCTGGGGTGCTCCTATGTAAAGGAGCTGTCCGTTATTTGAAAGTTTGTCCCAAACTGAACTCAGCTGTGAGTTTAAGAAAATTCAAATCCCTGATTGATCCCTTCTGCGCTGATAATTGTACCTGCTCCTAGCATGTCACTGTTCCTGTTGATTTACTTCTGGTGTACTGCTTTATTGTTTACATTATGCCTAAGAGTATATGATTTGGCCTCTGTTCTGTACCTGTTACTCTTGCTATATGACCTAGCAAACTATATACTGTTGTATTTATATTATTCCTCAGTCTGTACGCTCATCAACGCTGCTTATTTTTTGTACTGTACTGTCCTTACCAGGACCTCCTTGCAAATGAGCTTTGCTCTTTGGAGCTTTTCCTGGTAAAAGAAAAGAAATAAAATGAAATCATGATATAAGTTGTAGCCAATTACAGGGTTTTAAATAATTGATTAGCATTTTTTTCTTGGGACAATACTAACTGTACTGAAAGTATTTATATAGGTTTTCTTGAAGTGTTGTGTTTGTTAAACACAGTGAGGCAATTGCTATGCATTTTCAGTGTTTTAGCACTTTTATGAGCAAAACGTTAATCAATTTTTAGAGTTAAATAAAACCCTGAATTAAGATTATTTCTACAACATTCCTGGTACTTTTTCAACTATCTGTTTATTAGTTTTAAAAGAAAAAACATGCAGACATGATGCATTGTACTTTTACAAAAAAAAAAGGATGTAAGGCATACATTACAATAGGATATAGTGTAGAAAGTACCCAGGTTGCTACAGCATTGGGGGCGTATCACCATGATGATCTTAAAAATCACCAGCATAAAAATGTAACCAAAAGCACCACATAGCCTGGATCAAGTATAAAATAGCAGGGACACTTGCTGACCATCTTGTAAAGAAAAAGAGCCAACCATCTGGGTGACTTTCAAGACTCAATCTCTGTTATTACTAGAAATAGTTACAAGTAAAAATGTTCTGCGGAGATCCCCATCTACTCTGCTTCTTGGCATGATTCTTTAAGCTTCTAAGATGTCTGGAACATGCTCCAGGTGCAGATTCTCCTGTAGCCACCAACCTACCAACTGAATCGAGCCATCTCCCTTCATGGTCTCAGGGAGCCCAAGGACCCATAGATTTTGTGTCCAAACCTGATTTTCAAGTCTGTATCTTATCAGTCTGGCTGTAGTGGCAGTCACTAGCTCTACAGCCCCACTAGCATTCTTGGCCTCAGTCACAGCTGTGGATTGCACCTAGCAGGTTGCAGTTCTGAATTGGAAATCACCTACCTTTTTTATCTAGCTGTTCCATCCTTTTGTCCAAGGCTTTGATTGCCTGTAGGACATCAGCAGGAATATTTTGGCTTCAGCATCAGCTGCCGCACCAGACTTTGATGCTAAGGCTGCGACCATTGTCCACGCCAACTGCCCCCGCTCTGGCTTTTTGTTGGAGTACTCTTTGCCAAATGCCACTAGACTTTCACTGATTGAAGAGGTAGGCAGTTCCTTCTGAAAACTATAAAAACATTCATGGAATTAGCAGGCTTTTATTTTTTTAATAACGGTTTTTCTCTATCCTAGGGCTGACCAGGTGGCTACTCAGCCTTTGTCCCCAGGGTAGCATTGACTGTTCCTTACTTCTCTCCTTGTCGGGAGGTTCCCCACAGATTGCCCCCCATCCTCTCCCCTGGTGCCTCTCTCATCCAGAAGTTTCCCGGACTGGAGCAACAGGGCAGGTCCACGTACCTTGGGTGAAGCTTCACTAAGCCCTAGACCCTTGTTTTCCACCAGGCTTTTTGTCCACAGAGCCACGGAGGAAGCACGTGTGTGGAGGTGTGCATGTATTCAGGAATCGTGGCTCCTTCTACCCTCCCTTTCACATGCCAGTCCCCTTTGCGTTGGTGCTACCACCAGCTCTCCAGCTGGTAGCAGCCAAGAGTTGGGGAGACAAACCACCCCATTCGGTGAGAGGAGAGCTGTCTGGTAGCCGCTGAATCCTCTCCCAGCACCCCCCACCCCCAGCAACCTGGGCTCGTTCCTGAATTTAATTGCCAGCATGTCACAGGGTAACCTGGGCTGCCAGGATTAGCAGGTTTAATAGATTAAAACCATGATTTAGAGGGCAAACCACCAGAGTTGCAGGAACTCATGTCGTCCTGTGGTGGCTGTAGGCTCGGCCCCTTCCAGGTACCCTTATAGCTTCTCATAAAAGGGTATCTCATGCTGATAGTTCTGAAGTTCTATTTGGTACAGTCTGTTTTCCACACAGTGTTTTTTTCTAATTTTCTGCAAAGTATAACATTTTGATTTTAAATTCAAATTTCAGTTTTTTAAAACTGAAATCTTCAACAGGATTGCATGTATGTGTGTATGTACAGTTCTGTTTTTTTGTGGTTGTGAGTATATACTGTTACAGCCGTAAGAGACATGGTAACTATACATGTTAACATACAACGAAATGCTACAGCTGATCAAAATGGAGGGAAAAATAACATCTTTCAAGCCAGGAGAAAAGGGCAATATAAATTGAGTAAAAAGTGTATGTACATAATTTCACCATAACAGGACCTGCTGCTTGCTCCTAAGCCTAATGGGTTGTACACTAACTGATTTCCATGGTGGGGGTTGGGGCAGGCCAGCTTCAGTTTCTGACTTTTTATATCATTTTACTGTTTCTGAGTTACTACTTTGAAGGAAGTTAATAGTAGCTCAATATAATACAGTCTGTTTAATTGTTCATTCATAGTTCTAATACCTCCCAAAAATTGTTTGTAGAATTTGAAACCTCAGACCTTTAGAAATCCTTACGATGTACCAAGGAGTGATCTCGTAGATCAGCTAACGAGAATGAGATCTAACCTACTGAGAGTCACACGCAAGATCCTTAGAGGACAGGATGAAGGTAAACAATTTTATTTTGTCTGCTGAAGAGAACAAACCTAATCTAGAATTGTCTTAGCACCTACATGGGATTCAAGAGGCAGAAAAAGAACAGGTGGTAGTACATCTAGGTTGCCCCCTTCCATCTCAGCAGCCCATCATGTGACTTGCTATAGCTAGGTAATCTGCTTGTGTACACGCAGTAGTGTTTTATTTTTGTCATGATCTTGGCGCTAAAGAGAGGCACCTATACCAGAAACATCTGGGAACTTCAGGCTCTGGATCTGCTTCTTGCCCCAGACATACTACAGTTTTGTTTGAGTGGATGAAAACTGCACCCTCCAGTTTGTCCAGATCTTTTTTGATGGTATTTACTCCATTATGCCACACCTTTGGAACTGTAAGCCATCAACATCAGGACCACTAGAAACATTTGCCAACGGGGGCTACCTACAAAGACATGCAGTTTTGATGGCTGGTAATGTGGCCAGCCACATCACTCTTCAGTTCTCTCTTCCTCTGTCAGTCATTCTTGTTGGCTCCTGCTGAAGGAAACCAATGCGACAAAGCCATTTGTTGTTTTCTATACCAGTTTACTAGAATCGTCTCGCATATAGCCAAAGTCTTATGAATGGTTATTTTAATACTGTATTTGCGGTTATAAAATCTACAAAGACGACACACACACACACACACACACACACACACATGCACTGCATTTGTGTGTGCTGTCTGGGCCTTTCTCACAAAGTGAGGACTTGTGGGGTTTGCCAAGGTTTTAACCAGTCTACAAGGTGACACTGTTGGAAAGCTTTAGAAAAGTTTAGAAATTGCTTAAAAAGTGTTGAAAGCCATGGAAAGGAAAAAGGCTCAAAGTCTGCATCTCCTTGTTTCTGTCCAAGAAATGGTCATCAATACGGAAAGACAATAAGGAAAGGGCATCACCTCAGGCCTCCTTGTCATCCAGCCATAAGCACAAACACAAAGATAAAGACAAGTCTGCATCGCCATAAGTCCCATTGCTGTTGAATCAGGTACGCCCTCATCTATGCCCGCTCCGTGTGATCCACTAAAGACCCCCGATCATTGCTGAGACACCAAAGTCAGGGTCTTGTTCAGGCGCTGCCATACCTACTGTGGATGGTGCATTACTGTCGCAGGCTCCAGCCCTTCAGTGCAGGTAGTCTCAGACTCTTTTCAGGGCACGTCGACTCCCAGACTGTGCTGGCATTGATCTGGCCAGAATCTTTCTACACTGATTCACACTAATGGGTCTTGGCTGGAGGTGCTAGGACCCTGTGGGAAACTGAACTTTTCAGGAGGGCTGGCGCCGAAGCAAGCTTTGCACATGCACATCACCGCTAGAGTGACTTGAGGCACAAGCCCTCAACTGCCTCACTTTCTTTTTTTCAAGCCATCAAGTGCACATCAGTGATGACGTTACTTGCCAACCAGGAGTCGGAACTTCACTTCAACAGTGTTCAGGTCTTCTCAATTTTAGTGTTTAAAGCTAGAGTTTATTTTGTGTCAGTTTAATGATTTTACAAAATATGTCTGTCAGTCTTTTCTCGGCCCTACCAATCTACAGCTCATGGTCATGGAGGATGACGGTGAGGAGCTTTTCAGGTAGGCTGCTTTGGTAGCAGGGGCTGTCTCTGGTCCACTTTCCTGTCGGGAAGGGTTCTGACCACGGAAGGTCCTGTGCTGGAGGAACAATCTCAAGCACAAAAAGCGGACCTGTCTCCTGATTCAGGTCAAGTTCTCAGCGCCACTAAGCCTCAGGTTTTTCCTTTCCTTTTGAGGGGAAGAAATTATGCCATTTGAGATACCCTCTGGGGTCTGCTGCAAGACCCTCAGTCTCCTTAGCCATAGGCCATCGCCTGTGCCATCAGTGTTGGTGGTCGTCTGTAGTATTGGGACATTGAGGTCTTGGGCCCGGAGTTCCCCTCTGTCTTTAAGTGGGGACCCTGGTGGGCAGTTCTACCCTTGTGCAGCTTTTTGGAGCAGTGGGTACAGCGTCAAGCTTGTGTGTCTCTGCCAGCGGATCCAGTCCCTGTTCCTTTGGGGTTGGTGGCACTGGAACCACAGACAGGGCCCTCAAGCCGGGTAGAGCGTTTGTCTCTAGCAGCAGCCTTTGGCCCTTGCCGGTGACCGCACTGCCGACTCCTGTCCCACTGGCTGCATCCCCACCTTACGTCACTTGGTGGAAGTGGCCAGGTAACATTTCCAGTCAGTTTGATGCAGGCTGGCCATTGGCACTGGGTCTGGTTCTGGCGTTGGTGCCTGTTTTTGACCTTGCAGGTCCTGGCCTGGTGTTGGTTCCGGTGCTGATCCTGGCGCAGTGTTGGGGTCGGATCGGTGTCAGATCACTCGGGATCTCCTTGTCCCGCATTCAGCTCTAGCTAGCCTTTATAGCCTGGCCTGGCAACAGGACCAGCTGAGTCAGTGCCATGTCAATGCCAAATTGGAATCTCATCGGCATCATGTTGGCACCATGTTGGGTGTCATGTCAGGTGCTGTGTCAGCACCGGTTTGATGTTGTGCCGGTGCCATGTGAATGCCAGGTCAGCTCCTGTCTGTGCCTGAGGTTCCTCAGTGCCGAAGATCGCCTGGACGCCAGATTCAGGTCAGTCCTGGCACCACCCCTAGCACAGAGGGACTCTTGTTCTTGAGGCCAGTGTCATCAGTGTTGCGGGCCACGTTTATGGATTAGGGCCTGCAATCCACCCTTCCCTAACTCTCACCCCAGGGAGGATGTGGAGGGACAAGTCTGACCCTGACCTCATCTCCTCTGAGGGCGGCAATGATGACTTTCTTAGCCTGGACTCTTCAAACAACACGAAGTCTTGCTGTATTCTGACTATATGCAGTTAGCCCCAGCACTTTAACTGCTCTGGAGAGGAAAGAGTTAACTCTATGCCAAGGCACAGAATATTGAGCTCGAGCTCGGTTTTCAAACCTCTGTCCCAGGTACTCTTCAGTGTAACCGTCAGATTCTTTACTTCACCTTACTGTGAAGTCGCTCCGGAGATCCTCTCCTTCACTTCGGTTCGGTTGTGGCAAATTGGTCGGTTTAGTAAACCGCTTCTTTATTTTTTTTTTGGTCTTTACATCTCTTTCCCGGTACAGTAAGTGTATTTGTAGGTAGTAGTGTGGTTTAGAGAGAAATTGTTTTTTGGTTTTGGTTTCTTTCCATTCGGTCTGGTTAGGAACCGAAGCGATTTGTTGTTTTGTTTCTACAGGTATTTTACTGTGGTTTTCCAGTATCTTTCAGCTGCAAAAACGCTTGATTTCTCTGGTTTCTTTATCTGACCCGTGACACGGTTGGAACCGATAGGTTTGATAGTTGTCTGGCTTAAACCCTGGTCAGGGTGACTTTGTATTTAAAGGCATGTGTGAGAAACCCAAAAAGAAAGCCAGGCCCACTGGGTTTCAACACTGCATTGAGTGTGGGGAGGCTTTTGCCAAGGTTGATCCCCACCTCATCTGTGATTATTATCTGGGGTTTGATCACCTCAAAGAAGACTGCCAAATCTGCAGAAACTATCCTAAGGCCACTGTGGATAAACGTTTAAGTAGGCTGAAGGAAAGGGAGGCCGAAAAATCTGCTGATCCGGATGGCCAGCCCGGTTCAGTTCCAACCGAACCTGAGGGGGTGCCCACTGACCTGGGTGATGCCCCCTCAGGCAAGAGGAGAGCCGATTCTGTGGAATCGGTTCCTGCAAAAAGAAAGCGCAAGTCAGCCAGTTTGGATCCCAGTTCCCATGGTCCGACCGCTGATGAGATCGCCAAAGCGATTGCTATTGTGCAGTCGCGTTGCCCGGTTCCAACCAAACCGACACCGATGCAGAGACGGTCAGTTTGGTTGGACTTGTCTGCTTCTAAATATGACCCTGAAGCATTTTATGAGGCGAGTGGGAAGGAGATGAAGATTATGAAGACCTAGATGAGCTTATTGAGCCTGACGTCTCCCCAGACAGGCCTTCTAATGTGTCTCCTCCCAGGCTTTCTGAGTCCCCTCCCACTTCTTGATTTACAAGAAGGTGGCTGACACTCTTGGCTTCCAGTGGAAGAAGCTGAACAGGATCAGGAGGAGCCTGACTATGTTGAGATGATGGATATCCCAGAGTCAAAAGGGTGTCTGTCCCTCTGCACAAGTCCCTGGGGAAACAGACTCAGCAAATATTACAGTTTCCAACATCCATACCTCCTGTGGATAAGAATTTTTTTTTAGTTTAACCAGGAGTAGCACACTAAGCTGAAAGCCTTTTTACAGGTGCGACCTGGGAACACAGGGAAGTTAAGTGACTTGTTCAGGGTCACACAGTATGCAAGTGGAAGCTGTGGGATTCTGGATGTCACCAGATTTGCAGCTCAGAGCCTTAAACCACTGCGCTATACTGCCTCCCTAAAATGGACAGGAGGTATGCTCTGTCTGGCCCTGGTACGGATTTCCTTGCTAATCATTGCAGCCATGTTGGGGTGGTGCAAGCTGCAGCCTGTGACAAGGATGATATTCCCCTGGCATATCACCTCCCAGATAAGGATTCCAGGGAAGTGGATGCCATGGCAAAGAAGCAGTACTTGACATCCTCTTTGGGACTCAGGCAGTCCAACTATATGGCATATACAGCCAGATACCAGAGCTGTGGATGGCATCAGAGCTTCAAAGGTCCAGTTTCATGCTGCTGTGGACTCGAATGATGTTCATTCCAGGGTCATGACTACATCTGTTTCCATGAGGAGATTTGCCTGGCTCAGGTATACCAGTTTATCTCTGGATACCCAGACCAATGCCATGGATTTTTCTGTCACTGATAACTCTCTGTTGGGAGCAAACAGAGATGTACATGAAAAAGATGGACGAGTACAGGACCACATACAGGAGTGCTGCAGTCAAAGAAAAGCAGACCACTCCTCAGAGGCAGCAATCCAGGGCTGGCAGGGGCAGGCCTTTTCACAGGCCTTTCTACCAGGCCCAGGCCTCCTCTTCTTTTCAGCAGAGGGGGTTCTTCAGGGGAAGAGGCAGAAGGGGGATGACAAGGGCTGCATCCTCCTCTCAGTCTGAGACCCCTGCCAGACAGACACCCTGATGTGTCAGCCATGGTCGCCCTATCAAATTCCTGTAGGGGCAGACTGGCTCACTTTTCCCGGCCTGGAAGTCTGTCACTTCAGACAAGTGGGTCCTAAAGTGGTGAGCCAGGGTCTTGCTCTCAGCTTCCAGCAGGTTCCCAAAGTTGAGAGCAAAGCTTTCTGTTCTTCCTCAACAGAGGAAACACAGGCCTTAGAAACATAGGTCTCTTCTCTACTGCTTCTGCAAGCACTGGAAAGGGTACCTCTCATTCACAGGAAAAGGATTGTACTCAGGTACTTCCTTACCCTAAAAAGACGGGAGTGGCTAGCCATCCTGGATCTACAATACCTAAACAAACACATACTAAAACCAAAGTTCAAGATGGTGACTCGGAATTATTCTTCCCTCTCTGAGACCAGGAGTCTGGCTAGCCTCCCTGGATCTCAAGGATGCCTATTTCCACATACCTATCAGGCAGTCCCACAGAAAGTACCTCCGGTTTGAACTGCCCTCAGGCCATTACCAGTTCAGAGTAATGCCTTTCGGGCTAACATCTGAGCCAATAGTATTCACCAAATGCCTAGCAGTAGTGGTGGTCTTCCTCAGAAGACAAGGCATCTTACTGTTCCCTTACCTGGACGACTGGCTCATAGTAGGTCAGTCTCCAGACCAAGTCAGGTCAGCTTTAGGGGTCACTCAAAATCTTCTACACTCCCTAGGATTCATTCTAAATCTGGAAAAGTCTGTTCTGGAACCAGTTCAGCTTCTCACATTTATAGGAGTGGAGCTGGGCACTGTTCAGGCCCAGGCCTTCCTTCCTCTCTCAAGGGTCCAATCCCTCATTTCTCTGGCTTCCTCTTTTCGTCCACTTGTGTCTCGGCCAGCCAGACGCTCCCTGCAGTTGCTAGGCCACATGGCAGCCTGCACTGCAGTAGTGCAAGGGGCAAAGTTTCAGATGAGGGATATTCAGTTTCATCTAAGAGCTTTTTGGTCTCAGAAAAAAGATTCCCTCTCCAAGTTGGTTCCAGTGTGTCTAACTTTGATTCAGGCCCTCCAGTGGTGGCTGGAGGAGGACAACTTGAGGCAAGGGGTTCCCTTCCTCAGTCAGGTTTCCACAGTGATTCTCACCACAGGCGCTTCCCTGCTGGGATGGGGAGCCCACCTGGATCAGCATACTGCTCAGGGGACTTGGTCTCATCAGGAGTCTCTTCCACACATAAATCTTCTCAAACTCAGGGCTGTCCTTCTGGCTCTTCAGACATTTTCGAGTTTAATTCAGGGAAAAGTGGTGCAGATCAGGACAGGCAATACCACATCCATATGGTACATCAACAAGCAGGGGGGCACTCTGTCCTCGGCCTTGTGCACCGAGGCAATGAAAATATGGTCACTAGCTTATTCCCCGTACATTTCCCTGATTGCCGTGATCTCCCAGGGAAGGACAATGTACTTGCAGATGCTCTCAGCAAGATTTCCCAAGGTCACTGCGAGTGGGCCCTGAATCCTCTCATTCTTCAGATCACTTTCAAGAGATGGGGCACTCCATAGATAGATCTCGTTGCAGCTCCGGACAACCATCATTTCCCTCTGTTCTGCTGCAGGTCCCCTCTGCGGGGGTCTGTTCCTCTGGATGCCCTTCTGTTGGATTGGACCAACAGGTTTCTCTATGCTTTTCCTCCCTTTCCTCTGATATTCAGAGTTCTGGTCAAGATCAGGTGCCAACCTACACTGTGATTGTGATAGTCCCAGATTGGGCCAGACAACCTTGGTATCCTCTACTATTGTCACTATCAGTGACACTCCCCTTGCCTTCCCAGACAGTTCAACCTCCTCACCTCATCATGGGGAGGATGTTGTACCCCAGTCTTCACACACTGAGGCTCAAGGCCTGGTTCTTGAGAAGCTAGAATATGCAGATCTACATCTCTCACAATTGGCTCTGGATATCCTTAAGGCCAGTAGGAAACCTTCCACTAGAAAAACCTATGATTCTAAATGGAAGAGATTTGGGTTCTGGTGTTCTGAGAGCACATCCAGCCAGATTCAGCTGATATTGCCACTGCCTTAGATTATTTGCTATATCTTAAAAGTTTAGGCCTTGGCAAACTACTCTCAAGGTGCATTTGCAGCTATTTCTGCTTTTCTTTCGGCTGGGAAGGTCTCCTCTCTAGCCTCCCACCCAAGAAATTCTTCAAAGATTTGGTCCACATCAATACTCCTTCAGGGATCCTACTCCTCTATGGGACCTAAATATCTGTATTGCACAGCTGATGCAGCCTTCCTTTGAACCACTTTGCTCAGCGGAGTTCAAATACCTGACTTGGAAAGCAGTATTCCGGTTGTTATTACTTCTGCCAGGAGAATCAGTGAGTTACAGGCTCTATCAGTGGAACCTGATTTCGTCTCATTTCATAGGGATAAAGTGGTCCTTCATTACAAATAGAAATCCCTCCCTAAAGTGTTATCAGACTTCCATCTGAATCAGTCTGACACTGCCTATTTTTCACTGATCACTCCTCTTCTGGAGAGAGGAGATTGCACAGTCTTGATATAAAGAGGGTTCTGAGTTACTACTTAGAATCTACTAAGCACCATAGAAACAACTGCACCCAGCTGTTTCTCACTTATGGGGAGGTGGGTAAGGTAAGCCTGCCACCAAGAGACTATTGCTAGGTGGATTGTCTCTTGCATACAGTTCTGCTACTCGAAATTGGGGAAAGAGCACCCTCAGGCCTGAGGGGCTCACTCACCAGAGGTACACCTGCTTGTGCGGCAGCTAGAGACATACCCTTAGTGGAAATCAGTAAAGCAGCCACCTGGAAGACTGTTCACACATTTACCAAGCATTACTCCTGGACATTCAGTCAAGTGATGCTAGGTTTGTACTACAGAGCCTGTTCCCAGAATAGGTTTTGTAGTTCCCTCCTTAGAAGTGCTGCTTGGTAGTCTGCATACAGTAAGAATACAGCAAGTCTTCATGTTGTTTGAAGAAAAATTACTCATCTAATAATTGTGTTTCTTCTAATGGAGTCTTGCTGTATTCTGACCTCCCTCCATGCCTCCACTCCTGGAACCTAGTTGTTTTGGGATGTGGGTGGGCAGGCGCAGTGTTGCACTCCGGAGTGTACCTGGGTGCCTCTTCTTAATTGAGTTTTTTTCTTGTTCCTATGTTTTATTTGTTTATTACCTACTTGGATTCTTTTTGGGGTCTCAACTTGTCTTTGGACCCTAGATTTGTCTTTTGCCTTTTGGTATAAAAGCTCTAAAACAATTTCAAACAACATGAAGTCTTGCTGTATTCTGACAATTGCAGTGATTCCCAACCTTTGAACTGCCCTGGAGAACAAAGAGTTCACTTTCATGCAGGGCATAGTATGCTGAGCTCGAGCTCTGTTGAAGTCTCTGTCTGGAGTGTTTTGAACTTAAACCGTCGGATTCTTTACTCTGCCTCACTGAACGGTTGCTCCGGAGATTTCTCCTTCAGTTCGGTTTGAAAGTCGGTTAAAGTTTCAGTTTTCGTCGTTTTTTGAAACCGAAAAAGTTATCCGCATAGTCGGTTCAGTCTCTGTCTGCGTACTAGATAGGAATTGTTCTGTTTTTTTCTGTGTGGAACTTGTAAAAGTGCGTCTCAGTTCGGCTGAACTGGCCATTTGATAGTGAAATATTGTGTTTTGTGCGTTTTACTTAGAGTGTGGTTACGGTTCTTATCGGTTCTAAAAAACATGTTTTGTGCGTTTTTTCCAGTACCCGTGACGCAGGTTAGGAACCGATAAAGGGTGCTTGCCTGGCAGTTGCCATAAAAGGGTAAGTTGGTTACGTTAGCTATGTCTGAGAAACCCAAGAAAAAAAAAGGGCTCACTGCGTTTCAACACTGCAGTGAGTGTGGGAGGTCCTTGCTAAGGCCGATCCTCACACCACCTGTGTTGATTGTCTGGGGTTTGACCACCTCGATTCAGACTGCCAATATGTAAAACTTTCCCAAATCTACCCTTGAGAAGAGATTGGTAAACTGATGGAAAGGAGGCCGAGAAGTCCACTGACCCAGATGACCAGCCGGTTCGGTTTCGACCAGACCAAGAGGAGTGCCTCTGACCAGGGTGATACTTCTTTGGGCAAAAGGAGAGCCGATTCCGAGGGATCGGTTCTGACAAAAAGAAAACACAAAGACAAATTGACCAGTTCGGATCCAGAGGTTCATGTTCCGACCGCTGAAGAGATAGCCAGAGCGATTCAGATTGTGGAATCGCTCCGTCCAGTTCCTACCGATCCGGCTCTTTCTGGCAGGGGTTCGGTTCAGTTGGTTCCCCTGGTTCAAGATTATACACTCGAAGATTTTTATGAACCGGAATTTGAAGAGGAAGGGGATTTTGAGGATGATGATGGAAGTGAGGGTCTGGATGTGCCTGTGGAACCGGACATCTCCCCAGACAGACCTTCGGGTGTTTCCCCTCCTAGGCTTTCTGAGTCCCTTCTCACTTTACATTCTACAGAAAGGTGGCTGAAATCCTCCAGCTTCCTATGGAAGGCTGTGGAAGATCAAGAGGAGCCTGATTATGTAGAGATGATGGACATCCCAGAGTCAGGAGACTGTCTATTCCTCCACAAATCTTTTGGGAAACAGACACAAAAATCCTAAAGTCTCCTAACACTATACCTCCTGTGGATAGAAGAATGGACAAGAGGTATACACTTTCAGGCTCAGACACAGAGTTCTTATATCAGCAATGCAGCCATGTTGGGTAGTGCAGGCTGCTGCGTGTGACAAGGCAAATATTCCCTTGGCTTCACATCCCCAAACAAAGACTCAGGAAGATTGATTCCATGGCAAAGAAGCAATACATGGCATCTTCTTTGGGACTCAGGCAGGCGAATTACATGGCCTATTCAGCCAGGTAACAGAAGTCCAGGTGGGACACTGTACTGGCACTGGCTAAACAGGCCTCCCCCCAGCTAGCCAAGGAGCCGGAGGCGGTGGCTGCAGATGGGATTGAGGCATCTAAGGTTCAGTTTCATGTTGCTGTGGACTCAAATGATGTGTCATCAAGAGTCATGGCTACATCTGTGGCTCTTCGGAGGATGGCTTGGCTCAGATGTACTAGCCACTCACAGGATACCCAGGCTAAGGCCATGGATTTCCCTGTGGTGGGTAATTCTCTGTTTGGGGAGCAGACAGAGAATTACATGAAGAAAATGGATGAGTACAGGACCACTTACAGGAGTGCTCAGGCCAAGGAGAGGCAGGCAACTACTCAAAGGCAGCAGTCTTGGGGCAGGCCTTTTCAAAGGCCTTTTTACCAAGCACAGGCCTCTTCTTCCTTTTCTCAGAGGGGGTTCTTCAGAGGGAGAGGCAGAAGGGGGATGAGCAGGGCTGCATCCACTCCTCAGCCTAAGGCCCCTGCCAAGCAGACACCCTGATGGGCCTGCCCAAGTCGACTCTCCTATTCCAGTAGGGGGCAGGCTGGCTTACTTTGTCCAGGACTGGATGTCTATTACATCAGACAAGTGGGTCCTGGAAGTAGTAAGCCAGGGACTGGTTCTCAGCTTCAGAAAATTCCCAAAGATGAGAGCCAGATCTTTTCCACCTGCAAATCTCTCAGAAGTCCTTGCCCTAGAGGCAGAGGTTTCTTCTCTCCTAGCTTTGAGCCATGAGAGAGTACCTACCCTACACTGGGGCAAGGACTGTACTCCAGGTACTTCCTGACCCCCAGAAGACAGGGAGTGGTGACCCATCCTAGACCTAAGATAGCTAAACAAACATCTTTTAAAACCAAAGTTCAAGATGGTAACTCTGGGAATAATCCTCCTCTCTAAGGCCAGGGACTGGCTGCCTCTGGACCTCAAAGATGCCTGCTTTCACATTCCCATCAGGTGCTGTCACAGAAAGTACCTCAGGTTCGAGTTGCCCTCAGGCCACTATCAGTTCAGAGCAATGCCCTATGGCTAACCTAATCTCAAGGGTTTTCACAAAGTGCCTGGCAGTAGTAGTTGCCTTTCTAAGAAGGCAAAAGATTTCCATTTTCCATATCTGGATGATTGGCTAATAGTGGGTCAGTCTCCAGACCAAGTCAAGTCTCTTGCAAGTGCTCACTTCTCTAGGATTTCTTCTCAGCCTTCCCAAGTCAATTCTCAAACCAGTCCAGCTTCTTACCTTTATAGAGCAGAGCTGGATACTGTCAAAGCAAGAGCCTTTCTTCCCCTGGAAAGGGCAAGAGTTCTTATAGAACTGGCTTCCTCTTTCACCCTTCAGGTGTCTCAACCAGCAAGGCATTTCCTCCAGCTCTTGGGCCACATGGCAGCTTCAACAGCAGTGGTCCAAGGGGCAAGATTCCAGATGAGGGATAGTCAGTTCCACCTGAGAGCTTTTTAGTCTCAGAGGAACGATTACTTTACCAAACTGCTCCCGGTGACTTTGACCTTGATCCAAGCCCTCCAATGGTGGCAGGATCAGGACAATTTAAGACAAGGTGTTCCTTTTGTTGCTCAGCCTTGTTCAGTGATCCTTACCACGAATGCTTCTCTTCTGGGCTGGGGAGCCCATCTGGGGTCCCTCACTGCCCAGGGCCTGTGGTCCCCGCAAGAATCCCTTCTCCACATCAGTCTCCTAGAGCTCAGGGCAGTTTTTCTGGCCCTAAAAGCCTTCTCTCAGTCAGTACAGAACAAGTTGTTTCAAGTCAGAATGGACACCACCACCACCATGGTACATCAACAAACAGGGGGCACTCTATCCACGGCCCTGTACACAGAAGCCATGAAGTTGTGGTCCCTGGCTTATTCCTTGCAAACCTCTCTTGTAGCAGTTCACCTTCCAGGCAAGGACAATGTGCTAGCAGATGGACTAAGCAGGATCTCTCAGGGCCATCACGAATGGTCCCTGGACCCTCAGGTGTTGAAAGTGATTTTTTCGAGGTGGGGCACTCCAGAGATAGATCTCTTTGCAGCCCCAGACAATCACTAACTCCCTCTCTCTTGTTTGCAGACCTCCAGTCTTGGGCTCAGTCCCTCTGGACGCCCTGATTCTGAATTGGGAAGGGAAGTTTCTGTACACTCCCCCCCTTCCCACTCCTGTTCAAAGTTTGGGTCAAAATAAGGTCTCAACCTTGCAAGGTGATTCTGATTGCTCCAGATTGGGCCATACAGCCCTGGTACCCCTTGTTGCTGTCCCTAGCAGTCTATCTTCCCCTCTCTCTTCCCAGGAATTACAACCTGTTAACATCCTCTCAGGGAAGGATTTGGTACTCCAATCTTCAGTCTCTCAATCTCAAGGCATGGCTCTTGAAGAGTTAGAGTTTGCAGATCTGCATGTTTCCCAAGGGGTTCTGCATCTCCTCAAGGCTTCTCAAAGCCTTCCACCAGAAAGACTTATAACTCCAAATGGAAAAGATTCAGCATTTGGTGTTCTAAAAGCATATTTCTCCAGACATTGCTGGATTGCCCACGGTTCTGGATTATATGGTCCATCTTAATGGCCTAGGGTCTCAGACCAGCTACTCCTCAAGGTACACTTGTCAGCTGTTTCTGCGTTTTGTCTGTGGGAAGTCTTTCTCACTATCTTCCCATCCTGTGTTCTGTAATTTTTAAAGGATTGCTTCATACCAATCCTCCTTTTAGAACCCTGCCCCTGCCTAGGATTTGAATGTTTGCATTGCTCAACTTATGCAAGCCCCTTTGAGCCTGTGTCTTCAGCAGCGCTTAAGTACTTGACTTGGAAAACTGTGTTCCTGGTAGCCATTACCTCTGCCAGGCGTATCAGTGAATTGCAAGCCCTGTCAGTGGAACCTGATTTTATGTCATTTCACAGGGATAAAGTAGTCCTTAGAACCAATGGAAGGTTCTTGCCCAAAGTGGTTTCAGACTTCCATTTAAACCAGTCTGTCTCTTCCTGTTTTCTTCACTGACCATTCTTCCTCAGGAGAGAGGAGGCTACACAGTTTAGATGGTAAAAGATCCCTTAGCTACTACATAGGGCGTACCTAGGGTCACAGGTTTGGCTCCCTCCAGTTGTTCCTCACTTATGGAGAAGTGGGAAAGGGCAAACCTGCCACCAAAGATCTGTTGCCAGGTGGATTGTGTCTTGTATACAATTCTGCTATGAAAAACTCCACCCTCAGGCCTGAGGGCTCATTCCACAAGAGGCACAGCTGCTTCCCTGGCTGCTGCCAGGGATATCCCTATCTTAGAAATTTGTCAAGCAGCCACCTGGAAAACAGTCCATACCTTTTCCAAGCATTACTCTCTGGATATCCAGGCTAGGAGTGATGCTCGGTTTGGTACAGCAGTACTTCAGAGCCTATTCCCAAAGTAGGTTCTGTCCCTCCTCCTTGGAGGTACTGCTTGGTAGTCTGCAATTGTCAGAATACAGCAAGACTTCATGATGTTTGAAGAAAAAATTACTCACCTTAGTAATTATGTTTCTTCTAATGGAGTCTTGCTGTATTCTGACCTCCCTCCCTGTCTCCCCTCTCAGAACCTGTTTTTGGGAAGTGGGTGGGCAGGTGCAGTGTTGCACCCCAGCGGTGTTTTTTTGCTTGCATCCTCCTCCTTTTTGTTTAGGTGCTGATTTATTATTATTTGTAGTAGATTGGTTTTTGGGTTTCCTGACTTGAGTCTTCCCTGGGAATCCAAAACTTTTTTCAGCCAGTTGGCTAGTAGGAATTTTTACAATTTCCACATAGAATTTTTAGTTAGTTGGGCTCGTAAGAATCTGACGGTTTAAGTTCAAAACACTCCAGACAGAGACTTCAACCGAGCTAAAGCTCAGCATTCTATGCCCTACATAGAAAGTTAACTCTTTGTTCTCCGGTGCAGTTCAAAGGTTGGTAATCACTGCAATTGTCAGAATACAGCAAGACTCTGTTAGAAAATACGTAAGTACTAAGGTGAGTAATTTTTTCTTCTGGGTTGTTAGTTGGTTAGTATAGAGCTCGTAAGAATCTGACGGTTACACTGAAGAGCACCTGGGACAGAGGTTTGAAAACCAAGCTCGACCTCAACGTTCTATGCCTTGGCATAGAGTTAACTCTTTCCTCTCCGGAGCAGTTCAAGTGCTGGGGCTAACTGCATATAGTCAGAATACAGCAAGACTCCATTAGAAGAAACACACTAAGGTGAGTAATTTTTTTTTCTTTGGACCCAGACCCTACTGCTGTGCTTCAGAACAGAGATATGCTTCTATGCGTCTTGCTAACTCCAAGGGCATTTTGTTTCCCTTTATGACTATTCCCTTTGGAGCTTGCTTAAGTCCGTGGCATAGATTTAAAAAAAAAAAAACTGACTGCCTTGTATGGAATTTAGTCCAACAGTCATCAGCTCTAGTTATTTCTTCCAGGATTGGTTAGCTCCCTGGATATGCAGGAAGTATACCAGCACATTTTTGTACACCCAGCTACCTTAGATACCTCTGATTCTTCATGCTGGGGCAGTGTACCAATTCAGAGTCCTGCCCTTTGTGATCCCCTCAGTGCCTTGAGTTTCTACAAAGTACTCAAAGTGCACCTGAGAAAATTAGGACTCCAGGTTTACCCTTACCCTGTATGATTGGCTGATACCCAGTCCATCTAGGCACAAAACGGAACAAGCAGTGGTCACAGCCTCTCAGTTCCTTTCCTCCATGGGAGTTCTGTTGAATGTTGAAGTTACAGCTCCACCCCTCACAGCGGCTGCTGTTCCTAAAAGCGCTTCTGGATATGACCAAGGCCCAGTCTTTATTTATTTATTTAACCAATCGGAAAGACCTTTGAGCCAAGGGTTCTTTTACAGAAGTTCCACGTCAAGTCACAAGAATTGCAAATTACAATGGTTTTAGTAAGTAGTACAACATGAGGAAAGTAATTACATAAACAAAAGAACAATATGCAAGATAAATATTGTGTCAAGTGCAGCCAGTGGCCTTTTCTGAAGAGGGTGAAAGGGCTTACAAGGAGATAAAGTACAGGGGTGAATGGAGGGTGGAAGGAGCAAAAAAGAGCAAGGAGGGAGATTCACAATGAAGCTTGAGCAGGAAAGACCCGGCGATGGGTAGAGGGAGAGAACAAGGTGAGGAAACAAAGGGGGTGTAGTGGTAAGGGAAGGGGGGATGAGGCAGGATGAAAAGAGGGCAGGAATAGGAAAGGGTAAGGGAGGAAGTGCTGTGAGTGGAATAGCGCAGCAGCAGCATAGGGCTATACAGGGGCAAATGGTAAAAGAGGGATGTCCCAGTGCATTTAGCTGTCAGCAGAGATCAGGTATAGCAGTCACAAGATGCTCTGCAAACTAGGAATTGATGCAGCTTCCGCTTAAATGGTCCCAAGATTGCAGTCGTCGCAATCTCAGGAGGAAGGGAATTAAATAAATTAGCAGCTCTAACTGCAATGGATTGCTGTCAAAGTGAGGCTCGACAGCAAGGGATGTAAAAGTTTGGCTCACAGAACTTCATGTGCTCCGAGTGCCCCGGAAGGGACTGAATAGCTGAAGGGGAACCTGGTGGTAGGAGACCAAGATCTCCCTTCTTAGCCAGAAGGCAGGCTTGATATTCAATGTGAGCCTGGAGTTGAAGCCAATTTGCTTGTTTGTAAAGGTCATAAGTGTGAGTACGATATGCTGCACCACTTAGTAGATGACATGCCTTATTCAGAGCTGTGGTGAGCTGACATAGGGTTGCGTCTGGCAGAACCATAAATGACCAAACCATAGTCAATAATGGACGCAACTGAAGTTTGGATAGCCAATCTGAGGGCTTCGGTAGTAAGGCAGTGTTTATGCTTGTGTAGAAGGCCTAGGTGAGTGTTAACTACTTTGGAAACATTCTCAACATGGTTGGAGTAGGAGAGCGTACTGTCCAGATTAACTCCTAGGTATTTGAGTCTGGTCAAAGATAACACCCGCACTGTTTTTAATCACCAATTGTTTGGCTTTGTGCTTGCTGTGGGTACCATGGAAGAGCATGAATGACCTTAGTTTTTTTGCAGTTAAGCACCAACTTATGAGAGGTGAACCAGGACTCTGCTTCAGTAAAACTTTTCTGAAGTTGGGCCTGAAGGAGGGTAGGGTCAACAGTCTTTGAGAAAATGACCGCATCATCCGCGTAGGGGAGTACTGGTTCGGAACAGGATGCTGGAAGATTATTGAGGAAGGTGCTAAATAGAAGGGGTCCCAGTATCGATCCTTGAGGAACCCCAGAGCAGGCAGTTTAGCAGAAAGGGCAGACCCTATTCTTACCTGCTGTGTGCAGTTTGCTAGATAGCTGATGAACCACTTTGGGGCTTCTGAAGATATACCAGGCCCAGCAAGTTGATGCATCAGCAAATGGTGCTTGACCATGTCAAATGCTTTAGACAGGTCAATGAAGATTGCACCAACAAGTTGACCCTGATCAAGAGTATGGTGAATGAAACCTCTGAATTCCAGTAGGGCCGTAGATGTTTTTTATTTATTTATTTAGTTTTTGTTGACCAGGTAAGTGCACTAGACAAATCCTGCCTATTTTCAGGCACGACCCGGGGGAAGGGGGATACAGATGAATGCCAACTGACCTTGAACCAGATTAAGCTGTTGGTGGTATTTTTAGTGAATGAGGGAAATTTGGCCAGGAAACCAGGGAAATTCCCCTACTCTTTTCGATAAGTGCCATGGAATCTTTAACATCCACCTGAACTACCACCAATCCAGGCAGATGGGACCTCGGTTTAATGTCTCATCCGAAAGATGTGCTGTTTTTCCGAAAACCATGTTGTTGGACACATTGTAGGTTGTATTTTTCCAGGTACTCTCCACATCCAGCAACAATCCTTTCAAGTGCTTTGGACAGCGGGGGAAGAATAGATATTGGCCTATAATTCCCAGGTAGTAATCTGTCCCCACTCTTAAAAACTGATGTAACCAGAACAGATTTCCAGATCTGGGGGAATTGTGAAAGTATGAGGGAGCGATTGAGAAGCTTGATGAGGGGGGACAGGACTTCATCTAGAGTTAGGGTAAGAAATTTTAGGTTGAGGGAATCACTGCTTGTCCTAGTTCCTCCTAGAACTTTACGTAGGTAGGTCTTGGTCTCGCTTTCCGAGATAGCTTTGAAGTAGAAACATGGGTGGGTAGAGGCCTCTTCTGATTTGGTGGATGTAGGAGCTGTGCTGGGTGGTTCAAAGAAATTTGGGGGCAGAGTTTGGCTAAGGTCTGTGAAGAATGAATTAAATGTGTTGGCAATTAACACGGGGTCATGGGTGATAGACCCATCAACATTTAACATAGTTCCAGAGAGCAGAATGCAGGTGAACCTGCAGGTAGCATGCTACATTATGGAGCTAAATCTGTTAAGCCCACTCCATACAATGCATGCGGTCTGATAGCAGGTGATCAAACCCCAGTTCAAGCACTGCATGGTTGTCAGTGGAGGACAGTCTCCTCCAGGGCTTCCCTTCTCCCAGCTGGAGCCTCAGATGACTCTCACCACGGATGCTTTCCTGTTGGGGTGGGTAGCCCACTGTCAGGGCTCCAAACACAAGGTGTGTGGGGCCTGTCCGAGACTTATCTCTACATCAGTCAGTGTGTTGGAGATGCAGACTGTTTTTGTATGGCCTGCAAGCCCTAGTGGATCTCGCCAGCTACAAAACGGCCCTCCTCCAGACAGACAAGTCTGATGTATTACATCAACAAACAATGAAGAGCTCACTCTTACTCTGTCTGCAGGGAAGCTTGAGAGTGTGGGAAGGGGGCCTGTAGCAGGAGCCCCTACTCCAGGCCATTTATCTGCCAGGAGTCCAGAACACTCTGGCACATAAGCTCAGTTGAACAGAGGCCCTTCCTCATGAATGGTCATTAGCTCCAGGCATCATGACATTGCTGTTCAAGTGGGTTCCCCAGATGTGGACCCTTTTGCGTCCTCATTGAACACCAAACTGCCTTGATTCTGCTCCAGAAATCCAGGACATGGCGTTTTCTGTCAGGAGGCATTCAGGATGCAATGCAGAATCTTTTCTGTATGCATTCCCTTCAGTCTCTCTGGTGCGAGGGTATTGCTCAAACTAGAGGCACATGGTATGACAGGGTTGATTGAATAAGACCCTGTCCCATTTGTTATGTAGAAAGAGCTGAATGCAAGGATATGTTCTATCCTCTTCTGTTCTATCTCTTGTCTGTCTAACTCATGATCAAATTTTCTTGAGACCTAGGAACTTGCCACTCTGACTTTCTCGCTATTCCCCGCTATCTCTTTGCCTTTACATGCTGTTTCTATCTTTTCTTCCCTCTTGCATATCTGAAGTTATAAAATATGTGTGAATCTTTGTGAAAGTGGGATCCCTTGGTTTGAAAATGTATATAGTTATATTTGTTGAAATGGTTGCAAAAAGCTATTTGGAGCTCCAGGGGTTAACCTGAGATGCTGATTTACAAACTCTTTGCAGAGCTGTGAACAGACAGGAGATTAGTTCTGGGACATCATGTACTGTTCTGTTGCACCTGCAAGGAAGAAAACTGACAAGAACATTTTCTGAAAAACAGGATGTCCTTTTAATGAGTTCCCGGACACAGACATAAAAAGAGCAGCAATATTTTTGCTAGAGAGAGCAAGACTGAAACTTGGAATTAGAGATACCCTCAGATGAAGGACTTTGTTTTCTTTGTTTGTACTGCCTTTGTAAATAGTTGTACTGAACACATTTTTGTTTATTTTGCTGTTAATAAAACACTCACTGCAAATTTTACAACTGTCCCTGGTTATCGTATGCTTCCTGACCTGTGCCTTGACGACACACAGGGATAAGATCATTCTGATTGCCCCGTGTTGGCCTCGACAGATATGGTTTCCTCTGTTGAACAGACTATAATGCAGCAAACCGAGGATCCTTGCACTCAGGATGGACTGATTTACTCAGTCACCTAGTCCATCCCAACCTGTGCTCCCTACACCTTCAGGCCTAGCTCCTGAAGTAATAGAAGTGAACAAGTACAAGGTGTCTCAGCCCGTAAACTTCCACTAGGAAGACTTACACAGGCAAATGGTAAAGGTTTTCCATCTGGCGCTCCAAAACCCAGAAGGACCTTTTAACTCATTGTCTCCTAGCAGACGCCTGTAGTCGTCAATAAAATACACTGGTGTGACCTGAGTATGCCTACAGAAGTCGGCTACTGACTCCCAGTGTGCCCTTGCAACATCTGGAGAAGTCACTTATATATTTTAATATAGTGTAACAGAATATAATATATATTTGACTGCATAGCACCGTTGGAAAGGTAATTTTATGCTGAACAATTTTGCCACTGATATTTTGTGTACATCATGTATACTTTAGGAGTTATTTGCATTTGTTTGTGGTATGGTGTGTATGGCTTATGTTGCCTGTTTTAGTGAAAAAAATATTTTTTTTTTTGCTGTTTCAACCAGCATAGAAAAAAACCCAAAATTACATATTATTATTTGCATACCACCATTGGAAAGGTAATTTTGTGCTGAACAACTTTGCCACTCATACTCTGTGTCTAGCACTTATGGTTCTTGAGCTATTAGGATTTGTTTGTGGCATGCTGACTATAGCTTGATTTTGGTTAGAAAGGCCCAGAATTTACTGTTAACAGTATACAGGAGACAAGTGGTGCAACATCAGAGAGCTCCTGTGGAGGCAATGAGTTAAGTGCCCACCTGATAAGGTTCTGGAGTTCTTGCTGGACCTTTCTGATACTGGCCCATGGTATTCCACAGTTAAGATCCACTTATGTGCTGTTTCTGCAAGCCAGGAGCCTGTTGGTACCCTCTACCTGGCATAGCTGCCACTGTTCAAGAGGTTCCTTAAGGGCATCTTACACACAGGCCTCCCATCAGGAAGACAGTGGCTGCTTGGAATATCTACCTTGTGCTGGATTTGCTCACCCTCAAGCCTTTTGAGCCCTTTGCAACATGAGCTGAAGTTTTTAACCTGGAAAGTAGCCTTCTAGTGGTCATCCCTTCTGCTTGCAGAGTGTCTGAAATCCATGCCTTGGTCATAGACCTCCGTATACCATTTTCCACAAGAACAAGGCAGTGCTCCGCATACACCCTATGTTTCTTCCTAAAGTGATGTCGGAGTTCCATCTGAAACGGTCACTGTGCTGCCTACCTATTTTGCCAACTTCCAGAATGTATCAGAGCACACTCTCCATTCTCTGGATGTTTAGAGAGTCCTTACGTTTTACCTGGACAGAACTAAGGACTTCAGGCAATCCAAACATTTGTTTGTCTCCTTTGATCCCAGTTGAAAGGGACAGCCTGTTGCAATCAAGTGCATTTCTGCATGGATTGTGCGCTGTCTACTCCACTGCTGTGCCATGGTGCACAGGTCATGCTGAAAGGTCAGATATGTGCCCACTCCACTAGTGCAGTTGCGATGTCCCCGGCAGAGATTTACTCTGTGCCTATTGCTGATATTTTGCTGTGCTGTAACTTAGAGCACAGTGCACATTTCTGTTAAGCACTATGCCCTGGTGCTCACCAATGGTGACAGTATTGCAGATGTCAAGGTGAGTGGCCACCTGGGGAGCACTGATCACTGTATAGTGTGGTTCAATATAAGAACTGTGTCAGAAGTGAGCCACATAAGGGCGAGGTTTCTGGATTTCAGGAGGGCCAGTTATACAGTGATGGGAGAATGCCTCAGGGATACCTTGGTAGGGTGAGAGGACTTGGGAGGAGTAGTGGGCAAAGCTAAAAAGGGGCACTAGTAAAGGCAGCAAACCTCTGCGTCAGGCAAGTAAGCAAAAGGAGACTGCTGTGGTTCTCAAAAGAATTGGCTGGGAAGGTAAGGACAAAAAAGCCAGCATTCGGACTTCCGGTGACGTCACGGAGCGGATGGGAGACTAGTCATTGGAGCTCCTAGATCTGTCCATAAAATCCAAATAAATCCTTCCAACAGACTCCTTAATTTAAGCCAAATCTGATACGTTGGACTCGAATGAGAAAGCAGCTAAAAGTAATCGTCTGAAAACTCCTAAAAACAACGCTGCGAAAAGCCAAATGAAGCAAAGCTCACTCTCGACGAAGAAATGGAGGCCTTACAGCCCGACTGCATAGAGAGAGAGAGAACTCTTCCGAATCATCTTTGACCCTGATGAGGAGGATCTGTGCTTGCCAGAAAAGCGGAGTGTACTCTACAAAAATACTGTCATCTGTTCAAAAATTGAATCATCGCTGGCAGACCTGAGACAGGATGTTAGAAATATGGACGCCAAAGTAGAAGACCTCTCGAATAGACTCGCTGAGCTCACAGATACCCAAGACAGGGAGGGAAGATCCTAATTTACCTGCTAGCGAGACCGGAAGTACACAGCCACCTGGAAGATATTGAAAACAGGTCTCATAGAAACAATTTCGAGTGCATGGTGTACCGGAGGGGGCAGAGAAGGGGTTCCCCACCCCACTCGACTTAATGCAACAGCTCCTGCGCTCAGTGCTTACTATACCCTCCGACCTTGACCTCACTATGGACAGAGCCCACAGGTCCCTGGGCCCGAGGCCTACTAACCTCACAGCCAGGCCTCGGTCTTAGGTCATATGCATGGCCCTCTTCCAGAGTAAAGAGTGGATCCTGAAAGAGGCCTGGAGATTACGAGATCTAAAGTATCAAGGAGCCCCCATCTTCTTTGAACAAGATTTTTCACCAGCGTTACAAGCGGATCGGATGAAAGTTCGTACAATCGCTAAAGAAATCAAAGATAAAAAAAAAACATCAGAGCACAGGTTCTGTTCCCCTCAAGGCTTCGTCTGCACCTGGAATCCGGCCCAAAAACCTTCAATACCTTGTTAGAAGCATTGCCCCTCTTGAAAGAATGGGGAATAAACATACCTGACCTCGGCTTAGAAATTCTGGAGCAGAGCGTGCTGAAAAAATGTCTGGCAGCCGGTAAATAAGGGAGTAAAGCACCCACTTCATGGAGCCCTACCGCAAAGCCTATTAAAGGATGCCATGAAGCTCTCCCAACGTGCGAGCTCTGGACGGGTCCAACCATTGAATGCTGCAGTACAGACCTGAGGTGCAGCACACAGAGCACTAGTGCAGACTGATGAAGTGAGATGTGGGGGAAATAAAGGAAGGAGGAAAAGTAAAAGAACATTGCGGTTATTTAAACAGACTTTTAAAGATGAGTCAAACTAAATAAATAACAGAACAGCTCGCATTAAAATAACCACCACGCAATCAAAACCCCTGATTGCGGTGCTACGTTTAATATCCTTGTGAACTGTTACAAATTAGCCATAAACGGATGATCTCTGTTAATCTGGGAGGCTTTAGGGGAATTGATGTATGGGGGGGGGGGAAGGTGGGGTAAGGATATGTATTCCCCCCGACGACTTTCTTCTTCCCAACTTCCCTCCTTTGCCCCTTAGTTTAAGTTTGGGGTTTAATAATTCTTAGAGGTTGGAGGAAGAACCCTGATAACATTCACCCTTGGGTACCGGCTAATACAAGAATTTAACAGAGATGGCTTGTCTTGGCAAACCTTAAGAAATGACAGAAGGATTAAAAAATGTATTTTTGTTTTCGAGATAGATGATTGTAAGGGACAAGATCTGGTAGGGTTTAGTTTGGGTCTCCCATCCTCTGTGACGATACTTATCTTTAGAGCAGCTTTATAGCACGGTTCTAGGTCTCTTTAGTAAGAGACAATTAGTGTTCAAGAGCTAACACGTACCACCACGAGTGGTATCAGGCGCCCCCTAGAGGTGTAGCCTGGTATTATACCTAGGAAGCAGGGGACTAAACTTATCTATTGATTCCACTGAAACGGGTCTGCAGGGCAGATGTTTGAGGGTCATGGTTCGCACCCAAGGCCAATTACTTCACCTGGTTAATATATACGCCCCAAACTCCAAACAGGAAAGCTTCTTTGAGATAATTTTTTAAAAAGTAGCAGACCTCCCTCTGGGTCAATTATTCCTTGGGGAAGATTTTAATACAGCCCCACACCCACAGAGGGATCGTTCCTTTGGTTCCACCTCTACTCATAGAACATCTTCCAAATCATTGGTGACCCTGGCACAAGAGACGGGACTGGTAGACATTTGGCGCGACCAACACACTAGGGAGAAGGACTTCACGTTCTACTCCCATGTACAACAATCATATTCACGTATTGACTTATTCTACACATATGCAACCACCCTTCATCTAATAAAGGAGTAAAAAATTCACAATATTACGCTATCAGATCATTCGCCAATCTCCCTTGAGTTGGCCCAATCGCCACAAAACAAGCAATCTCTATGGAGATTGACGTCTAAACTCTTAAATAATGAAGGCTTTATTTCTAAGTAAAGCAGCAGATAGAGGATTTCTCCTTAATTCACAATCCACAGATTACTCCCTCTACTTAAATGGGATGCAGAAAGCGGTCCCTACGGGGATATTATTAGTTTTGCCTCTTCCCAAAAATTATCACAACTCTCGTATAATAAATTACTAACAGAATTAACGAGTTTGAAAAGAAACATAAACCAGTCGGACAAACAGACCTTAAAAGATTTGAATAAAGCTAAAAGGACCCTACAAGACCTGGAAAACAAAAAGCTGAAGGTCTGCTCGATTCACTAATCAGAATACCACGACGAAGTGAGGAGAGGCTTCCAGATTACTAGCCTTTCTTAAGAAAGTAATAATGCTTTACGATGCCCCCCACATTCACAAGAACCTGGGCCAAAAAGGGAAAACATGGAGCTCCCCAGAGGGCATAGCCAGGCAATTCCAGGAATATTGTCAGACACTATATGGTGAAGATAAAGACAAAGAGAGGGTGAGGGAAGAGACTTAAAGCTTTCTAGATACCCTTAAATTGCCCAAGTTATCAAAATCAATGAGTGAAGAGTTGAGCCAACCCATTATAATAAAAGAAACTATGGAGGTAATAAATCGATTACCAACAGGGAAAACACCCGGCCCCGATAGGTTTAGTGGGGAAATATATAAAAAACTAACCACCTCACTAGCCCCCCTGCTAACTGAGGTATTCAATCAATGTATAGAGGTAGGTGGAATCCTGGAGAGTTGGTCACACTCTGTAGTAACAACAATTCCTAAGCCCGGCAAAGATTTGACCAAATGTGAATCATTTAGGCCCAGAGCCCTCCTTAATCAAGACCAAAAAATTCTTACAAAAATTCTATCAATTCGGCTCCAAAAATACATAGAATTGCTAATTCACCTGGACCAAACAGGCTTTATTCCGTACAGACATCTGAGTGACATTAGAAGACTCTTAAACATGTTGCAATATAAGAAACATAATCAGAACCCAGCTTTGGCAGTTTTTCTAGAATGCAGAAAAGGCCTTTGATAAGCTAAATTGTGCCTATCTTTTTACAGTTTGGAAAAGATGGGTTTGAAGGAACTTCCTAGCATGGATCAAACTTTATCAAAACCCTCAAGCCAAGGTCCAGGTGAACGGTACCATCTTGCCCTCATTTAAAATTGGGAGGGGTACGAGGCAAGGATGCCCTTTGTCCCCACTCCTTTTTGCAATTAGCATAGAACCTTTGGCACAAGCCGTAAGGCAACATGACAAGATCGAGGGCATAGAAATTCATAACTCATGTCACAAAATATCTCTCTACGCAGATGACGCGTTAATTTATTTGAGTAATCCTGGAACAGCACTAATACATCTAACCACTCTCCTTTCAGAATTCGGAGATATCTCAGGTTTCAGAGTCAACACCTCCAAATCAGAGGTACTTACAATGGGAAAGGATCCAGATGCAGACTTAAGAGCTAAATTCCCTTTAAATAGGTCAAAGTAATTAAGATATTTAGGAATACAAATTCCCAAACAATCAACACTGTTATATAAACTTAATTATGAAACCTTAAATCAACTCATAATGGCCGATTTGAATAGATGGAGACTTCTTTCCCTCACACTTTCACATAGAATAGAAACAATTAAAATGAACGTCCTCCCAAGATTCCTTTTTTTATACACTAATCTTCCCATCCCGGTCCTAAAAAAAGACTGGAAAGATCTCAAAAAAAGGCTTGCAGATTTTATTTGGCTGTGAAAACACCCAAGAATTCGGTGAGAAGTATTAACAGAGGATAAAACTAAAGGAGGGATGGGGCTACCTGATATCCCCAAATATTACCTAGCAGCACAGCTACTACCGATCATTAAAATGCTAATGATAGGAAAGGCTCATAGTTGGCTGGAGATCGAGCAGCCAGAGGGGGAGAAGGCTCCACTGCATATCCTGCCCTGGCTAATCCAACCTAAAGACTTGGAGAAGATAACCAACAATTTTACCAAGCGATATGCTGTCAAAATGGCTGGAAGCGAAACAGGAATGGGAGATGTGTCCTATATGGAATTACCTTCCTCTTTCATTTCTCCCTGACTTTCCCATCCCGGGACGGATAAGTGTTTATTTAGGTGGTTAACATCAGGGCTTATATACCCACAGCAATTTTGGAGGGGACAGTAAAATCCTTCCCACAAATGCAAGTAGAATTTAAGTTAACCCAAAATGACCTGTTAAATATTACTAGTGTGCACACTACATTACCACCACCATTGGTCCTATAGATATAGCACAGAGACTGTCAGCTCCTATACAGCTAACATACAATAGAGGTAAAACGAGGGATGCCAGATCTTGTATATCACAGATATATAAAGTATTAATGGAAGACAGGGAACATTAGCGATACAGAGGCTTGAACAAAGATGGGAAAGAGAAGCTGACCTTAAGATTGCACACGACACATGGCAGAATATCTGGAAGGGCATTCACAAAACCACTAATTCACCCATGTGGAGAATTCCATTGGAAAATAATATAACAGATTTTTATAACTCCGAACATAACACATCACTACTCTCCCTAATCTCTAATAAATGCTGGAGAGGATGTGGACACACAGAGTACACATTACGCGTCTTCTGAGGAATACCTAGAATTGCCTCTTTTGGCAAGGGTCTCACAAAATATTAGGAGATTTTGACACTCTCTAGCCGGCTGCAGTTTCCAAACTTGGTCTTGGGACTTCCCGAGGAAATTAAAACCTCGACTGGGAAATGCCTCTTTACATCTTAATTGCAGCAGCACTTAAGGTGTTAACTCAAAACTGGTTGAAGGCACCCTCCTTCCATGGACAATTGGTACAGGAACATCAGACAAATCAGGGAGATGGAGGCCGTCACGGCATCACTAAGATTGATAACAGACAAATTTAACTCCAGATGGCTCCCCTTCTTCAGCCATATTGAAAAAAGGGAAGGGGTACCGGTTCTGGAGCAGCTCCTTCAGGGGTAAGGAGCGGCTGTGGTGCAACCCATGCCCCCATATGTCCAAAGAGTTGCCTATTTAGAGCAAGTAAGAATAGGGCTCATCCCTTATCTGCATTAAGCCTAAATACCACACTCCGGTACAGCCGAAGACTAACTATAAATGCTAGAAGCATTATCTTGTTTATTTATAAAAGAAGAGGGGAAAAAACACACAGTAACGGTTTGGAGTTGAAATTGTTTATTGAACTGGAACTGTTAAGTGAGATCCTACAAAGATACTGCAGAAAGGAGGAGGGTGTCTGGGGTGAGGGAGATGCGCTTGGAATAATCTGACATTTGTCTGCGCTGGGTCGAGTTGAGACTTGGCGTAATTCTGAGAGCCTCTCACCAGGGTCTTCCATCGGTATTCTCCTGGACTGGGAATCTGAAAGATAATTACTGTTATTAACTAATGCCTATCTGATATGATGCCTGATGTACTATATGCTTTTAAATTACAATTATTTTTATGGGCCAAAACATGTGATTAATGTACTGTACCTATGTTATCTTGTACCCAATAAGAGTTTTGAAGTTTGAAAAAAAAAAAAAAAGCCAGCATTCAGAAGGTATGAGCAGACACAAAGGGAGGAAGATAGAGAGGTGTATCAAGAGAAGCAGAGGGGAGGCAGGGAAATCAGTCAGGAGTGCAAAGGCACAAACTGAGGAGAAGATGGCACAGGCAATAAAGAAAAGGGGACACAACATTTTTGTGTTTGCTTACATGCATGTGGAAGAAACCTAGTGCCACCATACGAGATCTTTCTGGACTAAGTCTCTCATTCACACTATTGGGATAGCGCCGGAAGCGCTAGGACCAAGCGGGAGCCAACATTTTTCAGAAGGGTCGGCGCAGAGACAGGACCACGCATGCATGGCACTGCGAGACTAGCTCACGCCTGTGTGGGCTATCTCAGCGTCGACCCTCCAACTGCATCAGTTCCTTTTCTCCCGCCGTCGAGTGCGCTTGAATGTCGACGTCGTTCATCTGCTGGAGTCAAAGTTTTTGTCTATATGATAGCAGTTTTTAGTGTTTAATTTAACATTTTAGTAGTATTATTTTCTTATTTTACGAACAAGAAAAGAAGATTATGAAGAAAAAGAAAAAGAAATTCTCGCTTGCCATCATCGAGTCGTCATGAGCGGTAGCGGTGTTGGTAGGAAGACTCACGTTCAAAGTTGTTATGGCAGAGGGCTGTGTCCGGTCCGCGTCTTCAGTAAATGGGGGAATCGACTATGGACAGTCCTGTGCTGCGAGAGGGACAGTCCACGACACAAATGGCAGTTCAGGGATCCTGCTCCGCTTATCCTCGAGCTCTTCTTCCTCTTTGGGAGAAGAAGAATCGGTGCCGCCGAGGTTGCCCTCTGGTATGTCTGCACTAGCGATAGGTCTGAACCGACTTTGATGGGTTCCCCTTGGCCTCGCTCTAACAGCCGCATTCTTGACTCTGGACTCCGTCTCTGTCTTCGTTGGAGCTCAGGGAGCAGTTTCACCTCTGGGCCACTCCTGTGAGTAGGGGTTCAAATTCTATCCAGTTTTCCTGGCCACTGTTCCTGATGTCGGGGCCTCCAGGCCTCAGAGCCACTGGACCAGGGCGGGTCGATTGGATCAGGATGGCGTCTTGCCCTCTTGGTGCCTTCGCCATCATGCGACCCCTTGTGCCTACCTCTCTCTTTCAATAGGGACTGGCACAGGCACCACCTTTCCTTCTCCTCTTCTTCTCAGGATTCTCCATTGGCATTCCACGGTGGTGTTTGTCCTGGCGCCGTGCCCGGCGCCATGGGTGGCGCGCGGGTCGGCGCCATGGCCACTGGTTTTGGCATCAGTGCCATAGGTGGCACTGCTGGTGTTGGGTCAGCACCGTGGCTTGGCAGTCTGAGTGCTGTGCGTGGCCGGCTACACTGGCATCTCGCGGTCAGTGGACACCCACGGGTGGCGACTAGCACCCATGGGTGCCATGAGTATCATGGGTACCATGAGTCCATGGGTGCCCTCGGGTGCCAGTGCTGCCAAGGGTACCATGGGTGCCATGAGTATCATAGGTGTCGTGGGTGCCCTCGGGTGCCATTGCTGCCATGGGTGTCTGGGGGTGCCTTCGGGTGCCATTGCTGCTGTGGGTGCCGGGGGGGTACCTGCAGGTACGGCCATGGGTGCCCTCGGGTGTCGCCCAGGTTGGCATAGGCACTGCTTGGTGCCCACCTGTGCCAAGAGGATGCTGGTGTCATAGGGTGTCAGTTGGTGCTGTCCAGCAGAACTAGTGACATATTTCCTTCTGCAGACCTCTTCTTCCGTGGAACTTGTGGCAAGATGTTTTCCACAGAATGAAGTCCTGTTCTGCGGATTTTTTTTCCACACATCTTATTGAGTGGCGGTCTGCATGGGATCTTGTGACATCCAGCGGTTTTCCACTGATGGAACTTCTCTCTACTGTTCTGCCAGTGGAATCTCTCATTCTGCTCAGCACTTCTTGGTTCCCTATGTGGTGCCGGCTCCTCGACATCCTTCCTGGTGGCGGAGTCTTTAAGTAGCTCTGACCTTGACCTCTTTTAGGGGTCCTTCTGGGGTGAAGTGCATCTAAATGAGTCTCTCCCTGTCCTTCTGGTCAGTGATACAGCAGATGACTCATTTTATATACTGAAGGGCACGCCCTCTCTATCATCAGAGTCCATGATGGAAGATCTTTTCAGTAGTTCCTCAGTGATGGGGTCCACCGTAGTATTCAGACTGCATCCGTGGACCATGCACCTCTAAATCTAGACTCTTTCAGTCAAGACAATTACACTGTGTGAAACATTCTAATTCAATGGTTGGAAGCCGCACAGACTCTTCTGCTCCTTTGATAGGGGTATATAGCCCCCTTCTGATACTGCCCCTTCGGTGGCTTCTTCGGCACAGGCGGTTAACATCTCTTCAGCTGTGATTATTAGTCCGGTCACAATTTAAGTTTTGGTTGCTCAGGCTCCTGCTGCCCCTCAGAGGGATGACATCTTCGTCATTTTTGTATCAGGCAATCCTTGCGAGATAGCAGCCTGAAACCTTGTCCGGCTCGGACTAATGGTTTAAAAAAAAAGAATTAAAATGATCACAGCACAGGACCTAGCTGAAATTACCCAATACCACACTTTTGTATCTGGTCAGGTTCCACCTCAGCCCCTGAGGCGTCTCTAAACTATGGTAAAGAGTACCTGACTTCTCCAACCCCTTAGGAGTCCGATCCAGAGTAGGTATGGGTCATCTCTTTTTCAAGAGATTTCTCTTATTCGAGATGTTTCCTAGACCTAGGCGACTGCCCAATCTGTTGGTCCCCTTTTTATCAGGCTTTCTTCTCTTGATCAGAGCCTCGCAGCAACAAGTGACTCTTCAGCGAGTCGGAACAGGTTTGCTTCAACAACAGACGACATGCTCCTTTCTTGACTGTAGGTCAAGTAGGTCTTTCTGAGATGTCTTCTCAAATATTCACACCTTCGGTTCCTGCGCACTGGTTCCGTGCCATTCGCTTTACAAAGCTATCCTCTCCAGTGCGTGGCGGAGCTGTGTATTTTGTTTTTCAGCAAAGCAAACTAGAGTCCTTCCTACTCCCTTCAGGGAGGCCGGAGTGAGTAGTGCCTCACCACGTTGAGTCACTTCTGCCGCTATTCAGTCACTTTCAACGAATCGGTTAGCCCTAACTTGGTCCTGCTGTGTCCCTCCTCGACGCACATCTGCCTCTATTTGCCTTAGAAATCCAGCCCCTGTTTTTTTCTGTCGGGATGTTTTTTCCACAGTGGACACATCCTCTTGTACACTTTTCCTTTCTTCCCTGAGTTCAGAGACTGCTACTACAGTTGTAAACACAGAGTAGCATGATTCCTTTTTGGAATATGCAGTAGGTATGATCTGGTTCTACTAGACCACCACAAGAGGCTTCTAAGTCGTGCTTGGCCTTCCATCAGGAGGTTTCAGTGACTAAGTGGAAACCATTCTCCTTGATGGGCTAACCCCACCTGGACCTTCTTTTGCTCTCCAAGTAAGGGATTCAAGTTCTCCTGGACCTGTTGTTTGCAGTTCAGCCCTATTTGGTAGTGGGGTTCCATCTGCGCTTTTCGGTCTACCCTGAACCAGTAGACTTTACCTCTGGCTCCTTCAGTTCCTGAGGTCCCTTTACATTAGATTAGTACACGTCTTTGACACTATTAATTTTGGTCCTGTACCAAATTGTGAGGCCGGGTTCTCGTCGCTCTCCTAGAGTGGTTGCGGCTTCCTGGCAGAGTTTAATTTTGTGTCCATTGCAGTCATCTGCAAAGTGGTGAGTTACAACTCAAGCACTTATCTTGTAAGCACTATATTCTAGATGCTCTTTCCAAGACAGCTCTTTTTATTAGTAGAACAGTCCTTGATGGTCCTTTCTGAGTGAACCATATCTCCTCCACCCTACTCAGGGTTGTTGATTTTAGCTTGGTACTCTCCCAAAAGTGTGAATGAGTGATGGAGACTTAGTCCAGGAAGATATGGAGTGCATTACTTTCCTAATTATTGATATTCTTGGAAGTCTCCATCACTAATTCTACCTTCCCCCACCATCCCCGGGTTCACTCATTTTCTTTCCTGGTCTTCATGGTCCTATGGTTCAGGCTGTGAAGACATTGTTCTTGACCTTTTGCAGGCCATCTGGGCCTCTCAGGCCCAGAAACTCAGGATAAGTTATTTTCATTAGTTACGCTGCACCTCCTCAGTCGAGAAAGGTACCGAGGGCGTTGGAGGGTCGACGCCAAGATAGCTTCACAGGCATGAGCTAGTCTCGCTGTGCCACGCATGCTTGCTCCTATCTCGTGCCTACCCTTCTGAAATATTTTGGCTCCCACTTGCTCCTAGCGCCTCTGGCACTGTCCCAATAGTGTGAATGAGTGATGGAGACTGTCCAAGAATTTCAACTATTATGGTAAGTCGTAATTTCCATTTTATGTAGGTGTTCCACCCCGATTCCAGTGCCCTGCTCCTTTTTGCAGGTGTGGCCGCACCGCACCAGTAAATGTCCGAGCTGTCTATGACAGCAGTTCAGATGCAGTGGCGTACAGTTCAAAGTAAAAGACCACTACAAACAGCAGTGGTAACGTGTAGGCAATTTGTATACTGCCGTTGGCAGGCAATTTACATACTGCCGTTGGCAGTATGCAAACTGCCTACGCGTCAGCACTACGTCTGAACTGCTGCCATAGACCGCTCCTTTTTTTTCTTGGATCTCCACTCCCCCCCCAATAAACACCCAGGTAGCATGCTGGAGCCGACCCCAGCGTGCTCATGTGCTCCCCCAACCCCTGCACACTGTGTGGCTGACGGGGGTGCCCGATCCCCTGTCGGCTCCACTGCGCCCCTGCCACCAAACAGGCGTCCAGCTGCCACACTGGGAGCCCACCCCAGTATGGCAAAGGTTCTCGTCATTTTGTAAAAACAAAACAAAAAAAAAAACCTATAATAAAAAAAACTGTCCCTCGTTGACTCTCTTGCCCCCCTCTCCCAATGCGTGCCCATCCTCTGCATACCCCACCTCCCCACACCCCTGCATCACCCCATACTTACCTCTGGAGGCCGGCACGACGATCTTTGGTGGATCTGGAACACGTCTGCACTCTTCAAAGCCAACCGCGAACTGAAGAAATGCCAGTAAGCTGTATAATGGCATAAATGTTTTTTTTTTCCAACTTTGGTGCATATATTGGCCATTTTTTGGAATTTTTTTCACCAAATTTTCAACATGGGGCTCTTGGGACCCCACCTCATTAACTCAGTCACTGTCATTTTGTTATTCGGTCCCGAAAGGTGATTTTGCGGTCACTCATGAACCACCTTTCTGGTACGATATGAACGATTGTAACAGTTCATGAGGTGGGACCAAAACCCTATGTTGAAAATCTGGTGAAAAATTCCCAGAAATGACTGTTTTATGAGCGCAGCATTGTGCAGTTCTACGACGCTTGTAACTTTGAGAATTTTTAATATTTTCACTCCAGATTTTCAACATTGCCATTTTACCATACCTCCTTATGAACAGTACAGCTGTCATTTTTCACATCTTGCCCAAAATGTGTGTTTGCACATGTAGCACACAATGGCGCGGTTGGTGTGCGAAATCAATGTTTGGAACAGATTAAGAAAATCACAGTGACGCTATTCATGAGCAGAGGTGCTAAAATGGCTATGTTGAAAATTTGGTGACAAAAGTCCATAAAATGACTGTTACGTGCGTGCTTTGCGCAATTTTCACGCACCCTTGTAAATTCACGAATTTGTAATATTTTCAGTCCAGATTTTCAACATTGCCATTTTACCACACATCTTATGAACAGTACAGCTGTCATTTTTGACACCCTGGCCGAAATGTGTTTTCACACTTCCGGCACAGAATAGCACAGTTGGTGTGGGAAAGCAATGTTCGGGACAGATTAACAAAATCACAGTGACACTGTTCATGGCGGATGTCCCAAAATGCCTATGTTGAAAATCTGCTGTAAAAAAAAGAAAAAAAAATCCCCAAACTAATTACATTACAGGTGTATGTTGCACAGTTTCTCATACGCTCGTGACTTCACCAGTTTTTTTATATTTTCACTCCAGTTTTCAACAATTACATTTTTACACCTCCTCATGAGCAGTACAGCTGTCATTTTCACATCCTGTTACAATGTCTTCGCTGTCTGTCAAATGGCACAGTCGCTGTGCAAAATCTCCTTGCATCTAACAAACTGATAGTGTCACTGTTCATGCGGTGAAAGCGTCACAAAAGCCCATGTTGAAAACTTGGAGTCAAAATACCAACAAGCGCTAGGGCACTAGGGCTTTGACCATAGCGCCCTACCCTGTAAGGACTGACAGCGTCCAGGGGTGTGACTTGGGATTGTCGACAGTAATGCTCATGCCATTCCACCCCCACCCTGCAGCCAGTGACAGGCATCGAGGTGTGCTTTGGACCCTTTGGCCCCAGAGTTCACCCCATTCTCCTATACTGCACCCATTTCAGCGTATTTCCTTATGGAATGAGGTGAATGTAAAGCCCAAACACCCCAAGGCATACCCCAACACTTGTCAGTGTCTGAAGGGTAGAGTGAGGTGCAACGTCGTGACCGTCATGGGCGACGACCCAAAGGCACACCTCCAATGCCTGTCCATCTCTTCAGGGTGAGGATGGAATTGGCGTCAGTTCAGTACTTCAATGCCATTCCTATACTGCATCTATCTAACTCTTGCACTTCCACTGCTAATGCCAGCAAGCAAACATTTCCTTGTGCAAATATGTTAGCGAAAGGAGAAAGATGAGGGGAGGGATTGTAAGGCTAAGGAGGGAAAGGGGGATTGTGTGGAAAGGGACAAGGAAAAATCAGACATCCTGAACAGTTATTTTTGTTCCGTTTTCACAAATGAAAGGGAGGGTGAGGGACTACTGATCTGTCAGGGGCACCAAATGAAGGGGTGTGGACACTAGTCCATTTACAGAGGCGAGAGTCCTGAAAAAAACTTGAAAATCTTAAGGTGGACAAGGCAATGGGGCCAGATGGGGTACAATCCAAGGCTTTTGAGGGAGCTCAGAGAGGTGCTGACTGCACCTCTGACTATCCTATTCAACCACTCACTGGAACCGAGAGTGGTCCCGAGAGGCTGGAGGAAGGCAAATGTAGTACCGCTTTTGGGCAAATGTAGTACCACTTCACAAAAGTGGGAGGAGGCTGGCAATTACAGGCCAGTCAGACTGACTTTTTTTTTTTTATTAAATATACTTTATTGAAAATATATATAAACTGGAATGCAAATACATGCTATAACAAAACAAAAAAAAGGAAAAACACCTCCTAAGAAAGAATATGTAAATAACAAGAAACAGATTTAATAATACAACATTCTACATTAACCAAGACCACCAAAGCCCCTCCCACCCCCATCCAAAGACCTGCAGTTATAAATGTAGCGTGGTGGATAACTCGATTTGCAAGTAGAATCCAGAAAAGTGCCCAACATGATGTAAGCTACAAAGTACAAAAAAAAAACAAGCATTTGTCAGTGCGAATGTTGTCTTGCTGGCATTGGCATTGATAGTGCAGGAGTTAGAGATCTGTAATAGGAATAGCAGTGAAGTATTGAACTGGCCAACCCACCACCTGCAGAGACTAACAAGCGTTGGGGTGTGCCTTTGGGTCATCAGCCATAACGCTCACACCATTTTACCTCACCCTAGCCTGCAGACACTGACAAGTGTCGCGGTGTGACTTGGGGTCTTCGGGCCTTATGCTCACCCCATTCCATAAGGAATTATGCTGAGATGGGTGCAGTATAGGAGAATCGGGGTGAACTTTGGGTCTGAAGACTCCAAGGCACACCTCAATGCCTGTCGCTGGCTGCAGGGTGGTGGTGGAGTGGCGTGAGCATTACAGCCGATGAGCCCAAGTCACACCCCTGACGCCTGTCAGTCTCTACGGGGTGGGGTGTTATGGTTGGAAACCCTAACACAGCAGGCATTTGTTGGTATTTTCACTCCAAATTTCCAACATTGGCTTTTTATGACCCCACCTCATGAAGAGTGGCACTATCGGTTCATTAGCCAAAAGGTGATTTTGCACAGTGACTCTGCCATTTGGTGCCACAGGTATGAAAAGACATTTCGGGCAGAATGTGAAAAATGACAACTGTACTGTTCACGAGGAGGCGTAAAAAAACAGCAATGTTAAAAATTTGTAGTGAAAATATGAAAAATTGGTGAAATCATGAGCATGCGTAGAAACTGCGCAGTGCACACCCGTAACACAATTATTTTTTGGATTTTTTTAACCACATTTTCAACATAGGCATTTTGGTACTTTCCGTCATGAATAGTGGCACTGGGATTTTGTTAATCTGTCCTGAAAGTTGATTTTCCACAGCGACCATGCCATTGTGTGCCACAGGTGCGAAAACACATTTCGGGCAGGATGTGAAAAATGATAGCTGTACTCTTCATAAGGAGGTGTGAAAAAATGGCAATGTTGAAAATCTGGAGAGAAAACATAAAAATTGTCAGTTAAAAGCGTGCATAGAAACTGCTCAACACACACTTTCGTAGCATGATCATTTTTGGAATTTTTTCACCAAATTTGCAACATGGGCCTTTTGGGACACCACGTCATGAACAGTGGCACTGTCATTTCATTAGTCGATCCCGAAAGGTTGTTCTGCAAAATCACCCTTCGGGACCAAGTAACGAGATGAGTGTATGTGTTCATGAGGTGGAGTCCCAAGAACCCCATGTTGAAAGTCTGGTACCAAAATTCCCCAGAATGGCTGAGATATCCACCTAAGTTGAAACCCCCCATTGCCTGCCATTATAAAGCTTACCGCATTTTGTTCAGTTCCCAGGCGGCTTTTGAAGAGTTCAGATGTGTTCCAGTTCTGCGAAGATGCTGGCGCCAGCCCTCGGAGTAAGTATGGGGTGAGGGGTGCGGGTAGGTGGGGTGCGCAGAGGTGGGTGTGAGTTTGTGGGAGGGGGCGTGGCAGGATGATGAGGAACTCCCCCACAGGTGAAAAAAAGAAACAGACTTGAGGGACTGTTTCTTGTTTACAGAGTAAAAAGATTTCGGGCACACTAGGGTGGGCTCCCAGTGTGCTGCCGTGTTCAGGCGGGGAGACATGATGCCGACAGGGATTGGGCAGCCCTGTTGGGAAAGAAAGTGTGTGTGTGTGTGTGTGTGTGTGGTGTGGGGGACATGATGCCAATGGGGATTAGGCATCCCCGATGTTGGCTTTGTGGGGATTGTGTGGTGGGTGGCAGGAGCCGCCATATTTATTGGAATGTTTCACCAGGAAAGGCACATAATGGAGCCTTGTCATGTGACGTGCCAATGAGGAAACTGCACCTTATTGGAGCGGCAGCTTTCTTTCAACTCCGTGTCTCTCTCTGAAACTGCTGTCATCGCCAGCATGCTCGCTAATTGATGGCTGAGGGACGCACCCACTAAAGCATTCCCTGCATTTGCCACAACACTGACACACCTCTGAATGTGTTACTGCCCCAAGATGTTGCTTGCGCGTATGCGCAAGACAATATAACATTCCATAACCTTATAACTTTATAGCTAGAAGGAGGGCTCACTAGGGAGACAGAGAAATCAAAAGCAAAGCACACCCAGGAGAAAAAATAACCACTAGCTTGTAATAGTCAACAAGGTGAGCAGCGGTTCCTAATGTTTATGAAACACAGAATATCTATGGTGTTGGGTCACCATAGAATATTCCACACTGAGAGCGAATAAAAGCTCCTGATGCCACTGTGCATAAGACTGAGGATCTGCTTCAGTCCAATGCCTAAAGATAAGTTTAGCAACTGAAGCTATCAAAGAAATAGACCTTTTCCAGGATCCAAACACTGCTTCATCATACAGTCCAAGCAGACAGACTTCTGGCATAAAAGCATCCTGTAAGCCCGATAGGGGATCCGGTCTGGACTGAATCTCTGACTACAGAGGGTGTATTTTATCACAAGTCCATAGGACATGGTACAATGTGCCCATCTCGTGATGACATTGGATACAAAGATTAGAATCCGACTTGCACATAAGGCAAAGTCTATGTGGGGTATAGTAAAGATTATGAAGTATTTTAAATTGTTGCAATCTAAAGCGGTCCTGCGCAGTATACCTGTACAAATCTGACCAAATATGACACCATTGGTCCTCAGTTATAGTTAGACCAAGGACATGGACCAAATAATAACAGATGGGAGAGGGTGTGGAAGGGTCCATAGCTTGCAATACAGTATACAAGCCAGAGATAGGGTACGGCAATCCATCAATTAATATAAGACATTGGTGAGCCGAACCACCCAAATCCAGCCAATGAGGAGAATCCATATGTCGAAGTATACAATGCTGGAATTGCGCAAATTGAAAGGTATAAGGAGTTATAAGGTTCCAACGAACAGTAAAGGCAGAATGAGAAATAACCCACTGAGGTAATATCAAGATTGTTCCAGTATTTAGGTTGGAGAATCCTGTCACCGACCAGAAAATTGGGATTAAAATATAAAGGCTGTGAACCAACTTTATACAACTGAAACCCCAGTCAGCAAGGGACCACATTATGGGAGTAGATTGGAGCGCCACCGGGACCCTAGCCAGGAGAATATAAAAAAAGAGCCCTAAGTTGGACACCACAGTCTTGCGCAAGCTGATTCTCAATGCATAGCCATTGTGGGCTGTATCCTCTTAGATCCGAAGAAGAATATACACTCCAATGAAGATGTTTGCTTACATAAGAAGCAAAATAATAATGTAAAGGATTGGGGAGACGCAAGCCCTCAGATAGTTTAGGGGCAGCCAACCTCACATCAGCACTACGAGCCCTCTTACCACACCACAAAAAACGTGAGAGTATGCTGTGTAATTTAACAAACTAAGACATGGGGAGGGTCAAATTAAGCATACTCAGTGAATAAAGCACTCAAGGCAAAACATTAATTTTGATTACATTAAGACTGCCTAAAAGGGAAAGGGGAAGAGATCTCCATCTAGTAAGATCTTGCTAAATAATTTTGAACAAAGAATCCAGATTAAGAGAGAATAACTTAGTGGTGGTACGAGCAAGCTTGATATCCAAATAAGTCAAGGACGCAGATTCCCACTTAAAGCCCAGCTGTAACATAGCTTGCCTATCCATTTGAGTGTTAAGGGGGGAAAGCACAGTCTTATCAGGGGGCTTTATAAATTTTGTTCCCCCTTGGGGCTAGCTTTTCTTCCGGGGGGGAGGGGGGATGTTCATGATCTATGGGCTGCATTGCACTCTGTTGGCCTGAGAGTTACACTCCCCTTGGGCCTGATTTACCAACTGGCAGAATCAACCTGGACTTTACACAGCTTTTGCCAACGCATTGACTTGACTTACAGACATTGAGATTTTTTATTTTTTTGCTAATGTTTTCATGGGACTGCTCCATGATGACCTTCCTCAGATAATTCTAATTCAGAATTAGCTACAAGATTCTTTTGGGCATTAATCGTATAGAGCCAGAGTTCAGAGGCTGGAAGGTGTTATGTTTAGATGTTTGGATGAGATGCATTGATGATATTACTACCTTAGTCCATGTGGCAAAACCTCCTGCGAGATTTTAAATGTGGGCAGTGAGGATGGTGTGAGGGGATTTTATTGGCCACGTGGAACAGGGGCACCTTTTTTCCCTGTCGGTCCTTAGCTTCTCCCTTTGTACCTTCCCCCATGTTTTTTTTTAGTATTTGTTTGGCTTCTCCTGCTCACCTTCCCATTCCCCAGGTTACAGAGTATGTGGTTCCCCGAGGGAGCCATTCCCCGGTTTGGATATGCTTACCTCCCTAGGTGGGTTCTTAAACCACCTCAGTTAGGAATGCCCTTTACAGTATTTCTGACTATGGAAGTCTCAACATATCATTCATCGCATTCCCTGGAGAGAGAGAGGAGGGATTCAAACCCTTTTCTCCCGGTCTCACTGTTTTAGGCTCAGTTGGCCTTCGTGTTTCTCATTATGTGGTCTGCCATTAGGCAGGCAAGTTCAGCTTTTATTACCAGTTAGGTATTTTCTTAGTTATTATTTTTCTAACATCCACGGTACAAAGGTATGGTTACATAATGCTTTCACAGTTTGTATCACTATAGGGAGACTTAAGGGGCAAAGGATCACTCGGACTATTATATCTTACACTGCTACGGGGATGGGGCAGCGCTTTAAAGCAGCAGTACTATGAAAAACAAATTGCGCTTTTTTCGACAGTTTATTCCCTGTGCTCTGCTGATCATATACTTGGTACTCTGTCCTGCCAACATTGTACTATCACTGAGTAATTTGCTCAGTTATCCTCTGCTTTCGTTTACATTTGTGCCACCAAACATATTGCGCTGGAACCCTCTCTGCTGCCAACTGCACTTGTGTGTAACTGGCAGGGACACCGGGAATGGTCAGCTCAGGGTCCCACTGCTGTAGTCAAAAGACATGATGCAACCTGAAGGAAAAGCACAGCTGAAAATTAGTCAGCTGCAATATTTATTGTGGTGCCACAACAATTCAAATAAATTGCAAATATCTAAACAACTAAAGATGACTGGAAAAAATTATTTACAGATATGGAAACTGGAACTATGGCTGCATGTTTACAGCCAAAAAGCAGAATGTTGATGCATCGCTTCCTGATTTGATAGTACTGCTACTTTAATATTATTGTTTTAACTACCTGAGACTAATGTGTATCCCTTTTAAAAGTGTGTCCCATAATGTAAATGGGCTGACCGGACGTACTGAACATTATAGAACATTAACGGCTTTGAAGAAACTCAAACCTGATCTCTTACTGCTGCAGGAGACTCACCTCTCCACGACTGAACATCAGAAACTACAGAAATTTAGTTTTACTCAGGTGGTAGACTCTGCATACCACCATGGAAGGTGTAGGGGGCAGTGGTCCTGGTCCCTAAAACTTCCCCCTTTGTTGTCACAAGTCATTATGTGGATAAGGAGGGCCGGTTGGCATTGATAACAGCCACGGTTCGGGGCCAAACCATGACAGTTTGCAGTACCTACATTCTGTCAGGCAGCAACGCCTCATCAATCCAAGAAATCATGGATTCGATCATAACTCTTAAACGGGGATTATTGGTGCTGGGGGAGATTTAAATTGTCTGTTGAACCCCTCCCTAGATACTTCAGCATCTAGACCCTCATCACTCTCCTCAGGACAGAAACACCTCAGACATTTGCTTCGAGATCTGGGATTGGTGGACACCTGGCATCACTTACACCCTTCCCTGAGGCAGTTCTCCTTTTACTCCCATGTGCACAAGCATTATTCAAGACTTGATTACTTTTGTATAAGTGGGGAACACCTAGAATTGATCCATATTGCAGAAATTAAGAATATATGCCTCTCTGACCATGCTCTTATCACCCTGGAATTAGCTATATCCCAAGAACAGAAGAACACCATGTAGCGCTTTAATTCCTCCTTACGAAAGGACCTTGCCTTCAAGGACCTATTAGAGGAAAATTTTCCTGAGATTCTGAGGGATAATTCCTCACCCCAGCTTTTATGGGACACTTTAAAATCAGTAATACGCAGCTGTATTATCGCCTTTACCTCTAGGAAGAAAAAACAAAGTGAAGCCTGCCTTTGAAAGTTGCAAGGTAAACTAAAATTTCTCAAGAGGCGCACATGCAGGAGACCAGACTCTAGTGGAATAAGTCCTCAAACCTAACAAGGAGAGGTATGACACCCGGCCAAAAACAGAACAGGCTTTAATCTGACTTCACCAGAAATATTTTTTTTGGGGGGGGGGGCACAGGCGTCACAAATTTTAGCATATCAACTGCATAAACAAACTCAAATGGTCACAATAATTAAAATAAAAGATCCCCAAACCCGGCAGATTATCCTATAACACTTCGCGAATTCTCGCTATTTTCCGATGGTTTTATATAGACCTATATACAGAGACCCCACCCCCGATCCGAACATAATAACCTCCTTCCTGTCTGGCCTAAAGCTACCGACCCTGGGATCCCAGAATATTGAGCAACTACTTAGCCCTATCACAACTCAAGAACTCTATCATATGATCTAAAAATCTTAAGATTGGGAAAAGCCCTGGCCCGGATGACCTTGGAGCTGAATTTTACAAAGGTACATTTGAACTAATCAAAGATCCTCTTCTTATGGCCCTCAGGGAGAGCCATACCAAGGTGGAGTACCCCATATCGTGGAGGCATGCCACTATCTCTGCTATTTTGAAACCAATTAAGCCTTCTCATCTTTGTGACTTGTACCGTCCAATTTCGGTCTTGAACTAAGATTACAAAATCTACAACAGTATCCTGGCACATAGACTTGATAATATTCTCCCCCTCTTCGTTCATTTTGACCAATATGGATTTATTAAGTCCAGACACATGACAGATAATATTTTTAAGAGAACCTTATATAATCAGCCATGCTCATTCCTTTAAGATCTCATTAATGATTCTAAGTTTAGATGCCCAAAAAACTTTTGATGGGATTTCTTGGCCATTTCTCCAATCTGTTCTTTTGAAGTTTTGGCTTTCCCCAAAAATTTTTGGATAATATCAAAGGAATATATATTAATCCCAAGGCCACGGTTAAAGTCAATGGGTCCCATTCAGCTCACTTTCCTTTGTTTTGTGGTATCCGGCAGGGCTGTCCTCTTTCCCCTTACCTCTTCGCATTATATGCAGAGCCCATAGCTCAATACCTGTGTCAATCAGAACAGATCCAGGGATACTCAGTAGCCGGCTAGCCACGTAAACTAGCTTATTACGCAGATTACCTTTTATTATATATTACTAACCAGAAGCATCACTGGCGGCCCTGGAGGAATGATTGCCTATAATAGAACAGGTCACGGGCTATAAAATTAACCAAGGTAAAACGGAGTTCTTACTAATACACAATCCCCTTCCCTTATCTGTGATGCAAAGATATCCATTCAAATGGAATCGGTCTTACATTCGCTACTTAGGTATATATAATACCCTGGACTCGCATAACATATTTGTCCAAAATTATAACCCCCTCTTCTTACAGGTTAAAGCGGACTTACTTACAGAAGTGGACTCATCTCCCGGTATCACTTCTCAGCAGAGTTCAGTCTATACAAATTAATATCCCCCCAAGGATATTATATTTAATGCACAATATTCCATATCCCCATCCGAGAAAGAGGTGAACAGATGGAATAGAATTATTATATCATACCTATGGCAGTGAAACAGGCCAAGGGTGGTCCTGAGAGAAAATTATGCCTGCCTAAGTGTGGGGGGGGGGGGGGGTTGGCTCCTCCTGATATCCATAATTATGCTTTAGCAACCTTGCTTACTGATACAGCCCATTGGTTTGATTCATCCACACAGGCTACCCTGTGGGTACAGGTTGAACAGGCCCTTTCTTCCCTCCCTTTAGATTACACCACAGTGTTTTAACCTACTGCTTTGGACCTCTCTAGAGAGAAATCTCCATACAAATCTGCCTTAATACATCACTAGGCATCATACCTACGACAGCCTGAAAACCAGCTGGAGGCTAAATGGGTGGGGATACTGGCCTTGGACCAGACTTTTGTCCTGGCAAAACTGGACCATGACTTTAGGAGGTGGCACAGGAGGGGCCTAATTCATGTATACCATTTTTATAGCAACCATATTCTTAAATCATTTTTACAACTCAAAACTAAATTCTCTCTCCCTCAGAGGGAGTTTTATAGATATTTGCAAATGCACCATTATTTAAGTGCTGTCTTGGGCCTAGACATAACTTCCAAAAACAGTCCCTCTGTTGTTCACACTGCTCATGTCGATACAAGGGCAATCATCCCAATGACATCAGATATCCTGCTTTTGTAAGGCCGTACACAAACCTTCCAATGACACTGTTGGATGGTGTCCATACCATTTGGGAGGCAGAACTGATGTCAGAGTTGACACTGTAGGACTGGCTCTGGATATGGCAAAGGCAGCACCAGACAATGGGCTCATTTAGCTGGAGGGAGTTTGGTTGGAAAGTGTTTGTGCGACTTTTTTTTTTTTCCTCTGTACCCCACAAATTACATAATGTCCGAGGACTTCTCCTGTTGGAGACATTGCGGATGCAAAGTCTTTACCCATGCTTATGTGATCTTCCTGGACATAAGTCTCCACCACTCATTCACACGAGTGGGATTAGCGCCGGAGGCACTAAGACCCATCGGGAGCAAACTTTGCTGGAAGGTCGGTAGCGAGCGGTGCCGCGGGCGCACGGCGCCCCGCGAGCAGCGCTCGGCGGCAGTGACCATCTCGGCGACGACCCTCCAACCGCCTCAGTTCCTTTTTCCGCCCGTCGAGTGCGCTTCAGTGAGCGTCGCTCGCCTGTCGGTCAAACTTCAAACTAAGCATAGTTTTCAGTTTGTTTTGTAACTTTATCACGATAAGTAGTATCGCTTAATTTTATTCTATTTTCGTTAAATTTTCTAATATTTAAATTTTACTTGAAGAAGTCTCGGCCTACTGGGCCGGAGTCGACCATGAGCAGGTCAGGTGGGGTGGGAGACTTCATTGTGAAACTGTTCAGTCAGCGGGCTGGGTCGGTCAGCCTCCTTCTCCTCCAGCGGGGGTTCTGACAGCGGTCAGTCCGATGCCGAGGGGATGGCGGTCCCCGCCGGCATAAAATAAGCAGTCGCATTCGGCACCGTTCGGCCTCGCGAGCTCTTCTTGACCCACAGGTCAAAGAAGGCATCACTCGAGTCGCCCTCGTATGTCTGCAGCGTCAGCGCTGGTTATCGTTGCTAGTTGCGGTCTCCTTCTTGAGTCGCCAACTTCCGGTAATCGTCGTCCTCGACATCGGAGTCCCTCCCCGCCTATAGGTAGGACTCCAGATGAGCAGTTTCATCAGTGGGCCGCTCTTATGGAGCAATGGGCTCGGAGGTTGGTTCTTCTGCCTGGCTCGGTTGCCTCGGAGCCCTCGGGCCCCTCCGGCGATCGGGTAGGGCGGTTGGACCTTCCTAGTCGCGTGGCGCCTTCTTCGGTGCCAGCGACTCCGTGCTTAGGTGTTTCCCCCCCTCACATGGCTGCGGCGCAGGGGGCCTCACCGATGCCCTTATCTCCTGGTTTTTTTCCTTCTCTAGCTTTCCAGGTTCCTGGGGCTTTTCCGGCGCCTTCCGCAGGGTCTGTTGGCTTGTCGGCGCCGTTTTCGGTGCCGCTGGGTCTTGTGGTGCCGTCCGCGGCGCCGCCGGTGGTACCGTTGGATAGGGTGGCACACGTTGGCGGTGTCGTCCGGCGTCGTCGTCTCTTGATTGCTGTCGCGGCGTTATCCATGGCGCCGTCTGCTTGGCTATCGTTGGCCGCGCCCGTCTTGTACGTTAATAAATCAATGACGCCCGTCGAGGCGCTTCTGCGGGGCAGCGTACCTCTTCGGCGCCGTCGCGCCTCTCGATGCCGTCTTCAGCCCGTTTTGCCGTCTGGCGCCCGGCAGCCAAGGGACTCTCCTTGTTTTCTGCTATTTCCTCCTCTCTAATTTTCACTCCTTTCTGTCCAAACAGTCCTTTCTGGACCATCAGGAGATGATGTTGAGCCTGACCCAGACCTTCGGTTGGGTGATGAAGTGGAGGAAACAGGATCTTTCTTTGCTACAGAGCCTGTGGTCGAGGACCTGTCCTTTAAGTCTCTGTTGAAGAACCTGGGATCCTCTTTCTCTCAGACTACAGACATCAATCCTGGGAAGATATTAAGACTCCAGTATCTTCATGCGGAATCCCTACAGATTTGACTCCTCCGATCCAGCCTTACTTGGGCGCTGTCTCAAATGGTATGGAATAATCCTGCTCTTATTCCCTCAGTGGCTAAATCCATTGATAAAGTATTCAGCTCCCAAGGATCGTCCCATTTTGGCATCCCAAGCCTGCGGGATCCTATTGTAGTCCTGGCAGAGAATGACAAGAGTCGTTCTTCCTCAAACTACTACAGCTCGACCTATTAACAAAGAGTCTCGTAAGATTGATACATTAGGTAGAGAGTCTTGCTGCCTCCACTCTAAGTATCGTATTGCCAGTTATCAAGGCTATTTTCTCAGTATGAGTATATCTGTGGCACTCTATGAAAAGAATGGTTGAAGCTCTTCCAGATTCGGTTCAAGTCAGAGCTTCTTCTGACCGTTATTAAGATTATTGGGTCAATAACCAACAGGTCAAAGCTGCCATGGGCCTTTCGACACTGCTTCTCGCTCAGCAGCCGTGAGGATTTGTACTCGGCGCCATTCCTGGCTCGTGCCTGGCTTCACGAATGATGCTCAGCAGCAGGTGATGGCGCTGCCTTTGATGGCTCCTTTCTTTTGGCCCTCAGGTGGAGCAAGCCTTGAGGCCACTCAGAAGACTAGATCGGCCATTAAGTTGGCCAGACCTCCGCCTGCCTCCTCTCGGGGCATGTGAACAGACGTCAGTTTCATAGTCGTCAGTCCTTTCGAGGCAGAGGCAGGGAAGCTTCCATAAAAGCCAACCTGCCCAACCTCAAAAGAAGCGCAGAAGAAAGCGCAGGGGCCTAAGCTCCAAGCTACCTTATGAGTCGTTGGCCCAAGTTTCATCCTCTGCCCCAGGTGGAACTTTCTCCTCCGGTGGAGAGTCGTCTGATGTACTTCTACAACCAGTGGAAGTCCATAACCGGACAAATGGGTCTCTTCGGATAATTAGCGAGGTTATTCTCTCAATTTCTTGAAACCCCCAATTGTCCTCCGCAGACATAACCCAGGTTGTCGGCCTCTCAATCAGACCTCCTACTCACTGGAGATTCAGGGCCTTCTGAACAACAGGGCAATAGAACTGGTGCCCCACATCTCGAAACACAGGTTCTACTCCCATTACTTTCTGGTTCAAAGAAATCTGGGGATGCGCCCCATTCTAGACCTCAGAAAGTTAAACAAATTCCTCCCAGGGAGAATTCAAGATGATTTCCTAGGTACCCTGTTACCCTTGCTGCATCAGCACGACTGGCTGGCCTCTCTGGATATACAGGATGCTTACCAGCATATCCCGTCCACCGACCCACCTCAAGTTCCTCAGGTTTGTAGCTTTGGGTCAGCATTATCAGTTCAGAGTCCTGCCCTTTGGGCTATCCTCGGCCTGAGTTTTACAAAGTGTTGTGCAGTTCTCGTGGCGCATCTCAGAAAGTCGGACTCCAGTGTTTCCTTACCTGGACGATTGGCTTCTAGCAAGCCTTCCGGCCAAGGGACTTTGGAAGCCGTGCAAGCGACTCTCGTCTTCTCACGTCCATGGGAGTTCTGCTGAATTTGAAAATCTCAACTGCAACCTCCCAGGGCTCCTTTTCATAGGGCGCTTCTAGACACCTCTTCAGCGAGGCTTTCCTTCCAGAGACAGAAGACTCGACATCCTTGAATGGCCTGTTACATCAGGGAGAACCAATCGGTTACAGCTCTCTCGATGCAACGCATGTTGGCTCTCATGGCGTCCTCGGTCTTCACTGTCCCTCTGGCCCGACTGCACATGAGAACCACCCAGTGGATGCTCTCCACTCAGTGGTCCCCGACCTCTCACCCCAGTCTTATCCCATCAAGGTGACAGACCCCTTGAGAAGGTCTCTCACCTGGTGGTCTCAAGAGAAGCAATCTCCTGGAAGGATTCCCCTTTGCTCCCCGGATCATCAGATCTCCATCACCACAGACACACAGCTAATGGGATGGGAGCTCACTGTCTCTCCTCCACACTCAAGGTGTAGGACTCAGTTAAACTCATCTCCACATAAATGTCCTGGAGATGAGGCGGTCCTCTATGCAATCCGAGCTCTGAAGGATGTCCTTTGTCACAGAACATTCTCCTTCAAGCGGACAACAAAGCAGTGATGTATTACATCAACAAGCAAGCGGTCTCATTCTTATCCCTTTGCAGGAAGCAATGAGGTGTGGAGTGGTGCTTGGAGCACAAGTCTCTGATTCAAGCGGTTTATCTGCCAGGTATACAAACGACCTAGCAGATCACCTCAGCAGAACGGAGGCAGACCTCACGAGTGGTCTCGATCCAGCCGTAGCTCGGTCCCTGTTCAAAGAGTGGGGACTCCAGACCTGGACCTTTGCATCCCCACTCAACGCAAAACTGCCTCTCTTCTGCTCCAGAAATCCAGGGCCTGGCATTTTCTGTCAGGATGCGTTCAGGCTGCGGTGGACAAAATGCTTTCGCCTTTCCACGCTTCCTCTAATCCAGAGAGTACTCCTCAAGTTCGAGTCTCAGGGGACCAAGATGATTCTCATTGCTCCTTCCTGGCCCCGGCAACTATGGTTTTCTACTCAACAGTATGTTGGCAGCCTCTCGAGACCACTTCCTTTGCAAATCAGTCTTTGACTCAGGGTTCGTTGGTCCATCCCAACCTGAAATCACTTCACCTTCATGCTTGGCTCCTGAAGAGATAGAAGTGACAGGTTCAACGTCTCGTAGAGTCTCAGACATCCTTCTGGCTGCTCGAAGCCAGCCACTTGAAAACGTACGCTTCCAAATGGAAACGTTTTTCTCTCTGGTGTGCAAAATCCTCTTGGAATCCCTTTTCCTGTCCTCCTGGCAAGGTTCTGGAGTATCTTTTTGGACCTGTCAAACTTAGGTCTTCAGTACTCCACAGTTAAAGTTCACCTTAGTGCCATCTCAGCGTTCCATGAGCCGGTTTCTTCCTTAACTCTGGCTCAGTTACCTATGGTGAAGAGCTTTCTTAAGGGATTCTCCATACCAGACCCCTGTTAAGCGTCCAGTTGCAGCCTGGGACATTAACCTGGTGCTGGACATGCTCACTCGAAGCCTTTCGAACCCTTAGCTACCTGTGAGCTAAAATTTCTTACCTGGAAGCTGTCTTCCTGGTGGCCATTACCTCAGCCCGCAGGGTCTCTGAGATACATGCCTGGTTACGGACCTCCGTTATACTGTATTCCATAAAGACAAGGTAGTTCTCCGTACTCATCCTAAATTTCTTCCCAAGGTTGTGTCAGAATTCCATCTAAACCAACCTCTGGTACTTCCGCTTACTTAGTAATTTCCAAAATGAAGGGAACGGCTCTTCATTCCTTGGATGTTAAGAGACCTTGCTGTTCTATTTAGATAGAACCAAGGATGTTCGCAAGACTCAGCAACTGTTCGCTTTCTTTCAGCGACACCGCTGGGTCAACCTGTCGCTATTAGATGCATCTCTTCATGGTTAGTGGCATGCCTTCGCCATTGCTATTCCATGGCTCAAGTTAAATTAAAGAGAAGGTAGAGTGTACGCTCACTTACTACTAGGGCGGTCATGGCATCCTAGCGGAAATTCGCAATGTTCCAATTGCAGATATATGCAACGCCACCTGGAGCTCAGTGCATACCTTCATAAGAATTATGCATTGGATGTTCATGCTAGGCGACATTCCGTGATTCGGCAGAACTATCATCTAATGGGCTTCTATCTTTAGACGCCAGGAGCTCTGGCTCTCCTGCCGCCCTTTTGGGATTATCAGCTTGGTACTTCCCACTAATGTGAATGAGTGGTGGAGACTTATGTCCAGGAAGATAGGAAAATTACGTACCTACCGTAATTCTTGATCTTCTTGGACGAGTCTCCACCATCATTCACACGCCCACCCTCCATCCCCGAGCTCACTGGCTGTATTGGTCTTCACTCCTCAAATCTTTTAGGCCGTGAGGACTTCTTTGCTGACCCTTCTTTCACGGGTCATACGGACTATCTTATGTCCGTTTTTAATATTAGGTTTACTCTTTACGTTAGTTGCGCTGCACCTCCTTGGTAAAAAAGGTACTGAGGCGGGTTGGAGGGTTGTGCCGAGATGGTCATTGCCGCCGAGCCGCTGCTCATGGGCGCTGTCCACAAGGTGCCGTCTCGCGCCAACCCTCCAGCAAAAGTTTGCTCCCGATGGGTCTTAGTGCCTCCGGCGCTAATCCCACTAGTGTGAATGAGTGGTGGAGACTCGTCCAAGAAGATCAAGAATTACGGTAGGTACGTAATTTTCCTTTCTAGTTTTTCCCTGTGCTCTCCTGTTTTTGAGGGAGGTGGGGAGGGCCCTGGGGGAGATTTTCCCTGATCTTGGTCGCCTAGCGCTTGAGCTAGCTATATTATTACATTTACCTAAACAGATTAAACAGATACATCGGGTATACTTAATCAGTATCCTCCTAGCGGCAGCTAAGAAGGTTATTACAAGATTATGGCTCCAGCCCACCCCTCTGATGATCAGAAGTTGGGAAGATACAATATATGATATATACAGAATGAAGGAGAGTATGATGATGAAGCTACGAGACGGAACCCCTGTCCTTATGAATAGATGGAGTATGTGGTTTACTTATATGGCTACCTGTAGACCAGATCTAGTACCATAGATCAAGGGTGAAGATATATAATCCTCAACTGTCCAGTCAGCCCATTTCATCCACTTCCCAGGTTCGGAAATCCCGAAGTGCAACATACTGTAGATAAAGGCCCTCTGTCTGTTGGACATCCCCATCCTTGGTTTATTTTTCTTTTTTGTAAGTTTGCAACCTTGTCTCCTCCAGTGAGTTTATATAACAAGCTAGAAGAATATGTCCTGTGGATATTGACTGTTGTAAATACTGCAATGATGATTGCTCTTAGCTACAGTATATGATATATCAAACCTAGTGCCATCAAAATATAATAAAAAGACAGTTTAATAAAAAAAAAGCAAACTGATAAGGCCCTCAGAGCCGAGACATGGGTGTGTGTTAAGTGCAGTAAAATATTGTCTGCATATACTGTACCGAGACAGCGTAACTAAAGGAACCCAAAGTAATGCCCGTAACAAAAGAATCTGATTTGAGTTTAAGAAGAAGTGGTTCCAAATATAAATTAAATAAAAAAGGAGAGAGAGGACAGCCGCGCTCCCCCCAAAAAAGGATGAGAAAGGATCCCACTACAAATAATATGTGCAGAAGGAGAACAAAATAACAACTGTACCCATTTGATGAAGGCATCTGGGATACCAAACTGTCGCATTATGGAAACCGATAACTGCAGGCCACATGATCAAAAGCCTTCTCTGCATCAAGGGAGACCAAGGCAGCTGCCGGACCAGTTTCTCCCGAGGTGGAGATAAGATGGAAACCAGCCTATTCCAGACTCATAAGATGGTGCTAGACTCCCTCCAAGCATTAAGCTAGGATCTTCGCAAGGATCTTCAAGTTAACATTCATTAGAGAAATAGGGCGATAGTTTTTAGGAAGAGTATTGTCTTGACCTGGTTTGGGAATTATGGAAATGTTAGCCTCTAAAAGGGAAGAATCAAGGATTCCTTCATCAAAAAACAGTTAAAAAGATGAGTAAAATGCAGAGTTAGGTCCGCTACAAACGTTTTATAAAAATTTACTGGGAACCTGTCTGGGCCCAGAGCCCTATCAAGTTTTAAACTTCCAATAGCTGTGATCACCTAAGTATACAAAATAGGACCATGAAGAGAAGCAACCTGCATTGGAGTAAGATGGGGCAAGGTAATAGGACCAAGAAAGGCATTAATTACCTCCTCAAGATCTGGGGGGCCAGGTTCACTAGTGTAAAGGTCTTGATAGAAACCTTGGAAAATCTCAACCATTTCCCGGGCCAAGACTCTCAAAGGTAACAAAGATGAGGCCGAAGACCCCAGAGAATTCTTAGAGCCTCCTGCTGACAGAGACGGAGAGCAAGAAGCTTTCCAGCTTTATCTCCTTATTCAATATAGGTAATCCGAGAATGAAGAATGGCTGACTCTACCTTTTCCTGCAACAAAGCCACGTATTGGGCACAAAGAGAGTTAAGATGACACCAAGCAGAGTCAGGCATGGACCAAGACAAGGAAGACTCCAAACTCCTGATTTGGTCTAAAAGAGTCTGTGCCGCAGACTCTGCTTTCTTCTTCTGTATGGAAGCCAACCGGATGAGTTCACTCCACTGCACAGCCTTAGCAGCACACCATAAGGTGTCAGCTCAGAAAACAGAGTTTGAATTGACATCAGGGAAAAAATGTTGGATCGACCTTTGGAGTGATGGCACTACAAAGGGATAATTTAACAGACTTATATTAAGTGTGCAAGTTCGATCTCTGGAATCTTCCAGGTGAAGATCACCCTGCAAGGACACAGGATAATGATCAGAGATGACCATTTCCTGTATCTCACAGAGTTGAACAGTAGGCAGAAGCTCAGTACTGAACAAAAAATAATCAAGATGGGAAAAGGTCCAATGAACAGGAGAGTAAATGAAAAAAAACGGTTATGGGGAAGCAAAACTCTCCAGGGATCCACAAGGCCTAAGATATCCATTAAGTCTCGAAGTACCCACTGACCAGGGGAAAGTCCAACATGATGGCGCTCCGATCTGTCAGAGTCAGGAGTCTAGACCAAATTCCAGTCACCACCCAGAAAAAAGGGAGAGTCAAAAAAGGAGTTCATGTTGACACTAAGGACATAAAAAAATCAGGAGAGTCCATATTAGGACCATAAATGGACCCAAGCACCACCTCTTTCTGAAACAGTCACCCCCCCCAATAAGAAAATGGTGACTTAGGATCATTAATCTCTTGAAGGAGAGTAAAGGGTACGTGGCGAGCAATTAAGATGGCTGCACCCAATGAGTACTGGTACCTGAGCCAAAAGCTTGACCAACCTGTTCCTTCTAAATCTAGTAATTTGATCCCTCGGTAAATGAGTCTCTTCCAAATAGGTGATTGTACAGCCCAATCTGCGCAGGTGCTTCAGAACACAATGTCTCTTCTTCCGCGCTGCCCCCCAATATTCCAAGACACAAAAGTAAGATCTATACCCATTCAGTAATGAGAGCATATGCATAAGCAACAAACACATGGGCACCGTGAGATACTGCAACCCCACCACCACAGAAACAAAATATAGCAGGTCAGTAATTCCCTCTTCCCCACCTCAAAACCCCCAGACAGACCAAGAAGAACAAAGAAAAAAGATTCAACAGACACAGACAAGAACACCTCATCCCAACAATAGTATCCCAAAATCTAGCCACAGTACACTGGTCCAGGAGACTGAACTCCCACCTGATAGGTCCGCAATGTGGTGGCAGGATGGTACACAAATCTCAGCTGAGTCAGCCAAAGAAACACGCAAACTTCTCCCCAAAATTAAGGGCAAAATTAAAATAGAACTCCGGCTAACAAAAAAGAAAGTGCCCAAAATTCAGAACTAATCGACAATAGCAAAAAAAAAAAAAACCTGAGGCATGGCTGGTATACCCACAAATCAAAAGCTACAGAACAATATGTAGAACTCGTGAGCAACCAAGAGAGATCAGCCAAATGAATAAGTAAAACAAGAGAAAGAGGAAGAAAGAGAGAGAGAAAAAGGGAAGGGAGACACCCATCTGACAGATAAAACAGAAGATGGACCAGAAGAGCAACAAGAACAGAGCTAAATGTAGGATTAAGCAAAACAAAAAGTTCAAAAAGAGAAGTAATGCTGTAAAATGGCAACAAAACTTCCAACAGTAAAAACAGCAAATACTGTAACCCCCAAGTAAAGCAAAAGAATGCATGACGAGATGGCACAGAAGAGACAATAACAGGAGAGATAGAAACTGCAGGTGAATATATAAAGCAGAGCGCCCAGCAAAACTCCAAAGTAACGGATAAGAAATAAGACTACCAAGCTAAACAGGTGAGGCAAAAGGGAAGAGAAAGAGATGAAAATTAAATAAAAGCAGACCTCCTGCTCCTCCCCCAACAGCAGCATACAATGCCGGAGTAAAACGATACATAAAAAAGAGACAGCAACCAAAAATCATTCAAACATCATGGAAAGAAAGGAAAAAAAACAAAACAGGAGTCAAGATAACAGAAGGAAGACAGGCTATATAAAGTACACTAAAACCAATACCACAATAACAATGAAGAGAAATCTTGCAACATGCTATATCTGCAAGACACACAAGTAGTAATTATGTCTCTCAGAGGAGTATGAACAACTGATTAAGTGTGAGCCTTGCCAAACAAATTCGGCACCAGTTCCAGGAGTTCACCCTTCACCTGGGCAACCGTAGAAAAGATCTTTGGTCCAGTAGGTAAAGTAGTAGAAAGCCGTGCTGGATAAACCAGCCAGTAACGTATTTGAGCTGCCCGTAATTTTGGAAACCAGTCCCGATATTCCTGTCTACAAACTCGAACAATAGAAGGAAGATCCTGGAAGATGCTAATCCAACGCCCATCCCACAAAATATCTTGCAGGGAACGTAACTTGGAAATAATATATTGCTTCTCCAAATAGTTCAATAGGTGGAAAATAATAGGTCAGGGGTTCTCATCCTCCAAAGGTTTGGGCCGCAGAGAATGGTGGGCATGTTCAATAATATATTGAGGGCCGTAAGGGGAGGGTCCAGCAACCTTCTAGAGCAATTTCTGACAGAAGTGTAACATGTCCGATCCCTCCGATGATTCTGGGATGCCCACAATAACCAAGAGATTGCGCCTGTTACGACCCTCAAGATGCTCGATGCGATCCTCCAGTTTAGACATCCGTCATTTAAGGGTCGCCTTCTCAACCTGTTCTTGATACTGCTCCACAGATGCAGGCCTGGCCTCAGCACTGCACATACGATGGGTCAGGTTTTCTAGCACTGGCTGGAAAGTCTGTACTTCTGAAATAATTTCAAAGAGGGCTTCCTTCAGAGTACCTACCTCTGCCAGAAACCGATCCACTGTAAGCAAATCCGAAGAGAGGGAAGTTGGGGGACTACAGGTCACTTCACTGTGTGGGTGTTCAGGTCCTGGTTGATGATCCTCAAGGATCTGTGGTGCAGAATGTTGAGTGGCTACATCGGCATCAGTTGCCTCGTCCGACTCCATCGGAGCCCAACTAAAAACACACCAGCAAGGTAAGATAGCTGGAGTTCACCCAATAAAGAATGAGAAGGTCAGCAACAACTAATTAAATTAAATGGGCTGATCATGGTGGAGACTCGCAATTCTGCTACTACTCTTGAGCCCACATCATGTGACTCACCCAGTCAGCCTGACTTCGGTGGTGGGGAAATTAATGGAATCGCTACTGAAATAATGGATTGTGTAATATCTTGAATCTAGTGACTTACAAGATCCAAGGCAGCATGGATTCACCAGGTGGAAGTCAAGTCAAACTAAGCTTATAGATTTCTTTGACTGGGTAACTAGGGAAGTAGATCAGGGTGGAGTGGTGGATGTGGCCAACCTAGATTTTAGTAAGGCCTTCAACACTGTTCCATGTAGGAGTCTCATAAACAAGCTGGGCAGCCTAGGAGTGGGACTAAAAGTGGTAAACTAGGTAAGAAATTGGTTGGAGGATAGGCGACAGAGGGTAGTGGTAAACTGAGTTCACTCCGAGGAAAGGAGGGTGACTAGCGGGGTGCTGCAAGGATCAGTACTGGGACCAGTCCTCTTTAATATCTTTATAAGTGACACTGCAGATGGACTAGAAAGGAAGATATGTCTTTTTGCGGATGACATAAATATCTGCAATAGAGTGGACACTCCAGGAGTGTGTGGAAAAAATTAATAGAGATCTAGGTAAGCTTGAGCAGTGGTCAAAAAAGTGGTAGCTATGTTTCAGTGCAAAAAAAAAATGCAAAATCATGTACTTGGGGTGTAGAAACCCAAGGTCAGAGTACAAAATTGGGGGAGTGGTAGTGGCGACCACCAAACAAGGAAAGAGACCTGGGTGTTATCCTATCTGATGACCTAAAGGTGGCCAAAGAGTGTGACAAAGCAGTGGGGAGAGCCAATGGGATGCTAGGGTACGTAGGGAAGGGGTGTCACCAGCAGAAAGAGGGAAGTAGTGATACCTCTGTATCAGTCTCTGGTGAGACCCCACCTAGAGTACTATGTCCAGTTCTGGAGTCCTCATCTCTGAAAGGACAGTTGAGGCAGTCCAGAGGAGGGCAACTAAAATGATGCAAGATATGCATCAAAAACCCTGTGAGGAGAGACTGAAGGATCTCAGTATGTACAGACTGGAGGAAGGAGGACCTCAAGGATATAAATAAGGTTCAAGAGGTAAGCCTTTTTCAGATAAAAGAATGCACAAGAACAAGGGCCATGTGATGAAGCTGGGGGGGGGGGATCAGGGGAAATGCAAGGAAACATTTGTTTACAGAAAGGGTGGTGGATGCCCGGAACAGCCTCCCTGAGGAGGTGGTGGGAGCAAAATCTGTAAGGCATTGGATAGGTATAAGGGAACCTTAGATGCAAGGAAAGGGGAGGTGAAGCCTGAGATCAAGTAGGGTCTGCGGTGTGACAGTAGGTAGGGAACATGGGCAGACTAGGTGGGTCAAGTGGTCCTTATCTGCCGTCAGATTCTATGTTTCTATGTCCATGCCAGGCAGCATGCCACCTTTAGCAGGACTATCCTGAATGGACTTCTGTCCTGAGTGAGCACTTGGCCCCTACCGCCCTAGCCTGGGGGGTTTTGTCTGAGCTTGGTACTCTGACCCATTAGCATGAATCAGTGGTGAAGATCAATTCCTGGACAATATGAAAATTATGTATTCATCGTAATTCTTGATCTTCTAGGTGAAATATCTTTAGCATTGATTCAGCCACCCGCCATTGCCGGGCTCACTCCGGCCTTTTGATTAGTATTCACCCATTAATCTTGGTTTGGACTATGAAGGCACTGTGTTACTGTCTTGTTGACCCTTCTTACACAGGTCATCAGAGCTATCATATGCCCTTGGGTTTAGTGCATAAGTGCTACTTGGGTTATGCTGCACGTGCTTGCTGAAAAATGTTCTGAGTTGGTTGAGGGCTGGTATCAAGCTGAGCTTGGCGCCGCACGCCACCCTTGTGGTGCCATGTATGCACACAGTTGCCTCGGTGCCAGCCCTCCTGAAACATTCTGGCTCCTATAGGGTCCTGGTACCTCTGGCTAAGACCCATTAGTGTGAATCAGTACTGAAGTTATTCCTGGAAGATCAAGAATTATGGTGAGTACATAATTTTCATTTTTCTGATATGCTATGATGCGTGCTACCAGTGTTTGGTCATATCTTACTTCGAGATACAACTCTTGCAGCAGGTTACACCATAAGGACTGAAGCCGGCAGGCAGCAGGACCCCATGGAAAACTTCTAGCTAGCTATACAAAGCGGGGGACCGCCCCGACATGGGCCCCACCCCTGATGTCAGATACATCATAAAAGGGGCGGTCCCCCAGCATACCTCAGTTCTTTTCCTGCCGTCGACTTGCGCACGTCGGCTCCATGGATGCCTTCAGCAGATGAACAACGCCAGAAAAATTTTTCTCATTTTTCACTGATTTTACAGCAAAAACCGGCAAGTATATGTCTTCTTCCCCAACTCCTTCTACAGAAGGACACCCATCTAAGTGCACTTGCAGCAAGCAGATCCCCTTCAAAGACAGGTATTCGGCCTGTGTGAGGTGCCTAGGCCCGGACCACGATACCCAGGCCTGCTCCATCTGCCAGCAGTTCAATAGTAGAACCAGGATCTGCCGCCAGAAAGCACTCCAGAGTTTTCTCTTGGAAGAGAAACTTGAGGCCATGGAAAAAGACCCATCCTCTCAGGGAACCTTCACATAAATCGGGAAAGCACAAGGATAAGCACTGGGACAAGGATAGGGATAGATCCCCCAACTGGGCCTCAGACTCCTGGGCCAGCTCCAGCTCCGCCTGGTCGGAACAATCTCCTTCCCGGGCTAGGTCTCACCCCCCCCCAATTAAGGTTAGGACCTCTGGGGGCTCCAGCTCTGTTTCTCTGCTACCGTTGAGAACCAAGTCTAAGGATAGCTGTCCCTCAGGGTCGGCCGCCAGATCAGAGGCTTTCGACCACCACAAGCACAAGTCGGTGACTAGGCCTAGCACTGACGCGAAGGACCGGTGCCAGGACACTGAACGTTCAGTCTCCCAACCTCCGAAGACCTTGGACGTACTTCCAAGAAAAACTTCGGAGCTCATGTCCCTTAAGCAGACGTTGGAGGCTAAGCGGATGCCGGATCCATCGTCTGCTAAACGCCCCAGGAACCCGACACCACCCCGGACACCGGTTGCAGGGGGGTGTCGGAGGAGGACATTGGAGCTCACACCACCGACGACAAGATGTCGGGAGACACAGAAGACGGCATGCCCAACGTCTGTGTACCAAAGGACCTGATGACACCTCAACTGCTGGCGCCCACTCCTAACGACAGGCAAGCACCGACGCCAGGCCCTTCGTCCAGCCTTAATTTACAGGCAGTCGAAGAACTTTTCACTTTTTGGTGGGACACCATCAAAAAAGATGTGGTACCCACCAAACCTCCCGGAGGGACCCCAACCCCCTCGGCACCTCCCAGAGCAGTAGCGCCTTAACCTAAGGACTCTACACCACCACCCAGGGGTAGGTCCAGGGACAGAAAGGCAAAGGCCAAGAGACCTTCACGCTCCAGGACTCCTTCAGGGTCCCCTAGCTATCATGGGCGAAAGAGACCATGATGAAGATCCCGCTCTTCATCGGGCAACGACTCATGCCCTGATACGTCGGATACCTCCAGATTTCCCTCCCCTTTGGGTACCCCATCCCCAGATCTTCATGGCCTTCCTAGGTCACCACCTGATGACCCATCATTCCCTGACATTACGAAGCACATTCAGGGGAACATGGGATGGAAGACTGAGGATTTAGACCCCGAACGGCAATGCCTGGCATGCTACTTGAGGCAGAAAGACCCCAAGTCTGTGGTGGTTCTACCCCTGGTGGATACCTTTCTGGATGCTACCAAGGCTGCATGGAAGCACCCACATTCAACCCCAGCAGTCCCCAAGAAGGCCGACACACTTTACAGGGCCCCGCTGGACGCTCCTTAGTTGGCTCAGCAACCTGTGGCAGACTCCGTCATCATTATAGCTTTGCACGGCCACTCTCAAAGGCCTCAGCACCCAGCCACTGGACCAGGAATCCAAACAATTGGATTTTCTGGGCCGCTGCATGCCTGCGACTTCTATGTGCTCTCTTAGGTACCTCAGTTATTTGACGCACGTGGTGCAATTTCAAAATGCACTGTGGGACCAGGGGCAAGACCTATTAAAGGACTTTCCTGATGGCGAGAAGAAGGAGGAGCTCCTTAACCTCCTTCTTACAGGCTCGGACGTTGGGACTCAAGTACTCCGAGCTGCTTACGACTCGGCGGACTCAGCAGCAAGGGGTGCCTCAACAGGCATTTGCCTCCGGAGACACTCCTGGTTGAGGGTCTCCAGATTTACTCCAGACATCCAGAAAGGGATACTGGATGTCCCCTACAACAGCTCTGTGTTATTTGGTGAAGACTCTGAGAGGGTTATCACCAGACTCCAAGATGCTGGGAAGACGGTCAGAATGGTTCAGGCCATGTATAAATCAAGGTCCGGTTCCTTTTGCAACCCGCAGAACCGTTTTCGTGGCTGACAGAGCAAACAACAAACTCGGTCAGTCCAGCAGCAACACAGGGGCAACTTTGGCCGTAAAAATCAGCAGAGATTCTCCGGAAGTCGGGGTCAGAGACGCACCAAACCTACCCAACCTGCTGGAGCCAGTACCGCCACAGCATGACTCCTTCCTGGCCCTCACCCCTCCCCCACCTCTGGATCAAAGGGAAGAAAGGGTTGAGGGTTGACTCACTTACCACCTGTCAGGGTGGCAGAGGATTGTCTCCAACCGGTGGGTTCTTCAGCTTATCAGTCAAGGACACTCTATAGAGTTCTTCGACCACCCACTGTCAAGACCTCCTCTGCATTCCTGTTACTCGGGACAGCATGCCCTGCTCATCCAGCAGGAAATCTCTGCACTTATTTCCAAGAATGCCATCGAGGTCATACCGAGGAGCCAGAGAAAGGAGGATACTATTCCTACTTCTTCCCGGTTCCAAAGAAAACTGGGGACTTGCGCCCGATCCTAGACCTCAGCGACCTAAACATCTTTGTGATGTACAAGCATTTTCGCATGGTTACCCTTCCGGATCTTATTCCCATGCTCAAGCAAGGCACATTGCTAGCGTCCCTGGACATGCAGGACACGTATCTTCACCTTCCTATCACCTGCTCTCACAGAAAATTTCTGCGCTTCGAGTTTCTGGGATGCCATTACCAGTTCTGAGCGCTACCGTTCGGCTTGTCCTCGGCGCCACGTGTCTTTACCAAGTGCATGGCAGTCGTAGCAGCGGCCCTCAGGAGACAAGGCCCTTATGTCTTCCCCTATTTGGACGGCTGGCTCCTGATGGCCTCCTCCCCAGAGGCACTGGAGAAGGCTATTCATGACACCTGCTCCCTATTTCAGTCTCTAGGGATCACCATCAACCAAGAGAAATCATCTCTCATTCCCTCGCAGAGACTACAAGTCATTGGTGCAGTTCGGGATACTCGTCAAGGGAGAACCTTCCTGCCCGGAGACATGGCAGAATGCATCAGATCACTGATAAGGACTATCACGGCACAAAATCTGGTGTCCGCTCGGACCATACTTTGCCTACTCGGACATATAACGGCTGCCATCGCCATGGTCCCCCATGCTCTCCTCCACATGGGAGTGACTCGGTGGATGCTGAGAACCCAATGGGACCAGAGGCAGGATTACTTAGCCCAGCCAATCAGACTCACACGGCCGGTCATTCAAGACTTGCAGGGGTGGCTGGTCCCGGAACATCTTTCCGTGGGAATCCCCTTCGTGGTGCCAGTACCATCTCTGACCCTCACCACCGACGCTTCGGGGTCTGGCTGGGGAGCTCATCTGAGAGACACCAGGACCCAGGGAACCTGGTCGCCCCTGGAGACACACCTCCATATCAATCTCCTGGAGATGAGGGCAGTCCTGTATGCCTTACAGCAGAGATTCCACCGGGTCATGTGTTGGTCCAAACAGACAACACCTCTGTGATGTATTACATCAACAAACAAGGAGGCACTCACTCCACCCCCTTTGCAGAGGCAAAGCGGGTGTCGGAATGGGCACTACAGCAAGGCACCACGCTCACTGCAGTGCATGTTTCCCGTGTGGACAACACTGTTTCAGACCTCCTGAGCCGGTCAAAGGCCAGAGCTCATGAATAGAAATTGCTACAAGAGGTCGCCGAGGACCTGTTCCTACGATGGGGACACCGGACATCGACTTATTTGCGTCCCCATACAACGAAAACCTGCCCAGTTTCTGCTCGCTAGATCCAGGGCCTGGTGTTTTCTGGCGAGACGCATTGTCCCTCTTGGACAGGCAGGTTCATGTACGCTTTCCCGCCATTCCCTTTGATCCAGTGGGTTCTTCTCAAGCTCCGATCAGAGCGGGTGTCAACGATCTTTTTGGCCCAGACAGATCTGGTTTCTGCTGCTTCACCAGCTGGCTCAGGAGCCTCCCTTACCCTTACTGGTCAGCTGTCATTTGCTGTCTCGAGAGGCTGGCTCCCTAGTTGATCTGAACCTCAAATCCCTGAACCTGCATGCCTGGCTCCTAAAGATGTAGCCATTCTTAGGCACGGGGTCTCGCAAGGGGTTGCCGATATCCTGGTGGCAGCTAGGAAACCTTCGACTCAGCCATGTATGCTCTAAAATGGCGGAGATTTTGTCTATGGGCTCAGGCCCGCAACCTCGATCCTTTTCAATGCCCTGAGAAGTCTGTTTTGGACTACCACCTATCCCTTTTCCAGTCGGGATTGGCATATTCCTCTCTGAAGGTACATCTTTGTGCCATTTCGGCGTACCACACCGGTTGGTCAGCGTTCACTAGCCCAGTTAGAGGCTTCTCATGCTTTTCTGCGCAGTGTCTTGCATCTAAGACCACCGATAAAGGATCCAATTCCTCCTTGGGGCCTCCTTTTTGTTTTAGAGCAGCTTACGCTGCCGCCTTTTTTAACCAGCCTCGGATTGCGAACTTTGCCTTCTCTCCTGAAAGGCGTTATTTTTAGTTGCCGTTACTTCGGCACAGAAAATTTCTGAACTTCAGGCGCTCATGTGTAAAGAGCCTTACTTGATTTTCAATAAGGACAGGGTGTCCTTAAGGACCAATCCTAAGATCTTACTTCGAGAGGGTTCTTGCAGTAGGTCTTCACATATAGGACTGTGCCCCCTGGCGTCAGGTCCGAATGGCAAACTTGTAGATAGCAATCATCAGCGGGGACTGCCCCTGACGTCAGGCGACATGACGTCAGCCTGACTATAAAAGGGGCGATCCTGCACCCGCACTCCAGTTCTTTCCTGCCGTCGCCTCAGTACGTTTGGCACACGTTAGAACAGCTATCATACATCTGCATTTTGTCAAAGTTTTCTTTGCCTCATAACTATTTTCTCTATCGTTTCTCTCAGTATTTGATGTCTTCTAGACAGAAGAAGTGCTCGGAGTGTGGCACTCAAATCCCGCACGGAGACGACCATTCCCGCTGCCTCCTCTGCCTTGGTTCCAAGCATAACACCCAGGAGTGCTCCATCTGTCAGGCCTTCAACCAGGCAACCTGAACCAGGTGTAAGCGGACCCTTCAGGCCCACCTTCTGACCCGATGACTAGCGTCGATGGGAAAGGAGCTCCAGGAGCTGTGGGATAGATAGTCATCGCCGGGCCCTAAAAAGAAGAAAAGCAAGGAGAAGCGCCAGGACTGGAGTCCTTCACCACGCAGGAGGCCCTCTGAAACTGTGAGTACTTCTGTCAGTGCCCCATCTGCTTCTTTAGGCTGGGTAGCTTCTCCCCCAACTGCCAAAGTGAGCTAGCAGCCGGGGGTAGTCTCTCTGGAGGTCTCTGTCAAGTCGCCTTGCCTAGCTGATAAGACACCCATCGAAGGGCGCGTGGCTCCTGCTGATCAGCCTAGTGGTGGTCTCCGGACTTCCACTAGCCCGGTGTGGTCCGTTCAGTCGGACGGCTGGCTCTGTACGCCTCGCCCAGATCCTTCTCTCCCGCTGGGCTCCAGTTTGGCCCCGACGCCAGACAGAATGAACGGCAGAGTGACCCTTCGTCCCCCAGGGTCTTACATCCCAGGGACTCGCCACCCGATCCGCTGATTTTCCTGCCAGCGAGATTGCCTTTGGACCTGCCATCGGGGCTCTTTCCGGACCTTCCTCCCCTTGCCAGGCCTACCGCAGTCTCTGGACATTAGTCCACCGCCGGCCAGGGATCTTTTCATGGAGCCTCCTCTCTTGGGACCTTCAGGGGCCCTTCCAGATCCCGCACCTCCCATAGGCACCATGGCACTTCCCCCGGCAGGACCAGATCCTCCAGGCGGGTTTCCGGGTTCAGAACGCATTGTCCTGCCTCCGGTGGGCCCGCCGTCGACTCCACAGTATCCGATGTCAGGCCATGTGCCTCTGACGCCGGGACACCTGACGCCGGGATACCTTGGGTATTCTTACTATCTGCAAACGGGTTATCATTACTCTTCTTGGACTCAGTACCCAGGCTGTCCTACCTTCCAGCCTCCTCCTCCACCACCACCGGCGCCAGAGAGGGCCCCCCAATGGTGGCAGGAGGCTAGAACCCAGCTGCTGTCAGAGCTTAGGCAGTCTGTGGGGGAAGCTACCCAGCCTGTGGCCCCCTCCTCCTCCACCACCTCCTTTCAGCAGAGCCTCGGGTTCTCTTGCTGCTGGTGCTGTGGGAATAGAACCTCCCATTCCTGGCAGCTCTGAACCCTCTGATGCGGAGTCTGACTCCGAATCTTCGGACCCCAGATCTCCGATTGAGGTTCCTCCCAAGGAGTCACCCAGGTCTCCCCCAGAGGACCCATCTTTCAGAGACCTCTTGCGCTCCATACAGGCAGCTGGAGGCTGGCCCACAAAAGAGGTGGATCCACAACGAAAAAGACTAGCGGAGCACCTGGATCTTGCTACATCTGATCCTATCCCCATCCCCCCATGGATGGGACCCCATGAGGACTTGGTGACCACAATATGGCAACAACCGTCCTCCATTCTAGCGGTTTTCAGGAAGGCAGACCGGACCTGTTATCCCCCGGAAGGGATTCAGCATCTTAACTCCCATCCAAAAGCTGACTCCATGGTAATTACTGCCGCTCACGACCAGTCAGCCCAACCGAAACACCCAAGTTTCTCGCCGCCAGACAAGGACTCTCGTCACTTAGATCAGTTTGGGTGAAAGATATATTCTTCTTCCTCCTCCTGTGGCATTAGATCAATCAACTATGTCTCGCACATGGTTGCTTTCCATAAAGCTACTCTTTCAGAGCTGGAAAGGGACCTCCTTGAGGTTCAGGATGAAAACCTTAGGAAGAAGCTCCTGGACAAGGTCAGGATGGGAAAGTCCTTGTGTTGTCACGCGCTCCGAGCGACATACAACTCTGTGGATTCAGTGTCTAGAGCGGCAGCCACGGGGATCTGTCTCCGCCAGCTCTCCTGGCTTCGGATAGCTGGCCTTTCACAGGATGTACAGTCTACCCTTCTGGACGGCCCTTTCAGGGGTTCCTTCTTCTTCTTTGGAGGTGATGCCAAAGATATAACAACAGAACTGCAAGAGAGTGGACGCTCCTTAAGAGACGTACGCTTTGTGTACAAGACGGGTCAGAAAAAGCAGCCCTTTCACCGCCAAAGAAGGTGGAACAAGAACCAGGCAAAGCATGAGGGAAAAAGACGCGCCCCTGGCTCAGGAGCCCAAACCCCACAGGCTTAAGTTCTCCAAACCAGCCTCGGGGGCTAAAGCTCCCCTCCCCTTGGCGTCCTGGCTCCTTTCCCCTCCTTCCACTCCCTCCCTTAAATCAGGAGGAACCAGTCGGAGGGAGGTTCGGCCTCCACCTGGAGGGTTGTAGGTTCATCACCAAAGAGTCTTGGGTGCTTCAGCTCATTCAGCGGGGTCACTCAATTGAGTTCCTCGAGATTCCAGCCCCTCTACCACCGGGACGGACTTTATATCCACAGGATCAGGTCCCCCTTGTCTCTCAAGAGATCCAGGCACTTCTGCTAAAGGAGGCCATAGAACCTGTCCCTCCAAACCAGAAAGGAAGGGGATTTTACTCCCACTTCTTCCTAGCCCCAAAGAAAACGGGCGACCTGAGACCGATCCTGGACCTCAGCACACTAAACATCTTCGTCAAGTACAAGAAGTTTCATATGTTGACTCTTCAGGGGCTCCTTCCCCTGCTCCATCCCAACTCCTGGCTATTCTCCCTGGATATTCAGGATGCCTATCTGCACATCCCCATCCTCCTGGCCCACCGCCGCTTCCTCTGTTTTGCTTAAGTGGAGGACCACTTCCAGTTTCATGCGCTCCCATTTGGACTTTCCTCAGCCACCCGGGTGTTCACGAAATGTCTAGCACTGGTGGTGGCTTTCTTACGCTGCCAGGGCATCTATGTCTTCCCGTAACTGGACAACTGGCTCCTTGCAGCACCCTCTCCTACCAGCCTGAAAGAGTCCCCTGTTTCACTCTGAACTTGTTTTCTCTTCTGGGGATCACGGGCAACTTCCCCAAGTCCCAGCTAATACCATCTCAACGACTTCAATTCACTGGAGTCATACTAGATACAGTTCAGAGCAGGGCGTGCAGTACTGGCGTCCGTATCTGAAGAGGGACATTAAGTTACTGGAGGGGGTGCAGCGCAGAGCGACAAAGATGATCAAGGGGCTGGGGGACTTATCATACCAGAGGAGGCTGAGGGAGTTGAACATGTACTCGCTGGAGGAGAGGAGAGACAGGGGTGACATGATTGAAACCTTTAAATACATGAAAGGAATAAACAAGACGGGTACAGAGGGGCTGTTCAAAGTAAGGAGGGAGGGCCACCAGGGGCCATGATATGAGACTGGAGCGAGGAAGGTTCAGGAGGAGATGAGGAGACACTTTTTACAGAGAGGGTGGTGGCTGGGTGGAATGTGTTACCTGCTGAAGTGGTATGCAGTAGAACAGTGGACTGCTTCAAACGAGGATGGGACAGGACAAGGGAGAGGGTTAATGAAGGGGAAGGGTGGAAGGGAGGGGCAGCAGCAGAATAAGGGGTGCTAGCTGCGCATTCGAGCAGACTTGATAGACCTCTAGGCTTTTATCTGCTGGCAAATTTCATATGTTCGTAGTACCCCTGGGCAGACTTCACATGAGGGTCACCCAATGGTCTCTCCGAGTCCAATGGGATCAGAGGACAGACGACATGAACCAAGTCGTCATGATCTCCAGCAACCTTCAGAGAGAGCTTCGCTGGTGGCATGATCTCTCCAACCTTTCGAGGGGAACACCTTTTCATTCCCCTGTCCCAACCCAGATCCTCACCACGGACGCATCAGACTTGGGCTGGGGAGCCCATCTGGGGGCACACAAGACACGGGTCTTGGTCTGACCAGGAGCCTTATGTTCCACATCAACGTTCTGGAGACCAGGGCAGTTCTTTACGCTCTCCAGGCATTCCAGTCCCTTCTGGTACCGGGATCACTTATGGTCCAGATGGACAATATGTCCACAGTCTGGTACATCAACAAACAGGGAAGAACCCGGTCATACCCTCTCTATAGAGAAGCAATGAGGGTCTGGTACTGGGCGATCCAGCACAGCCTTTACTTGACAGCAGTCCATGTACCAGGCATAAGCAACGTCCTGGCGTACAGTCTGTCGATCAGTGGCCAGGGCCCACGAGTGGGAGCTAAAGTCAGGGGTGGTCAAAGAACTCTTTCTTCGATGGGGTCGTCCAGACTTAGATCTGTTCACCTCCCCATTCAACGCAAAACTACCCAACTTTTGCTCGCTCGTTCCCAGGCATGGTGTTTTTTGGCGAGACGCATTGTCTCTCTTTTGGACAGGGAGGTTTCTCTACGCTTTTCCTCCCTTCCCTCTCATTTAGAAGGTTCTGGTGAAATTTCAGCAAGAGGGGTCTCATATGATTCTTATTGCCCCTCTCTGGCCACGCCAGATTTGGTATCCTCTTTTGCAGCAACTGGCACTGGAACCTCCAGTCCCTCTGCCATTTTCTCACGACCTTCTGACACAGGAGCAGGACACCCTGGTGCAGCCGAGCCTTCAGTCTCTCCATCTTCATGCGTGGCACCTGTGGACATAGCGGTTTCCCGCTATGGTGTCTCTTCGCAGGTTGCACACATCTTAGTAGAAGCCAGAAAACCCTCTACTAGATCCACTTACGCCATGAAGTGGAAAAGATTTTCGATCTGGGCCCTAGCAAGGAGCTGGGATCCCTTTTCGTACTTGGTGGCCCAGATGTTGGAGTACCTCGCACATTTATCTGAGACGGGCCTTAGCTACTTCTCCATTAAGGTCCATCTCTCTGCGGTGTCGGCCTACCACCTCCTGGTGGAGGACAAAACCTTGGTTCAGTTGGAGGTTGCCAAAACCTTTTTAAAAGGCATCCTTCACTTGAAACCTCGATCCGGAATCCCTGTCCCCTCCGGGACCTGAATTTCATGCTCGAGAAGCTCATTTTACCCCCATTTGAACCAGCTTCTACTTGCGACTTATGCTTCCTCTCCTGGAAGGCCTTATTTTTAGTTGCAGTGACTTCCGCCAGAAGGGTCTCTGAGCTCCAGTCTTTTGTTTGTAAAGAACCCTATCTAATTTTTCATAAGGACAGAGTAGTCCTTCGGACTAATCCTTCCTTTCTTTCCAAAGTGCTCTCAGAAACCACTCTGAATCAGAGCGTGGAATTACCTGTATACTATCCTCAGCATTCCAACAGGAGGGAATACCTTCTGCACACCCTAGATGTGCACCGGATCCTGAGATACTACACGAACCGGAGTAAAGAGGTTCGCAAATCCAACCAACTCTTTGTAGCCTTTGCTCTTCAGTGTCAGGGAAAGGCTGCCTCCAAACAAACCATCTCTAGATGGTTAGCCAGCTGCACCCATTTTTTCTTACGCAAAATATGGGAAGTCCCTTCCGGGGGCAGTTAAAGGCCACTCCACCTGCAGCGTGGCTACCTCTGCTGCCTTTTTTAAGAATCTGTCCACTGCAGAGATCTGTGCAGTGGCCACGTGGTCATCTGTTCACACTTTTACTAAGCATTACAGTCTGGACATTGCCTTTAGGCACAGAACAGGCTTTGGTCTTGCAGTTTTGCAAGGCCACCTGTCGTGATTCCCTGTGGCGACCTCTCCTCCTCCCGGATGCACCTCAGCATGAGTTATTTTGGGGACTGCTTGGTATTCAGTCCTATATGTGAAGACCTACTGCAGGAACCCTCTCGAAGTAAGATATTGCAGTTACGTAAGCACTTACCGTAACAGTAGACCTTCGAGAGAGGTTCCTGCAGTAGGTCTAGTTTCCCTCCCACCTTCCCCCAGCTCCTGGATGTTTTTTCCTTTATTTTCCATCCTACCTAGTCCTTTGGTCTAGAGAGGAAGCAGGGTCCTAGGAGTCTTTCTTTACTCCTAGCTTTTACTTACCTTTCTTTAGGCCTCCGGTGGAAAAGAACTGGAGAGCGGGCACGGGACCGCCCCTTTTATAGTCAGGCTGACGTCATGTTGCCTGACGTTGGGGGCGGTCCCTGCTGATCATTGCTATCTGCAAGTTTGCCGTTCGGACCGAACGCCAGGGAATGCAGTCCTATATGTGAAGACCTACTGCAGGAACCTCTCTCGAAGAGCTACTGTTACAGTAAGTTCTTAGGTAACTGCAATTTCTTTCTCAAGGTGGTTTCAGCTTTAACCTTAAACCAGGATATTGACCTTCCAGTGTACTTCCCCAACTATATGATCAGAGGGGAAGCCCTCTTGCACACTCTAGATGTGCATCAGATTTTGAGGTTCTACTTGGCCAGAACCTGTTAACAGACAATCTGACCAGCTGTTCTTATCCTTCGCTCGAAGGATGATGGGTGCACCCGTATTGAAACAAACACTCTCCAAATGGCTTGTTAACTGAATTTTTTTCTGTTACCAGAAATGCAATAAACCCTTGCCGGGACCAGTAAAGGGCCATTTTATAAGGGGGCTGGCTACCTCCTTCACTGCCTTGAAACATGTAGCGACATCCGCCATCTGCGCGGCCGCTACTTGGAGTTCAGTGCACACTTTCGTGAGACACTACAGTTTGGACATCGCCTCCAGGCGTAGAGCGGGTTTAGCCTGGCAGTCCTCCAAGGACTTTTGTCCTGAGAGGTTCCTCTCTACCTCAGTCTCTCCTATCCCCTTCCCAACTGGGTTAGCATTACACTCTTACTGCTTGGGAATCAGTCCTTATGGTGTAACCTGCTGCAGGAGCTGGATCTCGAAGTAAGATTGTACAGTTACGTTAGAATTTACCGTAACAGTAGATCTTACTTCGAGAGGGCTCTTGCACTAGGTAATTACATATAGGACTGACGCCGCAAGCGCAGGACCCCACGAAACATTTCTAGCCTAGCAGTCCTGGCGAGGGACCGCCCCTATGTTGGGAGACATCGGTATAAGGCGTCCCTGACGCCCACATTCCAGTTCTTTTCCCGCCATTAGCTCGCAGCACCTCAAGGAAAAGTTTGTGTCATTGGCCCAGAATCTTCATCGCTTTTACCGAAATAATTGCTTTTTTCGACTAACGTCAGTACAATCGTCCGTGTATGTCATCCCCTACACCCTCCGAGCACAAAAATAAGTGTGATTCATGCGGTGCCCAACTACCGCATAAGGACGACCATTCCCTGTGCCTGTTCTGCCTAGGCCCCGATCACCCGGTCAAGAAGTGCCAGCACTGCTTCAGTTTCAGCGTGGCTACCCGGAAAAGGCGGCAGCAATCCCTGGAAGCCCATATTCTGAAGAAGAAAATTAGTGCAATGGAGAAGGAGCTCAAAAACACTGAGGCAGGTGTCCACTTCCCCCGGAGACCATCGGAAGAAGAAGGAAGAGACACCAGGACAAGGGCTTCTCTACCGCATCTCCCTTGGGAGTCGCTGGGACACAGTAATGTCACCTCCAGGGGACCGCTCCTTGACGGCCGCCTCGGAGGTTTCCGAGGGGGAGTCGGCCCGCCCGTCTGGCTCGCGCTCAGGCCTTGCAGGCGCCTCCGGGTAGTTGGAGGCCTCCGCCCCTGGGTTTGGCCGCAAGCTTGTGGCCTACCACTGTGAGCGACTCTGGTAAGTCTGGCGTCGGCTCCTCCGTCCACCCGGAGAGGGCCGGTAAGATGCCTGACCCTTCGGGGCGGCGCGCGGCCTCCACTCCACCAGACCAGGCCGATCCCTCAACTCGACCTGCTTCCGGTGATGGCTCTCATAAGTCGGACGCCGGCTCCTCCGGTGCCCGCTGGGACCTCGCCCTTAAGCCACACGCTGGCTCGTCTGACATCCGGCTGGCGAAGGAACCGACGACGGATCCTCCCATGTCCATCGTACCCGGTTCCCCGCAGCCTTCGCTGCCATCTGGGGACCCAGAGTCTCCCCAACATGACCCTGGGGATTTTTCCCCTCCATCCCTGGGCGAAGCTGGGGATCTTCCTCCTCCATTAGTCCTTCCGCCACCTGGTGCGCCGGACCTGACGTCGGCTCCCCGGACGCCGGCTCCGATGCCGGCCCCTCTGACGTGGTACTTCCGATGCCAGGGTCTCCAACGTCGGCCCTACCGACTCCGGGAGACATCCCGCTCCTGTTGGGCCCTCCGCCTTCCGGGTCCTCCAATGTGGACCCGCCTGTGAGGCCACTGGCTGGGCCGTCTGCTCCAGCAGCCCCCCCCCGCCCGGCTCCTGGGTACCCTCCGTCCTATCCGATGCCGGCGTACCCAGGACCGCAGTACCTGGCGCCACAGTACCCGACGCCAGGCTTCCCAATGCTGCAGTACCCGACGCCAGGCTATCCGCAGCCGGGTTTAGATACGCTCCATACGGTTATACCCCATATCCTTATGCCCCGCCTCCTCCTCCTCCTCCTCCTCCTCCACCGCCCTCATGGCCGCCGGTGGACCTGCAGGAGACTCTGGCCTCCTGGTGGGCTGAGGCCAATGCTCAGCTCACCAAAGAGTTGAAGAGCTGCCTTCAGACGACAGTGCCGTCCCAGGTTCCCGTATGTCCGAGGTGGCACAATCAATCACCACCTCCGGATTCCAGGGTTCTTCTGTCTGGATCCAGAGAAGGGCAGGACACGCTTCCCCGGGGACTTCTCAAGGGGTCCTTTCCTCCCCCGGGTCGGAAAAGGGAGTCTTTTTCCTCTTCGTCCTCCTCTTCGCCCTCGGACTCCTTGGATTCTTCTGACGGTTGCTCCGAGAGAGACGACGAGCCACGCTCTCCGTTGAAAGCCCAGGCCAAGGACTCCTCCGAAGACTCCTCCGGAGGATCCTTCTTTTACGGAGTTGCTTAGGAAAATCCAGGAGGTTCATCAGTGGCACTCCCTGGAACCAGATCCTCAGTGTCTGAAACTCGCTGAACATCTGGATCTGCCCGTGACAGCTCCTACCTTGTTGCCACAATGGATTGATCCTCACGCTGACCTCATTACCACAATATGGAAACAGCCGTTGGCTTTAGCCCCACTTCCTAGGAAGTCGAACAGGCTATATCAGGCTCCAGAGGGTGTTGATTTTCTGGATTCTCACCCTCGTGCCGACTTGGTCGTGATTAGCGCTACTCACGGCCAGTCAGCAAACCCCAAACATCTTAGCTCGTCACCACCTGATAAGGAATCACGCCTTCTGGACCAGTATGGAAGAAAGATTTACGCTTCCTCCACTCTGGGGATCAGGGCCCTGAACTATGTCGGCCATATGGGGGACTACCAGAAGGCCATTCTGACTCAGCTGGAAGCCAAACTGGACTCCTTGCCTGACTCCCAAGTCAAGCAGGAGTTGGCTGATCTTGTCCGCTCTGCTCATTCGGCCAGTTGCCACATGCTTCGTGTGACATACGATGCAGTGAACACTGTTGGGCGGAGCTCAGCCTTCGCTGTAGGCCTACGGCAGCATGCTTGGCTCCGTGTGTCAGGGTTGGTCCCGGAGGTGCAATCTGCTGTCCAGGAAGCACCCTTCCGGGGGTTGGTGCTTTTCAGGGGTGATGTCAAGGACATCATCACCGATTTGCAAGAGAAGGGGATGGCACTGAAGTCAGTTGATTCTATGTACCGTCCCCATCAGCAGCAGCGCCGTCCCTTTCGCAGACGGAATTGGCCAAAGGCGAAACCACAGGGAAGGCGAGCCACAAAACGCTGAGCCCCCAAAGCTGCTAAGCCCCCCCCCGCCCAAAAAAGCAGTGGGTGCTTCAGCTGCGGTGCTACCCCACACCATCTGACTCCTTTCCTCTCCCACTGCCTCCTGACTCCCCGGAGGAACCGGTAGGAGGGAGGTTTTCCCTCCACCTTTCATGATGGGAGAGGATAACCACAGATTCTTGGGTGCTCCAGCTCATAGCAGAGGGACACTTGATAGAGTTTGTTCAGAAACCACTCCGCCACCCCCCTCTGAAGTCGTCGTATTCACGGGAACATCTTCTCTTGGTCCAGGAGGAAATTTCGTCTCTCCTGCTGAAACAAGCATTCAAACACCATGAAGTCTTGCTGTAATTAGGACTATAGCAGTCAGCCTCAGCCTCTGAACTGCCCCGGAGAGGAAAGGGTTAACTCCAGAGAAGTCTGGAGTTCCACAGAGCGCTTGTTCAAAATCTCTATCTGTGCAGTTTGAAGTCAAACTGCCAGATTCTTCTCCGCTTCACTGAACAGTCGCTCCGAGATCAGCTCCTTCAGCTCGGTTCACTTAGCGATTTTCGGTCGGTTCCTTGGTTCAGAAAACTGGCAAAAGTCTCAAAATTACCGCGGTTTGGCTTAAGCTCTATCTGGTAACCGTAAGTAAAGCGAAATTTAGTCTGTGTGGAAATAATTATCGGTTCAGTCTGAACCGATCGTTTCTGTTTTTGATGAATTTTAGGCGTGAGGTACCGGTTCTTATCGGTTCTAAAAACCCTTGTTTTAATAGGGTTTTTCCAATACCGTGATACGGTTAGGAACCGATAAGGGTGTCTTGCTCTGGCACGGCCTGAAGAAAGGGCAAGTTTTGGTTAGGCTGGCACTATGTCTAGAAACCCAAAGAAAAACTGGGCCCGAGGTTTTCAACACTGTGATGTTTGTGGGGAAGCCTTTGCCAGGCTGACCCACACACACACTGTATTTATTGTCTGGGGCTGACCACTCTCTTTCAGACTGCCAGATATGTAAAAATTTCCTGCAGCCACCTCCGGAGAAGAGATTGGGCCGGCTCAGGGAGCGAGGCCAAAAGTCCGCTGACCGGATGGCCAGCCGGTCCAGTACCCACTGGACCAGAGAGTGCCCTCTGACCAGGCGTTACTTCCTCGGGCAAGAAAAGGCTGGTTCAGAGGAACCAGCACCAGCAAAAGACAAAGAAATCAGCAGGTTTGGAGTCTAAGATAGTTTCTCCAACTGTTGCAGAAATAGCAAAAGCCATACAGATTGTTCAGTCTTTGTCTCAGGGACTTGGAGAGCCCTCCACAAGTGGCAGAGGGTGGCTCGTCCAGGTCCAGTGGTTCAAGATTATGTTAGTGAGGAGTTTTATGAACCACAGGAGGGGGAGGAGGAATTTGATCAGTGCATTTGTGACTGGGAAGGTCTGGATGTGCCCATTGAACCGGACATTTCTCCAGACAGACCCTTAGAGTCTCCCCCTCTGTTGTCTGAGTCCCCTTCTCATTTTGTGTTTTATAAAAGGTGGCAGAAACCCTCCAGCTCCCTTTAGAGGAGGCTGTGGATGAGCATGAGGAGCCTGATTTTGTTGAAATGATGGATATTCCAGAGTCTAGAGGTTGTCTATTCCTTTGCATAAATCATTTGGAAGCAAACAACAAAGATTTTAAAAATCCTCATTCTGTCCTCCTGTAGACAAAAAATGGACAGAAGGTATACTTTATCAGGCCCAGATACAGACTTCCTCACTGAGCAGTGTAGTCATGTAGGTGTTGTTCAAGCTGCAGCCTGTGACAAATACTATTCACTAGCATCCATCATCCTGACAAAGATTCCAGGAAGATTGATACCATGGCGAAAAAGCAATATATGGCAGCTTCTTTGGGACTCAGGCAGGCTAATTACATGGCTTATGTGGCTAGATATCAGAAGTCTAGATGGGACACTATTTTGCAGTTAGCCAAGCAGGCCCAGGGCCAGCTGGCTAGTGAGTTGGAACAGGTGGCTGCTGATGGCATTGAGGCCTCTAAGGTTCAATTTCATACTGCTGTTGATGTTAATGATGTTTCTTCTAGGGTCATAGCCACTTCTGTAGCTCTCCGTAGGTTGGCATGGCTCAGATGCACTAATTTGTCCCAAGACACTCAGGCAAAGGCTATGGATTTCCTGTAATAGGTAACTCTCTGTTTGGTGATCAGACAGAAAATTACATGAAAAAATGGATGAATACAGAACTACCTACAAAAGTGCCCAAGCTAAAGAGGCATGCCCCCCCAAGGCATGCCCTCAGGGAGGGGTAGGCCTTTCCACAGGCCTTTTATCAAGCTCAAGCCTCTTCAGCCTTTGTTCAGAGGGGTTTCTTCAGAGGCAGGGGCAGGCAGGGGCTCAGGCAGACCGTCCCCTTCTTCTCAGCCAAAAACAGCTGCCAAGCAGGCACCTGATGGGGTGCCCAGGGCGAATCTCCTGTACCGGTGGGGGCAGGTTGGCTTATTTCAGCCAGAACTGGTTGTCCCTGACTTGGACAAGTGGGTTCTGGAGGTGGTAAACCAAGGTCTGATCCTCAGTTTCAAACAGTTCCCAAAGATGAGGGCCAGACATTTCCCACCGAATCCTTTGGAAGCCCTTGCTTTGGAAACAGAGGTTTCTTCTCTGCTGGATGCAGAGCAGTAGAGAGGTTCCCCTTTGCCATCAGGGCAGAGGGTCTTTATTCAAAGTGTTCCTTACCCAAAAAGACAGGAGAATGGCGGCCCATCTTAGATTTAAGGTTCCTGAACAAGCATCTTCTGAAACCAAAGTTCAAATGTTAACTCTGGCAATGATTTTGCCCTCCCTGAGACCAGGAGACTGGCTAGCTTCCTTGGACCTCAAGACGCTTATTTTCATTCTTGATCAGGCCTTCTCACAGAAAGTACCTCAGGTTCGAACTACCTTCTGGCCACTATCAGTTCAGAGCAATGCCCTTCGGCCTTACCTCTGCCCCAAGGGTTTCACAAAATGTCTGGCTGTGGTAGTGGCTCATCTGAGAAGGCAAGGGTGGCTTTTCCCTACCTGGGCGACTGGCTCATGGTGGGTCAGTCTCCAGATCATAAATCTCACTTTTGGTCACCCAGCAGCTTCTCACCTCTCTGGGATTCCTGTTGAATCTTCCAAAGTCAGTTCTCGAACCAGTTCAGGTACTAACTTTCATAGGTGCAGAGTTGAACACAAAGTCTGCCAGGGCATATCTCCCTCCGAGAGAGTGGACAGACTCATTGCCCTGGCATCTTCCTTCACCATCACGGGTCTCTCGGCCAGCAAGGCACTTTCTGCAACTCCTGGGACACATGGCGCGTCCACAGCTGTCGTGCAGGAGCAAGATTCAGATGAGAGACATCCAATTCCACCTGAGATCTTTTGGTCCCAAAGAAGGACCCCTCACCAAATTAGTCCCAGTGACAAGATCTCTGATCCTGGCCCTTCAGTGGTGGCAGGACCAGAGCAATCTAACTCAAGGGGTCCCCTTCTTACCCATTCCTCACTCCCTCACACTTACCACAGATGCCTCCCTCCAGGATGGGGGCTCACTTGGTGACCTTTCCACTCAGGGAGTGTGTCTCCTCAGGAATCTCTGCTCCACATCAACCTTCTGGAGCTCAGGGCTGTCCTCTTAGCTCTCCAGGCCTTTTCAGCTTCTGTCCAGAACAAGGTAGTTCAAGTCAGGACAGACAATACCACAACAATGTGGTACATCAACAAGCAAGGGGCACTCGGTCCTCTGCCTTGTGCACCGAAGCAATGAGCTGTGGTCTCTGGCTTACTCCCTGAATACCTCCTGATAGCAGTTCACCTTCAGGGAAGGACAATGTCCTAGCGGATGCCCTCAGCAGGATTTCTCAGGGCCACACGAATGGGCCCTGAACCCTCTAGTGCTGGGGTCAGTCTTTGCCAGATGGGGCACCCTCAGATAAGATCTTTTGCAGCCCCAGACAACCACCAACTTCCTCTGTTTGTTGCAGACCTCCAGTGTTGGGATCAGTCCCACTGGACGCCTTCCAGTTGGATTGGGAGGAAATATCTATATGCCTCCCTCTCCTTTTCAGGGTACTAGTGAGGATCAGAACTCAGTCCTGCAAGGTGATTCTGATTGCTCCAGATTGGGCCAGACAGCCCTGGTACCCTCTCCTTCTGTCCCTGATTGTCACCCTCCTGAGCTTGCCCAGGACCCGACCTGTTGACCTGTGCACAGGAGAGTGTGTATCCGAACCTCAGTTCCTCCACCTCAAGGCTTGGTTCTTGAGGAGCTAGAATTCACTGATCTACACCTCTCTCAAGGTGTCTTGGATATTTTGAGGCGGCCAGGAGGCCTTCTACTAGAACCACCTATAATTCTAAGTGGAAGAGGTTTTCCATTTGGTGCTCTGGGAAGCAAATCTCCCAGAATCTGCTGATTTGACTGTTTTATTGGACTATCTGGTCACTTAAATTCTCTAGGCCTTAAGCCAGCTACCTTAAGGGTTCATCTGGCAGCAGTCTCCGCTTATGTGTCAGCAGGTAAACCTGCTTTCATCTCTTCTCACCCTGTAATTTCAAGTTTTTAAGGGGTTACTTCCACTAACCCTCCTTTTGGGAACCAGCTCCTGCTTGGGACCTGAATGTTTCATTGCTCAGCTAATGCAACCCCTTTGAGCCCCTGTCTTCGGCAGACCTCAAGTTTTTGACTTGGAAGACTGTTTTTCTAGTGGCCATCACTTCTGCTAGACGTATAAGTGAGATGCAAGCCTTGTCAGTGGAAGAAGATTTCATTTCTTTTCATAGGGACAAGGTAGTCCTTAGGACTAATAGAAGGTTTTTACCAAAGGTGGTCTCAGATTTTCATCTCAACCAATCCATCTCTCTCCCAGTATTTTCACTGAGCATTCCTCTTCAGGGAGAGGAGATTGCACAGTCTGGACGTCAAAAGAGCTCTAAGCTACTATTGGGAACGCACCAAGGGTCATAGGTTTGAATCCCTCCAGCTCTTCTTACCTATGGGGAAGTCGGCAAGGGAGACCTGCCACTAAGAGGACAGTTGCAAGGTGGATTGTCTCTGTATCCAATTCTGTTACCAAAACTGGGTAAAGAGCCCCCTCAGGATTGAGGGCTCATTCTACCAGAGGTACAGCTGCATCTCTAGCGGCTGCTAGAGATATTCCCATTTGGAGATCTGTCAAGCTGCTACCTGGAAAACAGTTACACCTTTACCAAACATTACTCCTTGGATGTTCAATCCAGGAGGGATGCCCGTTTAACAGCTCATGCTTCAGAGCCTATTTCCCAAGTAGGTTCTGACCCTCCTCCATGGAGGTACTGCTGTGTAATCTGCTATAGTCCTATTACAGCAAGACTTCATGGTGTTTGAAGAAAAAATTACTCACCTTAGTAATTGCTTTTCTTCTCATGGAGTCTTGCTGTATGAACAACCTCCTCCTACCCGCTCAGAACTCCTCCTTGGGTATGGGGTTGGCAAATTAGTGCAAGCACTGTGTCATGCCTTTTCTTGCTTATTGGGTTTAGGAACTAGGTAATTCTGTTGTTCGTTGAGTGGTAGGTGGCCCCTCCTGGACTTGAGTCTTTTGGGGAGGGGTCTGTTAATCTTCTTTTCAGTGATGCTAACAATATTTAATAATTTGTTGCTATTCTGTGATTGTTGTGTGTTTTGTAGTTCTACTACTGGTAGGTAGCCAATGGCTAGTGTAGGGTTTTCCACACAGACTTGCTATATTAGTTTAGCTGCAAAGAATCTGGCAGTTTGACTTCAAACTGCACAGATAGAGCTTTGAACAGCGCCCTCGCGCTGTGGAACTCCAGACTTCTCTGGAGTTAACCCTTTCCTCTCCGGGGCAGTTCAGAGGCTGAGGCTGACTGCTATAGTCCTAATACAGCAAGTCTCCATGAGAACAAAAGCAATTACTAAGGTGAGTAATTTTTTCAAAGAGCCCGTCCCCCTTCATCTGCGAGGGACGGGTTACTATTCCCATTTCTTCCTGGTCCCAAAGAAGACAGGAGATCTCAGATCAATTTTGGATCTCAGTTCCTGAATCTTTTCGTAGAATACAAAAGGTTCAGGATGCTCTCTTTGCAGAGCCTTCTGCCCCTCCTCCGACCAGGTCAATGGCTTTGTGCTCTGGATATGCAGGATGCTTATCTGCAATTCCATTACGCCCATCTTATCATAAATACCCTGGTTTTGCGTTCAGAGAGACCACTACCAGTTCAAAGGCGCTCCCGTTTGGTCTATCTCGGCCCCAGTGTTTGCAAATGCCTGGCAGTGGTGGCGGCCCACCTGCGTACCAGGGGAGTGTAGGTTTTCCCGTACCTGGACAATTGGCTCCTGGCGGCCTCATCCAGGGAGGAACTCCTGCGTTGCCTCTCCCTTACCCAGCAGGTTTTGCCTGCCTGGGTATTACCATCAACCATTCAAGTCTCATCTGGACCCATCCCAGAGGCTACAGTTTATTGGGCGATTCAAATCGTACGGGCAAAGGTCTTCCTGCCTCCCGGACAGGCGTCCACCCTCCAGACCCAGAAATGATCTGCTGTCCAACGCAGGATGGTCTCTGGTCGGTCCTTCGCCTTCTCAGGCTTATGGCAGCTACTATCCCGGCGGTACCTTGCAGCTCGACTCCACATGAGAATTTCTCAGTGGACTCTACGCTCTCAATGGGATCAGCTAGCGGACGACCTAGATCACCCAGTACTGGTCTCCTCGCCGATGCTTTGAGACTTGCAGTGGTGGATGGTTCGAGAGAACCTGTTTCGGAGAGTTCCTTTCTTTCATCCTCCCCCCTCCCAGACTCTAACCATAGACGTATTGGGCGAAGGTTTGGGAGCTCATCTAGGCACTCATCGGACCCAGGACTCCTGGTCCAAGCTAGAACAAGATCTCCACATCAGTGTGCTCGAGCTTCGGGCAGTGTTGTATGCTCTCCAAGCCCTTCACCAATACATCCTTCCCAGCCACCTAGCCATCCAGACAGAGAACATGTGTGTGGTGTGGTACATCAACAAACAAGGAGGGACTCGGTCCTACCCTCTTTGCAGGGAGGCAATGAGGGTTTGGGATTGGGCAACACAACCCGACCTCCACCTTACGGCAATTCACATTCCGGGAGTCGACAACACCCTGGCAGACGAACTAAGTCGCTCTTCTGCTCTGACTCACGAGTGGGAACTGGACCAAGGGGTCCTAGACAATATCTTCCAACTTGGGGAGACCACAGGTCGACCTGTTCGCATCTCCTCTAAGCGCAAACCTCCCATCTTCTGCTCGCTGCTTCCAGAGCGAGCGCTTGGAGCGACGCTCTGTCGCTAGACTGGAAGGACAGATTCGTCTATGCCTTTCCCCCAATTCCACTTATCCCACAAGTCTTGCAGAAACTAGCTTCAGAAAGAGCACGAAAGATTCTGATCACTCCCTTCTGGCCCAGGCAAGTTTGGTTCTCTGTTCTACAATAATACTCAGAGGATCCTCCTCTTCCTCTATCTCGAGGTTTACTGACCCAGGATCAGGGGACTCTGGTCCATCCAGGCCTCAGATCCCTTCAACTGCATGCATGGCTCCTGCAGACTTAGCCCAATCTCATTTTGGAGTGTCTCCCAAAGTGGCGGAGATTTTAGTGGAGGCCAGAAAACCCTCTACCAGATCCACTTATGCCATGAAGTGGAAAAGGTTCACTATCTGGGCTGCTTCCAAGAACGCGGAACCCTTCTCATGTTAAGCGGGGCTTCTGCTGGAGTATCTACGTCATCTGTTTGACCTGGGTTTTAAGTCATTCTTTACTAAAGGTACACGTGGCGGCCATTTCGGCCTATCATGTTCCCTTCGCGGACAAAACTTTCGCTCAATTGGAGGTCTCTAAGACCTTTCTCAGAGGGGTCCTCCATCTGAGGCCCCCCATTTGTACTTCTGCTCCCCCTTGGGACTTGAACTTTGTTCTCGAGAAACTTATTCTCCCTCCCTTCGAACCTGCAGCTTCTGCGGATTTGACGTTCCTTTCGTGGAAGACTCTCTTCCTGGTGGCCATTACTTCTGCTAGAAGAATTTCTGAGCTACAGACCCTGATGTGTAAAATCCCATACTTGATTTTTCACAAGGAACGTGTTGCTCTTCACACAAATTCTAAGTTTCTCCCTAAGGTAGTAGCTGAGTCTACCCTAAATCAGTCCATAGAGTTACCTGCCTTTTTTACACAGTACTCTAATCAATTTATGATCATTTGGAAAAAACCTTTGAGCGTGAGCTCTTTTACAAAGGTTCCACGTCAGGGTGGACAAACATATAAAAACACAAATACAGTGGTTACAGGTTTCGGAACATATTCAGTTACAAAGGTTCCACGTCATGGAGGACAAATGATACAGAAACACTAGTACAGTAAATACAGATTTCAGGTCATTTACAGTTTTTTCAGGATTAGCACAAATGCAGTGGTTACAGACAACAGAAGGATACAGTCATACAGGTTCAGCGCACTAGGCAGTTCAGTAGTCACAGATTCAGTGCTAGGTTTAACGACGGTAGTGGGAGAGTCTAACAGGTCTTTCCTGGGGGGCACGTGCATTGTGAGATAGACTGTAGGTGGAGTATTTACTCCATACTATGGATGTTCACCGGATTCTGAGGTACTATGCCAACAGGACGAGGGATCTCAGAAATACTGATCAATTGTTCGTCTCTTTTGCTCATGAAAGGGAATGCAATGCTGTTTCCAAGCAATGCCTATCTAAGTGGTTGGCTCACTTTCTGTTATGACAAATATAACAAGACCCTCCCGGGCCAAGTAAGACGCCACTCCACCAGAGGAGTAGCTGCCTCAGCGGCTTGTTTCAAAAATGTGTCTGCGGCAGACATCTGTGCTGCCGCCACCTGGACTTCCGTCTGTACCTTTACTAAACACTACAGTTTGGATGTTGCCTCTCGCCATAGAGCAGGCTTCGGGCTGGCTGTTCTGCAAAGCGTATTATCTTGAGGCTTGCATAGCTAGAGCTGCTTTTAGGAGTAGTTTTCCTCCTCCCGGTGACTCTCTTTGTTCCAGACTGCTTGGGATTCAGTCCTATATGTAATTACCTACTGCAAGAGCCCTCTCGAAGTAAGATAGTACAGTTATGTGAGAACTTACAACAGTAGATCTTGAGAGGGCTCTTACAATAAATAACCCTCTCCCGCCTCCATCATCCCTAGGCTTTTCAGCTCCTTTTCCAGTGAAGGAAATAACCGCTCCTCTCTCGTCTGGCCTTTCTGGTCCGTGGTGGGAAAGAACTGGAAGGTGGGCATCATGGACCGCCCCTTTATACCGATGTCTCCCGACGCCGGTCACCTGACGTGGGGGCGGTCCCTCGCCAGGACTGCTAGCTAGAAATTTTTCCGTGGGGTCCTGCCACCTGCCAGCGTCAGTCCTATTACAGATTATTTACCGGGGTCTCTCGAAGATCTACTGTTACGGTAAGTTCTTATTTAACTGTACTATCTTCGAGAACAGCTCTTGCAGCAAGTAGTTTCCCTCCCACCTTCCCCTCAGGAGGTTTGGTTCTCTTTCTTAGCATCTCCGATGCAACAGATTTATTAGTCTTCCTCTGGAAGCGGATCCTCGGGCTCCCCTTCTGAATCGCATCATTATGCTGGGAGTCTCTGGCGGGAGAACTGAGGTGTGCTGGGAGACCGCCCCTTTTATGATGTAACGGACATCGGGGCGGTCTCCCTCTTTGTATAGCTAGCTAGAAGTTTTCCGTGGGGTCCTGCTGCCTGCCGGCTTCAGTCCTTATGGTATAACCTGCTGTAAGAGCTGTTCTTGAAGATCTACTGTTACGGTAAGTTCTAATGTAATTGTACTTTCAGATGGCATTGCTGACATCGGGGCCTTCTAGTTCTTGGCCTTGGTTGACTGCATCTACAAGCATGCCCCAGATTCGTGCCTCTCAGCCATTGCCAGTACTGGCTCCCATTGTTGCTCATGATGCTGATGACAAAGTGGAGTATAATACTGACCTCATGGACCTTGAGGTGGATTTAGAGAAGGAATATGAGGGTGAGGAGCAGTTTGAAGAGAAGCTTGCCTTCTAGCTCTACCCTCTCATCCTGCAGTTGAGGACTCAGTGGTTTATACTGCAAGGTCTCCTGCTGAAGGCTCCTCTTTCCAAGACATGATGCAGCAAATGCAGCCTGCCATGGGTTTCACTGTGGAAGAGGAAGATTCTACCAGAAGAAATCTCATGGAGTTTTGGAGATGCCCTGCATTCCCTCCATTATTGTCCCACCTGTGTATCCTGTCTTAGAGGATGCTAGTTTTGCTGCATGGCATATACCTAACTTACGGTCTGCAGTCTCTAGAAGGGCTCCATCTGCCTTATTGTGGTAATTAGCCTGAAACTGACTCTACTCATCATGGCTGCTCTTGATTGGTCTAGGGCGTCTAGACACAAGCTCTTTACCTCCTGATAAAGAATCTAGAAGGCCGAATGTACTGGGCAAACATACATGCATCTGCAACCTTGGGCCTTAGGATTGCCAGTTATCTGGGCCACATGTTTAAATATCAGAATAGCTGTGGAAAGCTGCTCGTACTGCTGCCCAGGCTTTGCCTGATGGTACTGCCAAGAATGATTTGCTAAAAACTTTATCTGCTGGAGCTGAAGTTGGCAAACACTTGCTGTTGTCTGCTTTTGATGCATCTGATGCTTCTGCTAGGACTGCAGCCTCTGGCATTTGCATGAAGCGCTATTCTTGGCTCAGAGTGGCTGAGTTTGTCAATGATGTGCAACAGGCAATTTTGAATGCTCCTTTTAAGGGCTCTAAACTGTTCGGTTATGATGTTGAAGAAGCCCTTCATGCCCTTCAGACTTCTAAGATAACTCTTAGGTTTGTTAAGTCTCTCTACCCCACTTGAGAACATAGTAGTGGCTCTTTTCATAGGCCTGCTGGCTTAGGTACCAGTCCCCATCATCAGCAATCCCGAGGTAATGGTCCCTCCCCCTGGTGCCCATGCCAAAGCACCTAATGGAATCTGTTCCAGTGGCTCTGCTACCCCTGGTTCCACCTGACTCTGTTCTGTCTCCCCCTTCAGCTATTGCCTCCAGGGGTGAGTGTGGGAAGCAGGATCTCCATGCATTTAAGACAGTGGCAGAGGATCACCACAGATGAGTGGGTTCTGGAGATAATTGCAAGGGGACATGCTCTGTACATGATACAAATCCCTCCAGATCATCCTCTGCCTCCTTCAGTTTATCCTCTGGGCCAATTGTTAGGAAGAAGTAGGCTACTGGTTAACTAGAATCTGCAGCTTATCTAATAGGTAGGGAAATTGGCAGACTGGGTGGGCCAGCGGTCCTCATCTGCCATCAAACTCTATGTTTCTATGCCCCTTTTTAAGGAGAAGAATCATACCTTGTTTCAGAAGCTCGCCAGAGAAACCGATTCCTCCTCAAGAATGAAACTGTGTTCTATTCCAGATACTTCCTAGTCCCGAAATGGACGTGGGATCTGCATCCTGTGTTAGCTCTCAGATATTCCAGCCTATACGTTGAGTACAAAAAGTTTTGAATGGTATCTTTGCAGGCCCTAATTCCCCTACTACAAACATGGAACTGGCTCTGTTTTCTGTACATGAAGAATGCTTACTTTCATGTAAAGATCAGGAAGTCACACAGTGTACCTCCACTTTCAGCTGGATGGCAAGTGCTATCAATTCAAAGTATTGCCCTTTGGCTTGTCCTGTGTGCCATGGGTCTTTACAAAATGCTTGGCAGTGGGTGCAACAGCCCTTCACAGGGAAGACCTATATGTTTTCCCTTATCTGGACGACAGGCTTCTGAAGGCCAGCTTCATGGCAGCTCTGCTGCTCCTGCCATTCAGAACACATAACTTGTTTGTGACTTGTGGGGTGGGGGCACTGTGAATGTGCCAAAGCCTGTGTTGATTCTGTGCCAAAGACTGCAGTACATAGCGGCAGTCTTGGGCACTGAAAAGGGATGTGCCTCCCTGCCCCAGGACAGGGTGGACACTCTGATTGCACGGGTGCAACTGTGTCTCTGACAAACAATGTTTCATCTTCTGGGCCTCATGGCTGTGGCGTGGAGACTGTGCCACTAATCCAACTTCATATGAGGATACCACAATGGACACTCGGGGTCCAGTGGGATCAGTTGATGGATGAGTTGAAACAAATGGTTCTTCTCATGTCTCTGTTACGCAGAGTATTTTTATGGTGGATGGACTGCAAGAATTTACTGAAGGGCATTCCATTTCTTGCACCAGCTTCTGTACAGATCCTCACCATGGATGTGTCAGGCTCCAGTTGGGGTGCTCATTTTAGTCCTTATCAGGCACAGGGTTCATGGATGTAGGTGGAGGCTGAATTGCACATAAACATCCTGGAAAAGTGGGCTGTCCTATACAGCCTCCAGGCTTTTTGGAATCTTCTCGTAAATATTCTCTGCCCTGCTCCTCTGCTAAACCCGACAGACTGTGTCAGTGTGAAGCATTACATCAACAAACAAGGGGGCACTTACTCCTATCCCCTGTGCTGGGAAGCAATGAAAGTATGATAGAGGGTTCCGTCTCACAGCCTTCAACTGTCTGCCATGTTTCTCCTAGATCTCCAAAACATTACAGCATATGGGTTACGCAGGTCCCAGTCAGTGGTTCACAAATGGGAACTGCTGACCTCCATGGCAGATGACCGCTTGGCAAGATGGGGTCGTCCAGAACTGGACATTTATGCATCCCCACACAGAGAACAGGCAGAGAACACCAAGCAGAAGGAGTTGCTGTTATAACTATACTTCTCTACTGGGACTATATTGCCCTCTTTCCCTCCACCCTAAGCCAGTTCTACTTTTATAGGCACAGGATTTGACTGACAACAGGAACTTCCTGTTTGGGAGCAGGAAGTGAGTGATCACAGAGTCACAAAAGACTCACCATCCTAGATGGAAAAGAGTAGCTCTCCACCCCACCCTCCAGCTGCTGGAGGTCTGACTCTGAGCAAGTAAGTAGACTACTGAGAAATATAGGAACTTCTTGTCTCAAAACAGGAAGACCAGGAGCTTAAAGGGCACAGAGACAGTAAGTAGGGAGCAGAAAAAAAAAAGAGGGAAAAAAAAAACCAGAGGAAAGAGTAAATATTACAAACAACAGTTAAGGGGCCAGAAATAAGACATGACGAAAGTGGTGCAATGCAGTGGCTGTGGCGCAGCGGTCTTCCGGGAGACGTTCTGGAGGATGCGGTGTTGTACCATCTGCAGGCACCTCTCTGGTTTGAGGGAGGAGGTTGCTCATCTCCAGGCTGAGTTGGCCAGGATTTGGGACCTCCTCTCCCACCCAGGGACCACCAGGTCCACTGCTGTTGCCTCCAGATGTTGCCAAGAAAGAGGAGCGTGTGACCACAGGGCCCAGGAAGGGTAGGTGGTGGAACAGGATGCATCCTCCAGCTGTACCTCCACAATTGATATGGCGTTCTGGCAAAGTGTGGTTCCTCTATGGAGGCACCCGCAGTGGAGACCAAGGAGGATGCTGGGAACCTCCACAAAGGAGACCCACAGGAGGGTGGCATGGGATCCCACAGGGGAAGGAAACAACTCCTGGTGGGGGACTCCATTGTTAGGACGGTAGAACTAGGGGAGGAAGGGGTGAGGGAGGTAAGGTGCTTGCCTGGCGCCATGGCTTGGGGGGACAGGGAGCAAATCCTCAGGATTGCAGGAGCAGCTGCACGGGGGAGGGAGCTGGATGTCATTGTCAACCTAGGGACAAATGACCTGGCTAAGAAAGGGATCAGAGCAGTGCAGGAAGAGTTTGTGGAGTTGGGGAGGGGCCTTAGACAAGTAGCATGCACGGTAACCTTCTCGGAGGTACTGCCTGTCTATGGCATGGATGAGGCTAGGGTGCTCCACACCATGGGATTCAATCAGTGGTTGAAAAACTGGTGCAGAGCTCAGGGATTTGGCTTCGTTGGGGACTGGGGGTCCACCTTGAATGATGCAGGCCTATACTGGCATGATGGTCTGCATCTGTCTAGGACTGGAACCAGGATCCTAGGTGATAGGTTTGAATTCTTCATTGGCAAGCATTTAAACTAGCCAAAGGGGAGGCACTGGAAAGGAACAGGGAAATCCTAGCCCTCCCCCAAAAAAAATCAGGGTAGTAAGTGAGGTAAACACCAAGATAAAGATGTCGATAGGGAGAAGGCCAGGGGTAAATGGAGAAAATGACAAAGGCAATAAGGACATGGAGGGGGCAAAAAGGGGTAAAGTCGACAAGAAATGGAGGGTAATGAGTACCAATGCCCGTAGTCTGGGCAACAAGCTCGCTGAACTTGTGGTCTTGATGGAAGAGGGATGCCTGGATATCGTAGCAGTCACAGAAACATGGTACACAGAGAACCATGACTGGGATGTTAACATACCAGGGTACACAACCTACAGGAGAGACAAGGAGGGTAGAAGAGGGGGAGGACTAGCTCTCTATGTAAGGGAAGGGATAAAAGCAACAGAACAAAAAAGTAAACAGGAGAGGAGGCACTGTCGGTCACCTTAGAGACTGGAAATGGCACCACAATCCGCACAGGGGTTGTATACAGACTCCCATGTCAGGGAGGAGGGAATGGACAAGGATATGATAGAAAGCATCCTTAGGATGGCAGAGAAAGGGGAGATCCTGTTGATGGGGGACCTGAATATGCCAGATGTTAACTGGAGCACCTTTGCTGTAGCCACATCCAAGAGCAGGGCCATTCTTGATGTCCTACAGGTGATATGCCTCAGATAGCTAGTTTTGGAACCCACTCATGAGGGAGCAATCTTGGACCTTGTACTCTAAAATGGGGATAGCGAGAGGATCGCAGATCTAGAAGTGGGTAGCCATCTTGGAACAAGTGACCACCAAACAGTGTGGTTCACAATAAACTCAGCTACAGAGTCAAGCCATACAAAAGTGAGGGTACTGGACTTCAGGAGGGCTGACTTTGGCAAGATGGGAGAGTGCCTTAGGAAAGCATTAGCAAACAGGCTAGAAGGAGGGGTGGAGCAACAATGGAGAAACATCAACACTGCCATCACAGAGGCAACAAGCCTTTGTATGAAGCAAATAAATCAAAATGAAAGAAAAAGCCACTATGGTTCTCAAAAGAGGTGGAGGGGAAGGTTAGGGAGAAAAAGATAGCATTTAGGAAGTATAAGGAAACAGAAGGAGCAGGACAGAGAACTGTACCAGTTAAGGCAGAAGGAAGCAGGGAGGGTAGTCAGAATAGCAAAGGCCCAAACTGAGGAAAAGATAGCCAACTCGGTTAAGAAGGGGGATAAAACCTTTTATAGGTACATCAGGGAGCATAGAAAGACAAAGGGAGGGATAGTGAGGCTGAATAGAAAGGACAGTGGGTGGGCAGAGAGGGACAGTGAAAAAGCAGGGCTACTGAACGAATGCTTCTGCTCAGTATTCACAAAAGAGGAGGAGGGGGAGGTGCCTAATCCAGTTAACAGAAGCACTCAGGATAGGGGGGTCAATCCCACTCCTTTCACAGAAAAAAGGGTTCTGAAAGAACTCCTAAAACTGAAGGTGGAGAAAGCATTGGGGCCTGTGGAATTCACCCCAGAATTCTAAAAAAATTAAGGGGAGAACTAGTGGCACCACTGACTACCCTTTTTAACAGATCATGGGAGGATGGTGTGGTACCTGAGGACTGGAGGAAGGTGGATGTGATTCCCCTTCACAAAAGTGGGAGCAAGACAGAGGCAGAAAACTACAGACCTGTCAGTTTGACCTCTGTGTTAGGGAAATTGATGGTATCACTTCTGAAGGAAAGAATTGTTGAGTACCTAGAGGAAGGTGAGGCACAGGACCCAAGGCAGCATGGGTTCACAGCAGGAAGGTCACGTCAGATGAATCTAATTGATTTCTTTGACTGGGTGACCAAAGTAGTAGACCAGGGAGGGGCTGTGGACATGGCCTATCTAGACTTTAGCAAGGCATTTGACACAGTCCCACACAAAAGATTAATAATCAGATTAACCAGCCTGGGAGTGGGTCCCAGGATGGTAGCCTTGGTAAAACACTGGCTGGACAACAGGACACAGAATGTAATTGTAAATGGAGTACACTCTGAAGAGAGAGGGGTTACCAGTGGGGTACCACAGGGTTCAGTACTGGGTCCAGTTCTTTTTAATGTCTTTATAAGTGACATTGCAGAGGGTCTGGAAGGAAAAATATGCGTCTTTGCAGATGATACAAAGGTCTGCAACAGGGTTGATACACCAGGAGGCGTGGAAAGGATGAGAAGGGACTTGGCAAGGTTGGAGGAATGGTCAGAAGTATGGCAGCTTGGATTCAATGCAAAGAAGTGCAAAATAATGCACCTGGGAAACAAAAACCCAGGGGAAGATTACACAATGGGGGTGTAGTAACAACAACAAAAATGGAAGGGACCTGGGGATAATCATATCAGATGACCTTAAGGTTAGCAAGCAATGTGAGAAGGCAGTAGGGAGGGCTGGGGGGATACTAGGATGTATAGGGAGAGGCATCTCTAGCAGAAAACAGGAAGTTGTTATCCCTCTGTACAGACAGTTGGTGAGACCCCGTCTGGAGTACTGTGTCCAGTTCTGGAGACCCTATCTCCGTGAGGACATAGACAGGATGGAGGCAGTCCAGAGGGGGGCAACTAAAATGGTGCAGGGTCTGCAAGAGAAGCCATATGAGGAGAGACTTAAGGAGCTTAATATGTATAACCTTGAGGAAAGGGAGAGGGGGGACATGATAGAAACGTTTAAGTACCTCAGTGGAATCAACAAAGTCCAAAAGGGTAGCATCTTTCAGAAAAAGAGATGTGCAAGAACAAGGAGACACAGTTTGAAGTTGGAGGGGGGACGGCTCAGGGGCAATGTGAAGAAGTATTTTTTCACAGAGAGGGTTGTGGACGCATGGAACAGCCTTCCTGAGGAGGTTGTGGGGTCTAAAACTGTGGGAGAATTCAAGAATGCATGGGACAGACATAAGGCATGTCTTGTGTGGGGGGAAGGTAGGAAGAAACAAGCTGTTGGTTAACTAGGATCTGCAGCTTATCCTGTAGGTAGGGAAATGGGCAGACTAGGTGAGCCAAGCGGTCCTTATCTGCCGTCAAAGTCTGTTTCTCTATGTGAAAACTGCTGCATTTCTGCTTGCTTCAGGGCCTGGAGTATTTTGGCAAGATGCGTATTACCCCTCTTGGAAAGGGAAATTCCTGTATTCATTTCCCCCTATTCTTCTAATACAGAGGGGTCTGCTCAAGATAGGGGTGGAGAGTGCCATTTATATTGTCATTGCTCCGTTCTGGACTGACCAGATCTGATTTCAACTCTTTCAGCATCTGGCGGTGGAGCATCCTGTCCCTCTACTTCTGTGTTGGGGGTTTGTTGTCATAGGGCAAGGCATCCCTGGTCCATCCAGACCTGAAGTCCCTGCACCTACATGCATGACTCCCTAAAACGGCCTTTGCACATTTTGGTGCATCCCCTAAGGTTGCTGATGTCCTGTTTGCAGGTAGGAAGCCTTCTACCAGTTATACTTATTCCCTGAAATGGAAGCTCTTCAGTCTGTGGGCTGCTTTTTGGAATCTGGACCCTTTTACATGTCATGTGAATCCTGTTCTGGAACGCTTGCTTTTCCTTTCTGACTCAGGTGTACAGTATTTCTCTATTAAGGTGCATTTGGCTGCTGTATCAGCTTTCCATGCCCCTATTAATGGTCCTACAGCTGCCCAGTTGGAGGTATCCCATACTTTTCTCAGAGGTGTTCTTGATATGAAACCTATCTGTAATCCAGTCCCACCTTGGGACTTCAATTTCAAATTTAAGAAATTGACACTGGTTCCTTTTGAGCCTGCTGCAAGTTGTGGCTTATGTTTTCTGTCATGGAAAACATTATTTTTTTTTTTTTACTTTATCTGTTTAGCCCCCTATGTGCTCCAGAGTCCCCACTCCTTCAAGCCACCATGGTCCTGACTTACCCCTACTATCCTTCGCTGGATGGGTCCTCTTCCGAGGGGAAGGCACTGCAGACAGGGTTGGACGGCTCTGTTTGGCCCGTGCTGCTGAGGCAGACTTGGTTCCCTGGAGGACTTTTCGTAGGCTGGAAACCGACAGCCATCATCCGGCAAACCCCTGGAGCATTTTCCGATTTTCTTTGGTTCCCCACTGCATGCTCCTGCAGTGCCTCCTGTCTCCATTGGGGGCCACTGCAGAGTGAAGCTACCCCGTAACCCACCCCATGAGAGGAGAGCAGTCCTTCGGATGATCAATCCTCTCCTCCCCCCCCTTCCGACCCACAGCTCCCGAGTCCATTCCCGAACCAGAGTCGCCGGCGCAATGCAAGGTAAGGCATCCAGCGCCTCAACCCTCCACACCACCAGGTTGGCTGAAAACATTATTTTTAGTTGCTATGACTTCGGCTCGGAGGATGTCCGAGCTTTAGACTCTGATGTGTGAGCCTCCTTACTTGATTTTTCATAGAGCCTCCTTGTGTACGAATTTTAAGTTTCTACTTAAGTTGTTATCAGAATTTGCGTGGAACAAAACAGTGCACTTTGTTTTTTGTTGTCCCAAGCATGCTAACCAGGGTAAGGCACTCTTACGTACTATAGATGTACACAGAACACATACTGTGTTCTAGAGGCATGGTTATGGTTTACTATCCACATTCTGGCAGTTCCACCGGAATGGTCTGATTCGACGAATGTCTTTTTTTTTTTTTTTTTGTTCAGTTTATTTATCCTTCGTGGTGCTAGCCTTCTCACCCCTTCCAGCTCTGTCACCCTGCATCCCAGGGACCTGCCTCAATTCCAGTGCTTCTCCATGGCTGACTCCCTGTGGTGGGGGTCGACAGTTGGCACCATACCAGCGAGGAATGGATCTGGTTCCAGTAGAGGGCCGTGTAGCCTGTGCAAACCCTGCGAGGGGTCGGTGTCATCCTCTGCTGCACCCGGCCATTTTCCACTTTCCTCCTCTGGAGGAACGGACATGCAGTACCTTCCAGATGTGCCCACACACAGTCGTGTGCATGGGATGTCGCCGACTGCCATCCCTCAATGCCTCCAAGTTGCTGTCCCAGGCTGCCAGTCTCTGCTAGATGCCAGACAAGTGCCGGGATCTGCAGTCCTCCCTTTCCAGATGAGGCGAGCAGTCTGCCAGATGCTCGATCCTCCTCTCCGTGGCCCCAACCCCCAGTGCCCTGAGTATGTTCCTGAACCTGTGTCGCTGGTGTGGCGGCAGGTGAGGCATAGTGCCTCAGCCCTCCACGCCACCGGTCCGGCTTGAACAGATGTCTTTAAGCTCCTTCCACTATCCAGGCGGTATATCTCCCAACTCTGTCCTATGATTTCAGAACTTTCTTTCTGATGGAAGAACAGGTCACCTTCTGTGCTGCTCTTGCTCAAGTTTTTGTGCAACATTGGCAAACTTTATTTCAAAATTTTGAAGCTTTCTTCTTGATTTCTCCTGGGTCCTTAGTCTCCCTCGACGACCGATGTAGCAACGGAAGCCAGGATTTAAATTCTGCGTTCTGTGTGCAGCTACTGCCTGGTCAGGAAACATGATGTGGCCATGTGCAGTCTCTGTTTAATCTTGCTTTCTGAGTCCCTAGAGGACAGGAAGCTCCAGCTGTAGCTGTGTCTGCCTTTGGAACAGGCTCTGAAGGACTGCCCTAAGGGCCACAAGAATGCCTCAACTGCGGCCGGTTTGGGTCAGTAGCTTGTGGCCATTGAGGTGGAAACGGCACCTCCTCAGTCTTAGAGCTGTTCCTATAGCCAGCGTCGGAGGGCCAATCACTGGAGAGTTCCAGGAAATGTGGCTGGCCCTCCAGACCTTGGGGGGCAGTCCTGCCTCCTATGGTGGAACTGGGAGTGATCGAGATCCTTTCAGTTCCTGAACTTGCCCGTTAACTCAACGGCTGTCTAGTGCATCTCAGCTGAGCGGCAGGTCGGGCTGGTCAGTGGCTCTTAAGTACCCCTGTCGAGCCATTCGACTTCAAATCCGGTTGAGCAGGCCGCTTAGATATTTCTTGAGACTGTCGAACAGTTGTCATATGAGATCAAGGACTCAGTTTCTGAGATCCCTGTGCCTTCAGTCCTTACCCAGGAGGACACAGGCCGGTCGGCATCCCCGACCAGTCCTTGACAAGAGCAGCCTTCACTGGTGATCGGGTCTTACATGCCTGTGTTACTTAATGTGGGCAAGCACGAAGTTTATTCTAACCCACCAGAAAGGCTGGCCTTGCCATCGACCAACTGTGGTCGAGATCGTGGTCGAGGTGTTCCTGCTCTTGATCCCGCTTGACCAGGAGGCATCATTGTCAACATTCCTCATCCTCGGGTGAGGAAAGACACCACTGCAAGATGCACCAGAGTTGCAAGGAACTCCTCTGACAACAGTGGGGCAGGGTAGGGCTCTACCTTCTGGATCTTTGGTCTCCTGGTCATCGCCAGTGGTACCTCCACCAGTTTACACCATGCAGGTGCACACCACAGCTACTTCTCCACCTCTTCGGGTGGAGCCGCTACCATTGTAACTGAAGGTGGGTGCTTTGACTAAGGAGGCTGGCAGCTTGGCCACCGGCTTGCCAGGCCGGTTGTTGGTGAGGATCACCACAGGTGAGACCACCCAGGAGGTCTGTGGTAAGAAACGGTCATGCGCTGTTTTCAAGGAGTCCTTAGATGATTTGGATCACAAGTCCATGGCCTGCTCTGAGACTTCCCTCCTCGAACGCAGCTTGGTTGAGAAGCTGGCCACCAGTAGCACGGCCCAGTATCTTTCAGGGTGCCTCTTCGACTCATCTCAGAGTTCATGTCAGTCCTGCTTGAGCCAGTTCAAAAGAGGACTAAGTACTCCCTCACAGACATTGTGTACTGGGACAGATCCCCTGGGGTTGCCTTACCTGTGGCTAAGGCCATTTTGGGACTGGCACTGGAGCTTTGGCAGCATCTTGCCTAGCACTGTTCGCCTGCATGGACTGCAAGTATGCGGCCCCCACTGGTTCCCTTTCAGAGTTTTCGGACCTCTCCTCTGCCGAGGGGTTGTTCATGGATTTGGTGTTCCGCAAGTCCAGACAACAAGGGAACTTGGACAAGCCTCCAGAGAAAGAATCCCACAAGATTGACCACACCACTAAAAAGGTGTATGCTGCAGCATTGTTGAGTCTTCATCAGGCTAGTTATGCAGTGATGATGGCCAACTTCGGTCACTCCCTGAAGGTGGTTTTCGACTTCCTCCTTCACCTCCCTGTTGATCAGTAGTTGGCAGTGCTGCTTATCAGAGACCAGGGTCGGTAGCTGGCAAAACACCAGCTCAAGATGTCTTTGGACATGGGCGATTGTGTGCCCATGCCATGACAGTGGCTGTCTCCATGTATCGCATGGTCTAGCTATGTTTGTCCACCTTCACAGTGAACACCCAGCATAAGCTTACTGATGTTCCTTTCTTGGGTACCGCCCTGTTTGCCCTGGGGTGGAAGAACATCTCACCTGCATCGAGAAGTCCCGTGCCACCTAGATACTGTTACTGGATCCCAGAAGGAGCAGAAGAAGAAACCTAAGAAACAGGCTTTCCAGTACCGGTTCTTTCAGTCACAGCCTTCTCTGCAGCAGCCCCAGTGGGGCAGTACCAGGCCTGGCACCCCAAACCCAAGTCTTGGGACCAGGGTCCTAAGGGGGGCTTTCAAGTGCCCCCTGCGAAAGCTGCCCAGTCAGGGGGTGTCATCCCTTGACCCATTCTGCCCCTGCCTAGACTACCCGTTGAAGGTTAGCTATGTCGCTTCTTGCCATGTTGGTCCGCTGTCACAAAGGACAGCTGGGTGTTGGACATTGAGGGCAAGAGGATTGCCTCTGGACTTCGATGCTGTCCCACCATACTGCCTTCATGTGCCTCAGGAGTCCGGGGTATCTTGGGACATGCTGTCTACCCTAAGGGAAGACATTGCTGAGCTTCTTGCAAAAGGGGAAATGGCCTATGTCCTGGATGCCCTGGCCAGTCAGGGTTACTTGTCCAGGTACTGCCTGACCCTGAAACACAGCTGCACAGTCAGAACCAGTTCCTGTGGAGAGTCAAGTTCTGGGTGGTCACTCTGAATCAGATTATTCCATCACTGAAGCAGAACATGTGGTTCTGTGCTCAAGACCTCCATAATGCATTTTTCCACATTCCTGCCTATCTATCCTACCTCTGATACCTCCGGTTCCAAGTGGAAGAGGCCCTGTACTAGTTACAGGTCATGTCCTATGGCCTCTGCTCAGTGCCCAGGGTCTTCACCAAATGCATGGCAGGATCCAAGTGTACCCGTATCTGGATGATTGTCTGTTAGCCGATCCATCCAGTGAGGCCATGGAGAGGGCCAGAGATCTGGCTGTTCAGACTTACCAAGTCAACCAGGACAAGTCCAAACTGGTTCTGAAGTAGGGGATCAGGTTAATCAGGGCAGAACAAGACTTCCTGCTGGCCAAGGCCTACCTCCCTGTGGACTGGGCACTGGACCATACCTCCTTTGCCCAATCATTTCAGGTTGGGCTCTTGCACCCTGCCCACAATTTGCTGAGGCTGCTTGGGCACATGGCATCCTGTACCAGTGTGGTTCACTGGGCCCATTGGCAGATGCAGTACCTCTAGTGGGAGTTGGGCCATCAGTGGTCCCAGCACTTAGGCAACGTGGATCAGCTGGTCACAGGGACCTAGCTGATGTGGGATGCCATCCACTGGTGGCTAGTCCCAGAACACCTGGAGGAAGGAAACCCATTTGTCTGCTGAGAATCGACCGTCACACTCATGACGGGCGTGTCTCTGGTGCGGTGGGGAGTGCACCTTTGAATCCACAGAGGCCACTGGTTTTGGTCACCCTGTGAGTCCCGTCACCACATAAGCCTGCAGCAGCTCCATGAAGTGTGTCTTGCTCTGATGGACTTCACTCTACTAACACATTTGTTCCCATAGATGCCATATAGCATTGGAACCATCCATTGCTAGATCTGACCCAAAATGGCCACCGGGAGCAAATGAGCTAGTCAGGGGTAAAATTGTGCAAGTCCAAATGGACAACACCACAACTGTGTTCTGCCTGAATAGGCAAGGTGGAAGTCACTCCCTTCCTTCGTGTTAGAAAACCTTCCTTGGACCCTCGAGCGCCAGCCTGGATGCAGATCTCCTGGTGATCCATGTCGCAGGAAAGACCAGTCAGCTCGCGGACCCTCTCAGCTGAGTAGGAGAGATATCACACCAGTAGTCCCTGCATCAGTAGGTGGTGAACTACCTGTTCTCCTGATAGGGCACACCCTTGGTAGATCAGTTTGCCTCCTGGGAGAACACCAAAGTGAGGCTGTTTTGTGCCTGGCCCCACAGTCTAGGATACTGCTGGGGGGATGTCTTCATGAAGCCCTTGACCCCAGGCCTCGTATATGTCTTCCTTGTGGTCCAGGTGGTGGTGGTCAAGGCTCAGAAGGACAAGGCATGGATGAGCTTGATAGCTCCAGTTGGCCACGACAGTTCTGGTGCCTGAATCTCCTCCGCCTTTGCAGCAGGCCTCTGCAGTGACTGCCTCTCCACCCAGATCTGCTGACCAGAGAACTGGGGAAGGTCCTGCACCAGGCACTTTAGTCCCTACACCTCAGCTTGGTTCCTAAGTGGCTAGAGTTTAAGGTCTTGGGCCTCTCGGAGTAGACCTGCAGATGTCATGCCTTTAAATGGTAGAGATTTTCCATTTGGTGTCGGGGCACGAGACTTGACCTTCTTGCCTGCTCTGTGGCTAACATCCTGGACTACCTTTTGTCCTTTTCCCAGTTGGGACTGTGTGCAGTGACCCTTAAAGGGACAGTAAACATTGCAGGGGTCAGTCAAATTGTGAAAGTCCATGAAACAATATTTCAAACGAGGCACTGGACTTCCTTGAAGGTGTCAGGAGTCCTGAGATATGTCTATCTAATTAATCTGTAAATCAAAACAAGGCAGCAGCCATTTTAAAACAGGAAGTGATGTCACTGAGGGGCAAGCTCTATGTTAATTACAGCTTGTCCCTCAGTGACACTACTGTTGGTCTCATGATTCAATGAAATAGTTACTGCCTTGTTTTGATTTACAGATGATTTAAGTATTCATAACTCAAGACTCTGATACCTACAGGTAAGCCCAACACCCCATTTGAAAGATATTTTTATGGGCTTTTACAGTTTGAGTGACCCCTGCAATGTTTACTGTCCCTTTAAGGTGCACTTGGCAGCCATCTTTGCTCACAGGGCACAGGCTGATTCACAGACTGCCCAGGAGATGGTGGCAGGACCACTTTTCAAGGGGCTGGACCACCTTGTCCTGCTGATGTGTCAGCCATCTCCACCATGAGGCTTACTGCTGGTATTGGCAGTGCTCATGGGCAAGCCTTTGATCCAGTGCATAGATGTGAGGTGACATACCGCTGCCTTGGTGGCTGCTTCTAGGGATATTGCTTTTCAGGAAATCTGCATGGCTGCTACCTGGAAATCGGCACACACCTTCATTTCCTATTACAGCAACAAGCTCGAGTCTCGTTGGGATACTGTATTTGGCACCTCAATTTTCCAATCTCTGTTCACCTAATAGAGCTGTGTGCCTTGCCCCCTCCTCCCAGAGAACTGCTAGAAGTCTGCCAATGTGTGGATAAGTAAACTATATCCACACCCGTAGAAAAATAGATTATTCGCCTGTAACTTTATTTCTAGGAGTGCTAAATAGATCACATCCACACCACCCACCTGACCTCCCCTGGGACGTGGCGCATGGATCCCTGCTTCCACCATGCAGGATCTGACATCACAGGGTGGAGCTGGAGATTATACTGCCTGCATGGGTGAGAGGAGCTATGCTTAGACATTCAGAGTCCAACGAAACAGCACTTCTAGTAGAACTGCCAGTGCATGAATGTGAACTATATACTACTCCTTGAACTATGGTTGCAGGTGAGTAACCTATTCTTTTTAGTTGCAGTTACTTCTCCTCATAGGATTTTCGTGCTTCAGGCTCTAATGTTTATCCGACGCTGTAAAAGTGCTTAATAGCTGCCTAGCCGAGATTAATGACTGGGTGTCCTCCAACTGGCTGCGACAGAACCCTGAAAAGACAGAGGTACTTGTTATGGAGTTGAAACCTCATGCGTGATAGGATTGCCTCTGGTGTGGCAACTGGTCTTTTTTCTGGGGTCTACACCATTGCTGGCTTCCTCTAGGGTGCGCGATCTGGGCGTATTCCTTGATGACAGACTGACATTTGAATCTCAGGTGTCTTCCATTGTCCAAAGCAGTTTCTACCACCTGAGGAATATTGTCAGGATCAAACCCCTAGTTCTGCCTGAGGACCTTCCTACCTTAGTGCATGCCTTTGTGATGTCCAGGCTTGATTACTGTAATGTGCTCTACTTTGGGGCCTCTGGAGGGACCCTCTGCCAGCTGCAGTGGGTGAAGAATGCTGCCGCCAGGCTGCTGACGGGACTTTCTAAATTCAGTCATGTCACTGTGGTGTTGCATGAACTGCACTGGCTGCCAGTCGGGTGGAGGATTCTCTTCAAGGTGGGCTTCCTTACCTTTAAGGTCCTGAGTGGACTTGGCCCTGGCTATCTGGCTGACCTCCTTACACTTGCTGTGTCTGTCCATTCCCTGCCCTCCTCCTGTATGGGCCTCCTTGTGATCCCCAGGATGAGGTTAAAAACTGCTGGTGACAGGGCGTACAGTGTCGCTGGCCCCATCCTGTGGAATTCGTTACCACCAGCTGTCAAGGAGGCCCCTTCAACTGAGGTTTTCAGAAGCCGCCTAAAGATCTATCTATTCACCTTAGCATTCCCGGATATAGAGCTGTGAAGATCTTTTTTGATATGTTCGTCATGCTGTTTTCTGCTGTTTGTCTACTGTTTTATTATATTTATACACTTTTAGCTCTGTTTATGTATTTATGACTGTGCTATCCTTTTCAAATTGTTTTTACTTGTAAGGTGCCCAGAGCCTCTGGGATTGGGTGCCTAAGAAATAAAAGTTGCCTTGCCTAATGTGTGAGCCTCCTCATTTGATTTTTCACAAAGACAGAGTTTCTTTGAGTACAGATCCTAAGATCTTACTCCGAGAGGGTTCCTGCAGTAGATCTTCACATATAGGACTGCACTCCCTAGCGTCAGGACCGCATGACAAACTTCTAGCTATCAGTACTTAGTGGGGGACCACCCCGGCATCACGACGGGACATCAGCGTGACAGTATATAGGGGGCGGTCCCCATGCCCGCCCTCCAGTTCTTTCCCGCCGTCGACCAGTACGCATCGGACTTCGCGGTGAACCCTGCTCCAGTCGACCGTCATTTTCTAAGTATTTCTTATCTTTTATTCAAACAATATGAAGTCTTGCTGTATTCTGACAATATGCAGTTAGACTGACTGGTTCAGCTGCCCCGGAGAAGCAAGAGTTAAATTCTGTGCAAATGCATAGAACGTTCAGCTCGAGCTCGGTTTTCAAACCACTGTCCATGATACGTTCTAGTAACTGATCAGATTCTTTACTCCGTTCACCAGTGAAGACGCCTCGGAGATTTCTCCTCGCTGCTTTCGGTCTAGAGTAGTTTCGTCTTTATTTCAAACCGCTTTGTTATTTTCATTTTAGTACGTTCTCAAACCGCCGTCTTCGGTATAGCTCACGTCTCCTAGGTTGGGTGAGTGTTCGGTTTCCGATCGGTTCCGTGACCGTGAGGGGGCCGAACTTCTAAATTTCTTCTTCTATCTAAATTTTCACTGTATTGGGACACCGGTGCAAAGTCCTGACCAGAACCGGGGGCTCTCGGTTCATTTTTTGGCTGGCGCTAAACCGTTGGCCAGTTCAGACTTTGTTTTCTCTCTTACTCGGCCTAACTAAGCCTTCAAGGGTAATTTTCTTATTTCTTCATTCTTTATCCTGTCCTAACTAAGCCACTACGGATAAAGTAGGGATTTGATTTTTGCTTAACTGGCCTAAGCCAATGGGTTAAGCTCCAAATTTTAGGGTTATGTCACAGAAACCCAAGGGAAAAACTGGTCCCACTGGGTTTCAGTGTTGTACTGAGTGTGGGGAGCAATTAGCAAAAGCTGATCCACATTTGGTTTGTCTGTATTGTTTGGGTTTTAACCACTTACGAACAGATTGTGATATTTGTAAGAATTTCCCTCAGTCTACTTTAGATAGACACCTCGGTAAACTGAAGGAAAGAATGGACAAGACTGCTGAGGCCGGTTCCGGTTCTGCCGAACCTTCAGATCCTACAACTGACCTTTCAAGCCAGGGTGAACCATTGATGGCTAAACGATGCTCTGAGTCTACTTCCGAACCCACACTGTCGAAGAAAGCCAAATGCTCTGGTTCGGAACCGTGTAAGCAGTCGGTCTCGGTTCCAACCGCGGATGAAATTGCAAAGGCCATCTGAATAGTGCAGTCTTTGCAATCTGGGTTTGGTGAACCGTTGCAAGTACCATCTGGGCAGCAAACAGTTCCGGATATTGGTTCAACTCCTTCAGGACACATTGATCCTGAGGAGTATTACTTTCCTGAATGAGGAGGAGGAGGAACAGGATGAAGGGGAACTCATTGACCCTGAGGTCTCCCCTGACCATCCTCAGTATGAATCCCCTCCTAGGCCTGTCTCTGAGGCTACCTCCCATTTTGCTTTTATGAGGCAGGTGGCTGAAACCCTGCAGCTCTCTGTGCAAGAGGCTAGGCAGGAGGATGATGAGGAAGAGGATTACAAGGAGATGATGGGTCTTCCTGTATCCCAGGGACTTTCGATTCCCATTCATAAGTCCCTTAAGAAGCAGACTTTAAAGATCCTCCAAACCCCTAGTTCTGTCCTCTTTTAGATAAGAAGATGGACAGGAAGCACCTTCTGGCTGGCAGTGGCACTGACTTTTTAGCTAGTCATTGTAGCCATGTGGGGTAGTTCAAACTGCAGCCTGTGAGAAGGCTGGCATTCCTCTGGCCTCTCACCCCCGACAAGGATTCCAGGAAGGTGGATTCTCTTGCCAAGAAAGGGTACCTGGCATCATCCTTGGGTATCAGGCAAGCCTCCTATATGGCTTATGCCTCCAGGTACCAGAAATCCCTTTGGGAGGCTGTCGACCAACTAGCTAAAAAGGCTCCTCCTGAGCTTTCTACTGACCTTCAGGAGTTGGTCAGTAAGGGAGTACAAGCATCTAAGTCCCAGTTCCACATGACTGTGGACTCCAGTGATGCAGCTTCCAGGGCTACGGCTTCTGCTGTACCCCTCAGGCGTTTTTCCTGGCTCAGGTGTACTAACCTGTCCCAGGACACACGGAATAATGCCATGGATTTTCCCCTTGTCCAGAACTCTCCGTTTGTGGAACAGACTAAGGCATACATGAAGAAAATGAATGAGTACAGAGTGGCATACAGGAGTGCTTCAGCAAAAGCGAAAGCTGCCACTCCTCAGAAGCGGTGGGCCGGGGCAAACCTTAACTCAGGCCTTTCCACCAGGCCCAAGCTTTTCCGTTTACCAGCAACCCAGGGGTTCTTTAGAGGGAGGGCGGGAGGGTGCTGGCAGGTCCGCCTCCACCCTCCATTCTGCTACCCCAGCGAAACAGACACCCTGAAAGCTCTGTCCGGGCCCTCTCCCCTTACCCTGTTGGGTGCATGCTGACCTACTATCTCCAGGCTTGGCATTCCATCACATCGGACAAATGGGTCCTGGAGATAGTGGGTCAGGGACTTGCTCTCATTTTCAAGGTGCCTCCAAAACTGTCAGCAAGAATTTTCAGACCTTCCAGCACTGCAGAAACAGCCCAGCTGGAGGCAGAGGTTTCCACACTTCTTCAATCAAGCGCAGTGGAACCTGTGCCACATCAGCACAGGGGAAAAGGACTGTACTCGAGGTACTTCCTGGCACCAAAGAAAAATGGGGAGTGGCGACCCATTCTGGATCTCAGATTCCTGAACAGGCATCTTACAAAGCCAAAATTCAAAATGACAACCCTGGCTACCATTCTACCTACTCTCAAGCAAGGGGACTGGCTGGCATCCCTAGACCTAAAGGATGCTTACTTCCACATCCCCATCAGACAGTGTCACAGAAAATATCTCAGATTTCGATTGCCTTCAGGCCACTACCAATTCAGGGCTATGCTCTTTGGCCTGACATCTGTACCAAGAGTGTTTACAAAATGTCTGGCAGTAGTGGTGACATTCCTCAGAAGGCAAGGGGTTTCAGTTTACCCCTATCTGGACGATTGGCTGTTGGTGGGTCAATCCCCCCAGCAGGTCACAGAAGCTCTAAGACTCACCCAAGATACTCTTCTCTCTCTGTGGTTTTTGGTAAATCTTCAAAAATCTGTCTTAAACCCTGTACAAGTACTGGACTTTATAGGGGCAGAACTGAATACCATTCAGGCAGGGGCCTTCTTTCCTGTGGCAAGGGCACAGACCGTTATAGAATTGGCAAAATCTTTTCAGGTCTGAGTTCCTCAGCCAGCAAGGTACTTCTTACAGCTCGAAGGACACATGGCCTCCACCACAACTGTGGTCCTGGGAGTCAGGTTCCAAATGAGGGACATTCGATTCCACCTCAGATCCTTCTGGTCTCAGAAAAAGGATTCTCTGTCCAAACTGATTCCAGTGTCTCCCACCCTTTTGTTAGCTCTTCAGTGGTGACAGGAGATGGGCAACCTCAGAGTGGGGGTTCCTTTTCTCCCTCAGGTACCCTCTCTGGTGCTGACTACGGATGCTTCTCTCCTGGGCTGGGGTGCCCACCTGGGGGTTCACACAGCACATGGTACGTGGCTCCCTCAGGAGTCTCTCTTGCACATCAATCTTCTGGAGCTCAGAGCAGTACGCCTGGCTATTCAGGAGTTTGCCAGTCTCTTACAGGGCAAGGTGGTACAGGTCAGGACAGACACCACCACCATGTACTACATCAACAAATGGGGGAACAAGATCCTCCCTGCTTTGCACGGAATCCATGAAGATTTGGAAGCTGGCGTATTCTCTCAACATGTCACTGTTAGCAGTTCACTTGCCAGGCAAGGACAATATTCTGGCAGAAGGCTCTCAGCAGAATCAGCCAGGGCCATCATGGATGGACCTTGAACAAGCAGGTCCTTCTTTCAGTTTTCAGGAGATGGGTGGTTCCAGAGATAGATCTCTTTGCAGCCCCAATCACCAGTTACCTCTCTATTGTTGCAGACCTCCACTCCAGGACTCAGTGCCACTGGAGACACTCTCTTTCTGGACTGGTCAAACAGGTTCCTTTATGCTTTTCCTCCCTTTCCTCTGATAGCCAGAGTCCTGGTCAAGTTGAGGTCTCAGTCTGCCACAATGATTCTCATAGCCCCAGACTGGGCCAGACAGCCATGTTACTCGATGCTGTTGTCACTGTCAGTGACCAAACCGATTTCTCTACCCAGGAGGTACAACCTGCTGATATCCTCTCAGGGCAGGATAATGTACCCCAATCTTCAGTCCCTTCACCTCAGGGCTTGGCTCTTAAAGGCCTAGAATATGCAGATTTACAACTGTCTCAATTTGTCCTGGATATTCTGAAAGGTGCCAGAAAGCCTGCTACCAGGAAAACCTATTCCTCCAAATGGAAAAGATTTTCCATCTGGTGTGCACAGAAGGATTTGGATCCACAGCAAGCTGCAGTACTGCAGCTTCTGGACTATCTGGTCCACCTTCAGTCTCTGCATTTTCAGCCATCTGCCCTGAAGGTACACCTTTCTGCTGTCTCTGCTTATCTTTCGGCAGGTAAGGCATCTTCTCTTGCAGCCCACCCAGTTTTCAAAAAGTTTTTCAAGGGGTTGTTGCATCTTTATCCCCCATCTGAACATATGTATAGGTCAGCTTATGCAGCCTCCTTTCGAACCTATGTTTTCTTCAGAACTCAAGTTTCTCACTTAGAAAACTGTTTTTCTAGTGGCTATCACTTCTGCTAGAAGAATCAGTGAGCTTCAAGCTTTGTCTGTGGAGCCCAACTGTATTTCACCTCACAGGGACAAGATTGTGCTCCGAACCAACAGGAAATTTCTCCCTAAGGTGGTTACTGATTTTCATATGAACCAGTCCATTACTTTGCCTGTATTTTGCTCAGATCATTCTAGTTCAGATGCATGCAGGCTGCACAGCCTGGATGTTAAAAGAGCTGTTGGCTATCATACGGACAGGACAAAAGAGCTAAGGAAAGATTGTTCCCAGCTCTTTCTTACTTATGGGAATGTTGGCCAAGGCAGGCCAGCTGCAAAAAGAACTATAGCCAGATGTATTGTGGCCTGTATCCAGTTCTGCAACAGTAAGCTGGGTAAGGACCCACCAGCAGGTCTTAGGGCCCACTCTACCAGAGCCACTGCTGCCTCCCTGGCGGCTGCCAGGGAAGTCCCCTTGCTTGAGATATGTAAGGCTGCCACCTGGAAGTCTGTCCATACATTTGCTAAGCATTACAGCCTAGATATTCAAGCAAGGATTGATGCTAGGTTTGGCACAGCAGTACTGCAGAGCGTATTCCCCAAATAGGTTCTGTGCCCACCTCCTGGGGGCATTGCTTTATGGTCCACATATTGTCAGAATACAGCAAGACTTCATGTTGTTTGAAGAAAAAATTACTTAACATAGTAATGTTTCTTCTAATGGAGTCTTGCTGTATTCTGACCTCCCACCCAACCTCCTCTTCAGAACCAAGGGGAAGGGTGGCTCTCCTGCAGCAACTTTGTAACCATTAGTGGTAATGGTTTTCTCTGGGCATCTGTGACCTGAGTCTTTTTATATGCCCTTTGGTTTCGTTTCCTCATGTTGCCCCTGTTGGGGTCCTGTTTAGGCTTAGTTTTGGCCATTACATGCATATTTGACTAGTTCGCTTCATAGAATGTGATCAGTTACTAGAACATGCCAAGGACAGTGGTTTGAAAACTGAGCTTGAGCTCAACGTTCTATGCATTTGCATAGAGTTTAACTCTTGGTTCTCCCGGGGCAGTTGAACCGGTCGGTCTAACTGCATATTGTCAGAATACAGCAAGGCTCCATTAAAAGAAACAACATTACTATGGTAAGTAATTTTTTCTTTTCTTTCCTTCGTTTTGCATGTCTTTGCAGTCGCATGGACCCAAGAAGATGTGCTCACAGTGCGGCGCTCAGAATCCGCAAGGGTACGACTACTCCCGCTGCATCCTCTGATTAGGCCCCAAAGACCGAGTTGATGACTGTGACATCTGCTAGTCCTTCAACAAGGCAACATGTGCCAGACGCCCGAAAGCCCTCAATGCCCACCTGCTGAAAAAATGCCTAGCACTGATGGAAAAGGAGCTTCAGGAGCTGTTGAAACATTCCTCTTCACCCACCTCTGAGCGCAAGAAAAAGAAGCACGGGGACCGGTCCACTTCTACTCAGCATCGCCAGCCAAATCAGCACTTCTTCAGTGAGTACTCCTCGGTCTCTGGGGCCCCGGTGGATTGGTTGCTGATACCCCCCACCTTAGTCAGAGGGCGACGGCTGTTCCTCCCAGGAGGATCTTACTTCAGGGCCTGTCGACAGCTCTCAAGCTGATATCACCCTCCGGCTCTGCCATAGGGTGCCCGGCCTCGGTCAATAAGCTGGACTTCAGCTCTGTTGCTGCTTGCTAGATCACGACTGATATGTCAGAAACCGGCTCCTCAGACGTCCACACGGTCGAGGCTGATCAGTCAGTTGCCGGCCTGCCCAACTACCATTCGGCTGAGGCTGTCCTGTTGGGCCTTTCTGTTGTACCCGACATCGAGCAGAGCCAGCTTTCAGGCAACCCTCTCGTCCCATGAGGGTTCCCCCTCCCTCCGGGACTCTACGACTTAGCCCGACCCCTCGTTTTCCCCAGACCCCCGGGACATGAGTGCTTCTGGCCAGGGGATTCCTTCTCCTATGTTGGGCCTTCTTTCTGAGCTCCCCACTTCCCCAGCGGGCCTGTCAACAGGGGTCTCTATTCCTATACCCCCCCCTCACCTTTCTTGCATCAGACATCGGGTCCTTTCAGGCCCCCTACACCAGGTCACTCACCAGTCGACTTCCCTTCTGACTTGGTGATTACCTCTGGACCTTTCTCTCCAATGCCAGAGCCCTTGCGTGGCTCTTTCAAGGTTCCAGCTATGACCCCAGGCCTGCCAACAAACCCACATGTTCCTGGTGGTCCCTCGGCCCCACCCCCTTCAGGGACTTCGACTCATCCACCGTTCGGTCCTACAGCACGAACCCCGGCTACCCGCAGCCACAGTTCCCCTTTTACTCGGCACCAGGGGGGGCCATTGCTGGGTTACCTGTCGCATGTTCCGATGCCAGGGTACCTGACACTGGGTCATATGTACCAGGGGTACCATCATCAGCCTTACCCCTATTGGTCCCAGGTTCCTGGTTACCCCTCATATTCTTCCTCGGGGTTTCCAGGTGATCAGCCTCCACTTCCACCACCACCAACTCCTCCTCCTCAGCCTCTGGCCCTAGACAGACCTCAAACTGAATTCCAGAGGACGATTCCGGTTTGGCGGAAGGACGCCAAATTGCAGCTGCTGCAAGAGCTTGCATGCATGCAATCGGTCATGGTTACCACCTTGCCCCCCCAGGGCAGTCCCTAGGAGCCCCTCCCCAGTAGACCATCGGTTGTTGGATAGGGACTCTAGCAGGCATCCAGCTGGGGCTTCAGGAAAAAAAGGTTCTGGACATAGCCTCTCTGCCAAGCAGACCAGAGTCTTCTGACTCCGACTCTGCAGCTCACTTGGAGCCTCATTCCCCTGTGGCATCCCAACCCAAGGAGTCTGCCAAATCTCTGCCGGAGGACCCGTCATTTGCGCGGAGCTCCTTAGGTCCATCCAGCAGGCATGTGGCTGGGCATCCCAAGAGATGGATCTGAAAAGGAAGAGGCTTGCAGAGCACCTGGATTTGACAAATGTGGACTGTGACAGGGAGCTTCAGCCACTCTTGAGGACCAAACTTTTCTTCAGTTTGTTGCAACAGTTCTTCTATTTCTTAGCCTAATCTATTCTTTGCACTTTCTAGTTCATAAGGTTGGCCACCTATGGGCACACCTTCCCTTTCCTGACTATGCTATAGTGTCCTCTTTAATTTTCCTTTTCCCTCTCAGGTCCTTGTACAGGGAGGTTATTGTTGTGACCGCCGAGCTGATATAAAACAGGCTATGTTCCTAGTTGTTGGATTTAGTATGTACATTGGCGTCCCCCAGGATGAAACGCAATTTTGCAGCACTCTGCAGTATGCTGCAGCAGACCTACTGAATAAAGCAATGTAATTTCAGTGGTAATTAGTCCCCTTTGTCATTCAGGAAAATGTGACACTGCCAGGATGAAGTGAATGCCACAATTTCCTGCATGACAAAGGGGACTAATTGGCATTGAAATTACATTGCTTTATTCAGTAGGTCTGCTGCAGCATACTGCAGAGTGCATTAAAAGTGTGTTTCATCCTGGGGGACGCCATTGTAATAGCACTATGTCATAAAATACCTTGATGTATATACCTTATGTTTATGAAACCTGTAAATGTTGAAAATACCATGGCACTAGGTATTTTTGTTAAAGGTGTAAAGTACTAGGTGACTGTATTATAAAAAATAAGTTAGTTGTGCTATTTGAAATGCATGTAAATTGCTGTAAACTGAACAAGTCTGAAATTTCTTGGTGATTTGCATATATCCCATGATGCTTTCCATTATAGAAGTATATATGATGATCTTCCCTTGTCAATCTTCACCATTCATTACTTCCTGGGTGTAAGCCGGAGGCGCGCACCCATCACGGGAGCTTTTTTTTTTTTTTTAAACTTTGGCTCTTGCACCGCCCTCGAAGTGGCGTCATGCGCGGCGGCGTTAGTAGCGACCGACTCCTCCTCAACTCAGTTCTGTTTCTCCGCCCGTCGAGGCAGCACCTGTGCGAGTAGCGGTAATTTTAGTGCGTGTTTACGACTCCTGTTTTTCTTCACACTCGGCCCGATCCGGTAAGACTGTTCCTTTTCTATCTAGGCGGGTGTGTTTCTTGCTGTGTTTTAGCCTTGTTATTTTGCGTTATGTCCGGTTGAGGAGCTAGCGCTTTTCCAGATGGGCCGCGCCCTATCGTCGGTGCTCCTGTGGCGGCATTTCTCCGTCTCGGACCGGCGCACGTTTGCTCGTTGCCTGGGACCAACCATGATATGGATTCGATGTGGCGCCTGTTTCTCGATGGACCGCCGGCGTCCTCCGAAATCCAGCGTTTGACTCAGCAAGGCCCGCCGACTTTGGAGACGGCGTAACTCTCGGGATTCTCGGGCAAGGTCGTTAGGCCCCTCCGGGTCCCCTCCGGGCCTATATGGTCTGAGGAGGAGGGGTCTCCTCGTCTTTTCTTGCTGAGGGAGGCCCTTCAGCGGTGTTGGGGGCGTCGTAGTCCCTCCGGGGCACGCGGCGCCCGACACCGCCTCTGCAGTCACCTCTTCGAGGTGCAGGCTCCCCCGTGTCGAGGCCCTTGGCTTTTGGGCCTGGCCGGGTGGACCGCACGGCAGCTGGATCCCGGCACCTGCGCGGTGCGGAGATCGATGGCGCCGTTTTGGATCCCAGCGCCGTTCGTGGCGCCCAGTGAAGCAGGCGCGCCATTGGCAGGTCGGTTTGAGCATCGGCGCGTTCGCGGTGCCGATGGACCTGTGGCGTCGGCGGCATGCCGCCTCGCCTCCAGCGCCGCCCGGTGGCGCCGTGGCCTGTCCTTCCTCCTAGCGGTGCCGGGCCTGCAGCGCCAGCCGAGGATTTGGAGTTGAGCCTGGCTGCTACCGGTGTGAAGCGGCGGCGTCACCACTGACCACTGGGGCGTTCGGCGACTCCGTGGCTCAAGGGACCCCGGGTGGCCAGCATCGAGTCCAGCTGGTCTCGTCCTCCTCGGAGGGTGATGACTGGGGCGTGGACCCATCTGGCACCCCCACTCTTGAGGTCTGGGTCCCCTGTGGCTACAGGTACCAGGCGCTGGCAGCCTCCTCTGTCCCCCTTCACGTCATCTTCTGAGGGTTCCCGGCTGGGGTGGCAGGGGCAGGGGGCAGGTGTGGGGAGTGACGGAGGGCTCCCTCTCTGGAGGGCAGTGACAGCTACCCCCGGTGCTGTTGCCCCTCTAGGGACAGGGGCGCTGGTGAGGAGGAGGGCCTCTCGGAGTCCGAGGGTTGAGGGCAGGGTCTGCCACTCGGTCTTCTTTGGCCACCTCAGGGGGGGTGGCCAGGAGCCGTAGTGCGGAACCTCGCCCCTCCCTCCAGGGTTCTAGGGTGTCCTCAGGCGGCGTTTGTGCGGACTGCCCTTCTGGATCCATGCAGTCCCGGCGTCGTCACAGGGGAGGTTCTCCCCCAGGGCTCTTCCAGGCTCCGCTTCCCCAGAGTTCCGTTCTGCGGCCTGGTCTGATATCCGGGATCCCTCCTACTAGGGCTCCTTTCCCGGATTCAGAGCCCTGCTGAAACAGTTGCCTCCTCGGAGGTGCCCCTCTCCCATCTCTCTGCCTTCTCCACCCCGCTCCCAGGCCATGTTGGTCCTCTGGGTCCCTTATCCTGAGGAGCAGTTCAAGAAGTTCTCTTGGTGGCCTTCCCTCATCGTTAGATACATGCATGAGCGGGTCTTTCGACTCTCCCCACGCGCAGGAATCCTCTGGACATTCCAGCTCTCCATCATCCTCGTCTCCCTCCTCTGAGGAGAGGAACCCCTGCTCATCTTTCCTCCGATGCTGATTTCACTGAGATATCAGCGTTTCCTCTCGAGGATGGTGAGGGATCTTCATTTCCTATGTTAGGAGACAATACCCGAGCAGGAGGCGAAATTCATGGTGAATTCAGTGCCCAGCATTTGGTGGTACCTTCCTGGCCTATCCCCTTCCAGGAGGCGTCTATCCGGTCCTGGCAGTCCCACGCTTCTTCTCCAGCCCGGCTGACTGTCAGCGTGGTATTGTGCCCCTCAAGTCTCTAGGTTCTCTTCCAACCCGCCCTCTGGTTTGGTTTACCTAGATACTCCTTCAGAAGCGCCACTGCCTGGCGCCACCGCCACGGATCCGGACTCTCTCCAGTTCGACCGTTGGGGGCGAAGAGTGTTCTCTTCTTCTCGTGCGAGTGCCAGTATTGCATCTCATCAGGCTCACCACGCTGCCTACAACCGGCATTTGTGGTCGATGATGTCCCAGCTGTTGGCATCAATGCCTGACACGGAGCAAACCAGACAAGCCGTTGCCCTCTCCAGGTGAGGCCTGGAGCTGGCAAGACAAGCAAGGGCATCTTCGACGCCAATGAGGTGGCTTCCAGGCTTGTGGGGACGATCTGCATCAGGCGGACGCCATGGCCGTCTTTCAGGTTGTCACCCCTGGCCCGGCGTAGGGTGATTAAGCTCCGCCTTCCGGGGACCCGTCTTTTCTCCTTTAGAGCTAGGAGACTTTTACAGGGCTCCCTCCGTCTCCTTGTCTCGGGAGGCACCTCCTAGCTCTTCCCCACTTAGGCTTTCTGAATGAGCCGGGTCTTCTCCTTCTGTTTCTCACCAACAGAAGGCTGGAGTCTTGTTCCCTCAGGGTATGCCTCTTCCCCTTCCTGGGGGAAGGAGGGCTTGATACTCACCCAGAAGTAATGAATGGTGAAGATTGACAAGGGAAGATATGAAAGTGCATTGCCTACAGTAATCTTGATCTTCTCTTGTATCTTCACCATTCATTACTCCTCCCATCCCCTCAGTGGCCTCTTCTGTGGCTTCCACCTCCCGTCTCCTTCCTCTCTGCAATATATAAAAAAAAAAATTATAAAATGGGAAGAATTGCTCAATTTTCCAAAAAAAAAAAATCTATTTCTTGGGGGTTCTTATTCTCCAGAAAAATTATTTACTCTAAGATTCTTGGGCCATCTAGTGGATTTGCTTTGCGATCAAACTGCACAACTATCTCTTGCCATCCCTCGGGCGAGATACCTCTGGGGTTTTAGCCTGGCTCAGGCTATTCAGTTTTGATCCTGCAATCCCGTGCTCCAGCTGTTAAGCCCTAGAATCAAAAACCCCTCCCCCTTCCCTAATTCTTGCCTTGCAGAGAGGAGGAACGGGCACGTCTGTTTTTTGTAAAAAAAAAAAAAAAAGCAAAAAGCTGAGGGAACTCTCTTCGACTGCCATAGGCATTCTTGGTATTCAGGTCACGCTCCTAGCCTGCAAGTGATTATCTGTAAAAAAAAAAAAAAAAGAAAGAGAAAAACAAACAAGAAGTAAGATGAGAGGGCAGACTACCCTTCTCGCTAGATTTTGATAATTGGTGTTTTCCTTTCTAGTGTCTCGGACAGTTTTACAGACAAGCAGTGCTGACCATAACCAATCCCAGCCAGCCTAAGCCTCTGGCCTGCCTTGGCGAGTCCGACTGAGTCCCACTTCTGTACTTATAAACTCCTGAAGGCTTACAGTTTCCATTTCCAAACCCTGAGCAGTCTCTCATACTGCGGGGTTTTATTCTTCCCTCCTCGGTGTCCTCCAGTTAAAGGCCTTCCGCGCCAGGGCGCCAGTGGTTATCAAAAGCGATGGCATGTTGAGGATGAGGACTATGCCCTCCTGAGTCTGTCTAGCGGGTTTGGTGAACCTTCTCTTCAGCTCTATCTCCGGGGATTCTTGCTTCCCTGTTAAGTCGAGCCTTCAGCCATAAGCTAACTAGGCTCCTTGGGCATTCTGGTCCCTCAACATCCCATCTCTCTCTTCTTCTTCTTCTTCTTCTTTCTCATTCCCTCCTTCTCTCTCCTCTAGAGTCGCCCAGGTAAGGAGGCCCTGCAGTCCCTAGGTTGGGATACTCTTATCTCCTCTGTCCTTCCTCCATGGCTTATTCCTTTTCAGTTCATTCTTCCTTGCTTTGCTATCCCTTGGCTATCTTGCCTCGTATCTTTATTCTCTGCTTTGCTTTTGCCTCTCCGGCTCACAGAACTGAGTTGGAGGAGAAGTGATCGCTTCTACTTGGCCCGCCTCACATGACGTCACTCTCGAGGCGGTGCCATAGCAAAGTTTCAAAAAAAAAAAAAAAAAAGCTCGTGACGGGTGCACGCCTCCCGGCCATACCCAGTAAGTAATGAATGGTGAAGATACAAGAGAAGATCAAGAATTATGGTAGGTCATGAATTTTCATTTGTGTTTCTTTGAAACTTGGCTTAATGTCAGTGCCCTTTGGGATAACCCTTGTTTCAGTGCTTCTGCACGGAAGTTCTTTGTCTTTAATTTGTGGTGTTGTTATTTGAGCCCCCACCACCCAAGCAAACAAGGCTAAATCTCAACTGATAAGTTGGATCGGAGTTTGGTGAGTCAGTAGGTGCTAGCTAAGTGTAGAGGAAAGACTTGCATAGTCTGTTACTACAAACTGATGTACCGAAGAAGGGATATGCCATTGCTGACAGTTATCTGCTGCATTTTGAATAAACATCACACAGAGATTGTGTGTTGAAGTTGAAGTTCAATGTCTGGTCCATCTGTTATTCCACAATCCCTCCACATGGACCCCTTACCCATCCCACCTTGGACGGGGCCGCACAAAGACCTTACGTCCACAATATGGCAACAACCATCGTCTATTTCTGCAATCTCTAAAAAGGCCGACAGGATCTGTCATTCTCCCGGAAGGGGCCAGCTACCTACGAGTCAACCTAAGGCCAATTCAATAATCATCACAGCTTGCAAGGTAGATTAACCTTGAAGCAGCTGAGTGCCTCACCTCCAGACAGAGTCCAAGCAAATGGACCAATATGGCCGCAAGGTCTATGCTTCCTGCACCTGTGTTCTCAGGTCTCTTAATTATGTGGCCCACATGATCTCTTTCCAGAAGTTGGCTTTGACCGACCTAGAGAAAGAGCTCTAGTCTATCCCGGATGTGGAACTCAGGAACAAGCTTTTGGATAAGGTGAGACTTAAGTCTTCCTGCCGCCATGCATTGCGTGCCACCTATGACTCATTGGACTCGGTGGCCCATTGCATGGCTTCGGGCATCTGCCTGAGACGTCTGGCATGGCTCCATCTTGCAGGACTGGCACAAGACATCCAAACCACTCTCCTGGACACCCCCTTCAGGGGCTCCGTCCTGTCTGGCGGCAACGTGAAGGATATTATTACAGAGTTACAGGAGAGTGGCAGATCCCTTCAGGATGTCCGCTCCATGTATCGCTCCGATCCAAAACCCAAGTAGCCTTTTCGTTGCCCACAGAAACTGACCAGATGCCAGGGAAAGTGCCGCACCACTGGTTCTAGTGCCCAGACCCCTCAAGCAAAAGCCCAAATGGCCACCGGAGATAGTGAAGTGGCCCTTGCCTCTGCCTCCTGACTCAAGGGGATCCCCTCCACCTCCCATTCTTCCAGTGGAGCCGATGGGGGGAAGGTTTGCCCTCCACCTAGATGGGTGGGAAGTGATAACTGCAGATGCTTGGGTCCTCCACCTGATAGCAAGAGGGCACTCAATAGAGTTCCTGGCCAGACCCCCGGACAATCCTCCAGGAGGGTCTCACTACCCATCAAGCCATCTGCACCTAATTCATCAGAAAATCCAGACTCTGTTATCAGAGTCAGCCATAGAGCCAGTTCCTCTCAGGCAGAAAGGGGGTATTACTCACATTACTTCCTGGTACCCAAAAAGACTGGTGATTTGAGGCCCATTCTGGACCTCAGCCGGCTCAACTTCTTAGTGGAATAGAAGAGGTTCTGCATGCTAGCTCTCAAGGGACTCTTACCCCTGCTCCAACAGAACCAGTGGCTGTGCTCATTGGACATGCAGGATGCTTAACTGCGCATCCCTATCTTCCAGGCCCACAGCCGTTTTCTTCGGTTCACCTTCCTGGGGAACCACTACCAATTCTGGGCCCTCCCTATTGGCCTTTCGTCGACATCTCTGGTTTTACCAAGTGCCTGGCGATGGTGACTGCGGCCCTGCGCCGTAAAGGGATTTATGTGTTCCCATACCTGGACAATTGGTTATTGTCGGCTGTGTCTCAGGACAGTGTTCTGGAATCTCTCTCCGCCACTCTGGACCTCTTTTCCCAGCTTGGCATTACTGTGAACTATCCCAAGTCTTAGCTTTCACCATCTCAGCACCTCCAGTTCATTAGAACAGTGCTGGATACGGTCCAAGGCAGGGCCTTCTTACCTCTGGATAGGGCAGAAACTCTGATTCAGCAAGCTTCATCTGTGTCCATCTCTCGCTGGACCACAGCCCACTCTGTCCTCCACCTGTTTGGATTAATGGTGGCCGCCATTTCCACAGTTTCATTGGCCAGACTGCATATGAGGGTGACCCAGTGGACCAGAGTCCTGGTCTCCAGCAGTATGAAAAGGGATCTTCTCTGGTGGCAGGAGCTGTCCAGCCTCTCCTCTGGGGCCCTCTTTCATCCCCCGTCTCCTTCCATGACCCTTACAATGGACGCCTCGGGTCAAGGTTGGGGAGCCCACCTAGGAGACCATCGAACATAAGGGAGATGGTCCGCATAAAAGAAACATTTGCAAATCAGTGTTCTGGAGATGAGGGCTGTGCTCTACACTCTCCAGGCGTTCCAGACCCTCTTACACCCGGGAACACTCCTAATCCAGACTGATAACACTGCCACGGTCTGGTACCTAAACAAACGGAGGCACCCGATTGTACCCCCTCTGCAGGGAGATGATGCGGGTGTGGTACTGGACAGTCCAGCACGGCCTATCTCCGACAGCAGTCCATGTCCCAGGAGTTCACAATATCCTGGCGGACAGTCTGTGCTGAGCGGGTGCACGAGTGGGTAATAAAGCAGGAGGTGGTGGAAGATCTTTTCAATCAGTGGGTTTGGCCAAAAATCTATTTGCCTCCCCATCCAATGCAAAACTACCCAGCTTTTGCTCGCTCGTTCCCGGGCATGGTGTTTTCTGGCAAGATGGCGCTGTCTTTTTGTTGGAAAAGGTGGTTTCTGTATGCTTTTCCTCCCTTTTCAATTCTGCAGAAGGTACTGCTGAAGCTTCAAGCGGAGGGCACTCACATGATTCTCATAGCTCCCCTCTGGCCTCAGCACATCTGGTTCCCCTTGCTACAGCAGCTGGCATTGGAACCCCTAGTACCTCTTCCTCTCCTCCATGACCTTCTGTTACAGGAGCAGGGCAGCTGATGCATCCAAGCCTCAGATCTCTCCACTTACGTGCGTGGCATCTTTGGACATAGCGGTCTCGCAATTTGACATCTCCTCACGGGTCGCCCAGTCCCTAGTGGAGGCCAGAAAACCATCCACTAGATCTACATATGTGATGATGTAGAAGAGATTCACCATTTGGGCCATGGTCATGGGCCTAGACCCTTTCTCTTGCTCGGTGCTCCAGGTCCTTGAGTACCTCTTGCACTTGTCTGATTCGGGCCTCAGTTATTCATCCCTGAAGGTTCATCTTTCAGCAGTTTCCGCCTACCACCTTCTGGTGGATGGCAAAACCCACGCGCAGTTGGAGTTCTCAAAAACCTTTCTTAAGGGGATACTCCACTTAAAACTTCTGGTCCGTAGTCTGGATCCCCCCGGGACTTAAACTTTATTTTAGAGAAAGTTACTTTGCCCCCTTTGAGCTGGCAGCAAGTTGCGACATGCGCTAGTTGTCTTGGAAAGCACTATTTTTAGTTGCTATTCCCTCAGCTCGAAAGATTTCAGAGCTTCAGGCCCTTGTTTGCAAGGAGCCTTTTTTAATTTTCCACAGAGACCGGGTGGCTCTACGGACTAACCCCTCCTTTCTACCAAAAGTGGTATCAGAATTTACATTGAACCAAGATGTTGAACTGCTGCTTTATTTTCCCGATTATTCCAATAGGGAAGAAAATATCTCTTGCACACATTGGATGTGCACAGGATTTTGAGATACTATATCTCTCGGACCAAGGAGGTGTGCAAGTCTGACCAGTTGTTTGTAGCTTTCACACCCAGACGTCAGGGTATGGCCATTTCTAAACAGGGTCTGTCCAAATGGTTGGCTGATTGTATCTCGTTCATCTGTCAGAAATAGGAGAAACCCCTTCTGGGGGAAGTGAAAGGCCATTCGACTTACGGCATGGCCACTTCGGCCTTTTTACGGGACGTGTCAGCTTCCGATATCTGCACTGCAGACACTTGGTCTTCAGTGTATGCTTTCACGAAGCATTACAGTCTGGACATTGCCTCTAGGCGTAGGGCAGGTTTTGGACTTGCTGTCCTGCAAGGCCTCTTATCTTAACAGGCTGTCTTGTTGGTAGAAATTTCCACCTCCCGGACATCAGTTTCCGACTTTCTTTTTCTTGACTGTTTGGTATTCAGTCCTATATGTGAAGACCTACTGCATGAACCATCTCGAAGTAAGATATTACAGTTACGTAAGAACTTACTGTAACAGTAGATCTTCGAGAGAGGTTCCTGCAGTAGGTCACCTTTTCCCTCCCACTTCCTCCAGCTCCTGTTTTTCCTATCCTTTTCCAGAGCAATTACCAGCAGCTCCGAGCTCTAGGAGTTGTGCTCCTTTCTCCCATCACCCTTACAGGGGTCTTCCGATAGGAGGACTGGAAGGTGGTCGTGGGGACCGCCCCTATATACTGTCATGCTGATGTCCCATCATGTGACGCCTGGGGGGGCGGTCCCCGCTAAGTATTGCTAGCTAGAAGTTTGCCGTGTGTTCCTGGCCAGCCAGAAGGCACGTGAAACCACAGAAGATCTCTCTCTCGAAGATCTGCTGTTACGGTAAGTTCTTGCGTAACTGTAATTTTCTACCAAAGGTGGTATCTGAATTTACACTGACTCAAACAATACACCTTCTGTTTTATTACCCTGAGTGTGCCAGTCAGGGTGTGGCATTGCGCCACACTCTGGATGTTCATAGAATACTTCAATACTGTGTTACCTGCACAAAGAACTGCAGAAAGTCCTCTCAGCTTTTTGTTTCGTTCACTCCTGAGAAAGAGGGTGCTTCTGTGCCTAAACAGTGCCTATCCAAATGGAAGACACATTGTATCATGTTGTTATAGGAAGTATGGTAAGGAACTTCCTGGTACAGTTTGTGGGTCTGGTTCAAAAATGTTTCTACTGCAGACATTTGTGCTGCAGCTGCAAGAAGCACTGTCCACACTTTAACTAACATTACAGTCTGGACGTAGTGTCTCTTAGACATGCTGATTTGGGGCTTACTGTACTACAAGTCCTCCTGTCCTGAATGTATATCGGACTGTACAATCCTCCTAGTTTTTACTTGGGACTGCTTGGCACAATGGAGGAGGTATCCTCGAAGAAGATAGAACAGTTACATAAGAGCTTACCATAACAGTAGATGTTACTGCGAGAGGGCTCTTGCAGTAGGTAATAGCCGTTAGGACTAAAGCTACCAGGTGCTAGGACTACATGCAAAACTTTAGCTAGCAGTGTCTGGTGGGGGACCACACACCCGACATCATGTGACGAACGTCATTGTGATGCTGTATAGTGGGCGGTGCCCACGCCTGCCCTCCGGTTTTTTCCCACCATTATCCTGTGCACGTCGGACCTCACGGAAAACACTGCTTCAGTTGATCGCCATTTCCGTATGAGTATCTCACCATTTTTTCTTTATTTTCTGTATCTCTAGAAAAGTACATCTTTTTTGTGCATGTCTTCTCCAATGCCTTCCAAGTCGCATAAGAACAATGCGATTCCTGCAGCACTCAGCTCCCTCATAAGGACCGCCATTCCCTCTGTCTTTTCTGCCTGGGACCTGAGCACATGCCCGAGGACTGTGAGGCCTGCTTGAATTTCACCCAGGCCACATGGGAATGCCGCAGCAGGCCCCGGAAGCCTACGTTCTTAAGCTGAAGATGGCTCCCATGGAGAAGGAGCTGTGGAAGCTGTGGGGATCGTCTTCCTCACTGGGGGGGTTCTTTTTTTTTTAAACTTTATTTTTAATAAATTTGTATCTGTGTACCAGACACACATTACAGGTATATTCGAGTTACAGTACTTCAAAAGAAGAAAATACAATATTAAGAAAGGATCCATCTACTGTGACTGTTGTTACAACATAGTGGAGGGTCTCTTTAACTTTAAATTGTACAAAGGAGTCCAAAAACTCCTCAAGAAAAGACCCTTGCAGCAAACCCATGGACTAGTTAAATGATAATATTGTTCCTCATTTATACCAGGTGTAAGAGAAAACACCAAATAACATCAAAGGTGTTTTATGAGTCCATGTCCTTATCAAAAACTAAACACAAACATAATAAAGGACCATACTACAACAGGAGATATTTTTCCCCGGGCAAAACAACTAAATACTGTAAAACAATTTACAGAGTATACAAAGAGAAAGGGCTGAAAGCTCCTATTTAGTAAACAGTAACAGGAGTATTATTTATGCTGCAAAAGGGTTACAGAAACCTTAACACAAAGGGTTCAGTCCTCTCCCTCATCATCTTCATCAACAGAGGCACTTGGATGACTCAAAGTCCAGTTTAATAGCCTCTAGGCATTTACCCGCATCAGTACGATCAGAGAACAGAAGTGTCTTACCGGCATAATGGACCTGCAGATGCGCCAATAGTTGCAGAGAGTGATTTATACTGAGCACCCAAAGGCCCGCTCGAACTGCATCAAAACTTTTGCGTCTCTGACGGGTTGCGTAACTCAGATCTGGAAAGAAATATATCTGGGTTCCTGAGTCCCATCTGAGAGGGCCTGAGGATTTAGCAGCGGTAAGAACAAAGTCCTGAACTGATACTCTGACAGTAATGATCATGATGGTACAGGGAATATTATCGATTGGACGTCTGCTTGGGTTTAATGGATAAGTCTTGATGATCTGACCTTGCAAATCCAATTTCAGCAGTTGAGTGATTAAGTTCAGAGTAAATCCCAGTAGGTCATCTCGATCCAAATCTTCCGGTACCCCAAGTAGACGTATGTTGCTGTCTCGCATGTTGTTCTCTAAGGTCTCAAGCCGTAAGCGCATAAGCTTATTTTCAGGCAAGATTCCCACCACCGCGGCTGTTGAGGTATTAGCGGAATCCACTGCTAGTTTGGCGTTGAAAGCAACTGCATCAACCCTGGATTCCATGGCAGTAAAATGGGTACCGAGACCATCCATTTTTTTATCAAGATCCCGAATTGCTTGTGAAAGAGAGCTGTTGGAGGGTTCCAGGGCCCTATTCGCTTCCGCTACTGGGCCTCTGCCAGATGCAGCATCCTGTGAGACAGTCCCCTTGCTGGAGTCCAGTTTCTGGTTTTGTCATGTTTTTTCCATTTCTGTTCAGGATTACGTCCCCAAGGTCATCTACATGGACTCCAAATTGCAAGGAGTAAAGGTTAGAGTCAAGAGCCCAAGGAAGAAATTGCCTTTATATATATTTAATATAGAAATTAACTGGAGCTCCAGTTGAGCACGTCTGCTCTGTCTAGCTGCTGCCTCACTGGGGGGTTCTTCTGACTCCCACAAGAAGAACAAGGAGAAGCATTGGGATCTTGATCGGTCTCCTTCCTGCAGCCTCCTTTGGGAGCCACAGACACAGAGTGGCCTCCCGTTAATGCGAGTAGTGCTTCATTGGCCAAGTCTGCTGCCACCTCCTCCTCCATGGAGCAGCCCTTGGTCTCCCTACCTGAGCTGGTTATGGTTCAAGTGGCACCTCCGGAGTCCTGGAGAACTTGCCACTCTTAGACCCCCTCATAACACCTGGGTCTAACTCTGGTGGTGCGACTGATAAGTCGATCATCAGCTCCTCTGACGACTGCCCAGCCCTGGCTGATAAGCCGCACATCAGCTCCTCTGGTGTCCGCCCAGCCATGGTGCTTTCATCGAGTCCCGATAACAGGCCTGATGTTGATCCGCCGGATCAGCGTCCACTGCCACTTAGGCCACAGCCTTCCCTGGAGGATTCTCCCTCTCGCGATTCTCTTTCCCCACCTCCTTTGGTAGAGACTCCTGGCTTGCCTATTCTGCCTGAGCTGGAGTTGGAGGAGCGTCCACCCGACACCACCCAGGTGCCAGAGCATGAACACCTGATGCCAGACCTCCCTCGGGAGCCGACGACCACATGTGGGCCCATTGCCCCACTCCAGACTCCGGTGGGACCCTCTTCCCCTTTGGGCCGATGCCAGAACTTCCTTCAGTGGGTCCGGTGCCAGACCTGACATTACCATACCCTTTCTACCCTCCATCAGGGCCCCCATCAGGTCCCTCGGCCCCCGGTCTGGGTCATCGTCTGGTTACCTGTTGTCTGGGCCTCCATAAGGGCACTCAGCTCCACCATCTGTGCCTTCACCTGGCCTTCCTTCAGCCAGGCTTCCTGCACCTCATTTACCCCCCTGCCAGGCGTACCCTGACACCCAGGATATCCATGCACCAAGTTATCCGATGCAAGCATTCCACGACCAGCTATGGTACACAGGCCTATGATTACTCGACGCCTGGTTATTCAATGCCGGGTTACCTTTTTTTCTGGCTACTGCCTGCGTACCAGCCTCATCCGGCCCCTCCTCCACCTCAGGTGGACTTTAGGACGGCGCTTCACTCTTGGTGGAGTGAGACCAAGACCCAGCTGGTTTCTGAATTGGGCCGGTCGCGGCCTCCCTACTGGTCAGACTGGACTCTATGCCCAGGTCCCTTTCACCAATGGAATCTCGTCCCTCTACCTCAGGCCAGGCCTCACACCCTGCTACGGTAGCAGACAGTGCTAGGGGCCTCACAGTCTCCTCCAAGGATATCCCTCTTCCATGCTCCCTGGACAGAAGCCTTTCATCAGACTTGGACTCTTCCGCCTCCTCCGCTTTGGGCTTTGAGACCCCTCCCCCGGAGGATGCCAAGTCAAGGACTCTCCCAAGTCTCCCCACCTCCCCCAGAGGATCCATCTTTTCTTAGATCTCCGGAAAATTCAGGAGGCGAATGGGTGGAAGACTGAGGATCAAGACCCTCAACGTAAGAGACTGGCAGAGCACCTAGACATGCCATAGCTGTCGCCACTTGTTATTCCTCCGTGGATAGGCCCGCACAAGGATTTGGCCTCCACTGTTTGGCAGCAGCCTTCATCAGTGGCCGTGGTCGCCAAGAATGCCAACAGATTACATCTGGCCCCTGAGGGGAAAAAAAACACCTCAGATCTCATCCCAGGGTGGACCCGGTGGTCATTAATGCAGTCCATGACTGTACAGTTAACCGAAGCATATGAGCACCTCACTCCTGGCAATGAGTCGAGGCAAATAGACCAGTTTGAATGTAAAGTTTATTAGTCCTCCACATTGGCCCTCAGAGCCCTGAATTATCTGGCACACATGATCGTGTACCAAAAATCTGTCCTAGGTCAGCTTCAGTCGGAGTTCGAGGCCTTTCCTGACTCCAAGGCTAAAACTAAGATTGCCAAAATGGTCTGGACAGCACAAATCTCCTGCCACCATTCCCTCAGGGTTACATATGACACTGTAGACATTTCTACCCGGAGCACCGTTACTGCCGTTAGCATGTGTAGGTACTCCTGGCTGTGGGTATCTGGATTGGCTGAAGAGATTCAAGTGGCCATTCAGGATGCCCCATTCCGAGGTCCAGTTCTCTTGGTGGGGAGTGACGTCAAAGACATCATAACTAAGCTACAGGACAGCGGCAAGGCTTTGCACTCTGTCCAGTCCATGTATCGTTCCAACTCCAAGCCTAAGCAGCCCTTTCGTCGATAGCAAAGGCATCAGAACAGGCAATAGCCAGCTCGACAGCAGACCAAACGTCAGGCTTCTTCAGCAGTGGCCACCCCTCCAGCCAAGTCACAGCGGGCTTCCAGGGTGCTGCCCCCCCCCACCTCCTGACTTGCAGCAGGGCCCCCAGCCTCCGCCGTCAGTTCTGGAAGCACCGGTAGGGGCAGATTCGCTAACCCATCTGACTGGATGGGAGGCGATCACCACAGACTTGTGGGTCCTTCAGCTAGTCACTCAAAGCCACACCATGGAGTTCACAGAAGGACCTCCAGCAAATCCTCCATGTCTCTCTCACTACCCAAAAGGTCACATTTCTCTCATCATACAGGCTCTTCTGCCAAAATCCATTGTACAACCTGTTCCTCAGAACCAGGTGGGAAGGGAATATTATTCCCACCACTTCCTGGTCCCCAAAAAAGACTGGAGACCTCTGTCCGATCCTGGATTTCCGCACACTCAGTCTGCATGTAGAGTACAAAAGATTCTGCATGCTGACCCTGCCGGGGTCTGTTGCCACTGCTTCACCAGGGATATTGGCTCTGTGCTACGGACATGCAGGATGCTTACCTGCATATCCCAGTCTTTCCCTCCCACTGCAGCTTTCTCCAGTTTACCTTCCAGAGGGGAACATTTTCAGTTCAAGGCACTACCCTTTGGCCTTTCCACATCTCCCAGTGTGTTCACCAAGTACCTGGCGGTGGTGGCAGTGGCGTTATGCCACCAGGGCCTGTATGTGTTCTCATTCCTCAACGACTTGCTCCTGTCGGCGCCATCGAGGGACAGTCTGGTAGCCTCTTTGTCTATCACCCTGGACCTTTTTTGGCAGCTGGAAATTAGGGTGAAATATCCCAAGTCCCACCTTATTCCTTCGCAGTGCCTCCAGTTCATTGGGGTGGTGATGGATATAGTTCAGAGTCAGGCCTTCCTCTCCTTGGACAGGGCGGAGACCTTGCGCACCAGCAGGCCAACCAAGTAGCATCCAGTCGATGGACCACAGCTCAGTCCATCTTATGCCTACTGGGTCTCATGGCTGCAGCTATTCCCACTGTTCCTCCAGCCAGGCTCCACATGTGAGTTACATAGTGGACACTGAGAGGGCAGTGGGACCAGAGATCAGATGCCATGGATCACAGAATCCTGGTATCCAGCCTCATGCATCGGGACCTCCTATGGTGGCAGGATCTGAGCAGTCACTGTCGAGGGGCTCCTTTCCAGTCTTCCTCCCCTACCCAGACCCTGACAATGGATGCTTCTAGCCAGGGCTGGGACGCTCACCTGGGGGATTACAAAACTCGAGGATCCTGGTCTCAGCTGGAGCTCTCACTGCACATCAGTGTGTTAGAGATGCGTATGGTGCTGAACACCCTTCAGGCCCTTCAGCCCCTCCTCTGCTCAGGCACACTCCTTGTCCAGATGGACAGTATGAGTGTGGTGTGGTACCTGAACAAAGAAGGAGGCACACGATCATACGTCCTTTGCAGGGAAGCAGTGTTGGTGTGGTATTGGGCAATTCAGCACAGCATCCAGCTGACAGCAGTGCACATCCCAGGAGTTCACAATGTCCTGGCAGACAGTCTCAGCTGCAATCAGGCAAAGGCACATGAGTGGGAACTGAGACGATCAGTGATCAAAGATCTGTTCGATCTCTGGAGGTGTCCAGAACTAGATCTGTTCGCCTCCCCATCCAACGCAAAACTACCCAGTTCTAGGGACGTGGATATGTTGTTCAATCCACAGTGTCTGGCAGGTTCCTTGCCGCTTTAATTCTTGCTGGAAGGTCTTCAAGCTGGCTCCTCCCACCCGGGTGGTAAAACCCTCAGCTCCGCCCCATGACGTCAGAGCTTCCGTACCACTTGGAAGCTCAGGTTCCCTCCTTAGTGCTCTGCGTTTTAGGCCTGGATCCTAATCCTTCAGAATTTCCGAAAATTATTTTAAAGTTCACTAGACTTAAGTCTTCATCTTCCCTCGTGGCTGCGATGGATAAATCCACTCCCGGCTTCTGTCGGTGCCCTTGCGGGCAGAAAATGTCCCGGACTGACCAGCACTCCACGTGCGTCTACTGCCTGGGTCTTGCACATGATCCGCAGGCCTGCGATCTCTGCAAATCCTTCACAGCTTCGGTTCTGGAAGACCGTGCTGCCCGACTCCAACTGGGGCACCCCGAGAAACTGTATCCACTGGTGAAATTGAAAGACGCTCGTCGGGCAGTGTCCGCGGCTGCGGGCTCCGCGGAGCAGCTGGAGCAGTTGATCGCCCTCGAGGAGGAGGCGGCCCAGGCCGCATCCTCTTCCTGCTCGGCTTTGGCATTTATCCCGTTCTCCTTGGGCTCCTTCTACACTGCTTCTTTCAAGGAGCTTTGTCAGTCCTTCTCCACCAAGGGAGAAGGACCCTCGGTTCTCACAAGTAGGTTGAAGGAAGGAACCGAAAGGTAAGTCCCACTGTCGGCTCTCAAACTACAGTCGAGGTTAGCGGCCCGGCTAAGGCATGGCTTCCTGATGTCCCGTCAGGTCAACTGGCTGAGACACCCGTCGATGCGATCGAGATTTTCTCGACCTGTTGGATGGGTTGTCGACTGGAGAAGCGACAACCCTTCTTCACTGGTTCCCCTGGTGGTTACCGAGGATTTGCCCATACCTCCTGTGCCGAAGTCCCCGGTCAGGGACCCTGAACCAAGGTATGAGTGGGTTTCTCCCGCCCCCTTTTTGACCCACCATCGGCACCCCTGAAGGTCTTGGTCTCAGTCCTCCTCCGTGTCGGGTAGATCCCGCTGACATCGGCGGTCTCTGTCCCGGCATCACGGAAAGCAGCATTGCTGCTCGTCCTCATCATCCTCGTGAGAGGATAGGCTCCGGCACATGTTGGTCAGCGCTATGAGGACATGATGTGGCAACAACTCTTGTTAGCTGGTAATAAGCCGACTCCGTCACCTTCTCCGACCATTAAGTGGTTGTCACCCGAACGACCAAAGCAGCCCCTCGTTGTAGTCGAGGAGCCAAACCCGGCACCAGTTGCTCGGCCGAAACCTGCTGCTCCACCCATTATGGTGGAACCACTGCCTCCTCAACCTAAGACTGGGGCCCCGACCAAGGATTCTTTGTCGGGTCGGGGCTTGCCCCATGGGTTGTCGGTCACCCTCACCCCCGATCGGCCTTGGTGAGTGGTGGGTAGTTCAGGCGCTCGGCAGCTGTTTGCAGACTCCTTGGAGTCAGACGACGACTCCTTGTACTCCATGCCCCTTGACCTGGAATCTACAGGGGGGGTTAGTCGGTGGACGAGAGCCCTTCCTTGTTCTTGGGAATCCTTTGGCTCACCTCAGAGTCCACTGGGATGCAACTCGAACCCGTACAGAAACAAGCCAGATATCCCCTCACGGAGATACTGGACCGAGGGGATTCCCCCACGGAGGCCTTCCCTGTGGCCGGAGCGATTGTTGGCCTGGCCCTGGAGTTGTGACAGCGGCCTGCATCCTGTCCTGCGTCTTCGGCCAGGATGGCGCGCAAGTATGCAGTTCCCATCGGTTCACTCTACGGTTTTTCAGAGCACCCCTCTGCGGAGGGGCTGGTAACTGATGGCATTTTCCGGCATCCCAGAAACACTCGGGACATGGACAAACCACCCAACATGGAGTCCAAAAAGCTGGACTACTCGGGGTGAAAAGTTTGTGCTGCTTCTTCCCTAGGTCTTCGACAGGCTAGCTCAGCCGTGCTGGTGGCACATTTTTCACACGCCCTTATGGGTTCCCTGGATGAGGTGATTCCTCATCTCCCGGCTGACCTTCAGACGACAGTCGAGCAGGTGCGGGATCAGAGAAGGCAGTGGCCAAACAGCTCCAAACTGCTTTGGATATTGGAGACTCTCTTGTGCCCAGTCAGTAGCAGACACAGTAGCCATGCGCAGCAGAGCTTGGCTGTGGATCTCCACCTTCAGCACAAGCTGGCAGACATTCCCTTCTTCGGCACTGACTTGTTCGGGCTGGGGGTGGAAGGCCATCTCCAGAGAATCGAGAATTCCAGTGCCACCTTGTACTCTGTCACGTCTGCCCAGAAGGACAAAGCCCGCCAGCAGCAGTGTAAGCCCTTTCGCCCCTGCGGCACGTCTGGCCCAGCACCACCAACAACAGGGCCAGCAAGCTCACACTTGGCGTCCTAAGGCCAAGTGTGCCGCTTCAAGTAGGAAGCTTAGAGGGAAAGGTCCAGGCAGCCCCTTGGCCGGCTCTTCCTCCAAGCCTGCCCAGTGACGGGTTGAGGGGTGTCGCCCACAACCTCGTCACTCCTCCCCAGGTTCCCCCTCCATTGGGGGAACAGCTCCGACACTTTCTTTCCACCTGGTCTGCTATCACCACAGATCGCTGAGTGCTGGAAGTGGTTGGCAGGGTTCTGCCTCTGGAATTCAAACAGTCCCTCCCTATCGAGCCACGTGGCCCCACAGGGCTCTGGTTCCCTTAACCCTCTCCTGGCCCAGCTCGTCAAGCCAACATTGCTCTGCTCCTCCAGAAGGAGGTAATCTGCGAAGTGGCAGATCCTCCTCCAAACCTGGGGTTTGTGTCCAGGTACTTCCTGGTCCCAAAGTGGACAGGGTGCTGGCACCCCATTCTCGACCTGCATGACCTGAACAAGTTCCTAAGGCCGCGCACCTTCAAGATGGTCGCTCTGGCTCAGATCATTCCATCGTTGGAACTAGCCATGTGGTTTTGCTCTCTGGATCTCCAGAACACTTTTTTTCACATCCCAATATGTCTGTCTCATCAGCGATTCCTTCGCTTCAGAGCAGAGGGATCACTTTACGAGTTCCTGGCCATGCCCTTCGACCTATCCCCAGCTCCCAGGGTCTTCACCAAATGCACGGCAGTGGTGACAGCTTTCCTGCGGCACTGAGGCATCTGGGTGTACCCTTACCTGGATGGCTGGCTGATTGCAGCCCCCTCCAGGTTGGAGGTGGAGTGGTCCAGGGATCTGGCCCTCCAGGTCTGCTGTCAAATTGGCGAAATCGGAACTCGTACCATCGCAGGTGATTCAATTCATCGGGGCAGAGCTCGACTCTCTTCGAGTCAGAGCCCGGCTCCCCGCAGACAGGGCCAAGGTCCTTTCCTCCTTTGCCCAATCATTTCTGGTTGGGCAATTGCACCCTGCTTGGGACTCTCTGCGCTTTCTGAGCCTCATGGCGGCCTGCACCAGCGTGGTCTGTTGGGCCCGCTGGCATATGCGCCCCCTGCAGTGGGGGCTGGCCCGCCAGTGGTCACAGCGCTCCGGTCCTTTGGACCAGCCAGTGACCGTGACCCAGAAGATGTGGGACGACCTGCAGTGGTGGCTCGTCCCAGCTCATCTGCAGGAGGGTATCCTGTTTGTCTGCCCCGAGCCAACGGTCACTCTTATGACCGACGCCTCTCTGATGGGTTGGGGTGCCCATCTGGGGGAATTTCAGGCCCACGGCCTCTGGTCCCCTCAGGAGTCTCGATGCCATATCAACCAGCTGGAGCTTTGAGTGGTTCAACCAGCCCTCACCGCCTTCGCTCTGTTTGTTCGGGGTCAGGTGGTTCAGGTCCAGACAGACAACACCATGACCATTTAGTATCTCAACCGTCAGGGTGGGACACACTCCTTGCCTCTGTGCAAGTAAGCTCTCCACATTTGTTCTCTCATGATCAGCCTGGAGGCGGATCTCCTAGCCATCCATGTGGCGGGAGCCTCCAACAGTCTGGCCAATGCCCTCAGCCAGATAGGCGTTGCATCTCACAAGTGGTCTCTCCTGCTGGAGGTAGTGCAAGACTTGTTCTCCCATTGGGGCACCCCTCAGGTGGACCTGTTCGCCTCCAGAGAGAATGTGAAGCTGAGGCTGTTTCACGCCCACCCCCCTCAGCAGGGTTCGCTGCAGGGGGATGCCTTCTCGAGGCCATGGACCTCAGGCCACATTTACACCTTCCCTCCATTTCCCTTGATCCACAAGGTACTTCTAAGGCGAAGAGGGACAAGGCATAGGTGATTCTGGAAGCCCTAGACCGGCCTCGCCAGTTCTCGTACTCAGATCTCCTTAGCCTCAGCTCCAGGCTCCCAAGGCGGCTTCCAGCCCGCCCGGATCTAATCCCAGTCAATTAGGGGAAGGTTCTCCATCCAGACCTTCAATCCCTGCACCTGATGGCCTGGTTCCTGAGCGGCTAGAGTTCCAGGCCTTGGGTCTTTCCAATGAGGTCCTCAACGTCATTGAGGTGTCCTGCAAGGAGTCGACCAGAAAATGCTATGCCTTCAAATGGAAGAGATTCTCCATTTGGTGTCAGGATAAGGGGTTGGACCCCTCTTCCTGTCCATTGGCTAGTATTTTGGACTACCTATGGTCCCTTTCTCAGCTAGGGCTTCGGTTGAGACCCTTAAGGTGCACCTGACAGCCATCTCTGCTTACCAGGCGTGGACTGGCAAGCAGTCAGTGGCGCAGGAGGTGGTCGGGTGCTTTTTCCAAGGCCTAAACCACATATCCCCTCCGGTGTGAGAACCTCCACCTCCGTGGGATCTACTGCTGGTATTGGCTAAGCTCATGGGCAAGCCATTCAAACCGATACACAGGTGTGACATCTCTCACTGTCGTGGAAGACCACCTTCTTGGTGGCTGTTACGTCAGCCAGAAGGATGGGAGAGCTCCAGGCACTTTCCATCGAGTCTCCCTACCTGGTCTTCCACAGAGACAAAGTTGTCCTTCGTCCCCACCAAGTTCCTTCGAAGGTGGTGTCGGAGTTTCACCTTAACCAAGTGTTGACTCTGCGGTGTTCTACCCCAATCTCACCTGGAGGCCGAATATAGGCTCCATACTTGGACCCTAGAAGGCGCTAGCTTATTATAAGGAGCGGGCGACTGACGTTCGAGGAGAGGTTAGCCAGTTGTTTTGTCACCTGCGCTGAAGCCGCACCTGGCAGACCTGCCAAGCTGACGATAAGCAGGTGGGTCACCTCTTGCACAGATCTCTGCTATAGGTTGGTGGGCATGGAGCCTCCAAAAGGAATAAGAGCTCATTCTACCCGCCATACCGCTGCTTCGGTGGCTGCTTCTAAGGACGTCCCCATCCAGGAAATCTGCAGGGCTGCTACCTGGAAGTCAGCACACACCTTTATTTCCCATTACCACATTGATCTAGAGTCACACCGGGATGCTGGTTTTGGGACCTCGGTTCTCCAGTCCTTATTTCCCAAGTAGGGGGTGCGCGCCTTGCCTCCCTCCTCCAGGAGAACTGCTAGGAGTCTGCCAGACAGTGTGGATTGAACAACATATCCACATCCCTAGAAATACAGGTTACTCACTTGTAACAGGAGTTCTAGGAGTGGTATATGTTGTTCATCCCACAACCTCCCCGGCTTCAACGCGCTACCTGGCTTCCAGCAGGCTAGATCTGGCGTCATGGGGCGGAGCCGAGGATTTTACCACTCGGGTGGGTGGGAGGAGCCAGCTTGAAGACCTTCTGTCAAGAATTAAAGTGGCAAGGGACCTGCCAGACAGTGTGGATGAACAACATATACCACTCATAGAACTCCTGTTACAGGTGAGTAACCTGTATTTTCTGCTTGCTCTTTCCCGAGCCTGGTGTTTTCTGGTGAGATGCGCTGTCTCTCTCTGCTGGACAGGGAGGTTCTTGTACACCCTCCCTCCCTTCCCGCTTCTGCAGAGGGTACTTCTGAAGCTACAGGCGGAAGGGGCTCGCATGATTCAGATCACCCCTTGCTGGCCTCACCAAATTTGGTTCCCTCTGCTCCAGCAATTGTTGGCGGAGCTTCCGGTACCACTACCCCTCTGCCAGGACCTGTTGACCCAGAATCAGAGCAAGCTACTCCATCCCAGTCTCAAGTCCCTTCACTTTCATGTGTGGCACCTGCTGACATAGCTGTTGCATGCTTTGGGGTCTCTTCCAGAGTTGCACAGGTCCTTGTGGAGGCCTGCAAGCCATCCACAAGAACCACATATGCTATTAAATAGAAGAGGTTCTCCATTTGGACAACATCCAAGGGTCGGGACCCTTTCTCTTGCCCGGTCCCACAGGTCATGGAGTACCTGCTGCACCTCACTGACCTTGGCCTTAGTTGCTCTTCTCTGGAGGTCCATTTGTCTGCCATTTCTGCCTACCACACTCCCGTGGATGGCAAAACCCTGGCTCAATTGGAGGTTTCCAAAACTTTTCTGAAAGGAATTTTCCATGTGAAACCCCCGGTCAGGAGCCCTGTTCCTCCGTGGGATCTGAATTTTATTCTTGAAAAGCTCATTTTACCTCTCTTTGAACCAGCTGCGGCTGCAACCTGCGCTATCTTTCTTGGAAAGCACTGTTTTTAGTTGCCATTACTTCTGCTCGAAGGATTTCCGAGCTTCTGGCCCTCGTGTATGGAGGCTTATTTGATTTTCCACAGAGACCGAGTGGCTCTGCATATAAATCCTAAGCGTACTATCCTGAGCACTCTAACCAAGGGGAGGCCATTCTGCACACTCTCAATGTGCACAGAACTTTGCATTACTATAAGAACTGGACTTAATCAGTCCGAAAAATGGATCAGCTTTTCATTAACTTTGCGCCCAAGAGAGAGGGCGCATGGACATTTATGTGGCAGCCACTTGAAGCTCTGTCCACACCTTCACTAAACATTACAGTCTGGACATTGCTTCTAGGCACAGAGCAGTCTTTGGACTAGCTGTCCTTCATGGCCTCCTGTCTTAATTCTGTACCTACTGCCTTTCCTGCCTCCTGTGTTTCTCAGTCTTTGTTTGACTTCCACTGCTTGGGATTCGGTCCTAATGGCTAGTACCTACTGCAAGAGCCCTGTCGAAGTAAGATAGTACAGTTACTCAAGAACTTACTATAACAGTTGATCTTTGAAAGAGGCTCTAGCAGTAGGTACTTCTTTCCCTCCTACCTTCCCCCTGCCTTTGTGGCTTCTTTCTAACCTTTCTTTTGGCTCCAGGAGCCCCCTCCTTTCTGCTGTTGCACGTTCTTAGGTCTCCGGCGGGAGAAATGGAGGGCGGGTGTGGGGACCACCCACTATATAGCATCAGGCTGACGTCTGTCACATGACATCGGGTGAGCGGTCCCCTGCCAGACACTGCTAGCTAATGTTTTCCATGTGGTCCTAGCGCCTAGCAGCTCTAGTCCTAATGGTTATTACATACTGCAGGGTTCTCTCTCAAAGATCTACTGTTATGGTAAATTCTTATGTAACTGTACTATTTTCTAGAGAATCTCCTCCATTAGGCCATGCCGTTCTCCCTCTTTCCCCCTTCTACTTCAGTGAGGGATGCATCAGATGCTGTGCCTGAAGTCTACTCAATGCATCCTATATCCAGCCCCATGCCTCTCCTTGTATGCCTGGTGCTGGTCTCATCTCCTGGTTTCCCACAGTTGGAGGTCCTCAAGGCTAATATCCGGCATGGAACTGGGGGAGTGATGGGGCCGCCCATACTTATGTAGATGCAGACGTGGTAAGTAATTTGGCTAGCAAGAGTTTCCATGTGGTCCTAGTGCAGATGGCTATAGTTCTAATGGTGTGGTCTTATGGAAGAGAGCCTCTTGAAGATCTACTGTTACGGTAAGTTTTTACATAACTGTTCTTTCTCTTAACCCAAGTTCTAACTATGTAGATTCAGTTCACAATCCACACTTGGTCAGTCTTCCATTGAGCATGCTCAGTCGCTAAAAGTTTTTTTAAGTGGACTCCTCCTACCACCTAAGCATGTGATTCTCTGGCTCCACCCGCACTGCACTAAGATCTTTTCTTCTGCTAGAAGGGCCTGTCCTCTTTCCATATAGCTCCTGGTGGTGAATTAGGATTGCTTAGCTTACAGACTAACTTGAACAAAATGTTTAATGTTTGTGTGCTTCAGTTTTTTGACTCATTGTTCTCACCTTGTCTCTGCCTAACTGCTCTGTCCATGTTAGGGATGGAACCAGGGAGAAAACTAGAAGTTAATAGGCGCCTGGTGTGCAGGTTCACGGTGTCCATCATGGACACCAGTGACATTCCCAAGATGCCTGCGTGCACTGCCTGGGCATTACCGCAGGCACAAGAAGAGTCAGTACCAGTTCTGGGATCACTGTCTGTCAAGGGACCATTTGCGCTTTCTCCTTCCAGAAGGCCCTCCTAGTCAGTCACGTCTAAAGAGGTCAGGTCACCTGTGGAGCTCATCGGTCTGCTCATGGAATTCTGTCTTTGCAGCAGAAAAAGGTGACACATAGGATGAGACTGTTGAAGGAGATGAATCATGTGTCTGTCCATCTGTCTGTCTCTCACCACTCCACCAATGCAGACCGTGGCTCAGCCCAAGACATGTGTGGCAAAACTGACTGAGCTTCCAGTCGATTGCAGCACATGCTCCTCATTGTCTGGTGACCAGGGACCCTCCACAGGGGCATTTGGCTCCATTGACTCCCACACCACATTGACCTGCCGACACTTGCTGTTGTGATCTCTCTCTCTCTCATTCTTGATATAGTTGTCAATATCATTGATGCCAAGCTATTCTTAGTTGTCTAGTCCATTACTGATGGGAGAGAACAGTCTGTCAGATTTAGGGTATGTAACATTTGCCCAGGGTTAGGGTCCACCAGCAATGCTGGCAGACCTGATCCAGCCTTAGCTGCTGCTCCCGGCACCAACTCTAATTTTGTGCCCTATGACTCTGCTTTCAGCTTTGGTGAGTGTGCCACAATGATCTTTGCTAGTGAAACTCATCTTCTCAGCCAACAGTGGGTGCTCTGACAAAGGACTTGAGGCCAGAGTCCGGATTTACTTGTCTCCTATCAGTAGTGGTTACTCCAGAGAAGGACATCCATACCCTGGTCGACTCAGCTCTAGCTTTACTCTGGTTCGACTTGGTCATCCATCCTGTCAACTCTATGTTGACAGAATGGCAGCCAGTTGACTGATGGCTCCCCCACTCCCTGGAATGTGAGTGTTATGACCCGGTTTTAGTTACCCAAACTTGGAAGCCAAAGTGTTTGGGAAGCAATCTGATTTACTTCATACTAGCCCAAGAGCAATTCTTAATCCCAGTGTAGTGAACCTTACATAAATCTCACAGTGCTGTGAGTTTCACAGGGCAAGCAGATAACAAGAAAACTGTAATGTACCATTCAGTAAGTTTTATTTTAAGCAACATACTTGAAAAGAAAGAGATGACATGTAAGCAGTTGGCAATTAATTAAGCAACAGTGTGTTTCAAATGCATTTGTACTACAACACTTTAGTTAGAAGAACATAACATTGCTGATATTCTTTGACTTCCCTCTTGAAGGGGAGGTGGGGTTGCTGGAAAGGTATGATCTTACTTCCAGAGGGCTCTTGCAGCAGACAGCACTGGTAGGATTGACACTGGCAGGTGCCAGGATCCCAGGGAAAACCTATAGCTAGCCGTCAAAGGGGTGGTCCAACAGACCAACCTCAGTTCCTTTCACTTCGTTGACTTGCACACGTCAAACTTTCACAGATATCAGCTTCAGTAGACTGCCATTTTTCTCGCACGTTACACTGATTCTTTTTATTTCCTTTTGAGTAAAACATTGTTCTTTTTGTTATTTTGCCTTTGTCTTCTTCTCCGCCTTTGTTTTCCAACTGGCCTATGAAGTGTGCCTGCGGCAAGCATTTCCCAACCAAGGATGGTCATACTTCTTGCCTGCTCTGCTGAGGCCCTAACCATGACACTGAGTCCTGTCAGCATTGCCAGGACATCAAGCCAGCCACACGAAGACACCATTTGAGGACCCTCCAAAACTTCTTGCTTCAACAAAAGTTAGCTGCAATGAAGAAGGAGCTTCAGGCCAAACGTTCCTCTTCTTCCCCAGCCTCCGGAGCATCAACTTCTTCTGCTGTGCAGGTGGAGAAGAATCCAGTGGGAAGCATAAACAATGGCACAAGCATCGGGACTGTCCTTGGTCAGCTTCCCACTCTCGGTCACCGTAAAAGCCGGCGGCCACTTCTGGGTCTTTCTCCCGCAGGTCAGCCTCTCCATCTTCGGCAGCCCTCTCCCCTTCAGGGTTGCCAGTCTCACAACCGCCCACATCTCTATTTCAGGCGTGACTCCTCGAACAGCGAATTTGTCCTTGTTCAGCCCCTGACACTGGGGCCCATTGTTTCCATGGGTCCTCAGCCAGGTATAACCAGTGTGGTCTCCACAGGCGGGTCTTGCCTTTGCCCTTTGCCCCCCAGTTCTGGCATTGACATCGTTGGTCCCGTTTCTGGGCGACACCTAAACATCACCCGAAGAAAGTACCTGCCTCCTCCTTCTCCACTCAGGAGCCTGCTGCTCCTTTCGGGGCCTGCGCCAGCTGATGTCTGCATTACCTTTGCCTGCACCACCGACGCCTCAACCGTCAACACCTCAACCAGTGCTGCAGCCAATGCCAACTGGCCTTTCTGGTAACCCCAGCCAGTGCCTGTGGGTCCAGTGCCTGGGTACCCAATGCCTCAGAGATCGTGCCTCAGTACCCAATGCCTCAGGGACCGAGGCCAGGGTACCAGATGCCTCGGGGACCGGCACCTGGATTCCCCAACCCACCTCCTCAGTATTCTTACCTGCAGTATAATCCACTTCCTCTGGTGGATTATAACCCAGTTTTTTAAGCTGGTGGGCTTTTGGGAAGGATAAGGATACTCCCAGGAGGCTAGTTACACCTCTTCTTCCTTGGGACCCTCCCCCTTTGAAACACTGACCGGGCAGGACCCAGCCATCCCCAGTCTCTATAGCCTTCTCCCGGTCATAAGGACCGCTGTAAGGAACGTCGCCTACAATGCCGGTCCCAGAGAGTGATCCATCTGGGAGGACTCCTCTTCCTATTTGGAGGCTCAGAGGATTCCAGGGGCCACTCTGACAGTACTGAGCCCCTCAAGGAGAACCCCCCCCATTCTCCTCAGGACGATCCTTCCTTCTTGGATATCATGAGACACATACATTCCTTGATGTGATGGGAAACTGAGAAGTTAGACCCTGAACACAGGCATCTGGCTAGCTACCTTCACAAGAAAGAGACCCTTCCTCTGGTAGTGCCGTGCCCCCCCACCATTGGCGTGTATGAGGATGTCACTAAGGCTACCTAGCAGCATCCTTCTTCCACTCCGGCCTTGGCCAAGAAGGCTGACTGCCTTTACCATGCCCCAGTGGATAAACCCTACTTGGGCGAACAGCCAGAGGTGGACTCTGTGGTCATGAATGCATCCCATTACTGCAAAAAGAAGCCTTGTCACCCACGACCCGGATAAGGAATCGCACCAAATTGACTAATTTGGCAAGCGGGTTTACGCCTCCACCACTCTGACCATCCAGACCCAGAATTACGTGGCCCATATGGTACAGTACCAGAATGCCCTATGGGACCGGGGCCAGGCCAGGCCAGGGACCTGGTGCAGACCCTTCCTGAGGACTCCACGAAAGCCCATCTGGTCCAGCTCTTTAAGTCTGGCTCGGACATGGGCACCCATGTGCTTAGTGCTGCCTACGACATTGTCGATGCAGCCAGGTGAACATCAGCAGCGGGGGTCTGTGTCCGTCATCAGTCATGGCTACGGGTATCAGGGTTCACCCTTGATGTTCAGGCCAAAATCCTGGACGCCCATTTTCGGGATGTCATACTCTTTGGTGGAGATGCCCAAGACATCATCTCTCACCTCCAGGAGTCGGGGAAAAGCCTTAAGGTCAGTACCTGCTATGTACCGCTCACAACCCAAGTCCTCTCAATGTCAGTCCTTTCGGCGGCAACCCAGACAGCAGTCCAAAGGTTCAGCAGCCAAGAGGGGCTTTCAAGCGCAAACCTTCTACGCAGTCAGCTGGTGCTTCCACCCCTAGGGCCCCCAGAGCATCCCCAGCTGGTCTGCCCAACCCCAGCTCCACAGCATAACTCCTTGCCTGACCCCCCCCCCAAGCAGAGGCCTTGGGGATCGCTTTCCCCTATACCTAGAGGGGGTGGTGTACCGTAACATCAGACCAGTGGGTGCTCCAGATCATCGGAAAGGGTCACACCCTCAAATTTCTAGAGGTACCCCTGAAAGCCCTCCAGTGCATTCTCATTACCCTCAAGCCCACATCGCCCTCATCCGGGAGGAGATTCAGGCACTCCTGCACAAAAGGGCCATAGAGCCAGTTCCCCTTTAGCAAAGAGGGAAGGGATTCTATTCCCACTTCTTTCTAATCCCCAAAAAGACAGGAGAGTTGAGACCGATTCTGGATCTCAGACACCTGCACCTCTACATAGAGTACAAGCATTTCAGGATGGTTACTCTGCAAGGGTTATTACTCCTTCACCAGGGGGACTAGCTTTGTTCTCTGGACATACAGGATGCCTATCTCCATATCATGGTTTTCCCGCCCCGGCACCAATTCCTCTTCTTTTGCTTTCAGGGGAACCACTTTCAGTTTTGGGCCCTCCCCTTTGGCCTTTTTTCAACTCCTAGAGTCTTTACCAAATGCATATAGCAGTGGTGGCTGCGGCTCTTTGGAGACCAGGCTTTTGTGTTTTCCCCTATCTGGACGATTGGCTGTTGACAGCCCCTCCAGGGCTTAGTTAATTCAGACCCTGGAGTCCACCTTTCAGTTATTTCAAGTCCTGGGGATTACTCTAAATGTGCCCAAGTCTTTTCTTTTGCTGAGCCAGTGACTTCAGTACACAGGGGTGGTCCTAGACTCATCCCAGGGTACAGCCTTCCTGCCACAGGATAGGGTGGAACGTTTGATAGAGCAGGCCCAGCTGGTATTCTCCACCTATCAGGTTCCAGCCAGATCTTTCCTTCATCTCCCAGGGTACGTAGCAGCGGCTATAGCTATGGTTCCCCTGGCCCGCCTGCATATGAGAGTCCACAGTGGCTCTCCGGGTTCAGTGGGACCAATGCACCGATGACCTGGATCAGTTGGTACTAGTCTCCAGTCCAGAGAGACAGACCCTGAAGTGGTGGCAGAACCCCTCCAATCTGCTCAAGGGGTTCCTCTCCAGGCAGTATCTCCACAACAGATCCTCACTAAGGATGCCTCGAGCCTGGGCGGGGGGCACCCAGTTGTCTGACCATCAGATTGGGGGGCATCTTCGCATCAGTGTGCTGGAGATGTGGGCAGTTCTCTATGCCGTGCAGGCCTTCCAGGCCCGCTCCTGATACAGACAGACAACATCACTGTAGTCTACTATATCAACAAGCGGGGGGGAGAGGTTGGGGGGGAGAGACACATTCCTACCCCCTTTGTAGAGAGGCCATGAGAGTCTGGTATTGGGCCATATGGCACAACCTGGAGTTGTGTGCTGTACGTGTTCCAGGTGTCCAAAACATTCTGGTTGACCGCTTAAGCCGGTCCAGGGCCCATGAGTGGGAGCTTCTGTCCTCCGTGGTTGAGGACCTCTTCGGCAGGTGGGGTTATCCAGAGTTGGACCTTTTTGCGTCCCTACTCAATGTAAAACTGCCCAATTTCTGCCCGCCTGATTCAAGGCCTGGTGTTTTCTGGCATGACTCATTGTCCCTCTCTTGGACAGGGAGGTTTCTGTATGCATCCCCATCCTTTCCACTTCTGCAGAAGGTGCTCCTCAAGCTTCAGTCAGAAGGGGCGGAGATGATTCTCATAGCGCCCTACTGGCCGCGTCAGATATGGTTTCCACTATTGCAGCAACTGGCAGTGGAGCCTCCAATTCCCTTGCTCCTGTGCTCTGACTTGCTCTCCCAGGAGCAGGGTACTCTGGTCCATCCAGACCAAGTCGCTGCATCTTCATGCATGGCTCCTGCAGACTTAGCTATCGCCTGCTTCGGAGTCTCTTCCAAGGTAGCAGATGTCCTGGTGGCTGCCAGGAAACCTTCCATAAAAGCTACTTGCACCGTGAAGTCGAAGCGCTTCTCCATCTGGGCTGCCGCTCGGCACCTGGATCCCGTTACCTGTCTGGTGAAACTCATTCTGGAGTACCTACTGTTCCTTTTGGACTCTGGACTGGGGTAGTCATCGCTTAAGGTGCACCTTTCTGCCATCTCTGCACACTGTGCACCTATTGAGGGCAAGGCTGTTGCCCAGCTGGAACTTTCCTGCACTTTCTTGTGGGGTATTTTGCATTTGAAACCTCCCATTAGGGGTCCGTTGATCAATATTGGTATAAGCTAATCTTTAGCTGAAACAAACTCCTGCATCTCTACTGTACAATTCGAGTGCTTGATTATGCCAGTCCGAAAGATAATAGTAGTTGTATTGAAAGCTCTAGGTGTGTACCAACTGTCTGTAACCAAGAAGTGTTGTATTTACTGTCTGTAAAACTGATCTTGTTGTACTTTTCTAAGTTTTGTATGTACTGTCTGTAAAAATGATTTTGTTGTACTTTCCTCCGCATAATTTCAGTGTACACCTTTGTACTCAGGTCACACCTGGAAACGAGCCTTGGCTCAGTGTACCTTTCCCAGTCACCAAATGTTAAACAAATAAAATAAATAAATAAATTGGGGATCCTGTCCTGCCATGGGATCTTCTTTTTATGTTGGAAAACCTCACTTGCCTCCCTTTGAGCCAGCCGCAAGCTGCGAGCTACGCTTCCTGACATGGAAAGCATTGTTTTTGGTTACTGTTACTTCTGCTCAGAGGATTTCCGAGCTTCAGGCTCTGATGTGTAATGAGCCTTATTTGGTTTTTCACAAAGACAGGGTGTCTTTACGTACAAATGCTAAGATCTTACCCTTGTCAATCTTCACCATTCATTACTGCTGGGTGTAAGCCGGAGGCACTCACCTGCTTGGGAGATTTTTTTGGGATGGGGGAGGAGTCGATGCCACCCACGAAGCCAACGCACTATGTGGCACTTGATGGCTGGCCATTAGGTGCCACTGCCTCCTCCTCCACCCCAGTTCAGTTTTTCCTGCCGTCGAGGTAGCACCTGCTGCGTGAGTTACCAGAAAGTTAGTGTGTCAGAAGGCCTCCTTCATTTTCGACGCCGTGTTTGACCTCCCGTTGTCATTTATTTCCTCCATCCAATTTCTGAAGTGCCCACCCGACGCCGTTGGATCCTGGTAAAGCCGTTCCTTTTATTCTTAAAATTCTTACCGACAGTGCCAGGTCTGTTGCTTAGTTTTTCTCATTTGTTTTGGCATCCTGTCTGATTTGGGGGCTAGGAAGAAATCCAGAACGGGCCGTGACTCTATGCATCGGTGTCCCTGTGGTTGGCATTATTCCGTTACGGACCGGCATGACATCTGCCTTTGTTGCCTGGGTCCCAACCATGTTATGGATAATTGTGATGCCTGCTTCTCCATGTACCACTGCGTTCTTGAGGTCTACATGTTTAAAGTCTGCAGGGTCCCGCCGACTTTCAGAGGGCAGCGTCGTTCTAGGGATGCCATGGTGAGAACTCTTGACCCTGCCTTCAGGCCTCCTCCTGAGTCTATACGGCCCGGTGAGGAGGAAGCCTCCTCTTCTGCTTCAAGTCTTGCTGTAGAGGAGGTTTCTTGCTGGAGGAGCAGCTCGGTTCCCTCTAGAGCCGAGTCGGGAGCACCGCCACGGCAGTCACCTCCTCAGAGGTGCAGGCTCCCCCAGTGTTGCAGCCCACAACTGCTGGGCCCAGCGCTGGCAGACCCTTGGTGCCACCTGCTGGCACTTTCTCAGATCCCGGTGCCATTCACAGCCCCGGTGCTCATGGTGGCACTGCGGGTGGTGTTGTGTCCCACGGTGGTGCCATTCACAGCACCATTGGCAGGTGGGCTCGCTGGGTCGCTAGTCTGGCGGTGTGCATGATCTCCTCCCCTTCGGAGAGGGCCGACTTGTTGACTGATCCGGGTTGGTGTCCCGACTCCAAGGAGTCGGGGAGCCCAGCTGGACATGACACCAGGTGCTCTGGTGCTCATCCCTCGGTGACTCTGGATGCTGCGGTCTCCACCAGCCCCACACGTTGACGCCGGGGGCCCAGTAAAAGATAGTAGTTCTGGGGCTGTTGATGTGATGATCCCGACTTTGGGAGCTGGGGCAGCTGCTATTCCTGGTGCTGCACAGGCTTCTGCGGTTGGGACAGGGACCTCTTCTTCTGCAGCCACCTCTTCTAATGCAGCCTCCTTCTGGGGGGCCTGTGGTATTAGGGAAAACCTCAGCACTGGGCTCGAGGAAGAGGGCAGCCTCAGAGTATGAGCGGTTGAGAGGCCAGGATGAAGCATGGGGGCCCTCTTCCAGTACCCTGCAGGGGGTGGGGAGGAGCCGCAGTGCCGAATCCGCTTCTCCTCTGAGACTGCAGAGGTGCCCTTAGTGGTGGCACTGGGGTTTGCCATTCTGGAACCATGCAACCCCGGTCGCACCACAGGGGAGAATCTCCCTCTGGGCTCAGTGAGGATTTGTTTTCAAATCAGCAGCGTCCGCTGACTGGGTCGACACTGGATCCTCCCGTGCAGGGGGATCTACTGCAAGGTCTCAGAGCCCTGGCAGAGGCCAGGCACTTTGTCAGGTGCCCTTCCCCAATCCCTCTGCAGACACCTCCTCCTATCCTTGGCCATGTGTGTCCTAAGGGGCCCTTGACTTGGGAGACGTTCAGAGCTACTGCTGTGGCCTTCCCTAGGTACATCAGGGCTATGGATGAGCAGGTCTTCCGCCTGTCTCCACCGCCGCAGGAAGAGGAGCATTCTGTCCACCTCTCCTCCGACACTGATTTCATGGAATATCAGCAATTCCTTTCGAGGTTGGTTCAGGAGCTCCATATTTCCCATGTGGTAAGGTGCAATACTGAGCGGGAGATGCACTCCTTTTTGACCAAATTCAGTGCAAACCACCTTGTGGTCCCTTCTTGGCCTATTCTTTTCCAGGAAACATCAATTTGCACCTCATCCCCAGCCCTAACGGACTGCAGTACATGGTATTGTGCACCCCAGGAGTCTCTTGGTTCTCTGCCTCACCCACCCTCTGGGCTGCCAGCTCTAGACACTCCTTCCGGGCTACAATACCCGGCGCATGACCGACCACCAGATATGGACTCGGCTGATTTCGGCCGGTGGGCAAGAATAGTTTTCTCTTCGAGGACATAGACAGAATAGAGGCAGTCCAGAGGAGGGCAGCTAAAATGGTGCAGGGTCTGTAAGAGAAGCCATGCGAGGAGAGACTAAAGGAGCTTAATATGTATACCCTTGAGGAGAGGAGGGAGAGGGGACATGATAGAAACTTTTAAGTACCTCAGTGGAATCAACAAAGTCCAAGAGGGTAGCATCTTTCAGAAAAAGAGATGTGCAAGAACAAGGGGACACAATTTGAAGATAGAGGTGGGCGGTTCAGGGGCAATGTGAGGAAGTATTTTTTCACAGAGAGGGTGGTAGACGCATGGAACAGCCTTCCTGAGGAGGCTGTGGGGTCTAAAACTGTGGGAGAATTCAAGAATGCATGGGACAGATATAAGGCAATTTTTGTGGGGGGTAGGAAGAAATAGGCTGTTGGTTAACTAGGATCTGCAGCTTATCCTGTAGGCAGGGAAATGGTCAGACTAGGTGGGCCAAGCGGTCCTTATCTGCCTTTAAAGTCTATGTTTCTGTTTCATCTCGTGTGCTTCTTTGCATTACAGCACATCAGGCTCACCACGCTGCCTACAACAGGCATCTGTGGTCAATGCTGGCACAGGTGTTAGCATCGTTGCTTGATTCAGAGGGATCTAGGCAGGCCATTGCCCTCTCTTCACAGGGTCTGGAGCTTGCAAGGCACTGGGCAAGAGCATCGTATGACACCAGTGAGGTGGCTTCCAGACTGGTAGGGACAGCAATCTGCATTAGGCAGACGGCATGGCTTCACCTATCAAGACTGTTACCGGTTGCTTGGCGTAGGGTGATTTCCTCCGCTTTCTGGGGGACCCATCTTTTTTCCCTCAGGGCGAGGAGAAATTTGCAAGGGTGTCTTCCGGCCACGGGGGACACCTCCTCGGCCTGAACAGCCTTAAACCATGTATGGCCTAGTATGGCAAAAGGGTCTCCCCCTTCTGCATCTCCCCTGCATGAGTCTGAGGGAAACTGCTCCCTCAGGGCAGTGCCCAGTCCCCTTCAGGGGGCTTGGTACTCATCCAGCAGTAATGAATGGTGAAGACTGACAAGGGTAAGATATGTAAATTGTGTACCTACCGTAATTCTTGCTCTTCCCTTGTATCTTCACCATTCATTACTGATTCCCGCCCACCTTTCCCTCTTGGGCCTCAGCTTCTGGGCGTCTCCTCCATCCTGCTCCCCCTTCCCCTCTTCAAGGCCAGTTGGGGCAGAGTCCCCCTGGTACCTCAGGGCCCTCTGTTTCCTTCTCTAAAGTCACAGAGTGCCCATCTTAAGGAGGGCGGTGAGTAGGGTCTTCGCCCTGGCCTTGGAGGGAACTCCCTTGGGTTCTCAGTGGGGCACACTGTGGGTCCCTTCCGTGACTTGGCACGGACCTGTCTGGTCCGTTGCCAGCTCATTAAAGGGTGGGGACTTAGTCAGTGCATCCCATGGGAGGCCCTATCGGGACTCTCCCCCCACCCTTTTCTTGCTATCCCCCTATATTATGGGTTTTTTCTGGACAGGGTCCTCTTCTATTTAGAGGTTTCCTCCCCTTGGATAAGCCCTCAGGTGGTAAGCTTGAGAGGATCATGCTCCAGGACTTTCATCCCGAATGCGGGTTTAGGGGCAGGGAGGGTCAGACTTGCTTTATCCTTTATATTCCCCAAGACCATGTCAATTTTCCTGTTCTGGACTTATGTCCAGTGGTCTCTGAAGCTTGACGGGATCCCTGCACCTGTGTCTTCATACCTTCCAGGTTTTTGAGAATAAGGATGAGCCAATAGTCTTCCGGCTGAGCATAGTGGAGGCTTCTCTCCCTAGATCTTCTGTTTTTCTCTTCTCACTTGTTTCCCTCTCTTTCTCTCTCTGTTTCCTGTGCTGCCACCCAGGGGCTGGGGCCCTAATGCCAGTTAGCAAAGTCCTACTCCATCTGTCCTCTGGCCGACTTATTCCTTTTTCAGTTTATATCCTTTCATTTCCTTTTTCCTATCCCTCGGCTCTCTTCTCTCATCTTAAAAATTTCTCTATCTCCCTTTTTTCACTTCTCTCCAGCAGAACAGAGCTGGGGTGGAGGAGGAGACAGCGGCGGTTAACAGCCAACCCTCGAGCACCACGCAATGCGTCAGCCTCATGGGCAGTACCGACTCCCCCCCCCCAAACAAAAATCTCCCAAGCAGGTGTGAGCCTCCAGCTTACTCCCATCAGTAATGAATGGTGAAGATACAAGGGAAAATCAAGAATTACAGTAGGTACATAATTTACAGTCTTCCTGGACTTGGTCTCCACCACTCATTCACACTGATGGGACTATGCCGGAGGCACTAGGACCCAGCGGGAGCCAAAAATCTTCAGGAGGGCAGGCGCCTAGGTAGGGCCACGAGGAAGTGGCACTGCGAGCTCGGCTCGCGCCGTATAGGCTACCTCGGCATTGACTCTCCAACTGCCTCAGTTTCTTTTTTCCCCTGCCATCGAATGCACTTTAGTGATGATGTCATTCTTGTTCATACGATAGCAGCTATAGTCTTTCAGTTTTGATTATTTTTAGTAGTTTTATTTATTTTCTTACCAGTTTAAAGGAAAATAATTTCTTAAGTTATTAAGTAGATTTGTCGGAAGAAGAAGTCTTCAGCCCTCCTTTGACAGAGTCGACTATGAGCGGGCAGGTGACAGTAGGGAGACTCTGCATGAAAGCTGTTCGGTCAGCAGGGCTGGGTCTGGTCCTGTGCCCTTCTGGGGGGCCTGACTACAGGCAGTCTCAGTGCTTCGGGTGGGGGGGGGATGCGTGGTCTTCCCGAAAGCACAAAAAGAAGCGGTCCCATTCTCAATCCTTGTTGAAGACTTGGCACCGCTCGACCTCAAGTTCTTCTTCGACCTCCCTGTCGAAAAAGAAATGGCACCACTCGAGGTCACCTTCTTGCAAGTCTGCGCTTTGATCGTCGGTTACTGGCGGCAGAGGCCAGGCCCCGCCTTTTCCGGGGTCCTCTCCAGTCTCTGTCCTTGGTGGCCTGGCATCCTCGACTCTGGAGTCCCTCCTCACCCACTGGGGGGGTCCTCTGGTGAGCAGTTTCACCACTGGGCCGCTCTTATAGAGCAATGGGTTTGGCAGTTGTCCCGTCTGCCCAAGCTGGCGAGTCCATCGCCGGGGCCTTCGGTCCTCTCGGTTTCAGACCTGCGGTTGGGGCTTCCTAGTCGTGTGGCGTCTTCTTCTGTACTGTCGATGCCACGCTCTGTTGTTTATCCCCCTCATATGGCTTTGGCGCAGGGGTCCACACCGGTGCCTTTATCTCCTGCTGAATTTCTTCATTTTTTCTCAGTGAGTTGGGGGTTGGGAACCTCTGGCTTGGCAGCGCCGGCTTCTCCGGTGCCGCGCTCAGTGCCGCATCCTGTGCTGGTGCCATGCTGAGTGCCACATCCTGTGCCGCCTGTGTTTTTGGTGCCGCTTCCTGTAGCGGTGCCACATGTGATGCAGGGGTTTTCGACTCAGATTCGCACTTTTCCTGCTCGTCCTGCATTTCCTTCTTTTCCTAGCTATATAGTCTCTTCTGGACTAGTAGGGGATAATGTTGAGACCAATCCTGACCTTTGATTGGGGGATGACTTTGACAATGATTCCTCCCTAGGGGCATTGAATAAACCTCTTTCAACAGAGCCTTTGGTGAAAGACCTTTCTTTTAAGTCTCTGCTCAGAAATTTGAATATCTCTCTCTCTCTCTCTCTCTCTCTCTCTCTCCAGACTTCGGAAAATCGAACCTGGGGAGTTACTGCGTCTGCAGTATCTGCACATTCAGGACATTCCTGTGGAATTGATCTCCCCCCCCCGTGCAACCCTGTTTTGAGACACTGTCGCAGATGGTGTGGGATAATCCGGCACTTATTCCCTCTGTGGCCAAGTCTATAAGCAGAAAATGTGCCTCTCCCAAGGATCGACCTATTCTGGCCTCGCAAGCCTTTGCTGATGCCATTGTTGTTCTGGCAGGGAATGACAAAGCCATTCTTCTGCAAGAATCTATGGCACGTCCAATAAACAAAGAATCTCGCAAGATCGACACCTTGGGGAAGCAAGTCTTTGCTGCTTCCACCCAGGGCATGCGTATTGCTAGCTACTAGGGCTACTTCTCTCAATATGAGTATACATTCTGGCATTCACTCAAGGTTATGGTAGAAGCTCTTCCAGGATCGGAAGTTAACACACAGCTCCTTCAAACCATTACTAGAGGTAGTGAATCCAATAATCAACAGCTCAGAGCTGCCATGGATGCCTTTGACACTGCCTCCAGAGCAGCGGCAGCTGGTATTTGCACCCGTCGCCACTCTTGGTTGCGCACCTCGAGCTTCACAAATGATGCCCAACAGAGGGTTATGGCCTTACCTTTTGATGATACGTATCTGTTTGGTCCTCAGGTCAAGCAGGTGCAAGAGGCCACTCAGAAGACTAGAATGGCCATCAAAATGGCCAGACTGCCTTACCTAGCCCCTCAAAGGGGTGGGAGCCGGCATCCATTTCATAACTGTCCATCCTTTTGTGGTAAAGGCAGAGGGGGTTTTAACAGAAACTAAACCCTTCAGCCACAAAATAGAATGCAGCAGAAGGCACAGGGCCCCAAAGCGCCTAGTGCCACCCTCTGAGATTCCAGCTCAAGTCCCACCTCAGCCGTCCAAGGGGAACTCTTCCTTGGCAGTAGGAGGGCGTCTGACTCAGTTTTACAACTGGTGGAAGTCTATCACATCAGACAAATGGGTGCTCTGAATAATCCATGAGGGTACTCTCTAAATCTGTCAGAAACCCCACCAGATCATCCACCCAAATGACAGCCCAAGCTGTCTGTCTTTCAGTCAGACCTTCTTGCTTTCGAGGTCCAAGGCCTTCTAAACAACAGGGCAGTAGAGATAGTTCCACTGGATCAGTGGAACACAGGATCTTATTTTGAGAGGGTTCCTTCAGTAGGTCATTACATATAGGACTGGCACCACCTGGTGTCGGGCCGCACAGCAGACTTTCCTAGCCCGTCTCTGTGAAGGACCACCACCCGATGTCACGTGACAGGCGTGTGTGGCGTGCTCTATAGTAGGCGTGCCCTACGCCCTCAGTTCTTTCCCTGCGTCACCTCGTATGTCAATCGCATGCAGACTTCCAGTAGCAATTATCGTGTTAGTACTTGCGTCAGATTTATTCGACAATTTTCTTCCTTAATTCTCGTTTGTCTTCTCCTAAGAAGAAATGCTCGTCCAGTGGTATGCAGATTCCTCATAAGGACAGTCATCTGAAGTGCATTATCTGTCTGGGCCCAGGTCATCCTGTCTCATCCTTCTCGGAGTGGCAAACATTTACTCAGGCCACCAAAAAGCAGAGACAGCAGGCTTTGGAGGTCCACCTTCTAAAAGTCCGCCTCGCTTCATTAGAGAAGCAAATGGACCACATCAGAGAGTCCTCTTCGAAAAATCTTCCCTCAAGAAACACCACAAGGGAGAAATCTGGAGGCATCCACAGACCAACTTGAGGCCTTGCGGCCCTCGATGAAAGCAAAACCGCCTCAACTTCGCCACCTAAGACGACCTCGGACTGTAAGTCTGAAAAAATCTTCTATGGGTCAGTCGACCGTCTGCTTCTCTGACGGCCGCACCGCTACTGTCAGTAATTCAGCCCCCGGGTCCTTTGGGCACTGCCCGTCTGCCAGTAAGACAGCTCCCCAGCCTTAGGGGACCCGCCCGGCACCAGCCGATAAGCCGGCTGGGGGCTCCTCCCCCACCCGCCCGGCTCCGTCTGGTAAGATGTCTGTCTCTGACGGCCGCTCAGGCGTGGTTCTCCCATCAGAGCCCTAATGGAGCCTCACCACGCCCAGCAGAACCGGGGAGAATGCCCCCAATACCCTCCCATCTCAGGTGGATACCTCAGGCGAAGATAGTGCGGGACCCCTCGATGTCATAGCCATTCCTCGGGGTCAGTCCAGCTCCCTGAAGGGTCAGGGAAGGAGGCCTCCTCAGCCGCCTGGACTTACAGTGGAGGCCCCTCCTCCAGGTGGGATCCCTTCGGACCCGACGAATATCCCGGTCCCGATCCCACCATCTGACCCGGCGATACTGGTTCCAACGCTGGAACCTCCAACGACTCTCCCTCAGCCAGGGCCCAGTGGTCTGCCCTAGCCTCTGGCTCCGGCACCAGACCCAGTCCCGCCGTTGGGCCCCCTTCATCCGGCCCCGATGCCAGCCCCACCGACACTGGAACCCTTTCTGGCACTGGATCAGGCAGTGCCAGTCCTGACGTTGGTCCCCCTGATGTTGGCTATCTTGATGCTGGACTCCCTGCCGATTTACACTACAGCAGGTTTGACGTGGGTCCCCCCTCCGTCAGACCTGCTGACGGGGATTTATACTAGACCGCAGACTGTCCCTCATTACCCTTTTGGGTACACTGGGAACCATTTCCCGGCTGGTCCTCCTCCTGAATGGAGTTCTTCGGACAGTACTTCCCTGGTTACAACCCCTATCACCATTTTCAGGGTTACCAGGGGTATTATTACTCACCCACACCGGTAATGCTGTCACCTCCTCCACCTCTCCCTCAGCCTCAACCACCTCCACCATCCCCTCCACCTCCTCCGGCTATGCTGGACTTCAAGACCTTAATCCAGTCTTGCTGGCAGGGGGCACGCTCGGAGTTGGTGTCAGACCTGGAGACAAGACTCCCACTTTCACGTCCTCCAAGGTCCGCATCCCTGAGGAGCTCTTCTCTGTCCACGGTACACGTCTCGGGGACAGCACATCAGGACATTACCCTTCCGAACATTCGTAATCTTCCTGACGAGGGGACAGACAATGATGAGGATGCCGACGAGTCGGTGGAGGATGCCTTGGAGGATTACGAGGGTCCAAAAGGCAATGTTTCCCCCAAGCCCCCACCCCCCCCGGACCCTACCTTCTCGGATCTTCTGAGGTCCATGAAAGATTTCTTCGACTGTTAGACAGAGGAACAAGACCCCATGAGACAGAGACTAGCCGAACATTTGGACTTAGAGTCTCTGTCTCTGGTCCCCATTCCTCCCTGGATCGGACCTCACCTCTACAGTGTGGCAGATTTCTCATTCTCTCCTGGCTGTCACCAAGAGGGTGGACAGGATCTACCGGATGCTGAAGAAAGCTCCTTTTCTTAAGACGCATCCCAAGGTGGACTCTGTCGTCATTTCAGCTGCTCATGATCACTCCGCTGCACCCAAGCACATGATCACCTCTCCTCCAGAGTCGAGGCAGATGGACCAGTTTGGCAGAAAAGTTTATGCTTCGGCCACATGTGTGCTCAGATCCCTCAACTATGTGGCCCACATGGTGTCACACCAAAAGGCTACCTTGGCCAGGTTAGAGGCCAGAGTCCAGTCGATGGAACCCTCGAGCTTCAAAGAGGAGCTTGCCAAGGATCTTCGCCTCTCTTGCTTCTCCTGTAGGCATGCTTTGTGGGCTACATACGACTTTGTCGACTCTGTAGCTTGCACCTCGGCAACTGCCGTGGCCTTAAGACGGCATTCCTGGCTTCACATCTCTGGCCTCGCCAACAAGGTACAGTCGGCAATTCAGAATGCCTCCTTCCAAGGCTCAGTACTTTTTGGTGGGGACACCAAAGATATTATTACTGATCTTCAGGACAGAGGGCCTCGCCCTCAGATCAGTGAGGTCCATGTACCGATCGGGCATTCGACAGCAGCAGCAGCCTTTTCGGAAAAGGAGGCAGAGGAAGCAGGCCCTGGATCGACGCCAAGGCAAACGCAAGGCCAAGGGTTCTGCCACCCCTCCGACCTCCAAAACCAGATACGTGCAGGAGGTCCTCCCCCTGAACATCCTGCCACTTCCTGACTCCTTATCCCCACTAACTCCTCAGTCTCACGACGAGGAGCAGGTAGCGGGGGGTCGCCCGCCAGGTGCAGGAATGGAAGGCAATAACCTCTGACGCATGGGTCCTGCAACTGGTGTCCGTTGGACACACTAGAGTTTCTGGAAATTCCTCCAGAATCTCCACCAAAAAGGTCTTCTTACTGCAGGGATCAGGCTCTTCTCGTTCGAAAAGAAGTTCAAAGCCTCTTGCTCAAGGAAGCAGTAGAGCATGTTCCCCTCCGGCAAAGGGGCAGGGGTTTTACTCCCTTTTTTTCCTGATTTCAAAAAAGACAGGAGACTTCAGACCTGTTCTCGACTGGAGCAGCCTCAATCAGTTTGTCAAGTACAAAAAGTTCCAGACGCTGACGCTCCAGAGTCGTTTTCCACTCCTTCTTTAGAATCATTGATTGTGCGCTCTGGACATGCAGAATGCTTACTTGCACATCCCGATCTTCCCCAACCACCACTGTTTCCTGCGGTTTCAATTCCAAGGGGAGCACTTCCAGTTTCAGGCGCTCCCTTTTGGTCTGTTCTCAGCACCTCAGGTGTTTACCAAGTGCCTGGGGGTGGTGGCGACCTCTTTACGCTGCCAGGGTATTGCAGTTTTCCCTTACCTGGACGACTGGCTGATTTCAGCCCCGTTCAAGGACTCTTTACTGGAGGCTCTCTCCTTTACCCTGGACCTCTTTGGCAGATGGGGATTACAGTCAGTATTCCCAAGTCATCCATGACCGCATCCCAGAGATTACAATTCATTGGGGCGGTTTTGGATACGGTCCAATGCAGAGCCTTCCTTCCTCCACACAGGGTGGAGACCCTGATCAGTCAGGCTTCACGGGTGGCTTTGTACAGGATCATTCCATCCCGGGAGATCCTCCACCTTCTTGGCCTGATGGTAGCCTCCATCACTACTGTTCCCCTGGCGAGGCTCCACATAAGAGTTACTCAATGGTTCTTGTGCGTGCAGTGGGACCAACTCCTGGACGACCTGGACCATCCGGTACTGGTGTCCTCAGCAGTTCAGAAAGAATTGCTTTGGTGGAGGGACCCCTGTAACCTTTCCTTAGGTCTCCCTTTCAGGAGCACAATTCCTTTGGCATCCCTAACTACAGATGCATCAAACATGGAATGGGGAGCAGCAATCTCAAGGACTGTGGTTCAGCTTGGAAGCATCATTACACATCAACGTTCTGGAGATGAGGGCGGTCTTGTACACCTTACAGGCCTTCCAGACCCTCCTTCCCAAGGGATCACTACTGGTCCAAACAGACAATATGTCGGTAGTTTGGTACCTCAACAAACAAGGAGGAACTCACTCGTACCACCTGTGCAGGGAGGCGATGCGGGTGTGGAACTGGGCTGTCCAGCACAATCTGGCCCTAGTGGCTGTGCATATTCCAGGCATTCAGATTGCCCTGGTGGACAGTCTCAGCAGGTCTCAGATCCTAACTCACAAATGAGAATTAAATCAGGAAGTGGCAGAATCTCTCTTCCTGAGATGGGAACATCCGGAAATCAACCTTTTCACCTCCCAATACAACGAAAAACTTCGCAGTTTTTGCTCGCTCGTTCTAGGGCATGTTGCTTTCTGGCACGACTCGCAGTCTCTCTCCTGGACAGGGAAATTTTTGTATGCCTTCCCTCCTTTTCCCGTTCTCCAGAGGGTCCTTCTCAAGCTTCAGGCAACAGCTATGGAGGGAACCATGACCTCTTGACTCAGGATCAAGGTCGCCTTCTTGATCCGGGGCTCAGGACCCTACATCTTTCATCCGTGGCTCCTGCAGACATAGCGATTTCTCGCTTTGGGGTCTCCCCTTGAGTAGCTCAGGTTTTTTTAGAGGCTAGAAAACCCTCCACTCGTTCCACTTATGCCATGAAGTGGAAACATTTTTCCATCTGGGCGACTTCTAAGAAATGGAACCCGCTTTTCTTGTTCTGCCCCATAAGTCATGGAGTACCTCCTTCATCTGTCAGACTCTGGTCTGTCATATTCTTCCTTGAAGGTGCACCTTTCTGCAATTTCGGCGTACCACGAGCTGGTGGATGGTAAACCCGTGGCTCAGTTGGAGGTCTCAGAAACCTTTCTGAAAGGGATCCTCCATCTGAAACCCCCCCATCCGCAGCCCAACCCCACCTTGGGATTTGAACTTTGTGTTGGAGAAGCTCACTCTATCTCCATTTGAACCGGCCGTGAGCTGTGATTTGTGCTGCCTTTCCTGGGAGATGTTATTTTTAGTTGCCATTATGTCAGCTCGAAGGATTTCGGAGCTTCACGCTCTGGTTTGTAAAGAGCCTTATCTTATTTTCCACAAGGACCGGGCAGTCCTCAGAACAAATCTTAAGTTTTTACCCAAGGTGGTGTCAGAAGCCACACTGAACCAATCAGTAGAGATTCCAATTTATTTTCCGTCCCCTTCTAACAGAGGTGAGACACTCCTGCATACCATGGATGTCCATCGGATCCTTCGGTGCTACACACACCGAACTAAGGATTTCCATAGCTGTGATCAGCTTTTTGTTTCTTTTGCCCCTATGTCGAAGGGCAAAGCGGTTTTGAAGCAGTGCCTTTCCAAATGGTTAGGCAACTGTATTCGGTATTGTTACCACAAGTACGAAAAACCTCTGCCGAGTCCTATCAGAGGTCATTCTGCTAGGGGCATGGCTGCTTCCGCTGCTTTTTTGTGGAACATCTCTGTGGCTGAGATCTATGCCGCAGCCACTTGGAGTTCTGTCCACACCTTTACCAAACACTACAGTCTGGACATTGCTTCTAGGTGGAGGGAAGGCTTCAGTCTAGCTGTCTTGCAGGGCCTTCTGTCCGAGGCTGGGTCCATTCTTGTTCCCAGTTTCTGTTGGAGTTATTTTCTCCCCCTCTCTGGTTTCTTTCGGTCTCTCTTTGGAGGGACTGCTTGGGCTCTGTCCTATATGTAATGACCTACTGAAGGAATCCTCTCGTAGTAAGATAGTACAGTTACGTAGGAACTTACCGTAACAGTAGATCTTCGAGAGAGGTTCCTTCAGTAGGTCATATTTTCCTCTCCCTCCCTCCTTCCCCTAATTTTGTTTCTTACACTGGGACTCTAAATCCTGTTGGCTCCTGCTGTCAGGCCTCTTACTGGCTCCAGCGGAAGAACCGGAGGGCGGGTGTGGAGACCGCTCACTATATACGGCCATGCTGATGTTGGGTGGGCGGTCCCCCTTCAGGGATTGCTAGAAAAGTCTGCCATGTGGCCCGACGCCAGGTAGCGCCAGTCCTATATGTAATGACTTACTGAAGGAACCTCTCTCGAAGATCTACTGTTACAGTAAGTTCCTACGTAACTGTACTTTTCTACTCCCATTACTTCCTAGTTCCAAAGAAAACAGGTGGCATGCGCCTTATTCTAGATCTCAGGAAGTTAAACAAGTTAAAAAAAAACCAAAAACTGAGGAAAGAGTAAGTATTGCAAACAACAGTGAAGGGGCCAGAAATAAGACATGATGGGAATGGTGGAGTGCAGTAGCTGTGGAGCAGCAGTCTTCCGGGAGATGTTCTGGAGGATACGGTGTTGTCCCATCTGCAGACACCTCTCTGGGCTGAGGGAGGAGGTTGCTCATCTCCAAGCTGAGTTGGCCAGGATTTGTGGGACCTCCTCTCCCATCCAGGGACAACCAGGGCCACTGCCGTTGCCTCAGAGGTTGCCAAGAAAGAGGAGCGGTTGGACCACAGTGGGCTCAGAGAGGGTGAGGGTGGTGGAACAGAGGTGCATCCCTCCAGTTGTACCTCTCCACAATTCATATGCCATTCTGGCAAAGTGTGGTTACTCTATGGAGGCACCCGCAGTGGAGACCAAGGAGGATGCTGGGAACCTTCACAAATGAGACCCACAGGAGGGTGGCATGGGACCCCACAGGGGAAAAAAACAACTCCTGGTGGGGGACTCCATTGTTAGGAAGGTAGAACTGGGGGAGGAAGGAGAGAGGGAGGTAAGGTGCCTGCCTGATGCCATGGCTTGGTGGGACAGGGAGCGAATCCTCAGGATCACAGGAGCAGCTGCACAGGGGGGAGGGAGCTGGTTGTCATTGTCAACCTAGGGACAAATGACCTGGCTAAGAAAGGGCTCAGAGCAGTACAGGAAGAATTTGTAGGGTTGGGGAGGGGCCTTAGACAAGTAGCACGCTCGGTAACCTTCTCAGAGGTGCTGCCTGTCGCTAGGGTGCTCCACACCATGGGATTCAATCAGTGGTTGAAAAACTGGTGCAGAGCTCAGGGATTTGGCTTCACTGGGGACTGGGTGTCCACCTGGAGTGATGCAGGTCTACACTGGAGTGATGGTCTGCATCTGTCCAGGAGGGGAACCAGGATCCTAAGTGATAGGTTTACATGCTTCATTGGCAAGCATTTAAACTAGCAAAAGGGGGAAGCACTGGAAAGGAGCAGGGAAATCCTACCCCCCCCCCCCAAAAAAAAGTCAGGGTAGTAAGTGAGGTAAACACCAAGTTAGAGATGTCGATAGGGAGAAGGGCAGGGGTAAATGGAGAAAGTGATAAAGGCAATAAGGACAGAGATGGGGCAAAAAAGGTAAGGGCATCAGGAAATGGAGGGTCATGAGTACCAGTGCCCATAGTCGGGGCAACAAGCTCCCTGAATTGGTGGGCTTGATGGAAGAGGGATGCCTGGATATCGTAGCAGTCACAGAAACATGGTACACAGAGAACCATGACTGGGATGTTAACATACCAGGGTACACAACCTACAGAAGAGACAGGGAGGGGAGACGAGGGGGAGGAGTAGCTCTCTATATAAGGGAAGGGATAAAAGCAACTGAACAAAAGAGTAAATAGGGAGGAGAGGGGACACTGTGGGTCACCTTAGAGACTGGAAATGGTACCACAATCTGCACAAGGGTTGTATACAGACCCCCATATCAGGGGGAGGGAATGGACAAGGATATGACAGAAGGCATACTTAGGATGGCAGAGAAAGGGGAAATACTGTTGATGGGAGACCTTAATATGCCAGATGTTAACTGGAGTACATTTGCTGCAGCCACATCCAAGAGCAGGGCCATTCTCAATGCCCTAGAGGTGGCATGGCTCAGACAGACAGTTTTGGAACCCAGTCATGAGGGAGCAATCTTAGACCTCATACTCTCAAATGGGGACAGTGAGAGGATCTCAGATCTAGAAGTGGGTAGCCATCTGGGAACAAGTGACCACCAAACAGTGTGGTTCATGATAAACTCAGCTACAGAGTCGAGCCATACAAAAGTGAGGGTACTGGACTTCAGGAGGGCTAACTTTGGCAAGATGGGAGAGTGCCTTAGAAAAGCACTAGCAAATGGGCTAGAAGGAGGGGTGGAGCAACATAGAAACATAGACTTTGACGGCAGATAAGAACCACTTGGCCCATCTAGTCTGCCCATTTCCCTACCTACAGGATAGGCCGCAGATCCTAGTTAACCAACAGCCTATTTCTTCCTACCCCCCACAAGAATTGCCTTATGTCTGTCCCATGCATTCTTGAATTCTCCCACAGTTTTAGACCCCACAACCTCCTCAGGAAGGCTGTTCCATGCATCCACTGCTCTCTCTGTGAAAAAATACTTCCTCACATTGCCCCTAAACTGCTGCCCCCCCATCTTTAAATTGTGTCCCTTTGTTCTTGCACATCTCTTTCTGAAAGATGCTACCCTCTTGGACTTTGTTGATTCCACTGAGGTACTTAAAAGTTTCTATCATGTCCCCCCTCTCCCTTCTTTCCTCAAGGGTATACATATTAAGCTCCTTTAGTCTCTCCTCGTACGGCTTCTCTTGCAGACCCTGCACCATTTTAGTTGCCCTCCTCTGGACTGCCCTATCCTGTCTATGTCCTTGGAGATGGGGTCTCCAGTACTGGACGCAGTACTCAGATGGGGTCTCACCAACTGTCTGTGCAGAGGGATAACAACTTCCTGTTTTCTGCTGGTGATGCCTCTCCCTGTGCATCCCAGTATACCCCCAGCCCTCCCTACTGCCTTCTCACATTGCTTGCTAACTTTAAGGTCATCTGATATGATTACCCCCAGGTCCCTTTCATCTTTTGTTGTTGTTACTACCCCCCAATTGTGTATTCTTCCCGTGGGTTCTTGTTTCCCAGGTGCATTATTTTGCACTTCTTTGCATTGAATCCTAGCTGCCATACTTCTGACCATTCCTCCAACCTTGCCAAGTCCCTTCTCATCCTTTCCACTCCTCCAACAATGGGGAAATATCAAAACTGCCATCACAGAGGCAACAAGCCTTTGTGTGAAGCAAATAAACAAATCAAAACTAAAGAAAAAGCCACTATGGTTCTCAAAAGAGGTGGCGGGGAAGGTCAGGGAGAAAAACACAGCATTCAGAAAGTATAAGGAAACACAGAAGGAGCAGGACAGAGAGCTTAATGATCTTACTTCGAGAAACAGCTCTTGCAGCAGGTTACACCATCAGGACTGAAGCCGGCAGGCGCCAGAACCCCACGGAAAAATTCTAGCTAGCAGTATCCAGCGGGGGACCGCCCCCGACGTCGGCCCCTCCCCGACATCAGGCATCACATAAAAGGGGGCAGTCCCCCAGCATCCCCATTTCTTTTCCCGCCATCAACTCGCCAGCATCGGCCTCACTGAAGCCTGCCTACTGTTACGACACATGAAATCTTTAAGTAAAATTTAATCCATTTCTGCTTCATCTACTCCTTCTCCCGAAGGACATCCCTCTAAGTGTGCCTGCGGCAAGCAGATCCCCTTTGCAGACCATCATTCCGCCTGTGTCAGGTGTCTGGGCCCAGAGCACGACACCCAGGCCTGCTCAGTTTGCCAACAATTCAATAGCAGGACCCGGATCCGCCACCAAAAGGCCCTTCAGGGATTCCTGCTCGAGAAATTAAAAAAGATGGAGAAAAGACCTTCCTCCAAAGGGGAATCTTCTCATAAGTCTGAGAAGCACTAGGACAAGCATCGGGACTCGGACAGGGTTAAATCCCCAAGCAGGTCCTGAGAGTCCAGGAACAACTCCAGCTCTACCCGTTCCGATAGATCTCCTTCCCGGGCTCGCTCCGAGCCTCCCCTGGTAAAGGTAAGGTCTTCAGGGGGCTCCTCCGCCTCCCTGCACCTGCTCAAGACCTCTCAGGCGTCGGATGCCTCCAAGCCTGTTCCTTTGGACAGGCACAAAAAGTCTTCCTCCAAATCGCGAGGTGCGTCTGACCGATGCCGGGACACCGACTTCAGGTCCGTCTCCCAATCTCCTAAAGCACCTGTAAAGAAGACTTCCGAGCTGATGTCCCTTAAGTGGACGACGGAGTCCAAGAAGGCGTCCGACCCAGCACCCGAAAAACGTCCGACTACTACACTGTCGCCGGTGGACACTGGACGTCAGGGGTCCCTCGACAAAAGGGCTACCGCGCCAGATGACCAGACTGGCGACACGGAGGATGCCTACCCGAAGCAGTTCAGTGCTTCCGGGACCCGGCGCCCGACCCGGCCGGCAGGCCACACCAGCGTCCGACCCCTGACGAGCGGCCCACACCGACGCCAGGTCCGTTGTCAGGTATGAACATCCAGGAGGTGAAGGATTTGTTCACCTTCTGGTTGGAAACCATCATGAAGGACATGATTCCTCCTAAGCCTCAGCCTCCTCCACCTCCTCCTAAGGGTGCCAAAGGTGAGAGACCCCCGACCCCCAAGGAGACAACTCCGCCTCCTCGGGTCCGATCGAGAGACAAGAAACGCCCATCACGCTCTTCCTCAGGGTCCCCGAGCCCAAAACGACCTAGGGGCAGACGTCAGTCATCGGGAGATGACTCCATACCGGATACGTCCGACATCTCCAGGTCTCCATCTCCTTTCAGTCCCCCATCACCAGACCCACGGGACCTTCCAAGGTCACCTCCGGATCATCCCTTCTTTTCAGAAATCATGAGGCACACCCAGGACAATATGGGATGGGAGACTGAAGAACTAGACCCCGAGAGACAACGCCTTGCCCGTTACCTCAGACAGAAAGACCCGAAGCCTGTGGCGGTCCCACCTTTGATGGACACCTTTACAGACGTCACCAAGGCAGCTTGGAAGTGTCCGCATTCCATACCAGCTGTTCCAGAAAAGGCTGACCACCTTTACAGGGCTCCTACGGAGGATAAATATTTGGCACAACCACCCCTGGCTGACTCCCTGGTCATTCCTGCATCTCATGACAGGTCCCAGCTGCCTCAGCATTTGAGCACCCAGCCTCTGGACCAGGAATCTAAGCAATTAGATTCCATGGGAAGACACGTGTATGCGGCTGCTACATGCTCTATTAGGTCTTTGAACTATCTGACACACATGGTGCAATTTCAGAATGCCTTCTGGGATCAGGGCCAAAACCTTCTTAAAGATTTTCCAGATGGCGAAAAGAGGGAAGGGCTGCTAAACCTCCTCCAAACTGGGTCTGACGTGGAGACCCAGGTTCTCCGAGCCGCTTACGACTCAGCCAGGGGAGCAGCTACAGGCGTTTGTCTCCGGAGACACTCATGGCTGAGGGTCTCTGGATTTAACCCGGACATCCAGATGAATCTCCTGGACATCCCTTATAATGGAGCGGTCCTCTTTGGTGAGGAGTCAGATAAGGTCATCAGCAAATTGCAGGATGCTGGGAAGGCAATCAGGACTGTACAAGCCACGTACAGACCAAAATCTGGTTCCTTTCGTAGGAACCAGAATCATTTTGTCGTCCGCCAACAAAGGGAACAGCCACGTTCCAGCCAGCAACCCAGGGGCAACTTTTGCCGTAAGAATCAAGCCAGGTTCCCCTTGGGCCAGGGCCCGAAGCATTCAAAAACAGCCCAGCCTGTGGGGGCCAACACCACCACAGCATGACTCCTTCCCGGCCCCGCCCTCCTCTGGATCAAAGGGTCGAGAAGGTCGGGGTCGCATCTCTCATCACCTTTCAGGATGGCAGAGGATCACCTCCGACCGGTGGGTGTTGCAGTTGGTCGAACGAGGTCACTCTATAGAGTTCATCGACCACCCACCATCCAAACCTCCCCTGCTCTCCTGTTACTCTGGTCAGCATGCTCTGCTTATTCAGCAGGAGATCTTGGCCCTCCTACACAAGGAGGCCATAGAACATGTTCCACTGAACCAGAGAAAAAATGATTACTATTCCCACTTCTTCCTGGTTCCAAAGAAATCAGGGGATTTGCACCCGATTTTGAATCTCTGCGATCTCAACAACTTTGTGCTGTACAAGCATTTCCGCATGGTGACCCTGCCTGGTCTCATTCCCATGCTCAAAGAGGGCGCATGGCTGGCGTCACTGGATATGCAGGGCACTTACCTACATCTCCCAATCGCTCGAGTGCACCGTAGATTTCTGCGCTTCGAGTTTCTGGGACGCCACTACCAGTTCCGAGCCCTCCCCTTCAGACTGTCTTCGGCACCTCAGGTGTTCACGAAGTGTATGGCAGCAGCTCTCTGGAGAGGGGGCCACTACGTGTTTCCGTACCTAGATGACTGGCACCTCATAGCACCCTCACGAGAGGCCCTGATATCCGCAATACAGGATACCTGTTCCCTCTTCCTATCGCTGGGCATCACCATCAATCAGGAGAAGTCGTACCTTGTTCTGTCTCAGAACTTGCACTTTATAGGAGCGGTTCTGGACACAATTCAAGGAAGGGCATTCCTTCCCCAGGACAGGGTATGGAATGCATCAGATCCCTCATAAAGGAGATAAAGGAAAGAAGACAGTACTGGCCTGGACCGTTCTTTGCCTGCTCGGGCACATGGCAGCTGCCATTGCAACAGTTCCCCTAGCTCGACTCCATATATGGGTCACCTAGTGGATGTTGTGGGCGCAATGGGACCAGAAGCAAGATCATCTGCAGCATCAAGTCCGGATCATGAATGCTGTCATCCAAGACTGGAATTGGTGGCTTGTCCCAGACCACCTTTTGATGGGAGTCCCCTTCATTGCGCCACCTCCTTCAGTGACTCTCTCCACGGAGGCCTCTGGGTCCGGATGAGGAGCTCACCTCAGCGGGGTCAGGACTCAAGGCTCCTGGTGACATACCTCTCAACCTCCCTCATCACAAATTAGGGACAAGGCTTAAAATGATCGAGACAAGTGACCAAAATCAGGGACACATCTGAAAAAAAATAGTAATATTAGATCTTACTTCGAGAGGGCTCTTGCAGTAGGTAATTACATATAGGACTGACGGCAGCAGGCGGCAGGACCCCAGAAAATTTCTAGCTAGCAGTCCTGGCGAGGACCTCCCGATCAGGTGACTGGTGTCAGGAGGCGTCGGTATAAAGGGCGGTCCGGATGTCACCCTTCAATTCTTTCCATGATTAGCTCTTGCAGCACCTCGCTTAGAAAAGTTCGTGGCTTAATCAGCCCTACCTTGATGGGTTTTTAAAAAAATCTTTGTTTTTCGACTAACGTCGGTACTAACATCGGTGTATGTCATCCCTACACCCTCGAGCACAAGAACAAGTGCGATTAGATGCGGCGTAACTACTGCAGAGGATGGCCACTCCCTGTGCCTGTTCTGCCTAGGCCCTGATCATCAGGTTAGAAGTGCCAGCATTGCCTTAGCTTTATTGCGACTACCGAAAAAGATGGCAGCAATCCCTGGAGGCCCATATTCTTAAGAAAAATGAGGCTCTATGGAGAAGGAGCTTAAAAAGCTAAGGCAGGCGTCCACTTCCCCCGAAGACCATTGAAAGAAGGACAAGGAAAGGCACCGGGACAAAGGCTCCTCCACCGCGTCTCCCTCGGGAGTCGCGGGCACACAGGTAACATCCCCTCCGGGGGATCGCTCCTCGACGGCCGCCTCGGAGGTTTCTGAGATGGCGTTGGCCCGCCCGTCTGGCTCGCGCTTGGGCCTTTCGGGTGCCTCCGGGCAGTTGGAGGCCTCCACCCCTGGTTCGGCCACAGGCTCGCGGCCTACCATCGTGGGCGACTCTGGTAAGCCAGGTGTAGGCTCCTCTGACGTCTGCCCGGAGAGAGCTGGTAAGATGTCTGACCCTCTGGGGCGACGCGCGGCTTCTTCCCCACCGGACTAGGCCGATCTCTCCTCTTGACCTGTCTCCGGTGATGGCTTTTGTAAGTCGGACGTCGGCTCTTCTGGCGCCCGCCGCGAGCGCGCCTCTGCGCCTCACGTCGGCTCGTCTGACGTCCGGCCGGCAAGGGAACCGACGGGACCCCCCAATATCCGTCGTTCCAGGTTCACCGCAGCCGCCGCTGCCGTCTGAGAGACCAGAGTCCCCCAACCTAAACCGAGGACTTTCCCCTCTGTCCCTAGGCGAAGCTGTGGATTTTGCCTCCGCCAGTCCTTCCCTCCATCTGGGCGGCGGATCTGGCGTCGGCTCCCGGACGTCGGTACCTCCGGCGTCCGGGCCTCGCCCGTCGGCCCTGACGTCGGCCCTTACCGACTCAGGGAGATTTCCTGCTCCCATTGGGACCTCGGGCTTTCCGCTCACGGACCCGCCGTGAGGTTCCCAGCCAAACCGTCTGCTCAGGCAGCCTCCCGGCTTCCAGGCTGACATCCGCCCGTCTTATTCGGCAGCCGGTGTGCCAGGGAGCGCCGTATCTGGCACCGCAGTACTCAATGCCAGGCTTCCCAACGGCGCAGTACTCGACGCCTCAATACCCGACGCCAGGTTACCCGCAGCCAGGTTTTGGATACGCTCCATATGGGTATAGCCCATATTCTTATCCCCCGCCTCCTCCTCCACCGTCCTCGCGGCCACCGGTGGACCTGCAGGAGACTCTGGCCTCCTGGTGGGCTGAGGCCAAGGCTCAGCTCACCAAAGAGGTCGAGAGCCGCCTTCCAGTGACAGTGCCATCCCAGGTTCCTGTACGCCTCAGGCGGCACACTCCCTCACCACCTCCGGACTCTAGGGTTCTTCCGTCTGGATCCAGAGAGGGGCAGGACACGCGTCCCCGGGAACTCCCCAAGGGACCCATTCCTCCCCCAGGTCGGGAAAGGGAGTCTTACTCTTCTTCTTCATCCTCCTCTTCACTCTCGGACTCTTCTGACGGCTGCTCCGAGAGAGACGACGAGCCTCGCTCTCCGTCGAAGCCCCAGACAAGGACTCCTCCAAAGTCTCCAGAGGATCCTTCTTTTACGGAGTTGCTTAGAAAAATCTAGGAGGTTCATCAGTGGCACTCTTTGGAACCAGATCCTCAGCGTCTGAAACTCGCTGAACATCTGGATCTGCCTGTGACAGCTCCTACATTAGTGCCACCCTGGATAGAGCCTTACACCAACCTTGTGACCACGATATGGAAACAACCGTCGGCCTTAGCCCCACTTCCTAGGAAGTTGAACAGGCTATATCAGGCTCCAGAGAGTGTTGATTTCCTGGATTCTCACCCTCGTGCCAACTCGGTCGTGATTAGCGCCGCTCGCGGCCGGTCGACGAACCCAAAACATCTTAGCTCGTCACCTCATGATAAGGAATATCGCCTTCTGGACCAGTACGGGAGAAAGATTTACATTTCCTCCACACTGGGGATTAGGACCCTGAACTATGTCAGCCACATGGGGGACTACCAGAAGGCCATCCTTACTCAGGTGGAAGCCAAGCTGGACTCCTTGCCTGACTCCCAAGTCAAACAGGAGTTGGCTAATTTCATCCGCTCTGCGTGTTCAGCCAGTCGCCACATGCTACCTGCGACATACAACGCAGTGGACACTGCTGGGCGGAGCTCAGCTTTTGCCGTAGGCCTACGGTGTCATGCTTGGCTCCGCGTGTCAGGTCTGGTCCCGGAGGTGCAATCTGCTATTCAGGAAGCACCTTTCCGGGGGTTGGTACTTTTCCGGGGTGATGTCAAGGACATCATTACCGATTTGCAAGAAGGGGATGGCTCTGAAATCAGCTGATTCCATGTACCATCCCATCAGCAGCAGCGCTGTCCCTTCGGAGCGGAATCGGCCAAAACCCCAGGAAGGCGGCCACAAGCGTCAGGCTCCCTGGCTGCTGCCCCCCCCAAAAAGCAGCTGGTGCTTCCGCGGCGCTGCCTCACACCACCTGATTCCTTCCCTCTCCCACTGCCTCCAGACTCCCCAGAGGAACCAGTAGGAGGGAGGTTTTCCCTCCACCTTCTGGGATGGGAGAGGATAACCACGGATTCTTGGGTGCTTCAGCTCATAGCAGAAGGACACTCCATAGAGTTTCTTCAGAAACCACCCCGCCACCCCCCTCTGAAGTCGTTGTATTCACAGGAACACCTTCCTTTGGTCCAGGAGGAAATCTCAGCTCTTCTGCTGAAGCAAGCGATAGAGCCCGTCCCCCTTCATCTTCAGGGGACGGGTTACTATTCCCATTTCTTCCTGTTCCCAAAGAAGACGGGAGATCTCAGACCGATTTTAGATCTCAGTTCCCTGAATCTTTATGTAGAGTACAAAAGGTTCAAGATGCTGTCTCTGCAGAGCCTTCTGCTCCTCCTCCGGCCGGGTCAATGGCTTTGTGCCCTGGATATGCAGGATGCTTATCTGCACATTCCCATTCGCCCATCTCATCGCAGATACCTTCGTTTTGCGCTCCAAGGGGACCACTACCAGTTCAAGGTGCTCCCGTTTGGTCTATCCTCGGCCCCCGGGTATTTACCAAATGCCTGGCAGTGGTGGCGGCCACCTGCGTACCAAGGGAGTACAGGTGTTCCCTTACCTGGACGACTGGCTCCTGGCAGCCTCGTCCAGGGAGGAACTCCTGCGTTTCCTCTTCCTCACCCAGCAGGTTTTGCCCCTGGGTATTACCATCAACCATTCAAGTCTCATCTGGACCTTCCCAGAGGCTACAATTTTTGAGGCGTCCTCGATCGACCATGGGCAAGGCCTTCCTGCCTCGGACAGGGTGGCCTCCTTCAGAACACAGATAAGTCTGTTATCCGATTGCAGGATGGTCTTGGCGAGGTCGGTCCTTCGCCTTCTCGGGCTCATGGCGGCTGCTATCCCGATGGTCCCTCACGCTCGACTCCACATGAGGATCTCTCAGTGGACTTTACGCTCTCAGTGGGATCAACTAGTGGACGACCTAGATCGCTCAGTTCTGATCTCATCACCGATGATGCGAAACTTACAATGGTGGATGGTTCGAGAGAACCTGTTTTGGGGTTTTTTCTTTCTTTCATCCTCCCCCTCCCAGACTCTAACCACAGACGCCTCAGGGGAAGGTTGGGGAGCCCATCTAGGCCCTCCTCGGACCCAGGGCTCCTGGTCCAGGCTAGAACAAGCTCTCCACATCAATGTGCTCGAGCTTCAGGCAGTGTTGTATGCTCTCCAAGCCCTTCAGCAATACATCCTTCCCAGCCACCTAGCCATCCAGACGGACAACATGTGCGTAGTGTGGTATATCAACAAGCAGGGAGTAACTCGGTCCTACCATCTATGCAGGGAGGCAATGAGGGTTTGGGATTGGGCAACACAACACGACCTTCACCTCACGGCGATTCGTGTTCCAGGAGTCGACAACACCCTGGCAGACAAGCTAAGTCGCTTTTCTGCTCTGACTCACGAGTGGGAACTGGACCAAGGGGTCCTAGACAATATCTTCCAACTTTGGGGAATACCACAGGTCGACCTGTTCGCATCTCCCCAAAACGCAAAACTTCCCACCTTCTGTTCGCTCATTCCAGAGCGAGGTGCTTTCTGGAACGACGCTCTGTCTCTAGACTGGAAGGACAGGTTCGTCTATGCCTTTCCCCCAGTTCCTCTTATCCCATAAGTCTTGTAGAAACTAGCTTTAGAAGGAGCAAGAATGATTCTGATCGCTCCTTTCTGGCCCAGGCAAATCTGGTTCTCTCTTCTACAACAATATTCAGAGGATCCTCCTCTTCCTCTATCTCGAGGTTTGTTGACCCAGGATCAGGGGACCCTGGTCCATCCAGGCCTCAAATCCCTTCAACTGCATGCATGGCTCCTGCAGACCTAGCCCAATCCCGGTTTGGTGTCTCCCCCAAAGTGGCGGAGATTTTAGTGGAGGCCAGAAAACCCTCCACCAGATCCACTTATGCCATGAAGTGGAAAAAATTCACTATTTGGGTTGCCTCCAAGAACGTGGAACCTTTCTCCTTTTCAGCGGGGCTTCTGCTGGAGTATCTACGTCATCTGTTCGACCTGGGTCTCAGCCATTCCTCTTTGAAGGTACACATGGCGGCCATCTCGGCCTATCATGTTCCCTTGCAAACAGGGCTTTTGCTCAACTGGAGGTCTCCAAGACCTTTCTCAGAGGGGTTCTCCATCTGAGGCCCCCCCCCTTTGGGACTTGAATTTTGTTCTTGAGAAACTTACCCTTCCTCCCTTCGAACCTGCAGCCTCTGCAGATTTGAAGTTTCTTTCATGGAAGACACTCTTCTTGGTGGCCATTACTTTGGCTCGAAGAATCTCCGAGCTCCAATCCCTGATGTGTAAAATCCCTTTCTTGATTTTTCACAAGGAACGAGTTGCTCTTCGCATGAATCCTAAGTTTCTACCTAAAGTAGTAGCAGAGTCTACCTTAAATCAGTCCATAGAGCTACCTGCCTTTTTTACGCAGTACTCTAATCAAGGGGAATATTTACTCCATACTATGGATGTTCACCAGATTCTGTGATACTACACCAACAGGACAAAGGATCTCAGAAAGACTGATCAGTTGTTCGTCTCTTTTGCTCAAAAAAGGGAAGGCAATGCTGTTGCTAAGCAACGCCTGTCTAAGTGGTTGGCTCATTGCATCACTTTCTGTTACGACAAATACCACAAGACCTTCCCGGGTCAAGTCAGAGGCCACTCCACAAGAGGAATAGCTGCCTCTGCAGCTTGTTTCAAGAATGTGTCTGTGGCAGACATATGCGCTGCCGCCACCTGGACTTCCGTCCATACCTTTACGAAACACTACAGTTTGGATATTGCCTCTCGCCGTAGAGCAGGCTTTGGGCTAGCTGTTTTGCAAGGCCTCCTGACTTGAGGCTTGCATGGCTAAAGCTACTTCTTGGAGTAGTTTCCTCCTCCCAGTGCCTTTCTTTGTTCCAGACTGCTTGGGATTCAGTCCTATATGTAATTACCCACCTAAGATAGTACAGTTACGTAAGAACTTACCATAACTGTAGATCTTCGAGAGAGGCTCTTGCAGTAGGTAATACCTTCCTGCCCTCCATCCCCCTAGGCTTTTTCAGCTCCTTCTCCTTTTCCATATAGTGAAATATCCGCTCCTCTCTCGTCCAGCCTCTTTCGGCCTGTGGCGGGAAAGAACTGGAAGGCGGGCGTCCAGGGACCGCCCCTTTATACCGTCGTCTCCTGATGCCGGTCACCTGATGTGGGGGCGGTCCCTCGCCAGGGACTGCTAGCTAGAAATTTTTCCGTGGGGTCCTGTCGCCTGCTGGCGTCAGTCCTATATGTAATTACCTACTGCAAGAGCCTCTCTCGAAGATCTACTGTTACAGTAAGTTCTTACGTAACTGTACTTTCCAGAAGCTGTGTACAACGTGCTTCTTGGTGTGAATAGCATTTTCTTAATAAGAACTAGACTATTACACTAATGGCTGACATTATTTTGTGATTCAAATCCCTACCCTTCAGTGACAGAAATTCAAAATTTAGGAGGGACAGAGGACATTTCTGAGTCAAAATCAGGGATATCCCTGAAAATCAGGGACAGTTGAGAGGTATGTCTGGTCGTCTTTAGAGTCCCAACTTCACATAAACATTCTGGAGATGAGAGCCGTCCTGTATGCCCTACAGGCATTCCAGACGGAGATTCCTCCGGGTACTCTTCTGGTACAAACAGACAATACCGCGGTGATGTACTATGTCAACAAACAAGGAGGCACTCATTCATACCCCCTTTGCAGGGAGGCTCAAAGGGTTTGGAATTGGGTATTGTAACATGGCGCGCATATCACTGCAGTACATGTTCCCGATGTGGACAACACTATTACGGACAGCCTAAGCCGATCACAGTCCAGGGTCCATGAATGGGAACTGTATCAGGATGTTGTAGAGGACCTGTTCCACAGATGGGGGACACCAGAATTAGACCTCTTCGCGTCCCCATTCAACGCAAAACTGCCCAATTTCTGCTCGCTAGATCCAGGGCCTGGTGTTTTCTGGTGAGACGCGTTGTCCCTCTCTTGGACAGGCAGGTTCCTCTATGCTTCCCTGGCCTTTCCTTTGATCCAGAGGGTTCTTCTGAAGCTCTGTCAAGAGCAAGCGTGCCTTATTCTAGTAGCACCCTTTTGGCCGAGGCAGAATTGCTTCCCTCTCTTACATCAGCTGGCCCAGGAACCTCCGGTGCCTCTTCCATTTTGCTCTCACCTTCTGTCCCAGGAGACAGGCTCCTTGGTCCATCCCGATCTTCGGTGTCTAAACCTGCATGCCTGGCTCCTTAGGACATAGCAGTCCTGAGATACGGGGTCTCTCAGGAAGTTGCAGACGTTCTGGTGGCAGCCAGAAAACCCTCTACTCATGCCACTTACTCCATGAAGTGGCGTAAATTTTGTATTTGGGATCAGGCTCGAGCATTGACCCCATTGGAGTGTTCTGTAAGGTCTGTTTTAGACTACCTCCTATCCCTCTATGAGGCAGGACTTGCCTATTCCTCCATTAAGGTCCATCTATGTGCTATTTCAGCTTACCATTCCCCGTTAGGTCACAGGTCTCTAGCTCAGCTAGAGGCTTCTCGCACCTTTGCGATCCTGCACTGAGACCTCCCATCAAGACCCGTTCCACCTTGGGATCTTCCTTTTGTTCTAGAGCAGCTTACGCTGCCTCCTTTTGAACCAGCCATGGATTGCGAGCTGCATCTCCTTGCTTGGAAGACACTCCTTTTAGTTGCTGTTACTTCTGCCAGAAGAGTTTCTGAGCTTCATGCACTCACGTGCAAGGATCCTTATTTGTTTTTTCACAAGGACAGGGTGTCCTTAAGAACAAATCCTAAGTTCCTTCCCAAGGTGGTCTCTGCTGTCACACTAAACCAGGATATAGACCTACTGGTGTATTACCCGAATCATGGTAACAGGGGGGAAGCCCTGTTGCACACTTTGGATGTGCATGGGTGCCTCAGATATTATCTAATCAGAACCAAAACCCATCGTAAATCGGACCAGCTCTTTGTTTCTTATGCTCTGAGGATGATCGGTGTTCCTGTTTCTAAACAGTCACTTTCTAGATGGCTGGTAAAGTGCATCATGTTATGTTATCAGAAGCGCAATAAACCCTTACCGTGGCCGGTGAAGGGTCATTCTGCTAGGGGGGTGGCTACCTCCTTTGCTGTGCTTAAAAATGTCTCCACTTCAGCCATCTGTGCAGCAGCAAACTGGAGCACTGTACACACATTCATCAGGCACTACAGTTTGGATATTGCCTCTAGGCGCAGAACTGGTTTCAGCTTGGCGGTCCTTCAGGGACTTTTGTCCTGAAGCTTGGAGCATTCCTCCTGTCCTCCTCCCGATACCAACTTGGTCTCTTACTGCTTGGGAATCGGTCCTAATGGTGTAACCTGCTACAAGAGCTGTTACTTGAAGTAAGATGGTACAGTTACGTAAGAACTTACCGTAACAGTAGATCTTCGAGAACAGCTCTTGCAGCAGGTAGTTTCCCTCCCACCTTCCCCTCTGGAGGTAGAGTCTTCTGACCTAATTCTTCGGCTACAGCGTCTTATGATGCCTTCTACGAACCTTCCTTTGGAAGCAGATCCTCGGTCTCCCCTTCAGATGTGACACTTGAGCCAGGAGTCTCCGGCGGGGGAACTGGGGATGCTTGGGGACCGCCCCCTTTTATGTGATGCCTGATGTCGGGGAGGGCTAGAATTTTTCCATGGCGTCCTGGCGCCTGCCGGCTTCAGTCCTAATGGTGTTACCTGCTGCAAGAGCTGCTCTCGAAGATCTACTGTTACGGTAAGTTCTTACGTAACTGTACTTTTACGGATAAAAGGGGTGTGAGGAAGGGTCTGCCTTTGCAAGTCTGACAGAACCATTAATCCCCTTCAGACGTTGGTCGATAACCTCTTAACTGGCGAGATCCTTGCTCCCTTGTCTTCAATCCCACAAGGGTTTTGAAACTCTCAAACCAGTGGTCTTCCAATTTATTGTGGCAGACAGCCCTCTCTTCCCCCTTTATCCCTTACTCCATCTCTTCGGTCTTTCTTCCTTCTATCTTTTGCCTTCTTCTTTACATGAGACCACCCAAGGATTGAGGCCCTATGGCCACTTAGGGTAGGGTTCTTCTCCTGTTCTCTAATCGGCGTATACCTTTTTCAGTGTACGTCCTTTCCTTTTTCTATCCTTTGGCTCTCTTGCCTCACCTTCTTTCTCTGGAACCTGATTTCCGGCATCTCTGGCCTAACAGAACTGGGATATGGCGCCTAACAGCCAACCCGCATGCTCCACGGAGAGCTTCAGCCTCGTAGGAGGCGCCGATGGCGCCGACTCCTCCCCTCCAAAAAAGCTCTCATGGCGAGCAGTAATGAATGGTGAAGATACAAGAGAAGATCAGGAATTACGGTAGGTACATAATTTTCATTTTTTGCTTCCACCATCCTGGCCATCAGGGCCATCAACTGCCTGGCCATGTGGCCCATATGATTCAGTATCAGAACTCAGTATCAGAATGCCCTCTAGGACCAAGCCAGGGACCTAGTTCAGGCCTTGCCTGATGACCCATCTAGAACTGAGCCCAGCTCCTTAAGGCAGACATCGATGTGGGCAACCACGTCCTTTGAACCACATATGATGCTGTGGACGCCTCAGGCAAGGGAGCAGCAGCAGGTGTCTGCCTCCAGCGCCATTCCTGGCTTCAGGTGTGCGGCTTTGCTTCTGATGTTAAATCCAGCATTTTGGATGCCCCCTTTCGGGGAGCCGTCTTGTTTGGAGGGGATTTCCAGGATCTCATTTCCTCCCACCCAAGAGTCGGACCTTGCCCTCCCGTCCTTTCAGTCAATATACCATACCCAGCCTAAGACTGGTTAGATGCTTCCTTTTTGCCCCTCCTTTCGCAAGCAGACCTGCCCACCCGCCAAAGGTCAGGGCAAATGCAAAGCGGTGTCAGCCCCCTTTTTAGCTGCCACCAGAGCACCTCAGACCCCAGCGGTCACCCTCTGAGCACCCACCCCTACTGCCTGACTCCTTGACCAACACCCCACCCCCCCGAGTGGGTTTCTGGGGGAGGCTGTCAGGGTTCGGTTCTCCCTTCACCTCGACAGGTGGCAGAGCATTACCTCGGATAACTAGGTCCTGCAGATCATAGAACATGGCCACACGCTGGAACTTCTCGGGTGGCCCCCAGAAAATCCTGCAGGATTCTCTGTCTTAACCCCCCAACCATCTCACGTCTCTCATCTGGGAGAAAATGCTTGTCCCTCCGGCTCAGTGGAGCAGGGGATTCTACCCCCACTTCTTCCTCATCCTAAAAAATATGGGGGGATCAATGGGCCATCCTGGATCTGAGTCTGTTGAACTTCTACATAGAGTACAGATGCTTCTGGATGATCACCTTTCAGGGGTTGTTGCTCCCTCCTGCACCAGGGAGACTGTCTCTCTTCTCTGGACATGCAAGCTGCATAATTACATATAAATATTTTTTCTTCTCATTGGCGTTTCCTCCACTTTCATTTCCATGGAGACCATTTCCAAGTCAGGGCCCTCCCTTTTGGCCTCTCCTCAGCCCCCAGGGTCTTTATCAAGTGCCTGGAAGCAGTAGTGGCTTCTACATATTCCCTGACCTGGACAATTGGCTGTTGGTGGGCCCCTTCAGGGACCATCTTGTCCAGACTCTGGAGTTCACCTTCTGCCTCTTCCAGGCCTTGGGTATTACCATCAATCAGCCGAAGTCCTGTTTGTTTCCTTGTCAGCGCCTCTAGTATATCGGGGTTGTTCTGGATACTGCCCCGGGCATGGCCTTCTTGCCAATGGACAGGGTGGTGCATTTGATGGCCCAGGCCCTCCTGGTCTCCTCCAGTCACCAGGTCCTTGCCAGGTTTTTCCTGCAACTCTTGGGTCACATGGCCACAGACATTGCCATGGTTTCCCTCGCCTGCCTTCACATGTGGATACCTCAGTGGACATTGAGTTTAGTGGGATAAATGCATGGACAACCTGGACCAGTTGATCGTGGTCTCCGACCTTGTCAAGAGAGTCCTGTCGTGGTGGCTAGATCTGGCCAACCTGCTTCAAGGGATCTCCTTTCAGATCCCAACCCCTCGTCAGATTCTCACGACGGACGCCCCGGGTCTAGTCTGTGGAGCACATTTGGACACTCACCAGACTCAAGGCACTTGGACAGAAGTTTAACAGGGTCTCCACATCAACGTCCTGGAGATGCAAGGAGTTCTATATGTTCTGCAGGCCTTCCAGACTAATAACCTCCCCAGTAAGCTGTTGCTGCAGACGGACAACATGTGTGTGGTGTATTACATCAACAAGCAGGGGGAGTACTCACTCTTACCCCCTGTATCGGGATGAGGGTTTGATATTGCGCCATCAAGCACAGTCTGGAGCTCTTGGCCATACATGTTCCAGGTGTCCAAAATGTCCTGACGGACAGTCTCAGCTGCTCCCAGTCACAGGCTCACGAGTGGGAGCTTCTGACCCCAGTGGTTGAAGATCTATGCAACAGATGGGATCAGCCAGAGCCGGACCTTTTTCGGTCCACACTCAACACAAAACTGCCTCTTTTTTGCCTGCTCGATCCCGGTCCTGGAGTTTTTTTGGCGAGACACATTGTCCCTCTCCTGGAAGAGGAGCTTTCTGTATGCCTTTCCGCTCCTTCAGAGGATTCTGCTAAAGCTCCAGTTGGAGGGGGTAGAGATGTTTCTCATTTCCCTCTTCTGGCCATGTCAGATTTGGTTCCCCTTGCTGCGGCAGCTGATGGTGGAACCTCCAGTGCCCTTCCCCCTCTGCACAGGCTTGCTTTCCCAGGACCAGGGTAGCTTGGTCTATCTGGATCTCAAGTCTCTGCATCTCCATGTGTGGCTCCTGCAGACTTAGCCATCACCCGCATGGACTTTCCCCTAGGGTCGCTGATGTTCTGGTGGCTGCTAGAAAGCCCTCCATTAGGGCCACTTACACCATGAAATGGGAGCGCTTCTCCCTTTGAGCTACGTTGTGCTGGCTGGACCCCTTCACCTGTCTGGTGAATCAGGTGCTGGAGTACCTTCTCTCCCTTTCAGATTCGGGTTTGGGGTACTCTTCACTCAAGATGCATCTTTCTGCCATCTCTGTGTACCATGCGCCTATCGAGGGCAGGGCCGTGGCTCAACTTGAGGTGTCTTGCATCTTTCTGTGGGGCATTTTGCATCTAAAACCTCCCATTCGGGACCCAGTCCCTCCATGGGACCATAATTTTATGTTGGAGAAACTCACATTTCCTCCTCCTGAACCGACCGTGAGTTGCAAGTTGTGCTTTCTGTCATGGGAAGCACTCTTTTTAATGCTGTTATTTCTGCTTGAATGATTTCCGAGCTTCAGCCTCTTATGTGTCAGGAGCCTTATTTGTTTTTTCACAAAGACAGGATGTCTTTGCATACGAATCATAAATTTCATCCTAAGGTGGTGTCGGAGTTTACTTTGAGCCAGTCCATTTACCTACCTGTTTGTTATCCTGAGTATTCTAATCTGGGGGAGGCTTTGTACCATACTTTGGATGTATGTATAATCTTACGATACTATACACACTGGACCAAGACTTTGAGGAAGTCTGACTAGTTGCTTGTTTCGTTCACCCCACCAAGAGAGGGCGCTCCGGTTTCCAAACAGTGTTTGCCTAAGTGATTAGCAAATTGCATTGTTTATTGCTACCGTAAGTACAAGAAGAACCTTCTGGGAGCGGTTAAGGGCCATTCCTCCAGGGGTATGGCCACCTTCACAGCTTATTTCCGGAATGTTTCTGCTGCAGACATTAGTGCAGCTGCCACCTGGAGTTCTGTCCATACCTTCACTAAGCATTACAGTCTGGACATTGCTCCTAGGTGCAGGGTCAATTTTAGGCTCGCCGTTCTGCAGGGTCTTTTTTCTTAGGCCATTGGCTGCTGTCTAACCTCCTCCCGGTGCTGCTTCCTTTTCTCTACTGGAACTGCTTGGGACTCATTCCTACCAGTGTTGGCCTGCTGCAAGAGCCTTACTAGAAGTAAGATAGTACAGTTACATAAGAGCGTACCATAACAGTAGATCTTCAAGAGGAGCTCTTGCAGCAGGCCTTTTTCCCCTCACTCCTTCCCCCTTCTTTTTCTCTGCTATATTCATTTTCCATTTGCATGGGTTTTCTGCTTCCCTTTTCCTTCTTGGCTTTGATGAACTTCCTTGGTTCGTCTTTCGCTGCCTGCTCTGGGTCTCCAGCAGAACTGAGGAGGGTGTGGGGGACTGCCCACCTGTACAGAATAGGTCAATGTCAGAGGGTGATGTCGGCGGTCCTCCGTGGTGGACTGCTAGATAGAAAGTTTTCTTTGTGGTCCTGGCACCTGGTGACTTGGTCTCACTGGTGTTGGCCTGCTGCAAGAGCTCCTCTTGAAGGTCTGCTGTTACGGTAAGTTCTTACGTAACTGTACTTTCCACTCCTCACTCCCACACAAATCATTATGATCGATGCCTCGGGTTCAGGCTGGGGTGCACATCTGGAGCACTGTCAAACACCAGATGCCATCCTATACAGATTTACAAGCATTTCAGTCATCTCTGACTCGGGGACCTCTGCTGATCCAGATAGACAATATCAGTGTGGTCCCACTACATAAAACAAAGAAGGGGATACTTGTGCTTATCCCCTATGCCGGGAAGCAATGGGGCTATGGTACTGGGTGCTGGATCATGGTATAGATCTGTCAGCTGTGCATCTCCCTGGTGCTTAAAATGTGTTGGCAGACGAGCTAAGCAAGTCACCATCCCAGATGCATGAATGTGAGCTGATGACTTCCGTAATCAACGACGTCTTCAAAAAGTGGGGTCATCCCGCGAGTTGGGTCTTTTCACGTCCTCACACAGTGCAGAATTGCCACACTTCTGCTCTCTCACTCCAGGGCTTGGAGTTTTCTGGCAAACTGCATTGTCCCCCTCTTGGAAAGGGAAGTTTCTGTATGCATTCCCTCCAGTCCCACTGATACAAATGCTGTTACTCTAACTGAAGATAGAGGATGCCACCTTCATCCTTATTGCTGCTCTGTGGCCATCTCAGGGTTGTTTCCCACTTCTGCAACAGTTTGTAGTGGAACCTTTAATACCCTTGTTGTTGTGTCGAAACCTGCTATCACAGAACAAGGGATCACTGACTCATTCGGGCTTCAAGTCCTTACATCTTCATGCATGGCTCCTGAAGACATAGCCATTGCACGTTTTGGGGTTTCAGCTAAAAGTTGCTGACATGCTACTAGCAGCCAGAAAGTCTTCTACTAAGGAACACCAATATTCACTGAAATGGAAGCAGTTCACATTATGGGCAGCATTGAAACATCTAGACCCCTTCACATGTCTGGTACATGAAGTATTAGAATATTTGCTATCATTATCAGACTCTGGTCTTCAATATTCTTCCCTCAAGGTGCATCTAGCCAGCTACTGGTAGTTTCGTATGTTCATATGTAACTAAGGAGAGATTGGGCCACTCACTGTTATATGCATGCTGACATGTGACTTTGACATGGGCTACCCCAGCTAGCAAAAGTTTCTGTGTGGTCCTAGTGCCTGATGTTCAAAAGGTGTGGCCTGAGGTAAGAGATTTTCTCGAATATCTACTGTTTCAGTGAGTACATAACCGTTCATTTCTCTTCCTGAATAGCCCTTTCCCTGAGCTCAGCTAGCGCAGCAGTACCACTACAGCTTACCATTTAGATTACCCATGTTCGCACCCTGAGCCTAGGATGTGTGCTGCCCTCCGAGGACGGGAGTGTCTGTCATCTGTCTTGGATGCCTCATGCCTTGGGGAATAATGGAGGACACCACCTTACATTGCATGACAGCTCTCTAGTATCGTGCAGGAAGGAATAAGTGGTCCCTCTGAAGCAGCCTTACGGTGGCGCACAGTGCTCGCCTAGAGAGTGATGCAGAGGTGTTACACACCCAGAGTGGTGCTAGCAGGGGAATTCTGAAAGTGTAGTGCAGGGCTCACCCACTCTTCTGACGGCCCCGATAGGCATTCTGTCAGGTCGATTCTCAGGATCATGCCTAGGGAGGGATAAAGAAGGGCTTAATGGGGAGGGGGAAACAGTAGCCCCGGGTAAATGGGGCTGCCCCACACTACAGGAGAGCCCTACCGCCTCCTCCCAGCTCACCAGCTTCTTGTCCCAGACCTTGACTGTTGTGCGAAGTATCCTTCTCCTGACTTGGGGAAACTGGAGGTCCCATCTAAAGAGGACAAGCTGTAAGTTGCATCTGGGACTCCAGAGAATATGTAGATCCAGAGGGTTGAGGCAGGTTGTACCTTCAGAGGATTCCTAAGGTGGGTAGGAGGAGGGCTTGGGTAGGGGGAAGGTGGATCTGTACATATTTTCACACTTTAAGGGATGCAATTTATGGCCTGAGAATGTCAGAGTGGCCTTTCTTCATTTTTCTTTATTTTTGTATTTTTTCTTTTCTTGGCTTTTTGGTTTGGTACAAAAAGGGGTGTAGTCAGTTGGGCAGTTGATGCTAATGCACACTGCCATGCTCTTGTCCTGATGTCATGGCCCCATGTTTCTGCATCAGCTGCTCCAAAGAGCTTCTCCCACTAGGTCCTTTTGCCTGTGGCTCCAAGACCAAAAAAATGTGGCTCTATAGGGCAGATATTTTTGAAGATCAAGAGTTAAGGTAAGTAACTTTCTTCTTTCAGCCTTTTTAGTTGCTACTTGCTCTTTACTGTTTAATTTAACATAATGTTCTCTGTTCTACATATATTCGAGCAATCAGAATGGCATTTGTTGCTCTGGGAAAGGATTTTGTGCCAAGTTCTGTCCTTATAGTTTTCAGGCCAGATTGATTTGAACTGTTCCCCTTCTTTTTATTATCAGATCATTTGCACAGTGTTCCTATAACTCAGATGGGTAACTACCAGGAATTCTTGAAGCACATACCTTCCCCGCTCCGGGAGCTTGACCCTGACCAGCCTAAACGACTGCATACTTTTGGAAACCCTTTTAAATTGGACAAGAAGGTAAATTTGTGTTATGTATGGATGGTGATTAGAGTGAAATAGATTTCAAACGGCTGTTGAGGTGTATACTTGGAGGGGTAGGCACCTATCTTGTGGTATGATTGTGCACATTCTTTTTTTTTGGGTGGGGGGGAGTTGTTGATAAAATATTAAAGAACTATCTTGTACTATGATTGGAGAAATCCAGCCACATGACTATAAATTTATTACAGCATATGGTAACTGCACAGGTCTGTGAAAAGGTTAGAGTCTGGGGCATTATTATTCATTTATAAGCAAAATAATGTACTTCAGAAACACGGATTTTGTAAGGAATGGCACATACCCTCTGGATGCTGGGTCCCTTGGTGAGCAATTTATCATTATTTTGCTGTCTTTTAGCCCGTGGCATATTATCTCCGCCTTTACTTTTGACTTCAGTTACCAGCTGCTTCCCTGACCACCTCCGGTGCGGTTTACCTCTTGGGAAACCGCTGCCATGACAGGTCCACTGGGAGACGCTAAGCAGGAGCATGTGTTCAAGCAACTGGGGAAGCAGCCTGGGAGAGGGGCCAAAGATTAGTGACTTGCGCGGCAGGCTAAAGTCATGCCTAACACTGCATTTTTTCCCTTTTTTTGTATGTCATTCCAGCCACCTTTGTTGCTAAGGGCTGCTGGCTTACGTCATGCCTGCAAAAGGAGGGGGAGGGTGTGACGAAGCTTACACCACATGGTCAACCAGAGTCCATGCTTCTCCTCAGTCTGCTGCAGGAGACACTTGAACTGCGGAGTGCTGCCCATCCCCAGAGTATGAACCTGCCTGCTTGAACAGCAGTGTCATGGAAGCACGATCCAGAAGGCAAACTCATGTCTCCCATTTTGATGCCCAGTGTACTTTCCTAGCACCTCTGTGACTTATTAAAAACAAACTCTGGCCAGAGCCGATACGGCTGCAGCCAGGGTCATGGCGAAACTCGGCACTGAACGCTGTGTCAAAGATGGCCGCCAGCATTCAGTGCGCATGCACACTGGGCTCCAGTTGCCATCTTGGACATGGTGGACTGTCCTGTGTTCCGTTCTGCCACCGCCAATGTTCAGTGTGCATGTGCGACAACTCATGCATGCACACTGGGCTACAGCAGCCATCTTAAACATGGCAGACTGTGCCGTGTTCTGTTCCGCCGCAAGCTGACAAAGTAGTGCAGTGGACGTGCAAGGATCGCTGTCCACCTCCAATTTTAAAAAGTCTGTTCGGTATCCAGCAAGCTCTCTTTTTTTACTGTTATCGCAACACATCTGCAGGGTTACACCCACTGCAGCTGCAATAAACAAATCCCTGGAATTATAGTGAGCTCGCAGACCCAGAACCATACTTTTGCACATTTAGTGAGCTGGCATTGCTGTGCTGCCTGCAAGGTCTGAGATCAGTTTAGTCTGTTTATGTAGGGCAGTGAAGTTTTCCCTTTTTATCTAAAATATGTGAACTGCAAAAATATTTGCAAACCAGGATAAATGGAGAGAGAGAGAGAGAGAGAAAACGCTTTTAATGAATTACTCCGAGATTGGAATTTGAAAGAAGCCTTATTTCTAACCTTGAATCTCGTAGTGAACCTTAATTGAGCAGAATCTGAACTATATTACTGAGTGGCTGCTCTCGGGATCTGTGGGATGATATTGACCATGGGGACTATGAACATCCCGGGGGGCATTGATTTGCCTGAAGGAGCAAATGCTTGCCTTCTTTCCTGGCTAGAGAGTCAGTATGACTGTAGTGTCCACAATGCTAAGTCTGGGGTAAGGGAAATGACAGGGATAAGATGGTGCCAGAGAGTGGGGATAATACCCAGAACCCTGTTTATCTTGGGTTAGATTGTGGGTTGCTGCTGTGGATGAGTGGGGCCTAATAATGTATTTCCATCTTAGTGATGTCAGGCGCTGAGGAATTAACTTCTGGCCCTCTTCTCATCTTTTACCCTCTATTTTAATGGGGAGTGGCAAATTTAACAGCCACCTCTATAGATGCAGTGAGAGCCCCCTCCAGCACATCACTGCCCCAGCCATTGTGGTGAAAGGGAGGATAGAAGACTGTTGAAACGGTATCCTGAATTTGGGGGAAAGCAAAATCCACTGTGAAGTTGAGGTGCTGGACGCCACACCTCGCACCATGCCGGCGACCCAGGTTCGGGAACGAGCCTGGGCCATCGGGGGTCAGCAGGGGAGGACTGGGATTGAGCGTCCGTAGACTGCCCTCCCAGTCCTGGGGTGGGTTGGGGAATCTCGCCACACTGTAGTGACTCCTGGGGGTGCTCGGGAGCACTACTAGTGCTGGCGATTTGGACGGGGAATGTGGCGGACGTCTGCATGCTGTGCCTGGACGTCACTGCACATCCGCGTTCCAGGGGACCAATCAGGAGGAAAATGGCTGGGCGCGACCATGCAGCTTGATGGCCGTGCTCCGAGTTGCCTGGAGGACTTTGGTGGAATCCTGTTGGGGAGGGTCCGGGGCTATCCTGGCTGGCTGAGGCAGAGGGGGAGCCCTCCAGGGGGATGGCAAGATGGCCGTCCTGGATCCTCCTGGGTGCAGTTTGAGCTACCCAGTTCTCCGGGCGGGCAGAGCCGGCAGCTGGAGCCCCAAGCTAGTAGTGTGCCACAGCATGTGGAAGAAAAATCCTTACATGATTTAAAAAAAAAAAAAAAATCCACTGTGAAACTAGGTATACCCAGAGCTGCGCACTATCCAAACTTGATGCTCTCTACCATTGGGCTATTTGATTTATCACTGGTTTACTATACACCACACACCACTGTCAACTGTACGCCAAGGTGGGATGGAGCTCACTAAGATATAGAGGGCAAAAACACACGGCCTTGTGGACATAAAGGGCTATCATAAACAGTCTCCCTCAGTATATTGTGGCCTGCCTGCCTGCCTGTCTGTACTGCTGAAAATGACTCCTTGAGAAGTCTATCCTACATCCTTCTCCAAATCCCTATGGTCAGAACCTGATTCAGTATGTCAGCAATTAGCCACGCCCTTCCTACATTATGGAATACCATTCAGAAAACCCTAAAACTTGCTATCCCTGTCAAGTTGATCTTTTTTAAAGTACTGTACCTACGTTCATTTCAGGAAACTTCTGTAATTGTTTCCACTGATGGCCCTTATCTGCGACTTTGCTAAATTCCCCCAATGGCACTTACTCCGGGACCAAACAAGTTCCAACTTGATTGCTCCTCCCACCCCTCCTTCCCTTCTCACCCTTACCTGTACTTGCTAGCCGTACTAAGCCTTATGCTCTCCCCCTGCCTTCAAATCCCTCCCGCCCTGCCTACTCCTCTTGATGCTACTCCATTCCTGTCAAAGCCTCTGTCGTGCTGCATTTCTGTACATATTGTTATAGGTTTCGCTGTTACTTAGTACTAAGTGCATGCTTTGTTTTATATTTGATTGTTTCAGTGTATGTCCATAGAAAGTCTGGAATTATAATTTTAGTCATTGTCTTATTTAGTTTTACATCTACCGATTGTAGTCATTGTTCTTATCATTGCATTTCGTTTATGTATTTTATTTTTTGTGACCCCAGGTCCACCTTGCCGAATAAGTGTTCTCTCAATGGTGTTTCGCCTGGCAAAATAAAGATTGATTGATTGAAACTCTCTTATTGCAGGGCATGATGATAGATGAAGCAGATGAGTTTGTCTCAGGACTTCAGAACAGAAACAAGCGACCTGGAGAACCAAGCATGCAAGGCATTCCCAAAAGACGGCGGTGCATGTCCCCCCTTCTCCGAGGCCGCCCACAGACCCCTCCTGCTGTAACCAATCATATTGGAGGAAAAGATCCCCCACCCATATCAGTTGTGGAAGTACAACCAGACCTTGTCAAACCCATTCCTATACATAATGGTAAGTTGGCCATACTTGTTGAAGCTGCCAGGTTAAGCCACACTGCTAGAATGCCACTGTGTACTGCTTCCAAAACAAGACAACTTAAAACAGATATAGAATAGGGAGCACAACATAAAAAAAACCAACAGAAAATGAATCTGTTAGCTTTTATAAACATTTAATTGGTCCATAGTCAGAAATGCACAACAGCCCCGGCGCTTCGTGGCTCTCTACCACTTCAGCCTGACATGTTGCATTCTTTGTTCCCCATTCCACAGCTTTGTGGACCATACTTGTTAGTCTGCTTTATTTCAGCTAATGTGAATGAAGTTGTAGCTTAATGATGGTGATGCTACTGGGATTGCAGTATTGCTTTTGGGCATGTCACACACGCATTTCTGCGTCATTGGGCTAGTCATTTACCACTGGGTAATGCATACTGATCTACTAGGGCCAATGCACTCCAAAGCTATGATATCATCTGAAACCCTGAGTCCAACCCCATTCTGTGAAAGTTCACTTTAAATAATTAGTCTTAAGTGTGTTGCCTTTAGGGGAGCAACATTGCTACAGTTCTGCCTGAAGATTTTCTTCAGAACCTTTTTTTGTTTTCTCAGACTGTAGTTATGCCGAGAGATTTCTTAAAGAGCAGCTGACACCTTCAGGAGAACTTGAACAAAAAATAACATTCAGACACAGTTCAGCTGATATTTCACATTAGTACTGTACTTCTCCTGTCCATTAGTTATTGAGGTCTTTTGCATGAAAACAGGATCTTATCTATTCTTGTTGCTTTCGCCCTACCTGCGGTCATAATGCAGTGCTTGTGACATCACTGTTACTCCCATAGCAACAGATTGTGGTGTCACAACAGAGGATTATAACTTGAAGTAGGGAGTAAGCTACTGAGGCATATTAACTCTGTGGGATAAAGATCATGCATTCATGCAGATTTCCTCAGTAATAAATAATGAGGATAATCTAAAGATTACGTTTGAAATACAAGCTCCACTGTACCTAAATATCACGTTTTTCAAAGTTTTTATTGTCGCATCAGCAGCTCGTTATTCTAAATTTAAACCATGCCTGTTTTTTATTTGCTTTTTTGGTTCTGCCTTAAACCCCAGATTCTTGTCAGAGGCTGGATGTTTTGCCATTCCACTTGAGTTCTACTCTGAACTCTTCAAGGGTGTAAGATAAGTGATAAAGGGCATACTATTATGGTCTACATTCAGTTTGGTGCCTAAATAAGCTTTTTCACTATTTTGATCATTAGAACAGTTTCCCTCCCTCCATCTTTCCCTATCCATCATCTGCTTGCATTTTTTCCTTTATGCATGCATGCTCAGATTGGGTTTCTTACCCTTTTCTCAGAGTACTTGATATCCCCTGGGGTTGTTTGTCATTTTTTTAGGTTTAAATAGATTTTTGTACTTAATATAGAAACACAGAATGTGACAGCAGGAGACCAGTGGTCCATCAAATCTGCCCTTACTAGACTACCTCACCATGCCAACCTATTGCACTGGTGAGTTGTCTTCCATGTCCCTCGCTCTCCCCTTCAACCTGACCATGTCCTCTAGCAACTGTGAGACCCCTTGCCCTGTCCCAGCCATGTTCAAGCATGTATATGTACCTGCTCCCACCACTTCCAGCAGTCTGTTCCATGGTGCCACCACCCTCTTTTTGAAGTGAAACGTCCTCACGATCCACCTGAAGTTGTTCCCTGTCAATCTGCACATTGTGCCGCCTTGTGACTACATCCCTATATATATATAAAAAACAAGTTCTCACTATTCACATTGAAAGGAATTCGGCATACTGCAGCAACCCATTCTGATATGAAAGGATCAAGTCCAGATTCGTCAGTTTCAATAAAAGTCCAGGCTTTATTAATCCAAGTATGAAACGAAGGTAACTTGCAAAGTACAATAGAAACAGTTGAGGACACCACAAAAAGATGGCTGCCCTCTCCCCTTGGAAAACCAAATCTCACTTAGTCGAATGTTTTCATACTCACTATTGCGCTTTCTCAACACTGGTGAGATTATGCATTATAGCTGTAGTTAAAAGAGGATCCCTTAAAGTGACAGTATATCTAAAAAAGTGCCTAGTGCAAAAGGGTCCTTAGTGCAAAAATATATTAAGTGCAAAAACATGCTATGTGCACAACAAAATTAGACAGGCAACTTGAAACTGTTCAGTGCATAGTTTTGTTGACCCGAGGCCCCTTCTCCACAGCTTCTGAAAAACTGTTTTCAGGTTAACCCCTTGAGTTCTCAATGGCTTTTTGCAATCATCGCAAACTATAATTACATACATTTCAACAGTAACAGTATATCATTTCTAAAGAAAGAGATCCCAATACCAGTTACATTTCCATGTAATGATTTGCATGTATTTTTATTCCACAGATATGCAAGGGAGGACTGAGAGACAGTGAGGCAGAGAATTGCAAGACTGTTGGGGTGATCAAATCCTAGGTCTGTCAGGAAAATTCGGTTGCATAACTAGACAGGCAAGAGACAGAAAAGGAGAGAACAGAATAGATCCTTGCATTTAAACTCTTCATAACAACTGGGACAGGGTCCTATTCAACCATGTCACACCATCGACCTGCGCATGTCAGACCTTAGCAGACGCCGCAGCTGCAGTCAACCGCCATTTCCTGCTCTTACCGCATCAAATTTTCAGTGTTTTTCCGAAGAGTTTTTTTCTTCTCCACCAGCCTCGTCTTTCGCCCGCTCCAAGAAATGTGCCTGCAGCAAAGAGATTCCTGAAAAGGCTGGCCACCCTGCATGTCTGATCTGCCTAGACCCCAGCCATGACACCGAAGCCTGCCAGTTGTGCCAGAATTTAACCAGGCCACTTGGAGATGTCATTTAAAAACTCTAGAGAGCTATCTTTTAAAGCAGAAGTTGGTCACCATGGAAAAGGAGATGAAGACCAGGAGCTCCTCAGCTTCGCCAGCACAGTCCTCTGAGGCCTCTTCTTCTTCTCATAAAGAGAAGTCCAGGAAGCATAAGCACTGGGACAAACACCAGGAGTGGGCCCAGTCAGCTTCTTAGTCGTGGTCACCCCACAAATTTTCACCCACGAGGGGGTCGTCTCCCGCTGAGGGGTTGGTCCTCCAGTCCCGCTAGACCTCTCTTCCTCTGGGCTCCCAGTGGCTCCACCACCCACACTCATCTGTACCTCGTGCGGCAGCTCTTCGGGGCAGGGGACTTTGTCTCCCACTCCCCAGTCCCTGAAACTCAGTCTCTTATCCTCCATGGGCTCTCAGACAGGTGGCTCAGCAAGTCTTGGTCTTTTGGGCGGCGGCTCTATGCCTGTCGCCCCAACCTCTGTGCTGTCTTCATCAGCTCCCATCTTGAGGGCCGCCTTTAGTCCTGCCAGGCAGCACCCGCAGCAGGCCATCGTGGTCTCCTCACCGACATTGTCTCTGCCTCCTTCTCAGGGGGGAAGGGAGGATCTCCATGATCTCAGGCGCTAGCTCCTCCTGCGGGCCAGCACCAGCGGACCCTTTGCCCAGGCACACTAGACCGTCGCTCACTGGGCTGCTGCCTGTACTGCTGCAGCTCCAGCCTTCGGGTCTGACACCGTCTTCACTGCTGCCATAGCCGATGTCCGTTGTCCTGTCGCTGGATCTCTGCCCGGCACCAGGTGGACCAACACCAGGGTATCCTTTGCTGACTTCTCAGCCAACGTTCCCCAACTTGTCACCTTCCCTTCCATTCCTGGCAGTGCATAATATAGCACCCTAGGTGGATTACAATGCCCTTTTTTCAGCGTGGTAGTCCTTCATGCAAAAGCAGACCACCGCTCCTCAGGGCCCGCCTTCAGCATCCCCCCTTTGCCCTCCACAGGACCCTCAGCCCCATAATTCTGACTGGGCTTGTCCCTCAGGGACTCCACCTGACATCGGTTCAGGCTTTAGAGGGGATGTCTGCCAGCCTCTGGTGCCAGTCCCGGACAGCAATACTACTGAAGATGACTCCGAATCCTCAAGGTTTTCCCTCCTCTCTAGGTGAGTCTTCGGAGGGAGGGGAGGACCAGGCTAAGGATATGCCCAAGTCAGGCTCAGACGTCTGCAGTCATGTCCTCCGGATGGCTTATGATGCTGCTGATGCCTCCAGGCATGGGGCAGCTGCTTGGGTCTGTCTCTGGTGCCATTCTGCCCTGGACGTGCAGGCCAGTATTTTAGAAGCCCCCTTCCACTGGGTGGTTCTTTTCGGGGGAGATGTCCAGGACATCATTTCTACCTTGCAGGAGTCTGGGTGGGCCCTCAAGTCGGTCCATTTGCTCTATCACACCCAGTCTAGGGCGGGCCAACATCAGTCCTTTCATTAGCCCTCCCACAAGCAAACTCTGGGCCAGCCTGCCAAGGGTCAGCATAAGTGCAAGGCCACAACAGGCACTGCCAACGTCAGAGCTGCCAGAGCTCCTTTGACCCTCCTGCACGCGTACGCTCCACCTCCTGACTCCTTATCTGTTTCCCACCCCACGGCCGAGGATCCAAGGAAAGGGGGTCAGGAGTCTCTTCTTCCTCCACCTGGACGAGTGGAGTGACCCCAGACAACTGGGTGCTCCAGATCATAGCTCACGGTCACACTGTAGAATTTCTGGAGTGGCCACCCGAAAATCCTCCTGTCCACTCCACCTACCCTCCAGCACACCTTTCTCTGGTTTAGGAGGAAATTCAGGCTGTTTTTCAAAAAAGAGCCACGGAGCCCATTCCTCAAGCTCAATGGGGAAGGGGGTTTTATTCCCATGTCTTCTTCATCCCATCCTGGACCTGAGTCACCTGAATCTGTACATCGAGTACAAGCACTTCACGATGGTCACCCTTCAGGGACTATTACCCCTTTTGCACCAGGGGGACTGGCTCTGTTCACTGGACATGCAGGATATCTAACTATACATCCAGGTCTTTCCTGCCCATTGTCGCTTCCTCCACTTCCACTGAGCCCATTATCAGTTTTGGCCTTTCCTCAGCCCCCCTGGTGTTTACAAAATGCCTGGCAGTGGTTGTTGCCGCATTGAGGAAGCAGGACTTTTATGCATTTCCCTACCTGGACTGGCTGCTTGTAGCCCCCTCCAGGGAATGTTAAGTTCAAACCCTGGAATCAACCTTCAGTTTTTCCAGGCCTTGGGGAGCACCATAAATCTGCCAAAGTCTTGCCTCTCCCATTGCTAGTGCCTCCAGTACATAGGGGCAGTCCTGCACACCAGTCAGGGCAAGGCCTTTTTGGCCGAGGACAGGGCAGAACGACTGATGGCACAGGCCCGTCTGGTTTCCTCCAGTCAGCAAGTCCCAGCCAGAACCTTCCTACACCTTCTGGGCCACACGGTGGCAGCAATTGCCACGGTGCCCTTGGCCCGTCTGCATATGCGACTTTCTCTGTGGGCCGTGAGGGTCCAGTGGGACCAGTGTCCCGACGACCTGGACCAGTTTGTCCTGGTCTCTGACCTGGTCCGTCGGACTCTGTCGTGGTGGCTGCACCTGGCCAACCTCCTTTGAGGAGTCTCCTTTCAGCTCCTGACCCCGGACAGGTTCTCACAACAGATACACCCAGTTTGGGATGGGGTGCCCATCTGACCGATCATCAGACCCAGGGTGTTTGGATGGAAGTGGAGGTCCTGGTGATGCGTGCAGTCCTTTATGTCCTGCAGGGCTTTCGGACTCATCTCCTCCCTAGTCTGCTGCTGGTGCAGATGGACAACATGTGTGGTGTATTACTTCAGCAAGCAGTACGGTACCCATTCTTACTCCGTGTGTTGGGAGGCAATGAGAATCTAGTTCTGAGTAGCCGGCCTGGTGGTGCTGAGGGTTGAGGCGCTGGACGCCACACCTCATGCCATGCTGGCAACCCAGGTTCGGTAGCGAGCTCAGGCTGCCGGGAGTCAGCAGAGGATGGAGAGGATTGAGCATCCGATGACAGCTCTCCTCTCCCGGGATGGGTGGGTATGCTGTCCCACTCTGGCTGCCCCCCCCGATGGGGAGCAGTACCAGACCACGAGAGACAAGTAGCATGGCGACGTGACACATGCGCGCCTCCACGCACATGCATTCTCGGCCGCGAGAGGCAGGGGACACAGAAAAACGAGGAAAAAATGTCTGCCGACTCCATGAAGTCCCTGTCGGCTTACATGCGCCCCATCGCCCGTGAATTGCCAAGCAATGAGGACTTGCATCCGGGTTGGGGGACTGCCAGGCTGAGGGGATGGATATTGTCGGCAGGCCACAGGAAGAAAACACACTATGGAAAAAAGAAAAAAAAAAAGTGTAGTTCAAACAACATGGAGTCTTGCTGTATTCTGACTTATTGCAGTTAGCCCCAGCACTTGAACTGCTCCGGAGAGGAAAGAGTTAAATTCTGTACAGTACATAGAACATTGAGCTCTGTTCAATCTTCTGTCTGCTGCACTTTGAAGTGTAACCGTCAGATTCTTTACTCCACCTAACTGAACAGTTGCTCTGGAGATTTCTCCTCTGCTCACGGTTCTCAGTCTGTTAAAGTCGTCGGTTTTACCGATGCTTATGTGTTTATTTCGGTTCGGATCCCAGTCTGTGGTACAGTAAGTGCTTAGGTAGTGGACTAGCTGTAAAAAAACTTGTGGAAATTGTAATTTTAAAAATTCTTAACCAGTTCAGCTGAACCAGTTACTTTGTGTGTGATTGTATTTTTCTCTTTCTTTCAGGTTAAGTGTGTGGTCCTTGGCGGCTTAAAAAAAAAAGTGTTAAGTTTTTTTCAAATACCGTAGCACGGTTAGAAACCGATGAGGGGGTCTTGCCTGGCTTTTGCTGAATAAAGGGGAAGTTTGTTGGTTAGTATGGCTACGTCTGAGAAACCCAAAAGAAAAACTGGGCCCACTGGGTTTCAACACTGCAGTGTGTGTGGGGAGATCTTTGCCAAGGCTGATCCCCACAACACCTGTGTTTATTGTCTGGGGTTTGACCACCATGAGTCAGACTGCCAAATCTGTAAGAATTTCCCTAAATCCACCCTGGATAAAAGATTGGGCAGGCTTAGGGAGAAGGAGGCCGAGAAGTCCGCAGACCTGAATGGCCAGCCCAGTTCAGTTTCGACCGAACCAGAAGGAGTGCCCTCTGACCAGGGTGATACTCCTTCAGGCAAAAGGAGAGCTGATTTCAAGGGATCTGTTCCGTCAAAGAGAAAGAGAAAAGAAAAATAGGCCGGTTCAGATCCAGAACCGCATGTTCCGACTGCCGAGGAGATTGCCCGAGTGATTAGCATTGTTGAATCGCTTCATCCATTTCCAACCGATCTGGCGCCTTCTGGCAGGCGTTCGGTTCGGTCAGTTCCTCCGGTTCAGGATTATGTCCCTAAAGATTTTTATGAACCAGATTTGGAGGGGGATGATGATTATGAAGGTGATGGTGGTGGTGGTGGTGGTGATGATGATGATGATGATGATGATGATGATGGAATGGAAGGTCTGGATGAGCCCATTGAACCAGACATCTCCCCAGACAGGCCTTCTGGTGTTTTCCCTCCTAGGCTTTCTGAGTCCCCTTCCCACTTTATGTTTTACAGGAAAGTGGCAGAAACCCTGCAGCTCCTTTTGGAAGAAGCTGTTGAGGAACAAGAGGAGCCTGACTGTGTGGAGATGATGGACATCCCAGAGTCCAAGAGGTTGTGTATTCCCCTTCTTAAGTCTTCTGGGAAACAGACACAAAAACTGTTTAAAAACTCCAAATTCTTTACCTCCTGTAGACAGAAGGATGGACAAGAGGTACATGCTGTCAGGCTCAGGTACGGAGTACTTGTACCAGCAATGCAGCCATGTTTATTTATTTATTTAGCTTTTGTTGACCGGGTAAGTGCACTAGACAAATCCTGCCTATTTTCAGGCACGACCCGGGGGAGGGGGATACAGATGAATGCCAACTGACCTTGAACCAGATTAAGCTGTTGGTTATTTTTAGTGAATGAGGAAATTTGGCCAGGACACCGGGAAATTCCCCTACTCTTTTCGATAAGTGCCATGGGATCTTTAACATCCACCTGAACTACCACCAATCCAGGCAGATGGGACCTCGGTTTAACGTCTCATCCGAAAAACGGCACCTCAGAAATGCAACACCCCTCTCATGCTGCATTACAGTGTCAGTACTGGGATATTAACCCAAGTGCCAGATGTGGGAACTGAACCCACAGCCCTCTGATCTCCCGGCCTCAGAGGCGAGTGTGCTACCTACTGAGCCACTGACACTGCGACACTGACATGTTGGGGTTGTGCAGGCTGCAGCCTGTGATAAGGCTAACTTACCCTTGGCTTCACACACCCCAGATAAAGACTCCAGGAAGCTGGATGCCATGGCAAAGAAACAGTACATGGCATTCTCCTTGGGACTCAGGCAGGCTAATTACATGGCCTATACAGCCAGGTACCAGACGTCCAGGTGGGACACTGTACTGCACTGACTAAGCAGGTCTCCCTGCAGCTTGCCAGGGAGCCGGAGGCGGTGGCTGCTGATGGGATTGAGGCATCTAAAATCCAGTTTCATGCTGCTGTGGATTCCAGTGATGTGTCATCACGAGTCATGGCTACATGTGTGGCTCTTTGGAGAATGGCTTGGCTCAGATGTACTAGCCTTTCACGGGACACCTAGGCTAAGGCCATGGATTTCCTTGTGGTAGGTAATTATTTGTTTGGGGAGCAGACACAGAATTATGAAAAAGATGGATGAACACAGGACCACCTACAGGAGTTCACAGGCCAAGAAAAGGCAAGCAGCTCCTCAAAGGCAGCAAGCTAGGGGCAGCGGCAGGCCTTTTCATAGGCCTTTGTACCAAGCACGGGCCTCCTCTCCTTTTTCTCGGAGGGGGTTCTTCAGAGGGAGAGGCAGAAGGGGGATGAGCAGAGCTGCATCCACCTCTCAGCCTAAGGCTCCTGCCAGGCAGAAACCCTGATGTGTCAGCCTGGGTTGACTCCCCCATTCCTGTAAGAGGCATGCTGGCTTACTACTTCCAGGACTGGAAGTCTGTTACTTCAGACAAGTGGGTCCTGGAGGTAGTAAGCCAGGGACTGGCTCTCAGCTTCAAAAAATTTCCAAAGCTTAGAGCCAGATCTTTTCCACCTGCAAACATCTCTGAAACCATTGCCCTAGAGGCAGAGGTTTCATCTCTAATGGCCTTAAGGGCCATAGAAAGAGTGCCTGCAATACACAGGGGCAAAGGTCTATACTCCAGGTACTTCCTTACCCTGAAAAAAACAGGGGAGTGACGGCCCATTCTAGACTTAAGATACCTGAACAAACACCTTTTAAAACCAAATTTCAAAATGGTGACTCTGGGAATAATCCTTCCCTCTCTAAGGCGAGGGGACTGACTAGCCTTCTTGGACCTAAAGGATGCCTATTTTCACATTCCCATCAGGTACGCCTACAGAAAGTACCTCAGGTTCGAACTGCCTTCAGGCCATTACCAGTTCAGAACAATGCCCTCCGACCTAACACCAGCTCCAAGGGTGTTCACAAAATGCCTAGCAGTAGTAGTGGCATTCCTGAGGAGAAAACATATCTTCATATTCCCATACCTGGACGACTGGCTCATTGTGGGCCAGTCTCCAGACCAAGTCAAGGGAGATCTGCATGTGACCCAGCAAGTGCTCACTTCTCCAGGATTTCTTCTCAATCTTCCCAAGTCAGTTCTCGAGCCAGTACAGCTTCTGACCTTTACAGGGGTAGAGCTGGATATTGTCAAAGCAAGAGCTTTTCTTCCCTTGCTAAGGGTAAGGGCCGTCATAGAGCTGGCTTCCTCCTTCCAGTTTCTCGACTAGCAAGGCACTTCCTTCAGCTTCTGGGCCACATGGCAGCTTCCATTGCAGTGGTCCATGGGGCCAGATTTCAAATGAGGGACATTCAGTTTCACCTGAGGGCCTTTTGGTCTCAGAAAAGACCCTCTAACCAAGCTTATTCCAGTGACTCAGACCCTGATCCAGGCTCTCCACTGGTGGCAGGATCAGGACAATCTCAGGCAAGGAGTCCCATTCGTCACTCAATCTCATTCAGTGGTTCTAACCACAGATGCTTCTCTCCTGGGGTGGGGAGCTGACCTGGGGACTCTGACTGCCCAGGGAGTGTGGTCCACTCAGGAGTCTCTTCTCCACATCAATCTCCTGGAGCTCAGGGCAGTTTTTCTGGCCCTGCAGGCCTTCTTGGAATTGGTACAGAACAAGGTGGTTCAGGACAGACACCACCACCACCACCATGTGGTATATCAGCAAGCAGGGAGGCACTCTGTCTATGGCCTTCTGCACGGAAGCCATGAAATTATGGTCCCTGGCTTATTCTCTACAGATCTCTCTGGTAGCAGTCCACCTTCCAGGAAAGGACAATGTGCTAGCAGATGCATTGAACAGGATCTCCCAGGGCCATCACGAATGGTCCCTGGATCCCCTAGTGTTAAAAGTGATTTTTTTTCAAGGTGGGGTACTCCAGAGATAGATCTCTTTATAGCCCTAGACAATCACCAACTTCCTCTCTTCTGTTGCAGACCCCCAGTCTTGGTCTCAGTCCCTCTGGATTCTCTGGTTCTGGATTGGGAAGGGAAATTTCTATATGCCTTCCCTCCTTTTCCTCTACTGTTCAAGGTTCTGGTCAAGATAAGATCACAGTCTTCCAACGTGATCTTGATTGTCCCAGAGTGGGCCAGGCAGCCTAGGTATCCCCTGTTGCTGTCCCTAGCAGTCCATCTTCCCCTGTCTCTTCCCAGGAATCACAAGCTGTTAACCTCCTCCCAGGGGAGGATCTGGTACGCCAACCTTCGGTCTCTCCATCTCAAGGCACGGCTCTTGAAGAGTTAGAGTATGCAAATTTGTATCTGTCTCAAGGGGTTCTGGACATTCTCAAAGCCTCTCGAAAACCTGACACCAGAAAAACTTATAACTCCAAAAGATTCAGCATTTGGTGTTCCAAGAAACATATCCCCAGGTACTGCTGACTTGTCTACAGTTCTGGATTACATGGTTCATCTTAATGGCCTAGGCTTCAGACCAGCTACCCTCAAAGTACACTTGTCAGCTGTTCCTGCTTTTCTGTCAGTGGGAAAGCCCTCCTCACTGGCATCTCATCCTGTTTTCTGTAAAATTTTCAAGGGATTGCTTCATACCAATCCCCCCTTTAGGGATCCTACTCCTGCTTGGGACCTTAGTATTTGCATTGCTCAACTTATACAACCCCCTTTTGCGCCTTTGTCCTCAGCAGAGCTTAAGTACTTGACTTGGAAAACTGTTTCTGGTAGCTATTACCTCTGCCAGACGTATCCGTGAATTACAGGCTCTGTCAGTGGAGCCTGATTTTATCTCCTTCCATAGAGATAAGGTGGTCCTTAGAACCAATGGGAGGTTCTTACCTAAAGTGGTTTCAGATTTTCATTTGAACCAATCCATGTCTGTCCCTGTGTTCTTCACTGATCATTCTTCAGGGGAGAGAAGATTACACAGTTTAGATGTTTAAAGGGCCCTCCGCTACTACATTGAGCATACTAAGGCACACCGATTTGACTCCCTCCAGTTGTTCCTCACTTATGGGGAAGTGGGGAAGGGCAAACCTGCCACTAAGAGAACTATTGCCAGGTGGATTGTCTCTTGTTTTTTTTTTTTTTAGTTGTTTAACCAGGAATAGTACACTAAGCTGAAAGCTTTTTTACAGGTGCGACCTGGGAGCACAGAGAAGTTAAGTGACTTGCTCAGGGTCACACAGTATGCAAGTGGAAGTGGTGGGATTCGAACCCAGGTCTGGTCTACTGGATGTCTTGTATACAATTCTGCTATGAGAAGCTAGGCAAAATACCACCCTCAGGCCTGAGGGCTCATTTGACTAGAGGTACAGCTGCTTCCCTGGCTGCTGCCAGGGATATTCCCTTACTAGAGATATGCAAAGCAGCCACCTGGAAAACAGTCCATACATTCACCAAGCATTACTCTCTGGATATCCAGGCTAGGAGTGATATTTGGTTTGGTACAGCAGTCCTTGGTCCCAAAATAGGTTTGATTCCCTCCTCCATGGAGGTACTGCTTGGTAGTATGCAGTAAGTCAGAATACAGCAATACTTCATGTTGTTTGAAGAAAAAATTACTCACCGTAGTAATTGTGTTTATTCTAATGGAGTCTTGATGTACTCTGACCTCCCTCCCTTCGTCCCCTCTCAGAACCTGGTTTTTGGGAAGTAGGCTGGCAGGTGCAGTGTTGCACCCCAAGGGTGCATTTGGGCACTCCCTCTTTTTAGAGAGGGGGAGTGGGTTGTATTTTATTTTAATAAGTCATAAGTTGTTCACTACCTGGTTTTTGATTTTGGATTTCTCTACTTGAGTCTTTTGGGGGATCCAAAATATTTGGTTGCCATTTGGCTAGTAAAATTTTACAATTTCCACATAGTGGGTTAAGTTAGTTAGTATTAGCTCATACGAAGCTGACGGTTACACTTCAGAGTGCAGCAGACAGAGGTTTGAACAGAGCTCGAGCTCAACGTTCTATGCCCTGCATAGAATTTAACTCTTTCTTCTCCGGAGCAGTTAAAGTGCTGGGGCTAACTGCAATAAGTCAGAATACAGCAAGACTCATTAGAAGAAACATAATTACTAAGGTGAGTAATTTTTTCTTCTGGGACATCGAGCACAGTCTGGTACTGTCGACCATGCACATTCCAGGTGTTCAGAATGTCTTGGCTGACAGTCTCAACCGCTCCAATGTAGGCTCACAAGTGGGAACTTCTAACCTCAGTGGTCGAAGACCTCTTCGACAAGTGGGGCCTTCCAGAGTTGGACCTCTTTGCATCCCCACTCAACTCAAAACTGATGCTTTTTTGCTCACTCAATCCTGGGCCTGGAGTTTTCTGGCAAGGTGCATTGTCCCTGTCTTGGAAGGGGAGGTTTCTCTACGCCTTCCCTCCCTTTCCGCTCCTGCAGAGGGTTCTGCTCAAACTCCAGTTGGAAGGAGCAGAGATGATTCTCATAGCTCCCTTCTGGCCATGTGAGATTTTCCCCTGCTACACCAATTAGCCGTGGAACCTCTGGTGCCCTTGCCCCTGTGCAGCAGCTTACTGTCCCAGGACCAGGGCACCCTTGTCCATTCGGACCTCAAGTCCCTGCATCTTCATTCGTGGCTCCTGTGGACCTTGCTATTGCCCATTTTGAGGTATCCTTTAAGGTCGCTGACATCCTCTACTTATGCTATGAAATGGAAGCGTTTCTCCATTTGGGCTGCTGCTCCTCGCCATTTGGATCCATTCACCTACCTGGTGAATCAGTTGATGGAGTACCTCCTTTCCCTTTTGGATTCAGGTCTGGGGTACTCCTCCCTTAAGGTGCACTTTTCTGCCATCTCTGCATACCATACACCTATTGCGGGCAAAGCTTTTGCTCAGCTTGAGGTGTCCTGCACATTCCTGTGGGGTATTTTGTATGTGAAACCTCCCATTCGGAACCCAGTCCCTCCATGGGATCGCAACTTTATGTTGGAGACGCTCACTTTACCTCTCTTTGAACTGGCTGTGTGTTGCAAGCTGTGCTTTCTGTCATAGAAAGCACTCTTTTTAGTTGCTTTTACTTCTGCTCGAAAGATTTCCGAGCTACCGGCCCTTACATGTAAGGAGCATTATTTAGTTTTTCACAAAGACAGTGTGTCTTTGCATACTAATCCTAAGTTTTTAACTAAGGTGGTGTCAGAATATACTTTGAATCAATCCATCCACCTGCCAGTTTATTTTCCTGAGTATTCTAATTGGGGGAGGCATTGCTCCAGACTTTGGATGTTCACAGAATGTTGTGGTATTACATGAACCGCACCAAATCTTTTAGAAAAACTGATCAGTTGTTTGGTTTGTTCACCCTCAAGAGTGAGGGTGATCCAGTTTCTAAACAGTGCTTGTCTAAATGGTTAGTGAAGTGCATTGTTTATTGCTACCACAGGTACAACAAACCCCTTCTGGGGGTAGTCAAGGGCCATTCCAGCAGAAGTATGGCTGCTTCCACAGCTTGCTTCAGAAATGTGTCTGCTGCAGACATCTGTGAAGCCGTCACCTGGAGTTCTGTCTACACCTTCACCAAGCATTATAGTCTTGACATCTCCTCTAGGTGTAGGGCCAGTTTCAGCCTGGCAGTTCTTAAGGGCCTTTTTTCATAAGCTCTTGACTGCTGACTTCTCCTTCTCCCGGTGGTGTTATCCTGGTGATAACCGGTACTGCTTGGGAATCAGTTCTACCTGTGTGGCCTCCTGCAAGAGCCTTCCTCGAACTAAGATGGTACAATTACGCAAGAACTTACTGTAACAGTAGATCTTCGAGAAGCTCTTGCAGCATGCCCTGCTTTCCTTCCCTCTGCTGTTTCTTTTCCATTGACCTTCTTCTGACTGTCTTGGCTCGCAGGAACCCTCCTAGGTTCTCCTTCAGCTGCCCATATGGGGTCTCTGTCGGAGAACTGAGGCAGTGTGGGGGACCTCCCTCCTGTATAGGCTATGCTGACGTCAGTGGGGGGCAGTCCCCCTGTGGTTGACTGCTGGCTAGAAGTTTTCCGTGTGGTCCTGGCACCTGCTTAGTCTTAGTAGTGTGGCCTACTGCAAGAGCTGCTCTTGAAAATCTACTGTTATAAGTTCTTACATAACTGTACATCGTATTTGTGTCAGTCTTCACCATTCATTACTGTTGGGTATCTGCCGGAGGTCAGGACCTTGTGGGAGCTGATGCACCATCAGCGCCTCCCTCGAGGCAGACGCACTGTGTGGCGCTCGCGGGTTGGCCATTAGGCTACGTCAGCTTCTCCTGCCTGCTAGTCCTTCATCTCCCGCTGTAGAGGTCACCTTGTTGGAAGCTGTGAAGAGTCCTAGGCTTGCTGCTGCAGTAGTTTTTCATAAAATTTTATCTTCGGTCGAAGTCCGTTGGTTGTCCTGCCGGTTCTGTTTCTGCCAGCACTCGACGTCGCCCGGTAAGATCTTTCCTTATTTTTATATTTCCACGACATCGAGTCTATTTTTGGTGGGTTTTTTTCTCCATAGGTCATGTCTCGTTGGAGGGCAAGAAATCTACTAAGGCCAGGTCGGCCCCCATGGAGGCGGTGCCCTACTGCCGAAAGTATTCGTCACCGACCAGCATGACGGTGTCTCTCATGTCTTGGCCCACTTCACGACATGGATTGGTGCGGCATCTGTTCTCCATGGACCGCGGGTCGTCGAGCACAGATGGGAATGTGGGGCGAGCTCTACCACCGGGGTCGGTGCGACTGGTCTGGCCAAGCCACGCCTCTCGGCCTTTCCTCCGGGTCCCTTCCCGGTTCTATACGGACCGAAGAGGAGGGAGCCTCAGCTACTAGTAGTCTAGCCGTTGCTGAGGCTTCTTCAGCGGCACAGGAGGCCCGTTCTGTCCTCCCGGGGAGCGGGCGGGAGGCGCCGCCATGGCAATCGCCACTTGGGGTGAAGGCTTCCGTGTCGGACCCACGGTCACAAGTCCCGGGTTGGCGGAGTCCTCCACGCCGGGCCGGGTTGGCTGTTAGGCCTCTGCACCATGGGCCCTGACGGAGTCGTTTGGCCGACGTTGCGCGGTGCCATGGCTTCTGCTGGAGCTGGGCAGCACCGTTTCTCCATGAGGCTGAGTACGTGCCGCGTCCTCAGGGCTCGGTGCTGTGGGGCCTCAGATTCCTCTGTCGGTGCTGTGAGTCAGGCAGCCCGCTCCTCAGCACTGAGCCTGCCGTCGGTGCCGCCGCAGCACCTTGGAGCAGAAACAGGCTGGCCCTGACGCCTGCGACGCTGCGCCCGCTCACAGTGCCGTGGGATCGATGGCGCCATGACTGGTCCTGGCTCTGGAGCTCTTGTTCAGGCTGGGGCCATGCCTCCTGCGGATTCCGTTCGCTGGGCTGTGGGGGGCGCTGGCACCGGCTTGGGCACAGCTTTGGTTTCTGGGCCTGTGGGCAAGGATGGAAGTGGGCGCCCTCCTACGGTTTGGCACAGGTCCTCAGCCTCTACCTCCTTGGAGGCGGAGTCGAGCTCTGAGTCAGACGTTCAGTCTGACCCTTTGGGGTTGGCTGTTGAGGTGGGCAGCCCAGTAGTCTCCTCGACAAGTCGGAGTCAGCCCCCTTCTGAAGTGGGGTTGGTGGTTACCGAGACTGGGGTCAGGGGTGCTGACCAGCAGGCAGTGATTCAGACCACCGTAGCTCTGCAGCCTGGTCTTGGTGGTTTCACTGACCCCTCAGTAGTGGGACCTCCACCTGTGGTGTGCCTAGATCACCCAACTTTGGGGCCGATCAGAGCACCTACAGGAGGGGGAGGGTACTGTGCCCTGGATAGCCCCTTTGGGAGCTGCCCAGAGATGCCAGCTACCTAGGTTGGCCCTCTCGAGGAGGAGGGCTCTTTCGGACTCTAAGGGGTCAAGGAGTGTGGGGTCGGCACGTCGGCCTTTTTCGGGGGTCCACCCGGGCTCTGGGAGAAGCTGTAGTGCGGATCTCCGCTCTTCCTCCTCGGTCTCTTTGAAAGAGTCCCATTCTTTTGAGGTAGGGGACCATCCTTCTGGACCTATACGGCCCTGGTCACCTCCAAGGGGTATTCTTCCGTGCGCAGCCAAGGCAGTACCGAAATGGTTGTTCAGCCGTCAGCTGTGGGGTCTTCCAGGGCACCTTCCTCTGTGGGTGCCCACGGTCCGCTCCTTAGCCCAGGTGGACGTCAGCTGACATCTCTTCTCGGCTCTGTCCCCATCCCTCTGCCACATTCTCCTGCGCTTCCCAGGCATCCTTGGTCCTAGCAAGTGCCTCTCCTGGGAGCAGTTCAGAGCGGTGGCTGCTCGGTTCCCTGCTTCGTTAAGACAATAGACAGCCAGGTTTTTCAACCTCTCCCTGTGCAGCCACCCACTGAACAGCCGGTGCCCTCCAGCTCCTCATCCCCCTCTTCTGGGGGAGAGGACACTTCTGTCCACATCTTTCCAGCTGCTGATCTCACTGAGTATCAGCGATTCCTCATGAGGTTGTTAGAAGACTTGCACCTTACTCCTTCCACTATCAGCAATCCTGAGCACTCGGCGCACGCCTTTCTAGGCAATTTTGGTGATGCCACCCTTGTGGTGCCACCCTGGCCTGCTCCCTTTCGGGAGGCATCATTGCGTTCCTGGCAGAGACCCTTCTCCGGAGTTCCTGCCCCAAGGGATCTCATCCAGAGGTATTGCACACCCCCGGAGTCTCCAGGTTCCATACCTCATCCACAGTCTGGATTGACGCACTTGGATACTCCTGATGGGCTTCTCACCGTTCACCGTGACCGGCCCTCAGATCAAGACTCCTCAGATTTTGACTTCTGGGGAACAAGGACTTTCTGCTCGGCATGGTTACTTCTTTCTATTTCTGCACATCAGGCCCACTATGCAGCCTATGACAGGTTCTTGTGGTCCAGGCTGGGTCAGCTCCTAGCCTCATTGCCTGATATGGAGCAAACCAGACAAGCCATTGCACTCTCTGTGCGTGGCCTGGAGCTAGCAAGGCACCAAGCGAGGGCATCCTACGATGCCAGCAAGGTAGCTACCAGGGTCGTGGCGACAGCGATCTGCACTAGGCAGACGGCATGGCTGCGTCTTTCCCAGTTGTCACCCTTGGCCTGGCGTAGGGTGATTAACTCCGCTCACCAGGGAATCTCTCTCTTCTCCCGTAGAGTGAGACGGCGCTTGTCGGGGCAACTTCCTTCCCTCTCCGGGGAGACTCTGTCTCACTCTCCCCACTCTCAGGCCTCTCCAGGCCCTGAAAGTTCCCTCTCTTAGTGTGCCACCCACTGAGAGCTAAGAGATTTTATCCCTTAGGGTGTAAAACAAAAACCCCTTCGGGGGGGCTCGGTACTCACCCAACAGTGATGAATGGTGAAGATTGACACAGATAAGATATGAAAATTATGTACCTACCGTAATTATGATCTTTCTATGTATCTTCACCATTCATCACTACCCCACCCTCCATCCCCCTGGGGCCTCAGTCTCTGGGTCCCCCTCTGTCTCTGTGCCCAATCCTCCCCCTCTTCTTTTTTTTTAGGAGTGGGGTAAAACAGGGGCACACAGGATAATGTTCCAGGGAGAGTGGGCAGGGGGGGCACTGCTTCTCCAGTGCCTTGGCTCCACCCCGTGGGGTGGGAGTTGACAGTTGCCCTCCTTTCTCTCTTCCTCCCTGTTCCCGTCCAACCAATTTCTTCTCATTTTAAAAAGAGGGTGTTAATTCCCTGTACCCTGTTCTTCTTCCAGAATAGCCGACTCTGCTTATCTGGAGTGTTTGCCAGTTATTCCGTGCCTTGAATTCTGGCAGAAAGCCTTTGGTACTCCTTGCAGTTCCTATACAATCTGGAGACTGACCAGGGTCTGGGATGTGTCAACCTCTTCCCTCTCTTCCTAAATTATTTACCCACCCTACCTCCCTCTTCCTTTTCCAGAGATTGGGGCCCCTCCCAATCCCTTTAGTTTCCAACTCTTCTCCCTTCCTGTCCTCTCAGTCGTTATTTCTCCTTTTGGTTCATACATCTTTTCTTTTTTCTGTCCCTTGGACTTCTTGTCCCACCCTCCACTCCCTTCCTCTTACCTCTCTGGCGACTCAGAACTGGCAGGCAGGAGGAGTTGATGCAGCCTAACGGCCAACCCGCAATCCCCACGCAGTGCGTCGGCCTCGAGGGCAGCGCCGATGGTGGTCGGCTCCACCTACCTTTAAAAAAAAAAAAAAAAAAAGCTCCTATGGGGTCCTGACCTCCAGCAGATACCCAACAGTGATGAATGGTGAAGATGCACAGAAAGATCATAATTACGGTAGGTACGTAATTTTCATTTTTCGTGTTAGGGTGTGGCAGTAGAGAGATCTTCAAGGATATCTCTTGAATTAGGCCACACCTTTGGAACTATACCCACATCAGCGCTAGGACCACATGGAAACTTTTACTAGTCTGGGGCCACCCATGGTGATGTCACACATCAGCATCTACATAAACGTGGGCAGTCTCATCTCTGTTTTTTTCCCACCATCGATCATACTGTCAGAACTACTGTGGAAATGCCCAACCAACTAGCCATTGTTGTTTATCATTTTTATCTTAGGTGAATCAATAAAATTTTAGTGATATTGCTGCCTCTTTATGCTGCCAAAAACCAACGATGACGTTCCAGTACAGTGAGTGCGGAGAAGAGATTTATAAGGACAACGCACATGAAGTGTGTGTCTGCTGTCTAGGTATCTCTCACAATGTCAGGACTCTTGAGATTTGCTGGGGCTTCAATCAAGTCACCATGTCGCGGAGATGAAAGGCGCTGGATAAGTTTTTGCTGAGAGAAAAAAATTCTAGCAACCATGGTAAAAGCCCAGGGAAAGAAAGCAGCATCACCAGCCCCATCAGCTGACTTGTGGGTGTCAAAATCGAAAGATAACAATAAAGACAGGTCATCGGGACAAAAGCATAAGCACTGGGACAAAGACAAGTCTGCTTCCCTGGTGAGATCTAGGTTGCAAGTGTGGCTTGCAGTTACTTTACGTTGTTTGTCACCGTCCGCCTTGGCGGTGGTGATGCCAACCACCCCCCGATTGACTAGACATGAAGTTTGGGGCTTGACTTCGGCACTGTTGTACCTACTACAGATTGTATGTCACCATCTTGAGTGGGTCCAGGCCCGTTGTTGACTCTAGCGGTCACAGCCCCTGGCCAGGGCTTCATCAGTGTACAGGCTGTACTGCTGTTGTTTTCAGCTATGATACAGTGCATACTTCAGTCTTACCTATTCAGCCTGTACTGCCATCAATGGGTGTTCCTGCATTTGAGGCCCCATCGACATTATTGGCTGGTTCACAGCATACATCTCCTGAGCAGCAGCCTCCAGCATCTTTAGCAAGGTCATTAGTTCTCGACAAAGATTGGGGGGGAGTATAATGGAAGAGGGCTATGGAGAAGAACAATATGTAGCACATTCTAGCTCAGCTTTATCTTCTTTGGTGAGGATTCTGTACTGTACACACCCAAGTCTCCTCCTGAATGAACTGTGATGCAGCAAATGCAGAATGCAATGTCCTTTGCTGTGGAAGCAGAGGATTCCACTAAAAAGAACACCAGGAGGCAGAGAACAGACAGAACACCAGGAGGAAGGAGCTACTGGTATAACTAAAACATCTCTACTGGGACTAAGAACTAGAACTCTTGTACTGGGACCTTCAATTTAGGGTTAAAAAAAAAAAGTGTGTTTGTCCGAGGTAGTTGAAGTAAATTATCTGTGTTATCTACGTACTTAGCTAGGTGCTCGTCACAGGTGTCAGAAGGGAATTGTTATCTGTGAAATTAACTAAGTGTAGAAAGATTTGCAAAGTAGGGTGAGTGGCTTAGCTAGGAGCCAGATTAAAACCAGATTTAAACACTGCCCTAGATAGCTTCTGCCAGAGAACAGACAGAACACCAGGAGGAAGGAGCTACTGGTATAACTAAAACTTTTCTACTTGGACTATATTGCCCTCCTTTCCTCCACCGCCCCACTCTAAACCAGTTGTACTTTTATAGGCACAGGATTTAACTGACAGCAGGAACTTCCTGTTTGGGAGCAGGAAGTGAGTTATCACAGAGCCACTAAAGACTCACCATCCTAGAAGGGCAAGAGTAGTTCTCCGTCCCCTCCTAGCTGCTGGAGGTCTGACTCTGAGCAAGTAAGGAGACTACTGAGAAATCTAGGAACTTATTGTCTCAGAACAGGGAGATCAGGAGCTAAAAGGGCACAGAGGCAGTAAGTAAGTAGGGAGAGAAAAAAAAATAAACAGAGGAAAGAGTAAGTACTCCAAACAACAGTTAGGGGCCAGAAAAAAGACATGATGGGAAGTGGTGCAGTGCAATGGCTGTAGAGCAGCAGTCTTCCGGGAGATGTTCTGGAGAATGCAGTGTTGTCCCATCTGCAGACACCTCTCTGGGCTGAGGGAGGAGGTTGCTCATCTCAAGGCTAAATTGGCCAGGATTTGTGGGACCTCCTCTCCCACCCAGGGATCACCAGGGTCACTGCCATTGCCTCAGAGGTTGCCAAGAAAGAGGAGCAGTTGGACCACAGTGGGCTCAGGGAGGGTGAGGGTGGTGGAACAGAGGCACATCCCTCTAGATGTACCTCTCCACAATTTCTAAGCCATTCTGGAAAAGTGTGGTTCCTCTATGGAGGCACCAACAATGGAGACCAAGGAGGATGCTGGGAACCTCCACAAAGGAGACCCACAGGAGGGTGGCATGGGACCCCACAGGGGAAGGAAACAACTCCTGGTGGGTGACTGCATTGTTAGAAAGGTAGAACTGGGGGAAGAAGGGGATAGGGAGGTAAGGTGCCTGCCTGGCGCCATAGCTTGGAGGGACAGGGAGTGAATCCTCAGGATCACAGGAACAACTGCACAGGGGAGGGAGCTGGATGTCATTGTTCACCTAGGGACAAATGACCTGGCTAAGAAAGGGATCAGAGCAGTGCAAGAAGTGTTTGTGGAGATGGGGAGGGGCCTTAGACAAATAGCACACACGGTAACCTTCTCGGAGGTGCTGCCTGTCTATGGCACGGGTGAGGCTAGGGTGCTCCACACCATGGGATTCAATCAGTGGTTGAAAAACTGGTGCAGAGCTCAGGGATTTGGCTTCATTCGGGACTGGGGGTCCACCTGGAGGGATGTAGGCCTATACTGGCGTGATGGTCTGCATCTGTCCAGGAGGGGAACCAGGATTCTAGGTGACAGGTTTAAATAAATACTTAATTGGCAAGCATTTAAACTAGCCATGGGGGGAGGCACTCAAAAGGAGCAGGGAAATCCTAACCTCCCCACCCACCCCAAAAAAAATCAGGGTACTAAGTTAGGTAGACACCAACATAGAGATGTCAATAGGGAGAAGCGCAGGGGTAAATGGAGAAAGTGACAAACGCAATAAGGACAGGGATGGGGCAAAAAGGGGTAAGGCCATCGAGCAATGGAGGGTAATGAGTACCAACACCCGTAGTCTGGGCAACAATCTCCCTGAACTGGTGGCTTTGATGGAAGAGGGATGTGTGGATATTGTAGCAGTCACAGAAACATGGTACAGGGGTCAAAATAAGGTGTTAACAGTCAGGAGCCAGAAATAGCCCCTGGGTATCGGCACTTTCTGACCGACAAGGAGCTACTTTGGCAAAACCAGGAGCTGACTTTTAAATATATGGATGGAGGCAATGCAGTCTTTTAGGAGGCTGTTGGGTATCTAATGAGGCAGTGGGTTGTAGTGATTAGAACACTGGCTTGTGAATATGGAAACCACAGGTTAAAATCCCAATAAAGCCTAATACTGACCACGACTTTGAGAAAGTCATTTAACCTCTCAGAAATGGGTAGAATCAGGACCTCGCAGAAAATGAGATGCAGCATCTCAGCTGGGATATCCTGGGTAAATGGGTAAATTGCAAAATAAAAAATGTAATGAAAGAACTCCGTTTTAGAACTCACTGACAAAGTACTACTTTTTTAATCAGGATTTTATTTTCCCCAGTAACCTGGCTGCCATGGGGGGAAGGGGTGTCTGTTAACTTCTTGACCTGCATCCTCTGCTGTACTTTATTGGGGTTTGGGGGAGGGGGTTGTGGTAGTTGAATATATCCTTCCTTCCCAAGGATATTTGGCAGTGTTAACACAAACACAATATCTGAAACCTCCACAATATTTCCTTTCCTAGAATGTAAAAATAATTACTTTCATAGGCTTGTATACAAAATGTGCATGCTCTGTACCTATTCTAGCAAATCTGAAACTGCAGTAAGGGCATAAGAGACTGGAATGCTACAGCACAGTTCAAGTGGCATCAGTGCTAGCTCCCTTTCCCTCCTTTTGTATGCTGCTTGATTCAGACTGTTTATAGCCGTCTTCCTCTCTTCTTTCCCAAACTGCTGAGTGCTCATCCCTTTAAATACTTCCCACCATCTTTCTTCATGAGCTCCTATCTTGTTTACATAACCCCCCCAGTCCCTACCGCTTTCCACGTGCATTCACTCTGCAGCGGAGTTTCAGCGTGGTTTCAGCTCTTCAAGACAGACTTTCAGCTCTCCTGCAAGACGTCAGGCCCCTTCCGTTTTCAGCCAGCTCTTCAGCTCTCCTGGAAGACGCCACGCCCCTTCTGTTTTTAGCCGACTCCTCGACATTGAATTTCTGCCGTCCAGCAACAAATTTTTCATATGTCACGCCCTTTCCCTTTTCTGCTCCCTGACTCGTCTGCATCCAGTTTCAGCCCTGTGTGCTGTTTATTCACGCTGCAGAGCTTAGACACACCTCTTCTTCTAACACTGTACCACAGAGAGTTACGCTACGGAGAGCTACCAGAAGCGCCCTTAACTTGCTGCCTCTTAAAGAAGCAGGCGCTAAATACTAAAACAATAGCGTGAATTAGCGCTCAGCGCCCCGTTATTTCACCCCTGTGGTACACAGAGAACCATGGCTGGGATGTTAACATACCAGGGTACACAACCTACAGGAGAGACAGGTAGGGCAGAGGGGGAGTAGCTCTCTATGTAAGGGAAGGGATAAAAGCAACTGAACAAAAGAGTAAACAAGGAGGAGAGGAGGCACTGTGGGTCACCTTAGAGACTGGAAATGGCACCACAGTCCGCACAGGGGTTGTATACAGACCCCCATCTCGGGGAGGGAATGGACAAGGATATGACAGAAGGCATACTTAGGATGGCAGAGAAAGGGGAGATACTGTTGATGGGGGACCTTAATATGCCAGATGTTAACTGGAGCACCTTTGCTGCAGCCACATCCAAAAGCAGGGCAATTCTTGATGCCCTTCATGTGGCATGCCTCAGACAGCTACTTTTGGAACTTACTCGTGAGGGAGCAATCTTAGACCTCGTACTCTCAAATGGGGACAGTGAGAGGATCTTAGATCTAGAAGTGGGTAGCGATTTGGAAACAAGTGCCCACCAAACAGTGTGGTTCATGATAAACTCAGCTACAGAATCAAGCCATACAAAAGTGAGGGTTCTGGTCTTCAGGAGGGCTGACTTTGGCAAGATGGGAGAGTGCCTTAGAAAAGCACTAGCAAACAGACTAGAAGGAAGGGTGGAGCAACAATGGGGAAATAGCAAAGCTGCTATCACAGAGGCAGCAAGCCTTTATGTGAAGCAAATAAACAAATCAAAATGAAAGAAAAAGCCACTATGGTTCTCAAAAGAAGTGGTGGTAAAGGTTAGGGAGAAAAAGATAGCATTTAGGAAGTATAAGGAAACACAGAAGGAGCAGGACAGAGAACTGTACCAGTTAAGGCAGAAGGAAGCAGGGAGGGTAGTCAGAATAGCAAAGGCACAAACTGAGGAAAAGATAGCCAACTCGGTTAAGAAAGGGGATAAAACCTTTTATAGGTATATCAGGGAGCATAGAAAGACAAAGGGAGGGATAGTGAGGCTGAATAGAATGGATGGTGGGTGGGCAGAGTGTGACAGTGAAAAAGCAGGGATACTGAATGAATACTTCTGTTCAGTATTCACAAAAGAGGAAGTGGGGGAGGTGCCTAATCCAATTAACAGAAGCACTCTGGAGAGGGGTCGATCCCAGTCCTTTCACAGAAGAAAGGGTTCTGAAAGAACTCCTAAAACTGAAGGTGGACAAAGCAATGGGGCCAGATGGAATTCACCCCAGAATTCTAAAAGAATTAAGCAGAGAACTAGTGACACCACTGACTACCCTTTTAACAAATCATGGGAGGATGGTGTGGTACCTGAGGACTGGAAGAAGGCTAATGTGATTCCCCTTCACAAAAGTGGGACCGAGACAGAGGCAGGAAACTACAGACCTGTCAGTTTGACCTCTGTGGTAGGGATAGTGATGGAATCACTTCTGAAGGAAAGAATTGTTGAGTACCTAGAGGCCAGTGGGGCACAGGACCCAAGGCAGCATGGATTTACAGCAGGAAGGTCATGTCAGACGAATCTAATTGATTTCTTTGACTGGGTGACCAAAGTAGTAGACCAGGGAGTGGCTGTGGCTGAGGCTCAGTTTTCAAACCTCTGTCTGTGACTTCCCAGTGTAACTGTCAGATTCTTTACTCCGCCTAACAGTGAAGTCGCTCCGGAGATTTCCTGTGCTCAGTTCGGGAAAAGAAAAATAAAGCGTTCAGTTTAAACCGCATATTTTTGTTATTTTCAGATTTCCAGCCTCTGTCTACGGTACAGGTAGTATGTAGATAGGTAGTGACTGTGTTTATTTTGCTAAAAAGAGTGGAAATTGTCTGTCTTAGGTTTCTTTCCAGTCGGTCTGGTTTGGAACCGACTTTGTAAAATTTTTCTCTCTTTCTGGGATTAGTGTGGTGTTCCGGTACCGATCGGTTTCAGAAGAACTGGACTTTTGCTGGTTCTTTTAAAAAGCCCGTGACACGGTTTGTAACCGATCGGTTGCTTTATTACCTGGCTTGAAAGCTTCTATAGGGTAATTTGTTAGGTTGGCCATGTTTGAGAAACCCAAGAAGAAAACTGGTCCCACTGGGTTTCAACACTGTACTGAGTGTGGGGAGACCTTTACTGAGGCCGACCCCCACCTCACCTGTGTTTATTGTCTGGGGTTTGACCACCTCAAGTCAGACTGCCAAATCTGTAAGAACTTTCCTAAAACCACTCTAGATAAAAGACTGAGTAGGCTGAAGGAAAGGGAGGCTGAGAAGTCCATAGATCCAGATGGCCAGCCCGGTTCGGTTGCTGCCGAACCTGAGGAGGTGCCGACTGACCTAGGCAATACTTCCTTGGGCAAAAGGAGAGTCGAGGTTCCGTCAAAGAAAAGGCGCAAGTCTGCTGGTTCCGATCCTGTATCCCACTCTCCAACCGCGGACAAAATAGCCAAAGCGATTAGTATTGTCCAATCGCTTAGACCAGTTCCGTCTGAACCGATACTGCCGGTTCAGCACTCGGTTCGGTCGGATCCGTCTCCTCTGGATTATGACCCAGATGCTTATTATGAGGAGTGGGAGGGAGATGAAGACTATCCCGGTGATGACGATGAAGGGTGTCTGGATCTGCCCATTGAACCGGACATCTCCCCAGACAGGCCCTCAGGTGTCTCTCCTCCCAGGCTCTCTGAGTCCCCTTCACACTTTTTGTTCTACAAAAAGGTGGCACAAACTCTGCAGCTTCCCTTGGTTGAAACAGCAGAGGAGGATGAAGAGCCTGATTTTGTGGAAAGTATGGACATCCCAGAGTCCAAAAAGCTGTCTATCCCTCTTCATAAATCTTTGGGGAAACAGACACACAAAATTTTACAAACCTCTAATTCAATACCTCCTGTGGATAAGAGAATGGACAGGAGGTATTCGTTATCCGGCTCAGCAGCAGAGTTCCTTTATAGTCATTGCAGCCATGTTGTGGTAGTGCAGGCTGCAGCCTGTGACAGGGCTGACATTCCTTTGGCTTCACACCCCCCGGATAAGGACTCCAGGAAAGTGGAAGCCAATGCCAAAAAACAGTAGTTGGCATCCTGTTTGGGACTCAGGCAGGCTACTTATATGGCCTACACAGCCAGGTACCAGAAATCCAGATGGGACACAGTTCTGGAACTGGCTAAACAGGCCTCTTCCCAGCTAGCCAAGGAGCTGGTGGTGGTGGCTGCTGATAGAACTGAGGCATCCAAAATGCAATTTCATGCTGCTGTGGACTCCAGTGGTGTGGCATCTAGAGTCATGGCTACATCTGTGTCTCTCAGAAGACATGCTTGGTTCAGATGTACTAGCCTTTCACAGGATACCCAGACTAAGGCCATGGATTTTCCTGTAGTAGGTAACTCTCTGTTTGGGGAGCAGACAGAGGCTTACATGAAGAAAATGGATGAATATAGGACCATGTACAGGAGTGCACAGGCCAAGGAAAGGCAGGCCATTCCGCACAAGCAGCAGTCTAGGGGCAGGCCCTTTCAAAGGCCTTTTTACTAAGCCCAGGCCTCCTGTCCCTTTCCACAGAGGGCGTTCTTCAGAGGGAGGGGTAGGAGGGGGATGAGCAGGGCCGCTCCCTCCTCCTCCTCTCAGTCTGAGGCTCCTGCCAAGCAGACACCCTGATGTGTCAGCCCGGGTCGACTCCCCATTTCCAGTAGGAGGCAGGCTGGCTTACTACTTCCAGGCCTAGAAGTCTGTGACCTCAGACAAGTGGGTCCTGAAAGTAGTAAGCCAGGGACTGGCCCTCAGCTTCAAAGAATTTCCAAAAAGAAGGGCCAAGTCTTTTCCACCTGCATCAGTCTCAGAAACCATTGCCCTAGAGGCAGAGGTTTCCTCTCTTCTAGCTCTTGGAGCTATAGAGAAGGTTCCTACTCAGCACAAGGGAAAAGGACTGTATTACAGGTACTTCCTTACCTCAAAGAAAACAGGGGAGTGGCGACTCATCCTAGACCTAAGGTATCTGAACAAACACATTTCAAAGCCCAAATTGAAAATGGTAACTCTGGGAATAATCCTTCCCTCTCTAAGGCCAGGGGACTGGCTAACATCTCTGGACCTCAAGGATGCCTGCTTCCATATTCCTGTCAGGTGCTCCCACAGAAAATACCTCAGGTTCGAGTTGCCTTCAGGCCATTACCAATTCAGAGCTATTCCATTCGGCCTAACATCAGCTCCAAGGGTGTTCACAAGGTGCCTCGCAGTAGTGGTGGCTTACCTCAGAAGACAGGGTATCACCATCTTTCCGTATCTGGACTACTGGCTGTTAGTGGGTCAGTCTCATTTACAGGTCAAGTCAGCTCTTCAAACTACCCAGGACCTGCTCAGCTCCTTGGGTTTTCTTCTCAAGCTTCCAAAGTCTGTACTCGAACCAGTTCAACTTCTCACCTTTATAGGCATAGAGTTGGACAATGTACAAGCAAAACCCTTCCTTCCCCTGGCAAGGGTAAAGGCCCTAGTGGATCTCGCTGCCTCCTTTCGACCTCAAGTCTCCCACCCAGCAAGACAGTTCCTCCAGCTCCTGGGCCACATGGCAGCTTCCATGGCAGTGGTGCAAGGAACAAGGTTCCAGATGAGGGACATTCAGTTTCATCTGAGGACTTTTTGGTCTCAAAAGAAGGATTCACTTACCAAACTGATTCCAGTGACTCAGACTCTGGTCCAAGCTCTCCAGTGGTGGCTGGACCAGGATAACCTCAGACAAGGAGTTCCATTTCTCCCTCACGTCCCATCAGTAGTTTTAACTACGGATGATTCTGTCCTAAGGTGGGGAACCCAGCTGGGAGCCCTGACAGCCCAAGGGCTCTGGTCTCCACAGGAGTCTGTCCTTCATATCAATCTGCAGGAACTCAGGGCAGTTTTCCTAGCCCTGCAGAGCTTCTCGGATTCAGTCAAGGGCAAGGTGGTCCAAGTCAGAACAGACAATACCACCACAATGTGATACATCAACAAGCAGGGAGGCACTTGGTCCTCGGCCTTGTGCACAGAAGCCATAAAGCTGTGGTCTCTGGCCTATTCTCTTCTGACTTCTCTGGTAGCAGTTCACCTTCCAGGGAAGGACACCATACTAGCAGATGCTCTGAGCAGAATTTCACAGGGACACCACGAATGGTCCCTGGATCCTTACATACTGAAGGTCATCTTCTCCAGGTGGGGCACTCCAGAGGCAGCACTGGACAATCATCAACTTCCTGTGTTTTGTTGAAGACCTCCAGTCCTGGGGACAGTTCCCCAGGATGCTCTCTTTTTGGACTGGAAGGGCAGGTTTCTCTATGCCTTCCCTCTGCTGTTCAGAGTTCTGATCAAGATCAGGACTCAACCCTGCACAGTGATACTGGTGGCTCCAGATTGGGCCAGACAGCCTTGGTATCCTTTACTGCTCTCCTTGTCAGTGTCATGTCCCCTGTCTCTGCCCAGGACATACAATCTCCTGTCCTCTTCCCGGGGCGGATCTGGTACCCCAGTCTCCAGTCTCTCCATCTCAAGGCCTGGCTCTTGAAAAGTTGTAATATACAGCTCTACATCTTTCTCAGGGAGTTCTGGATATTCTGAAGGTCTCTAGGAAACCTTCCACTAGAAAAACTTACAACTCCAAATGGAAAAGGTTCAATATTTGGTGCTCTCAGAAAGGCATCCTGCCTGATTCTGCAGACATTTCCACAACCTTAGACTATCTAGTTCATCTCAATGGTTTAGGCCTTAGGCCTGCCACTCTGAAGGTTCATCTAGCAGCTGTCTCTGCATTCCTCTGAGCAGGGAAGGGCTCTTCCCTGGCATCTCATCCTGTTTTCAGAAAGTTTTTTTTTTAAAGGTCTGGTTCACATTAACCCTCCCTTTAGGGAGCCCACTCCGCCTTGGGATCTTAATGTCTGCATAGCTCAGCTAATGCAGCTACCCTTTGAACCTCTGGCTTCGGGCCAAATTGAAGTACTTGACCTGGAAAACTGTGTTCCTGGTAGCTATTACTTCTGCCAGGTGGATTAGTGAGTTACAGGCTCTGTCAGTGGAACCCGACTTCATCTCCTTCCATAGGGACAAAGTAGTCCTCAGAACCAATAGGAGGTTCTTGCCCAAAGTGGTTTCAGATTTTCATATAGTGAGGCTTAATAAAGGAGAGGGAGGGTAGGCAGAGGGTGACTGTGAAAAGGCAGAGATACTAAACAAATATTTTTGCTCAGTATTTACAAAGGAAGAGGGGGAGGTACCTAAAACAAACAGTAGAAACACTGTGGATACAGAAGTTGATACCAGCCCATTTACAGAAGAAAGGGTTCTGAAAGAGCTCTTAAATCTGAAGGTGGACAAAGCAATGGGGCCTGATGGGATTCATCCCAGAATTCTAAAAGAACTAAGGGTAAAACTAGTGACACCACTGACTACCATCTTTAACAAATCATGGGAGGATGGGGTGGTACCTGAGGACTGGAGGAGGGTAGATGTGATTCCCCTTCACAAAAGTGGGAGCAAGGCAGAAGCAGGAACTACAGACCTGTTAGTTTAACCTCAGTGGTAGGGAAAATGATGGAATCTACTTGAAGGAAAGAATTTGTTGAGTATCTAGAGGCCAGAGGGGCACAGGACGCAAGGCAGCATGGATTCACAGCGGAAGGTCATGCCCGACAAATCTGATAGATTTCTTTGACTGGGTGACCAAAGTAGTTGATCAGGGAGGGGCTGTGACATGGCCTACCTTGACTTTAGCAAGGCATTTGACACAGTCCCACACAAAGATTAATATACAAGTTAGCCAGCCTGGGAGGGTCCCAAGATGAGAGCCTGGGTAAAGAATTGGCTGGAGAATAGGACACAGAGAGTAATAGTAAATGGAGTCCACTCTGAAAAAAGGGGTTAGTAGTGGGGTACTGCAGGGTTCAGTAGATCGGTCCTCTTCAATGTCTTTATGTTTACATTGCAGAGGACTGGAAGGAAAAGTGTCTCTTTGCAGATGACACAAAGATCTGCAACAGAGTTGATGCACAAGGTGGGGTGGAAAGATGAGAAGGGACTTGGCAAGGTTAGAGGAATGGTCAGATGTATGGCAGCTTAGATTCAGTGCTAAGAAGTGCAAGGTAATGCACCTGGGAAACAAAACCCAGGGAAGAGTACACAATGGGGGTGAGATACTAACAACAACAAAATGGAAAGGGACCTGGGGTAGTCATATCAGATGACCAAAGGTGGGCAAGCAATGTGAGAGGGCAGCAAGGAGGGCTGAGGGATACTGGGATGCATAGGAGAGGCATCACCAGTAGAAAACAAGAAGTTATTATCCTCTGTACAGACAGCTGGTGAGACCACATCTGAATACTCATGCAGTTCTGGAGACCCAATCTCCGAAAGACATAGACAGGATAGAAGCTGTCCAGAGGAGGGCACTAAATGGTGCAGGGTCTGCACCGGAAGACATATGAAGAGAGACTTAAGGAGCTTAATATGTATAGCCTCGAGGAAAGGAGGGAGAGGGGGACATGATAGAAACTTTCAAGTACCTCAAGGGAATCAACAAAGTCCAAGAGGGTAGCATCTTTCAAAAAAAGAGGTGTGCAAGAACAAGGGGGCACAATTTGAAGATAGAAGGGGGTCAGCTCAGAGGTAATTTAAGGAAGTATTTTTTCACAGAGAGGGTTGTGGATGTATGGAACAGCCTTCCAGAGGAGGTTGTGGAGTCAAAAACAGTGGTGGAATTCAAGCATGCATGGGACAGTCATAAGGAAATTCTAGGGGGTGGGATTAGGAAGAAGTAGGCTGCTGGTTAACTAGGATCTGCAGCTTATCCATCAGGTAGGGAAATGGGCAGACTGGGTGGGCCAAGCGGTCCTTATCTGCCATCAAACTCTATGTTTCTATCTGAACCAGTCTGTATCTCTCCCTGTGTGTTTCACTGACCATTCTTCTTCAGGTGAAAGAAGGTTACACAGTCTGGATGTTATGAGGGCCCTTAGCTACTACATTGAGCATACTAAGGCACATAGAAATGACTGCCTTCAATTGTTTCTCACTTATGGTGAAGTGGGAAAGGGTAAGCCTGCCACTAAGAGAACTATTGCCAGGTGGATTGTTTCTTGTATACAATTTTATGACAAGTTGGGTAGGATGCCCCCTTCAGGTCTGAGGGCTCACTCGACCAGGGGTACAGCTGCTTCTCTAGCTGCAGCCAGAGATATACATTTGTTAGAGATCTGTAAATCAGTCACCTGGAAAACAGTACATACTTTCACCAAGCATTACTCCCTGGACACCAGGCCAGGAGTGATGCTAGGTTTGGTACAGCAGTACTGCAGAGCCTCTTCCCAAAGTAGGTTCTGCATTCCCTCCTCCAAGGCCATGGATTTTCCTGTCACTGATAATTCTTTGTTTTGGGAGCAAACTGAGAATTACATGAAGATGATGGATGAATATAGGACCACCTGTAGGAGTGCTGCAGCCAAAGAAAAGCAGGCCACTCCTCAGAGGCAGCAATTTAGGGCTGGCAGGGGCAGGCTTTTCTACCAAGCTCAGGCCTCCTCCTCTTCTTTTCAGCAGAGGGGGGTTCTTTAGGGGAAGAGGCAGGCATGGGATGACCAGAACCTGATCATCTACGCAGTCCAAGCCCCCTGCCAGACACCCTGAGGTGTCGTTCAGGGTTGCCTCCCCAGTTCCAGTAGGGGCAGGTTGGTTCACTACTTCCAGGCTTGGGAGTCTATTACTTCAGACAAATGGGTCCTGAAGTAGTGAGCCAGGGACTTGCTCTCAGTTTCAAAAGGTTCCCAAAAATGAGAGCAAGATCCTTCTGTCCTTCCTCTCCCTTGGAGACAAAGGCCTTAGAGGCAGAAGTCTCCTCTGTTCTGCTTCTGCAAGCAGTAGAGAAGGTACCTCATTGTCACAGGGGAAAAGGACTGTATTCCAGATACTTCCTTACCCCAAAAGAGACAGGAGTGGCGACCCATCCTAGATTTAAGGTACCTAAGCAAACACTTAACAAAACCAAAATCCAAGATAGACTGTGGGAGTAATTCTTCTCTCTCTCTGAGACTGGCTAGCCTCCCTGGATCTCAAGAATGCCTACTTCCACATACCTATCAGATGTTCCCCCAGAAAGTACCTCAGGTTCGAATTGCCCTCAGGCCATTACCAGTTCAGAGCTATGCCTTCTGGCCTAACATCTGCTCCAAGGTTGTTCACCAAGTGTCTAGCAGTAGTGGTGGCATTCCTCAGGAGACAGGGTATCCTTCTGTTCTCATACCTGGACGACTGGCTCATTGTGGGTCGGTCCTTAGACCAAGTCAAGTCAGCCCTAGAGGTCACTCAAAAGCTTCTAGATTCCTTGGGTTTCATTCTGAACCTAGAAAAGCCTGTTCTGGAACCAGCTCAGCTCCTCACTTTCATAGGGGTGGAGCTAGACACTATTCAAGCAAGAGCATTTCTACCTCTCTCAAGGGTTCAGTCCCTTGTCACTCTGGCCTCCTCTTTTCATCCTCTAGTTTCTCATCCAGCCAGACACTTTCTACAGTTGCTAGGTCACATGGCAGCTTCCACAGCAGTGGTCCAAGGAACAAGGTTTCAGATGAGAGATATTCAGTTTCATCTCTGATCTTATTGGTCTCAGAAAAAAGACCCTCACTCCAAATTGGTTCCAGTGTCTCAAACTCTAGTTCAGGCCCTCCAGTGGTGGCTGGAAGAGTACAGTCTTCGACAAGGTGTCCCCTTTATCAGTCAGGCTCCTTCAGTGATCCTCACCACATATGCCTCTCTACTGGGTTGGGGGGGCTCATCTCTATCAGCTTACAGCTCAGGGAACCTGGTTTCACCAGGTGTCTTCTACACATAAGGCAGTTTTTGTGGGGGGTAGGAAGAAATAGGCTGTTGGTTAAATAGGATCTGCAGCTTATCCTGTAGGTTGGGAAATGGGCAGACTAGGTGGGCCAAGCGGTCCTTATCTGCCGTCACAGTCTATGTTATAAATCTTCTCGAACTCATCTGTCTTTCTAGCAATCCAGACATTCTCAACTGCTATTCATGGAAAAGTGGTGCAGGTCAGGACAGACAGTACTACAACCATGTGGTACATTATCAAGCAGGGAGGCACTCAGTCTTCGGCCTTGTGCACAGAGGCCATGAAAATATGGACTGTAGCTTATTCCCTGATGGCTTCCCTGATGGCTGTGCATCTTCCAGGGAAGGACAACATTCTAGCAGATGCTTTCAGCAGGATTTCTAAGGGTCACCACGAATGGACCCTGAACCCTCTAATTCTTCAGGTCATTTTCAAGTGGTGGGGCACTCCAGAGCTAGATCTCTTTGCAGCCCTGGACAATCACCAACTTCCTGTCTTTTGCTGCAGACCGCCTCTGAGGCTCTTCTGGGTCCTGTCCCTCAGCATACTCTCTTGTTGAACTGGACAAGCAGGTTCCTGTATGCATTTCCTCCTTTTCCTCTGATATTCAGGGTTCTGATCAAGATCAGGTCCCACCTTGCAAGGTGATTCTAGTGACTCCAAACTGGGTCAGACAGCCTTGGTACTCTCTACTCTTGTCATTGTCAGTGACAATGCCTCTGTGTCTTCCCAGACAGTTCAATCTCCTCACCTCCTCACAGGGAAGGATTCTTTACTCTAACCTTCAGACCTTCAGGCTCAAAGCCTGACTCTTGAAGAGCTAGAATATGCCAGGCTGCATCTCTCTCAGTCAGTCTTGGACATTTTAAAGGTTAGCAGGGAACCTGCTACTAGAAAGGCTTAAAACTCCAAATGGAAAAGATTTGGGTTTTGGTGTTCCCAGAGGCATATCCAGCCAGAGCTGGCTGATGTTGCCACTGTATTGGATTATTTGGTGCATCTTAACAGTTTAGGCCTCCGGCCTACTCCTCTCATGGTACATTTGGTAGCTGTTTCTGCCTTTCTTTCTGCTGGTAAGGGTTCTTCCCTAGCATATCACCCAGTTTTCAAGAAAATTTTCAAGGGTCTAGTACATGTTAACCCTTTCTTTTGGGAGCCTACCCCTTCTTGGGATCTGAATATCTGTATTGCACAGCTCATGCAGCCTCATTTTGAACCTCTGTCCTCAGCTGAGCTGAAGTACTTGATTTGGAAAACTGTATTCCTGGTAGCCATGACCTCTGGCAGGAGAATCAGTGAATTACAGGCTTTATCAGTGGAACCTGACTTCATTTAATTTCACAGGAATAAGGTGGTCCTTTGAACCAACAGAAAGTTTCTTCCCAAGGTGGTTTCAGACTTTCATTTGAATCAGTCTGTCATTGCCTGTATTTTTCACTGACCATTCTTCCTCTGGGGAGAGAAGATTACACAGTCTTGATGCGAAGAGGGCTCTTAGTTGCTATGTGGAGCATACTAAGGCCCATAGGAATGGCTGTTCTCAGTTGTTTCTCACTTATGGAGAAGTGGGAAAGGGTAAACGTGCCACCAAGAGAACTATTGCCAGGTGGATTGTCTCCTGTATCCAGTTGTACTATCCAAAGCTTGGGAAGGAGCCTCCCTCAGGCCTGAGGGCTCATTCAACCAGAGGTACAGCTGCTTCGGTCGCAGCAGCTAGAGATATACCCTTAGTGGAAATCTGCAAAGCAGCCACCTGGAAAACTGTTCACACATTTACCAAGCATTACTTTCTGGACATTCAGTCAAGAAGTGATACTAGGTTTGGCACAGCTGTGCTGCAGAGCTTGTTCCCAAAATAGGTTCTGTGACTCCCTCCTCCAAGGGGGTACTGCTTTGTAGTCTGCATATAGTCCGAATACAGCAAGACTTTATGTTGTTTGAAGAAAAAAATATTCACCATAGTAATGTTTCTTTTAATGGAGTCTTGCTGTATTCTGACATCCCTCCCTGCCTCCCCTTCTGGAATCTAGTAGATTTGGGATGTGGCTTGGTAGGCACAGTGCTGCACCCCAGAGGTGTACTTGGCATGCCTTTATCTTATTAAGGCTTTTTCTGGTTTTTATTAAGAATATTTTGGTTGTTTCACTACCTGCTTAGATTCTTTTTGGGGGTTCTCGACTCTAGTCTTTTGACCCTAAAAATTCTAGTTATTCCCTTTGGCATGGACATTTTAGAAACAATTTCTATTTATTGAGTTAGTTAGTTTAGTGCTCATTAGAATCTGACGGTTACACTTCGGAGTACCACAGACAGAGGTTTGAAAACCGAGCTAAAGCTCAACGTTCTATGTCTTGGCATAGAGCTAACCCTTTACTCTCCGGGGCAATTCAAGTGCTGGGGCTAACTGCATATTGTCAGAATATAGGAAGACTCTATGAGAAGAAACAACATTACTATGGTGAGTAATTTTTTCTTCTCCACCTTCAGCCCTCAATCAGGGAACCTGTTCCCCCTTGGGACTTTAACCTGTGCATTATGCCAAACTCATGGAGTCGCCTTTTGAACACATGGCTATGGTCCATCTAAAATATGTCACTTGGAAGACAGTCTTCCTTGTTACCATTACCTCTGCCAGAAGAATTTCAGAGTTGCAAGCACTCTGCACAGATCCTAGCTACATTATCCCTCACAGGGACAAGGTAGAGCTCAGAACATACAGGAAATTCCTGCCTAAGGTATTCCACCTTAACCAGTCTATCACTCTTCCTGTTTTCTTCACTGAAAAATCCACTCCTGGAGAACAGAGACTCCATAGTCTGGATGTGAAAAGAGACATATCCTACTACTTGGAGCACACCATGCAGTGCAGGGGCTCCACTACCCAGCTTTTCCTCACCTGTGGGGAGGTAGGTAGAGGAAGGCCAGTCACTAAGAGAACCACTCTGGCTGGATAGTCTACTGTATACAGTTTTGTTATGACAAGGCTGGAAAACAGCCTCCTGAGGACCTCAGGGCTCACTCTACCAGGGGCACTGCTGCCACAGTGGCAGCAGCAAGGGAGATTCCCTTACTTGATGTCTACAAAGCAGCCACATGGAAAACTGTGCACACATTCACAAAGCATTATTGCCTGGATGTGCAGTCCAGATCTGATGCCAGATTTGGCAGAGCGGTCCTGCAGAGCCTCTTCCCTAAGTAGGTTCTGTACCCGCCTCCCAACTGCACTGCTCTGTAGTCTGTTCATTGTTACTGATGCTAAAGGACCCCTGGGGTGAGAAGAAAAAAATTAGTCACTATAGTAATATTGTTTCTTCCTAAGTGTCCTTTAGCATCAGTAAGCCCCAGTAACCTAACTGAAGAGGACTCTGCTTCCTCATTTTTTGCCGTATTTGTTCCTGAACTTTTTGGAGTGCATTTAAACAACGTTTATATATTTTTTTTCAGTTGTTCTCTGTTCATGCTGTTGCCTAATTTTTGAAATCCTGTTGGTTCACAATTAACGTGCATGTTCCCATTCTATCTTTGAAAAAATTCTGGTGCCCTCTAGGCAGGCTCCTCTCAGTACACCCTCCAGCTCTCTCCTGATAGGCTAAATCACTTAGTTCATTATCATAGTCTCCACCTCTGAGGCAGTTCAGCCTAGTCAGCTTGCTGCACATTGTTGCTGATGCTAAAGGACACCTTGAAAGAAACAGTATTACCATAGTGAGTAATTTTTTTCTTGCAGTCTTTCTGTGAAACAGGGTAGTGAACTAGTGCCAGAGTCAAAACAGAACTAATGTTTCTATTCCCACTGCTTCCTGGTACCCAAGAAGTCAGGGGGCAGTCACCCCATTCTTAAGCTCTGAAAACTAAACAAGTACATGGACTGAGAAAAAATTAAGATGATTTCTCTAGGATCCTTGCTACTGTACCTGAAGTCACAGGATTGGCTAGCATCTCTGGATGTGCAAGATGCATACTGGCACATATTGGTGCACCCTAGCCACCACAAGAACCTTCAGTTCTGTGTGGAGGGCAACATTACCAATTAAGTCCCTACCCTTTGGGCTTTCTTTGGCACTGCAAATTTTTATGAAGTGCTTAGCAGTACTCACAGCATACCTCAGAAAGCTAGGACTACAAGTCTTCCCATACCTGGATGATTAAGCCTGTCCAGACAGGAGACAGAGCAGGCAGTTTCCACAGCCTCTCAGTTTCTGGCATCCATGGGAGTCATGCAGAATGCTGCCAAGTCTCAGCTGGAACCCTCCCAGGTACTTCTGTTCATAGGAGCTGTTCTGGACATGGCCCAGGCTCAGCCCTTTTTTCCAGACAGCAGAGTACGAGTAACCATGTAGATGGCATGTTTCATCATGGAGCACAAAACTGTTCCAGCCCTTTCCCAACATCCATAGGGGGTTGTGTAGAGAATTTCTATGAATGTCTTGTCCCATCTCCTCTGTATTTTTAGAATGCTTCCTATAACTGTACTCTTAACTTTCTGGGAAAAGACAGATAAGATGATCATTATGTACATCTGGGATGGTAATCATCCCAGAATTAAAAGAACCCTAGTACAGCATGCCATATCCAAAGGAAGTCTCGTCCTCCCAAACCTGAAGGAATATTATCTGGTAGTGCAGGTTACCACCATATTAACAGTGTTGAAAAAAGAACACTGGATGGGTGAGCAGATGCAAATTCCATACACAGACCTAGGATGGGTTTCACTACTACCAATAACTAGCCTTAGAGCAATTAAAACAGCAAACAGATGGACACACCACACCCTCCAAATGTGGATAGATTGTAGAAAAAGAACAGCAAATACCGCTAATTTGGGAAAACTCACCCTATTAGTGATCATCAAGACTTCTTTCCAGGGATGATAGCCCAAGGTTTCAGGGAATGGTCTGACCATGGAATCCAGCTCATGGGAGACCTCCTTGACCCAGACCAATTACTCTTCTTTGATCAGATTAGCACATGGTACCACCTGGATAGGAAATAACTTTTTCACTATTTGTAATTTTGAAACCACATCTTAAACCCCAATACCCTACAATGTCTACACTAAGGACCCTACCCAACTAGAGAAGTATATTATAACAGAGAACTTCTTACGGCCTTGACGGCCGGGTTCAGAAACGGACTGAGTGGGCGTCGGAGCTGGACCGGGGAGAAGGATCGAGCGCCTGACGGACTGCTCTCCTTCTCCGGGAGGGGTCGGGTAGCAACCGTGCGATGGGGACTTTAGCGGAGGCTGGGGGACACCATGCTGCCGCTTTACGCCGGGGAGAGGTGGGGTGACGCTGGCATTGCACGTCCGCCTCTCGGGGTGGGAATAAAGGGGCATAAAATTCCCACGCTTAGCGTCTAGATGACGCTCTGCCCTGGGGATGCCCTGATTGATCACGGAGCTGTTCCCCAACCAGTTATTAGGCCCAGCGGTTCGGTGTGGGGAGGGTCCGAGAGCATGCCCCGCCTCTGGGGGAAGCTAGGGATGACTGGGAGCCGGCGATATCCGGTGACGGGGGGTCCTGGGGTCCGTGACCGGAGCAGAAGGGCAGGACGAGAGGCGTGGAGGTAAAAAGCAAAAAAAAAAAAAATAATAAAGTAACAGAGAGAACTTGGCTTGCAGATGCACACCAGATATCTAGGCTCTGTGAACTTTTACAGGACCAAAAGCACCCCACCCCTTGATATAGAACTATGGCAAGCACGAGAAAGAGGAATGGGGCAGAAAGTTCACAAATCCACCTACTCCGCATAGTGAAAGGAATGTAGGTGGAAAACCCTGGCAAGATTTTTCAAGGTCCCAGCCATTACAACACACTTTCACCTTCAGAGTGGGGATAGATGCTGGCGACAGTGCAGGGGCAAAGGGGACCATCAGCACATTCTGTGGTCCTGCCCCAACTTACTACCATTCTAGGAGGAAATTGTGAGGGCATGCTCCACTATTGTAGACTGCAACATACAGTACTGAAGGCCCTGAAGCATTTTCTGTTGGGCTTTCTTCCCCAGGGAGCGCGATCACACTAAACAGGTATCTGTTCAGGATTCTATTAGTAGCAGCCTTAAAGTGACCCCTCTCCCCCTTCTAATATGGAATGGATTACCTCAGTGAATGAAATCCATATCATGGAAGAAATGTCTGTGAAGATGCTCTTACATCATGATGGGGAAATACTGTGCACTTTAACCAAATGGATTAAATGGAACAGCTATATAGATCAGATACAGACACAATGAAGATGCCACACTTAGCAATATAAGTATGGTTTTATTGCCAGTTTGTCATACCAAGGTTGGGAGGGTATGGATTAAATCAGTCTCTAATGCATATAGGTACCATTGATTGTTATCATGCAGCAACATAATGTACTTTTACATCAGACAGATTATTGTACTGCAAGTTGGTAAGTATGATCTTGCTATAATTCTGTACTATGTAGAATTATATCAAGATATTGATTATTGTACTTGGAAAAATGTTTACAATGAATTTTAGGTTAAAAAACAAAACAAAAAAAACCTGCCAACCCACTCCATGCAAGGACTCATGGCATCCTCAGTATTCACAGTTTCTAGGGACATGGATATGTTGTTCATCCACACTGTCTGGCAGGTATCCTTGCCACTTTAAATCTTGCCGGAAGGTCTTCAAGCCTGCTCCTCCCACCCACCCGGGTGGTAAAACTCTCGGCTCCGCCCCATGACGCCAGATCTTCCTTACTGCTTGGAAGCTCAGGTTCCTTCCTTAACGCTCTGCGTATAAGACTGGTTCCTAATTCTTCGGTTTTCCGAATTTAAGTTTTTTGCATTATAGACTTCGGTCTTCTATCCCTCGCGGCTGCGATGGACAAATCGACTCCCGGTTTTCGGAGGTGCCCTTGCGGGCAGAAGATGTCTCGGACGGATCCGCACTCAACGTGTGTCTACTGTTTAGGTCTTGAGCACAACCCGCAGGCTTGCGACCTGTGCTCTTCCTTCTCAGCCTACATCCTCGAAGACCATGCTGCCCGTTTACAACTGGGGCGCCCTGAGAAACGTTTTCCTCCGGTGAAGTCAAAAGAGGCCCGGTCGGCGGTTTCTGTGGCGGCGGGCTTGGCGGATCAGCTAGAGCAGATGATCGCCCTCGAAGAGGAGGCGGTGGGCCGCATCTTCCTTGACCACGGCATTTATCCAGCTCTCCCTGGGTTCCTCTTACACAGCTTCCTTTAAGGAGCTTTGTCTGTCCCTCTCCACTAGAGGAGAGGGACCAATGTCTGCTGGACCTTCTTCTCAGTCCAAGAAGAAAGACAAGGGTAAGTCCCTCCGTCGACGCTCTTGGGAGCAAGAAAGGTCCCTCTCCCCGAGTTGTCGGCCATCGACTTCGGTAGATCATTCGGCTTCGGCCACTGGTCTCACGGTGTCCCCGTCAGGTCAGTTGACCGAGACTCCCGTCGACGCAGTCGAGATCTTTCTCGACCCATTGGACGGGTTGTCGACCGGCGAAGCCGAAAATCCTCTCTCACTGGTTCCCCCAGTGGGAGTTGAGGATCCCGCGGGCTTGCCAGTGCCTCCAGTTCCAGAGCTCTCGGGTGAACCCTCCGAGCCGAGGGAGGAGCCGGTTCCACCCGTCCCCTCCCCGCACCGTCCTCGGAAAGGCCGAGGTTCTCGGTCTCGGACTTCTTCGCGGTCCAGCCGATCCCACCGTCATAGGTGATCTCGGTCTCGGCACCGCGGTAAGCGCCGCCGCTCATCCTCGTCCTCCTCCTCCTCGGATGAGGGGAGGCTTCGACGTAAGTTACGTCGACGATACGAGGACCTCATGTGGCAACAGCTCCTCCTGACCGGGAACAAGCCGACGCCGTCGCCTTCCCCGGCCATTAAGTGGCTGTCACCGGAGCGGCCGAAACAACCCCTCGTCTTACCCGAGGAGCCTGTTCCCAGGCCGGTTGTTGGGCCAAAACCAGCTGCTCCACTGATTCCGGTGGAACCTCCGCCTCCACAGCCGCTGTTTGGTGCTCCGACCAAGAACTCTTGGTCGGCTCAGGGTCTGCCCCATAGGCTGTCGGTCACCCTCACTCCCGATCGCCCTCGGCAGGTGGAGGGTGGCTCAGGCCCGAGGCAGCTCTTTGCGGACTCTTCTGAGTCCGACGACGATTCCTCCCTTTTCTCCAGGCGAGTGGACTTGGAGTCCTCTGGAGGTCAGTTGCTGGACGACAGCCCTTCGTCCTTCCTGGGTTTGCTCAGGCTCATCTCGGAGTCCACCGGGATGCAGCTCGAGCCCTTATCCAAGCGGGCCAAGTATCCCCTCACGGAGATATTGGACCGAGGGGATTCCCCTACTGAGGCCTTTCCTGTGGCCGAGGCCATTGGTCAGGCCCAGCCTTGGAGCTCTGTGGCGCCCTGCTTCCTCGCCTTCGGCCAGGAAGTATACCGCCTACCGGTTCCCTGTCTGGTTTCTCGGAACATCCCTCAGCCGAGGGGTTAGTTACCGACAGCGTTTTCCGGCGTGCCGGAAACACTAGGGACGTGGACAAACCTCCCGACAAGGAGTCCAAGAAATTGGACTATGCCGGGTGAAAAGTCTACGCTGAGTCCTCCCTTGGCCTTCATCAGGCCAGCTCGGCCGTGCTTATGGCACATTTCTCCCATGCCCTGTTGGGCTCCCTGGATGAGGTAGTCCCTCATCTCCCGGCTGGCCAAGCAGCAACTTCAGACTGCTCTGGACATTGGAGACTCATGCGCCAGGTCAGTCGCGGCTGCAGTGGCTATGTGCTGTTGGGCATGGCTGAGGATATCCACCTTCACAGCAGATACCCAGCACAAATTGGCGGATGTCCCCTTCCTGGGGACCGACCTCTTCGGCCCTGGAGTGGAAGGCCAGCTCCAGAGGATTGAAAAGTCCAATGCCACTTTGGACTCTATCTCATCCGCTCAGAGGGACAAGAGCCACAGACCGCAACCCAAGCCCTTTCGTCGGTCCGCGCCCGAGGCACGTCCAGCCCACCAGCATCAGGGCCAGCAGGCTCGCGCTTGGCGTCCCAAACCCAAGCCCGCAGCTTCCTCCTCCAGGAAGCAGGGAGGTAAAGGCCCTGGAGGTCCCTCGGCCAGTCCTTCCTCCAAGCCTGCCCAATGACGGGTTGAGGGGTGTCGCCCCCAACCCCGTCGCCTCACCCCAGGTGCCCCCGTGGGGGGGCGGCTCCGCCACTTTCTTTCCTTCTGGTCCGTTATCACCACAGACCGGTGGGTGTTGGAGGTGGTGGGAAAGGGCCTGCCTCTGGAGTTCAAGCAGGCCCCACCCTTCAGAGCCATCGCACCTCGGGGGGCCTTGGGGTCCGAAGCCTCGCTGTCAGCTTGCCGAGCCGACATCGCTCTCCTCCTCGAGAAGGAGGTGATAAGAGAGGTGGCGGACCCCCCCTCAAACCCAGGGTTCGTGTCCAGGTACTTCCTGGTTCCGAAACGGACGGGGGGCTGGTGCCCCATTCTCGACCTACACGATCTAAACAAGTTCCTAAGGTCTCGAACCTTCAGGATGGTCACTCTGGCTCAGATAATACCATCCTTGGAAAACGGCATGTGGTTCTGCTCTCTGGACCTGCAGGATGCGTTCTTTCACATCCCTATCCGTCAGTCACATCAGAGGTTCCTTCGCTTTCGAGCGGAGGGATCCCTTTTTCGAGTTCCAAGCCATGCCCTTCGGCTTATCTCCAGCTCCCAGGGTCTTCACCAAATGCATGGCAGTGGTGACAGCATTCCTGCGGCGCCGAGGGGTCCGGGTTTACCCTTACCTGGATGATTGGCTGATAGCAGCCCCCTCCAGACAGGAGGTGGAGCGGTCCAGAGATCTGGCCCTCCAGGTTTGCTCTCAGGTCGGTCTCCTCATCAACGAGGCCAAGTCGGAACTCGAGCCAAAGCAGGTGATTCTTTTCATCGGGGCAGAGCTCGACTCTCTTCGAGCCAGGGCACGGCTCCCGGCGGACAGGGTCGAGGTTCTTTCCTCCTTTGCCCAATCATTTCTGGTTGGGCAATTGCGCCCTGCCCGGGACTTCCTGTGCCTCCTGGGTCTCATGGCGGCCTGTACAAGCGTGGTCCATTGGGCCCACTGGAACATGTGCCCCCTTCAGTGGGGCTGGCCAGCCAGTGGTCACAACGCTGCGATCCATTGGACCAGCTAGTGACGGTGACCCAGGGGATGTGGAACGCTCTCCAGTGGTGGACCGTTCCAGTTCATCTGCAGGAGGGCATCCCGTTTGTCCGCCCCGAGCTGACGGTCTCTCTATCGACCGATGCCTCTCTGATGGGTTGGGGTGCCCATCTGGGGGAACACCGAGCGCACGGCCTCTGGTCCCCGAGGGAGTCCTGATGCCACATCAACCTGCTGGAGCTCCGTGCAGTCTGCCTAGCTCTCACCGCCTTTGCTCCGTTTCTCCGGGGTCAAGTGGTCCGAGTCCAGACAGACAACACCACAACCATGTACTATCTAAACCGCCAGGGCGGGACGCGCTCCATGCTCCTATGCAAGGATGCTCTCCGCATCTGGTCACTCGTGCGCAGCCTGGAGGCGGATCTCCTAGCCATTCATGTGGCAGGAGCCTCCAACACCCTGGCCGATGCCCTAAGCCGGATAGGGGCTGCGTCCCACGAGTGGTCTCTCCTGCCGGAGGTAGTACAAGATCTATTCTCCCATTGGGGCACACCTCAGGTGGACCTGTTTGCCTCCAGGGAGAATGCGAAGCTGAGGCTGTTCCATGCCTGCCCCCCTCAGCAGGGATCGCTGCAGGGGGATGCCTTCTCAAAGCCGTGGACCCCGGGCCTCTTCTATGCCTTTCCCCCGTTCCCCTTGATGCACAAGGTGCTTCTCAAAGCAAGGAGGGACAAGGCACAGGTGATTCTGATAGCCCCAGACTGGCCCCGCCAGTACTGGTACCCAGATCTCCTCAGCCTCAGCTCCAGGCTCCCGAGGCAGCTTCCAGCTCGCCCGGACCTGCTCTCAGTCAATCAGGGGAAGGTATTCCATCCGGACCTTCAATCCCTGCACCTGACGGCCTGGTTCCTGAGCGGCTAGAGTTCGAGGCCTTGGGTCTTTCCGACGAGGTCCTCAACGTAGTTGTGGCGTCCCATAAGGAGTCGACCAGAAAATGCTACGCCTTCAAATGGAAGAGATTTTCCATTTGGTGTCGGGGCAAGGGCCTGGACCCTTCCTCCTGTTCCTTGGCGAGCATATTGGACTACCTTTGGTCCCTTTCTCAGCAAGGGCTTAGGTCGACGACCCTTAAGGTGCACCTGGCAGCCATCTCTGCTTACTGGGCGCGGGCTGGGAAGCAGTCGGTGGCGCAGGAGAAGGTGGTCTGCCGCTTTCAAGGCCTTGATCACATTTCCCCTCGGTCACGAGAACCTCCACCTCCGTGGGATCTACTGCTGGTACTGGCAGAAGCTCATGGGCAAGCCATTCGAACCAATGCACAGGTGTGAACTCTCACCTGTCGTGGAAGACCGCCTTCTTGGTGGCTATCATGTCAGCCAGAAGGATGGGAGGATTCAGGCACTTTGCATCGAGTCTCCTTACCTGGTCTTCCACAGGGACAAGGTGTCCTGCTTCACCAAATTCCTCCGAAGGTGGTGTGAGTTTCACCTTAACCAGGTGTTGACTCTGCCGGTGTTCTACCCCAATCACACCTGGAGGCCGAATATAGGCTCCATACTCTGGACCCTAGAGAAGGCTCGCTTACTATAAGGAGGCGGCGGCTGAAATCGGGAGAGGTTCGCCAGCTGTTTGTCACCTACGCTGAAGCCGCACCTGGCAGACCTGCAGCCAAGCGGACGATAGGCAGGTGGGTCACCTCCTGCATAGATCTCTGCTATAAGTTGGTGGGCATGGAGCCTCCCAGAGGGATAAGAGCTCATTCTACCCGCCATACTGCTGCATCGGTGGCTGCTTCCAGGGACGTCCCTATCCAGGAAATCTGCAGGACTGCTACCTGGAAGTCAGCACACACCTTCATCACCCATTACCACATCGACCTTGAGTCACGCCGGGATGCTGGTTTTGGGGCCTCGGTTCTCCAGTCTCTATTCCCTAAGTAGGGGGTGTGCACCTTGCCTCCCTCCTCCCGGAGAACTGCTAGGAGTCTGCCAGACTGTGTGGATGAACAACATATCCATGTCCCTAGAAATACAGGTTACTCACCTGTAGCTTGGGAGTTCTAGGAATGGTATATGTTGTTCATCCACAAACCTCCGACCTCCCGGCCCCGGCCTTTGCTTCCTAGGCGACTTCAGCGGGCCAGATCTGGCGTCATGGGGCGGAGCCGAGAGTTTTACCACCCGGGTGGGTGGGAGGAGCCAGCTTGAAGACCTTCCGGCAAGATTTAAAGCGGCAAGGATACCTGCCAGACAGTGTGGATGAACAACATATACCATTCCTAGAACTCCTGTTGCAGGTGAGTAACCTGTATTTCCTTAGCAAGGCTACATGTGAGCAGGACTCAGTGGATGCTCAGTGCCCAATGGTATCGGGTTTCACATCCTCAGAATTACTGCATTCAGGTGACCAAGTCCTGATAAAGGTCACTGATGTAATAGTCTGCAGAGGAAAATCTCCTCCAGGGCTTCCTCTTCTCCCCACTGGAGCCAGAGGTGATCCTCACCCCAGATGCTTCCTCCCTTGGGTGGGATCCCACTGTCACGGTCTCAAGCAAAAGAGGTCTGTGAATCACCAGAAACACATCTCCATATACTGTAAATGTGCTGAAGGATGTGTGCAGTTCTTTACAGTCTGAAAACCCTAGTGGACTTAGTCAAATGACAGTCCTCCTTCAGATGGACAAGAAGTCGGCCCTGTACTATTTCAACAGATAAGGAGCATACATGTGATATCTCCCTCTTTTCGCAGGAGACTCTTGTTTTTTTGACTGAACTCCCCCCCTCCCGGGAGACAAAATCTCCTTATGTAAAATTCTGTTGGTTTTTTTTGGCAGATAAAGACAATAAAAAGTAAATTAGTGTTGAACAATGCAAGTGATAACTTTATACAACTAGTCATTGATTATTTTTAGTGCTAATTCTTGACAGAATGAAATATATTAAATGTTTTTAAATGCTTTTTTTCTTATTTTTTGATGCCATTGAAGGACAAACTCGTGACCTTACGAAATCTCCCCTCTAGCAGGCCAAACTCCCTACTAATTTGACCCAAATCTCCCTCTTAAGCAAGTTGGACATATCACATGTATGAAGGAGGCGCACACTTATCTTATCTTCTTTGCAGGGAGCCAGTGGGAGTGTGGGAATGGTGCCTGGAGCAGGGGACAGTGCTCCAAGCAATCTGTCTGCCAGGAGTACAGAACGCTCTGGCAGACAAACTGAGTTGAACAGCAGCAGATCCTCACCAGTAGTCACTAGCGCCGGATGTCATGAGATCTGTATTCAGCGAGTAGAGAACCCCACATGTGGAACCATTTTGCATCCCCATTCAACAGCGAACTGCCTTGGTTCTGCTATAGAAATCAGGCCCTACCTTTTTGGGATTCTATAAGAACTAGTTTGGATCCTCTCCTGGGTCTTCAAGATGCCTTCACCTCAGAGATTTGTGTGATTGGAGATTATGGTAATCAACTGTTGGGGCCCAGGAATAGTCACATGGCACTAATTGCCGTGGTTGCCAAATTACTCATTTTGCATCTCTGGTTGGACTCAACAGCCTCCGCCTTGGCTGAATGGCTACAGCAGATGCTGACAGCTCTCAATATTGAAAAATCAATAGCCAGTTTTCATCACACTTTGCATATTTATAGGCCTCGTTGGGAGACTTTACATATGTTGTTACTTATAAAATGCTAATTAGAGCCAATCGTTATTCCTGCAGATTGTGTCTTATACCACTCCGAAGTAGTTTGCTTTCATCTGAGGGATTCCTTCTCGATCTGAGGGCGGGTTAGGAAGGGGGGATTTGTTTTTGTTTGTTCATACTGTTTCTTGTTTGTCTATATACGATAGTGTGTCCTTTGTTTGTTTTGCAGACTGTTGGAAATTCAATAAAGTGCACTTGAACAAAAAAAAAGAAGAAAGAAATACATGCCCTGGCCTCTTCTGTCAGGATGCATTCAGACTGCCATGGAACAGTCTGTTTCTGCATGCATTTCCTCTAGTCCCTCTCAGAGTGTGCTGTTCAAGCTGGAGGCGCACAGTGGCAGGATGATTCTAGTGGCTCCATGCTGACCTCTGCAGATATGGTTTCTTCTGCTGAATCAACTGTCAGTCTGCAAACTGAGGATTCTTCCACCCCGCATAGACTTATTGTCCCAAGCTTAACATAGAATTTGACGGCAGATAAGGACCGCTTGGCCCACCTAGTCTGCCCATTTTCCTACCTAACAGATAAGCTGCAGATCCTACTTAACCAACAGCTTACTTCCTCCTACTTTCCCACTAGGACTGCCTTATGTCTGTCCCATGCATTCTTGAAGTCCCCCCACTGTTCTTGACTCCACAACCTCCTCAGGGAGGCTGTTCCATGCATCCACAGCCCTCTCTGTGAAAAAATACTTCCTCACATTACTTCTGAGCCATCCCCCCTCTATCTTCAAATTGTGCCCCCTTGTTCTTGCACATCTCTTTTTCTGAAAAGATGCCGTCCTCTTGGACTTTGTTGATTCCCTTGAGGTACTTAAAAGTTTCTATCATGTCCCCTCTCTCTCTCCTTTCCTCAAGGGTATATATATTAAGCTTCTTTAGTCTTTCTTCGTATGTCTTCTGCTGCAGACCCTGCACCATTTTGGTTGCCCTCCTCAGGACAGCCTCCACTCTGTCTCTGTCTTTGCAGAGATGGGGTCTCCAGAACTGCACACAGTACTCCAGATGGGGTCTCACCAACTGTCTGTACAGAGGAATAATAACTTCCTGTTTTCTACTATTGATGCCTCTCCCTATGCATCCAAGTATCACCCCAGCTTTCCTTACTGCCTTGTCACATTGCTTGCCCACCTTTAGGTCATCTGATATAATTACCTCCAGGTCTCTTTCCATTTTTACTGTTGTCAGTATCTCACCCCCCATTGTGTACTCTTCCCCTAGGTTTTTGTTTCCCAGGTGCATTACCATGCACTTCTTTGCATTAAATCTGAGCTGCCATACATTTGACCATTCCTCCAACCTTGCCAAGTCCCTTCTCATCCTTTCCACTCCATCTGGCGTATCAACCCTGTTGCAGATCTTTGTGTCGTTTGCAAAGAGACATACTTTTCCTTCCAGTTCCTCTGCAATGTCACTTATAAAGACATTAAAAAGGACCAGTCCAGTGCTGAACCCTCGGTTCTTACTAGTAACCCACCTTTCTTCACTGTGGACTCCATTTACTACTACCCTTTACGTCCTGTTGTCTAGCCAATTTTTTATTATCAGGCTACCACCTTGGGACCCACTCCAAGGCTGGCTAACTTGTGTATTAATCTTTGTGTGGGACTGTATCAAATGCCTTGCTAAAATCTAGGTAAGCCATGTCCACAGCCCCTCCCTGGTCTACTACTTTGGTCACCCAGTCAAAAAAATCTATTAGATTCGTCTGACACAACCTTCCCATCGTGAATCCATGCTGCCTTGGGTCTTGTGCCCCACTGGCCTCTAGGTATTCAACAGTTCTTTCCTTCAGAAGTGATTCCATCATTTTCCCTACCACTGAGGTCAAACTAACTGGTCTGTAGTTTCCTGCCTCTGTCCTGCTTCCTCTTTTGGGAAAAGGAATCGCATCCACCCTCCTCCAGTCCTCAGGTACCACGCCATCCTCCCATAATTTGTTAGAGAGTAGTCAGCGGTGTCATTAGTTCTACCCTTAGTTCTTTTAGAATTCTTGGGTGAATCCCATCAGGCCCCATTGTGCAGTATCCCTGCTTTTTCACCGTCACCCTCTACCCACATTCCCTCCCCTTTATTAAGCCTCAGTATCCCTCCTCCTTTTTTTGGTCTTTCTTCTCTCCCTAATGTACCTATAAAGGTCTATCCCCCTTCTTAACAGAGTTGGCTATCGCTTTCCTCATTTGGGCCTTTGCTATTCTGACTGCCTTCCAGCCTCTTTCTGCTTTAACTGATAAAGTTCTCTGTCCTGCTCCTTCTGTGTTTCCTTATATTTCCTAGATGCTATCCTTTTCTCCTTAACCTTCCTGCCACCTCTTTGAGAACCATAGCGTTTTTTCCTTCGTTGTGTTTTTGTTGATTTGCTTTACACAAAGGCTTGTTGCCTCTGTGATAGCTGTTTGATTACTCCCCATTGTTCCTCCACCCCTCCTTCTTGCCTGTTTGCTGAGTGCTTTTCTGGGCCACTCTCATTTCCCAAAGTCAGCCCTCCTAAAGTCCAACACTCTTGCTTTTGTATGGCTTGACTGTATGGCTGTGTTTATCATGAACCACGCTGTTTGGTGGTTGCTTGTTCCCAGATGGCTACCCACTTCTAAATCTGAGATTCTTTCTCCGTCTCCATTTGAGAGTGCCAGGTCTAAGATTGCTGCCTCCCGAGTGGGTTCCAATACTAGCTGCCTGACTCATGCCCCCTGTAGGGCATCAAGAATGACCCTGCTCTTGGATGTGCCTGCAGCAAAGGTGCTCCAGTTAACATCTGGCATATTGAGGTCCCCCATCAACAATATCTCCCCTTTTTCTGCCATTTTAAGGAAGCCTTCTATCATTTCGTTGTCCATTCCCTCCCCCTGAGATGGGGGTCTGTATACAACCCCCCATGCGGTTTGTGATGCTATTTCCCTGTCTCCAGGGTGACCCAGAGTGTCTCATCTGCTCCCTGTTTACTCTTTAGTTATGTTTCTTTGGTTCAGTCTTACATGGGGTGCTACTACTCCTCTTTTGCCCTCCCTGTCCCTCCTGTTGATTGTGTCCTGGTATGTTGACATCCCAGTCATGGTTCTCTGTGTGCCATGTTTCTGTGACTGCCACAATATCCAGGCAGCCCTCTTCCATCAAAGCCACTAGTACAAGGGCTTGTTACACAGACTATGGGCACTGGTACTCATCACCTTCCACTTTTGATGGCCTTACCCCTTTGGCCTCATTTCTGTCCTTACTGCCTTTGTCTTTTTTACATTTACCTCTGTCCTGCTCCCTAATGACTTCTCTACCTTGGTGTTTACCTCACTAATTACCGTGTTTTGTAGGGGGAGGCTGGGATTTCCCTCCTCCTTTTCAGTGCCTCCCCCCTTGGCTAGTTTAAATGCTTGCCAATGAAGCATTTAAACCTCTCACCTAGAATCCTGGTTCCCCCACCTTGGACAGATGCAGACCATCGCACCAGTATAGGTCTGCATCCCTCCAGGTGTCCCCAGTCCCCAGTGAGCCAAAACCCTGAGCTCCACACCAGTTTTTCAACCATTCATTGAATTCCCTGGTGAGGAGTACCCAAGCATTACCCTTGCTATAGACAGGCAGCACCTCCAAGAAGGTTACTGTATGCGCTACTTGTCTAAGGCCCCTCCCCAACTCTACAAACTCCTCTTGCACTGCTCTGATCCCATTCCTAGCCAGGTCATTTGTCCCTAGGTGGACAGTGACATCCAGCTCCCTCCCTCGTGCAACTGCTCCCACGATCCTGTGGATTCGCTTCCTGTCCCTCCAAACCGTGGCGCCAGGCAGGCACCTTCAAACAACATGAAGTCTTGCTATATTATGACATATGCAGTGAGTCCCAACCTTCGAACTGCTCCGGAGGTGAAAGGGTTAACTTTCCATGCCAGACATGGAATGCTGAGCTTGAGCTCAGTTGAAAACTCTGTCTGTTGTTCTTCAAACTCAAACCGTCAGATTCTTTACTCCGCCTCACTGAACAGTCACTCCGGAGATTTCTCCTTCTGCTCGGTTCATTTTGTCAGTTAAAGTATTATTTTCTCGGGTTTTTGACAATTTAAACATAATCCAGTCGGTTCAAAGCTCTGTCTGTGGTATTTGTGAGTACTAGTTAGGTTTACATTATTTCTCTTCTGTGTGGAACTTGTAAACTGTTTATCGGTTCACTTTTGAACCGATCAGGTTATTGAAATATTTATTCTATCATTTGAGGGTGTGGTTACCAGTTCTTATCGGTTCTAAAAAGCGGAATTTCTTACGGTTTTCACGACCCGTGACATGGTTGGGAACCGAAAGAGGGTCTTATGGCGGTTGCCATAAACGGGCAAGTTTGGTTGGGACTGGCACTATGTCCAGAGCCAAAAAAGAAAACCGGGCCCACTGGGTTTCAACACTGCAGTGTGTGTGGGGAAGCCTTTGCGAGGCTGACCCCCACCACCTGTGTTTGTGTCTGAGGTTTGACCACTTCAATGCAGACTGCCAGATTTGTAAAATGTTCCTGCAGCTACCCTGGAAAGAGAGTTGGTAGGCTCAGGAAAGGGAGGCCAAAGTCCACTGACCCGGATGGCCAGCCGGTTCGGTTCGCAACGGAAGGGAAGTGCCCTCTGACCAGGCGAGACTTCCTCGGGCAAAGGAGGCCGACTCTGAGGGTCGGTTCCAGCAAAAGGACTAGAAAATCAGCTGGTGTGGAGCCAAAACTTTCCTCTCCAACCGCTGAAGAGATAGCAAAAGCGATTCAAATTGTCTTGTCACTTTCTCCGGTTCCGACCGAACCGGTGCCATCAGGTAAGCACCCGGTTCGGCCGATTCCACCAGTTCAAGACTATGATTTAGAGGAATATTATGAACCGGAGCAGGGGGAAGAGGAGTATGAGGAGAGTGAATGTGGATTTGAAAGTCTGGATGTGCTCATCGACCCGGACATCTCCCCAGACAGACCTTCAGGAGTGTCCCCTCCTAGGCTTTCTGAGTCCCCTTCTCATTTTATTTTCTATAAAAAAGTGGCTGAAACCCTCCAGCTCCCTATGGAGGAAGCTGTGGATGATCAAGAGGAGCCTGACTATGTGGAAATGATGGATATCCCAGAGTCTAGGAGACTGTCTATTCCTTGCATAAATCTTTTGGGAAACAGACTTTTAAAATTCTCAAAACTCCTCACACTATACCTCCTGTGGATAAGAGAATGGACAAGAGGTACACATTGTCAGGCTCTGATACGGAGTTCCTTACACAACAATGCAGCCATGTTGGGGTAGTGCAGGCTGCAGCCTGTGACAAGGCAAATATCCCCTTGGCCTCACACCCTGGACAAGGACTCCAGGAAGATTGATGCCATGGCAAAGAAGCAGTACATGGCAGCATCCTTGGGACTCAGACAGGCAAATTATATGGCTTATGTTGCTAGATATCAGAAATCCAGATGGGATACTGTTATGGCTCTTGCAAAACAGGTCCCTGGCCAGCTTGCCAAGGAGCTGGAGCAGGTGGCTGCTGATGGTATTGAGGCATCCAAGGTGCAATTCCATGCTGCAGTGGACTCAAATGATGCATCATCAAGAGTCATGGCTACATCTGTGGCTCTTCGCAGGATGGCTTGGCTCAGATGTACTAGCCTGTCACAGAATACCCCGACTAAGGCCATGGATTTTCCTGTTGTGGGTAATTCTCTGTTTGGGGAGCAGACAGAGAATTACATGAAGAACATGGATGAGTATAGGACCACCTATAGGAGTGCACAGGCCAAGGGAAGGCAGGCCACTCCTCAAAGGCGGCTTCCCAGGGGCAGGGGCAGGCCTTTTCATAGGCCTTTTCACCAAGCCCAGGCCTCCTCTTCTGCTTTTGCCCAGAGGGGGTTCTTTAGAGGGAGAGGCAGACGGGGTGCAAGCAGGCCTGCTTCCACCCATCAGCCCAAAGCTCCTGCCAAGCAGGCACCCTGATGGGGTTGCCAGGGCCGATTCTCAACTACCTGTAGGGGGCAGGCTGGCTTACTTTGTCCAGGACTGGGAGTCTCTGACATCAGACAAGTGGGTCCTGGAAGTAGTAAGCCAGGGACTGATTCTCAGCTTCAAAAGTTTCCAAGATGAGAACCAGATCCTTTCACCTGCAAATCCTCCAGAGGCACTTGCCCTAGAGGCAGAGGTCTCTTCCCTCCTGGCTCTCAGAGCTGTGGAAAGGGTTCCACCCCTACACCAGGGCAAAGGTTTGTACTCCAGGTACTTCCTTACCCCAAAAAAGACAGGAGAATGGCGGCCCATCCTGGATCTCCGATACTTAAACAAGCACCTTTTAAAACCAAAATTCAAAATGGTGACTCTGGGAATTATTCTACCCTCTTTAAGGCCAGGGGACTGGCTAGCGTCCCTGGACTTCAAGGATGCCTACTTCCATATTCTCATCAGAAGCTCCCATCGAAAGTACCTCAGGTTCGAGCTGCCCTCAGGCCACTACCAGTTCAGAGCAATGCCCTTTGGCCTCACCTCTGCTCCAAGGGTATTCACAAAATGCCTAGCAGTAGCAGTTGCTTCCCTAAGAAGGCAAAAAATTGCCATCTTCCCTTACCTGGACGACTGGTTCATAGTAGGTCAGTCCCCAGACCAAGTCAAGTTACACCTACAGATAACTCAGCAACTGCTCACCTCTCTAGGTTTCTTTCTGAATTTTTAAAAGTCAGTTCTAGAGCCTGTTCAGCTCCTCACCTTCATAGGCGCAGAACTGAACACAGAGAAAGCCAGAGCCTTCCTCCCTTTGGACAGGGCAAGGACCCTGGTCTCTCTGGCCTCCTCATTCACCCTGCAGGTGTCTCAACCAGCAAGGCATTTTCTACAGCTCCTGGGGCACATTGCTGCTTCTACAGCAGTGGTGCAGGGAGCAAGATTTCAGATGAGGGACATTCAGTTCCATTTGAGAGCCTTTTGGTCTCAAAGGAAAGACCCTCTAACCAAATTGATCCCAGTGACTCGAACCGTGATCCAGGCCCTACAATGGTGGCAGGATCAGAGCAATCTCAGACAAGGGGTTCCTTTTGTCGCTCAGTCTCACTCCTTAATCCTTACTAAAGATGCATCCCTCTTGGGATGGGGAGCTCACATGGGCAACCTCAATACCCAGGGGTTGTGGCCCCCTCAGGAATCTCTGCTCCACATCAATCTGTTGGAACTCAGAGCAGTTTTTCTAGCACTTCAAGCTTTTTCCAAATCTGTTCAGAACAAAGTTGTACAGGTTAGAACAGACAACACCACTACAATGTGGTACATCAACAACAGGGGCACTGGTCTATGGCCTTGTGCACGAAGCAATGAGTTGTGGTCTCTGGCTTACTCCTGGTGCACCTCCCTTACAGCAGTTCACCTCCCAGGCAAGGACAATGTCCTGGCAGATGCTGTCAGCAGGATTTCCCAGGGCCATCACGAATGGTCACTGGATCCCCTGGTCCTGGAGGTGGTATTTGCCAGATGGGGCACCCCACAGATAGATTTTTTTGCAGCCCCAGACAGTCACCAACTTCCCCTTTTTTGCTGCAGGCCCCCAGTGTTGGGCTCAGTCCCTTGAGATGCCTTAGTCCTCAATTGGGAAGGGAAGTTCTCTATGCTTTTCCCCCCCTTCCCTCTGCTGTTCAAAGTGCTAGGCAAAATCAGATCTCAACCCTCCAAGATGATCCTGATTGCTCCAGATTGGCCCAGACAACCCTGGTATCCACTCCTGCTGTCCTTAGCAGTCCATCTTCCCCTCTGTGTTCCCAGGAATCACAACCTGTTAACCTGTGCTCAGGGGAGGGTTTGGTACCCGAACCTCAAATCTCTCAATCTCAAGGCCTGGCTCTTGAAGAGTTAGAGTTTGCTGATTTACACCTCTCCCAAGGTGTAATGGATATCCTGAAGGCTTCTAGAAAACCTTCTACAAGGGCTACTTATAATTCCAAGTGGAAGAGATTTTCCATATGGTGCTCTGGAAGCATATTTCCCAGAATCTGCTGGTTACCCACAGTCCTGGATTACATGGTCCATCTAAATACCTTGGGGCTGAGACCAGCTACCCTAAAGTGCATCTGGCAGCTGTGTCTGCCTTTATTTCAGCAGGTAAGCCCTCTTCTCTTTCAGCTCACCCTGTATTCTCCAAGTTTTTCAAGGGATTGCTTCACACCAACCCTCCATTCAGGGACCCTGCCCCTGCTTGAGACCTTAATGTTTGCATTGCTCAGCTTATGCAACCCCCTTTTGAGCCTTTGTCTTCAGCAGAGCTTAAGTACTTGACTTGGAAAACTGTGTTTCTGCTAGCCATCACTTCTGCTAGACATATAAGTGAATTACAAGCTTTGTCAGTGGAGCCTGATTTTATCTTCTTTCATAGAGATAAGGTGGTCCTCAGGACTAACAGGAAGTTCTTGCCTAAGGTTTTTTCAGATTTCCACCTTAATCAATCTATGTCTCTTCCTGTGTACTTCACTGACCATTCCTCCTCTGACAAGAGGAGGCTGCACAGTTTAGATGTCAAAAGAGCCCTTAGCTACTACATAGAGCGTACCGAGGGTCACATGTTTGACTCCTTCCAACTATTCCTCACTTATGGCGAGGTTGGTAAGGGGAAACCTGCCACTAAGAGACCCATTGCCAGGTGGATTGTCTCTTGTATCCAATTTTGTTATGAAAAACTGGGTAAGGTTCCTTCCTCAGGCCTGAGGGCTCACTCTACCAGAGGTACAGCTGCTTCCCTGGCTGCTGCCAGGACATACCTATTCTAGAGATATGTCAAGCAGCTACTTGGAAAGCAGTTCATGCTTATACCAAGCATTACTCCCTGGATATCCAGGCTGGGTGTGATGCCCGGTTTGGCACGGCTGTGCTTCAGAGCCTATTTCCCAAGTAGGTTCTGTCCATCCTCCATGGAGGTACTGCTTTGTAGTCTGCATATGTCATAATATAGCAAGACTTCATGTTGTTTGAAGAAAAAATTACTCACCTTAGTAATGTTGTTTCTTCTATTGGAGTCTTGCTATATTATGACCTCCGACTGCCCCTCTCAGAACCTCTGTTTTTGGGATGTGGGTGGGCAGTGCAGTGTTGCCACTTAGTAGGTGCCCACCTTGTTGTTTTCACCCTCCTTTTTTTGGGGTGGCTTGGTGTTGTGTTTTTCATTTTTTGGGTCTCCTGACTTGAGTCTTTGTTTTGGGACCAAAAAATGTGTTGTGATGTTTAGTAGCCAGTTGGCTAGTATAGGTTTACAGCTTCCACACAGGACCTCAGTGAGTTTAGCTCGTAAAGATCTGACGGTTTGAGTTTGAAGAACAACAGACAGAGTTTTCAACCGAGCTCGAGCTCAGTGTTCCATGCCTGGCATGGAAAGTTAACTCTTTCACCTCCGGAGCAGTTCGAAGGTTGGGACTCGCTGCATATGTCATAATATAGCAAGACTCCAATAGAAGAAACAACATTACTAAGGTGAGTAATTTTATCTTACCTCCCTCCCCCATTTCTACCCTCCCTAATGATTGAGTCCCCCACCAGGAGTTGTTTCCTTCCCCTGTGGGGTCTCATGCCACCCTCCTGTGGGTCTCCTTTGTGAAGGTTCCCAGCATCCTCCTTGGTCTCCACTGCGGGTGTCTCTGTAGAGGAACCACTATCCACCAGAAGAGCGAATGAATTGTGGAGAGGTTCAGCTGGAGGGATGCAACTCTGTTCCACCACCCTCTCCTTCCCAGAGCCCACTCTGCTCCAGCTCTCCTCTTTCTTGGCAACCTCTGAGGTAGTGGCATTGGCCCTGGTGGTCCCTGGGTGGGGGAGGAGGTTTCACGAATCCTAGCCAGGTCAGCCTAGAGACGGGCAACCTCCTCCCACAGACCAGAGGGGTGCCTGCAAATAGGGCAGCATCGCAGCCTCCAGAATGTCTCCTGGAACACTGCCACCCCAAAGCCATTGCACTGCACCACTCCTATCATGTCTTATTTTGTGTCCCCTCTCCTGTTTCTCTGTATGCTTACTCTCTCCTGTTCTTACAACTCTCACCCTTCCTGTTCTGGGACAGCAACTTCCTATATTCTTCAGTAGCCTCCTTCTTCCTTGCTCAGTGTCAGACCACCAGCAGCTGGGGGGGAGGAGGAGAGTGAGCTACTTTTTTCCTTTAGGGTTGACAAAACCAATGTTTCTCTATGATCCTTCCCTTTCTACTGCCAAACAGTAGTGTTGACAGTCAAATCCAGTGGCTATACAAATAGAACTGGCTTAGGGTGGGTGGGAAATCCCAGCTATTTCTTCCCAACCTGTGCTCCCTCCACCTTCAGGCCTGGCTCCTGAAGAAATAGACGTGAACAGGTTTAAAGTGTCTCAAAGAGTCTCTGTAATACTCTTGGCTGCACGTATACCTTCCACCGAGAAAGGTATACTCAGCCAAGTGGAAACGCTTTTCTATCTGGTGCTCCAAAACCTCCATGGACCGTGTTAGTGTCTACTTGAAAAGATTTTGGAATACTTATTGGTCCTTTCTGATGCTTTGTGATATAGACAGAGAGGAGGTGGTCTAGAGGAGGACAACTAAAATGGTTCATGGTTTGTACAAGAAGCACAACGAGGTGAGATAATGGTATGTCAACATATGCATCCTAGATGGCAGAAGAGGGATTGTGACAGAGACCTATAACCACCTAAAAGGGAGTGAACAAGGGTACAGGTAGGGAGTTTCAAGTGAGAGCAAGCACCAGGACCAGGGGGCATGCAGTGAAGCTTGAAGCGGTAAATTCGAGTGATGTGAGAAAATATTTCTTCGTTGAAAGGGTAGTCAGTGCCTGGAATAGATTGCCAGCAGAAGTGGTGGAAGCTGAAACAGTGGGGGGGGGGGGGCTTCAAGCATACATGCTATAGACATGGAGTATATTAGATAGCATACGGTGGGGAGGGGGGTCTGTTGATGAACACCAGATAGGGTCTGTGAAGACAGAATAGGTAGAGAACATTTGGGCAGACTAGGTGGGCTAAGCAGTCCTTTTCTGATGCCAAGTTCTGTGGGCTAAGTAGTCCTTCTCTGATGTCAAATTCTGTTTCTTTGCTGGGGTACCGTATTCCACAGATCTTCCAAGAATCAGTCTTCACCATTCATCACTGGAGGATCTGTGCTGGAGGTGCTAGGACTCTGCGTGAGCGTATAGGTTTAAGAATTTTGGAGTGGGGAGCCAGTGTCTGGGAGGGCACTGCCCACAAGGCAGACATGTGACGTAACACTCGTGGACTGGATGGTAACTGACGCCAGCTTCCACCTCTCCTCAGTTCTGTTTTTCCTGTCATAGAGGTTGCATCTCCATAGGAGCATACTGCATACCTGCACCACAGTTCTGCTGCCACCTTTTCCTCAGTGCTGTACCTCAGTTAGATGACACATCCCTTTCTTATTTTGTGTTATCCTCTAGTATGGCGCTGAGAGCTATTTTTGCTGTTTTTTCTCATTTTCTTTACCAGTTCAGTCATGTCCAGACCAAGGCCTAAAAAATCCAGTAAAGCTAAGGGAACTGCGCTTCCCCCTCTGTCTGTGCCCCTATGGGAAGCGTATTGCCATTCAAGACAATCATGACCATTGATTTACCTGCCTGGGTCAAGACCATGACATGGATCATTGGGATGCCTGCGTCTCGATGGACCTCCGTACTGTCGAGCTTTGGGCTATGAGGTTGGGGTCGGACTCCTCAACTTTTGGAGGCCAGCATTGCACTTGGGGCTCCAGGATCAGGTCCCTGGGCCCCTCCCTGGTACTATATGTATCGAGGGAAAGCAGACCTCAGCTAGTCCATGTTTCGCCAATATGGGAGGCCTGAGGGAGGGGTCTCGGGGTTGGGGGGGCGGTTGCACACCCCTCCCAGTCCAGTGCCCTTTCGGGGGCTTGGACACCCTGAGTGGTGGCATCGCAGTTGTACGCTGGGCCCGGCTGGTCCCTCGGTGGCATGGCCCGATGCTGCCTCAGCTCCTGATGCTGAGGCTAGTGCTGGTGAGCGCGGTGGTGCCGTCTGCACATCTGGGTCCCCTCCTGCTGCTGTTCATGGTACTGGGAGAGGAAGAGTCCTGGGCGTTGCATAGCTGAAGATTTCCATGATCCTCTGACCAGGAGGATGAGGACTGGGATGATACAAGTGGCTTCTTGACTCCAATAAGGCAGTGGACTCGTCTGGGCCTGGTGCTAGGCCTTTGACATTGGCGGAACCTCAGAATCCCCTTCCTGATGCTAGCCATGGCGCTGTCTTCCCTGCGTCCCAGGGTGCCACTTGGAGCACCAGGGATGCTTCCATTGCTGATTCCTGCACCGGTGGGGAGAGCGGCGCTGAGTCTGGCACCAGGTTGGGGATGGTGCTGTCTCTGGTGTCAGGTCAGGATCTTCCTGGACATAGTCTCCACCACTCATTCACACTGATGGGACTACGCCAGAGGCACTAGGACCCAGCAGGAGCCAAAAATCTTCAGGGCGGCGCCCTGGAAGTAGGGCCGTGGGAAGCGGTGCGCAAGCCTGGCTCGCTATATAGGCTACCTCGACGTCGACCCTCCAACCACCTCAGTTTCTTTTTTCCCCGCTGTCGAGTGCACTTCAGTGACTATGTCGCTCGCCCACCGGGAGTCAAATCTTCATGTCTATACAACAGACGCTATAGTCTTTCAAGTATTTATTAGTTTTTATTTTAGTAAATTCAGTTTAAAAAAAAAAGTAAAATCTTCCTGGACATAAGTCTCCACCACTCATTCACACTAATGGGATCTGCGCTAGAGGCACTAGGAGCCAGCGGAAGCAATGTTTTTTGCTAGAGGGTTAGCGCCAGAGATGGCACCACGAGGAGCGGCACCGCGAGCCTCCACTCATGCGTTAATGACTATCCCGGCGTCAACCCTCCAACCGCCTCAGTTCCTTTTTTCCCACTGTCGAGTGCACTTCGGTGACGACGTCGCTTGCCCGCCGGGAGTCAAACTTCAAACTAGCTGCATAGTTTTTCAGTTTTATTGTTTTGTAGTAATATCTCGAATAAAGTATCGCTTAGTTTACTTATTCTTATTTAAGGAAGAAGTCTCAGCCTACATTGACGGAGTCGACCATGAGCGGGTCAGGTGACGGTAGGGAGACTTCGTATGAAAGCTGTTCAGTCAGCCAGGCTGGGTCTAGTCCACCGCCTTTTCCGGAAGGGGGGGGTCTGACAACAGACAGTCCAATGCTCGAGGGGGTGGGTGATCCCCTCGAAAGCATAAAAGTAAACAGTCGCACTCCCGGCTCCGTTCGGCCTCGAGCTGTTCTTGCCCACAGGTCAAAAAGAGAAAGCATCACCGAGGTCGCCTCTCTGATATGTTCGCGCCAGACGGTCAGTTATTGGGGCTAGTCGCCGGTCCTCCTTCGGAGTCACCGGTTTCTGTTTCTGGTAGTTGATGTCTTTGACATCGGAGCCCTACCTTCGTCTCTGGTAGGTCTTCAGATGAGCAGTTTCATCAGTGGGCTGCTCTTATGGAGCAATGTGCTCGGAAGTTGGTCCAGCTACCTGGCCCGGTCTCTCAGGGTCCTTCGGGTTTTCTGGGAGATCAGGTAGGGTGGTTGAGCCTCCCTGGTCATGCGGCACCATCTTCGGAGCCGCTCGACGCCATGCTTAGGTGTCCTCCTTCACACGTTGCGCGCAGGGGCCACACCGATGCCTCTCTCTCCTGGTATTCTTCCTTCCTTTCCTCAAATCCTATTTTCGAGTCTTGTGATGTTTTTGACGCCCTCGGTGACGATGATATGCTCAGCGCCGTCTTTGGAGCTGACACGTCTATCAGCACCGTCCTCAGCGCTGTTCAGTTTCTTGGCCTCATCGGAACTGTCCTCGGCACATGTGCCTCGTCTGCGCCATTCTCGGTGCCATGCGGCCTCTCAGTGCCGTCCGCCTCCTTGGCGCTGTGTGTATTTTTGGTGCCGTGCTCTTCGGCACTGGAACCTGTTAGGGCGTCATCCAGTCTTCAGGGCTCCTCTTCTTTGAATCCTTTTCCTTCCTCATTTCCTTCTAATTTTCATTTCTTTTCTGTTCATACAGTCCCTCCGGGGCTGTCAGGAGACGACGTTGAGCCTGACCCAGACCTTAGGCTGGGTTACGATGTGGAAGGAACAGGATTTATTCCTGCTGCAGAGCCTGTGGTCGAGGACCTGTCATTTAAGTCTCTGCTGAAAAACTTGAATTCCACTCTTTCTCTCCAAACTACAGATATCGATCCTGGGAAGCTATTAAGACTCCAATACCTGCATGTTCCAGAGATCCCTATGGATTTGACTCCTCCGGTACAGCCCTCCTTTGAGACACTTTCTCAAATGGTATGGAATAATTCCGCTCTCATTCCTTCTGTGGCTAAGTCCATAGATAGGAAATATGCTGCCCCCAAGGATCAACCCATTTTGGCATCCCAAGCCTTTGCAGATCCTATTGTGGTCTTGGCAGAGAATGATAAGGTCGTCCTTCCCCAGACTACTACATCTCGACCTATTAACAAAGAATCTCGTAAGATAGACACTTTAGGTAAGAGAGTCTTTGCTGCTTCCACCTAAGTATGCGTATTGCCAGCTACCAAGGCTATTTCTCTCAATATGAGTATATCCTTTGGCATTCACTCAAACAAATGATTGAAGCTCTTCTGGAATCGGACTCTAATTCAGAGCTTCTTCAAACCATAACAAGTGGTATCGAGTCCAACAACCAGCAGGTTAAAGCAGCTATGGACGCCTTCAATACTGCCTTCTGAGCGGCGGGCATTTGTACCTGCCGTCATTCCTGGCTGCGCACTTCAGGTTTCACGAATGATGCCCAGCAGCAGGTAATGGCGTTGTCTTTTGATGGTGTGTATCTCTTCAGCCCTCAAGGAGAACAGGCTCTGGAGGCCACACAAAAGACTAAGTCAGCTATTAAATTGGCTCGACCTCCTCCCGCTTCCTCTCGAGGGGGTGTTAACAAACGCCAGTTTCATAACCGTCAGTCCTTTCGGGGCCAAGGCAGGGGAAGTTATAATAAAAAACAAGCCCCTCATCCTCAAAAGAAAATGCAACACAAGGCGCAAGGACCCAAAGTGCCCAGTGCCGCCTTCTGAGTTGTTGGCCCAAGTCCCACCTCAGCTGCCCGAGGGGGACTCTTCCTCAGCGGTGGGAGGTCATCTGACTCACTTCTACAATCGATGGAAGTCCGTAACCTCAGACAAATGGGTCCTCTGGATAATCCTCGAGGGGTATTCCCTCAATCTTTTGGAGGCCCCTTCAGATCGTCCCCCCAGTCGACAGCCCAAGCTGCCAGTTCTTCAGTCAGAACTTCTTGCCTCCGAGATACAAGGCCTTCTAAACATCAGGGCAGTGGAAGTAGTTCTGCTGGATCAACGGAACACAGGGTTCTACTCCCATTACTTTCTGGTTCCAAAGAAAACTGGAGGCATGCGCCCCATTTTGGACCACAGAAGATCAAACAAATTCCTTTCCCAAGAAAAATTCAAAATGTTTTCACTAGGAACCCTGTTACCTTTGCTTCATCAACACGACTGGTTAGCCTCCCTAGATATGCAGGATGCTTATCAACACATTCCTTTACACCCAAAGCATTACAAATACCTGAGGTTCGTGGCTTTGGGACAACATTATCAGTTCAGAGTCCTGCCCTTTGGGCTATCCTTGGCGCCGTGAGTTTTTACAAAGTGTTGTGCAATTCTCTCAGAAATATCGGAATACAAGTGTTCCCATATCTGGACGATTGGCTTCTAGCAAGTCCTTCCAGGCAGGGACTCTAGACGCTGTGGCCATGGCTTCACACTTTCTTACATCCATGGGAGTCCTGCTAAACCTCAAAAAATCGCAGCTGCAGCCCTCCCAGAGGCTCCTTTTCATAGGAACTCTCCTGGACACCACCTGTGCGAAAGCATTTCTTCCAGAGAACAGGAGGAGCGATGTCCTTCAGATGGCCTGATACATTGGAGAAGGCAGCTCGGTGACAGCTCTCTCGATGCAATGGATGCTAGGTCTCATGGCATCCTCTCTGTTCACTGTACCCCTAGCACATCTCCATATGAGAACCTCTCAGTGGATGCTCAGTACTCAGTGGTCCCCGACCACTCACCCTCAGTCCTTTCTCATCAAGGTGACGGAACCTCTGAAGAGATCACTCACCTGGTGGTCGCAAGAGGACAACCTTCTGGAGGGATACCCCTTTGCACCACTGGACCATCAGATTTCCATTACCACGGACGCGTCCCTGATGGGGTGGGGAGCTCACTGTCAGACTCTCCATACTCAAGGTACGTGGACTCGGGACGAGTCCCAGCTTCACATAAACGTCTTAGAAATGAGAGCCATCCTTTATGCAGTCCGGGCTTTGAAGGACATTCTCTGTCACAAGAACATTCTCCTTCAAACGGACAACAAAGCTGTGATGTATTACATCAACAAGCAGGGTGGTGCTCACTCTTACCCCTTATGCAGGGAAGCAATGAGAGTGTGGGAATGATGCCTACAGCACAAAGCTCTAATTTATGCGGTCTACCTGATGGGGGTGCAGAATGAACTGGCAGAGACCGTCTCAGCAGAACAGAGATAAATCCTCACAAATGGTCTCTCGACTCAGCCATAGCTTAGTCACTATTCGCAGAGTGGGGGTCTCCAGACCTGGACCTTTTTGCATCCCCACTCAACACAAAACTGCCTCTCTTCTGCTCCAGAAGTCCAGGACCTGGCATTTTCTGTCAGGATGCATTCAGGCTGCGGTGGCCAAAACTTTCTTTACGCCTTTACGCCTCTTCCTCTAATTCAGAGAGTACTTCTCAAATTCGAGTCCCGGGGGACAAAATGATTGTCATTGTTCCCTTCTGGCCTCGACAGATATGGTTTCCACTACTCAACAGTATGTCGGAAACTCCTCCGAAACCGCTTCCCCTTCAGACAAACCTTCTGACTCAGGGGCCTGTGGTCCATCCCAATCTGAGGTCACTTCATCTTCACGCTTGGCTCTGAAGAGATAGAAGTGGACAGGTTTGGTGTCTCTCGCAGGGTTTCAGATATTCTTCTGGCTGCGCGCGAGGCAGCCACTGGGAAAACTTACACAGCCAAATGGAAGCATTTCTACGCTCTGGTGTGCAAAATCCTCTTTGAATCCTTTTCCTGCCCACCAGATAAAGTTCTAGAGTACCTTTTAGACCTCTCAAATTCAGGTCTGCAATACTCTACAGTTAAGGTTCACCTTTGTGCCATTTCAGCTTATCATGAGCCAGTACTTTCCTTGTCACTGGCTCAGTTACCTTGGGTTGAGGTTTCTTAAGGGAATTCTGCATACCAGACCTCCTGTAAGACGTCCAGTCACAGCCTGGGACATTAATCTGGTGCTAGACATGCTCACTCGAAAACCTTTCGAGCCTCTAGCTACCTGTGAGTTAAAATTTCTCACTTGGAAAACGGCCTTCCTAGTGGCCATTACCTCAGCTCGCAGGGTCTCCGAGATACATGCCTTGGTCACAGACCCTCCGTATACTGTGTTTCATAAAGACAAAGTAGTTCTTAGGACCCATCTTAAGTTTCTCCCTAAGGTTGTTTCAGAATTCCATCTAAACCAACCTCTGGTCCTTCCATCTTACTTTGCGAACTTCCAAAATGAAGAAGAGCATTCTCTTCATTCCTTGGATGTCAAAAGAGCTTTATGTTTCTATCTAGACAGAACAAACGGCTTTTGTAAAGCTCAACAACTGTTTATTTCCTTCAGTGAGACCCAGCTGGGTCAACCTGTCGCTATCAGATGTATTTCTGCATGGCTGGTTGCATGTCTTCGCCACTGTTATGCCATGGTGCAGGTTAAGCTGGAGGGCAGAGTGTGTGCTCACTCTACTAGAGCGGTTATGGCATCCCTAGCGGAAATCCGCAATGTGCCCATTGCAGATGTTGCAATCTGACCACCTGAGGCATGATGCATACTTTAATCAAACACTATGCTCTGGATGTCCATGCCAGACAACACCTTTCACTTGGTAGGACCATCCTTAATGGACTTCTGTCCTAAAATTGTGAGCTCTTGGTCTCTCCTGCCGCCCTCTCGGGGGATTATTAGCTTGGTACTCTCCCATTAATGTGAATGAGTGGTGGAGACTTATGTCCAGGAAGATATGGAAATTACGTACCTACCATAATTCTTGATTTCCTTCGAGTCTCCACCACTCATTCACACGCCCACCCACCATCCCCCGAGCTCACCTCTGTTACTGGTCTTCACTCCCTCAGTCTTTAGGCTGTGAAGACTAATTTGTTGACCCTTATGTCCGTTTTTTGTTAGGCTATCCTTCTAGGTTAGTTACGCTGCACCTCCTCGGGGGGGGGGGAGGTACTGAGGCGGTTGGAGGATCGACGCCGGGATAGTCATTACCTCACAAGCGGAGGCTCGCGGTGCCACTCCTCACAGTGCCATCTCCGGCGTCGACCCTCTAGCAAAAAAGTTTGCTCCCGCTGGGTCCTAGTGCCTCCGGCGCAGATCCGATTAGTGTGAATGAGTGGTAGAGACTTGTCCAAGAAGATCAAGAATTACGGTAGGTACGTAATTTCCATTTTTTGTCAAGAAAGAAGTCTTCACCCCTCCTTCGATGGAGTCGACCATGAATGGGGCAGGTGATGGTAGGGAGACTTCGCATGAAAGCTATGTTTTCAGCAGGGCTGGGTCTGGTCCACCACTCTCTATGGAGAGGGTTCTGACTATGCACAGTCCGGTGCTCAGAGGGGGGATGGGTGGTCCTCCCGAAAACAAAAAGGAGCGGTCCCATTCTCAATCTCTGTCGAGGACTCGGCACCGCTCGACCTAGAGTTCTTCTTCAATCTTCCGGTCGAAGAAGAAACGGTACCGCTTGTGATTGCCCTCTGGTATGTCTGCGCATTGATCGTCGGTGGCGAGGGGCCAGGGTTCGACTCCGACTTCTCCGGGGGTCTCCTGTGGCCTCTGTTCCTGGTGACTGGCATCCTCGACTCCAGAGTCCCTCCCTGCCCCCTTGGGGGTCATCTGGTGAGCAGTTTCATCACTGGGCAGCTCTTATAGAGCAATGGGTTCAGCGGTTGTCCCACCTGCCTGAGCCAGCGAGTCCGTCTCCGGGCCCTTCGGGCCTAGTAGTTTCAGGCCTGCGGGCAGGGCGGTTAGAACTGTCTAGTCACGCGGCACCTTCTCCGGTGCCATCAACGCCACGCTCTGGTGTTTTCCCCCCTCATATGGCTGTGGTGAATGGGTGGCATTCTTTCCTGCTAAATTTCTCAGATCTTCCTCCCCAAGTGGGGTGTTTGGGACCTCTGGTCCTGTGGCGCCAGGTGCAGCACCGGCGCCACATGCGGTTTCGGCACCGTACTCTTTGCCAGCGCCGGGATCGCCTTCAGCACTGCATAGGGAGTTGAGGTTCTCAACTCCGATTCGCGGAGCTCCTTCTCCTCTTTTCCCCCTTTCCTATATACTCTGTCCCACCAAGGCTAGTAGGAGATGATATTGAGCCTGATCCTGATCTTCGATTCAGAGATGACTTTGATGATGATTCCTCTCTGGGGATGGCAAATAAACCCTCTCTTCTAGCAGAGCCCCTGGTCGAAGACCTTTCCTTTAAGTCTGTGCTTAAGAACATGAATATCTCTCTCTCTCTCTCTCTCTCTCTCTCTCTCTCTCTCTCTCCAGACTTCAGAGATTGATCCTGGGAAATTGCTGCATCTGCAGTGTCTGCATATTCTGGATACTCCTGTGGAACTGACTCCTCCAGTGCATTGAGACTCTCTCACAAATAGCGTGGGATAATCTGGCTCTTATTCCTTCCATGGCCAAATCCATAGATAGGAAATACATCCCCTCCAAGGATAGTCCTGTTCTGGCCTCGCAAGCTTTTGCTGATACCATAGTTGTCTTGGCAGAGAATGACAAAGCTGTCCTTCCTCAAGAACCTATGGCATGTCTGTTAAATAAGGAATTTCGTAAGATTGACACTTTGGGGAAGCGAGTTTTTGCTGCCTGTACCCTGGGTATGCGCATTGCTAGGTACCAGGGTTATTTCTCTCAGTATGAGTATACCCTCTGGCATTCACTCAAAGCCACTGTAGAAGCTCTTCCAGAGTTGAATGTTAGCACAGAGCTTCTCCAGACCATTACTAGAGGCATTGAATCCAACAGTCAGCAGCTTAAAACTGCTATGGATGCCTTTGACAATGCTTCCAGGGCAGCAGCATCTGGTATATGTACCGGATGCCACTCATGGTTACAGACATCGGGATTCACAAATTATGCTCAACAGAGAGTTTGAGTTTGCCATTTGACGGAACGTATCTGTTTGGTCCTCAAGTCGAGCAGGCACTAGAAGGCACACAGAAAACTAGAACGGCTATCAAAACAGCCAGGCCACCTTCTGCTGCCCCTCAATGGGGCGAGAACTGGCGGCAGTTTCATAACCGTCAGTCCTTTCGTGGCAAAGGCAGAGGGGGCTTCACCAAAAATCAAGCCCCCCAGCCACAAAAGAAAATGCAGCAGAAGGCACAGGGCCCAAAAGCACCTAGTGCCACCCTCTGAGATTCCGGCCCATGTCCCACCTCAGCTGTCCAGGGAGACTCTTCCTTGGCAGTAGGGGGGCGTCTGACTCAGTTTTACAACCAGTGGGAGTCAGTTACTTCAGACAAATGGGTGCTCAGGATAATCCGCGAGTGTTACTCTCTAAAAATTTGAGAAACCCCTCTGGATCATCCACCCAAACGACAACCCAAGCTGTCTGTCTCTCAGTCAGACCTTCTTGCTTCTGAGATTCAAGACCTTCTGAATAACAGGATAGTAGAATTAGTTCCGCTAAATCAAAGGAACACAGGTTTCTACTCCCATTACTTCCTAGTTCCAAAGAAAACAGGAGGCACGTACCCTATTCTCGATCTAAGAAAGTTAAACAAATTCCTTTACAAGGAGAAATTCAAGATTATATCTCTCTGCACTCTTTTCATTCAATCAAAATGACTGGCTGACCTCCCTGGACATGCAGGATTCCTACCAACATGTTCTCATACACCCAAACCACCACAAGTATCTCAGATTTGTGGCCTTGGGTCAGCACTACCAATTCAGAGTCTTGCCCTTTAGGCTATCCTCAGTGCCTCGAGTCTACAAAGTGCTTTTCAGATCTTAATGGACATTAAGTCTCCACCACTCATTCACACTAATGGGAGTACGCTGGAGGCGCTAGGACTGTAAGAGAGAGCAAGACAAAGATCCATCTGTCTCCCCCTTTGGGTTTTTTTAATTTAAATGCTGCAGACATTCAGAGGGACTCCAAGATGTACACTGTGTCCTGTTTTATGTTGTACGTTGTGTTCGTTGGGCTGCCACCCACGATCTGTATTTTTATGTCTTTGTTGTGTGACCCCCCTGTGTACATTGTGGATCTCCTACAAAAATCTAGCAGCGTTAAGTTATGGAAACTAAGTGTGAGGCAGAAATGTATTTAAAAATAAATAAATGCTGGCTTGTAACTTTAAGTCTTCAATTAATTAGTTTAAATCCTCGTTGGAAAGCAGGCGTTGCGACAGTGCGGACGTTTTAAAGTCTGCTCAAGCGCTCACTTTCTCATAAAGAAGGAAAAGGCTCTGGAAGCAGTCTTTAATTTAATAAATATGTCCGTCTGCATTATAGACAGAGCAGACGAAAGGAAACAAAGTACAAGTGAAGTAAAGCCTTCCTTTTATGGGAGATGCGGAGAAGTCCAGTCCGCTGCTGTTTAAACTCCACTGAGCTCTGCCTTTGTTGTTTAGTTAGCGGTCTGTAGAAAACTGATTAAGCCACCTGAAAAGTACTAGTTTGGGCACAATAATCCTATCGCTAGTGCTGCCATTTAATTAAAATAAATTCTCCACACAGGGCACAGAAGGGTTCCCCTTAAAAAGCACTACTGAAAGAGGTGTTGGTAATGCGAGTAAACTTTGTTTATGTGGTTTGTAGTGCTGCTACTTGCTGAAAACACTCACATTACCAACACCACTAGGAAGAAATATTTTTGGCTGTGCTGAAAAGAATTAAGTAACACTTAGCTTACCTGTATAAGGCAACTTAAATTATATCAAGGTAGTTTTTTTTTAAAGTTTCTGTGTAGCCAAAACGCTGCTGTTTCAGTTGCTTCCTGCTTCATTATTCCCTATGAACCGGCTGGCCCCAGTTTCCCTATCTTTATCCCTTTCAAAGAGGAACTTCCCTTCTGTGAAAATTAAAATATTAAGACAGCTCATAAAATTCATTTTGAATATTAAAATGTTTATGGAATGTTAATTTATGTTTAAATAAAATAAAATATTTTATTTTGAGAAAGATTGAATGGCTAAAATTTAGAAGTGGAGTAATGAGGTCACATGTCTGTAGAAACTGCTATATAAGAACAACTACCTAGGAAGCTAGCAGTGTAAGGGAGGGTGTGAAGCTGTCAACACCCAGTCCTGAGATAGTCAGTACTACCTCTGATATGTAAACTATGGACTTTTTGGCTTGGTTTATTATTTTGTCGTTTCCAGTCCGCTCTAGGTAATAAATTTTTAAGTTTATTCTGCTGATTTTTGTCCAAGCATTTTGTTTATCCCACACCATTTCACAAGGACCCAGCGGGAGCAAACTTTTCAGGAGGGCCGGCACCTGAGATGGGGCCGCGAGGAAGTGGCACCGCAAGCCCCAGCACATGCGGTAATGACTATCTGGGTGTCGACCCTCCAACCGCCTCATTTCCTTTCTTCTCGCCGTCGAGTGCACTTCAGTGACGACGTCTCTTGCCTGCCGGGAGTTAAACTTCACTAGCAGCTTAGTTCAGTGTGTTTTGTAGATTATCTCAGATCAGTACCGATTATAATTATTAATTCTAACTTGTATAGAGAAGTCTTCAGCCCTCCATTGACCGAGTCGACCATAAGCGGGTCAGATGACAGTAGGGAAACTTCATGTGAAGGCTGTTCAGTCAGCTGGGCCAGGTCCAGTCCGCCGCCCTCCCTGGAGGGGGGTCTGACAATGGACGGTCCAATGCTCAGGGGGGTGGGCTCCCCCGAAAGCATAAAAGGAAACTGTCTCATTCTCGACACTGTTCAACCTCGAGTTCTTCTTCGACACATAGGTCAAAGAAGAAACGGCATCACTCGAGGTTGCCCTCTGGTACATCTGCGCGTAGACGGTCAGTTATTAGGGCCAGGCGCCGGTTTCTATCTCTAGTGGCTGACCTCCTCGACACTGGAGCTCCTTCCCACCTGTTGGAGGAGCTTCTGATGAGCATTTTCACCAGTGGGCTGCTCTTATGGAGCGGTGGGCTCGGAGATTGGTCCAGTTGCCCGAGCTGACCAGTCCGACGCCATGGTCTTTGGGCCACTCGGTTTCGAACAGGCAGGTGAGGCAGTTGGGCCTTCTAGTCACGCGGCACCTTCAGTGCCATCGACACTGCGCTCGGATGTTTTTTCCCCCCTCACCTCGCTGCAGCACAAGGGTCTACACTGATGCCTCTATCTCCTGCCACTTTTCCTTCTTTTACTTTCAATCACACTTTTCAGAGTCCTATGATGCTGTTGTCTGCGGTGCCGACTTTTCCGCTGCGGGGGCTCTGTTGGTGCCATCTGCGGTGCCACAGGCTCCGTCGGCTCCACGCTCTTTGTCGGTGCCGTGTGCAGTGCCATATCCGATGGCAGACCCTTCTTTGTTCTCTGTGCCATTTTCCCCGATGGCGCCGGGGATGAGTGCAGGGCCGTCCGGTCTTCAGGGGGGTTTTGACTCAGATTCCTCCTCCTCCTTATTTTCTTCCTCATGATTTTCACTCCTTTCCTGTCTACACAGTCCCCCTGGACTGTCAGGAGATGATTTTGAGCCTGGTCCAGATCTTCGCCTGGGTGATGACGTTGATGCTGACACTGTCCTGGGGGCAGGGATCAATCGTCCTGCTGAGCTTGTTGTTGAGGACCTTTCCTTTAAGTCTCTGCTCAAGAATTTTAATTCTACTCTTTCTCTCCAGACCACAGAAATCGATTCTGGGAAACTTTTGCGTCTCCAATATCTTCATGTCCCAGAGATCCCTTTGGATTTAACCCCTCCGGTACAGCCCTCTTTCGAGACCCTTTCACAGATGGTGTGGAGGAATCCAGCTCTTATTCCTTCCATGGCCAAGTCCATAGATAGGAAGTATGCCCCTCCCAAGGATCACCCCATTTTGGCCTCGCAAGCCTTTGCTGATGCCATAGTGGTCCTGTCAGAGAATAAGGCTGTCCTTCCTCAGTAATCTACAGCCCGGCCTATAAACCAAAGAATCTCGCAAGATTGACACCTTAGATAAGAGAGTCTTTGCTGCCTCAACCCTGGGCATGCACATTACCAGCTACCAGGGCTATTTTTCTCAATATGAGTATGTTCTTTGGCATTCGCTCAAAGCAATGGTAGAAGCTCTGCCCGAATCAGAAGTTAACTCAGAGCTACTTCAAACCATAACTACGGGTATCGAGTCCAATAACCAACAGGTTAAAGCTGCGATGGACCCCATCGATACTGCTTCCCGGGCGGTGGCTGGCATCTGCACCTGTCACCGCTCCTGGCTGTGTACTTCGGGCTTCACGAATGACGCCCAGCAGCAAGTCATGGCCTTACCTTTCAACGGTATGTATCTGTTCGGACCTCAGGTGGAGCAAGCACTAGAGGCCACATGGAAGACTAGGTCTGCCATTAAGACAGCCAGACCTACGCTAGTCCCCTCCCGGGGGGGGGGGGTGGAAACAAGGGCCAGTTTCACAACTGTCAGTCCTTTTGGGGCAAAGGCAGAGGAGGTTTTAACAGAAACCAGATCCCTCACCCGCAAAAGAAAGTGCAGTGGAAGGCACAAGGCCACAAAGTGCCCAGTGCCACCTTCTGAGTGTCTGGCCCAGGTCCCACCTCAGCTGCCCAAGGGGGACTCCTCCTCAACAGTCGGAGGATGTCTGACTCACTTCTACAACCAGTGGAAATCTATAACATCAGACAAATGGATCCTCAGAATAATCCGCGAGGGGTATTCTCTCAATCTTTCGGAAACCCCTCTGGATCATCCTCCCAAATGACAGCCCAGGCTGAGAGCAATACAGTCAGACCTTCTTGCTTCCAAGGCACAAGGCCTTCTGAACAACAGGGCAGTAGAAGTAGTCCTGCTGGATCAGCGAAACACAGGTTTCTACTCCCATTACTTTCTGGTCCCAAAGAAAACTGGAGGCATGCGCCCCATTCTGGATCTCAGAAAGTTAAACAAGTTCCTACACAAGGAAAAGTTCGAGATGATATCACTCGGTACCCTACTACCTTTGATTCATCGACACGATTAGCTAGCCTCCCAGGACATGCAGGATGCCTACCAACACATCCTCATACACACAAAGCACCACAAATACCTAAGGTTCGTGGCATTGGGTCAACTTTATCAGTTCAGAGTCCTGCCCTTTGGGCTATCCTTGGCGCCTCGAGTATTTACAAAGTATTGTGCAAATCTTCCTGGACTAAGTCTCCATCACTCATTTGCACTAGTGGGATAGCGCCGGAGGTGCTAGGACCAAGCGGGAGCCAAAGATTTTCTGAAGGGCCGGCGCCGAGGTAGGACCACGCACGCGCGGCACCACGAGACTGACTCGTGCCTGTATAGGCTATCTCGGCGTCGACCCTCCAACCGCCTCAGTTCCTTTTTTCCTGCCGTCGAGTGCGCTTGGATGTCGACGTCGCTCGTCTGCCGGAGTCAAAGTTTTCGTCTATACGACAGCAGCTTTTAATGTTTAATTTAAAAGTTTTAATTTAACTATTTAGTAGTAATTTTTTATTTTACGAATAAGAAGATTATGAATAAATTCTTTCCTGCCATCCACGGAGTCGTCCTTAGACGGTAGCGGTGACGGTAGGAAGACTTCGTTTGAAAGTTATGGCAGAGGGCTGTGCCGGTCCACCACCCTTAAGTAGCGGGGTCTGACTACGGACAGTCCTGTGCTCAGCGGGGAGGACAGTCCACCGGAGCATGAATCTGGCAGTGCCGGGGACCCGGCTCCACTCAGCCTCGAGCTCTTCTTCTTCGTTTGGGGAAGAAGAATCGGTGCCGCTCGAGGTTGTCCATTGGTATGTCTGCACGAGGATTGTTCGTTGGTAGGTGCGATAGGCCTGAACCGACTTTCGTGGGTTCCCCCTTGGCCCAGCTCCTAATGGCTGCATTCTCGACTCCGGACTCCATCTCTGTCCTCGTTGGAGTTCTGGTGAGCAGTTTCACCTCTGGGCCGCTCCTGTGGAGCAGGGGGTTTGACTCCTTTTTTCCTGGTTGTGTTCCTGGTTTCTGGGCCTCCGGACCGAGCCGATGGACCGTAGCGGGTCAATTAGATCTGAATGGAGCGGTGCCCTCTTGGTGCCTTCGCCATCTTGTCAGCCCTCGTGCCTACCCCTCTTCCTTTTCCATGCAGGGGCCGCCACAGGCACCACCTTCTCTTCTTTTCCATGGTGTTTTTCCTGGCATTGTGCCCAACACCTTAGGTGGCGCCGCCAGGTCTGGTGCCATCCCCTGGTTTGGCATGGGTGCCATAAGGCAGCACCGCTGGTGTTTAGGGTCGGTGCCGTGCTTGGCACCGTACTGGGTGCTGCAGTCGGTGCCGTGGCTCGGTGCTGTGCTCGGCACCGTGCTCGGCCCCATGGCTCGGCGCCATGCTCGGTGCCGTGGTCAGCACCGTGCTCTGTGCTGCAGTCAGCGCTGGCTTGCTCGGCGCCGTGCTCGGTGCCATGCTCTGTGCTGCAGTCGGCGCTGTGGGTCGGCTCCGTGGCTCATGCTGTGCTCGGCGCCGTGCTTGGCGCCGTGGGTGCTTCTTTGTCAGCGCCGCTAGCAGTGCTGTGGGTGTCTCACGGTGCCACTGATGCCCGTGGGCACCCGTGGGTGCTGTGGCGGTGCGGGCACCAGCAGATTGCTGCGGACGCGCCGTGCACCTATGGTGCCCGTGAGGGGCACCCGGGCACCCGTGGGTGAAGCGCGAGGCGGCGCCGGGCACCTGCAGGTGCCCACGAAGTGACGCGGGCTACCAGCGGGTGACGCTGTCACCTGCAGGTGGCGCTGCGGCGGCGCCCGAACACCATATAGGTGCCGCAGGCGGCGCTGAGCACCTGCTGGTGGCACCGGGCACCCAGCGAGCGACGCCGAGCACCCGCGGGTGGCACCTGGCACCCGCAGGTGCAGCGGTGACACCTGGCACCCACGGGTGCCATGGTACCATGGGCGTTGGGGGGGTGCCCTTGCTTGCCATTGCTGCCGTTGGTACTGAGGATACCTGCGGGTTCTGCCGTGGGTGCTCTCTGGTGTCTCTCAGGTTGGCATGGTTACTGCTTGGTGCCTTCCTGTGCCAGGAGTGACACTAGTGCCGCAGGGAGGCCAGTTGGTGCTGTCTGACAGAACTAGGGAAAGATCTGTGTTGGCAGACCTCTCTTCCGCAGGACTTGTGTTGGGATGTTTCCATGGAATGAATTCCCATTCTGCAGATTATTTCCACACATTTTAGTGGGTGGCGGTCTGCATCGGATCTCCTCATCCAGCGATTTTCCGCTGATGGGACTCTTCTGTTCTGTTTCTGTCAGCGGAATCTCTCATTCCGCTCAGCACTTTCTCAGCCCCTCGTGGTGCCAAGCTCCTCGACACCCTTCCTGGTGGCGGAGTCTCTAGTGGCTCTAACCGAGGACCCCTTTTGGGGTCCTTCTGTAGTAGAAGGCATCTGGATGAGTCTTCCCTGTCCTTCTGGTCAGTGATACAGTGGATGACTCATTTTATATACTGAACCCTCTCTATCATCAGAGTCTGTGATGCAAACTCTTTTAGTAGTTCCTCATTTATAGGGTCCACCATAGTGTTCAGACTGGATCTGTGGACTATATACCTCTGCGTCTAGACTTTTCAGTGGTCAAGACAATTACACTCTTTGGAACATTTTAATTCTATGGTGGGAGCTGCACAGACTGTCCGCTCCTTTGATAGGGTATCGCCCATTTTTTGATGCTGCCCTCTGGTGGCTGCTTCACCACAGGTAGTTAACATCTGTCTAGCTATTATTAGTCCAGTCAGGGGTTCAGTTATGGATCTTCAGGCTCCTCCTGCTCCTCAGAGGATGACATTCTTGTCATTTCTGTATCAGGCAATACTTGCCAGATGGCAGCCAGCAACCTTGTCAGGCTCGGACTAATGATATTTAAAAAAAAAAAAAAAGGGGGGGTCAAATTATCACAGCACAGGGCCCTAGTTGGAATTTCCTGATACCACGCTTGGATCTGATCAGGTTCCGCCTCAACCCTGAGGCGGTCGTCTCTAAACCTCAGTAAAGGGTACCTGTTTTCTTCTACCCCTAGGGGGCAGTCCGATCCAGCGGTGGTATAGCTCACCTTTTTCTCTAAGAGAATTTCTCTTATTCCAAGATATTTCCAAAACCTAGGCATCTAACCAGTCTGTTAGTCCCCTTTTTGTTTTTTAATCAGGCTTTCTTCTCCTGATCAGAGCCTTGCAGCAACAGAAGTGACTCTTCAGCAAGTCGGAACTTAGATTCCTACTTCCATGTTTGCTCCAGCTTAACAGATGACATGCTTCTTTCTTGACCATTGGTCAAGTAGGTTCTTTCTAAGGTAGCTTCGCAAATATTCACATACAGTCATACTACCCTGAACCTGTACACTTTACCTCCGGCTCTTGCAGTTCCTGAGGTCTTTTACATTAGATTAGTGCATGTCTTTGACACTATTAATTTTGGTCCTAGATCAAATTGTGAGGCCAGGTTCTTGCCGCTCCCCTAGAATAGTTGCGGCTGCCTGGCAGACTTTAATTTTTTGCCCATTGTAGTTGTCGGCAAGGTGACGAGTTACAACTCGAGCATTTATCTTGTAGGCACTATTTTATAGATGCTCTTACAAGACAGCTCTTTTTATTAACAGGACAGTCCTTGGCTATCCTTTCCGAGTGAACCCTATCTCCTACCACCCTACTCAGGGTTGTTGATTTTAGCTTGGTACTCTCCCACTAGTGTAAATGAGTGATGGAGACTTAGTCCAGGAAGATATGGAAATTACGTACTTACCGTAATTATTGATCTTCTTGGACAGTCTCCATCACTCATTCACACGCCCACCCACCATCCCCTGGGTTCACTTGTTTTTCTTTCCTGGTCTTCATGGCTTATGGTTCAGACTGGAAAGACATTGTTCTTGACCTTTCTTACAAAGGTCATCTGGGCCCTCTCAGGCCCAGACACTCAGAATAAGTTATTCTCATTAGTTACGCTGCACCTCCTTGGTCGAAAAGGTACTGAGGCGGTTGGAGGATCGACGCCGAGATAGCCTATACAGGCACGAGTCAGTCTTGCACGTGCGTGGTCCTACCTTGGCGCCGGCCCTTCAGAAAATTTTTGGCTCCCGCTTGGTCCTAGTGCCTCCGGTGCTATCCCACTAGTGTGAATGAGTGATGGAGACTTTCCAAGAAGATCAATAATTACGGTAAGTACGTAATTTCCATTTCTCGCGGCGAATCTCAGGAAAATTGGAATACATGTGTTTCCATATCTGGATGACTGGCTCCTAGCAAGTCCCTCCAGGCAAGAGACTCTGGAGGCCATAGCCATGGTCTCAGACTTCCTCACGTCCATGGAAATTCTGCTGAACCTCAAGAAGTTGCAGTTGCAGCCCTCCCAGAAGCTCCTCTTCATAGGAACTCTTCTGGACACCTCCTGTGCAAAGGCTTTTCTTCCAGTGGACAGTAGGAGCGATATCCTACAGATAGCCCAATACAGTAGAAAACACAGCTCGGTTCGAGCTATCTTAGTGCAGCGGATGCTGGGCCTCATGGTATCCTCGGTGTTCACTGTTCTCTTGGCTCATCTTCACATGAGAACCTCTTAGTGGATGCTCAGTGGTCCCCAACCACTCACCCTCAGTCTTTTCTCATCAAGGTGTCAGAACGTCTGAAAAGGTCGCTCACCTGGCGGTTGCAGGAGGACAACCTTCTGGAAGGATATCCCTTTGCCCCTCTGTATCATCAGATCTCCCATTACCATGGATGTGTCCCTGAAGGGTTGGGGAGCCCACTGCCAGGATCTCCACACTCAGGGTACGTGTACTCGGGACGAGTCTCAACGTCACATAAACATCCTGGAAATGAGAGCCGTCCTCTATGCAGTCCGAGCTTTGAAGGACATACTCTTTCACAAGAACATTCTCCTTCACACGGACAACACAGTGATGTACTACATCAACAAACAGGGCGGTGCACACTCTTACCCATTATGCAGGGAACCAATGAGAGTGTGGGAATGATGCTTGGAGTACAAGGCTCTGATTCAGGCGGTTTACCTGCCAGGAGTACAAAACAAGCTGACAGACCATCTCAGCAGAACAGAGACAGATCCTCATGAGTGGTCGTTCAGTTACTCTTCAAAGAGTGGGGAACTCCAGACCTGGACCTTTTTGCTTCCCCACTCAACGCAAAACTGCCACTCTTCAGCTCCAGAAATCCAGGACCTGGCATTTTTTGTCAGGATGCATTCAGGCTGCAGTGGACAAAACACGTTCTATACGCTTTTTCTCCTCTTCCCTTAGTTCAGTGGGTACTGCTCAAATTGGAGTCTCGTGGAGGGGGGGGGGCAGAATGATTCTCATTGCCCCCTTCTGGCCTCTGCAGATATGGTTTCCGCTACTCAACAGACTATCGGAACCCCCTCCCCGGAAGAGACTTCCTCTTCAGACGACCTTCCTGACCCAGGGTCCCGTGGTCCATCCCAACCTGAGGTCGCTTCACCTTCACGCTTCTCTCCTGAAGAGAGATAGAGGTGAATAGGTTCAATGTTTCTCATAGAGTTTCAGATAATCTTCCTGGACTAAGTCTCCATCACTCATTCACACTAATGGGATAGCGCTGGAGGCGCTAGGACCAAGCAGGAACCAAAATTTTTTAGAAGGGTCGGCGCTGAGACAGGACCACGCATGCGCGGCACCACGAGACTAGCTCGCACCTGTGTAGGCTATCTCGGCATTGACCCTCCAAACCTCTCAGTTCCTTTTCTCCCACCGTCGAGTGCGCTTGGATGTTGACGTCGCTTGTCTGCCAGAGTCAAAGTTTTCGTCCATACGACAGCTTTTAGCATTTTAATTTAATATTTTAGTGATAATTTTTTATTTTACGAATAAGAAAAGAAGATTATGAAGAAGAAGAAAAATAAATTATTTCCTGCCATCAACTGAATCGTCCTTAGACGGTAGCGGTGATGGTAGGAAGACTTTGTTTGAAAGTTTTTATGGCAGAGGGCTGTGTCGGTCCGCCGCACTTGATAAGCAGGGGTGGGGGTCAACTATGGACAGTCCTGTGATGAGGTGGAGACAGTCCACGTGGCACAAATCTGGCCGGTTCAGGGAATCTGTCGGCAATCTCGAGCTCTTCTTCCTCATTGGGGAAGAAGAATCAGTGCTGCTCGAGGTTGCCCTTTGGTATGTCTGCATGAGGATTGTTCGTCGGGATGGGCGATAGGCCTGAACTGATTTTGGTGGGTTCACCTTGGCCCTGCTCCTGACGGCTGCATTCTCGACTCTGCACTCCATCTCTGTCCTTGTTGGAGCTCTGGTGAGCAGTTTCACCTCTGGGCTATTCCTGTGGAGCAGGGGGTTTGACTTCTCCAGTTTTCCTGGCCGTGTTCCTCATTACAGGGCTTCCGGGCCTTGGAGACATTGGACCGGAGCTGGGTTGATTGGATCAGGATGAGCACGGTGCCCTCTTGGCGCCTTCGCCATCATGTCTAACCCTCGTGCCTACCCCCTCTCCCTTTTCCATGCAGGGGCCGGCACGGGCACCACCTTTTTCCTTCTCCTCTCCTCCTCTTCTCAGGATTTCCATTGGCATTTTCCATTTTGGGTCAGCGCCATCACTCTGTGCGGCACTGTGGGTGCTGTTGTTGCTGCCGTTGGTTGTCGGCACCGCTAGTGGTGTCTAGGTGGCACAAAGCACCCGCGGGTGCAGCACCGAGCACCCGCGGATGGCGCCAAGCACCCACGGGCAGCGCCATGCACCTGTGGTTGCCATGGGTGCTACAGGTGGTGCTGCGGGTGCCACTGGTGCCCTCGGGTGCCATTCTTGTCATGGGTACCATGGGTGTTGGGGTAGCCATTGCTGCGTGGGTGCTGGGGGTGCCTGCAGGTACTGCCGCGGGTGCCCTCGGGTATCGCCCAGGTTGGCATAGGCACTGCTTGGTGCCCTCCTGTGCCACGAGTGATGCTGGTGCCACCGGGGTGCTAGTGGGTGCTGTCTGGCAGAATTAATGACACATTTTTCCTTTATGGACTTCTTCTCCACAGAACTTGTGGTAGTATGTTTTCCGTAGAATAAAGTCCTATTCTGCGGATTATTTTTTCCACACATCTTAGTGAGTGGCGGTCTACGTGGAATCTTGTGTCATCCAGCGGTTTTCTGCTGATGGAACTCTGCTGTACTGTTCTGCCAGTGGAATCTCTCATTCCGCTCAGCACTTTCTCTGCTTCCCTACATGGTACCAAGCTCCTTGACATCCTTCCTGATGGCGGAGTCTCTAGTAGCTCTGACCTAGACCTCCCTTAGAGGTCCTTCTGGGGTAGAAGTGCATCTACATGGGCCTTTCCCTGTCCTTCTGGTCAGTAATACAGTGTATGACTTATTTTATTTACTGAAGGGCACGTCCTCTCTATCATCCAAGTTCGTGATGGAAGATCTTTTCAGTAGATCTTACTTCGAGATACAGCTCTTGCAGCAGGTTACACCATTTGGACTGAAGCCGGCAGGCGTCAGGACCCCACGGAAATTTTCTAGCTAGCAGTCTTCAGCGGGGACCGCCTCTGACGTCGGTCCCGCCCCCGACATCAGGCGTAGTACATAAGGAGGCGGTCCCCCCATAATCCCCAGTTCTTTTCCCGCCGTCGACATCGCAAGTATCGGCCTCTCGGCCCTTTTTCTAGTGTGCGACGACCTTTAGAGCTATGACTATTTCGTCTTTCTTCACAACTTTGGATTCAATTTATGTCCTCTCCAAATATTTCTCTGGAGGGTCACCAATCGAAGTGTGCCTGCGGCAAACAGATCCCTTTTAAGGATCCACACTCGGCCTGCATGTGCTGCCTAGGCCCGGAACATGACACTAAGGCCTGTTCCTTCTGCCAGGGCTTCAACAGTCGCACCGGGATCCACCGCCAGAAGGCCCTTTAAGCATTTCTCTTAGAGGAGAAACTGAAAACCATGGACAAAGAACCTTTGTCCAGGGGGGAGTCTTCGGGTAAAGCCCACAAGCACCGGGAGAAACACCGGGAAAAGGAAAGGCTCAGGTCCCCTGCGAGGACCTTGGACTCCCGAAGCTCCGGCTCGTGATCAGACTGTTCTCCTTCCAGGGCTTATTCGCAACCTCCCCCGCTTCAGGTCAGATCCTCCAGCAGTTCCTCTTCTTTGCAGCCCGTGAAGACTTCCAGGCCGTTGGCATCTTCCACTCCATCTAAGGCCTCGTCGAAGTCCGGGGAGCGCCATAAACCTTCTTCCCGCCAGCAGGACTCCGATGCCAGGTCAGTTTCCCAGCCTCCGCGTGGGTCGGATCCGGTTCCTCACAAGACCAAGGACCTGACGTCCCTCAAACGGACGTCGGACCCGATGTCAGCCAAGCATCACTGGCGCTCCCAGGAGCTGGCGACACCAAAACACCCGTCGCCGGCCAGGCGTTTGCCTCCGAGGGCATCGGCCGGGGACAGACGTCGGCTACCCCAGAGAAGAGGACCGCACCACCATCGCCGGCTGACGCCGGTCGGAAGGACTCATCGGAGGAGGATACCACACAGCTCGAGGACCAGGCGGGCAACACCGGAGACACCGGGCTCCCACGGGAACCTTCCCCGGAGCAGGAGACCCCCGGGAACCCGACACCCGACCCCGGTGACAGGCCACCGGCGCGGGGCCCGTCATCGGGCATGAACTTGGCAGAGGTAGAGGAGCTCTTTACCTTCTGGTGGGACACCATCAGAAAAGACGTGGTCGCCACACATCCTCCTCCTACTCCGACTCCGCCTCCTCCTACTCCTTCACCACCTCCGCCTCCTCCTCCGCCCAAGGGGCCTGTAGGACGGTCGCCAACCCCCAAGGAGCAAACACCACCTCCTCGGGGGAGATCCTCAGACCTCCCTCCAGATCCACCTCAGGGTCACCCAGTCCCAAGAGACCCAGACAACGCCAGTACACCCTGTCTGGGGAGGATTCTAGATCTGACACCTCAGGGTGCTCCAGATCTCCTTCTCCCATCAGCTTTCCCTCTCCAGACCCACACAACGTACCTAGGTCTCCTCCAGATGATCCCTCTTTCGCGGAGACCATGAGGCACATCCAGGAGAATATGGGGTGGGATGCTGAAGAGCTCGACCCCGAGAGACAACGCCTTGCCTGCTACCTTCGACAGAAAGACCCGAAGCCTGTGGTAATGCTGCCCTTGGTGGATACCTTTGCGGACGTCACCAAGGCTGCCTGGAAACGTCCGCATTCCACTCCAGCAGTATCAAAGAAGGCTGACCGCCTATACAAGGCCCCTAGGGAGGACCACTGTCTGGCAAACCATCCTCTGGCTGACTCCCTGGTCATCACTGCTTCACATGACCGGTCTCAAAGACCTCAGCATTTGAGCACACAGCCACTGGACCAGGAATCCAAGCAATTGGATGTCCTGGGTAGGCGCATGTACGCGGCTGCGACTTGCGCCATCAGGTCACTGAATTACCTCGCCCACATGGTTCAATTCCAAAAGGCACTGTGGAAACAGGGACAGGACCTGGTTGAGAAGATGCCCGATGGTGACCAAAAGGAGGAGCTCTTGAACCTCCTCCGCGTGGGTTCAGATGTGGGGACCCAGGTGCTCAGAGCCGCATATGATTCTGCGGACTCTTCAGCCAGAGCTGCAGCCTCAGGCGTGTGTCTCCGGAGATGCTCTTGGCTCCGTGTCTCCGGTTTTACCCCGGACATCCAGAAGAACATCTTAGACGTCCCCTGTAACGGCTAGGTCCTATTTGGTGAAGCCTCCGAGAGAGTAATCACCAAACTTCAGGATGCAGGGAAGGCAGTCCAATCTGTACAGGCCATGTACAGGTCTCAGCCCAGTTCCTTTCGTAGGAACCAGAGCCGTTTCCGTAGCAGGCTACAAAGGCAACAGCCATGTTCCGGCCAACAGCAGAGGGGCACCTTCGCCTGTAAAGCCCAGGCCAAGTCTTCCCCAGGCAGAGGTCAGCGATTTGCAAAGTCGACACAGCCTGCCGGATCAAACGCTGCCACAGCATGACTCCTTCCCCTCTTCAGGATCAATGGGAAAAGAAAGTCGGGGGTCGCATCACACGCCACTTGCCAGGGTGGCAGTCGATCACCACCGACAGGTGGGTTCTGCAACTGGTCAAAAAAGGCCATTATATAGAATTTGTAGGCAGTCCACCCACAAGACCTCCCCTGCTTTCCCGATATTCGGGTCAGCATGCCCTGCTCATACAGCAGGAGGTGCTCGCGCTTCTGGAAAAGGAAGCCTTAGAGCACGTTCCAGAGAACCAGAGAGGACTAGGGTACTATTCTTACTTCTTCCTGGTTCCAAAGAAAACGGGACTTCCGTCCAATACTGGATCTCAATGACCTCAACCTGTCGGTCATTTACAAACGCTTCCGCATGGTGACCCTTCCGGGCCTAATTCCCATGCTGAAGCAAGACGCCTTTCTGGCATCTTTGGACATGCAGGACGCCTACCTGCATATTCCGATTGCTCAAGCTCACCGGAGGTTCCTGCGCTTTGCGTTCCAGAGCCGCCATTATCAGTTCCAAGCTCTTCCCTTCAGGCTGTCATTGGCACCTCGCATATTCACGAAGTGCATGGCGGATGTAGCGGTGTCTCTGAGGAGACAAGGCCACTACGTGTGCCCATACCTGGACGACTGGCTTCTCATGGCGCCCTCCAGGGAGGCACTGATGAAGGCCATTCACTGCACCTAGTCCCTTTTTCAGTCACTGGGTATTCTCATCAACTACGAGAAGTCACTCCTGGTGCTGTCCCAGAAACTGCAGTTTATAGGAGCAGTTCTGGACACCATCATAGGGAAGGCTTTCCTTCCCCCGACAGAGTGGAACACATCAGATCCCTCATCAGGGACTTGTCGGTGAAGAAGACCGTCCCGGCCAGATCAGTCCTTTGCCTGCTCGGACACATGGCTGCGGCCATTGCAACAGTCCCGCTGGCACGTCTCCATATGCAGGTAACCCAGTGGATGCTCAGGGTGCATTGGGACCAAAGGCAAGACCATCTGCAGCAGCCAATCCGAGTCACAAATGCAGTAATTCGGGATTGGCAATGGTGGCTAAACCCGGGAAATCTCTCCGCGGGGGTTTCCTTCACAGCGCCGTCTTTGACTGTGACACTCTCCACAGACGCTTCAGGGCTCGGGTGGGGAGCACATCTGGACAGTGTTTGGTCTCAGGGCCTGTGGACAACCCAGGAGTCTCATCTCCACATCAACATTTTGGAAATTAGGGCAATCCTTTACGCTCTGCAAGCCTTCCAGTTGGAGATTCCACCGGGGACACTCCTGTTACAGACAGTACTGCGGTGATGTATTACCTCAACAATCAAGGAGGCACTCACTCCTACCCGCTTTGCAGGGAGGCCATGAGAGTGTGGGAGTGGATATTGCAACACGGCGCAAACCTAATTGCAGTACATGTCCCGGGAGTGGACAACACCATCGCAGACAGTCTGAGCCGCTCTCAGGCCAGAGTCCACGAGTGGGAACTTCTACAGGAGGTGGCAGAGGATCTTTTTCACAGATGGGGCACTCCAGAGTTGGACCTTTTCGTGTCCCCATCCAACGCAAAACTGCCCAATTTCTGCTCGCTAGATCCAGGGCCTGGTGTTTTCTGGTGAGACGCCTTGTGCTTCTCCTGGGCGGGCAGATTCCTCTGTGCCTTCCCTCCTTTCCCGTTGATCCAGAGAGTTCTCTTAAAACTTTGCAGGGAGCAAGCGACACTCATTTTGATCGCGCCCTTCTGGCCCAGACAGATTTGGTTCCCTCTTCTGCACCAGCTATCCCGGGAACCTCCAGTTCCTTTGCCAATCAGCTCCCATCTATTATCTCAGGAGGTGTGTTCATTGGTCCACCCAGACTTATGTTCATTGAACCTGCACGCTTGACTCCTAGAAACATAGCCATGATGCGATACGGGGTCTCGCAAGAAGTGGCAGATGTACTCTCTGCCGCCAGAAAACCATCAACCCACGCAATGTACGCCATGAAATGGCTTTGATTCTGTTTGTGGGCTCAAGCGCGCAGTTTTTCACTGTTAGACTGTCCCGAAAAGCTAGTTCTGGACTACCTACTTTCCCTTTTCCGCTCCGGACTGGCTTACTCCTCGATTAAAGTGCACCTTTGTGCAATTTCTGCTTACCATGCCCCAGTTGGCCAGCAGACGGTGGCCCAGCTGGATACTACTCGTGCCTTCTTAAGGGGAGTCCTCCACCTTAGGCCACCCATCAAGGATCCAGTTCCTCCTTGGGACTTACCTCGTCTCTGAGCAGCTTACGCTGCCACCTTTTGAACCAGCCGCGGGATTGCGAGCTACGTTTTCTCTTGAAAGCGTTATTTTAGTTGTTGTTACTTGAGAGAAGGATCTCGGAATTACATGCTCTTGTGTGCAAAGAGCCTTATTTGGTTTTCCATCAGGACAGGGTATCCCTAAGGACAAACCCGAAGTTTTTGCCTAAGGTGGTTTCAGCCCTCACCCTTAACCAGGATATTGATTTACCAGTGTATTTCCAAAGGTACACTAATCGAGGAGAAGCCCTTCTGCACACCTTCGATGTGCATCGGTGCCTCAGATACTATCTGACCAGAACCAAACAGTTTCGAAAGGCGGACCAACTTTTCGTCTCCTTTGCTCACAGGATGAAAGGAGCTCCTGTCTCCAAACAGTCACTCTCGAGGTGACTCATCCAGTGCATCACTTTCTGTTATGACAAGCGCAATAAACCCTTACGGGGAGGTCAAGGGTCATTCCACAATAGGGGTGGCTACTTCCTTTGCGGCGTTAAAGAACGTCTCCACCTCAGCTATTTGCGCTGCAGCTACTTGAAGCTCTGTGCATACCTTTATCAGGCATTACAGTTTGGACATTGCATCGAGGCGAAGAGCAGGGTTCGGTCTAGCCATCCTTCAGGGACTACTGTCCTAGGCTCGAGTAATATCGGGATCTCTGTCTTTCCTCCTCCCAGTGGCGCAGGATTGCCACTATGCTTGGAAATCAGTCTTAATGGTGTAACCTGCTACAAGAGCTGTATCTCGAAGTAAGATAGTACAGTTACGTAAGAACTTACCGTAACAGTAGATCTTCGAGAACAGCTCTTGCAGCAGGTACATTCCCGCCCACCATCCCCCTTCTTTTGGAGGTAGGTCGTAGTCAAGCACCCATCTTACGGGATTGGACATTCCTATTCTATAGTCTTGGCCATCTGGTGGCGGATCCTCGGTCTCCTCTTCTGATGTCATCCAGCGGCCGGGAGTCTCCAGCAGGAGAACTGAGGATTATGGGGGGACCGCCTCCTTATGTACTACGCCTGATGTCGGGGGCGGGACCGACGTCGGAGGCGGTCCCCGCTGAAGACTGCTAGCTAGAAAATTTCCATGGGGTCCTGACGGCTGCCGGCGTCAGTCCGAATGGTGTAACCTGCTGCAAGAGCTGTTCTCGAAGATCTACTGTTACGGTAAGTTCTTACGTAACTGTACTTTCCTTAGTAATGGGATCCACTATAGTATTTCAGACCGTGTCCGTGGACCATACACTTCTGCGTCTAGACTTTTTCAGTCGTCAAGACAATTACACTCTGTGGAACATTCTAATTTAATGGTTGGGAGCCGCTCGGGCTCTTCCACTCCTTTGATAGGGGTATGTAGCCCCCTTGTGATATTGCCCCTTCGGTGGCTTATTTGGCACAGGTGGTTAACACCTCAGATGGAGGGCATCTTTGTTCTTCTTGTGTCTGGCAATCCTTATGAAATAGCAACCTGAATGCCTTGTCAGGCTCGGACTAATGGTAAAAAAAAAAAAAAGAAAGAAAATTTTAACACAGCACAGGGCATAGCAGAAATTACCTGATACCACCCTTTGGATCTGGTCAGGTTCTGCCTCCGCCCCCCTGAGGCGCTCGTCTCTAGAATACGGTAAAGAGTACCTGACTTCTTCTGCCCCTAAGTGGAGTCCGATCCAGCGGTGGTATAGGTAATTTCTTTTCCAAGAGAGATTTCTTTATTCAGAGACATTTCCTAGACCTAGGCGACTGCCAAGTCTGTTAATTCCCTTTTTTTAATCAGGCTTCTTCTCTTGAGCAGAGCCTCACAGCAACAGAAGTGACTCTCCAGTGAGTCGGAACTCAGGTTAATACTTTCTTGCTTGCTTCCACTTAACAGACGATATACTCCTTTCTTGACTATAAGTCAAGTAGGTCTTTTTTCTGAGATGGCTTCTCAGATATACACACCTTCAGTTCCTGCGCACTGGTTTCGTGCCAGTCGCTCACAAAACTATTTCTTCGAGTGCGTGACGGAACTGTGATGTTTTGTTTTTCAGTAAACAAACTACAGTCTTTTCCTACTCCCTTCAGGGAGGCCAGAGTGAGTAGTGCCTCACTGCATTGAGTCACTTCTGCTGCTATTCAGTCACTTTCAGCAAATGGTTAGCCCTAACTTGGTCCTACTGTGTTCCTCCTCGATGCACATCTGCCTCTATTTGCCTTACAAATCCAGCCCCTGTTTTTTCTGTTGGAATGTTTTTCCGCAGTGGACACCTTCTTCTGTACACTTTTCCTCTCTTCCCTGAGTTCAGAGACTGCTACTACAGTTGTACACACAGGGGCAGCATGATTCCTTTTGGAACATAAAGTGGGTAGGATCTGGTTCTGCTAGACCACCATAAGAGGCTTCGAAATCATGCTTTGCCCTTCCATCAGGAAGTTTTCAGTGACCAAGTGAAAACCATTCTCCTTGATAGGCTATCTCCACCTGGACCTCCTTTTTGCTCACCAAGTGGGGGGTGCAAGTGATCTTGAACCTGTTCTTCACAGGTCAGCGATACTTGGTAGTGGGGGTTTCCATCTACGCTTTTCGGTCTACCCTGAACCAGTCGACTTTACCTGCAGCTCTTTCAGCTCCTGACGTCCTTTGACGTTAGATTAGTACATGTCTTTGACACTATTAATTTTGATCCTATACCAAATTGTGAGGCCGGGTTTTCGCTGCTCTCCTAGAGTGGTTGTGGCTTCCTAGCAGAGTTTCATTTTGTATCCATTGCAGTCGTCTGCAAAGTGGTGAGTTACAACTCAAGCACTTATCTTGTAAGCACTATATTCTAGATGCTCTTTCCAAGACACCTTTTTTTATTAACAGGACAGTCCGTGGCCATCCTTTCTGAGTGAACCCTATCTCCTCCACCCTACTCAGGGTTGTTGGTTTTAGCTCGGTACTCTCTCATTAGTGTGAATGAGTGATGGAGACTTAGGCCAGGAAGATATGGAAATTAGGTACTTACCGTAATTATTGATGATCTTGCACGGTCTCCATCACTCATTCACACGCCCACCCACCATCCCCTGGGTTCGCTCGTTTTCTTTTCCTGGTCTTCATGATCCTATGGTTCAGGCTGTGAAGACATTGTTTCTTGACCCTTTTTGCAAGGGCCATCTGGGCCCTCTCAGGCCCAGAAACTCAGGATAAGTTATTTTCATTAGTTACGCTGCACCTCCTTGGTTGAAAAGGTACTGAGGCGGTTGGAGGGTCAACGCCGAGATAGCCTACACAGGCATGAGCTAGTCTCACAGTGCTGCACATGCATGGTCCTATCTTGGCGCCGACCCTTCTGAGAAATGTTGTCTCCCGCTTGGTCCTAGCGCCTCCGGTGCTATCTCATTAGTGTGAATGAGTGATGGAGACCGTCCAAGAAGATCAATAATTACGTAATTTCCATTTCTGTTGGCTAAGCCGGCCACTAGAAAAATCTACACAGCTAAATGGAAGTGTTTCTTTCTCTGGTGTGCAAAATCCTCTTGGAACCCTCTTTCCTGCCCACCGAATAAAGTCCTGGAGTATCTCTTAGACTTCTCAAACACAGGTCTACAGTACTCTACAGTCAAAGTTCATCTTTGTGCCTTTTCAGCATATCATGAGCCGGTACTTTCCATGTCGTTGGCTCAGTTGCCCGTGGTTAAGAGGTTTTTTAGGAGTATTTTGCATACTAGACCTCCTATAAGACATCCAGTTGCAGCCTGGGACATTAACCTTGTGCTAGACGTGCTCACTCTTAAACCTTTTGAGCCTCTAGCCACTTGCGAGTTGAAGTTCCTCACTTGGAAAATGGCCTTAATGGTGGCCATTACTTCAGCCCGTTGAGTTTCTGAAATACACACACAGGTCACAGATCCCCCCGTACACTGTTTTTCACAAGGACAGGGTAGTTCTTAGGACTCATCCTAAGTTTCTCCCTAAGGTTGTTTCAGAATTCCATCTAAACCAACCTTTACTCCTTCCTACCAACTTTGCGAACTTCCAGAATCAAGGAGAGCATACTCTTCATTCACTGGATGTTAAGAGAGCGTTGCGGTTCTACCTGGATAGAACGAAAGAAATTCGCAAGGCTCAACAAGTATTTGTTTCCTTCAGCGAAACCCGGCTGGGTCAACCTGTTGCTATCAGATGCATTTCAGCGTGGCTGGTGGCATGCCTTCATCACTGCTATTCTATGGCGCGCATCAAGCTGGAAGGCAGAGTGTACGTTCACTCTACCAGAGCAGTCGTGGCATCTCTAGCAGAAATCCGTAACGTGCCCATTGCAGATATTTGCGATGCAGCTACCTGGCGCTCCGTGCATACTTTCATTAAACACTACACCTTGGATGTCCATGCCAGACGACATCTGTTGTTTGGTAGGACCATTCTTAACGGACTGGCTGGCAGTATAGCTTAGAGGTTAGAGGAACGAGGTGTGAACGAGCTTAGTACATCCAGCAGACCAGACCTGAGTTTGATTCTCACAGCCTCCACTTGCATACTGTGTGACTCTGAGCAAGTCACTTAACCACCCAGTGCTCCCAGGTCACCCTTGAAAACAGATGCTTGTGCCTAGTGGGTCTTACCCGGTTACCAAAGACTAAAATAAAAAAAAAATAAAAAAATTTCTGTCCTAAGCATGTGAGCTCTTTATCTCCTGCCGCCTGTCTTGGGGGATTATTGTAGCATGGTACTCTCCCATTAGTGTGAATGAGTGGTAGAGACTTTATGTCCAGGAAGATATGGAAATTACATACCTACCATAATTCTTGATCTTCTTGAATGGAGTCTCCACCACTCATGCACACGCCCACCCACCATCCCACGAGCTCACTTACCTGTTTATGGTCTTCAGTCCCTCAATGGCTGAGCTGTGAAGACTTTATTGTTGACCCTTGTTACACTGATCATCTGGACTATCTTATGTCCGATTTTTAGGCTAATCCTTCTGAAGCTAGTTCGCTGCACCTCCTCGGGGAGGTACTGTTGCAGTTGGAGGTCGGCGATGAGATAGTCCTTACCGCACGCGCCAGGACTCGCGGTGCTGCTTCCTCGCAGCCTCATCTCAGGTGCCAGCCGTCCTGAAAAATTTGCTCCCACTGGGTCCTAGCCCTCTGGCTTACTCCCATTAGTGTGAATGAGTGGTGGAGACTTCATCCAAGAAGATCAAGAATTACGGTAGGTACATAATTTCCATTTTTCATAGCGCATCTCAGGAAGCACAGAATTCAAGTGTTCCCATATCTGGACGACTGGTTACTAGCAAGCCCCTCCAGACAAGAGACTCAGGAAGCTGTGGCTACGGCTTCCAAATTTCTCACGTCCATGGGAGTTCTGTTGAATCTAGGAAAATCACAGCTAAAACCATCCCAACAGCTCCTCTTCATAGGAGCTCTTCTGGACACCTCCAGCACAAATGCTTTTCTACCAGGGGATAGGATGAATGGCATCCTTCAGATGGTCCACTTCATCAGAGAAAACGATTCAGTTCGAGCCCTCTCGATGCAGCGGATTCTGGGTCTGATGGCATCCTCAGTGTTCCCTGTGCCTCTGGCTCATCTTCACATGAGGACTACTCCGTGGTCCCCGACCACACATCCCCAGTCCTTTCACATCAAGGTGACGGAACATCTAAAATGGTCACTCACCTGGTGGATGCAAAAGAACAACCTTCAGAAAGGGTTTCCCCTTTGCCCCACTGTAATCTCAGATCACCATCACCACGGATGCATCCCTACTCTGATGGGGAGCTCACTGTCAGGATCTCCACACCCAGGGTCGATGGAATCAGGACGAGTCTCAACTCCGAGTAAATACCATAGAAATTAGAGTTGTCCTGTACACAGTCTGTGCTCTGAAGGACAGTCTTTGTCACAAGATCATTCTCCTTGAGACAGACAACAAAACAGTGAGGTACTACATCAACAAACAGGGTGGAGCACACTCTTACCCCCTGTGCAGGGAAGCAATGAGAGTGGTGAAATGCTGCCTGGAGCACAAAGCCTTGATTCAAGTGGTTTACCTTCCGGGAGTGCAGAACAATCTGGTGGATCGTCTCAGCAGAACGGAAACAGATCCTCACGAGTGGTCTCTCGACACAAATGTCATGCAGTTGTTCTTCGAAGAGTGAGGAACACTGGACCTGGAGCTATTTGCATCCTCACTCAACGCAAAACTGCCTCTATTGTGCTCCAGAAATTCAGAACCTGGCGCTTTCAGTCAGGCTGGATTCAGACTGCGGTGGACAAGACGCTTTCTGTACGCATTTCCTCCTCCTCCTCCCTTAGTTCAGAGGATACTGCTCAAGCTGGAGGCTCAAGGGGGCAGAATGATCCTCATCGCCCCATTCTGGCCTCATCAGATTTAGTTTCCATTAATCAACAGATTATCGGAAACTCCACCGAGACAGCTTCTTCCTCAAACAGACCTACTGACCCAGGGCCCAGTGGTCCATCCCAACCTGAGATCCCTTCACCTCCACGCTTGGCTCCTGAGGAGATAGAAGTGGGTAGGTTTGACATTTCATGTAGGGTCTCAGACATTCTTCTAGCAGCATGCAATCTGGCTGCTAGGAAAACTTATACGGCAAAATGGAAACGGTTCTTCGTTTGGTGTACAGAGTCATCCCTGGACCCCTTCTCCTGCCCACCTAACAAAGTCCTGGAGTATCTTCTAGACCTGTCAAAAACAGGACTGCAGTATTCAACCATGAAGATTCACCTTTGTGCAGTCTCAGCATACCACGAGCGTGTACATTCCATGTTTTTGGCTCATTTACCTCTGGTGAAAAGGTTCCTTAAGGGTATACTTCACACTAGGTCACCAGTCAGAAGACTGGTAGCCACATGGAACATCAACATTGTGCTAGACATGCTCACCCGTAAATGTTTCGAGCCCCTAGCAACTTGTGAGCTAAAGTTCCTGACCTGGAAGACCGCCTTCCTGGTAGCCATTACCTCCACTCGCTGAGTGTCTGAAATACATGCATTGGTCACAGTTCCCCCATATACTGTTTCACAAAGACAAGGTGGTTCTTCGGGCTCACCCTAAGTTTCTCCCCAAAGTGGTCTCAGAATTCCATCTGAACCAGCCTTTGGTTCTTCCGACCTACTTTGCAAACTTTCAGAATGAGGGGGCGTGTACCCTGCATTCATTGGACAACCATTTGTCTTTTCAGCTTGGCCCAGCTGGGCCAGCCTGTTGCGATCAGATGTTTTTTGGTGTGGCTAGTGGCATGTCTTTGCCAGTGCTACTCCATGGCACAGGTTAAATTGGAAAGCAGAGTATATGCTCATTCTGCCAGGGCAGTCACGGCATCTCTGGCAGAAATACAGGACATGCCCATTGCAGACATCTGCAGTGCAGCTACTTGGAGCTCCATGCACACTTTTATGAAGCACTACGCTTTGGATGTCCATGCAGGCAGCATCAGTCCTTTGGCAGGACAATTATTAATGGACTCCTGTCCTAAGTGAGCTCCTCTCTGCTGCCACCCTTCTTGGGGGATTATTTCAGTTCAGTACTCTCCCATTAGTGTGACTAAGTGGTGGAGAATTTATGTCCAGGAGGATATGAAAATTACGTACCTACCATAATTCTTGATCTTCTAGGATGAAGTCTCCGCAACTCATTCACACGTCCCCCCTCCATCCCCTGAGCTCACTTATCTGTTTTTGGTCTTCATTCCCTCAATGGTTGGGCTATGAAGACTCTGTTGTGTTGACCCTGCTTATATGGGTTATTCGGATTATTTTATGTCCGACATAAGTTAGTTTCACTAAGTTAGTTTACGCTGCACCTCCTCTGTAAGAAAGGTACTGAGGTGGTTGGAGGGTCGACACCAAGGTAGCCTATATGGCGCGAGCCAGGCTCGGAGCACTGCCTGAAGATTTTTGGCTCCCGCTTGGTCCTTGCGCCTCCGGCGTAGTCCCATTAGTGTGAATGAGTGCTGGAAACTTCATCCAAGAAGATCAAGAATTACGGTAGGTACGTAATTTTCATTTCTGGTGCCGTCTGCAGTGCTGACTGACTGTAGTGCTGCAGGAGGTGCTAGTGCCATTCATGGCACCAGGTCCCCCTCTCTTCCTGTCTCTGGTTCCACGACTGTTTGGCCTGCTCCCAGGGGCTGAGCCCTTTCAGGTGAAGCAAGGGTTGAAAGGCCTAGGTCGGTGCCGCTCTCCACGTCCAGAGTGGCTGGGGGCTGTGGAAGGAGTCATAGCATCAACTCGGGCCTTCCCCCAGACCCATTTGGGTCTGCAGTAGGTGGAGAAAGGGGCTGCCCTGCGGGACCTGCATGGCTTTGACCTCCCACCTGAGGGTGCCCCCAGAGGGCACCACCCTGATCACCTCTCTATGATTGGGCATTCCACAGTGGGCGGGTTGCGCAGCCCCCTCCCTCAGGAGAGGTCCCCTGTCCCCTCCTGCAGCCCTGGCAAAGGACCTGGCCTGGTCCAGCATGACCCTTGTTCTCCTCCTCCTCTGCCTCCTCCACACCCTCTCCCAGGTGTCTCTTGCCCTATGGGGCCTGTGACCTGGGAATAGTCCAGGGCCATGGTGAGTGCTTTCCCTGTCTGCCTGAGGGCTATGGACAAGGCCATCTTCCGGACTGTACTCCAAGCATAGCCTCCCCCTGTATCCAGCTCCTCTTCATCCTTGTCTTCTTCCACTGAGGAAGAGGATACTTCTGTCCACTTCACCTCCAATGCTAATTACACCAATTGTCAGCGCTTCCTTTCAGGGATGATGGAGGAGCTGCACATCTCCAACTTTGCTGGATGCAGTCCTGCTCAAATGATGCTGTTCTTCCTTGGGGGTACAGTTCTGACACTACTGTGATACCTCCATGGCTCCAGCCGTTTATGGAGGCATTGCAGAATGTCTGGCTCTGTCCCTCTAGCCCCTCTCCGGCCCCTAGGGGCTACTAGTGCAGGTATTGTGCACCCCAGAGGTCTCCAGCAGCCATGCCTCACCCCACTTCTGGGGTCCAGCTCTTGGACACCCCTTCTGGCCAATGTCGCCCATGGCATGACTGCCCTCCCTGAGTCTGATTCTGCCTAGTTTGAGCAATGGGGTATGTCGTTGAGGCACATGTCAAGAAGCACAGGAAAAACCAGGAACAGTTGTAAAATTCACAACAAGAGTTTTATTATGAATAACAAAATAAAAAAATAAAATTGTTCAGAATAACTATTTACAAAGGCAGAATAAACAGAGAAGATCCATCTGAGTTTCCCTTCTATCTCTGTGTGTCCCAAACCATTGCAGCTTTCTCTCTTATAAGTCTTTGTAACCCCCCCTTCTTAACGAGCGTCCTGTTTTTTTCTGAAATGCTCTTGTAAATATCAAGCAGGTGCAGCTAAAACACAATGTCCCAGAACTGAGACCCCTTTTCCACAGCTTCTGCAAAAGGCTTACAAATTGCATTTCAAGTTAACCCCTTGAGTTCCCAATAGCTTTTTGCAATCATCTCAAACTATAATTATATACATTTCAACAGTAACACAATATAATTTCTAAACAAAGGGATACTAATATCAGGTACAGTTCCACGTAATGATTTGCATATATTTTTATACCAGCAGATATGCAAGGGAGGAAAAGACAGAACAGCAAGTAAAGACTGTGAGACTGTCATGGTGATCAAATCCTGAGTCTCACAGGAAAACTTGGTTGTGCAACCAGACAGACAAGAGACAGGAAAGGAAAGAACAGAACAGATCCCTGTATTCAAACTATCCATAACAACTGGAACAGGGTCCTATTCAACCCTGTAACAGGGTGGAAGAGTTTTCTTGACAGTGTGCACTGTGTTGTACATTGCTGCACACCAGGTTCTTCAGGCTACCTACGGTAGGTACCTGTGGGCGATGCTGAGACAGGTCCTAGCATCCATGCCTGACTGTGAGGTAACCAGGCAGGCCATTTGCCTTTCCACACAGGGTCTAGAACTGGCGAGACACCAGTCAAGGGCATCCTACTATGCCAGTGAAGTGGCTTCCAGATTAGTGGGAACTGCACTCTGCATCAGGCGGACGGCATGGCTTTGTCTATCTAGGATGTCATCCTTAGCCTGCTGCTGGGTGATAGCCTTACGATTCCAACAGGCCTATTTCTTTTCCTGCAGGGTCAGGCATGAGCTTCAGGGACACTTTCCTGCTCCCAGTCCATGAGAGTCTTTGCTTACCCGTGACCAGTCTTGGGCCTCGCCAGACCAGTGAGGGGCCCCCGCCTCTCTGTGACTCCCCCTCAGTAGACTGAGGGAACAACCATTTCCCTCAGGGTTTGCCATTATCACCTTACAGTGGTGGCTTGACACTGAGACCCACCAGTGAGAAATGGTGAAGAGTGATTCTTGGAAGATAAGACAATAATGTACTCTCCGTAATTCTTGATCTTCCAGAATATCTTCTTCATTCATTACTGCTACCCGCCCACCATCCTCTGCTATGGTAAGGCTTCCGGGCAGTGTCACCTCCCTTCTTCTGCCTTCCCCTATTTTGCGAAAAAAAAAAAAAAGTTGGCGGACACTTCTGAGGGAACAAGTTCCCTTTTCCTGACTTAGTGGCCCCCCTCCAAAAAAACAAGAAAAACACATACACCTCATGTTGTCTGGCCTCTTGCTTAGCCATTAGTTTTCGTAGGGGGAAGGCATCTCTGCCTTGAGCAGCTTGCCCGTTCTCCTTTAGCACCATTGGAGCCAAAAAAAGGAAAGTTTAGAGGTGTAGATATATAGATAATTTTCTATATTCATTCAAAAAACACACAGTTTTTCTTTCCAAGAGAGAGAGAGAGAGAGAATGGATGAGTTACCTTTCCCATTTAGGCCTTATTAGCCTCCCCCCATTCCTTGGTGGGAAGGGATCTGTGTTTTTGCTGTTGGCGTATCTTTTCTGTCCCCTTGAGGGACGCAGCTTACCATGACAGCTTTCCTATGTGAGCAGCTAGCCTCTGAAAAAATAATCCATCTTCCTCCAGATGTTTCCCCTTCCTGTGCAACTATTATTTTCTTTATAGCCTGCTGCACCTTCCACGCTCCTGATTCCCTTGGGATTCTTCCACAGTCTCATTTTTAGAGATCAGAGTCCTTTGGCATCCTTGCCCTGCTATGCACTTGTGAGGGCCCCATCCCTGGCCAGTTCCTTAGGAGTATCTTCTCTTCCTGGTTTCTCTTTCACAGCAACTGGAGTCTTCTTAACAACCCGAGCCCTAGCTTAGCCCTCAGACTTTGAACCCAAAGGCTGCCTCTCCCATATTATGCCTTGGTCATATGGGATTCTCAACTTTAGCTAGTATTGGAGCCCACTCGAGAGGGAGCAATCTTAGACCTGGTTCTCTCAAATGGAGATGAAGAGAGGATCACAGATGTAGAAGTGGGTAGCCATCTGGGAACTAGCGACCATCGAACAGTATGGTTCACAATAAACACAGCAATAGAGTCAAGCCATACAAAGACAAAGGTACTGGATTTTAGGAGGGCTGACTTTGTCAAAATAGGTGAGTGCCTAAGAATGCACTAGCAAATGGGCAGGAAGGAGGGTGGAAGAACAATGGGAATAATAAAACTGCCATCACAGAGGTATCAAGCTTTGTGTAAAGCAAATAAACAAAACGAAACGAGGTAAGAAACCACTGTGGTTCCTCAAAGGAAGTGGCAGTGAAGGTTCAAGAGAAAAAGAAAGCATTCAGGAAGTACAAGGAATCACAGAAGGAACAGGACAGAGAACTATATCAGTTAAAGCAAAAGGAAGCTGGGAAGGCAGTCAGATCAGCAAAGGCCCAAACTGAGAAAAGATAGCCAACTCAGTTAAGAAGGATGAAAACCTTTTATAGGTACATCAGGAGCGAAGGAAGACCAAGGGAGGGATAGTGAGGCTTAATAAAGGGGAGGAGGGTGGGCAGAGGGTGACTGTGAAAAGGCAGAGATACTAAACAAATATTTTTGCTCAGTATTTACAAAGGAAGAGGGGGAGGTACCTAAAACAAACAGTAGAAACACTCTGGATACAGAAGTTGATACCAGCCCATTTACAGAAGAAAGGGTTCTGAAAGAACTCTTAAAACTGAAGGTGGACAAAGCAATGGGCCTGATGGGATTCATCCCAGAATTCTAAAAGAACTAAGGGTAGAACTAGTGACACCGCTGACTACCCTCTTTAACAAATCATGGGAGGATGGGGTGGTACCCGAGGACTGGAGGAGGGCAGATGTGATTCCCCTTCACAAAAGTGGGAGCAAGGCAGAAGCAGGAAACTACAGACCTGTTAGTTTAACCTCAGTGGTAGGAAAATGATGGAATCACTTCTGAAGGAAAGAATTGTTAAATATCTAGAGGCCAGAGGGGCACAGGACCCAAGGCAGCATGGATTCACAGCGGGAAGGTCATGCCAGACAAATCTGATAGATTTCTTTGACTGGGTGACCAAAGTAGTTGATCAGGGAGGGGCTGTAGACATGGCCTACCTAGACTTTAGCAAGGCATTTGACACAGTCCCACACAAAGATTAATATACAAGTTAGCCAGCCTGGAGTGGGTCCCAGATGACAGCCTGGGTAAAATTGGCTGGAGAATAGGACACAGAGGTAATAGTAAATGGAGTCCACTCTGAAAAAGGGGGTTAGTAGTGGGGTGCCGCATGAGGTTCAGTATTAGGACCAGTCCTCTTCAATGTCTTTATAAGTGACATTGCAGAGGGACTGGAAGAAAATATGTCTCTTTGCAGATGACACGAAGATCTGCAACAGAGTTGATGCACAGGGTGGGGTGGAAAAGAATGAGAGGGACTTGGCAAGGTTAGAGGAATGGTCAAATGTATGGCAGCTTAGATTCAATGCTAAGAAGTGCAAGGTAATGCACCTGGAAACAAGAAACCCAGGGAAGAGTACACAATGGGGGGTGAGATACTAACAACAACAAAAATGGAAAGGGACCTGAGGTAGTCATATCAGATGACCTAAAGGTGGGCAAGCAATGTGAGAGGGGCAGCAAGGAGGCTGGGGATACTGGGATGCATAGGGAGAGCATCACCAGTAGAAAACAGGAAGTTGTTATCCCTCTGTACAGACAGCTAGTGAGACCCCATCTGGAGTACTGCGTGCAGTTCTGGAGACCAATCTCCATAAAGACATAGACAGGATGGAAGCTGTCCAGAGGAGGACAACCAAAATGGTGCAGGGTCTGCACGGAAGACATATGAAGAGAGACTTAAGGAGCTTAATATGTATAGCCTCGAGGAAAGGAGGAGAGGGGGACATGATAGAAACGTTCAAGTACCTCAAGGGAATCAACAAAGTCCAAGAGGGTAGCATCTTTCAAAAAGAGGTGTGCAAGAACAAGGGGCACAATTTGAAGATAGAAGAGGCGGCTCAGAGGTAATTTAAGGAGTATTTTTCACAGAGAGGGTGGTGGATGTATGGAGCAGCCTTCCAGAGGAGGTTGTGGAGTCACAAACAGTGGTGGAATTCAAGCATGCATGGGACAGTCATAAGGCAATTCTAGGGGGTGGGGGTAGGAAGAAGTAGGCTGCTGGTTAACTAGGATCTGCAGCTTATCCATCAGGTAGGGAAATGGGCAGACTGGGTCGGCCAAGCGGTCCTTATCTGCCGTCAAATTCTATGTTTCTATTAGCCCTGTACGTCCTTCTTCCTCAAATGGACAATTAGATAGGCTTATTTTTCCCAGGGCTCATGAGTCTTCTAATTTTGCACACTCAGAGAAATATTCCTTTCCTTGCAACTCTCCCTGGGCTAGTCCCTCAATTTCTTAGGGATGGCTCCTTGTTTAAGTAGAACCTCAGGCAGTGTCAGCCACTTTTCCAGTTGGCACGAGAGCTGGCCACTTCTTCTGACACACCTCCTCCTGACCAAGGGCACGGGGCCTTCATATCTTTCTCTCTCCTTACTCTCCTTCCCTGGCCTGTCCAGTTACCCTCGTTATTCCTGGGCATCCTAATGTCCCTCTGCCCAGAATTTCCTCCATCACTTCTGGTCAGTATTTATTGGTTTGTTTGGTTTATAATCTATATTCTTTTCCCTATCCTTTTGGGTTCCTTGCCCCACCCTTTCTATCTTCTTACCCTTTTTTCCTCTATTAGGCAGACAGAACTGAGGAGAGGGGGGAGACGGCGTCGGTTACTGCCCAGTCCAGGTTCACCGCGTCTTGCGTCTGCCTTATGGGTGGCACTATCCCTGACGTTGGCACCCCCATTCCAAAAATCATAAAGCTGTATGATCCCGCGGGGTCCTATTGCCTTCAGCACAGACCCACCAGTGATGAATGGTGAAGATATTCTGGAGATCAATGTGAGTATGTAATTTTCATTTAATGTCCGCCTCTCCACAATTTCAGCATACCAAAAACCCGTAGGTACTCTTTCTTTGGCTCAGCTGCCTTTATTCAAGAGATTCCTCCAGGGCATCTTGCACACTAGGCCCCCCATCAGGAAGCCAGTGGCTCCTTGGGACATCAATCTTGTGCTAAATATGCTCACCAGCAAGCCTTTTGAGCTTGTTGCGACTTGTGACATAAAGTATCTGACTTGGAAAACAGCATTTCTAGTGGCCATCACTTCTGCACACAGAGTATATGAAATCCATGCTTTGGTCGCATGTCCTCCATATACTGTTTTTCATGAAGACAAGGTTGTGCTCCACACACAGCCCAAGTTTCTACCAAAGGTGGTGTTGGAGTTCGACTTGAATTAGTCCCTGATTCTGCCTACTTACTTTGCCGATTTCCAGAATGGGGGAGAAGGGACACTCCACTACATGTAAAAAGAGTCCTTAGGTTTTACCTAGACAGGACTAAGGACTACAGGCAAGCAAACCAACTCTTTGTCTCTTTCAACCACAACTGAAAGGGACAACCTGTCTGTCAAGTGCATTTCAGCCTGGATTGCGAAGTGCCTTCACCACTGCAATGCCGTGGCAGATGTAAAGCTGGAAGGTAAAATGCATGCCCAGCCCACCGGAGGGGTGGCCACTTGTTTTGCAGAAGTACACTGAGTGCCAGTTCCACAGATCTGCTGGGCTGCAACTTGGAGCATAGTGCATAATTTTACAAAGCAATGTGCCCTGGATGCCCTTGACAGGCAGCATGGCAACTTTGGCAGGACCATTCTGAATGGATTACTATCCTTAGTGAGCCTTGAGCTTCAGCCTCCCTAGTCAGAGAAACTTCTTCTGAGCATGGTAATCAGACCCATTAGTAGGAACCTTTAGAGACTGATTTCTTTTTTTTTTTTTTTTTTGGTCAACTTTGTTTCTGCGCCATCACCGGAGAACTCTTTCCAACGTCCTACTGCTACTCTGCAGGCTCTACCTCTCCCATGACCTCCTCCCTCTCCTCGCCCGGCCCGACAGACACCCCCCCCCGGCTCTGATCCCCCTGAGGTGGGGCCGCCCTATCCTCCCAAGGTGCTCTATCTCAAATCTAGTATGCTGAGCTGAGCGACGGACCCTGGAGGAGAGGAGAGTCCAGTGTTAGGAGTGTGGCCTATGGGGGACGGTGGCACCATCGCCTGTCTCCGGGACGGAGATTTTGTACTTTTTTTCTTGCCCCCCTGAGCTCAGCCGTGCAAGGACGTCAACACGGGAATACCCGTAGATGTCGGCTGTGCTCATCCCCAGTGTTGTCCTGCGCTAGTAGTACCTCCGGTCTCCACTGGGGATCTCTACTGCGCCGGTAAGACCCTGGATCCCTCCCCAGGGAGAGGAGAGCAGTCCTCTGGACACTCAATCCTCCTCCTCCCTCCTCTGCCGATCCCCAGCACCTGGGCATGTTCCTGAACCCGAGTCGCTGGCATGGCACGAGGTGTGGCATCCAACACCTCAACCCTACGGGGCCGGCTTTTGGAGCCTGATTCTTAGAAGACATGGAAGTTACTTACTTACCATAACTTAATCTTCCTGAATATCCTCTCTATAGATCACCAGGCCCACCCACCATCCACACACTCACTCTAATATTGCTATGTTATGGTCTTCATCCCCTTTTCTCTTGGTTTGGGCTGTGAAGACACTGTGTTACTGGTTTGGCGTCCCTCTTTACTAGGCCACTAGGACTGTCTTATGCCCTTGGGTTAAGTGCATAGGGTACTCTTTAGGTTCATGCTGTGTACCTCCTCAGTTGAAAAAAAAAAGGTACTGAGGCAGTTGGCGGCAGGTACCGCTCATATAGGGGCACATACGGTGACATGCACGCCGAGCCTACTTGCACCACCAGCCCCCTCCAGAAATGTTCTGGCCCCTTAGGATCCTGTCGCCTCTAGCTCGGACCCATTTTGTGGTAATCTATGAAAAAGATATGGAAGATCAACAGTTACGGTAAATTTGTAAATTTCATTTCTGAGATTTCCTTTCCTGTCATAAAATAAACACATGCCACTCTAGAAGCATCCCATAGATCCCTGCACATGGCTGATAACGCTGGGGAATAGCTATTGGAGATTCCATCGAAGAACAGATTTCTGGAGGTTTGTAATGCTTTGACATACTGGTCCCACCCTACTCCCAAGGCTAAGTACATGTGGCACTGGTATATCGTATACTGTATATTGTGAGCTATGCCCAAAAATTATCTAAATGATAAAGCTCTACCTTAGGAACCAGCACTCATATAAAGTTTTGAACTGTTGAAGTGAGTAGCATTGTTCATATTTTGATTTCTCTTTTGTAGCTGCTGAAACAAGACAAGATGATCTTGTGGATAACATGATACCAAATCATATAGCTGATCAAACTCCAACACTGGAACCTGAACTGGCTCCATCATCTGTGGCATATGAGTTTATGGAACAAGCCGTAAATCACATAGGGGAGCTTCCTGCTGACCACTTACTGGCTAATAACATTTCCGTTGGCAGTTCTGAGGAAGACGATGAGGAGCCAGCAAGCCGAGAACTATGTTATGGTGATAATCTGAACAGATCTACTCCTAACAGTGTGAGAAAGATGATGGTGGACTCCAGATATTATGAAGAAGTCAACACTGAGCTCAAGGTGCAGATTTTGAAGGAGATTCGAAAGCCAGGCAGAAGTAAGAGAAAACAAAAATTGTATCCTCAGTACTTCAAGCATAAAAGTTAGAATATTGGTTGCACACTTGATGATATTAATAACTCACAGAAGTTGAATCTAGCCCAATAATATAAGTGACCATTACAGTTAGACTGTATCTTGTGTATTTTTTTGTCCCCCACTCTGACAATGGGTTTGCCACAGCTGCACCCTCCCTCCCTCCAGCTTGGATGGTGGGTAATAGGCTGCCATCAGTCAGTGAAGGGCACTGGAACACCAGGAAGCCCACAACTTCCTTCCCAAGGAGCCAAATGCCTTACCTCCACAACACACGTGACCCACAGCTTGTCTCAGTGTGGGTTTCTGGACCTTAAGCATTAACCCTGGTCTCCTGGTGGGGGTGAGCCTTTCGTTTTCTATTTAAAGGTATTTCTCGGTGAACCAAAATCATCCCACTGCTAACTTATGGCAGTTTCCTACTACTCATCATGGACGAGCCTCCAGCTTCTTTCCTGGGCACCCTGTGGTTGACCCTCAGCAAGGCGGGCTCCCTTTAGGGAGGAGTCTCAAAGAGAAGAAGCGAGAGAAAGTATTTGTTGGTCAAAGAGGTCAGAGGCAGTGGTTTAAGATGTCAGCGGCACTATATATGACTCAGATGTGTTTGTGCTCAGAGGAGCCATCCTGGAAGGTTCTGTCCTGCACAGTTCCCAACCTTTAGGTCACCAGAGGACAGACATGCAGTGGAAGATGCCAGAAGCCGACCTGGAATGTGCATTCAGGTTGACTGTGCTCAGCCTTCTGTTGGTCCTAGATGGAATCAGGACACAATCACAGGTCTCATCCGAGGAAGGCAGACACAACTTTTACTAGGCCTTAAGCCTAAGTTACAGTATACAGTAGCTGCACAAAGCTTTGGTGGCCTTCTAAGAACTGTATGAAATCATGAACTGCATGAAATACTCTATATAAAGTAATTTTATTTAAAATTCGGCTTACTTGGAGAACCACATGGAATGCAGTGTCTGGATTTCGCGGAGGTCCCTAGGGATGGATGCTTAAACAAGCTTAAACATTTGTCCATTTCAACATGGAATGTAATGTTCTTACCTCAGGAGTCCGTTAGTATCAGTAACTATAGCAGTTAGCTGGCTAAGTGCAACTGCCATGGAGGTATGCCTTTTTTAGCATAATGAGCTTGGGTGTCAGCCAATCAGAAAAAAGGAGGGGAGTCTGCTGAGAGGGAGCATCCTGAAGTACTTCAGAATTTTTTCTTCACTGACTGAGCAACATTGCCCCAGAGGGGTGTCTCAACTTTCTTTATTGATGGCCTCGTTTTTGCTTATCTTGGTAAAGTTTTCCTCACAAACTTAATTTTTTAGTGTGCTGAATGTAATTTTACTGTTGTAACCCCTAGATGGCGCTATCCCAGGGGCTACTACCCCTGCCTGATTTGCCACTAACAGGTTGAGGGGCCTGGATCCAATGGCGGGTGCCTCCACCCAGAGGTCAGGGTTTGCAATAGTTAAACTTACTTGGTCACAGCCCTCTGGGACACTGCAACTCCCCTTTCTTCCCACTAGTGGCCCACACAATATATCAGAATTACCTTCACAGTATACACTTACCCCAGGACTGGTTCGGCACTGGGACCTCCTGTGAAATAAGATACAGTGCAACAATCACAGTACAGTACTTTAACATAGACAAATACCTCAGGCAGTATAACTTTGCTGAAACAAGCAGCTCTGATTTATTTAGGGGGATATAACAAGGACAGGGGGAAATCAGGTTAATTAGCTTATCACTTTATTCATCTACCTATGGCTCTGTGCACAGGCCTATCCCTACCAGTTACTGTCCCTGGGTACCCAAGCCCTAGTGGCTAGTCCAAACCGTGGCAGCTGGTAGGGGCCCTTTCACACAGAGAAAAGAAAAATTAGTTTAAACAGTCAGCAGTACAGTGATTCCATTTGGATTTAATGTGGCAATTCAACAGGAGCGACCCTGAATTAGTACTCACGACCTCCAAACAAGATAGGGTCCTTCAACGTCAGCAGGGCTACTCTTGAGCTCCAAGAGACCTCACACATTTATATGGTAAACAGTCACAGGCAAAAGTCACTTAATGGCAGCAGGATTCACTTGAGGTACACAAGCATCCTCACACATTTATATGGTAAAAAAGTACTATACCAGGCAGGCTGCTTCTCTATCCCGATGTAATTACTGCACAATACCGGAGAACACACAGCAGATTCAGTTCTGACAGATCGAGTGCAATTCAGCAATTTCTCCAGTCTTCTACAGGGTGACCTGGTTTCTACTCTTCAGATATCCTTTGATTCTCTTCACAGGCCAGATTCAGTCCTAACAAGCAGTTACACAAGCTGCAGACGGAACTCTGGACCTTACACATGTTTTTGACTAAAACTGTGCACTGAAGAAGCACAGGGTTCCTTTCCCCTTCACTGCCAGAGCTAAACTGAAACTCCAACAGACAAAACCGAGCACTTCCTTTGAGGTTCCTCCCAGTTCTTGGCTGGATTGGCTGTCCTCACAATAGACTGCTGCTGTTGGTCCAAAAAGGCGCCGAAGTCTAAACTACATCTCCCAGAGTCACTGCCCATACAATCCTCTTGTGGCTGGCTCAGATTATGAGTCCAAGTTCTGATTCGTCCAAGGCACCATTTTAGAGCTAGCTTACCCCACACTGATTGGTCCAGTTCAGCAGTTCAAAACCAGAATGGGGAACTAGGCAGACACAGTTCTGACTGCAAAGAAAGCAGGTTAGACAAACTGTATTTTCATTATTACTCTAAATGATTTCTGGCAAACAGTTACATCTTTCAGATAGGTTCCCTTTGCACTCCTAGTGACTGCAAAAATGGAGTGAATTGGCAGCAGTTCGAGTGGTACTTGAGCAGAGAAACACACAGTCCCCCCATACAAACTAATTATGTCTGCAAGCAGACAGCTCTTAAAGAGACAGTACCAGAGGCTCTAAAAACACTCACTGATAAATGGCTTAAATGCCAAACACCATTCAGGCTTGGAGCATTCAAGCAAGCTCCTGGAAGTCTTTTGGGAACCCCCATTTGCAGGGGGGTTACACTGTTTTTTAGCATTTTTTTCTTTCCCGAGCATCCACAGATTTTTTTTAACGCATCTGCATATTTTATATGTTATTTTTACCGCAGCTGTTTAATTTATATATATATTTTTACCATATCTGCAGATTTTCGACAGTTCCTGTCACTATTTTACAGTTTCTTAAAGAAACCATCGAGTTTTGAAGTTTTTCTGTTTCAAACTGTGACAGCTGGGTTCTCTGTGGATTGGCATGTCAGAGATTCCCAGAACTGAATAGAAATCTGGACCTACATTAAAAAAAAAAAAAAAAAAACTGTGTCTTCTGTCACAAGATTTTGGGTTAGTGGATTTTCAACAACCTCTACCCCAGGTGTTGAGGTCGAGATTTTATTTGTTCTCTTTGCACAAATTGGGTAAGAAACAGAGCAAAGAGACTTGGAAAAATGTAATTATGGCTAAGGAAAAATCAAAAGCTACCGATAAGGAGCCATCTAAATTTAATAACGATAAAAATTCAAGCAGGGGTGCTGATGAAGCCTCCAAGTCCCAGCCAAATAAATAAAGCTTCCTAAGGAGCTGATGAAGTTCCTCACAAATTTGAAAAATAATAAGGGTGCTGATGAAGTGTCCAAAAAAGGAGGCATGATCAAGCTGCTGATGAAGTGGCTAAAAAGATAGTCTATAAAGACAAAAATGCTCCTTTTCCTCCTGAGAAAGCCAATAATGAGACAACAGGTAGCTTAAAACATAAAGAAAAACAAAGCATATATAGCCACAGTCTGCGCAGGACTCCTAACTGTGTAAGACTTGGCAAACGTATGGCACGTCCTTCAGACCTTACACAAGATGCAGTCTGTGTTTACTGGGGCTGGTAAGCACTCTTCCACAGTTCTCTCTTCCGGAGACCATGGGGGTGATACAGATGATGAATGATGAATAATCTTATGATGCCCCTGACATGAATTTGGAGGGCCTAGAACCTGATGTGTCCACTGGCCCTCTTTTTGTAGCTTCCTCTGCTAACCAGGAGGATCCCTCCTCTGTGCTTATGTTTATCCAGAACACCCTGGACCTCTCTGCTCAGAAGTCCATCCAGGATGAGGACGAAGATAAAGATTATAGGGAGATGAAATGTCTCTCACCTCCTAAGAGACTAGTCATGCCTATCTATAATGAAAAAAATAAAAATACCATGAAACTGCTTCAGACCCCCACTTCTGTGGCAGGTGTTAAGTGGGCTGAAAAAAAAAATTGATAAATATATCACTTGTCTAAAAACAGTGCTGAGTGCCTGTCCGTACATCCCAGCCATGAGAGTATAATACAGCAGGCAGCTTGTGAGAAAGCTGGGGTCTCCTTGTCCTCCTTACCTCTGACAAGGATGCCAGAAAAGTAGATTTCATAGCAAAGAAAATGTACACCACAGCTGCTTGTCAAACTTTCTTCCTACATGGCTTTCATGGCCAAATATCAGAAAGCACTGTGGAATTCTGTCCTGGCCATTAACCACAAGTGACTGGATACAGTGGTACAGGAGCTGATTGTTACAGCAAAAACTGCCCTGGAAGCTATGTAGTACCAATTCCACATGGCAGATGACAAGGATGCCGCCTCCAGAGCCATGGCCCATGCCATCTCTCTGAGGTGCTTTGCCTGGCTTAGAACTACCAGTCTAAGGCCATGGGCTTTCCCTGTGATCAAATCATATTGTTCGATTCCAGAACAGCTGACTGCAACAAGGCCTCATGACTAAACCTAAGCCTCCTGCCCTGTGGGAATTCCGCCCGCGGGCAGTAGGGGCAGAGGTTATTTTCCCAGGCCTTACATTCCCTACCGCCAGTCTGACTTCTCTCAGCACAGGGGTGCTTTCAAAGGGAGGTGCAGAAAAGGCCAAAGAAGGGCTACCTCTACCCAGCCAGCAGCTTCACAGTCTAAGCCCTGATGTACGTGTATGCAGACCTCAGATGTACCCAGGTGTCAAAGCCTCTAACCCAACACAGGTGTTACTGTTGGAGTTGGAGGTAAAAAACCTGCTAGCTCTGTGAGTGGTGGAGAGGGTCCCGGCCCACGAAAAGGGGCAAGGACCTCTACTCCAGGTACTTTCTGACACAAAGGAAAACTGAGGAGTGGCGACCTATCTTGCTGTTAAAGCCCAAATTCAAGATGGTCACTCTGTTACTTAGTCATACAGTCCTCATTGCAGGGAGACTGGCTAGCCTCCCTGGACCTAAAGGACTCCTTTTTTCCATATACCCATAAGGAGATCTCAGGAAGTTTCTCAGGTTTAAACTCCCTTCGGGCCACTATCAGTCCACTGTGGCTTTTCGGCCTATCCTCGGCCCCAAGAGTCTTTACGAAGTGCCTGGCAGTGGTAGCAGCACACCCTTTTTTTTTTTTTTTTAAATTTATTTATTATATTTTTCTGCAGCTGGCTGCCAGGTCCTGAACCTCACTTCCTCCCATATACTGGCCCGTCTCTTTGATACCTAGTTTAGGCGGGGAGTTGCCGGAGATTAGCCCCGTTGCTTACGAGCGACTGGATGGGTGAAGAGGCCAGCCTGGCAGCTGATTTGAAGTCGAGGCAGGGCTTCATCTAGCGTGGCTGGCAGCATTTTCCTTGGTGGGCGGGGACATGCAATGATGACCAGCATCCACCGCCCCAGGCTGCTGGCGTCCGTGTAAGCCGGTACACACCTCCGCTGATGTTACCATGTTGCACCAACACTCTATCCCCCCCCCCCTTGAGAGAGCAGTCACTGGACACTTAATCCTTTTCCCCTGGCCGACCCTCTGACGTCTTTGGTCCGTTCCTGAACCTGGGTCGCTGGCGTCGAAGGTAGGCAATCTGCCCCTGCACCAATGGGCCGGCCTAGTAGCAGCACACCTTAGGAAGCTGGGTGTTTCTATCTACCCCTATTTTGACAATTGGCTCATAGTGCCAGAGTCCTCGTCAGGTCAAGGAGTCCCTTTCCCCTTACAGGGCTCACTCTGGAGTCTCTTGAGTTTCCTGGTAAAAAGTAACGTTTCACCTGGAACCCACCAAGCTACTCACCTTCATAGGAGATCAGCTGGACACCCAGAAAGGATATGCCTTCCTTCCACAGGTGAGAATTCGTACTTCCCTCAGTGGCAGATTCTTTCATTCAGGGACAGCCAAGACCAACCAGACATTTCCTCAGGCTATTGGGACGCATGGCTTCAATGCCTGCAGTGGTCTCAGAAGTCAGGTACAGGATACTTTTTATTTATTTATCAAGTCTAGGATTACAAATACCTTGGGCCTAGGCTCTTTTACAAAGGTTCCACGTCAGAGAAAGGATATAAAACCTGCAAGCCTATTTTAGAGCTCCCTGGTCTCAAAGAAGCAACAGTTTTTCAAAGCTGATACCGGTGACGGAGCAGTTCCTTCAGTCTCTGCTTTGGTGGAAGAACCCTGCAAATTTGGCAGTAGGGATCCCCTTCCAAGCTCCGCTTCCTACAGAGGTGATCACCACAGACGTCTCCCTCCTGGGCGGAGAGCTCATCTGGACAGTGCCTCAGTGAGTGGCACCTGGACTGTCCATGAGTCACAGTTACATAGTTACTTTTGGAACTCAGAGCAATCTTTCTAGCTCTCAAAGCAAATGCTCATGTCATAAAAGGACAGACTGTACAAATTCAAACAGACACACCACTGCACAGTTTTACATAACCAAGCAGGGTGGTACCAGATCAGGAAATACTCTGTTTAGGGGCTCTGAAAATCTGGTCTTTCACCTTCTCCCTGGGTGTCAGCCTTTCAGCTGTCCACCTCCCAGGCAAACACAATATCCTGGCAGATGCTCTAAGTCACATCAGTCGGGGTCAGAGTGAATTGACTCTGAACAAGCAAGTACTAGCCACAGTGTTCAGGTGGTGGGGCACTCCAGAAATGGATTTGTTAGCCTCTCCCCTCAATTTCCAGCTGCATCAGTACTGTTGTAGGCTCCCAGTTCTGGGAATGCTTCCCCTGGATGTCCTGATCCTGGACTGGTCAGGGAGGTACCTATATGAAATCCTTCCCTTTCCCCTGATACTCAGGTTTTTGCTGAAGCTCAGACAACAGCCTGCATCAGTGATTCTGGTGGCTCTGGATTGGCCTAGGCAAGCCTGGGACCCTCTTTTTCTCTCATTGAGCAGGCCCATTCGCCTGCCACCAACGCACTCTGTGCTGACCCTTTCCCAGACAGGAGTGCATTATCCAGACATATACTCTCTTCGCCTCAAGGCATGGTTCTTGAGGGATTAGAGTTTCCATCCTCTCAGTACTCTGAGCAAGTCCTTATGACCCAGAGAATGGCTTAAAAAAAAAAACCTAACACAAAGAAAGACTTATGCAGCCAAATGGGAAAGGGTTCTCCCTTTGGTGCAAGAGCGAAAAAGGTCAGTCTTCTTACAGCTTCAGACTCCCAGCTGTTGGATTACCTGGTACATCTGCAGACGCCAGGCTTGAAACCCTTCCCTCTCAAGCTACACCTGGCTGCAATTTTTGCCTCTCTTTGGTGGGGAAAAAAAAGTCACTATTTTCCCACACCATATTCAGACAGTTTTTTCAAAGGCCTCTTGTGCCTCCAGTCAGGGAGCCAGTCCTCCTTGGAGCCTGAATCTTTGCATCACCAGGTTCATGGAACCACCCTTTGAGCCTATGGCCACTGCCCATCTCAAGTTCGTAACCAGGAAATCTGTCTTCCTGGAGGTCATTACCTCTGCCAGGAGGATTTCAGAGCTACAGGCCCTGTGCACTGAGCCTAATTACATCGTTTCTCACAAGAGGCAAAATTGAGGTCAGGACAAATAGGAAGATCTTACTTCGAGAGGGCTTTTGCAGTAGGTAATTACATATAGGACTGAAGCCAGCAGGCATCAGGACCCCACGGAAAAATTTCTAGCTAGCAGTTTCTGGCGGGAGACCGCCCCCACGTCAGGTGACCGATGTCATGTGACATCAGTATAAAGGGGTGGTCCCCCACACCTGCCTTCCAGTTCTTTCCCACCGTTAGCTCGTGTCAGAGCCTCGCGGTAAAGTTCAACTATCGTGTAGTTATACCGTCATTTTTTCCTCGATTTATTCGATAAATAACTTACTTTTTCGGTAGTGTATGTCGTCTCCTACACCCTCCGAGCACAAGAATAAGTGTGACTTGTGCATCGCCCAACTCCTGCACAAGGACAGCCATTCCCAGTGTCTCTTCTGTCTGGGCCAGGACCATCAGGTGGAGAAGTGCCAGCATTGCCTGAAATTCAACGCCGCCACCCGTAAACGGAGGCAGCTGTCCCTGGAGGCCCACATCCTAAAGAAGAAAATGACCTCCATGGAGAAGACGTTGAAAAAGCTCCGTCAGGCTTCTACTTCCCCCGAAGGCCATTGTAAAAAGGACAAGGAGAAGCATCGGACCGGACTCCTCTTCCACAGTGACTTGGCTGGAGTTGCCGTGTTGCAGATAAGGCCCAGGCGACCGCTCCACGGCCCGTCTTAGAGCTTCAAGATGGCATCAGCCTGCCCATCTGGCTCACGCTCTGGCCCTTCGGGCGCCTCCAGGCTTTAGGAGGCCGCCACTCCCAGTAAGGCCGCCACCGTGCGGTCTACTGGTGTGAGTGGCTCCAGTAAGCCGGACGTCAGCTCCTTACCTCTCACCCCAAGGCTGACGCAGTTGTGATCAGCACCGCCCACGGCCGGACAGCCACTCCTAAGCATTTGAGCTCATCCCCACCTGATAAGGAATCCCGCCTTCTGGACCAGTATGGGAAGAAGGTCTTTGCTTCTTCCACTCTGGGTATTTGGGCCTTGAACTACATCGTCCATATGGGGGATTACCAGAAGGCCGTCCTTAGCGAGGTGGAAGCTAAACTGGACTCCCTTCCTGAGTCTCAGACCAAACAGGAAGTGGTAGACCTGGTCCGATCTGCTCGTTCAGCCACTAGGCACATGCTTCGTGCTTCCTACGATGCAGTGGATGCTGCTGGTCAGAGCTCGGTGTTCACCGCAGGTTTGTGGCAGCATGCCTGGCTCAGAGTGTCTGGTCTGGTCCCTGAAGTGCAGTCTGCAGTCCCGTACGCACCCTTCAGGGGTTCGGTGCTGTTCAGTGGTGATGTCAAGGACATCATCACCGGACTGCGTGAGAAGGGCACTGCTCTCAAGGAGGTCGACGACTTGTTCAGAGCCCCTCAACTGCAGTGCCATCCCTTTCGCAAGTGGACACGGGCCAAGGCGAAACCAGAAGGGAAGCGGGCCAATAAACGTCGGGCCCCTCAGGCTACGATGCCCCCACCCCCACCCAAACAAGCAGAGGGAGCTCCAGCCGTGGCGCTGCCTCACACCACCTGACTCCTTTCCTCTCCCACAGCCTCTGGCTCTTCCAGAGGAACCGGTGGGGGAGGTTCTTCTTGCATCTACTGGATTGGGAGAGGATCCCGGCAGACGTTTGGGTGCTCCAGCTTATAGCGGAAGGACACTCAATAGAGTTTCTTCAGAAAACCCCCTCCAAGGTAGTCTTACTCCCCGGAACACCTTCTTCTGGTTTGGGAGGAAATCTCCACCCTCCTCCGGAAGGCAGCGATAGAGCCTGTCCCCCTCCATCTCAGGGGGACGGGTTACTATTCTCATTTCTTCCTGGTTCTGAAGAAGTCAGGCGAAGTGAGGCCAATCCTGGACCTCAGTTCCCTGAACCTGTTCGTGGAGTACAAGAGGTTCCGAATGCTCTCTCTGCAGAGCCTTCTGCCCCTCCTTTGGCCGGGACAGTGGCCGTGCACCCTGGACATGCAGGATGGCTACCTGCATATCCCTATTCGCCTGTCCCACCACAAATACCTCCAGTTTTCTTTTCAGGGGGACCACTACCAGTTATGGCCCTCCCATTTGGCCTCTCCTCAGCCCCCCGAGTGTTTACCAAATGCCTTGCTGTGGTGGTGGCCCACCTCGTACCCAAGGGGTTCAGGTTTCCCCTTACCTGGACGATTGGCTCCTGGCGGCCCCATCCAGGGAGGATCTCCTGCGCTCCCTTTCCCTTACCCTGCAGGTTTTCACCAGCTTGGGTATTACCATCAACCAGGCCAAGTCCCATTTGATCCCATCTCAGACTCCAGTTTATCGGCGCGATCCTGGATACGACTTCCAGTATGGCCTTCCTGCCTCTGGACAGGGTGGCCACCCTTCAGGCCAGCCTTTTGTCCAGCCGCAGGCCAGGTCGGTCCTTCGCCTACTCGGGCTCATGGCTTCTGCCATCCCGACAGTACCTCGAGCTCAGCTCCACATGAGAATCTCTCAGTGGATGCTTCATTCTCAGTGGAATCAATTGGTGGATGACTTGGATTGCGAGATCCTGGTCTCCTCTCCGATGGTTCGGGACTTGCAATTGTGGATAGTCCGGGAGAACCTTTGCCGGGGAATTCCCTTCTGTCTTTCTCCCCCCCTCCCAAATCCTAACAGATGCCTCGGGCAAGGGTTGGGGAGCCCACCTGGGATCTCAACGGACCCAGGGCTTTTGGTCCAGGCTCGAAGCAGACTCTTCACATCAATGTACTCGAGCTGAGGGCCACCTGTATGCCTTACAAGCTCTGCATCTGTATCTGCTTCCCAGTCATTTGGCTGTTCAGACCGACAACATGTGCGTATTGTGGTACATCAACAAACAGGGAGGAACCCGTTCCTACCCTCTTTGCAGGGAAGTGATGCGGGTTTGGGATTGGGCGATACTTCACAACCTTCACCTCACGGCGGTTCATGTTGCAGGGGTCGAGAACACTTTGGCTGACCATCTCAGCCGGTCGTCTGCCCAAGCGCACGAATGGGAACTGGATCAAGGGGTAGTAGAAGACTTCTTCCTACGCTGGGGAACCCCTCAGGTGAATCTGTTTGCCTGCCTCTCAATGCAAAACTTCCCATCTTCTGCTCGCTTCGCGCCAGGCGCTGAGTTTTGGAGACTCTCTGTCTCTAAACTGGAAAACAGATGAGTCTATGCTTTCCCGTCCCATTGATTCCGAAGGTCTCACACAAGCTCAGTTCAGAAGGAGCACGCATGATTCTCATCGCTCCATTCTGGCCCAGGCAAGTTAGGTTCTCACTTCTGCAACAGTACTCAGAGGAACCTCCTCTTCCTCTGTCGCGACTCTTGTTGACCCAGGATCAGGGGATCCTGGTCCATCCAGGACTCAAATCCCTTCAGCTGTATGCGTGGCTCCTGCAGACGTGATTCAAACCCGGTTCAGGGTTTTGTCGCAGGTGGCGGAGATTCTAGTGGAGGCCAGAAAGCCCTCCATTCGTTCCACTTATGCCATGAAATGGAAAAGTTTCTCTATTGGGGCCTCTTCCAGAGCTTTTGAGCCATTCTCCTGCTCTGTTGAGAGGCTCCTGGATTTCATGTGTCACCTCTTCGACCTGGGTCTCAGTCACTCCTCCTTGAAGGTTCACATGGTGGCTATTTCCGCTTACCATGTTCCTTTTGGGGACAGGTCTTTTGCGCAGCTGGAAGTCGCTAAGACTTTCCTTAGAGGTCTCTCTACTTGAGACCCCGGTGCAGTCACACTGCCCCTCCTTGGGACTTAATTTAATTCTCGAGAAGCTTACCCTGCCTCCTTTTGAGCCTGCAGCATCAGCAGACCTTAAGTTCACTTTCTGGAAGGCTCTCTTCCTGGTGGCCATTACCTCCGATCGGCGAATCTCCGAGCTTCAGGCCTTAATGTGCAAAATCCTGTACTTGATTTTCCACAAGGAACCTGTGGCTCTGCGTACCAACCCTAAGTTTCTCCCTAAGGTGGTAGTGGAATCTACGTGAATCAGTCCATGGAATTGCCTGCGTTCTTTACGCAACATTCCAATCAAGGGGGGTACCTCTTGCATACTCTGGACGTTCACCGGATTCTGAGATACTATACCAACAGGACAAAGGATCTCAGAAAGACTGATCAACTGTTTGTCTCTTTTGCTCGCTGAAGAGAGGGCAAAGCTGTCTCCAAGCAATGTCTTTTGAAATGGTTGGCTCATTGTATCACTTTCTGTTATGACAAGTATCACAAGACCTTGCCAGGTCAGGTCAGAGGTCACTCCACTAGGGGTATAGCTGCCTCTGCTGCTTGTTTTAAGAATGTGTCGGCAGCTGACATTTGTGCAGCCGCAACTCGGACTTCTGTCCATACCTTCATGAAGCATTACAGTTTGGATATTGCCTCTCATCGTAGAGCTGGCTTCAGGTTGGCTGTTCTGCAAGGTCTCCTTTCCCAAGACCTTCACAGCCAGAGGATCTGTGTATGAGTAGTTTCCTCCTCCCGTAAGCTTCTTTTTGTTCCATACTGCTTGGGGCTCAGTCCTATATGTAATTACCCACTGTAAGAGCCCTCTCAAAGTAAGATAGTACAGTTACGTAAGAACTTACCGTAACAGTAGATCTTCGAGAGAGGCTCTTGCAGTAGGTAATACCTTCCCGCCCTCCATCCCCCGTAGCTTTTTCAGCTCCTTTACTGGGAGAAAATATCCGCTTCTCTCTCATCTCGCCTTTGGCATTTGGCGGGAAAGAACTGGAAGGCGGGCGAGGGGGACCGACTCTTTATACTGATGTCGCATGACGTCGGCCACCTGACGTGGGGGCGGTCCCCCGCCAGAGACTGCTAGCTAGAAATTTTTCCATGGGGTCCTGATGCCTGCAAGCTTCAGTCCTATATGTAATTACCTACTGAGCCTCTTTCGAAGATCTACTGTTACGGTAAGTTCTTACGTAACTGTACTTTCCTGCCTAAGGTCCCTGAATTTGACCTTAATCAGTCTATTACTCTGTCTGTCTTCTTTACTGAGAAATCCACTCCAGGTGAGCAGAAGCTCCTTAGTCTGGATGTCAGAAGAGCTCCCTTTTACTATCTAGAGCATACTAGACAGGTCAGTGGCTCTTCCACTCAGTTGTTCCTCCCCTATGGGGATGTAGGCAGAGGAAAACCAGCTGCCAAAAGGACTGTTTCCCACTTGTTAGTCTCTTGTATTAGAGTCTGCTACAAAAACGCTGGTCATCAACCTCCTGTGAGGCTAAGGGCCCACTCCAGCAGGGACACTGCAGCCTCTGTGGCAACAGCAAGAGACATAGCCCTTTGGGATGTCTGCAAAGCAGCTACCTGGAAATCTGTACACACTTTCTTTAAGCACCACAGCTTAGACGTGCAGTCCATATCTGATGCCAAAAACTGGCAGTGTGTGTCTACAGAGCCTCTTTCCTAAATAGGTTCTCTGCCCACCTCCCACTTGGTACTGCTTGGTAGTTTGCTATAGTTACTGATGCTAAAGAACTCCTGGGGTAAGAAGAAAAAATTACTCACCATAGTAATCTTCTTTCTTCCAATTGGACCTTTAGCATCAGCAAGCTCCCACCCTTTCTCCCCGGTTCGCCTTTTAGGAGAAGGGCTCTGTTCTCAGTTTTATCACCAAAACTTTTTTTTTTTTTATTAAAGAGCTCTCGAGCTGAAGTTATCTGTTCTAGTTTTGGACATTTGCATGTCTTTTAAATCCTTTTGGTTCACGTTTGGGGGCATGTGCCCATTATCTTCGAAAAAATTCTGAAGCCGTTCAGGCTGCTCCATCTCCGCACACTCCCCTCCTTTTTTTCTGTTTGGCCAATGCCCAAGCTCATTATGAAATTATCTTAAATGCATACCTCTGGGGCAGTTGTACCTAGCCAGCCAACTGCTATAGTTACTGATGCCGAAGGACCTCTTGGAAGAAAGAAGATTACTATGGTGAATAATTTTTTTATACTTTCATAACGCCCTTACGCGAAGTATCTCTGTGCCTGGATGGTTTGTATTAACAGCAACCTACAGCCGGGCAAGCTGAGCAGCAGTCCGTATTATCCAGAATCTACAGTCATGCATACCCCCTTTTTCAGGGCTGCCATCTTTTATCTTTCTGGAGAAGGGGTGGTGACAAGGAACCTGTGAGTCGCCATTCGTGAGCTTCTCTGTTTCACCACATTAGCGACTCTGATAACAGCAGGGAGGGGCTAGAGAGTTAATTATTACTTATTGATTGTCTGTAACAAAAACTGACCTTGGAAAGCACTGTTCACCTGTATTTTGGGTGCTACACATATTTTTAAAATTTAAACAGGAACTCATGCTAGCCTGCTCAAAGAATAAACCTGTTAAAATGCAGACATTTATTTTGTGCATCTTGTGAGTATAAACACTCTGAAATGAATTTCTGATAAAGGAGTTATAGCCCACATCTGGAATAATGGTCTGACCTGTAACAGCAGCAAACTGTTGTTGGCAGGCGCACTACTGCCACTGTTAATTTAAAAAATACTTGCACCTGTGGGTTACAGGCATCTGGCGGTGACCTCTCCCCTCTGATGCTACTGAGTGGTCTCCACCACCTGTTAGTCATGCAGCAGGAGCAGCATCCCCCCTTCCCAAGAAAGGAGAGTGATCCCTCTGACCTCATTCCTTCCTTTACCGGCCAACCCTCGATGATCCACGCTAGTTCCCAAACTGTGCTACCATGCTGGCTTGAAAATGGATATTTTCAATAATCATAACCAGTGGGAAGGAAATATGCACAGTAAATGGTTAGGATTTAAATATTATTTGGTTCTAATTTTCCTTTTTTAAAAAGTCCCTCTATATTCTACATTCAACAACTTGTCCCTCTGACACCGTTTGCAGTGTTAAAGGAGGGACTGGCACCAGAGCCTTTGTGCATTCAGTTGTCGAGGGCAAGATTGATCTTCTAGGAATCAATCTACACCATTCATTCACACTGGTGGGTGTAAGCTGGAGGCACCAGGACCCCACGGGAGCAAAGTCTTCTACAGCTAGGAAGGTAACGACATTGGTGTCGTCCACTAGGCTGACATACTCATGACATGTACGTGAGCCAGCCAGTAACAGATGCCAGTCCCCTTCCTTCCTCAGTTCTGTTTTTCCTGCCATAGAGTGCACACTGTGGGAGCAGCTGAAGTCATCAGCATTTTTTCTCAGTTTGCTGTCGTTACCGCCTTTTTCCAACACCAAACACCTTCTTGCAAGTTTTTGGTACTGCTTTTTGTTAAAGTTCTGTATTTTCCTAAGTTTGGCAATGAATTCTGTTATTTTCTTGTTTTGATCTGTTGAAATGCCAAGTTTGAAGATGCAAAAGAAGAGGGCTGCAGCCCCCTCCCATGCGTCGGTGCACCTGTGGGGACCCACTCGCAGCATCAGGCCGGCATCCAAAGTGCCACACCTGCCTTGACTCTGACCATGACATGGACCGGTGTGATGCCTGTTTTTCCATGGATGAGCAAGTCCTCTAATTCCGTGCATTAAAGTGGGGTCATTCACCCCCCACTTTTAGAGGCAGGCATTGCATACGCAATGCCAAGATGAGGTCTCTGGGTGTTCCCCTAGGCCCATTCCCAGTACTTCTGGTACTGAGGAAGACCAGGATCCTCCCTGTGGTCACCTCGCCAAGATGTTGGGGATCTTTGATGAGGGGTCTGGTGGATAGTGAACTCCTTTCGGGGGTTCAGCCCCACTTGCAGTCCATCTGTCTTCCTGGACAGCGGAAGCCCCTGGTGGTGAGTCCAATGCTACACACTCAGTCTACACCAGTAGGCACATGGGTGCCGCCCCGGTACCAGTGAGTGGGGCAGTGCCACTTCTGAGAGTGGATCCCCTTCTGGTGCTGTTTATGACGCCAGAAGGGGGGTTGGTTCTGGAGCTGACCTTGACCCTGAGGTGATGGTCATCTTCTCCCCTGAGCACCCTTGTGTGGGAGGGGGGAGGAGGAGGAAGACATCAATCGGGGGTGGGGGGGTGGCAGTGATGGCACCGACCCTGTGCCCATTTCCGAGCCCAACACTGGTGACGGTGTCACCCCTGGGCCTGGTGCCGGGGATGGTATGGGGACTGATTCTGGCACTGCCCATAGTGTCAGTGCCAGTTCTGGTTCTGGTGCCATCTGTGGTGCCAGACTTGGTGCTGTTCGCAGTGCTGGATCGGGCCCCAGTTCTGTTTGTGGTGCGGGAACGGTTCTGGGGTGGCTCTGGATCTGGTGAGGAGCTCGGACTGGGGAGCAACACCAGCCTTGGTGAGGGGGTGAGACCTTTATTGGGCCTGTTGCTGACCCTGTGTCTAGTGCTGGATGCAGTACAAGGTGGGGTCCTGGCAATGGCCCAGTGACTAGTGTCTCCCCAGAACTGCACAGCGTTGTCATTAGTGAGGACTAGAGCTGTCCCATGGGACTTGTACAGCTCCACTTTCCTGACTTAGGAGTATACCCTCAAGGGCACAGTCTGGGTTGCACCTCTGAGTTTGGTTGGCTCCACTTGGATGAGTTAGCCATGTCTTCCCCCCGGGAGAAGTTCCTCTGAGCACTCTCACAGTCCTGACAGAGAACCTGGAGCCTGTGGCTTCTACATTCCTCTGCCAACTCTCTCTGAACTGCTGGGTATTTCTGGTCCTCTTGGGCCCATGACCTAACAACATTACAGGTGAATGGCTGGTGTTCTTCACAGATCTCACCTGTAGTGTTGTTGGGCCTGGTTCAGGCCTGTGGCCCCGGCACTACCGTTCCACAAATTTAGCTCCTTCCCTCTCACTTCCTCCTCTGAGGATGAGGACTTTTCCCTCCTCATCTCCACAGATGCTGAGTACTCTGCATACCAGCCTTTCTGGAGGTGCTGAAGGAGCTGAACATGGGGTCCTTTGTAGGCCACAGTGCTGTGTCCTTGCCACTGGGATTCTGTAGGGATTTCGGTGAAGACTCTATTGTCATCTCTCTTTGGCCTCTGGCCTTTCAAGGGGCATCTAGGACTGTCTGACTGTTTCCCCCAGCCCCTAAGAATGTTCAGTGCAGGTGTTGTGCTCCCATGGATTTGTGAGAGGTGTACCTCACCCCACTGCTGGGATTTTGGTACTGCAGACCCCTACCAGGCCTAAACGCCCCATGCATGACCACCCTCCTGCGGCTGATTCTATAGAGACAGAAGCCTGAGGAAAGAGGGTTTTCACTGTGGCATGCACCATCATGTGTACTGCTGCATACCAGCTCCATTAGGCAGCTTACAAGAAGTGGCTGTGGTTGCAACTAAGTCAGGCCCTAGCTTTAGTGCCTGACCACAAGTTAACCAGGGAAGCAATTCAGCTTTCTGCCCTCTGCCTGTAGCTGGTAAGGCACCAATCAAGGGCATACTGTGATGCCAGTGAGGTAGCTACCAGGTTGGTAGGAGCAGCAGTCTGCATTTGCCAGACACTGTGGCTTCACCTTTCCAGGTTGGCACCTGTGGCCCGGCATAAGGTGCTCAACTCACATTTCCAGGGGACTCCTTTCTTTTCCCACAGAGTCAGGTGTGAGTTGTCAGGACACACTCCTGCTCCTGGGCCACTGGAGCCTGCACCTAACCCTGACCAATCTAGGGTCTCGCCAGACCTGTAAGGAATCTCTGCCCTCAGGCGGTTCTCCTCCACACAGAGGGTTGAGAGATATCTTTCATCAGGGTGAGCCAACTTGTGTCTTTTTGGGAAAGCTTGGCACTGTGACCCTTTAGTGTGAATGAATGGTGATCGATTCCTGAAAGGTATGAAAATTATGTACTCACTGCAATTGTTGATCTTTCAGACTATCTTCACATGTCCACCCACCATCCCACACTTACGTAAGAGCCATGGGCCCTTGGGCAACTCACTGTGTTGTACTTAAACACATTAGTTGGAACATTCTGATTCTAGCACAGAAACCAAAATGGGTCATGGCTCTCCTTATCCTCTTCCCAACCAAAAAAAAAAATCCTTGGGAGTTATTTTTCTCCCCTATGCCTTAATTGCTCCTCCCTCTCCCTTCTAGGGATATTTCTAGGCATATCCCTTTTGTTGCTACCCACAGCGTGGCTCCATCTTGTCCACACTTCTGTTGTGTCATATAAAAAGTGCTTGGCACTTGGGACAGGTGCAGCTTCTTGCTGGTTTTTTGCTTATAGGAAGAGGCAGATGTGGTAGGATTTTCTGCACTATACTCCTCAGGTTGTTGCACTATATTTTTTTCTGTGATATGTTCCTCCGCTGATGGGAGTTCACTTTTCTTCACATTTCACGATTGTTGTCATCGTCGTCGTCATCATCATCATCATCATCATCATCATCTTCTTCTTTTCTTTGCTCCATTTGGAGTGGCAAGAAGATAGCATTTGTGCTCTTGGACTCTGTCAGATCATGCCTGTTGTGCTCCTCTTGAGGAGCTTTGGGGTCTTTACCCTGCTAAATGTTGTTATCCTCTTGGGAGTACAAAGGTTATTTAAATTAAGTTGCCCTTCTGCCATCTTAATTACACAGAAGTCCTTTCCTGGCCCTCTATATTCAAGCCAGATCTATATGCTAGTGCTGCTGCCCCTCTCTCTTATCTCTGCCCTTCATATCCAGGTAGCTGATAACAGGCTGTGGCTCTTTAGGACAAAGAACCTCAGTGCGCTTGCACTGAGGCAGTGGTTACCCCAAAGGGCACTGGCCGGGAAGCCAAGTTTCAGAGAAATACAAAATCACACATACCCCCATAATGCAAAGCATCATGGGCTGTATATGCAAATCACCACAGAATATTGTGCTGGTTCAACTTTAAGCAAAAATGCATGGTGCCGAAAGGCCTTTCACACAGTCTGCAAAGGGTGACAACAGAAACTCTTTTAAACCTTGTTACACTTATGCCACCTTGTAGGCCCAACCCTTAGCTTTTCTAAGTGGGTAATCAGGTTTTATTTTGTTGTTATTTTTATATCCTATATACGTTTCCTATCACTTTGTGCTAGGAGTCTATAGCCCTCTCTTTTTCTCCCCCACTTTTTTCATTTCTGCTAGCAAATAGAACTGAGAAAGTGAGGGGGCCATTATCATTACTGGCTGTCTCACGTGCACAAAGTCAGTATGTCAGCCTTGTGGGCTGCACCAACACCAATGTCTGTCCCCTTCTCGCTGCAAAAGACTTTACTCCCGAGGGATCCTGGCACTTCCGGGTTAGAATCAGTTTGATGAACGGTGAAGATATTCTGGGATGACCCATAACATCTGGAGGAGGGAATCCCATTTGAAGGCCCAAAACCGTCCATCATGCTCACAAAGGGCTCATCTCAAGGTGGGGAGCACACCTAGGCGGTCACAGAGCCTATAAGTTGTGGTTACCCTGGTAGTCCTATCATCGCTGCTGGAGCTCTGTGCAGTGTGTCTGGCTGTGACATAATTTGCTCCTCTTATTTGAGGTCAGGCCGTGCAGGTCCTTACAGACAAAACCATTACCATGTTCTTCCTAAAGAGGCAAGATGGGATTACACCCTTCCATTGTGTGGGGAGGCTGTCTGCACCTGGACCCTCGTGTGCAGCCTAGATGCAGATCTCCTGGCCATCCATGTCACAGGAGTGAACAATCAGCTGGCAGACGCTCTAAGCTGTGTTCCCCCTCCCCCCAATTCTTTTTTTATCCTCCTGCCTCACTGGTCCCTTGGGTCTCTCTCAGGTGTAGTCACTTGGACTGGTCTTTTTCCCACTGTGCCTAAGGTACTCTCCATGCCAGTTCTCCGGTGGGACACCCCTACCTCCACATCTACCAGCCTTCCGGCTCTGAGCCCCCCGAGGTGGTGCTCCATCTATAATCTGGACAGGGCTGTCAGAGTGTGGAGGAGGGCTGGAGACTAGCTGGGAGTAACCCAGTGTTGAGCGTGGGGAATGTCCACTGAACCCACCATCACCTACCTAGGTGCCAGGGCCATTTTTCTGTATTCTGTTGCCCCGAGAGCGTGGACGTGCAATGATGTCCAGTGCAACGCAGGCATGCTGCTGCACCCGCTTGTAGGATGTCCACCATCACTCCCTTACCCCAGTGCATGCTCCACGTCTTGCTGCAGTCTGCCAGCCTCCGCTGGGAGCCACAAGAGCAGCGAGAAGCACCAAACCACTCACCCACCCCAGGAGAGGAGAACAATCCTCCGGTCCTCCGAGCAGTTCTGTCCTTCCCCTGGCGACCCCGGTGCCCGTGTCCATTCCCGAACCCAGGTCGCCGGCGTGGCACAAGGTGTGGCATCCAGCGCCTCAACCCACCATGCCAACGGACCGGCTTGCTCTAAGTTTAGTTGGAGAGACATCGCATGAGTGCTTCCTGAATCAAGAGGTGGTAGATCACCTGTTCTCCCAGTGGGGCATCCCTCTGGTGGACCTGTTTGCCTCTTGGGAAAACAGAAGCTGAGACTGTTCACAATCTAGGACACCGTTGGGGATGCCTTTGTGAGGCGCTAGACCCCAGACCTCCTGTATACCTTCCCTTCCTTCCCCTTGGTACACAGGGTTGTGGTCAAGGCCTAGAAGGACAAGGCATGGATAATCCTGATAACCTCAGACTGACCCATACAGTTCTGGTACCTGGATGGCCTCAGCCTTAACAAACAGGCCTTCGTGGAGGTAGCCTCTCTACCCAGACTTGCTGACCAGACAACAGGGGAAGGTCCTGCACCCAGGTCTTCCCTCCCTGCACCTCTCAGCCTGGTTCCTGGTGGCTAGAGTTCCATGCTTTGGGCCTTTCATAAGATGTCCTCCACATTGTGGAGGTGCCCCGTAAGGAGTTGACTCATAAATGCAATGCATTTGAGTGGAAGAAGTTCTTGTTCTGGTGCCAGGCTCCCTCTTACCCATCTCATGGGAAGCATCCATGACTACCTTTGGTCCCCGTTAGTCGGGCCTGTGAGCAACTACTCTTACGGTGCACCTGGCAGCCATCTCTGCATATTGTGTGCAGGCTAGTATCCCATGCGCGAACCTCCGTCTCCATGGGACTTACTGCTGGTGTTGGCAGTGCTTATGGGCAGGTCATTTGAACCAGTGCACAGGTGTGAGATATCACACCAGTCATGGAAGACTAGTTTCTTGGTGGCCATCATGTCAGTCAGAATGATTAGTGCACTTCAGGTGCCCTCGGTGGAATCTCCTTACTTGGTCTTCCACAAGGTCAGGGTTGATCTGACTTCGAGGGGGAGCTCTTGCAACAGGTAATACCAGTAGGACTAAGGCTGCCAGGCATCGGGACCCCACGGGAAAAACTTCTAGCTAGCAGTCTGTGGCGGGGGAACGCCCGAGACATTGGCTCCACCCCATCAGACATGGTATACACCGGGGGGGAGGGGCATTATAGCACAGTGGTTTAAGGCTCTGAGCTGCAAATCTGGTGACATCCAGCAGACCAGACTTGGGTTTGAATCCCACAGCTTCCACTTGCATACTGTGTGACCCTGAGCAAGTCTCTTAACTTCCCTGTGCTCCCAGGTCGCTCCTGTAAAAAGCTTTCAGCTTAGTGTTCTACTCCTGGTTAAACAACTAAAAAAAAAAAAAAAAAATACACCACCTCAGTTCTTTTCCTGACATCAACCTCTATCATCGGATCCAGGGACACCACCGTTGCAGTCGACCACCATTGTTTTGCGCCTCGTGCCTATTTTTCCTTCGAAAAATGTTGTCAGTAAAGTGCATGTCTTCATCGACACAGAGGTGAAAGTCGAAGTGTGCCTGTGGGAAGTAGATCATAGCAAAAGACGGTTACTGTGCCTGTCTGATCTGCCTAGGCCCTGACCACCGGCCTGACTACCTGCACTGCCAAAAGTTTAATAATAAAACTCTGATTCACCATGCCAATACTCTCAAGGCCTATCTACTGGAGAAGCAAGTGGCCGCCATGCAGATGGCCCCGTCAGGACATAGTTCATCCTCCTCAACCAGGGAGTCCTCCCCCCCCCGCCCCAAAGCAGAAAAGATCGGGAGGGAAACACCATCACCCGGAGAAGGAGAGAGCCAGGTCGGAATCCTGCCTAGAGTCCCCTCACAGGACTTCTGCTACCTCTTATGGTGGGAGGTCGGCGTCTGTTCCCCCGGGTACCACAGCAGTTTTGGGGGTTACTCAGAAGAAGACCACCGCCTCACCGCATTCAAAAGGTAGGGAGTCTTCATCCAAGGGGCATTCATCTGCCCAAGTTCCCTTGGCCCACCGAACCCACAAATCCTCACATGGGTCGACCCAAGAGGGACAGGCATCTGCTATGGGCAAACACTTGGAACCCGTTGCCCGGAAGCATTCTGGTTTGCCTGAGAGGCATAAAAAGTTGGACGATTCCACTAGATGCCAGGAGGGCATCCGGTACTGGATGCCTCCTCCACCCGAAGAAAGTGTGATGTCAGCCTTCGAAGGAAGGCAGACTGCGGGCCACTCTGACTCTGCGTTGGAGATGGATCAGGCGCTGCCAGCCAAAGAGCAGCTGTCTGCCCCAAAGGACAAAGCTACAGGGGCACAGGATGCCCAACTGCCTCCTCAAAGGAGCTGAATGCCAGACTGCAAGAGGGTTTGACTCCACCAGACAAGACCCTGTCAGGCCTGACGCCAGAGACACCTATAGAAAAGGTGCCCCAGGACCAGACGCCAGCACCCGAAGGTCCACAGGGTCCGACGCCTGGCTCCCTCCAGCGTCACAAACCTGACGCCTCCACCCCCAGTTGTTCCATTAGCTGAGGTGGAAGTGCTCTTCATTGCCTGGTGGAACACCATAAAAGGGGATCTACTCCCAAAACCCCAGGACCCAGGGATCAGTCGCCACAGCCACCTCCCCGCCGGCTGAAGAAGACAGGTGGATGCCTGGGTCTGGCACCAGAAAAAGGTACCCGTCATCCACTCCATTCACAGGCGGACACCTGCCATTGACCTCAGGGGAGGATGTCGGAGACCCTTCCTCTAAATACTCAGACGAGGATGAATTGCCTACTCAGTCTCCAGATCCAAGAAGGGACTCACCCAGGTCACCTCCGGATGACCCGTCCTTCTTGGACATCATGAGGCACATTCAAGCTCTGTACCAGTGGGATACAGAAGAGCTGGACCCTGAGAGGTGCCGTTTGGTAACATTTCTGGGGGCTACTGACCTTAAACCCTTGGTCATTCCCCCATTGGTAGAATCATTCCAAGATGTCACCAGATCAACTTGAAAACATCCGGCTACCACAACTGCAGTACCAAGGAAAGTGGACAGGCTCTATAAAACACCTAAAGGGCAGCCTTTCTTAGGCGAGCATCCAAAGGCCGACTCAGTTGTACTGACAGCTGCTCACCACAAGGCACAGCAACCATGACACGAGTGCACAGCCCCCAGACCCGGAGTCCAAAAAGCTGGACCAAATGGGCCATAAGGTATACTCATTGGCTTCCTGCATAGTCAGGTCGTTAAACTTTCTTGCCCACATGGTCACATATCAGAACTCTCTGTGGGCAAAAGCAATGGATCTTGCCAAGGCCCAGTCAGACTCTGAGGGTGAGGCAGAACTCCTTGCTGGCCTCCAGTCTGGTCTGCATGTGGACAGGCACGTGCTAAGGAACTCTTACGACTCCGCAGACACAGCAGCAAGGGCACCAGCCACTGGTATTTGCATGAGGAGGCATGCCTGTCTGAGAGTTTCTTGTTTCTGCCAGGATTTACAAGACGCCATTTTGGATGCTCCCTTTCAGGGACCAGTCCTATTCATCCAGGAGACTGAGAAACTTATAACTGGACTTCAAGATTCTGGCAAAGCAGTATCTGAGGTCCACAGGATGTACAGGTCAGAGCTACAGGCCACCTGGTGCTGTCCCTTTTGAAAGAACCAGGGACAGCAGGGAAGACTCCAGACACAGCACAAGGGAGGTTTTAAAAGGAGAGCCCCCCCCCGTCCCTGCAGGCACTCAGGACCCCAAAAATCCCAAGGCGCCCCTACCTCCCCTGCCTAACCCCTCCACAACGGCATGACTCCCTTCCGCCGGAGGAAGTGCAGGGGGAGGCAGTAGGAAGGAGATTCTCTCTTTACTAATCCAGGTGGTCCAATATCACGTCAGATCAATGGGTCCTCCAGATAGTGGAGAGAGGATACTCCTTAGAGTTTACCCAGATCTTCTTGGACATAAAGTCTCCACCACTCATTCATATTAATGGGATCTACGCTGGAGGCAGTAGGACCCAGCTACCTGCCTCAGTACCTTTTTTTCCGAGTAGGTGCAGCGTAACTAACCTAGAAGGATAGTCCAACCAAAAACCGGACATAAGATAGTCTGGACGACCCGTATAAGAAGGGTCAACAAAGAAGTCTTCACAGCCTAAAGATTGAGGGAGTGACGACCAACAACAGAGGTGAGCTCGGGGGAGGGCGTGTGAATGAGTGGTGGAGACTTGTCCAAAAAGATCAATAATTATGGTAGGTACATAATTTCCATATCTTCCTGGACACAAGTCTCCACCACTCATTCACACTAATGGGAGAGTACCGAGCTAATAATCCCCTGAGAGGGCAGCAGGAGAGTCCAAGAGCTCACAATTTTAGGACAGAAGACCAATAAGGATGGTTCTGCCAAAGGAAAGATGTCGCCTGACATGGACATCCAGGGCATAGTGCTTGACGAAAGTATGCACTGCGCTCCAGCTGGCAGCATTGCAAATATCCACAATGGGCACACTGCGGATTTCCACTAGGATGCCCTTGACCGCTCTAAATGAAGTGAGCGTACACTTTGCCCTCCAGCCTAACTCTGCCTATGGACTAACAGGGTGGCTAAGGCATGCCACCAGCCATGCTGAAATACATCTGATATATTGACCCAGCCGGTCTCGCTGAAGGAAACAACAGTTAGGAGCTTTGTGAAAGTCTTCTGCTCTATCTAGATAGAAACGCAAAGCTCTTTTGACATCCAGGGAATGAAGAGAATGCTCTCCTTCATTTTGGAAGTTCGAAAAGTAAGATGGAAGGACCAAAGGTTGGTTTAGATGGAATTTTGAAACAACCTTAGGGAGAAACTTAGGATGGGTCCTAAGAACTACTCTGTCTTTATGAAACACAGTATACGGAGGGTCTGTGACCAAGGCATGTATCTCAGAGACCCTGCAAGCTGAGGTAATGGCCACTAGGAAGGCCGTTTTCCAAGTGAGAAATTTTAACTCACAGGTAGTTAGAGGCTCAAAAGATTTTTGAGTGAGCATGTCTAGCACCAGATTAATGTCCCAGACTGCGATTGGACGTCTTATAGGAGGTCTGGTATGCAGAATTCCCTTAAGAAACCTCTTAACCATAGGTAACTGGGCCAGTGACAAGGAAAGTACTGGCTCATGATAAGCTGAAATGGCACAAAGGTGAACCTTAACTGTAGAGAATTGCAGACCTGAATTTGAGAGGTCTAAAAGGTACTCTAGAACTTTATCTGGTGGGCAGGAAAAAGGATTCAAAGAGGATTTTGCACACCAGAGCGAAAAACACTTCCATTTGGCTGTGTAAGTTTTCCTAGTGGCTGGCTTGCACGCAGCCAGAAGAATATCTGAAACCCTGCGAAAGACATTAAACCTGTTCATTTCTATCTCTTCAGGAGCCAAGCGTGAAGGTGAAGTGACCTCAGATTGGGATGGACCACAGGCCCCTGAGTCAGCAGGTTTGTCTGAAGGGGAAGCGGTTTCAGAGGAGTTTCCGACATACTGTTGAGTAGTGGAAACCATATCTGTCAAGGCTAGAAGGGAGCAATGAGGACAATTTTGTCCCCCTGGGACTCAAATTTGAGGAGTATCTGAATTAGAGGAATGGGCGGAAAGGCGTATAGAAAGAGTTTTGTCCACCGCAGAGTAAACGCATCCTGACAGAAAATGCCAGGCCCTGGATTTCTGGAGCAGAAGAGAGGCAGTTTTGTGTTGAGTGGGGATGCAAAAAGGTCCAGGTCTGGAGTTCCCCACTTTGCGAATAGTGACTGAGCTATGGCTGAGTTGAGAGACCATTCATGAGGATCTGTCTCTGTTCTGCTGAGACGGTCTGCCAGTTTGTTCTGCACCCCCGGCAGGTAGACAGCATGAATTAGAGCCTTGTGCTTTAAGCACCATTCCCATACCCTCCATTGCTTCCCTGCATAAGGGGTAAGAGTGAGCACCACCCTGCTTGTTGATGTAATACATCACTGCTTTGTTGTCCGCTTGAAGGAGAATGTTCTTGTGACAGAGAATGTCCTCCAAAGCCCAAACTGCATAAAGGACGGCTTTCATTTCTAAGACATTTATGTGAAGCTGGGACTTGTCCTGAGTCCACGTACCTTGAGTGTGGAGAGTCTGACAGTGAGCTCCCCACCCCATCAGGGACGCGTCCGTGGTAATGGAAATCTGATGATCCAGAGGAGCAAAGGGGTATTCTTCCAGAAGATTGTCCTCTTGAGACCACCAGGTGAGTGATCTCTTCAGAGGTTCTGTCACCTTGATGAGAAAGGACTGAGGGTGAGTGATCAGGGACCACTGAGTACTGAGCATCCATTGAGAGGTTCTCATGAGGAGGCGTGTTAGTGGTACAGCGAACACCGAGGATGCCATGAGACCTAGCATCCGTTGCATCGAGAGAGCTAAAACCGAGCTGCTCTCTCTGATGTATCGGGCCATCTGAAGGATATCGCTCCTCCTGTCCTCTGGAAGAAATGCTTTCGCACAGGAGGTGTCCAGAAGAGTTCCTACGAAAAGGAGCCTCTGGGAGGGCTGCAGCTGTGATTTTTTGAGGTTTAGCAGGACTCCCATGGATGTGAGAAAGTGTGAAGCCATGGCTATGGTGTCTAGAGTTCCCTGCCTGGAAGGACTTGCTAGAAGCCAATCGTCCAGATACGGGAACACTTGTATTCCGATTTTTCTGAGATGCACTGCAAGAATTGCACAACACTTTGTAAAAACTTGCGGAGCTGAGGATTGCCCAAAGGGCAGGACTCTGAACTGATAATGCTGTTCCAAAGCCACGAACCTTAGGTATTTGTGATGCTTTGGGTGAATAGGAATATGCTGGTAAGCATCCTGCATGTCCAGGGAGGCTAACCAGTCCTGTTGATGAAGCAAAGGTAACAGGGTTCCTAGCGATATCATTCTGAATTTCTCTTTGGGAAGGAATTTGTTTAATTTTCTAGGTCCAAAATGGGGCGCATGCACCCGGTTTTCTTTGGAACCAGAAAGTAATGGGAGTAGAACCCTGTGTTCCGTTGATCCAGCGGAACTACTTTCACTGCCTTGTTGTTTAGAAGGCCTTGTACCTCAGAGGCGAGAAGTTCTGACTGAAGAACTGACAGCCTGGGCTGTCGTCTGGGGGGGACGATCTGGAGGGGTCTCCAAAAGATTGAGGGAATACCCCTCGCGGATTATCCGGAGGACCCATTTGTCCGAGGTTATGGATTTCCATTGATTGTAGAAGAGAGTCAGACGACCTCCCACCGCTGAGGAAGAGTCCCCCTCGGGCAGCTGAGATTGGACTTGGGTCAACAACTCAGAAGGCGGCACTGGGCACTTTGGGTCCTTACACCTTCTGCTGCGTTTTCTTTTGAGGATGGGGGGCTTGGTTTTTATTAAAACCTCTCCTGCCTTTGCCTCAAAAGGACTGACGGTTATGAAACTGGCGTTTGTTAACACCCCCTCAAGAGGGAGCGGGAGGAGGTTGAGGCAATTTAATAGCTGACCTAGTCTTTTGTGTGGCCTCTAGAGCCTGTTCTACTTGAGGGCCGAAGAGATGCACACCATCGAAAGGCAACGCCATTACCTGTTGTTGGGCATCATTCGAGAAACCTGAAGTGCGCAGCCAGGAATGACGGCGGGTACAAATGCCCACCACCACTGCTCGGGAGGCAGTATCGAAGGCATCCATAGCTGCTTTAACCTGCTGGTTGTTGGACTCGATACCCCTGGTTATGGTTAGAAGAAGCTCTGAATTAGTGTCCGACTCTGGTAGAGCTTCAACCATTTGTTTGAGCGAATGCCAAAGAATATACTCATATTGAGAGAAATGGCCTTGGTAGCTGGCAATACGCATACCTAGGGTGGAAGCAGCAAAGACTCTCTTACCTAAAGTGTCTGTCTTATGAGATTCTTTGTTAATAGGTTGAGCTGTAGTAGTCTGGGGAAGGGCGACCTTATCATTCTTTGCCAAGACTACAATAGGATCTGCAAAGGTTTGGGATGCCAAAATGAGTCAATCCTTGGGAGCAGCATATTTCCTATCTATGGACTTAGCCACAGAAGGAATGAGAGCAGGATTATTCCATACCATTTGAGAAAGCTTCTCAAAGGAGGGCTGTACTGGAGGAGTCAAATCCATAGGGATCTCCGGAACATGGAAGTACTGGAGTCTTAACAGTTTCCTAGGATCGATATCTGTAGTCTGGAGAGAAAGAGTAGAGTTCAAGATTTTAAGCAGAGACTTAAATGACAGGTTCTTGACCACAGGCTGTGCAGCAGGAATAGATCCTGTTCCTTCCACATCATCACTCAGCCTAAGTTCTGGGTCAGGCTAAGTGTCATCTCCTGCCAGCCCCGGAGGGACTGCATGGACAGGAAAGGAGTGAAAATCAGAAGGAAATGAAGAAGGAAAAGGATTCAAATAAGAGGAGCTCTGAAGACTGGATGATGCTGAGGACGACGCTGACGAGGCGCATGGTGCCAACAACCCCAATGGCGCTGAGAACGGCGCCAGACGCATCAGCACCGAGCGCGCCAAAGGCGTCGAAAACATCACAAGGCTCTGAAAAACAGGATCTGAGGAGAAAGAAGGATGAATACCAAGAGATAGAGGCATCGGTGTGGCTCCCCGTGCCACAGCCGTGTGAGGGTGAAAACACCTAAGCGCGGAGTCCACGGCACCGAAGATGGCGTCGCGTGACTAGGGAGGCTCAACCATCCTACCTGATCTCCAGAAAAGCCCGAAGGCCCCACGAGTGACCGGGCCAAGCAGCTGGACCAACCTCCGAGCCCATTGCTCCATATGAGCAGCCCACTGATGAAACTGCTCATCTGAAGATCTACCAGAGGACGGGGCAGGGCTCCGATCTCTAAGATGTCAGCGACCGGAAACAGAAACCGGTGACTCCGAAGGAGGAGACCGGCAACTAGCCCCAATAACTGACCGTCTATGTGCAGACATATCAGGGGGTAACCTCAAGTGATGCCTTCTCTTTTTTGAGCTGTGGGCCGAAGAAGAGCTCGAGGCCGAATGGTGCCGAGAGTGCGACCGTTTACTTTTAAACTTTCGAGGGGATCGCCCACCCCCTCGGGCATTGGACTGTCCATTGTCGGACCCCCCCCTCCAGAGAAGGCAGCAGACCGGACCCAGCCCAGCTGACTGAACAGCTTTCATAAGAAGTCACCCTACCGTCACCTGACCCGCTCATGGTCGACTCCGTCAATGTAGGCTGAGACTTCTTTCCTTTAATCAGAATAAATAAACTAAGCGGTACTTTATTCAAGATATTATTACAAAACAATAAAACTGAAAACTATGCTGCTAGTTTGAAGTTTGACTCCCAGGGGGCGAGCGACGTCGTCCCTAAAGTGCACTCAATGGCGGGAAAAAAAGGAACTGAGGTGGTTGGAGGGTTGACACCGCTACAGTCATTACCTCACGAGCTGAGGTTCGTGGTGCTACTCCTCACGGCTCCATCTCTGGCGCCGACCCTCTAGCAAAAAGTTTGCTCCCGCTGGGTCCTAGTGCCTCCGGCGCAGTTTCCCATTAGGTGAATGAGTGGTGGAGACTCGTCCAAGCAGATCAAGAATTACGGTAGGTACGTAATTTCCATTTCCCTCTTGAGGAGGGGGTTGTATGTGACTGGGTTGAATAAGACCCTGTCCCAGTTGTTATGGAGAGTTTGAGTGGAGGGATCTGTTCTGTTCTTTCCTTTCCTGTCTTTTTTCTGTCTGGTTGTGCAACCAAATTTTTCTGAGACCTAGGATTTGAGCACCCTGACAGTCTTTCAGTTCTTTGCCTCTCACTGTCTTTCAGTCTTCATTTGCTGTTCTGTCTTTTCCTCCTTTGCATATCTGCTTGTATAAAAATATATGCAAATAATTATGTGGAAATTTAACTGATATTGGGATCCCTTTGTTTAGGAATTATATAGTGTTACTGTTTAAATGTATATAATTATAGTTTGAGATGATTGCAAAAAGCTATTGGGAATTCAAGGGGTTAACCTGAGAGCAATTTTTAAGCCTTCTGCAGAAGCTGTGGAGAAGGGACCTCAGTTCTGGGACATTGTGTTCTTGCTGCACCTGCCTGACACTTACAAGAACATTTTAGAAAAAAACAGGATGCTTGTTAAGGAGGGGGGTTGCAAAGACATAGGAGAGAGCTACGGTGTTTTGAGAGAGACACAAAGATTGAAGGAAAACTCAGATGGATCTTCTCTGTTTATTCTGCCTTGTAAATAGTTATACTGAACAAGTTTATTTTTTTATGTTACTGCTAGTACTAATAAACACTTTTTGTGAATTCTACAACTGCTCCTAGTTTTCCCTGTGCTTCCTGACCTGTGCCTCGACGACACCATCACATCAGCCAGAAGGATTGGAAGTTCCAAGCACTCTTGGTGTAGTCTCCCCACCCAGTCTTCCATAGGACAGAGTTGTCCTTCTCCCCAGGCCAAAGTTCCTTCCAAAGGTTGTATCGGATTTTCACCTTAACCAGGTGATTAACTTACTGGTATACTTTTACTAATCCATCTTTGGAAGCTGACCACAGGCTCCATACCCTGGACTTGCAGAGGGCATTTTCTTATTATGTAAAGTGCGCGGCTGGAGTTTGGGAGGGGCTGGCCAGACGTGTGTCACACTAAAGCTTCATGCGGCAGACCGGCAGCAAAAACAGATGATTGGCAGGTGGATCACATCCTGCATCGATCTTTGCAGTAGATTGGCTGGTAGGGAGCCTCCTGTAGGGCTTGGAGCTCATTTCACTAGACATGCCACTGCCTTGGTGGCTACTTCCAGGGACGTCCCTTTTCAGGAAATCTGCAGGGCTGCTACTTGGAATTCAACTCGCACCTTCATTTCCCACTACCCATCAACCTTGAATCGTTCCAGGATGCCGGTTTTGTGACCTCGATTCTCCAGTCTCTGTTCATCAAGTAGGGGGTGCATACCTTGCCTTCTCCCCCTGGAGGAGAGCTAGGAGTCTGCCAGAGTGTGGATAGCGAACCACATCCATGCCCTTAGAAAAATAGGTTCCAGTGGAACTAACAGTGTGAATATGAACTATATACCACTCCTAAAACTACAGATCTTACTTCGAGAGGGCTCTTGCAGTAGGTAATTACATATAGGACTGATGCCGGCAGGCAGCAGGACCCCAAGAAAAAATTTCTAGCTAGCAGCCCCTTGCGAGGGACCGCCCCCACGTCAGGTGACCGGCGTCAGGCGACGTCGGTATAAAGGGGCAGTCCCAGACGCCCTTCTCCAGTTCTTTTCTTTCCCGCTAGCCTGCAGCAGCGCCTCGGAAAGTTCAGCCATTAGCCCTTCCTTTGTCCTTTTACAAAAACTCTTCCCTACACCTCCGAGCCCAAGAGTAAGTGCGACGAAGGGCACTCAGCTACCGCAGACAAGGACGCCACCCTGTGCCTGTTCTGCCTAGGCCCGATCACCTGGTCGAGAAGTGCCAGCACTGCCTCAGTTTTAACGCGGCTACCCGAAAACGGCAGCAGCAATCCCTGGAAGCCCATATTCTAAAGAAGAAAATGAGTTCTATGGAGAAGGAGCTCAAAAAACTGAGGCAGGCGTCCACTTCCTCCGAAGGCCATCGGAAGAAGAAGGAGAAGGAGAGGCACCGGGACAAAGGCTCCTCCACCGCGTCTCCCTCGGGAGTCGCTGGGACGGAGGTTTCTGAGGTGGCGTCGGCCCGCCCATCTGGCTCGCACTCGGGACTTGCGGGCGCCTCCAGGCAGTTGAGGCCTCCGCCGGCCCGGGCCGCAGGCTCTGCGCCTACCACGGGTGGGCGACTCCAGGCCGGGTGTCGGCTCCTCCGACGCCCGCCTGGAGAGGGCCGGGAAGACGTCCGGCCTCCGGGTGATTCGCGTCTTCCACCGACCAGGCCGGTCACTCTGCTCGCCTGTCTCCAGTGACGGCTCGAAGTCGACGCCGGCCTCCAGCGCCCACCAATAGCTCGCTACTGCCTCACGCCGGCTCCTCCGATGTCCGCCGGCGAAGGAACCGCCGACGGACCCCCAACATCCATCGCTCTCGGTTCCCGCAGCCTTCGCTGCCGCCTGGGGAATTCAGAGCCCCAACCTGACCCCGACTTTTCCCCTGTCCCCGGGCAGGCTGGGGATCTTTGCCTCCGTCAGTCCTTTTCTCCACCTGGAGCGCCGGACCTGACGTCGCCTCCCTGACGCCGGCCTACACCGCCCTCCGATGTCGGGTACCTCCGGCACTAGGGCCTCCGCCACGCTCACCGACTCTGGGAGATATTCTGCCCATCTGACCTCCGGCTCTCCACTATGGACCCGCCTGTGAGGTTCCCAGCTGGGCCGTCTGCTCTAGCAGCCCCCGGCTCCCGGGTATCCTCCGTCTTGTTAGATGCTGTGTACCCAGGAACGCAGTATCCGGCGCCACAGTACCCGACGCCGGGCTTCCCGATGCCGCAGTACTCGACGCCACAATACCCGATGCTGGGCTACCCGCAGCCGGGTTTTGGATACGCTCCATACGGTTATAACCCGTATCCTTATCCCCCACCTCCTCCTCCTCCACCGCCCTCGCGGCCGCAGGTGGACCTGCAGGAGACTCTGGCCTTCTGGTGGGCTGAGGCCAAGGCTCAGCTCACCAAAGAGGTCAGGAGCCGGCTTCCGGCGATGGTACTGTCCCAGGTTCCCGTACGCCTGAGGCGGCACACTCCTCACCACCCTGGACTCCAGAGTTCTTCCTGGATCCAGAGAGGCAGGACGCTCCCCGGGACTTCCCGGGTCCGCCTCCCGGGTCGGGAAAGGGAGTCTTCTTCTTCATCCTCCTCTTCGCCTCTGACTTTTCCGACGGCTGCTCCGGAGAGACGACAGCCCGCCTCCATCAAGCCTGCCATGACTCCTCCAAGTCTCCTCTGGAGGATCCCTTCTTTTACGGAGTTGCTTAGGAAAATCCAGGAGGTTCATCAGTGGCACTCCCTGGAACCAGATCCTCAGCGTCTGAAACTCGCTGAACATCTGGATCTGCCCGTGACAGCTCCTACCTTGGCGCCACCCTGGATAGAGCCTCACGCCGACCTTGCTACCACAATATGGAAACAGCCGTCGGCCTTAGCCCCACTTCCTAGGAAGTCGAACAGGCTATATCAGGCTCCAGAGGGTGTTGACTTCCTGGATTCTCACCCTCGTGCTGACTCGGTCGTGATTAGCGCTGCTTACGGCCGGTCGGCGAACCCAAAACATCTTAGCTCGTCACCTCCTGATAAGGAATCTCACCTTCTGGACCTGTATGGGAGAAAGATTTGCGCTTCCTCCACACTAGGGATCAGGGCCCTGAACTATGTCGGCCACATGGGGGACTACTAGAAGGCCATCCTTACTCAGGCGGAAGCCAAACTGGACTCCTTGTCTCACTCCCAAGTCAAGCAGGAGTTGGCTGATCTCATCCGCTCTGCTCGTTCGGCCAGTCGGCACATGCTACGTGCGACATACAACGCAGTGGACACTGCTGGGTGGAGCTCAGCTTTCACTGTAGGCTCACGGTGTCATGCTTGGCCCTGCAGTGTCAGGTTTGGTCCTGGAGGTAATCTGGTCCAGGAAGCACTCCCTTCCGGGTCGGTAAGCTGGGTGATGTCATGACATCACACGATTTGCAAGAGAAGGGGCGCCCAGTCAGTTGATTCCATGTACTGTCCCATCAGCAGCAGCTCCTGTCCTTCGAGACAGAATCAGCCAAAGGCGAAACCCCAGGGAAGGCAGGCCACAAAACGCCAGGCCCCCGCTGCTGCCAAGTCCCCCCCACCCAAAAAAGCAGCGGGTGCTTCAGCTGCGGCGCTGCCCCACACCACCTGACTCCTTTCCTCTCCCACTGCCTCCGGACTCCCCGGAGGAACCGGAGAGAGGTTTTCCCTCCACCTTCCGGGATGGGAGAGGATAACCACGGATTCTTGGGTGCTCCAGCTCATAGCGGAAGGACACTCCATAGAGTTTCTTCAGAAACCGCCCCGCCACCCCCCTCTGAAGTCGTCGTATTCACGGGAACATCTTCCCTTGGTCCAGGAGGAAATCTCGGCTTTTCTGCTGAAGCAAGCGATAGAGCCTGTCCCCCTTCATCTTCAGGGGAACGGTTACTATTCCCATTTCTTCCTGGTCCCAAAGAAATCTTGATTTAGTAGTTGCCGTATTGGTCCTTGCAAGAATAGATCCAGAAGCAAATGATTTGATACCTTTTAATGGACCAACATAGATGTAACAACAAGAACAAAGTGCTCTAGCTTTCTGACCAACCAGTCCTTCTTCAGAAGCTCATGGCAGTTGTTTAGAAAATACAATACTTATAACAGCTAGATAATGCAGAGAAAAACAGAAAAAAATCCCCATTGGTTTAAAATACTCATTTGAAAAAAAAAAAAAAAAAAAAAAAACAGAAGATGATGTCAGAGAAGTTAAACAGTACAATACTGCCCTCAGTCCGAATGAACCTTGGGTTAAGATGTGCTTGGTGCAACAAACATAAAGAATCCTACTGCACATAAATTTAATTGACATAAGAGACTACTGTTGAAGCAGATAACTCCCAAATCAAGCCATGAGTGTCAAGTCAGTATAAGGATGTGATTACTGAAAGGCAACCCCACCCAGCTTAAAGACAAACTAAGATAGTTATAGGGCTCATGAAATTACAATGTATGCATTAAAGACAAGAATACCAGTAAAGTTGTCTAAAAAACATCAGTGCACACTGTGTGATGTGTAAAACCTAGCTAGACATGTCACCCAGCTGTATTCTCAAGCTAAATAAAAGGCCCAAGAAATTACAAAACCTCAGGACTATATAAATGATAATATAAATATAAATTGATAATATTAGATGTTAAACAAAAACTCTAGTAGAGGAACCTCAAAGAATTCAGACCATGCATCCTGATATGTACTGATGTCAATATATACTGAGAATGTAGCAACTACATGTACCACAAGTGTCTAGGGAATCTGAAAAGAGATAAAAAGTAATTTATCTCCTCCTGCTCATACAAACAGTAATAAACCTAACCACCCCACATCACATTAATGTGGGTGGGGAGATATAGCTTAAACAAGATGTTGTCTCTCTCTCTCTCTCTCTCCCCCTCCTTTCTCTCTCTCGTCCCCACAGACACACACACACACACACACACACACACACATACTCTCAATCTCTCCTAGTGAACCTATATTAACTTCAGTCACTGTAATTGTTCCCAAAGGAATACAACTTGTAATGAAATTTGAGTAAATTACTACAATATTAGCCTAATGTAAATATATATGCAGGACCCCAAGCAAATGAGATCACATCCTAATATGTACAGAGTTACAAAATTATATATAACAGTATAAGATAACACTCCTGTATGTACACTAGCAGGCTGGGTAAACTGAATATGGTGCAATGGAATCAATCCCCCCCACAGGCATAGATAAAAGGAGGAGAAATTTGTTGTGTGTGAAATGAAAATAGTAACACATTATACCTCCATATAGCTAAATAGAGACTTACCTCAATGTGACAGCAAGCCCCACATCTATTATATCACATACCTCACAGCACATACCCACACACATACATACACACACGCATCCACATCTCACACATGCTGAAGTCCTATAATATGTCAGCTAGAAGAAGAAAAGGTCTGTGGATGTTAATTTGCTTCTGGATCTGGTCCCAAAGAAGACAGGAGATCTCAGACCAATTTTAGATCTCCGTTCCCTGAATCTTTACGTAGAGTACAAAAGGTTCAGGATGCTCTCTTTGCAGAGCCTTCTGCCCCTCCTCCGGCCGGGTCAATGGCTTTGTGCTCTGGATATGCAGGATGCTTATCTGCACATTCCCATTCGCCCATCTCATCGCAATACTTTGTTTTATGCTCCAGGGGACTACTACCAGTTCAAGGCGCCCCTGCTTGGTCTATCCCGCCCCGAGTGTTTACCAAATGCCTGGCAGTGCTGGCTGCCCACCCAACAAGGAGTACAGGTTTTCCTTACCTGGACGACTGGCTCCCGGGCGGCCTTGTCCAGGGAGGAACTCCTAGCTTCTCTCCTTACCCAGCAGGTTTTAGCTGCCTGGGTATTACCATCAACCATTCCAAGTCTCATCTGGACCCATCCCAGAGGCTACAGTTTATTGGGGCGATCCTCGATATGACCGTGGGCAAGGCCTCCTGCCTCCTATTGTGGGCTAACACCCTTCAGACCCAAATAAGTCTGTTGTCCCACCCAGAGATGGTCTCTGTGAGGTCGGTCCTTCGCCTGGGCTCATGGTGGCTGCTATCCCGACGGTACCTCGCGCTCGACTCCACATGAGGATCTCTCAGTGGGATCAGCTAGTGGATGACCTAGATCACTCAGTTCTGATCTCCTCGACGATGATGCACAACTTGCAGTGGTGGATGTTTCGAGAGAACCTGTTTCGGGAGTTCCTTTCATCCTCCTCCTCCCAGACTCCACCCACAGACGCCTTGTAGCGAAGGTTGGGGAGCCCATCTAGTGCTCTCTGTGGACCCAGGGCTCCTGGTCCAAGCTTTAGAATAAGCCTCCACATCAATGTGCCTCGAGCTCGGGCAGTGCTGTATGCCTCCAGCCCTTCACCAATACATCTTCCTAGTCATTCCAGACGTGACAACATGTGCGTGGTGTGGTATATCAACAAGCAGGGAGGGACTCTGTCCTATCCTTTATGCAGGGAGGCAATGAGGGTGTGGGATTGGGCAACACAACACGACCTTCACCTCACAGCGATTCACATTCCAGGAGTCGACAACGCCCTGGCAGACAAGCTAAGTCGGCTTCTGTCTGCTCTGACAAGTGGGAACTGGACCAAGGGTCCTGTGACAATATCTTCCAACTTTGGGGAACACCATTAGTTTTATCTGTTCGGTGATCCTCCCAAACGCAGAACTCCAGTCTCTGCTCGCTGCTCCAGAGCGTAGGCGCTTTTGGAGCGACGCCTGTCTCTAGACTGGAAGGACAGATTCGCCTGTGCCTTCCAATTCCACTTATCCCACTGAGTCTCTGCAGAATCTAGCTTCAGAAGGAGCACTCAATGATTCTGATTGCTCTTCTGGCCCAGGCAAGTCTGTTCTCTCTTCTACAACAATTTTCTTGAGGATCCTCCTCTTCCTCTATCTCAAGTTTGTTGGACCCAGGATCAGGGAACCCTGGTCCATCCAGGCCCTCAAATCCCTTCAACTGCATGCATGGCTCCTGCAGACCTAGCCCAATCCCGTTTTGGAGTGTCTCCCAAAGTGGTGGAGATTTTAGTGGAGGCCAGAAACACCTCCACCAGATCCACTTGTGCCATGAAGTGAAAAGATTCACTGTTTGGGCTACTTCCAAGAACATAGAACCTTTCTCCTGTTCAGCGGGGCTTCTGCTGGAGTATCTACGCCATCTGTTTGACCTGGGTCTCAGCTATTCTCTCTGAAGGTCACATGGCGCCATTTTCTATCATGTTCCCTTCATGGACAAGGCTTTTTGCTCAACTGGAAGTCTCCAAGACCTTTCTCAGAGGGGTCTCCATCTGAGGCCCCCATCCGCATTCCTGCTCCCCTTGGGACTTGAACTTTGTTCTCGAGAAACTTACTCTCCTCCTCTCGAACCTACAGCTTCTGCTTCTGCTTTAGGAAGATGCTCTTCTTGATGGCCATTACTTAGGCTCGAAGAAAATCTCAGAGCTCCAGGCCCTGATGTAAAACTTCTACTTGATTTTTCACAAGGAACGTGTTGCTCTTCGCACGTAATCCTAAGTTTCTACCAAAGTAGTAGCAGAGTCTACACTGAATCAGTCCATAGAGTTACCTGCCTTTTTACGTAGTACTCTAATCAAGAGGAGTATTTACTCCATACTATGGATAAGTTCATCGATTCTGAGATACTACACCAACAGATGAAGGTATCTCAGAAAGACTGATCAGTTGTTCGTCTCTTTGCTCATTAAAAGGAAGGCAATGCTGTTTACAAGCAATGCCTGTCTAAGTAGTTGGCTCATTGCATCACTTTCTGTTATGACAATACAACAAGACCCTCCCGGTCAAGTCAGAGGCCACTCCACAAGAAGAGTAGCAGCTCTCCGGCTTGTTTCAAGAATGTGTCTGCGGCAGACATCTGCGCTGCCGCCACCTGGACTTCTGTCCATACCTTACTGAAACACTACAGTTTGATGTTGCCTCATGTGAGAGCAGGCTTGGCTGGCTGTTTTGCAAGGCCTCCCATCTTGAGAGACTTGCATCGGCTAGAACTGCTTCTTGAGAAGCTCTTCTCCTCCCGTGCCTTTGTTCCAGACTACTTGGGATTCAGTCCTATATGAATTACTTTACTGCAAGAACCTCTCAAGTAAGATAGTACAGTTACGTAAGAACTCACCATAACAGTAGATCTTCGAGAGAGGCTCTTGCAGTAGGTAATACCTTCCCGCCCTCCATCCCCCTACGCTTTTTCAGCTCCATTGAGGGAAATATCCGCTCCTCTTGTCCGGCCTCTTTCGGCCTGTAGCAGGAAAGAACTGGAAGCGGGCAACCGGGACCGCCTTTATACCGACGTTCTGGACGCCAGTCACCTGACGTTGGGCTGTCCTCGCCAGGGACTGCTAGCTAGAAATTTTTCATAGTCCTGCCGCCTGCCAAGGCCAGTCCTATATGTAATTACCTACTGCAAGAGCCTCTCTCGAAGATCTACTGTTACGGTAAGTTCTTACGTAACTGTACTGTACATATGATTAACCTACTTCTACTTGTAACACATTTGATGCAAAATTCTAGGTGTAACCCCTAGATGGCGCTATCCCAGGGGCTACTACCCCTGCCTGATTTGCCACTAACAGGTTGAGGGGCCTGGATCCAATGGCGGGTGCCTCCACCCAGAGGTCAGGGTTTGCAATAATTAAACTAACTTGGTCACAGCCCTCTGGGACACTGCAACCCCCCTTTCTTCCCACTAGTGGCCCACACAATATATCAGAATTACCTTCACAGTATACACTTACCCCCAGGTCTGGTTCCGCACTGGGACCTCCTGTGAAATGAGATACAGTGCAACAATCACAGTACAGTACTTTAACATAGACAAATACCTCAGGCAGTATAACTTGCTGAAACAAGCAGCTCTGATTTATTTAGGGGATATAACAAGGACAGGGGAAATCAGGTTAATTAGCTTATCACTTTAATAATCTACTTATGGCTCTGTGCACAGGCTCATCCCTATCAGTTACTGTCCCTGGGTACCCAAGCCCTAGTGGCTAGTCCAAACCGAGGCAGCTGGTAGGGGCCCTTTCACACAGAGAAAGGAGAATTAAACAGTCAGCAGTACAGTAATTCCATTTGGATTTAATGTGGCAATTCAACAGGGAGCGACCCTGAATTAGTACTCACGACCTCCAAATAAGATAGGGTCCTTCAATGTCAGCAGGGCTCACTTGAGGTGCACAAACCTCTTCACACATCCATATAAAAGAAAGCACTATACCAGGCAGGCTGCATCTGTATCCCGATCGCACTACTGCACAATACCGGAGAACACACAGCAGATTCAGTTCCTGACAGACCGAGTGTAATTTTCAGCAATTCCTCCAGTCTTCTACAGGGTGAGCCTGGTTTCTACTCTTCAGAGATCCTTTGATTCTTTCACAGGACGGATTCAGTCCTAACAAGCTGCAGACCGAACTCTGGGCCTTACACACGTTTTGACTAAAACTGCACACTGAAAAGTACAGGGCTCCTTCCTTCTTCACTGCCAAAGCTCAACTGAAACTCCAACCGACAAAACCGGCACTTCCTTTGAGTTCCTCCCAGTTCTTGACTGGATTGGCTGTCACTCACAATAGACTGCTGCTGTTGGTCCAAAAGGTGCTGAAGTCTAAACTACATCTCCCAGAGTCACTGCCCATACAATCCTCTTGTGGCTGGCTCAGATTATGAGTCCAAGTTCTGATTCAGTCCAAGGCACCATTTTAGAGCTAGCTTACCCCACACTGATTGGTCCAGTTCAGCAGTTCAAAACTAGAATGGGAACTAGCAGACACAGTTCTGACTGCAAAGAAAGCAGGTTAGACAAACTGTAATTTCATTATTACTCTAAATAATTTCTGGCAAACAGTTACATCTTTCAGATAGGTTCCCTTTGCACTCCTAGTGACTGCAAAATGAAGTGAATTGGCAGCAGCTCGAGTGGTACTCAGAGAAGCACACAGTCCCCCATACAACTAATTATGTCTGCAAGCAGACAGCTCTTAAAGAGACAGTACCAGAGGCTCTAAAACACTCACTGATAAATGGCTTAAATGCCAAACACCATTCAGGCTTGGAGCATTCAAGCAAGCTCCTGAAGTCTTTTGGAACCCCATTTGCAGGGGGTTACATGAGGATTATGCCTCAAGTTATCTCCTCTGCAAGCATGAATAGGGATTTACTCCAACAGAGACATTTGTGCACAAAGTGCCCTGACAAAACTAGATCAGTTCAGTAAAGAACAGTGCAAATTATTGATTTCCTTACACTGATTGGGCTAATGTCAGGTAGAATTAGGTTGAGTTGTCAGGACACCACTAGGGTGTCCTTTTAATATATTAGTTTTTTATTTGTTGTCATTAGTCTGTGTTGTATGCACCTTATTATTGTATTGCTATTTTTGCTCTGTTGCTTCCCCAGGACACATCTGGAAAGGAGCTGCCAACTCAGTATGTCTTTCCTGGTAAAACTTTAAATAAAATAATAAAATAAATATTTATCAACTACAATCAATAATAATACTTTGGCCAGAGGAGATCACTCTTATGGTGGTAAGAGTCCTCTCCCATTCTTAGGGTGTTGACACTGCTCATCTACAATACCCTAAAAATGCCACATACCGATACAATGAGAACGAGGAGCACTTGGATGACAGTGGGCTCAGGGAGGGTTAGAGCAGTCAGGCAGCAGCACATCCCAGATCCTATTCCTCTCAAGAACTCATATGCCACACTGGCAAATGAGGACAACCAAATAGAGGTACCCAGGGAAGTGGAAGGAAAGGATGTGGAGGTTAGGCAAGGAGGTGACCTCAGTGGGGAAAGCAGTGGACCCCAGAGAGGAGGAAGCGAATCCTGGTGGGGGACTCCATCGTAAGAGGGATCCAGCTAGGAACACAGGAGGGGGAGGACAGGGAGGTGAGGTGCCTACCAGGTGCCACGGCATGGAGGGATGGAAGGAAGATACTGGGGATCACTGGGAAGGCAAGACGGGAGGGTGAGCTGGATGTCATTATCCACCTAGGTACTAATGACTTGGCAAATGGGGAGCCAAAGGAAGTTCAGGAAGAGTTTAGGAAACTGGGGAGGGTCTCAAGCAAGTAGCTACTTCTGTCACTTTCTCAGAAGTACTACCTGTGAGAGGCAAGGGAGAGCATAGGAGTGCATGCACCAGGAACTTTAACTCATGGTTGAAGAACTGGTGCTGTAAGGAAGGGTTTGGATTCATTGGTGACTGGGGACCCACCTGGAGGGATGGAGGTTTGTTCAAGCCTGACGGCTGCATCCATCCTGGAGGGAATCCAAGCACTCAATGATAAGTTTAAATGCTACATTGACAAGCATTTAAACTAAGCAAAGGGGTGGTGACAATAGCAAGGACGGCACTTCACTTGCTCACCCCCACAGCTAGTAGTGGAACCAGTGAACTAGAGGAGTGGCTATCTCTGCAAAGCAGTGTGCAAAAGATGGAGATTAGTGTCCAAAAGGTGGATACAGAAAAGGCAAAATTCAGCAGAAGGGCAAACAGCAAGGAGAACCAGGGATAAATGACAAACTAAGGAAGGGGCTGGAGTAGAACAGTGAAGCAGTCTAGGAGGTCAAATCATGGAAGCCATGCAAATGCCAGGAGCCTTAGCAACAAGATGGAAGATCTGGAGGCTGTCATGGTACAGTCAGACTGGACATTGTGGCCATCACTGAAACCTGGTGTAATGATAACCATGACTGGAGATGGCCATACCTGCTACAACATATTCAGAAGAGACAGAGCAGGCAGGAAGGGAGGAGGAGTGGCACTGTATGTGAAAAATGACATAAGGGCCACACAGATCCAGGAGGAACAAAATGGGGGAGAGATACTGTGGGTTAAGCTGGAAAGGAAAATGGGGCCAGCCATCCACACAGGTGTGGTCTATAGACCACCAGCCCAGGAGGAAGAAACAGATAGGGAGCTGATACTAGCCATCCAAAGGATGGCAGACAAGGGTGAGGTAGTACTGGTTGGAGACTTCAATATACCAGACGTGGACTGGAGCATCCCAGCAGCAGCATCAACTAGGAGCAGATTTATCCTGACTCCTTCAGGTGCCTTCCTGCCAACTGGTCATGGAACCAACTCACAGAAGGCAATACTGGACCTTGTGCTCACAAACAGGGACAGTGTGAGGGGGTACAGTGGGGAGCACCTGGGTAGCAGTGACCACCAGTCATTGTGGTTTGAAATCACAGAAAGAGCAGAACCAAACCACACAAAAACACGTATCCTGGATTTTAGGGGGTAGACTTTGGGAAAATGGGAGATACTTGAAAGAGGCATTAAGGGAATGGGACAGGAATCAGGGGTTGAGGAACAGTGGGCAGTATTTAAAATGGGGATTATAAGAACAACAGAATTATGCATTAAACAGGTTAGCAAGAGGAAAGGAAGAGGAGACCATTATGGTTTCAAAGAGGTAGCAAAGAAAGTGAAAGCCAAAAGATTGCATTCAGGCAATACAAAAGACACAGGCAGAAGGGATAGGAGAAGTACCAGGAGAAACAAAGGAGGCAGGGAAGTCAGTAAGAAGCCAAAGCTCAGACAGAAGAACACATTGCAAAATCAGTGGGTAAAGGGACAAAACCTTTACAGGTACATAAGTGAAAAAGAAAGACAAAGGGAGGATAGTGAGACTGAAGGGGAGGATGGGAGCAGCGTGGAGGATGACAACAATAAAGCGACATATTGCACAGGTATTTCTGCTCAGTCTTTACTAAGGAAGAGGGGTAATGGGTCTGAAGGGGTACAAGGGTGAGAATGGTGCAGAAATGGACAAAGTCCCTTTACGAGAAAGGGTCCTGAAGGAACTGGAAGTAATAAGAGCTGATAAAGCAATGGGGCCAGATGGGGTGCACCCAGGTCCTTAAAGAACTAAGAGAGGTGGTGCTGAACCTCTGGCTATCCTGTTCAGCCAATCACTGAAACAGGGAGGTACCCAAAGACTGGAGGACAGCAGATGTAGTCCCTTATACAAAGTGGGAACAAAGAGGAAGCAGGGAACTACAGACCAGTCAGCCTCACCTCGGTAGTGGGAAAGATCATGGAAGCACTACTGAAGGAGAGATTGGTGGAACATCTGGTTGTCAATGGACTACAGGACCCAAGGCAGCATGGTTTCACTGAGGGAGGTCATGTCAGACCAACCTCATTGAATTTTTGACTGGGTGACTAGGAGGTGGATCAGGGAGGGCAGTGGACATGGCCTATCTGGACTTCAGCAAGGCCTTTGACACTGTGCCACATAGAAGACTATTACACAAACTGGGGAATATGGGTGTGGTAGGACAGTAGTGTGGTGGGTAGGTAACTGGCTGGGTGGCAGGACACAGAGGGTGGTGGTAAATGGCTGTCACTCCACAGAGGGAAGAGTAACCAGTGGGGTACCACAGGGATCAGTGCTGGGACCGGTCCTATTCAACATCTTCATCAGTGACATTGCACAGGATCTAGAAGGCAGAATTTCACTGTTCGCTGATGACACAAAGCTGTGTAACAGAGTACACACCAGAGGGTGTAGACAGAATGAGAAGGGACCTGCAGAAACTTGAAGAATGGGCAAGGGTTTGGCAGTTGAAATTCAATGCAAAGAAGTGCAAGATAATGCATATGGGGTACAAAACCCTGGCACAATATATCAGTTGGGGGGTGAGGATATAGCATGCACCAAGCAGGAAAGGGATCTTGGGGTTGTCATCTCTGATGACCTCAAGGTAGGGAAACAGTGTGACAAGGCATCAGGTAAAGCAAATAGGATGCTGGGATGTATAGGCAGGGGCATCACCAGCAGGAAAAGGGTGGTCATAATTCCGCTATACAAGACACTAGTGAGGCCCCACCTGGAGTACAGTGTACAGTTCTGGAGACCATACCTACGTAAGGACATAGACAGGGTAGAGAAGGTTCAGAGGAGGGCAGCAAAGATGGTGCATGGGTTGCATCACAAGTCCTATGAAGACAGGTTGAAGGAACTGAACATGTACTCCCTGGAGGAGAGGAGGGAGAGAGGGGATATGATAGAGACATACAAGTATCTTACAGGGAGGAACAGGGTGCAGGAAAACACTATTTTTAAGCGTAAAAGATGTTTCAGGACTAGAGGCATTGGATGAAGTTGAGGAGGACGATTCAGAGGAAACATGAGAAAGAATTTCTTCACAGAACGGTGGTGGACAAGTGGAACACCCTGCCAGAGGAAGTGGTGGGGCTGAAACAATCACGGATTTAAGAATGCATGGGATAGACATAAAGGAATTCTAGAGGGCAGGGGTAGGGAAACAGACTTCTAGGAAAACAAACTGAACTTACAAGCTCAAATGGGCAGACTAGGTGGGCCCATAGGCCCCTTATCTAGCCGACACTGTCTATGTATCTATGTATCTCAGGATCCTCCCAAAAGGGTTCAGGCACCTTTGACGATCATAATGGTACAGCTGAATGAACAAACTAGCCTGCTGATTAGCACCTAAATATGTTTCAGTTCAGCTGTTTTGCTTCTCTAATTTTGTCTCTCTGGATTCTAGAATATGAACGAATCTTCTTTAGTGCAGCGAGTTGAAGGTAGCCTGCAGACACGCTGATCTTTTACAGAATATTATTAAAGAAGCAGCAAGGTATGTTGATAAGCTGTCTTGTGTGTCAGATGTGTATGAATGAAGAGAGTTCCCAAATAAGTGATGGTTTAGGTTATCATAACTGAAGAACTTAAAAAGAATATTGACTGATTAAGCAAGTATGCATGAGTTTAAGGGCCTATCTTGAAGGCTAGTGCTTTGCGGAAAGGTTGAGGCCTGAAGTGTTGCAGAGGGACTTCAACCTCCTGTTGGGCATTATCACCCTACAATTCATGAGAACAAGGACCTTATCACTGTTATAAACTTTTTTTTTATTGTAAATAACTGATGTAGATGTTGCTTGGTTCTATCTAGTGAGCAATGCAGCTGATGGAATTTTTTTTTTTTTTAAGTTTTACTTTCTTACCTGTGTCAGTCCTTATCCATGCACATGTCTATACCTTGTAACCACTCCACCCTGTTGCCCTGCTGCGCAATTCTTCCAACTCTACAAGTAACCCTTTGATGGTACAGCGAAAGAGGGTATCCGTGACTAGTAGAAAACAGGAGGCTACATGGAGCCCGAGTTTGGCGACATCCTGGCTACCAGGCAGTGTTTTCCTCCTACCATTCTCCCTCCTGCCCCACAGCACATCATCCTGCAGCCAACTGGCATCCTCTTCTTCAGCCACTACTGCTGTGGTACTTGCTCCTGTAGTACGCATGAGTGGTAGTGCTATGCAGAGACTGGTATCATCATCTCAGATTTTCCAAGAATCAGTCTTCATCATTGATTCACTCTTGTCGGCTTGTGCCAGAGGTGCTAGGACCCCATGGGAACCAGAACTTTTCTGGTGGGAGCTGGCAAAGCAAGAGGCCCTGCACATTTGTCACCATATATGCCTGCTGGTATGCAGCGGCGCCAGCCACCAACCACCTCCGCTCCTTTTTCCCCCACTATAGAGTGTGCATCAGTAACACCATTGCTGTCCTCATTTGCACCAGAACTTCACCTCCTATATGATGACAGTATTCATGTCTTCCTGGACTAAAAGTCTCCACCACTCATTCACATTAGTGGGACTACATCAGAGGTGTGGCGACCCCACTGGAGCCAAAAATCTTCAGGAGGACTGGTGCCAGGATAGGACAGTGCATGCATGACGCCGCAAGACTAGCTTGCGTCATATTGGCTATCTCAGCGCCAACCTCCAAGCACCTCAGTTCCTTTTCTCCCGCCATCGAGTGCGCTTCAATGATGACGTCACTCGCCTATTGGTAGTCAAGTCTTCATCCATACAACAGCAGCTATAGCCATTCAGTATTCAATTAACTTTCTATTTTTAGTGTTCTGTTTTTATTTAAAGAAGAAGAAGAAGAAATTCTCAGCCTGCCATCAATGGAGTCGACCTTAGACAGTAGTGGTGACAGTAGGGAGACTTCGTTTGAAAGCTGTGAAGGCAGTGGGGCTGTGTATTGTCTGCCGCCTTGGTGGAGGGGGGAGAGAGACAGTCCGCCTGAAGTACAAACATTTAACAGCCCCGACCTTGATCGGGGACACGGCTCCACTTGACCTCAAGCTGTTCTTCTTTCTGTCAGTGGAAGAGGAATCGGTACCGCTCGAGGTCACTCTCTGGTACGTCTGCATGGGGATCATCGGTGGTGGAAAGCAGTAAGCCTGACCCGACTCCGGCGAGGTTCTGTGTGTCTCCGCTCTTAATGCCACAATCTTTAACACCGGATCCTATCTCTGTCCTTGATGGGGCTCCGGTGAGCAGTTTCACCCAAGGGTCACTCTTTTAGAGCAGGGGGTATGGTGTCTCTTTTTCCCTGCAGGGGCCGGAACGGGTACTGCTTTCCTTTTCTCTCCTCCCCTTTTCCTTCAGGTCTAGGTCCAGCAGTGGTACTTGTGGTGCCCGGGGCTGTGCCTGTGTCAGAATGGTGCTGAATTCTTCAATGCCGATCCAGGTGGTGGCATCTCTCATGTTCCTGCCAGAGACCTACCTTTGGAGGTTATTCTGGGGTAAGTGGATCTGGATGAGTGTCTCCCTGTTCTGCTTTGTTGAAGATGCAGTGGATGACTCATTTTATGAGCTGGAAGGCAAGTATTCTGTATCAGTGTGATGGAAGATCTTCTTTCCAGTTTTTTCCTCAGGGATATGGGGTCCACCATAACATATCAGTCTTCATCTGTGGACCAAAGCAGACTTCTACGTCTTGAGTTCTTACATTCCTCAGTACAAATACACCCTGTGGAACACTCTCAAGTCGATGGTTGAGAGCCTCTCGAAATCAACGCTCCATTGCTAGGAGCATATATCCCAGTAATCAGCTGAAAGCTTTTATGGACACCTTTGACTCTGCCTCAGCAGGTGGCTAATGTCTCCTCGATGGTGCTTATCTGTTTGGCCCTCAAGTTGCGCTCTGGAGGCTACTCAGAACAATAGGGCTGCTTTTTAAACAGGCAGCGCCGCTGCCTCTGAGGGACGGGAACTGTCAACATTTTCGTAACTGACAGTCCTTTCAAGGTAGAGGCCTAGGTGCCTTTATCAGGAACCAGCCCCTCAGCCACGAAGAGAACACAGCAGAGGACACAGGGCCCGAAAGCGCCCTTTAGCAACCTCTGTGGATCCAGCCCAGATCCCACCTCAGCTGTCTGAGGGGAACACCTCTCGGCAGTAGGAGGGACGTCTGATTCAGATTTACAACCAGTAGAAGTTCATTACAGCGGACATATGGGTCATCGGGATTGTCCGAGAGGGATACTCTTCCAATTTCACAGAGATTTCCCCAGACCTTCCACCCAGATGGCAGCCCAGTCTGTCCGACTCTGTCACACACTCTTGCTTCTGAGATACGGGGCCTCTGCGGGAACTGGGTAGTAGAAGTTGTTCCACAGCGGAACGGAGCACAGGTTCCTATTTCCATTGCTTCTGGTTCCAAGATAACAGGTGGCATGCACCCATTTGTCTACCTTGGAAGGTTAAACTAGTACCTGTTCAGGAAGGAGTTCACTAAAACCTTGGTGTTCAAGTCTTCACTTCTTGGATATTTGGCTCTCAGCCAGCCCATACGGGCAATAGACACACAAACAGTTGCCACAGCTTCTCAGTTGTTCTTCCAGGAGGGTTTTCTGATTCGGGCAAGTGCCAGTTTCATCTTTCCGGCAGCTACTTTTCTTAGAAGCCTCCTGGATACTTACAGGTGTCGGTTTTTCATTCCAGACGATGGGAGAAATGACATCTTCAGATGGCTCGTTACATCACGGAAAATGACTCTATTTGGGCCCCTTCGATGGAGTAGATGCTGGGGCTCATGGCATCCTCCACAGCAAACCGTGGCCTCCGACCATGCATCCGCAATCCTCCACACAAATGACAGTCTTGGACAAAATCTGTCGGGGAGCCCACTGTCAAGACCTCCACTCTCAGGTGTGGACCCAGGAGAACCTCATCTTTCATAAATATCTTACAGATGGGGGGGAGGGGCAGTTCAGACCCGGTCCTTTTTTGCATCTCCTCTCGATGCAAACTGCCTCTGTCCTGCTTTAGAAATCCAGACCTTGGTGTTTTCTGTCAGGATATAGTCACTGCAGTAGTCAGGATGCTTTCCTCCTCTTTCCTAAGTTTAGAGGGTACTGCTCAATCTGTAAGCACAGGGGGGCAGGATGATTCTTATCATGCCAGACTGGCCTTGACAGATATGATTTGCATTGATAAACAGTGTCGGAAGTTTCCCCAAGGCGACTCCCTCTGTGAGTGGACCCTCTGACACAGGGACTTTAGTCCATCCTCACCTATGCTACCTTCATTTCCATGCCGAGCTCCTGAGGAAATGGAGTGGGCAGGATTTTAGGTTTCCAGACCATGCGCCAGACATTTTCTCTGCGCATGGGCCTTCCACCAGGAGGGCTTACGCGCTAAGGGGAAACACTTCTCCATCTGGTGTGCAAAGTCCTGTCTTGCCCACCAAGTAAGACTGGAGTGCCTCTTGAACCTGTTGAATGCAGGTCTGCAATACTTGGCAGTGGAGGTACACCTCTGTGCATTTTCTGTCTATCTTGAGCCAGTAGAGAACATGTCACTGGCTCAGTTACCGTTAGTCAAGTTTTGCTTTTCCCTACTTACTTCATTAACTCCAGAATGAAGGAGAGCGCTCCCTTTTTTCTCTTGATGTTAAGAGGGTTCTGCGATTCTGCATTGACAAAACATAAGATACGCAATCCGAGCAACTATTGCATCTTTCACCATGGCTTGGCTTGGTCAACCTGTTGTTATGAGCTGTATTTCTGCATGGTTAGTAGCATGTCTTCGACACTACTAATCCATGGCGCAGGTCATGTGAGAAGGCAGGTTCACACCAATCTTCCAGAGCGGTTGTGGCTTTCCTGGCGGAGATTCGTAATGTATCCATTGCAGACTTCTGCAAGGCGTAAGTTGGAGCTAAGTGCTTACCTTTGTAAAGCACTATGTTCTGGATGTCCATGCCAGACAATTCACTTTCTTTGGCAGAACAGTCCTTATGGACTTCTGTGTGATTAAACTCTGTCTCCTACCGCCCCTACCCGGGGTTAATCAGTACTCTTCCAGTAGTGTGAATGAGTGGTGGAGACTTTTAGGCTTGGAAGATATGGAAATTATGTACCTACCGTAATTCTTGATCTTCTTGGACGAAGTCTCCACCACTCATTCACACACCCACCCACCATCCCCTGAGCTCACTCGTTCTGCTTTAGTCTTCGCTTCCTTGTTGTTAGGGCTGTGAAGACATTGTTTAATTGACCCTTCTTACATAGGTCATCAGGGCTATCTTATGCCCGGAAGTTAGGGTTAGGTTTTCTTTAGTTAGTTTATGCTGCATCTCCTTGGTCGAAAAGGTACTGAGGCGGTTGGAGTGTCAATGCTGAGATAGCCTGTACGGCGCGAACTAGTCTCTCAGCGCTGCGCAAGTGCAGTCCTATCCCGGCAGTGGCCCTCCTGAACATTTTTGGCTCCTACGTGGTCCTAGCACCTCCAGTGTAGTCCCACTAGTGTGAATGAGAGTTGGAGACTTCGTCCAAGAAGATCAAGAATTATGGTAGATATGTAATTTCCATTTCTTCAGTTTTAGGTTAATGTATACTAGAGTTTGTTATTTTTGTGTCAATTTAGTTAGTTTAACACACACACAAATCTACAGCTGTTCTTTGAGAATATCTCCTCCATCAGACCACACCTTTGGAGCTATAGCCAGCAGGCACTAGGACCACGCATAAACCTTTGCTAGCCGGGGCTGCCCATGGCGAAGTCATGCATCATCGTCTATATAAACGTGGGCTGCTCCATTACTGCTCAGTACTTTTCCCACCATTGAGCATCCTCATCAGACCCACTGTAGGAAACATCATCAGCTAGCCATTGCTGTTTCTTATTTTCCTTCATTTAGCAGTTCATAACATTGTTTTTGTATGCCACTGAAAGAGCCTTTATTTCAGTACTGTAAGTATGGAGATAAATTTATAAAGAAGACTCACGAGTCTGTGTGTGTCTTGTTAGGGGCTTATCTCACAATGTGAGGACTTGTGAGATGTCAGAGTTTTAATCAGGCATAAGGCGACACCACAAGAAAGCTCTAGAAGACTTTCTTCTCCTTAAAACTTTAAAGCTGCCGGCCTGATGGCCTGAAGTTTGAGATGCTGGACGCCACACCTCGCGCCATGCTGGCGACCCGGGTTCAGGAAAGAGCTCAGGCCATTGGGGGTCGGCAGGGGAGAGAGAGGATTGAGCATCCAGAGGACTACTCTCTTCTTTCTGGGGAGGGACCCAGGGCTGCTCGGCATCCTGGCGACCACCGATGAAGATTGGGGGTAACGCAGGTATGCCATCCAGAAGAAGGGGTGAGAGTGTGGCAGATGTCAGCAGGGGAAGCTGTGCGGGTCATGCCACGCACGCACCTCCCAGGGAACCAAAAGCAGAAAATGCCCTATCTCACCTGTGGAGATGAAGGGATGCCAGGGACACAGCCCACATCCCGACTGCCGGCCTAGGTCTGGAGGACTCCAAGGCCGACCCGACACCAGTGGGATCTCCCAAATTTCAGGTAGGCCATTGTGGGGAGACGGCCCCTTTCTTGGGGGGGGTACATGGGTTAGATATGCTGGGTTGGTTGGGGGAGTCCCTCCACTTACTGGGGTTCAGGCAAGGGAGTAGAGGCTGGGGTCGAGTGCATACCACGGAAGGATGCCCAGGCAAGAGGGGAGCATAAATACAGTAAAAAAAAAAAAAAACTTTAAAAGCCATGGAGAAGGCACAAAGCCCATAATTGGTGTTGCCCTGCCATTGGCAGAACAATGGCTGCTGAATTCAAGGACCAGGACAAAGAGTGGTTGTTGTTGCGCCCTCCTTATCACCTGGCCACAGACATAAGCACAGGAATGAAGAAAGTTCTGCTTCACCAGCGAGGTCCCTTTTGCCATTGCAGCCATCGGATAAATCTATTGTATCATGTCCACTCTGGCAGTATTGAGGACAGCCCTCCCAGTCGTCGATGAGAGACCAAGGTTGGAGCTTGGCTCAAGCACTGCTGTACCTACTATGGACGGTATGATGCCATCATTGTCTGGTCAAGTCCCGTCATCGATGAATGTAGTCATGGCCCCTGTCCAGGGTGTCTTCAACTCTCAGACTGTGTGGGCATTGTCTTCCAAGATGATTCGACGCATTCTGCCTGGTTTGCCTGCTATCGACGGGAATTACTGGCCTCCAGCCCCCATTGATGATATTTTCCAGCACACCGCACATCCCTCCTTCTCAGCTGCCACTGGTGTCACTGGTGCATTCAGCGGATCCTGTCTCCGAAAGAGACATTGACAATGAAGTTGAGTGCAGTACTGACCTCATACTGATGGAGTAGGATTTAGAGGAGGAGGAGGAGGAGTATAAGGGAGACCAGTATGTGCCAAGATCCATTTCTACCCTCTCGTCCTGCAGTTGAGGACTCAGTGGTGTATACCCCAAGGTCTCCTTCTGAAGAACCTATCTTTCAGTCTGTGATGCAGCAAATGCAAACTGCAATGGGCTTTGCTGAGGAGAAGGAATACTCTACAGAAAGGAACCTTATGAAGTTTCAGGAGGTCCCTTGCACTCTCTCCATTATTGTTCCACCATTATATCCTGCATTGGAGGATGCCACCTTTACTGCATGGTACAGATCTAACTCACTACCTACAGTTCCAAGAAAGGCTGACTTATCTTTTAAGCCTTACTATGGTAACCAGCCAGAAACTCACTCTGTGGTCATCACAGCTGGTTATGATAGGTCTAGCGCAACTAAACACAAGTACTTTGCTTTCTAACACAGAATTCAGGAGACTAGATGTGATGGGCAAGTGCACATATGCCTCTGCCTCATTAGGCCTTAGAATAGCAAATTACCAGTCCCATATGATTAAATATCGGAATAGTCTGTTGAAAGCTGCCAAAGCTGCAGCCCAGGCTTTGTGTCAAGGCTCTGTCAAGAATGAATTGATTAAAACTTTTAACTTCTGGTGCTGAGGTTGGCAAACATTTGCGCCGCTCGGCATATGATGTGTCTGATGCCTCTGTCAGGGCAGCTGCTTCTGGCTTGCATGAGAACATATTCTTGGCTAAGGGGTTTTTGGTTTTGCAAATGATCTGCAACAAGCAGTTTTAAATGCCTTTTTCAGAGGGTCCAAACTGACTATGATGTTGAAGAGGTGCTTAGAGACCTTCAGACATTCAAAATTACCCAGAGATCTGTCAAATCCCTGCATCTCTCTCCTGTCAGGGGGCATGAAAGGATCCTTGTTAGCCTGCTGCCAGAGGTGGTCATCCTACTGTCAGCAGGGCTGAGGTAAGGAGTAGTGGCTGCTTAGCAGGCTCCCTCCCATGAGTGCCATGTAAAAGAACCCAAATCAATTGGAGAAGGTGGCTCTGCTCTCTACTGGTTCTGCATGACTCGCTACAGACTCGTCTACCCCAGGGGTGGTTGTTGGGGGCAGACACTCCCTGCCTCTCAGGCAGTGGAGGGAAGTCACAACAGATGACTGGGTACTGGAGATAATTGCAAGGGGGCATACTCTAGAGCTTTTAGAAACCCCTCCAGATCATCATCTAATCATCATCTACCTCCAGCCAGTTATCCTCCCAGCCATTTGTTGTCAGTTCTGAAGGAAGAAGTGCAGTCATTACTCCAAAAACGTGCTATAGAACCAGTTCATCCTCATCAGAGAAACAAAAGATTCTTTTCCAGATACTTCCTGGTCCTAAAACCAGCCATCACAGAAACATGGGCCACCCAATACAATGACTGGGACCTGTCTGTACCAGGGTGCAGGTTATTTCGTAGGGACAGAGTGATTGAGAAAGGAGGGGGTGTGGCACTATATGTGAAGGAAGGACTGAAGTGTGTAAGGAGGAAGGAGGAGGGTAGTACAGTGTCACTTTGGATGCAAATCCAGGATTCCAGAAAAGGATTCTTAGAATGGGAGTGGTGTACAGGCCGCCATCTCAGACGGAGGAGTTAGACAGGGAACTAGCGGGACAGATCAGGAGGACCCATGAAAGGGTAGTGTGGTGATTGTGGGGGACTTCAACATGCCAGGAGTGGACTGGAGTACCTCAACAACCAGGAACAGAAGGGAGCAGGTACTGCTAGATGCCTTCCAGGACAGCTTCCTGCTGCAAATGGTCAGTGAACCAACCAGGTTAGGGAATACCCTTGACCTTGTGCTGGCAAATGGGGACTTTGTGAGAGAACTTACAGTGGAGGAACCGCTGTCAGGGAGTGACCACCACTCAGTATGGCTCACACTGGATATGGGCAAGAAAAGAGTGGAATCTGGCACAAGAGTGCTGGACTTCAGGAGGGCCGACTTTGGGAGGATGGGGAAGTGGTAAATGGGTACCTGGCCAGAATTTAATCTAGTATGGACACTAACCAGAGGTGGGAGCTCATAAAGCTGGGGATAGTGGAGGCAACCAAAACCTGCTGCAGCGCCCAGAGCAAGAAGGCTAAGGCTAAGAAACCGAGCTGGTTGAGCAAGAAGGTCATGGAAAAGGTAAGAAGGAAAAGAGCTGCCTTTAGGAAGTACAAGAAAACAGGGAGGGGAGGACAGGGAGGAGTACTTGACGGAATTGAAGGAGGTGACAAGGGTAGTAAGGGGCCAAGGCATCTATGGAACTCAGGCTGGCACAAGCATTAAGAAAGGGAGAAGGACTCTTTAGGTACATCAGGAGAAAAGGAACTGTAAGGACCACATAGTAAGGATTAGGAAGGAGGGGGGTTGGGTGGAAGCTAGAGGAGTATAGGCAGAAGCACTGAATGAGTACTTCTGCTCAGTATTTACTAAAGAGAAGGGGTGACACCCAAGGGGGAGAAATGGCAGAAACGGGGGAGGGTGACATATGAGAAATCATGGAGGGCAGAGTTCGGGAGGGTTTGAAGGCACTGAGGGTGGACAAGGCACCAGGCCTAAGATGGCATCCACTCCAGGGTACTGAAGGAGCTGGCAGAGGTCCTTGCAGGGCCTTTGCAGACCTATTTAATGCCTCACTACATTGGGTATGCACTCAGGACTGGAGGATGCTATGGTGCCCCTCCACAAGAGTGGCCCCAAGGATGAACCGAGAACTACAGACCAGTGAGCCTCACATCCATCGTGGGTGCTAATGGAGACTATCCTGAAGGAGGGGCTGGTGGCTCTCCTAGAGGCCAAAGGACTACGGGACAGCAGACAACATGGCTTCGTAAGGGGCAGATCCTGCCAAACCAACCTGGTGGAGTTCTATGACTGGGTAACTAGAGCAACTGGACAGGGGCCATGCAGTGGATGTACTGTATCTGGACTTCAGTAAGGCATTCGCATGGAAGGCTGGGAAATAAGTTAGTAGGCACAGGGGCGGCAAAGCTGGTGAGATGGGTAGAGATCTGGCTTCAGGGAAGGCAACAGAGGGTGGTGGTGGGTGGGAGCCTCACATCCAAGGGTAGTGATGAGCGGTGTCCACAGGGCTCGTGTTGGGATCAGTGTTGTTTGGGATATTCATTGCAGACATATCATTGGACATCAAGAGCAAGATCAGTCTGTTTGCTGATGATACCAAGGTAGGAGTGGTGGTGGATGACCTAGGGGGATGGCAGGGGTTGCAGGATGATCTGGCAAAGCTTGAAACCTGGTCAGACACCTGGCAACTAGGATTTAATGCCAAAAAGTGCAAGGTGCTGTATTTTGGGATAAAGAAACCAAGGAGGAGTTACCAGCTGGGGGGAGTGCAGCTAGCCCAGACAGAGGAGGAGAAGGATCTGGGGGTGCTCATTACAGGGTCACTGAACAACTCGGCACAATGTAGGAAGGCAGTTACAAAAGCCAACAAAATGCTGGGTTGTATTGCAAGGGGTATATCTTCGAGGAGGGAGGAGGTGATTCTGCCACTGTATAGGTCATTAGTTAGACCACACCTGGAGTGCTGTGTGCAGTACTGGCACCCTTATCTGAAGAGGGACATTAAGTTACTGGAAGGGGTGCAGTGCAGGGCAACAAAGGTGATCAAGGGGCTGTGGGACTTATCATACGAGAGGAGGCTGAGGGAGTTGAACATGTACTCGCTGGAGGAGAGATGGGATGGGGGGACATTACTGAAACCTTTAAGTACATGAAAGGAATAAACAAGACAGGTACAGAGGGGCTGTTCAAAGTAAGGGAGGGGAGGGACACCAGGGGCCATGATATGATAATGGAGGGAGGAAGGTTCAGGAGGGAGATAAGGAGACACTTTTTTACAGAGAGGGTGGTGGCTGGGTGGAATGCATTACCTTCAGAAGTGGTATCCAGTAGAACAGTGGACTGTTTCAAAAGGGGATGGGACAGGACAAGGGGGAGGGTCAGTGATGGGGAAGGGTGGAAGGGAAGGGCAGCTGCAGAATAAGGGGTGCTAGCTGCACATTCGAGCAGACTTGATAGACCTCTAGGCCTTTATCTGCTGGCAAATTTCAGATGTTCAGAATGGACAGCAGATCTGCATCCCGAATTAGATTTCAGGTACCTCAGCTTCTACATAGAATACAAGACGTTTTGAATGGTATCCCTGCAGCTCTGATTCCCTGCTGCAAACAGGGGACTGGCTTTGTTCCCTGGACTTGAAGAATACATACCTGCATGACAAGATCAGAAATGCTTAGACAGGAGCTCCGCTTTGTGCTGAAGGGGAGCATTATCTTTTCAGAGTATTGCCCCATGGCTTGTCTTCTGTGGCATTGGTCTTTACTAAATGCTTGTCAGTAGTGGCAGCAGCTCTTTGCAGGGAAGGCCTTCATGTTTTCTCATATTTGGACAACTGGCTCTTGAAGGTCAGCTCCAGGGAAGCTGTGCCTCATACCCTGTCTTGGAGATGGCAGCTGTTCAACTACTTAGGGGTCACAGTAAATGTGCCAAAGTCTGTTATGATGGCCTGCCAGAGACTGCAGTACATCGTGGCAGTCTTTGGACACGGAGAAAGGATGTGCTTTCCTACCACTTGTTCCATGTCATTAGAGTGAATGTAATATAGCAAATGCAATTTCAGCGAATCTGTAATAGTGCAGTAGTTTACAGCGACCAGTAATTTCAGTGACCATCTTTGCAGCTCAGTATTCACAGCTTGTCACAAAAACTGTCATGTTGCACACCCACTGATAGGCGTGAGACCATACACATCCTGCTGTGATCATGATCCTCCTCCTGTACAGCTTCTACTATACACATTTATTATTAAATCTGTGTTCCCTACCACCTCTTTTGATCTGTGCTCAATGCGTACTCCTTCCAGAATCACGGCACTTCGGCGATAAACAGTGCGGCCGTATTTCAAACAGAATAGAGCATGCACAAGTTACCGATCGGCTTCAAACAACATGAAGTCTTGCTATATTATGACAATTGCTATATTATGACAGTTGCAGTATGACCGCAGGTTAGAACTGCTCGGAGGTGAAATAGTTTACTTTCCATGCAGGCATGGAACTTAGAGCGAGCTCGGTTGAAAACTCTTTCTGTTGTGCTTCAAACGAAACTGTCAGATTCTTTACTCCTCCTACTGAACAGTCGCCCGGAGATTTCTCCTTCTGCTCGTTCATTTTGTCAGTTTAAAAGTATTATTTTTTGGTTTTGAAGAAATTAAACCGCAACCGGTCGGTTCAAGCTCTGTCTGTGGTAATGTAAGTAATAGATAGGTTTTACATTTATTTTTCTGTGTGGAACTTGTAATTTTTATCGGTTCGGTTTGAACTGATCAGGTTGTATTTAAAATCTACTAGTCCTTTTTTAGAGTGCGGTTCCCGGTTCTTATCAGTTCTAAAAAAAACGGATTTCATTACGTTTTCCACGACCCGTGACACGGTTGGGAACCGATAAGGGTGTCTTGCTTGGTGGATTGCCATAAACGGGCAAGTTGGTTAGGCTGGCATTATGTCTGAGAAACCCAAAGAAAAACGGACCCACTGGGTTTCAACACTGTAGTGTTTGTGGGGAAGCTTTTGCTAAGCTGCACACACACACATGTTCTATTGTCTGGGGTTTGACCACCTCAATTCAGACTGCCAGATTTGTCACAATTTCCTTGCTGCCACCATAGATAGAGAGTTGGTAGGCTCAGGGGAAGGGAGGCCAAAAGTCCACTGACCCGGATGGCCAGCCCAGTTCGGTGCCAACCGAACGAGGGAGTGCTCCCTCTGACCGGCGATACTTCCTCGGCAAACGAAGAGCCGGTTCTGAGGAGCCAGTTCCAGCAAAAGGACTAGAAAGTCAGCTAGTGTAGAGCCAAAGTTCTCTCCCCAACTGCTGAGAAATAGCTAAAGCAATTCAAATTGTCCAGTCTCTCTCTCCGGTTCCGACCGAACCGACACCTTCAGAGTAAGCGTTGATGCGGCGGTTCCACAGTTCAAGATTATGATTTTGAGGATTTTTATGAACCGGGGGAGGGGGGAGAGTGAATATGGTTTTGAAGATCTGGATGTGCCCACTGATCCGGACATCTCTCCAGATAGACCCCTAGGGGTTTCTCCTCCAAGGCTTTCTGAGTCCCCTTCTCATTTCATGTTTTATAAAAAAGTTGCTGAAACTCTCCAGCTCCCTGTAGAGGAAGCTGTTGATGACCAAGAGGAGCCAGACTATGTAGAAATGATGGATATTCCAGAGTCTAGGAGACTGTCTATTCCTTTGCATAAATCTTTTCGGAAACAGACAGTAAAAGTTTTAAAAACTCCTCACACTATACCTCCTGTGGATAAAAGGATGGACAAGAGGTATACCTTATCAGGCTCCGACACTGATTTCCTCACTCAACAATGCAGCCATGTGGGGGTAGTGCAGGCTGCAGCCTGTGACAAGGCTAATATTCCCCTAGCTTCACACCCCCCTGAGAAGGACTCCAGGAAGATTGATGCTGTGGCAAAGAAACAGTACATGGCAGCATCTTTGGGACTCAGACAAGCAAATTATATGGCTTATGCTGCTAGGTACCAGAAATCCAGATGGGATACTGTGCTGGCCGTAGCAAAACAAGTCCCCGACCAGCTTGCCAGGGAGCTGGAACAGGTGGCTATGGATGGTATTGAGGGTGCAATTTCATGCTGCAGTGGACTCTAATGATGTTTCATCAAGAGTCATGGCTACATCTGTGGCACTTCGCAGGATGGCTTGGCTCAGATGTACTACCCTGTCTCAGGATACCCAGTCTAAGGCCATGCATTTTCCTGTTGTGGGAAATTCTCTATTTGGGGAGCAAACAGAGAATTACATGAAGAAAATGGATGAATATAGGGACCTATAGGAGTGCACAGGCCAAGGAAAGGCAGGCCACCTCAAAAGCAGCTTCCTAGAGACGGCAGGCCTTTTCATAGGCCTTTTTACTAAGCCCAAGCTTCCTCCTCCGCCTATGCTCAGAGGGGGTTCTTTAGAGGGAGAGGCAGACGGGGTACAAGCAGGTCTGCTTCCACCCCTCAGCCCAAAGCCCCTGCCAAGCAGGCACCCTGATGGGATTGCCAGGGCCGATTCTCCTCTGCCTGTAGGGGGCAGGCTAGCTTACTTTGTCCAGGGCTGGAAGTCTTTAACATCAGACAAGTGGGTCCTGGAAGTAGTAAGCCAGGGACTGGTTCTCAGCTTCAAAAAATTTCCAAAGCTGAGAACCAGATCTTTTCCACCTGCAACTCCATCAGAGGCACTCGCCCTAGAGGCAGAGGTCTCTACCCTCCTGGCTCTCAGAGCTGTGGAAAGGGTTCCTCCCCTACACCAGGGCAAAGGTTTGTACTCCAGGTACTTCCTTCCCAAAAGACAGGAGAATGGCGGCCCATCCTGGATCTCAGATATTTAAACAAGCACCTTTTAAAGCCAAAGTTCAAAATGGTGACTCTGGGAATTATCCTACCCTCTCTAAGGCCAGGGGACTGGCTAGCTTCCCTGGACCTCAAGGATGCCTACTTCCATATTCCCATCAGAAGCTCCCATCGAAAGTACCTCAGGTTCGAGCTGCCCTCAGGCCACTACCAGTTCAGAGCAATGCCCTTCGGCCTCACTTCTGCCCCAAGGGTATTCACCAAATGCCTGGCTATAGCAGTTGCCTACCTAAGAAGGCAAAAGATTGCCATCTTTCCTTACCTGGCGATTGGTCTTAGTAGGCCAGTCCCAGACCAGGTCAATTTACACCTTCAGATAACACAGCAACTGCTTACCTCTCTAGGTTACCTTCTGAATCTCTCAAAGTCAGTTCTAGAGTCGGTCCAGCTTCTTACCTTCATAGGCGCAGAACTGAACACACAGGAAGCCAGGGCCTTCCTCCTCCTGGACAGGGCAAAGACCCTAGTCTCCCTGGCCTCCTCATTTACCCTGCAGGTCTCCTGGCCAGCAAGGCATTTTCTGCAGCTCCTAGGACACATGGCTGCTTCCCCAGCAGTTGTGCAAGGAGCAAGATTTCAGATGAGGGACATCCAGTTCCATTTGAGAGCTTTTTGGTCTCAAAGAAAGGATCCTCTTACCAAGCTGATCCCAGTAACTCGAACCCTGATCCAAGCCCTACAGTGATGGCAGGATCAGAGCAACCTGAGACAAGGGTTCCTTTTGTCACTCAGTCTCATTCTCTAATCCTTACTACAGATGTCCCTCTTGGGCTGGGGAGCTCACATGGGCGACCTCACCACCCAGGGTCTGTGGTCTCCCCAGGCATCTCTGCTCCACATCAACCTGTTGGAGCTCAGAGCAGTTTTTCTAGCACTTCAAGCTTTTTCCAAATCTGTTCAGAACAAGAGTATTCAGGTCAGAACAGACAACACCTCTACAATGTGGTACATCAACAAGCAAGGGGGCACTCGGTCTATGGCCTTGTGCACTGAAGCGATGAAGTTGTGGTCTCTGGCTTACTCCCTGAACACCTCACTTACGGCAGTTCACCTCCCAGGCAAGGACAATGTCCTGGCAGATGCTCTCAGCAGGATTTCCCAGAGTCACCACAAATGGTCACTGGGTCCCCTGGTCTTGGGAGTAGTATTTGCCAGATGGGGCACCCCGCAGATAGATCTTTTTGCAGCCTCAGACAATCACCAACTTCCTCTTTTTTGCTGCAGGTCCCCAGTGTTGGGCTCACTCCCACTGGATGCCTTAGCCCTCAGTTGGGAGGGGAAGTTTCTCTATGCCTTCCTCCTTTCCTCTCCTGTTCAAAGTGCTAGTCAAAATCAGATCCTAATCATGCAAAGTCATTCTGATAGCTCCGGATTGGGCCAGACAGCCTGGTATCCACTCCTGCTGTCCTTAGCAGTCCATCCTCCCCTGTCCCTTCCCAGGAATCACAATCTGTTAACCTGTGCCCAGGGAAGGGTCTGGTACCCGAATCTCAAATCTCTCAATCTCAAGGCTTGGTTCTTGAAGAGTTAGAGTTTGCTGATTTACACCTTTCTCAAGGTGTAATGGATATATTGAAGGCCGTAAGGAAGCCTTCCACCAGGGCTACTTACAATTCCAAATGGAAAAGGTTTTCCATATGGTGCCTCGGAAAGCATATTTCCCCAGTCTCTGCTGATCTACCCACAGTCCTGGATTATATGGTCCACCTGAATTCTTTGGGGCTGAGACCAGCTACCCTGAAGGTGCACTTGGCAGCTGTGTCTGCTTTTATTTCAGCAGGTAAATCCTCTTCCCTTTCAGCTCATCCTGTATTTTCCAAGTTTTTAAGGGTTGTTTACACCAACCCTCCATTCAGGGATCCTGCCCCTGCCTGGGATCTTAATGTTTGCATTGCTCAGCTTATGCAACCCCTTTGAGCCCTTTGTCTTCAGCTGAGCTCAAGTACTTGACTTGGAAAACTGTGTTTTGGTGAAGCCATCAACTCTGCCAGACGACAAGTGAATTACAAGCGTTGTCAGTGGAGCAGGAGTTTATCTCTTTTCAGAGATAAGGTGGTCCTTCGGACTAACAGAAGTTCCTGCCTAAGGTGGTTTCAGATTTCACCTTAATCAATCTATTTCACTTCCAGTGTACTTCACTGACCACCCTCCTCTGGGGAGAGGATGCTGCACAGCCTAGATGTGAAGAGAGCCCTTAGTTACTACATAGAGCGTACTAAGGGTCATAGGTTTGACTCCTTCAACTGTTCCTCACCTATGGCAAGTTGGTAAGGGAAGCCAGCCACAAAAGATCCATTGCCAGGTGGATTGTCTCTTGTATCCATTCCTGCTAGTGAGAAGTTGGGTAAAGTTCTCCCTCAGGCCTGAGGTGCTCACTCTACCAGAGGTACAGCTGTTTCTCTGGCTGCTGCCAGAGACATTCTATTCTAGAAATATGTCAAGCAGCTACCTGGAAAACAGTTCACACTTTTACTAAGCATTACTCCCTGGACATCCAGGCTAGAAGTGATGCTCGGTTTTAGCACAGCCGGGCTTCAGAGCCTATTTCCTAGGTAGGCTCTGTCCCTCCTCCATGGGGGTACTGCTGTGTAGTCTGCAATTGTCATAATATAGCAAGACTTCATGTTGTTTGAAGAAAAAATTACTCACCGTAGTAATTGTGTTTCTTCTGATGGAGTCTTTCTATATTATACCTCCTCCTGCCTGCCCTCTCAGAACCTCTGTTTTGGGGATGTGGGTGGGCAACAGGGTTGCACTTTTTTGATGCCCACCTTGTTGTTTTTCACCTACCTTTTGGGTGAATTGGTGTTGTGTTTTTGCATTTTTGGGTCTCCTGACTTGAGTCTTTGTTTTAGGCCAAAAATGAGTGTTTATGTTAGTAGCCAGTTGGCTATGTGTAGGTTTACAGCTTCCACACAGAACCTTAGTGAGTTTTAGCTTTGTAAAGATCTGACAGGTTTATGCTTGAAGCACAACAGACAGAGTTTTCAACTGAGCTCGGTTTCTAAGTTCCATGCCTGCATGGAAAGTTAACTATTTCACCTCCGAGCAGTTTTAACCTGTGGTCATACTGCAATTGTCATAATATAGCAATTGTCATAATATAGCAAGACTCCATTAGAAGAAACAACATTACTAAGGTGAGTAATTTTTTTCTTGCCTTCCTCCTCTGCCGCACAATACAGACTGCCATTGGCCATAAGTTTTCATAGAACTGCTGGAGGGTTCTTCTAAATTGAGCAATCGGGATGGTGCTGGACAATCAGGCTATTTACTAGTGTCAGTTGTATTGCAGGAGGCTATGCCCTCGAACCCCCCCAATCTTAAGGATTCTAACTCCGAGACACACATTGCCTCAGAGGATCGCTGAAATTGTTGATCGCCATCATAATATGCTCGCTGAGAAGTCATTTGCTATATTGGAGTCGCTGTAATTGACTTGCTGTAAAGACTTTGCGGTAATGTCATGCTCACCCCTACCACTAGACGGAACAGTAAACCTGATTTGCACAAGCAGAGCTGGTGTACATAAGTCATTCTGTCCCAACCAGGACCATGTTACTATCTTATGGGACTCATGGCTGCAGCCATTGTAACTGTGCTTCTGGTTTGCTTACATATGAGGATCCCTCAGTGGACACTAACAGTGCAGTGGGATCAGCTGTCTGAGCTGGACCAAATGGTGCTTGTCACAGCTCTGCTCCATAGAGCATTGCTGTAATGGATGGATTACACAAACCTTTTAGAGGGATTCTGTTCCTTGTGCCAGCTGCTGTACAGATCGTAACCACGGATACCTCCGTCTCTGACTGGGGTGCACATCTGGGACCCTACCAGACACAAGGGTCCTGGTCCAAGCTGGAGGCCAAATTACACATAAGTGTACTGGAGATGAGAGTTGTCCTATGCAGCCTTCAGGCATTTCAGGAGCATATGAGTCCGGGTTCTCTGTTAATACATACAAACGATGCCAGTGTGATGCACTGTATCAACAAATAAGGGGGCACTCATTCTTATCCCTTGTGCATGGCAACAATGAGGAGTGTGGTACTGGGTGCTTTCTCATGGCCTAAAACTGTCAGCTGTGCATCTCCCAGGCACCGAAAACATCTTGGCAGACAGGCTAAGCAGGTCGGTCCAAGATGCATAAATGGGAACTGCTGACCTCCGTGGTAGACCTCTTTGCAAGATGGAGTCTTTCAGAGTTTCTTTGTTTTGTTAATATCTTTCTATTGGCAATCATAAAAGAAAAGCACAGATACATAGAAAATTATCGTAATAGTAGATCTTCGAGAGGAGCTCTTGCAGCAGGTAACACTGTTATAACTAAAGCCGGCAGGCACCAGGACCCCACGGAAAACTTCTAGCTAGTAGTATACAGTGGGGGACCGCCCCCGTCATCTGCCTGTGATATAAAAGGGGTGGTCCCCCAGCACCACCTTAGTTCTCCTGCCTGAGACCCCAACAAGCACAGTGATTGGAGAACAGAGGTGTTCCTCTGAAACCGAGGAAAGGAAACTGTGATGGAGAAGCAGCCACTAGGGGGATGGAGGGAGAAAGCAGCACCTGTTGCAAGAGCTCCTCTCAAGATCTAGTGTTACAGTAAGTTTTATGTAACTGTACTATCTCACTTTGAAGGGCTCTTGCAGCAGGTAACACTGGATTTACTATAGCACTGCGACAGCGCTCATACCAACATCCCCCACAGTGACTTGTGCCGTCGGGATGTCAGTGTTTCCATCGAGGCGGTGCCCTGAGGCCACCATGGGGGGCTCTGCCCACACACCCCAGTCTCTAAATGCCTAACCTCGGAGTTGGAATTGGACTGGGGACGGGCACAACACTAGAGCTGCACCACTGGTGTCTTCCTTGTACCAGCACAGCGCACTCGCCACAGACAGGCGTAAATCTGTCGCTGTGCTGGTGTGGTGAAGGAGTCGACCTTAAGGCCGGTAATAATCGTAATAGTGTTCAGACTGAGTCCCAAGCAGTGAAAGGACTGACCCTGGTCAGCTGGGAGGAGGTAGAAGTTGGCATAAGGCTGTCAAGAGAGCAGGCCCTGTAGGACTGCCAGTCCAAAACCTGTTCTGTGCCTAGATGCAATGTCCAGACTGTAATGCTGGATGAAAGTGTGGACAGAGCCATACATGGCTACACAAATGTCAGCAATGGATACATTTCTGAAGGAGGCAAACAGAGCATCCATGCTCCTGGTAGAATGGCCTTTAACCGGCCGGTAAAGACTTGTCGTATTTGAGGTAACAATAAACAGTGCAAGTAACTGACCCTTTGAACAGACATTGCTTAGAAACAGGAGCCCCTTCTTTCCTCTGGGCGAATGAAACAGCTAACAGATCAGTTCTTCTGATGGCCCAGGTGCGGTCCAAATAATAACGAAGCACCCAGTGGACATCCAGAATATGCAGTAAGGCCTCCCGTGATTCGATTACTCTGGGTAATGCACAGGCAGGTGCATGTCTTGACTCGGACACCACCTCAGGAAGAAACTTAGGATTGGTCCTCAAGGACACCCTGTCCTTGTGGAAAACTAAATAAGGCTCTTTACACACCAGAGCCTGAAGCTCAGAAATCCTTTGAGCAGAAGTAACAGCAACTAAAAATAACACTTTCCACGACAGAAAGCTAGCTCGCAGCTTACGGCAGGCTCAAAGGGAGGAAAAGTAAGCTTTTCCAAAATTAACAAAAGATCCCAAGGGGGAACAGGGTACCTGATGGGAGGTTTCAGGTGCACTATGCCCCACAAGACAGTGTGGGAGAGGTCCAACTTGACAAGTGTCTTGCCTTCGATAGGTGCGTGGTATGCAGAGATGGCGGATAAGTGCACCTTAATTGATGAGTAACTCAGGCCGGAGTCTGATAGGAAAAGTAGGTACTCCAGAATGAGATTCTCCAGACAGGTAAAAGGATCCAGTTGATGAGCGGTGGCCCATATGCAGAACTGCATCCACATTATAGCTTAAGTGGATTTAGTGGATTCCTGGCTGCCACTAGGACATCCACCATTTGGTGAGAGACCTCAGATTGGGCAACTGCCAAGTCTGCAGGAGCCATGCATGAAGGTGCAGTGATTTGAGGTCTGGATGGACCAGGGTTCCCTGCTCCTGGGAGAGCAGACTGGAGCACAGAGGCAGGGGAATTGGAGGCTCCACTGCTAGTTGCTGGAGGAGTGGAAACCAAATCTCAGCGCCAGTAAGGTGCTATCAGAATCATCTCTGCACCTTCTGACTGCAATTTGAGCAGAACTCTCTGCAACAATAGAAGGGTAGGAAGGCATAAAGAAACCTCCCTGTCCAAGAGAGGACAGATGCGTCTTGCCAGAAAACACCAGGTGCTGGATCTAGCGAGCAGAAACTGGGCAGTTTTGCATTGGATGGGGATATGAAGAGATCCAGTTCGAGACAGCCCCACCTGTCGAAGAGATCTTAAACCACTGAGGAAAGAAGTTCTATTCGTGAGCCTTGGACTGGGAACAGCTTAACTGTCAGCCAAGGTGTTCTGAATGCTTGGAACATGCACAGCAGTCAGATTCAGGTGATGCTCTATGGCCCAATACTAAACTCTGATTGCTTCCCTGCAGAGGGGTTAGGATGCATTCGCCCCTGCTTGTTTATGTAAAAGACCAAAAACATGTCCATCTGGATCAAAAGAGGTCCCAGGAGCAGGTTCGTCTGGAAGGCGTGCAGAGCATACAGGATCGCCTGCATCTCCAGAACATTGATGTGGAGATGCTGCTCCAATGAGGACCTGGTCCCCCAAGTCTGACAGTCTGCCAGATGGGTGCCCCAGCCCTGGCCTGACATGTCCATGGGCAGAATCTGTCAAGGTGATTCCAACCGGTAGTGGACCCCCTTGGAGAGATTGGAGGGGTTCAAACACCACATCATCGTCTGTCACACCGAGTTGGATACTGACACCAGAATACTCAAATTCTGTGCACTGATCCCATTGGACCCGAAGCATTGGGCTACCCTCATGTGCAGGCGAGCCAGAGGAACTGTTGCAATGGTGGCCACCATGTGTTCTAGTAGTCTGAGAGAGGTTCTGGCTGGAATCTGGGGAGACTATGAGACCTGAAGGCATTCTGCCCTGTATGGGGGAAGAGAAGCCTTTCCTTGGGTGGTGTCCAAGATTGCCCCAGTGTACTGAAGTCTTTGACTTGGCCAAGGAGAGGATTTGGGGAGGTTGAGAGTTGCCCCCAGATCCTGAAACAGAGTGAAAGTGGCCTCCATGGTTCTCAGCAACTGCTCCTTGGTGGGAGCTGTCAGAAGCCAGTCATCTAGGTAGGGGAAGACATAATGGCTTTCCCTCCTTAGGCTTGGCAACCACTACTGCAAAGGCAATTTGTAGAGACTTGTGGGACCAAGGACAGGCCAAACAGAAGAGCCCAAAACTGATAGTGGTTTCCTTGGAAGTGAAAGCGAAGGAACCTCTTGTGGGAGTGCACACCAAGTTGTAAAGGTAAGCCTCCTGCATTTCCAGAGCACAGAGCCGATCCCCCTGATGAAGTAAGGGGAGAAGGCCGAGAAGGGTGGCCATCCTGAACCATTTGTATTCGATGAGCTGGTTCAGGTGGCTGTGGTCCAGGATGGGACGCAAGTCCCCTGTTCTCTGCGGGACCAGGAAGAAACGTGAATAGAATCCCTTCCCTCGCTGTACTGGTGGGATGGGTTCTGTGGTCTGTTTTCTCAGGAGCACTTGGATCTCTTTTTGGATAAGAGCAATATGGGCCTGATGGTAATGGGAAGGGACTGAAGGGTTGTCTGGAGGAATCTTCAAAAATTTTAAGGTGTGCCCCTGTTCCACTAATTGCAGAACCCACTGATCCAAGGATCTCATGTCGAGATAGAGCTTTTGCAGAAGGTAACACCATTAGGACTATCCTGCCAGGCACTAGGACCCCACTGAAAAATTCTAGCTAGCAGTCTAAGGCAGGGGACAGCCCCTTCTGATGTTGGCCTCGCCCCCCAACGTTACCTGTGGTATAAAGGGGGTAGTTCCCCAGCACCACTCAGTTTTTTTCCCATCAACCCGTGCATATCGGCTCCATGAATGCCTCCTGCTTCCAGTCGACTGCTATTTCTAGGGACGTGGATATGTTGTTCAATCCACACTGTCTGGCAGGTTCCTTGCCGCTTTAAATCTTGCCGGAAAGTTCTTAGCTGCTCTTCCCACCCACCGGGTGGTAAAACCCTCGGCTCCGCTCCATGGCGCCAGATCTTCCTTACGGCTTGGAAGCTCAGGTTCCTCCTTAGCGCTGCGCTTTAGGCCTGGATCCACTCTCTTGAATTTCCTAAACTTATTTTAAAATTTGCAAGACTCGGTCTTCGTCTTCCCTCGCTGGCCTGATGGACAAATTGACCTCAGCTTCCATCGGTGCCCGTAGGCAGATGATGTCCCGGACCGATCCGTACTCCATGTGCTCTACTGCCTGGGCTTGGCCTTGACTTGCAGGATTGCGAATTGTAAGTCCTTTTGGCTTCGGTCTTGGAGGACCACGTTGCCAGACTTCTTCTCGGGTGACCGAAAAACAGTATCCGCCGGTCAAGTCTAAGGAGGCCCATTGGGCGGTGTCCGGCGGTGGGCTCCGCGGAACAGTTGGAGCAATTGATTACCCTCGAGGAGAAGGCGGCTCAGGCCGCCGTTTCTTCATCCTCCTCGGCATTTATCCCGCTTTCTTTGGGCTCTTCCTACATGGCTTTGTTTAAGGAGCTTTGCCAGTCCGTCTCCACCAAGGGAGAGGGGCCATCGGGACATTCTACTCGGTCCAAGGAGGACTCTAAGGGTAAGTCTCACCGTTGACGTTCATGGGCGCAGGAAAGATCCCCTTCACCGGACCGTCAAGACTCTACTTTGGTTGAGGTTGCGGCTGTGGCTTCACGGTGCCCCTGTCAGGTGAGCCGGCCAACACATCCGTCGACACTGTCAAGATTTTTCTCAACCCGTCGGACGGTTTGTCGACTGGAGAAGCTGACAACCTTACTTCACCAGTTCCCCCGGTGGAAACCGAGGACTTGCCTGTGCTCCTGTGCCGGATTCCCTGGTTAAGGTCCCTGCACCGAGGATTGAGCGGGTTCCCCCCGTCCACTCTCTGACCCACCCTCGGAACCCCCGAAGGTCTCGGTCCTCTTCAGGACAAGCCGGTCCCACCAGCGTCGGCGGTCTCGGCACCATGGAAGCGGTATCGCCCTCATCCTCGTCGTCCTCTTCTGAGAGATAGGCTCGGCGCAAGTTTATCAGCCGGCTCTCGGGTTGTGTGGCAACAGTTCTTGTGTCCAGGAATAAGCTGACTCCGGCCGCCTTCTCCGCCATTATGGTTGTCACCGAGCAGCCAAACAACCCCTCATAGTGGTCGAGAGCCAACCCGGACTGGTTGTTCGGCCAGGCCAGCTGCTCCATCCATTGCGGCAGAACCTCTGCCTCCATAACCGAAGACTGATGCCCCGACCAAGGATTCTCTGTCAGGTTAGGGCTTGCCCCACAGGTTGTCGGTCACCCTCACTCCCGATCGACCTCGGCAGGAGAGGTGGCTCAGGTGCCGGCAGCTGTTTGCAGACTCCTCAGAGTCTGACGACGACTCCTCCCTGTTTTCCAGGCCACTTGACCTGGAGTCTGCAGGGGGCCAGTCGGTGGACGAGAGCCCATCCTCGTTTTTAGGTTTGTTCTGCTCATCTCGGAGTCCAGCGGGATGCAGCTTGAACCTGTTTCAAAACGGGAAAAGTATCCCCTCACGGAGATATTGGACCGAGGGGATTCCCCTACGGAGGCCTTTCCTGTGGCCAAAGCCATTGTTGGCCCGGCCCTGGAGTTGTGGCAGCGGCCAGCATCTTGTCCCGCGCCTTTGTCCAGGATGGCTCGAAAGTACACAATCCCCACCGGCTCACTCTTCGGTTTCTCGGAGCACCCCTCTGTGGAGGGCTTAGTGACCGATAGCATTTTCCGCGCCCGGAATGCTCTAGATGTGGACAAACTGCTCGATAAGGAATCCAAAAAGCTGGATTACGTGGGGCGGAAGATTTACGCTGCTTCCTCCTAGGTCTTCATCAGGCTAGCTCGGCCGTTCTGATGGCACATTTCTCACATGCCCTTATGGGTTCCCTGGATGAGGTGATTCCTCATCTCCCAGCTGACCTTCAGATGACAGTCAAGCAGGTGCAGGATCAGGGAAGGGCGGTGGCAAACAGCAGCTCCAAACTTCATTGGACATTGTGATTCTTGTTCCTGATCAGTAGTGGCCACAGTGGCTACGCTGCAGAGCTTGGCTGCGGATCTCCACCTTTATGGCGGACACCCAGCACAAGCTACCAGACGTTCCCTTCCTGGGCACCGACTTGTTCGGGCCGGGGGTGGAAGGCCATCTCCAGAGGATTGAGAAGTCCATTGCCACCTTGGACTGGTTACGTCTGCCCAGAAGGACAAAGGCCGTCAGCAGCAGCGTAAGCCCTTCCGCCCCTGCGGCACATCCGGCCCAGCTGCTCCAGCACCAGGGCCAGCAGGCACACACTTGGTGCCCTAAGGCCAAGTCTGCCGCTTCCTCCAGTATGAAGCCGGGAGGCAAGGGTCCAGGAGGTCCCTCTGCGGGCCTCTTCCTCCAAGCCTGCCCAGTGACGGGTTGAGGGGTGTCGCCAACCTCTTCACTCCTCCTGGTTCTCCGTGGAGGATGGATCACTTCTTTTCCGCCTGGTCCGCTATCACCGGACCGCTGGGTGCTAGAAGGGGTAGGCAGGGGTCTGCCTCTGGAATTGAGCAGTTCCCTCCCTATCGGCGGCCGCCTTAACGGGGTAATGTCGCAGTTCTCTGCCTGCCTGCCTCGAGCCGAAGATTGCCCTGCTGCTCCAGAAGGAGGTGATCAGCAAGGTGGTGGACCCTCCTCCAGACCCAGGGTTGGGGTCCAGGCTTCCTGGTCCCAAACGGACGGGGCTGGCGCCCATTCTTGACCTGCACGACCTGAACAAGTTCCTAAGGCAGCGCACCTTCCAGGTTGGTCACTTGGCTCAGATCATTCCATCTTTTGAACTGTGTGTGTGGTTTTGTTCTCTGGACCTTCAGGACGCGTTCTTTCACATCCCAATCCATCCGTCTCATCAGCGATTCCTCCGCTTCCGAGCAGAGGGATCTCTTTACGAGTTCCGGGCCATGCCCTTCGGCCTCTCTCCAGCTCCCAGGGTCTTCACCTAATGCATGGCAGTGGTGACAGCATTCCTGCGGCACCAAAGGTCTGTGTACCTTACCTGGGCGACTGCCTGATTGCAGCCTCCAGGCTGGAGGTGGGCAGTCCAGGGATCTGGCCCTCCAGGTTTGCTCTCAGATTGGCCTCCTCATCAGCGTGGCCAGGGCCGGAACTCGATGCCGTCGCAGGTGATTCAGTTCTTGGGGGAGCTCGACTCTCTTGAGCCAGAGCCTGGCTCCAGTGGACAGGGCCGAGGTCCTTTCCTCCTTTGCCCAATCATTTCTGGTTGGGCAGTGCACCCTGCCCGGGACCTCCTCGCCTTCTGGGTCTCATGGCGGCCTGCTAGCGTGGTCCATTGGGCCGCTGGCATATCGTCCCCTGCAATGGGGCTGGCTTGCCAATGGTCACAGCGCTCCAGTCCTCTGGACCAGCCAGTGATGACCCAGAAGATGTGGGACAGCCTACAGTAGTGGCTCGTTCCAGCTTATCTGCAGGAGGTATCCTGTTTGTCCGCTCGAGCCGACGGTCACTCTGACGACCGGCGCTTCTCTGGGTTGGGGTGCCACCTGGGGAGCTCAGGGCCACGGCCTCTGGTCCCATCAGGAGTCCCATGCCACATCAACCTGCTGGAGCTACGGCGGTGTGTCTAGCCCTCACCACCTTCGCTCCGTTTGTACGGGGTCAAGTGGTTCAGGTCCAGATGGACAACACCACGACCATGTACCACCAACCGACAGGTGGGAGCACCTTGCCTCTGGTGCAAGGAGGCTCTTCACTTGGTCTCTCGTGATCAGCCTGGAGGCGGATCTCCTAGCCATCCATGTGGCAGGAGCCTCCAACCATCTGGCCGATGCCCTCAGCCAGATAGGCGCTGCATCTCACAAGTAGTCTCTCCTTCCGGAGGTAGTACAAGATCTGTTCTCCCATTGGGGCACCCCTCAGGTGGACCTCTTCGCATCCAGGGAGAATGCAAAGCTGAGGCTGATTCATGCCCGCCTGCCTCAGCAGGGCTCGCTGCAGGGGATGCCTTCTCGTGGCCGTGGACCCACGGGCCTCTTCTCGCCTTCTCTCCATTTCCCTTGATCCACGAGGTGCTTCTCAAGGTGAAGAGGACAAGGTGCAGGTGATTCTGGTAGCCCCAGACTGGTCCAGCCAGTTCTGGTATCCAGATCTTCTCAGCCTCCGCTCCAGGCTCCGGTGGCTTCCAGCCTGCCGGACCTGATTTCAGTCAACAAGGGAAGATTCTCCATCCGGACCTTCAATCCCTGCACCTAGCGGCCTGGTTCCTGAGGTGCTAGAGTTCCAGGCCTTGGGTCTTTCCGACGAGGTCCTCAACGTCGTTGAGGCATCCCGTAGAGTCGACCAGAACATGCTATGCCTTCAAATGGAAGATAGTCTCCATTTGGTGTCAGGACAAGGGTTGGACCCTTCCTCCTGTTCCTTGGCTAGCATCCTGGACTACCTGTGGTCCCTTTCTCAGCTGGGGCTTGGCGGTACTAGGGTGCACCTGGCAGCCATCTCTGCTTACCAGGCGCGGGCGGCAAAAGCAGTCGGTGGCGCAGGAGAAGGTGGTCGGGTGTTTTCAAGGCCTTGATCACATATCCCCTCCGGTGCGAGAACCTCCACCTCCGTGGGATCTACTGCTGGTATTGGCTAAGCTCATGGGCAAGCCATTCGAACCGATGCACAGGTGCGATATCTCCCACCTGTCATGGAAGACCACCTTCTTGGTGGCTATTACGTCAGCCAGAAGGATGGGAGAGCTCCAGGTGCTTTCCATCGAATCTCCTTATCTGGTCTTCCACAGGGACAAGGTTGTCCTGTGGCCCCACTTGAAATTCCTTCCAAAGGTGATGTCGGAGTTTCACCTTAACCAGGTGTTGACTCTGCCGGTGTTCTACCCCAGTACACACCTTCACACCTCGGAGGCTGAATATAGGCTCCATACTCTGGACCCTAGAAGAGCACTCGCTTATTATAAGGACAGATGGCTGAAGTTCGGGGAGAGGTTTGCCAGCTGTTTGTCACCTACGCTGAAGTCGCACCTGGCAGACCTGCAGCCAAGCGGACGATAAGCAGGTGGGTCACCTCCTGCATAGATCTCTGCTATAGGTTGGCGGGTATGGAGCCTCCCAAAGGGATAGAGCTCATTCTCCCGTCATACCGCTGTCCAGTGGCTGCTTCTGAGGGACGTCCCTATCCAGGAAATCTGCAGGGCTGCTATCTGGAAGTCAGCACACACCTTATTTCCTTTACCACATTGACCTTGAGTCACGCCGGGATGCTGGTTTTGGGACTGTTCTCCAGTCCTTATTCCCTAAGTAGGGGTGCACCTGCCTCCTCCTCCCAGAGAATTGCTAGAGTGTGCCAGACAGTGTGGATTGAACAACATAGTCACATCCCTAGAAATACAGGTTACTCACCTGTAACAGGAGTTCTAGGAGTGGTAGTGATGTTCATCCACACCCACCCGACCTCCCCGGCTTCGACCACGCAGCCTGGCTTCAGCAGGCTAGATCTGGAGTCATGGGGGCGGGCCGAGGGTTTACCACCGGGTGGGTGGGAGGAGCCAGCTTGAAGACCTTCTGGCAAGATTTAAAGCGCAAGGAACCTGCCAGACAGTGTGGATGAACAACATATACCACTCCTAGAACTCCTGATACAGGTGAGTAACCTGTATTTTCGTGCTTCACACAGTTCCTGTTTCTTCTCAAAATAGTACTAGTTCATCATGTATGTCTTCCCAGCCATTGTCCCTTTCAGAGCGGCAGAAATCGGTGTGTGTGTGTGTGTGTGTGTGTGTAGCAGATCCCAGCAAAAGATGGCCATTTGGCCTGCCTGCTCTCCCTGGGTAGGCTCTCACCACAGGTGGGACGACTGCCCACACTGCTAAGGCTTCAACAGGACTACCCGAATCCACCACCTGAACACCTTGAAAGCGTACCTCCTTGAAGTGTCCACCATGCAGAAGACCCAGTCAGGGCACAGCTAGTCTTCCTCCTCGGCTATGGACTCCTCTCCCAGAGAGAAGAAATCGAGTGGGAAGCACCATCATCCAGACAAGGACAGGTCCAGGTCAGAATCCCATCCTAGGTCACCACACAAGACTTTCAAGTCTTCGACCTTCGATGCAAGTTCAGATTAAGACCCCCCGGTCTCACTGGCTCTCCCGGGGTCACAGTTGAGGAAGCCCCCACCTCTTCTTAGGTGCATGGCGGGGAGTCTTCCAGGCTCGGGCTTTCTCAAGCCCTGTGTCCTTGGCTATCTGACCCCACAAGCATGCGCTAGGGTCTTAGTCAGCAGGACAGGAGCACTCTGAGTTGGGCGGCAGGTCAGAACCTGCCATTTGCAAGGCCGTAATCCCTGGGTCATCAGACAGGGTGACGGAGTCAGACAACACCAGGAGACGCTAGGAAAATGAGCGCTAGAGTAAGCATCACTCTCCTTCCAGACTGTTGTTGGCCGAGGCTTCAGCTCGAGGTCAGGCCTCAACGTCCTCTGACTCCACCACAGAGCCAGACGAGACACCGCCCTCCAAGCCACTGTCTGCTCCACAGGGCCTGAAGGGGAATCTGTCTACAGACCAGATTTCAGGGGACCTGACGCTTGCCGCCGGGGATACCCGAGACCAGGTGCCACCCCCTCCACCTTCCCCTCCTCCTCCTCTGGAGCCCAATGACCAGACGTCAGAGCACACAACGCCAGAGGACACTATCCCACCAGGGCTGACGCCCGACAAGAAGGTACTGTCTGACCCGACACCAGAGGAGACCCGTACCAAGGATGATGCCAGGGGCCCTAACGCCCCTACCCCTGCACCAGCACCCTAGCTAAGCCCTCTTTTGTCCCTTTGGCTGAGGTTGGGGCCTGTTTAATAGCTAGTGGAATACCATATAAGGATCTTTTGCCTAGGCCACCTAGACAGCCTTCCCCCCACCCCCGACACCAGACCATCCGACATCAGGAAATGGCCGACATAGGTCACCAGTGCGACGGCAGCATGGTTGCCACCCGTCATCCAGATCCTCTTCCAAGGGATGCCAGTATTCGTCCTTAAAAGGATCCTCTGGAAACTGAGGCTGCTGCTCCTAAGACTCCTCAGAGGATGACCTGTCCCTTCTGTCATCAGATCACGAGAAGGATTCTCCGAGGTCCCCTCTGGACGACCCCTCCTTCCTGGATATAATGAGACGCATCCAGTTCTTAAACCAGTGGGAAGTGGAAGAGTTGGACCCCGAGAGGCGCTGTTTGGCAAAGTTCTTTGGGGCCACTGACCTAAAACCCTTGGTTGTCCCTCCCTTAGTAGAACCCTTCCAGGGTGTTACAAAGGTAGTCTGAAGGACCCCTCCACAACCTCGGTAGTCCCTAAAAGGCTGACTGATTGTATAGGACACCAAGGGAGAACCACATCTGACCGAGCAGCCTAAAGAAGATTCTTTGATTCTCACGCTGCCCATAGGAGAACCCAGCAATCAAAGCATATGAGATCTCAGCCACCCGATAAGGAATCCAAGAAGTTGGACCACTTAGGACGCAAAGTGTATTCCTTGGCCACCTGTACGGTCAGGTCACTTACATTTTTGACACACACATGGTGATGTACCAAAAATCAACAAGACCGAACTGTTAGTTGTCCTTCAATCTGGTGTTGATGTCAGTAAGCACGTCCTTAAATGCTCATACGACTCGGCATATACTGCCACCAGGGCTGCAGCCACCAGAATTTGCCTAAGGCTGCACTCCTGGCTGAGGGTCTCAGGATTCCGCCAGGTTCTGCAGGACACCATCCTTGATGCCCCTTTACAGGGTCCAGTCCTTTTTGGTCAGGAGGCCGAAAAGCTGATAACTGGTTTACAGGACTCGAGGAAGGTGGTTTCTGAGGTCCATAAATGTACAAATCCAAACCAGCTGTCCAGGCTTCTCCTTTCGTAGGCGAGCAGGGACAGCAAGGAAGGAGACAACAGCACAGAAGGGGTTATAAAAGTAAAGGTACCCTCCCACCCCGGCTTCAGGAGCACAGGGACCTAAGAGTGCTAAGAACGCCAGAGCTCTCTTGCCCACTCCAGCAACCTCGGCATGACTTCCTGACTGTCCCCCCTCCCCCAAGGTAGTTGTAAGGGGAGACAGTAGGCGGAAGATTCTCCCTTACCTCAACGGCTGGTCCAGTATCACCACGGATCAGTGGGTACTCCAGATCGTAGAGCAGGGTTATGCTCTGGAATTGAATCAGATCCCTCCAGACAACCCACCTATTCCCTCCCATTACTACCCATCCCATGCAGACCTTATCAGAGCAGAAATTCAAGCCCTTCTGAGCAAGAAAGTGATCCAAGCAGTGCCACTGTCTCAAAGAGGGAAGGGATATTACTTTCACATCTTCCTCGTCCTGAAGAAGACAGGGGACCTTCATCCCATCCTGGACCTCAGTCAACTGAACACTTTCATCGAATACAAAAGGTTCAGGAAGGTGATACTGCCAGGATTGCTGCCCATGCTTCGCCAAGTGGACTGGCTCTGCTCCCTGGACATGCAGGACGCCTACATGCATATAAAAATACTGCCATCCACAGAAAATATCTCCACTTTACCTTCCAGGGAGAGCACTACCAGTTAAGAGTGCTACCATTCAGCCTTTCTTCGGTACCCAGGGTATTCACCAAGTGCCTGGCAGTGGTGGCAGCAGCTCTCAGTAGGCAGGGGCATTATGTCTACCCCTACCTCGACAACTGGCTGCTAAAAGCTCCCACAAAAGATCAGCTATGTCACTCTCTGGAAGACACTTTTCACCTGTTCCAAGGTCTGGGGGTTACCTTGAACCTTCCCAAGTCGTCCCACTGTCCCACCCAGAGGTTACAGTACATAGAGGCAGTCTTGAGACTGTCCAAGGGAGAGCCTTCCTTCCCTCAGACAGGGCAGATCAACTCAGGGCTGGCTCGGAGAGTTGTTTCCACAACTCAGGTTCCAGCCAGAATGGTACTGCAGCTGCTAGGCCACTGGCAGCCGCCATTGTAACAGTTCTCTTGCTCGTCTGCACATGAGGGTTCTCCAGTGGAACCTCAAGGTTCAATTGGACCACCGATTGCACAATCTCAAACAGCCAGTCCAGGTCTCCAAAGCAGTATGTCAGACTCTGGAATGGTGGTGCACCCTTCCCAGTTAGAATCTGGGGCTCCTTCCAAAGTCCCAGTCCTCAGCAGATCCTGACAACAGATGCCTCAGGACTAGGGGTGGGTGTGCATTTCGAGACCATCGGACAAGAGGGACTTGGACCTCTCTGGAACACAGTCTCCACATAAACATGTTGGAGATGGGAGCCATTCTGTACGCCTACAGACGCTCCATATGGTTCTCTTACCAGGGCCCCTACTGATCCAGTCTGACAACATGCCAGTAGTCTTCTACATCAATGCATGGGCAGCACACGCCTACCCCTTTGCAGAGAAGCCATGAGAGTCTGGTACCGGGCAGTGGAGCACAACCAGGAACTCGCAGTGATTCACATTCCAGTAGTTCAGAACACCTTAGCCAACAGCCTCAGCTGTTCTCGAAAGGTGGGGTCTTCCAGAACTGGACCTTTCTGCATCCCCACTCAAGCCAAACTGCCCAATTTCTGCTCGCTCGATCCAGGGCCTGGTGTTTTTTGGCGAGACGCGTTGTCCCTCTCTTGGGCAGGGAGGTTTCTGTATGTCTTCCCTCCCTTCCCACTACTTCAAAGAGTGCTACTCAAGCTACAAACAGAACGAACTAATGATTCTCAAAGCGCCATCATGGCCTCATACAGATTTGGTTCTCACCCCAGGAATACTCCAATATTCCTAACTCTTCTGCAGTGTGCCTTTAAGTCAGATCTGCCTGAGGTAGAACGTTATGCTAATGATGGAATCATTGGCATGAGCCACTTTCAAATGCTGCCACCTATCAACTGCCTTCATTCTAACCTCAGATTTCTCTCTCCGCCTGTCAAGTATACCTCTCAACCATTTGTCACCAAATGAGGGACATGGATACTCAAAATGAGGGACAGTGAGGGACCCAGACCATCAGTATGAGGGACACATCCTCAAACATGGAGATAGAAACTCAGAACACTGTGGAAACCATAGTGTTTACTTGTACAACGCTTATTTTTGATTTAGTATTTTAGAATATTATAAATTTTTCTTTAAAGTCTGAAGTTGCATCACATTCTTCTTGTGGGTAGCACCTTTTCCATGAGGGACAGATAAGGGACAGAGCGATTTTAGGGTAAATGAGGTATGTCCTCGTAATGTGGGACACTTGAGAGGTATGCTGTCAAGACCAGACGCCGAGATTTACTTCTCACATTTTGCTAAGAAAAGCTTTCAAATAAACATACATTTAAGTATTTTTATTTAATTTTCATTAACTGCCTCTTATCTTTGGTTAATTTTAAACCATTAGTTTAGTTAATTTTGGTGGTTCTAGGGACATGGATATGTTGTTCATCCACACTGTCTGGCAGGTTCCTTGCCGCTTTAAATCTTGCGGAAGGTCTTCAAGCCTTCCTCCCACCCACCGGTAGTAAAACTCGGCTCCGCCCATGACGCCTAGATCTTCCTTACCGCTTGGAAGCTCAGGTTCCTCCTTAACGCTCTGCGTATAAGACTGGTTCTAATTCTTGAATTTTGGAATTAAAAAGTTTTGCTAAAAGACTTGGTCTTCTCTCGTGACTCGATGGACCATCGACTCCCGGTTTCCGGAGATGCCCGCGGGCAGAAGATGTCTCGACGGATCGCACTTCACGCATGCTCACTGCTTGGGCCTTGAGCACCACCCGCAGGCCCGCGACCTGTGCTCTCCTTTTCGGCCCACGTCCTCGAAGACCGCTGCCCGTTTACAACTGGGGCATCCCGAGCGATTTCTCTGGTAAAGTCAAAAGAGGCCCGTGGCAGTGTCCGCGCGGGTTTGGTGGATCAGCTGAGCAGATGATCGCCTCGAAGAGGAGGCGGCGCTGGTCGCTTTCACCGGCCGCAGCATTTGTCCTCGCTCTCTCGGTGCCTCTATTCAGCTTTAAGGAGCTTTTGTCTGACCCTCTCGACTAAAGGTGAGGGTCCAATCTCTTCTGGACCGCTTCTCGGTCCAAAAGAGAGACAAGGTAAGTCCCACTGCCGACACTCTTGGGAGCAGGAAAGATCCCTCTCCCGAGTTGTCGACTGTCGACTTCGGTCGACTCTCGGCTCCGGCCACTGGTCTCACGGTGTCCCGCCAGGCCAGTTGACCGAGACCTCGGCCGACGCGAGTCGAGATTTTTCTCGACCCGTTGGACGGGTTGTCGGCTGGAGAAGCCGAGAATCCCCTCTCCCCGGTTCCCCCGGTGGGAGTTGAGGACCCCGTCAGCTCGTCTGTGCCTCCGGTTCCGGAGCCTTCGGTTGAATCTTCTGAACCGAGGGGAGTGCCGGTTCCCCGCGACACCTCCCCGCACCGTCCTCGGCAAAGCCGAGGTTCTCGGTCCCGGACTTCTTCGCGGTCCAGTCGATCCCGCCGTCATAGGTGGTCTCAGTCTCGGCGCCGCCGCTCGTTCTCTTCCTCCTCCTCGGACGAGGGGAGGCTTCGGCGCAAGTTGCGTCGAAGATATGAGGAACTCATGTGGCAACAGCTCCTTCTGACCGGGAATAAGCCGACGCCATCGTCTTCCCCGGCCATTAAGTGGCTGTCACCGGAGCGGCCGAAACAACCCCTTTTTTATCCGAGGAGCCTGTTCCCAGGCCGGTTGTTCGGCCAAAACCAGCTTGCCCCACCGATCCCGTGGAACCTCCGCCCACAGCCATTAGTTGGAGCTTCACCAAAATTCCTCGGTCGGGTTCAGGGACTGCCCCAGGCTGTCTGTCACCCTCACTCCCGACGACTGCAAGTGGAGGGTGGCTCAGGCCCGAGGCAGCTCTTTGAGGACTCTTCCGAGTCCGAAGACGATTCCTCCCTTTTCTCCAAGCGAATGGACTTGGAGTCCTCAGGAGGACAGTCGGTGGACGATAGCCCTTCGTCCTTCCTGGGATTGCTTCGGCTCATCTTGGAGTCCACCGGGATGAAGCTCGAACCCTGTTTCTAAGCGGGCCAGGTATCCCCTCACGGAGATTCTGGACCGAGGGGATTCCCCTACGGAGGCCTTTCCGGTGGCCGAGGCCATAGGGGCCCGGCTTTGGAGCTCTGGCAGCGCCTGCTTCCTGTCCTGCGCCTCGGCCAGGATGGCAATAGGAAGTATGCGGTCCCCACCCGGCTCCCTGGGTCCGGTTTTCAGAACACCCCTGGGCCGAGGGGTTAGTTAATGACAGCTGTCAGCGGCCGGGAACACTAGGGATGTGGACAAACCTCCCGACAAGGAGTCCAAGAAATTGGACTATGCTGGCAAAGTCTATCTAGGCCCTCCTCGGCCTTCGCAGACCAGTTCAGGCATCCTCATGGCACATTTCCCCATGCCCTGTTGGGCTCCTGGATGAGGTCATTCCTCATCTTCCCAGAATCTGCAGACCGCGGTCAGGCAGGTGCGGGACCAGGGCAGTGGCCAAACAGCAGCTCCAGACTGCTTTTAGACATTGGGGACTCATGTGCCAGGTCTGTAGTGTCGCAGTGGCTATGTGTTGTCGGGTTGGCTGGAGGATATCCGCTTTACTTCAGATACCCAGCACAAGTTGGCGGATGTTCACTTTTGGGACTGACCCTTCGGCCCTGGGGTGGAAGGTCACCTGCAGAGGATCGAGAAGTCCAGTGCTACCTGGACTCAGTCTCTTCCGCTTGAGAAGGACAAAGGCCGCAAACCACAGCCTAAGCTCCTTTCGTCCTTCTCGCCACATGGTCCGCCCAGCAATGTCAGGGCCAGCAGGCTCGGACTTGGCATCCCAAACTCAAGCCCGGCTTCTCCAACAGGAAGCAGGAGGTAAGGCCCAGGAGGTCCCTCGGCCGGTCCCTCCTCCAGCCTGCCCAGTGACGGGCTGAGGGGTGTCGCCCCAACCCCGCCACATCACTCCCAGGTTCCCCCATGGGGACGCTCCCCGCACTTCCTTTCCCTGGTCCGTTATTACCACAGACAGGTGGGTGCTGGAGGTGGTGGGAAAAGGCCTGCCTTAGAATTCGAGCAGGCCCCGCTCTTCAGAGCCGTCAGACTCGGGGCCTCGGGTCCGCTGGTTCACTGTCGGCTCGTCGGGCCGACATCGCTCTCCTCCTCCAAAGGAGGTGATCAGGAGGGGCGGACCCTCCCTCAGACCCGGGTTTGTGTCCAGGTACTTCCTGGTTCCGAAACGGACGTGGGGCTGGCGCCCCATTCTCGACCTACACGACCTGAACAAGTTCCTAAGGTCTCGAACCTTCAGGATGGTCACTCTGGCTCAGATAATACCATCCCTGGAACACGGCGTGTGGTTCTGCTTTCTGGACCTGCAGGACGCGTTCTTTCACGTCCCTATCCGTCCGTCACATCGGAGATTCCTTCGCTTTCGAGCGGAGGGATCCCTTTTCGAGTCCCGAGCCATGCCCTTCGGCCTGTCTCCAGCTCCCAGGGTCTTCACCAAATGCATAGCAGTGGTGACAGCTTTCCTGCGGCGCCGAGGGTTCCGGGTGTACCCTTACCTGGACGATTGGCTGATAGCAGCCCCCTCCAGACAGGAGGTGTAGCGGTCCAGAGATCTGGCCCTCCAGGTTTGCTCTCAAATCGGCCTTCTCATCAACGAGGCCAAGTCGGAACTCGAGTCGAAGCAGGTGATTCTGTTTATTGGGGCAGAGCTCGACTCTCTTCGAGCCAGAGCACGGCTCCCGGCGGACAGGGCTGAGGTTCTACCTCCTTGCCCAATCATTTCTGGTTGGGCACCCACCTGCCCGGACTTCCTGCGCCTCCTGGTCTCATGGCGGCCTGTACCAGCGTGGTCCGCTGGGCACGCTAGGCACATGCACCCCTTCAGTGGGGACTGGCCAGCCAGTGGTCACAACGCCATGCATCCATTGGACCAGCTAGGTGATGGTGGCCCAGGAGATGTGGAACGCCTCCGTGGTGGACCGCTCTATCTCATCTGCAGGAGGGCATCCTGTTGTCCGCCCCGAGCCGACGGTCTCTCTGTGACCGATGCCTCTGATGGGTTGGGGTGCCCATCTGGGGAACATCGGCGACGGCCTCTGGTCCCCGCGGGAGTCCCGATGCCATCAACCTGCTGGAGTCTGCAGGTCTGCCTAGCTCTCACCGCCTTTTGCTCCTTTTCTCCGGGGTCAAGTGGTCCGAGTCCAGACGGACAATACCACGACCATGTACTACCTAAACCGCCAGGGCGGCACGCTGCTCCATGCTTCTATGCAAGGAAGCTCTCTGCATTTGGTCACTCATGCGGGCTGGAGGCGGATCTCCTAGCCATTCATGTGGCAGGAGCCTCCAACACCCTGGCCGATGCCCTGAGCCGGATAGGGGCTGCATCTCACGAGTGGTCTCTCCGCCGGAGGTAGTACAAGATCTGTTCTCCCATTGGGGCACACCTCAGGTGGACCTGTTTGCCTCCAGGGAGAACGCGAAGCTGAGGCTGTTTCATGCCCGCCTCAGCAGGGCTCGCTGCAGGGGGATGCCTTCTCGAGGCTGTGGACCCCGGGCCTCTTCTACGCCTTTCCCCCATTTCCTTTGATTCACAAGGTGCTTCTCAAAGCAAGGAGGGACAAGGCGCAGGTGATTCTGATAGCCCCAGACTGGCCCCGCCAGTTCTGGTACCCAGATCTCCTCAGCCTCAGCTCCAGGCTCCCGAGGCAGCTTCCAGCTCGCCCGGACCTGCTCTCAGTCAATCAGGAAGGTGTTCCATCCGACCTTCAATCCTCTGCACCTGACCGCCTGGTTCCTGAGCTGCGGCTAGAGTTCCAGGCCTTGGGTCTTTCCCGACGGGGTCCTCAATGTTGTTGAGGCGTCCCGTAGGAGTCGATCAGGAATGCTATGCCTTCAAATGGAAGAGATTTTCCATTTGGTGTCAGGGCAAGGGCTTGGACCCTTCCTCCTGTCCTTGGCAAGCATCTTGGACTATTTATGGTCCCTTTCTAGTCAAGGGCTTAGGTCGCATTTACCCTAGTGGCACTCCAGCCATCTCTGCTTACCGGCGCTGGGCCGGGAGCAGTCGGGTGGCGAGGAGAAGGTGGTCTGGTGCTTTTTCAAAGGCTTGATCTCATTTCCTCCGGTGCGTAGAACCTCCACCTCCGTGGAATTTACTGCTGGTACTGGCAAAGCTCATGGGCAGCTATTCGAACCAATGCACAGGTGTGAACTCTTCACCTGTCGTGGAAGACCATTTCTTGGTGGCTATCACGCCAGCCAGAAGGATGGGAGAACCCAGGTGCTCTGCATCGAGTCTCCTTACCTGGTCTTCCACAGGGACAGCAGTTGTCCTGCGCCTCACCCGAAATTCCTTCTGAAGGTGGTGTCGGAGTTTCACCTCAACCAGGTGTTGACTCTGCCGGTGTTCTCTACCCCAGTCACACCGGAGGCCAAATACAGGCTCCATACTTTGACCCTAGAAGGGCGCTATTATAAGGAGCGCATGACTGAAATTCGGGAGAGGTTCGCTAGCTGTTTGTCACCCACGCTGAAGCTGCACCTGGCAGACCTGCAGCCAGCTGACTACAAGCAGGTGGGTCACTCCTGCATAGATCTCTGTTAGGTTGGCGGGCATGGAGCCTCCCAGAGGATAAGAGCTCATTCTCACCCGCCTATACTGCTGCATCGGTGGCTCTTGCCCAGGACGCCCCTATCCAGGAAAATCTGCAGGGCTGCTACCTGAAGTCAGCACACACCTTCATTACCTATTACCACATCGACCTTGAGTCACCGATGCTGGTTTTGGGGCCTGGTTCTCCAGTCTTTATTCCTCAAGTAGGGGTGTGCTTTTGCCTCCTCCCGGAGAACTGCTAGAGTCTGCCAGACAGTGTGGATGAACAACATATCCATGTCCCTAGAAATAGGTTATCACCTGTAACAGGAGTTCTAGGAATGGTATATGTTGTTCATCCACACGACCCACCCGACCTCCCCGGCTTCGACGCACAACCTGAGCTTCCAGCGGGCCAGATCTGGCGCCATGGGGCGGAGCCGAGAGTTTTACCACCCGGGTGGGTGGGAGGAGCCAGCTTGAAGACCTTCCAGCAAGATTTAAAGCGGCAAGGAACCTGCCAGACAGTGTGGATGAACAACATATACCATTCCTAGAATTCCTGTTACAGGTGAGTAACCTGTATTTTTTCTCCATTTCTCACAGTTCGGCATAATCGTTGAGAAACCAAGGTTTCTTCTTAGTTTTAGCAGGGTTTTCCCATTTTATTTAGTTATTTTAAGTTTATAAAATATATGTTTGTGTAACCGATAACCTCTGTTACTGAACCGCTAATCTCGGTTCGATTTCCTCAGTTCCCAGTTCCGCTCGGTTTCTCTGATCGGTTACTGAACCGACTGCAACCGATCAAATTATTTTATTTTAACTTTTAAAATACTTGTATTGTTCCTTCATATTGCAGTTGTGGTTTTTCAACAAATATGTCAGAAAACCTAAGAAAAGGACTGGAGAATCGCTTCAAGAATTGTACTGAATGTGGTGAGAGGTCTTTGCCAAGGCAGACAAACATTCTGTTTATGTATTCTGCCTTGGCTTTGATCATTTGAAGACTACTTGTGATATATGTAAAACCTTCCCAGAGAAGACACTTGAAAATGTCTGGAAAGGTTGAACAAGAGATCAAAGGGTCCCTCTGGCTCTGACCAGCCGATACCTCGGTGTCTGTGGGTGAAACCACAGCTCCTGTTACTTCTACCCCTGATACGTGTAAAAGAGGCTGCTGGAACCAGCTAGGTCTCCGGTTCCAGCTAAAAACAAAAGACTAAGTACACTGAACCCTCTACTGATAAGGGACTTATGTGGTGCCTGCAGCTGTGCCTCTCATTTAGAGATAGCACAGGCTATCAAGATTATGCAGACTTTACAGGTCTACTGCCTGCGTGTTCCACAGTCCCCAGTTCAGACCACTGTACCTTCAACCCACCTGTCTTTCCAGAAGAGTGTGGTGAGGAAAGGTGAGCCTCTAGAGCCTGAGGTCTCCCTATGCAGGAGTTTGGCCTCCTCCCAGGACTACAGAAGGTTATTCTTCCTCACTTTTCCTTTGTTAGGAAAATTGTAGATGCCTTTAGATATTTCTACTACTGAGGTGGTAGAAGATGAGGAGGAGAAGGCTGAGTATCTTGAAATGATGGGTCTAACTCCACCAAGAAGCTGTTGCTTCCCAGTAAGAAGTTTTTTTAAAAGGATGTTCTTAAACTCCACCAGACTCCTGGGTCTGTCCCTCCTTTAGATAAAGGTTGATAAAAAATATCAGCTTGACAGGGCAGGGGCTGAATTTTATTTTCACACCCTGACCACCAGGGGGTGGTGCAAACTGCTGCATGCGATAAGGCAAAGTCCTCTGGCTTCCCACCCTCCAGAGAAGGACTCTCGAAAATTGACAGCATGGCTAAGAAAGACTATTTGTCGGCCTCTCTGGCCATCAGGCAGGCAAATTATCGTTTTATGCAGCCCAGTACCAGAAGACTCTTTGGCAGTCTGTTCTGGCTATGGCTGAAAAACTCAGTCCTCTCTTTCTGCAGACCTAGCTGAAACTGCTAGGTTTGGCATGGAGGTTGCCAACATCAGAGTTCAGATGGCAGCAGATATTAATGAGACTGGTTGCAAGGTGGATGGCAAATACTATCGCCCAGAGAAGGTTTGCCTGGTTGAGAGCCACAAACCTTACACAGGATACCCAGAATAAAACTCTGTATTTTCCTATAGAAGGCATTTCTTTGGCAGCTATACTGAGGCCTGTATGAAGAAGGTGATGAATATAAGGCTACCTTCCGCAGTAATTCTGCAAAAAAAAAAAAGCAGCCTTCCCCTCATAGTGGACCCTATAATAGGGAGGTAGGGGCAGACAGTTTCACTCCAGGCCTTTTACCAGGCTGTAGTAGTTCACAGGCACCTTAATACCCCCAGCAAGGGTATTTTATTGGTAGGAGTGGTGCTGGCGTGGTTCCCAGTCTCAGCTCCATTCCAAACATGATTCCTGACTCTACTTTCTCAGGCTGCCACCCTTTCCAGTAGGAGGCAGACTGACCCATTATTTCCAGATTTGGAAAACCATCACCACAGACAAGAGGGTTCTGGAGATAGTCAGGGACTGTCCCTAAACTTCAAGTACTTCCCTCTCTGAAAACAAGGGTTTTCAAACCAGCTTTCTTCTGGAGAAAAACTGTTAGAAAAGAGGTCAAACATCTGCTATTACTAAAAGCAGTGGAACTAGTGCCTCCCCAGCAAAGGGGAACAGGACTAAGTTCAAGATATTTCCTTATACCAAAGAAAAATGGAGAGCTGCGGCCTATCTTGGACCTAAGGTTCCTAACAAAACCAAAATTCAAAATAGTAACACTGTCTCTGATCCTGCCAGCACTTCAAAAAGGAGATTGGCTGGCATCAGTGGACCTAAAAGATGCTTATTTCTACATCCCCATAAGGGAGTCTCACAGAAAGTATCTCAGATTCAGGCTCCCTTCAGGTCACTACCAGTTCTCAGCCCTACCATTTGGTCTCACCTCAGCTACAAGGGTGTTCACCAAGTGTATAGCTGTGGTGGTGGCACACTTGCAAAGGCAAGATGTCTCAGTTTTTCCTTATCTGGACAACTGGCTAGTGGTGGGAAAGGCTCCACAGCAGTTAACAGAGCACTTACAGCTCACCCAGTAACTCCTTTTAGTCTTGGGGGTTTCTTTTAAATATAGACAGATCAGTTCTTTTCCCTTCACAAATTCTGCAGTTTATAGGAGCAGAATTAAATACCAAGGAGAGCAGAGCCTTCTTACCCATGAACAGGGTAAAAAGTATTTTGCAGTTCGCAGGTTCCTTCAAACTAAATGTTCCAAGACCTGCAAGGCAATTTCTTCAGCTCCTGGGGCACATGGCAGCTGCCACAGGCACAGTCCTGGACTCCAGGTTTCAGATGAGGGATATCCAGTTTCACTTAAGAGCTCATTGGTGCCAAGGAAAGGATTCCATCTCAAAACTCATCCCTGTAACAAAAACATTCATTCAGGCCCTGCGATGGTGGAAGGAGGAAGCCAACCTCAGAGAAGGGGTCTCTTTCCAAAAGGAGCTTCCTTTGTAATTCTCACAACAGATGCATCCCTATTAGGATGGGGAGCTCATCTGGCAGAACACACTCACCCAGGGCACTTGGTCAAGTGCAGAGACTCTTATACATATCAATCTGTTAGAACTCAGGGCAGTGTTTCTGGCAATGCAAGCTTCACACCATTGATATAGGAAAGGTAAGTCAGAACAGACAACACTACCACTATGTGCTACATAAACAAGGGCTAACAAGGTCAAGTCTTCTGCACAGAAGCAGTGCAGATCTGGACCTTGGCCTACTCCCTGGGATCCTTGTTATAGGCCATTCATCTGCCAGGCAAGGACAATGTTTGACAGATGCCCTAAGCCAAATCAGTCAGGCCCATTATGAATGGTCACTGAACAAGCAGGAGGTACAAACCTTATTCAGGAGGTGCGGCACCACAGAGACAGATCTCCTTGCCTCACATCAGAGTCACCACCTGTCACAGTACTGTTGCAGGCTTCCAGCAGTGGGCTCAGTCCCCTGAATGCTCTCATTCTGGACTAGTCAGGAAGATTCCTATATGCTTTCCTCCATTTCCTGTGTGTACAGGATACTGTTGAGGCTCAGGCTTCAGTCACGCACAGTGATTCTGATAGCCCCAGACTGGGCCAGACAGCCATGGTATCCCCTATTGCTGTCCATGTCAGTGGACAAACCAGTACACCTTCCCAGGAGGCACAATCTTGTGACCTCCAATCAAGGGAGGCTCCTATATCCGAACCTCAAGTCTCTCAGGTTTAAAGCTTGACTCTTGAGGACTTAGAATACGCCAATTTGTACCTCTCTGAAGGGGTCATGGATGTGTTAAGGGGGTATAAGAAACCCTCTATTAAGAAAACCTATGCTGCAAAGTGGAAAAGGTTTTCTATTTGGTGTTCCAGCAGAAATATAGTGCCAGCACAGGCAGGAGTGCCACTAGTATTGGACTATTTGGTTTATCTGCATTCCCTGGTTTGCAGCCTTCTACAGTAAAGATTAATTTGGCTTCAGTCTCTGCCTATACCTCAGCAGGTAAGGCTGTTTCTCTGGCATTGGATCCCATTTTTAAAAGGTTCTTCAAAGACCTATCCCATATGTACCCACCGGTCAGGGAATCGGCTCCAGCCTGGGATCTTAACATTTGTATTGCTCAACTTATGGGTCATCCCTTTGAGCCCTTGTTTTTAGCACCTCTGAAGTATGTCACATGGAAAACAGTGTATTTAGTTGCCATCACTTCAGCTGGATAGATCAGTGAACTTCAGGCTTTATACACCGAGAAAGACTACATATCTTTTCACAGAGATAAATGGTCCTCCAGACTAATAGGAAATTGCTTCCCAAGGTGGTCTCAGACTTTCATTTGAACCAGTCTGTCACTCTGCCAGTGTTTTTCACTGAGCATTCTTCTTCTGGTGAGCATAGGCTGCATACCTAGATGTCGAGAGAGCTTTGAGCTACTACATGACAACCACTAAGCCCCACAGGCATGACAGGACACAGCTCTTCCTCACTTATGGGATGTGGGAAAGGAAAATCCAGCATCTAAAGGTCCATTTCTCATTGGATTGTTCAGTGTATCCAGTTTTGTTATTCAAAGTTGGGCAAAGAGGCCCCCAGCAGGACTCGGAGCCCATTCCACAAGAGGTACAGCTTCCACATTGGCAGCTGCCAGGTACATTCCTTGGTGGATATCTGTAAAGCAGCTACCTGGAACACAGTGCATACATTTGTCAAACATTACAGCTTGGATATGCAGGCTAGATCTGATGCCAGGTTTGGTATAGCTGTCCTGCAGAGCCTGTCTCCAAAATAGGCTCTTTCTGCCTCCAAAGGTACTGCTTCTTAGTCTGCAGAAGAGTTAGGAATATTGTAGTATTCCTAGGGTGAGAAGAAAAAGTTACTTACCATAGTAACCTTGTTTCTCCCAGGGGGTACTCCAATATTCATAACTCTCCCACCCTGCCTCCCCTATTAGAACCAGTGGCCTCTGCATTCCATACTGTACCCTGGAGTATGTATGCAACATTCTACTTTATATTGGAACTTTGTTTAATGGTTTCGTCTCCTCTTCAGGTGATTCTGACATAGGGGATTTTGTGTTTTATTCAATATATTTATAATTTGTTCCTCCAGTTAGAGATTGGGTATGGGAATTTGAATTTAATTTTTATGTCTGTTAAAATATTGGGCCTGTCTTTCCAGGTATCCACAAATTCTGAGGGTTAGAATGTAGGCAGTTGATAGGTGGCAGCATTTGAAAAGTGTCTCATGCCAAGTATTCCATCATTAGCATAACTTTCTATCTCTGGGCAGATCTGACTTAAAGGCACACTGCAGAAGAGTTATGAATATTGCAGTATCTCCTGGGAGAAACAAGGTTACTATGGTAAGTAACTTTTTTCTTCCCGCTGCTCCAATAGTTGACATCGGAACCTCCAGTTCCCTTGCCGCTGTCTCCTCGCTTCTCTCCCAGGAACAGGGAACTCTAGTACACCGAATCTTCAGTCTCTGCACCTGCATTCATGGCTTCTACAGACCTAGTCAGGGACAGATATGGGGTGTCTCCAGGGTAGTGGAGGTCCTAGTGGCCATGAGGAAACCCTGACTAGGCCACATATGCCATGAAATGGAAACACTTTTGCCTGTGTGCATCATCCCATCTCCTAGATCCTTTCGCCTGCCCAGTGAATACGGTACTGGAGTACCTTCTTCCTGTCTGACAAGGGTCTCAGCTATTCATCCATAAAGGTACAACTTTCTGCAATGTCAGCTACCATGTACCTATCAAGGCAGGACCCTGGCGAATTGGACTTGTCCAAGACCATTTTGCACGGTATTATGCATATCAAACCTCCCAGGCGGAGCCCATTCCCTTGGGACCTTTATTTTGTTAGAAAACTTACGTGGCCTCCTTTGAGTCAGCCGCAGTTGTGAACTACACTTCCTATCTTGGAAAGCGTTGTTTTAGGTTACAGTTACTTCTGCTCAGAGGATTTCCAGCTTCAGGTTCTGATGTGTAAAGAGTCAGTATTGATTTTTCACAGGGATAGGGTATCCCTGTGTACCAATCCTAAGTTTCTACTGAAGGTAGTGTCTGGGTTCCTGCTTAACCAGGACATTCAACTTCCAGTTTACTACCCAGAGTACTCAAACAAAGGGAGGCCTGTTACATACTCTGGATGTCACAGAATTCTTCTTCTGCATAGATCGTATACAATCTTCTAGAATGACAGACCAGTTGTTTGTCTCCTTTGCCTAACGAATGTTAGGGACACCAGTGACTAAACAGACATTGGCAAAATGGTTGGTCAACTGTATATTTTTTTGGTACCAGAAATATGACAAACCTTTACCGGGACTGGTTAAAAGTCACTCCACTAGGGGTGTTGCCACTTCCTTTGCATCCCCAAGGAACGTCTCAGCAATGGATCTTTGTGCAGCTGCTGCTTGGAGTTCAGTCCACACCTTCATAAAACACTACAGTCTTGACATTGCTTCACAGAGGAGGGCAGGCTTTGGCTTTGCCGTCCTCCGAGGATTACTCTCTTAGGAGTACCAGTGGTTTGCCAAATTTCATAACCACCACCCTTCTGACCTGGATTCTGTCCTTGTATTGCTTGAGACTCAGACCTAATGGTGTTACTTGCTGCAAGAGCTCTATCTCGAAGTGAGATAATACAGTTACTTAAGAACTTACCGTAATAGTAGCTCTTCGAGAAGAGCTCTTGCAGCAGGTATGATTTCCCTCCCTCCTACCCCGGGTTATGTAGCTATCTTGTCTCTGGGGATGTGAGAACCTCCTCGGTCCCCATCCTTTATGCTAGTGGGGTCTCTGGCGGGCGAACTGAGAGGGTGCTGGGGACCGCCTTGTACTCATAGGTGATGTCAGGGCGGCTGACATCAAGAGGGCAGTACCCGCTTAGACTGCTAGATAGAATTTTTCCATGGGGTCCTAGCCGCAACTTTGATCTTACTCCACTATTGATTCCAAGATTCATTAATTATCTCATGGCAAACTACCTAGACCGTAGACCCTGCTTGAAATGATCATGGTCTCTCATGTTACTTATCGCAGACTTTGGTATCTCTTGCTGCTGGCAATCCTATTGGCAGGTGATGTGGAACAAAACCCAGGTCCTGTTCATCTTCAGCCATGCAACAATGCCTCCTGGGTCACTACTGGGGCTATGCATAGCCCATCTAAATATTAGAGCCTCGCGCAATTTCAGGAGCTCGAGGCTTGGGTCTCCACTTACAACCCTGATATATTATGCCTATCAGAGACGGGCTCAAGCCTTCCACCCTGACTCAATCTGCACGTTAAATAACTGTAACCTTATCAGAAATGACAGAGGATCTCCTAAGGGGTGGGGGTGTTAGCTGTTTTACAAACTCATCTCTACGCTCACATAATGCTGTCCCCAATCCTCCTCTTGTGAGTCTATACATGCTCTTCTTCACTTGGGTGCTAAAATGTACATATTGTTGTTGCTTATAACCCGCCTCTCTGGAGGACTGTCCGCCTATAAATTTACTGGAGGACTCGGTAAATTTGCAGGTCGCAGTGAACTGCTTATTTTAGGGACATGAACTTAAACTGGCTTGGACAAACGGATAACCAACTTCTATCTGCAATACAGAATTTCAGCCTACATCAAGTCATACAGAGCCCACAAGGATCTCCCTAATACAACATCTAGCACATTGCTTGACTGGGTATTAACAAATAGAACTGACATAATTGTGGATGCCGCACCCTACCTGATACTATATTAGATTACTCCCATTTATTGTATATGGCAACACTCAAGCTCCCAGTCCTGCCTCTACACTATATCACTTTTAGAAACTACTCTATTCTTAATCAGGCTAAATTCCTGTACAAAGTCTCATCTATAGATTGGTCCTATCTTTCTCAGTCCCTTGATGTGCAGACAGCTCTGAATCACTTTCTAGACCATTTTGTTCAATTCAAGATAGACACACCCCTAGTGACCCGGCGAATGCGCTTACACCCACTGAATGGCTGCACAAAGATCTACTGGCAGCATTACATGTCAGAGACAAGAGCTGGAAGCGTTTAGAAAAACTGGCCTTACTGCTGACTACCACACCTACAGGACCCTGAGAAGTGACTGTAAAAACGGATTAGACAAGCAAAAGCACATATTGTAAGTGGCTGCTGAGGAAGCAACAGGTGACTCCAGAAAATTCTGGGCACATATAAAATCATTCCTAGGAACAAAGAAAACAAAACTGTCAGATGAAATGTTCATCAATGGTGTCCACTGCAATAACCCTGAGACCATTATGGAGGCCTTTAATGAAAAATTCTCTGACCCATCAAGCTTAACATCGGTCTTCCTGAATGGCCAGCCTTTAACCCCCGCTGCCACTGAATTTACTCCGCATTTCATTTTAAGGCAGTATCAAAATCTGACGTCCGAGTCCTGCTCAATACCATCCCTGACAATACTAGTGTAGGCTCTGATGGGATTGAACCTAAACTCCTCAAACTTGCCGCACCATATATTGCTCAGCCTCTGTCAAGGATTTTACCCTGTCTGTCTGCAGTGGTGGTGTCCCTGACATCTGGAAAATGGCTGAAGTCACTCCAGTCCATAAGAAAGGTGATAAAGAGATATGACCAATTATCGACCAATAGCTGTACTATCAGTCCTGAGTAAAATCCTGAAAAGTTAGTATCAAGACAAGTCATCTAATTTTGACTAAACATAACCTTCTCTCGCCAATTCAGTATGGCTTTCGAAGGGTCATAGCACCTCCACAGCCCTGCTTCACCTTACAAATGACACTTTAACAGCTATGGACAAAGGACACCTCACGGGAGCAGTTTTATTGACTTAACAAAGGCCTTTGACCTTGTTGATCATCCTATTCTGCTTGACAGTCTCCTAGCCCTTGGTTTCTCTCATAACGCAACTGCCTGGTTTAAAAGCTATCTGTCAAATAGGACTCAGCTTGTTAGGTTCAACTCATGTATATCCAGCCCTAGGGCTATTAATCTAGGTGTTCCTCAGGGATCAATATTAGACCCCTTCTTCTCTATTTTCATTAACAGTATCTCTCCAAATATCCCCGGCTGCTCGGCTATCCTTTATGCAGACGACCTGGTCTTGTACTGTAGTGTTAAAGAGTATTCAACATTTAAACCAAACCATTACTACCGCGTTTAAGTCCACCCAATCCTGGCTCCTCCACCATAAGCTAATTCTGAATGCTGATGAGACATTCTATGCTGTTTGGCTCTCAGTCAAATTTAGTAAAAACCGTGACACATTTGTAGTCTCTGGTCATGACGGGAAGGTCCTTGGACCAGTTCGCTCCTTCAAGTATCTAGGTGTACTCCTCGAAGAAAATCTTAATTTTGGTCAGCACATAACATCCAACTATAAATCGGTTAATGCCAAAATAGGAGTAGCCTACAAAACCAGCTATGTCTTGACACAGTCAGCTAGATTAGCTGTAGCCCATGGGATTCTGCTCCCATCACTATCCTATGGGGTAGCTACCTATCTCAATGCATCCAAAACTCTCCTTAGGGAGTGGAACACTACCTATAACAGCATATGCAGGTATGCATCGGCCTCTCCCTGGTCAAAACACCATTGCAAACTTTATGCTGATCTGAATTGGCTACCCCCAGCTTCGTCTTGAACTCTTGCCCTTGGCTCCTGGCTGATAATATCATTAGAGCGGCATCCCAATCTCGCTGGCCTCCCTACTAACTCCACTGACCTCCTCTCATGACCTATGATCAGTTGATAAGTCGCTGCTGCAAATACCTAGCTGTAAATCTAACAAAGGAACCCTTGCTTTCCTCATTTAGTGCCTAAACTCTGGAACTTTCTGCCTCTTCATGTACGCCAGCCCCAGCCATGTCCAGTTCAAAACAGGTATCATTCTTTCTTCCTTCCTCAGCCAAATCTCCTGTCCCTGTTTCAAACCCCACTGAATTTGCCCTCTACTTAAACCCACTACCCCAGCTGCTGTAAACTGATCTCCTTATCCTGACCATCTAGTTTATTATTTCAGGCACTTATTGTCTCTTTTGTTTGTGCTTAGCTACCCTCAACCTTTTAAGCTGTCAGCTCATATGTGATTTTTTCTCTCACTGAGTCTTTCAATTGAATATAAACTATTGAACGCTTATTGTTAACCAATTATGTCATTGTTAAACCTTGTTTTAGCTTTGGTATGTACTATGTCTCATCCTAAATCGAACTGTATCCCTGTACATCCTACTTATTGTAAATCTCCGGTCGCTACTGAAAATAGTCAGGTTTGGCTAATGGCACTTACCTGGTAAACAAAACAAAGAAATAATAAATAGTGCCTGGCTGCTAGTCTAATGGTGTTAACCTGCTACAAGAGCTCTTTTAGAATCTACTGTTACCGGTAAGTTCTTACGTAACTGTACTTTATTCTGCACCAACCCTCCGTAGAGAGAGAGAGAGAGAAATGACCCCCACCACCTCCCCCAGGATTCAGCTGGGGTCAAGGGGTTGGCAAGGAGTCAAGAGGCTTGTGGACAGGCAGCATGGCCTGGGAGGTTCTGGGAGCTCTGGGCAGACCCTCCTGTGCCTTGGGAGTTGGCCTTTCTTAAAGGCACTTCGGAGCTGTTGGCCTCTGGGTTGCTGCCTGAGGTGTGACGAAAGGACTTCCACTGGGATGATTTAGGCTGAGATCGGTACTGTGTTTGAACCAAACGAGAGCCTTACTCAACTCTTAGAGGCGAGTGATTATATTTTGAGAATCCTCGCCAAAAAACAGGGCTCTGAAAGGGCATCCAGAATCTTAGACTGGTTGTCCGGAGCAAAACCGGAGACTCTAAGCCAGGAGTAGCGATGAAGGCAAACTCCCGTAGCCGCAGCTCTGTCTGCAGAGTCTGCCGAGTCATAAGAGGCTCGGAGAACGAGTTCACACATCTGAGCCCGTCTTCAGGAGGTGTAACAGTTTGATCTTCCCAGGAAGATCAGGCTGAGCCTGTGCCACCTTGAAAGCTTTCTCCCCCTAGGCATTCTGATATTGAACCATGTGGGGCAGGAAGTTTAGGGAATGGATAGTGCTGGTAGCTGAGGAATAGACCTTTTTACTAAAATGGTCTATCTGCCTGGAGTCCTTGTCGGGAGGCTGAGTGCTATGGGGCCAGGGCCGTGTAAATTATGACCGAGTCAGCCTCTGGGTTATCCCATAAAAGGGTTCATTCCTTGGGGCACAATAGAGGCGATCTGCCTTGCAGACATTTCCCATGTAGTGGATGGATGATTCCAAGCAGCCCTGTTGACAGCCGCCTGGTGGCGCTTGAGGGTTGAGGCGCTGGACACCACACCCACGCCACGCCAGCAACCCGGTTCTGGAACGAGCTGGCCGCCGGGGTCGGTAGGGGAGGGGAGGATTGAGCGTCTGAGGACAGCTTCCTTCCTGGGGAGTCTAGGGACTATGCCCGCACCGCAATGCTCAGGGCCAAAATAGAGGGTTGCGGAGTCATGGCAAGACGTTCCCTGGCGTCATTGCATGTCGGGACTCCGCCAGAGAGAGGGAGGGTGTAACGAGGGGAAGAAAACAAGAAAATCCCCGCTCCCAGAGATAGGCAAAGGCACCACTCTATAGCCACACTCCACCGGCCGAACTCATCCAGCCCCTGGGTCGAGCCTGGCCCGAATTTGCAAATAGAGCACCCTGGGAGGATAGGGCAGCCCCACCTTGGGAAGGCTCAGAACCGAGGGATAGCAGAGCTGGTGCCATGATGCTGGTGAGTTTCAGGCCAGGAGGTAGAGCTGGAGGTGAGTGGATGCCTGAGAGAGTTCTCTGGGGCTCAAGCGGAGCCAAACATAGAGTTAAAAAAAAAAAATCAGCCCTGTTGACATCTTTGAAGGATTCAATAAGGGGAGAAAATACTAGGGCAATGACTCCTCCTTACGGAGGAATGTGGCTAGCCAATGTCGCTCAGGGTCCATTGCTTCAGTGTTCCAACCCATGAGGGCCTGGATGTGTCGCATCACATCCATGAAAGTCTGGTTGTCTGGAGGAGACCGCGGGGTGTCCTTGGGCTCCTCTGTTTCTGACGGTAGGTTAGAGTCCCTGGAATCCCCATAAGAAGAAGAGGAGGAGGAAGAACATCCCCCCCCCCGACTCACCTGAGTCCGGGGAGGGAGAGGGTGAGTGATGATGCCTTCTTTGGTGGGTCTTCGGACAACCGGCGCCAGCTTCTTCAGGTTGTGGAGTAGGCTCCTTAGGAGGTGGCCTTGGGGCCTTCCTTGGGGGACCTGCTCCTTAGTTGGATTGGGAGAAGGGTCCCTTGGAGTCAGAGTTGGGGGCTCCTTCAGGGCCTCCTTATCCTTGAAATATGCCCACTAGGCTACAAAAAGGGCATTAAGGTCTGTGGGTGATTCTGAGGCAGAAGCAGAGGAGCCTGCTTCTTAGGGGTGAGACTGAAAGGGCCCTGGCGTCATTTCCTTCGGCTGCAGAAACCCTAGTGTCAGATCCACTGTCATCGGATTAACTGGCGCTGGCCCTGGGAGGGAACCATCCAGCATTGGTCTGACTGGAGTTGGGAGACTGGACGCCAGTCTCTCGGACATCGGCTCTGTGACTACAGGGCCAGCCAGTGAATGTGGAGGGTTGGGGATGATGGCTGAGGCACCACTGAGGTCGATATCAGGGTGGCTGGCATCGATGGGACAGGCATGGTGATGCAGGCAGCACTGGCCTAGAAGGCGAAACCTGTCCCAGGGAGTGAGCTCCTGAGCAGGACAGAGGCATCACTCTCATGGGGGAGGTGAGCGCATGCCCCGATCCCTCTGGGAGGCGTCGGTCCCTGATGTTGAAACTGACTTAGCTGACACCTTGACCGGGAGGGCGACGGGCAAAGACCTGCCACCTAAGGAGGACCTGGCCAGTCTACCTGACTGAGGACCCCCCCCTGCTGAATGGGCCTGAGCTTCAGGTGCTGAGAGGCTGGGGACGAAGTCCCAAGACCCAAAGAACCATTGCTCAAGACAGTAAGGAGAGCAGGTGGTTTGACCACTGGGTGCCCAGAGGAGAGAGGGCTGCTGGAGTGGAAGGGCTGACCTCCGTGGGAGAAAGACCCATGTTCAGAACCCAACTTGCACAGGCACCTGGAGCAGGAAACTGACTGAGGTTTCTCCCTGTGCTTCCCGGAGTTTGTGCTTTCCTGAAGACTTCTCCTTAGTCGATGAAGAAGTGGAGGCCCAAGAGATCGGGAAGAGGAGGTACTTTGTGGAGTTCCTTCTCCATAGCTGAAAATATTTGCTGCAGCAGGGAGGCTTCCAGGGTCTTCTGGTGGTGAAGCCTGGTGCGCTGGTTAAAATCCTGGCAGTGCAGACCAGCCCGGTGGTGCTGAGGGTTGAGTTGCTGGACGCCACACCTAGCGCCATGCTGGCGATCTGTGTTCGGGAACAGACTCGGGTCACTGGGGTTCAGCCCGGGGAGGAAGGATTGAGTGTCCGGAGAACTGCTGTCCTTCCTTGGGGAGGGGGGATTGCGCTGTGTGCTGACACCCAGCGATGGCTGGGTGTTGGCACAGGTGCACAGCTACGTCAGGGATTGGCCCACGTCCAGGGCGATTGGCTGCCTCCGTGGAGGTGGAGACAGCCTCCCCACCCATTGCACGGGCATAGGATGCAGAAGAAAATGGCAGAAAAAATGGGACCCAGCAGGACCTATGATGGCCCGATCGTTCTTGTAAGCCCACCCCTAATTCTAGATTTGTGTGTTCGGGGGCTGGATACATCGCTGGCACCCTCCTCCTGGCCCTGCCATGAAGGGGAATTTGTTGTGGATGAGAGGGCGATCAGAGAGTCGAGGATGTACCTCCAAGGAGGGGGTCATGCCTGTCGGGTCTGCGAAGGTGAAGGAAAAACTACTAATTTAAAAAAAAAAAAACTGGCAGTGCTGGCAGGCCTGAGTCGTGGTCCGAGCTTCAAAAGCAGACATGACGAATAATCGCCCTTGTAGGGAAGTTGCTTTCCACAAGCACTTTGTTCATGCTGCACTGAAGAGGATGGAGAAGACATGCACAAAATCACTGTGAATTTTGAAGAAATTGAAAAATAATGAAGCATGGGTAATGTGAAAAAATGGCGGTCAACTAAAGTGAAGGCGTCCGTGAAGGTCTGACTTTTGCAGGTCGACAGCGGGAAAGAACTGAGGTAGTGCTGGGGAACTGCCTCTTTATAACGTAGGTAAACGCTGAGCGGGCCGACATCAGGGCGATCCCCGCTGTATACTGTTAACTAGAAGTTCCCAGGGGTCCTGGTCAGCTGGTTTCAGTCCTAACGGTGTTACCTGCTGCAAGAGCCCCCTTGAAGTAAGATCAGACAGTACAAACGTATTATTTTATACACAAGAAAAAAACACAACTTCATAACATACTGCCTAAACAATAATAGGGAATATACCCTATCTGATAACTATCTAGATGTAAAGTTAATATTCTAATAATAAATTTATGTATTTAGATTTTGTTTACTGGGTGGGTGCACTAGCCAAGTGAATGACTACTTTCAGGCATGACCTGAGAGGATTACAGAGAACAATAAATACAAATAATCGGATTTTGACACATATGATACGATGAGTAAAATAGATGGAAACAGTGCAATGGATAATATTTCATAGAACAATGGTTCAGTTTCATATACTGTGTAACTAATAGAGCAAGTAGCGCTAGACTGAGACTATACAAATTTGGAGACAAAGAATAAGTGCAAAACACAAAGGATACAAGGAATGTCAAGGCAGGCAGAACATTAATCGGAGCATTTAGGGATGTGGTAAGCACATCAAACATATCGAGGAAAAGACAGGTAAGTGCAGAACAGGTTAACAAAAGAGGTGAGGGACCATGGTAAATAGCAAAGAAGCATATAAATAACATTGTCAGGTAAAAAAAAATCAGTTTCCTATGTTGAGAGAGAGAAAAAAGGAGCTCCCCCAAAAGGTAAAGAATATGTAGAAACATAGACTTTGACGGCAAATAAGGACCACTTGGCCCACCCAGTCTGCCCATTTCCCTACCGGTATACCATCGCTACATCGACAACTTTACAGCGATGTGGGCGATGCTGACAACATCTCCACGTCGATGTAAAGTCCGCCTGGGACCCTGACACCGTTCTCCGAGGTCCTGCACCCCATCCCCGACTCAGCTCCGTCCTGGAGTTGGGAATCTTAAACAAGGGGGGTGTAGGAGACACAGCCCCCTGCAAAAAATGAAGTTTAACTACCGCAGAACCACCCCAACCCCAACTGTGGATGAAGTAGTGGTATCTGGGAAACGACGCAGCGTTATGGATCCTTTCCTACCTTTTGGATAAGCTGCAGATCTTAGTTAACCAACAGCCTACTTCCTCCTACACCACACTAGAATTGCCTTATGTCTGTCCCATGCATTCTTGAATTTCCCCACTGTTTTTGACCCCACTACTGCCTCAGGAAGGCTGTTCCATGCGTCCATCACCCTCTCTGTAATAAAAATACTTCCTCACATTGCCCCTGAGCCGTCCCCCCTCTATCTTCAAATTGTGCCTACTTGTTCCTGCTCATCTCTTTTTCTGAAAGATGCTCCCCTCTTGGACTCTGTTGATTCCCTTGAGGTACTTGAAGTTTCTATCATGCCCCCCCCCCTTCACCCCTTTCTTCGAGGGTATACATATTAAGCTCCTTTAGTCTCTCTTCATATGGCTTCTGGTGCAGACCCTGCACCATTCTGGTTGCCCTCCTCTGGACCACCTCCATCCTGTCTATGTCCTTGTGGAGATGGGGTCTCCAGAACTGCACGCAGTACTCCTAATGGGGTTTCACCAACTGCATGTACAGTGGGATAACAACTTCCTGTTTTCTGCTGGTGATGCCTTTCCCTCTGCATCCCAGTATCCCCCCAGCCCTACTTACTGCCTTCTCACATTGCTTACCTATCTTTAGGTCATCTGATATAAATACCTCCAGTCTCTTTCCGTTTTTGTTGTTGTTAGTACCCCCCAACACCCATTATGTACTCTTCTCCTGGGTTCTTGTTTCCAGATGCATTATTTTGCACTTCTTTGCATTGAATCTAAGCTGCCATACATTTGACCATTCCTCCAACCTTGCCATGTCCCTTCTCATCCTTTCCACCCCTCCCGTGTATCAACCCTGTTGCAGATCTTTGTGTCATCTTCAAAGAGACATACTTTTCCTTCATGCCCCTCTGCAATGTCACCTATAAAGACTTTAAAGAGGACCGGTCCCAGTACTGAACCCTGCAGTACCCCGCTAGTAACCCACTTTCTTCAGAGTGGACTCCGTTTACCATTACCCTCTGCGTCCTGTTGTCCAGCCAGTTTTTTTACCCTGGCTATCACCCTGAGACCCACTCCCAGGCTGGCTAACGTATTTATAGTGTATGGGTAAGGGCTATTGTGTATGAAAATCAATGGAAATACGATGCTCTTGTACCACTGATGTGATGTCAACATGTTGTGCCATCTTGAATGTGTCACATCGATGGTACAACAGCATAGAACATGATTGAGCATGTGCAGATCTCGATTGCGCTGGACTCAGGGAAACAGCCGTCGCTGAGAGTGCTCACAAAAGAAGAATCCATTATAGTAAGGGCAGCATTCACTTTTTATTTAAATTTAAAAATATCTGAGAGAGCAAGGGTATCATTTAAAAAAAATGGTTATGCGAAAATGAGGGGAGTCCATGATAGAGTGGGACTTGTCCTTGCTTGGGGGGGGGGGGACAGAAATTGTGAAACGAGCAGCCGTTGAAATTCTGAAATGAGCAGCTGTTGATTTACTGTTACCCCCTACACTATACAAGATAATGGACGGGCAACAGTAAACAACAGTTGTTCACTTCCCGAGGTTGTACGACAACCGAAAACCTCTCGAACTCCGCTCTTGAGGTTTACATGGTTGTCATGACAACCTCTCGAAGGTGAACAACATTGTTGTTGTTCACTGTTGCCCATTTATTATCCTCTATATTAATCTTTTGTGTGGGACTGTGTCAGATGCCTTGCTAAAGTCTAGGTAGGCCATATCCACAGCCCCTCCCTGGTCTACTGCTTTGGTTACCCAGTCAAAGAAATCTATTAGATTCGTCTTGTATGACCGTCCTACTGTGATCAATGCTGCCTTAGGTCCTGTGCCCCACTGACTTCCAGGTACTCAACAATTCTTTCTTTCAGAAGTGATTCCATCATTTTCTCTATCACTGAGATCAAACTAACAGGTCTGTAGTTTCCTGCCTCTGCTTTGCTCCCACTTTTATGAAGGGAATCGATCTGCCCTCCTCCAGTCCTCTGGTACCACACCATCCTCCCATAATTTGTTAAAAAAGGTAGTCAGTGGTGTCACTAGTTCTCCCCTTAGTTCTTTTAGAATTCTGGGGTGAATCCCATCAGGCCCCATTGCTTTGTCCACCTTGAGTTTTAGGAGTTCTTGCAGGACTCTTTCTTCTGTGAATGGACTGTTATCGACCCCCCTCCCATCCAGAGTGCTCTCATTGTTTGGTTTAGGTACCTTCCCCTCCTCCTCTTTTGTGAATACTGAGCAAAAGTATTCATTCAGTATCTCTGACTTTTCACTGTTACCTCTGCCCACCCACCCCTACCCTTTATTAAGCCTCACTATGCCTCCCTTGGTCTTTCTTCGCTTACTAATGTACCTATAAAAGCTTTTATCCCCCTTCCTGAGTTGGTTGTCTTTTCCTCAGTGTCGGCGAGGCACAGGTCAGGAAGCATAGGGAAAACCAGGAGCAGTTGTAGAATTCACCAAAAATATTTATTTACAATAGCAGTAACATAAAAACAAATAACTTGTTCATAATAACTATGCACAGAGAGAAATTTAAATAGTTTTTTCTTTGTCTCTGTTACTCCATTTTTTTTCTAATGTTTCTTACAGTTGCAGCGTAGCTCTTATAAGTCCTTTCAACCCCCATCCTTAGCAAGCATCCTGTTTTTGTATATTTCAGGCAGGAGCTGCTAGCACACAGTGTTCTTCAGCTGAGAGGCCCTGTTTCCACAGCTTTTGCAAAAGGCCTAAAAATTGAACTAGGGTAACCTCTTCAGCTTACAATAGCTTTCTGCAGTCATCTCAAACTACAGTTATATACATTTCAACATTAGTGCCATATATTTTCTAAACAAAAGAGATCCCAACATCAGTTACATTTCCACATGGTGAACTGCATATAACCTTATATTAGTAGATATGTAAGGGAGAAAAACAGACAGCAAGAGAAAACTGAGAGACAGTGAGAGGCTAAGAATTGCGAGACTGTTCGGGTTGATCCAGTCCGAAGTCTCACAGGAAAATTTGGTTGCACAACCAGACATACGAGACGGGAAGGGAAAGATCCTTGCATTTAAACACTTTCTCCTGGACCATGACAACTGGGACAGGGTCCTATTCTACCCTGTCACGCTCGGTTTGGGCCTTTGCTGTTCTGACTGCCTTCCCCACTTCTTTGAGCTTTAACTGATACAGTTCTCTGTCCTGCTTCTTCTGTGATTCCTTATGCTTGCTGAATACTATCTTTCTAGGATCATGGATATGTTGTTCATCCACACTGGTTGGTATGTCCCTTTCCCTTTAAATCTTGCCGTAAGGTCTCAAAGCTGGCTCCTCCCACCCACCCGGGTGGTATAACCCTCTGCTCTGCCCCACGATGCCAGATCTTCCTTTCCGCTGGAAGATTCAGGTTGCCTCCTTACCGCTCCCATGTTCTGTATGCTCTGGCTTCTAATACTTCGGAGATTCTGAAGATTAAACTCGTTAGAGTTAGCGATTTGGTGCTGTCCCGACCCGCGATGGAAGAAATCTTCTCCCAGATTCCGTCGGTGCCCGTGCAGACAGATGTCACGCGCTGAACCCGCACACCACATGCGTCTGCGGCTGTTGGCCATGACTACCAGACCTGCGAGATGTCTAAGCTTTCCACCGTCAGCGCTCCTTGACTGTCGTCTCGCACATTTAAAACTGGGTCGGCTGGAGAAATGGAATCCACCAGTCAAATTGAAGGAGGCCCGGTTGGCGGTCTCCACGGCTGTGGGGTCCACCGAACAGTTAGAGCAAATGCAGGCCTTCGAGGAACAGGCAGCGCGAGCTGCAGAGCGTTCTTCTCAGCCACTTTTTATTCCACTTAATCTGGGCTCCACTTTCTCTGGCTCCTTTCGGGAGATGTGCCAGTCTCTCCCCATCAAGGGTGAGGGACCTTCGCGCTCACATGTCTCCTGGTCCTGTAAGAAGCATAAGGAACCGAGAGACTCTTCATCTTGGTGAAGACGTTCTTGGGATCGAGAGCGACCTCAGTCCCAGGAATCTTCATTCTCGACCTCAGTCGAGATTGACTTCAGCTGCCGGCTTCTCGTTCCTGCTGTCTGGTCAGCCAGCCAAAGTCTCTGACGACGAAGTATTTGAGATCACTCTCGACCCTGTCACTCTATTGTCACCCAACGAGGCCGACAACTCTCTTACCAAGACACTGGTCCTGACTCTCACCGATGAGGAGACCCAGCCTGCTGGCAGTCCCATCGAGGAGCCGGTCCCAGATCAGGGAAAATCTCCAGTTCCCCGGTGTCTCCCAAGGGACCCCGTCGGTCACCCCGAAGGTCGAGGTCTCGGACCCCGTCGACCGATAGGCCGAAGAAGGCACATAAGTACTCCAAGAAGAGGCAACGCCACCATTCATCTTCATCCTCCTCGGATGAGGGGAGGCTTCGGAGGAAACTACAAAGACCTTATGTGGCAACAGCTGATTTTGTCCGGTCAGAAACCAGCCTTGGTTTCCACGCTGGCCATCACTTGGCTGTCGCCTACTAGGCCTAAGCCGACTCCACTGGAACCAATTAAAATGGTTCCCCCGCTTGCGGAGCCGTTGAAATTCGCCCCGGTTCGGCCTAAATCTACCTCTCCACAGATAGTGGTGGAGTCACCGCCTAAACATCCTTTGGGAGGGGTTCCATGTTAAAATAGCAACTATAAAACCGTGACTTACAAAATAGTGTGGTTTTATTAGCTATCGTCTAAATAGCGAGCATGCATAATAGCGGCATCCCCAAATAGCGCCACGTAATAATAGCGATGGGTGTCTGACAGGTGATTAAGCAATTCCCTGTGTTCCAAAGGATTGAAGACTGGAATTAGCTAATCTTGCAGTTTTTAGCACAATAATTTCAACAAGATCTTTTATCTCTGCTTTTCTTTTTTGTTTTATTTTCTGGCTCTGCTCCTTCCTACCTACTATTGCTCCCTGTCTCTCCTGCTGCCTTTAGTCTCTTAATCTCATTTCCAGTTCTGCTTTACCTTGACACACTGTGTCTCAGCCCCTCTTGATCCAAATCCCCCTCCCCCCACACTTTCAGCTCATCAGTGAGACTCCTGGCACCTCTACTATCCTTCAGCTGGGAGGAACTTGCCTGCTGTAACACAACCACACCCACATCATGCCTATACCAAAAGCTCCTGGAGCTCACTACCCTCTCTTGATCCAAATCTCCCCCTGCTTTCAGCTCGTCAGTGAGACTCTTGTGTGATCTTCTCTGCTACCACCCCTGACTCTCTGTCTGCTACAGCCCTTTGTCCTGCAAACTTTGCAACTTCCATTTGAATAATTCATGGGCATTAAAACAAAAGTAAAAGTTTCAGCTGATAATCGCTATTATTTCTCTTTCGCGATTATTGGTATCATTATGACAGTGATTGGCGCTATTATGTGTTCCACGCTGCTATTTAAACGGAACATGGAGTCGTTGTGATTGATGCACGATTTTTTACGTCGCCATTTAGTAGTCACAATTTTCACGGGGTACCTTTGGGAGGGGCTCCTTCGAAGGAATCTCTGACTGTTCTAGGTCTTTCTCGCAGGTTATTGGTCACCCTCACATCTGATCGCCCCAGGCATGTACAGGGGGACCTTGGCGGCCGGCCAGTTTATCCAGATACTTTGGATTCTGATGACTCTGACCTACACTTTCGTCTGGTAGATGATGAGTTGGTGGACAGTCTCTCGATGGAGGAGGGTCCTTCATCCTTCTTGGGGATTTTTCACCTGGTCTCCAAATCCATGGGGATGCCCCTGGAACCTGTCCAGAAATGGGCTGAGTACCTTCTTACGGACATCCTTAAGAGAGGGGACACTCCAACGGAAGTCTTCCCAGTGGTCGAGGCCATTATTGGTCTGGCTTTGGAGCTTTGGCAGCACCCTGCCTCCTGCTCCACGCCATCTTCCCGGATGGCCCGCAAGTACACGGTGCCCATTGGATCCCTCTCAGGGTTCATAGAACATCCCTCTGCGGAGGGTCTGGTGACCACGTCCATGTTCAGATGCTCAGCAGACACGGATAGACCTCTGGACAAGGAATCCAAAAGATTGGACCACTCTGCCAGGAAGGTCTATGCCGAATCTTCGCAAGGCCTCTGTCAGGCAAGCTCGGCCGTCATCATGGTGCATTTCTCCCTCGGCCTTCTGGGCTCCTTGGATGAGGTTCTCCCTCACCTCCCTGCTGACCTCCAGATTACAATCAAGCAGGGTCAGGCTGTTGCCAAACAGCAACTCCAGACGACCCTGGATCTCAGGGACTCATTCACTTGTTCAGTGGCAGCTGCAGTTGCCATGCACCGCAGGGCTTGACTGAGGCTCTCCACCCAGCACAAGCTTAACGATGTTCCTTTCCTGGGCACCGATGTCTTTGGCCCAGGTGTGGAAAGTCACCTTCAACAGATTGAATAGTCCAGTGCCACCTTGGACTCAGCTACTTGTGCGCAGGACGACACTCAAGGCGCCAAGAAGCAGAAGAAAAAGCCATTTCGGCACCCTGCTCCTGTGGCTACGCAGCCCTCTTTCCAGGGTGAGCAGCAACAGCAGGTACAGGCATGGCCCCCTCAGCCCAAGTCTGGGCCTCCAGTGGTCCACAGACAGAGAGATCAGGGTTCAAGCAATTTCCAATTTGGACCCTCTTCCTCCAAACCTGCTCTGTGATGGGACAGGGGCTGCCACCCCTATTCCCGTCACGCCTGCTCTGGGTCCCCCGTGGGGGGCCGGCTCTGCCCCTTTCTTTCCGCCTGGTCCGCTGTTACCACGGACAGGTGGGTTCTAGAAATTGTCGGTCAGGGTCTGCTTCTGGAATTCGAGCAGTACCCTCCCAGCTGAGCCCGTGCCCCACGGGAGGAAAGAGTATCAGTCTACACTCGGTCAGCTCTGAGAGATGACATAGCCCAACTCTTCCTCAAGCAGGTAGGGGCCCAAGTGACAGATCCCCCGTTTGACCCAGGGTTAGTTTCCAGGTACTTCCTGGTCCCGAAGCGGACAGGGGGCTGGCGCCCCATTCTAGATCTGCACGACCTGAACTAGTTTCTCAGGCCACGCACCTTCAGGATGGTAACTGTCTGTCGTCGAGGCACAGGTCAGGAAGCATAGAGAAAACCCAGGAGCAGTTGTAAAATTCCACAGAACTGTTTATTTGTAGTTGCAGTAACATAAAATAAAATAAACCTGTTCAGAATAACTATATACAGAAGCAAAATAAAATCTCTTGTAAGAAATCTCCCTTGTTCTTCCAGAACAAACAAAAAAAACTCTTTCTGCAATTGCAGCTTAACTATTTTATAAGGCTTTTTCCACCCCACCTCAGCAAACATCCTGTCCTTGCAAAATGTTCTGATCTCTGTGTCAGTCTTCACCATTCATCACCTTTGGGTAATGTGGCCGTTGGTCACGACCACGCGGGATTTATTTATTTTTTTTTTGGATGGGCGGAGTCGACGTACCATCGAGGCCACCTCACTGCGAGGCGCTCACGGGTTGGTCGTTACGCGTCGTCGACCCTGCCCTCCCACCAGTTCTTCATCTCCCACCGTAGAAGTCACACCTCGCGTAGAGCTGCTGCGCTAGAGGCCTAGTTCGACGCCAAAAACCCTTCGATGCCTTCTCTGTATTCCTTCCGGTTCCATTCTCGCCACCACTCAATGCTGCTGTGGTTAAGACTGTTCCTTTTCTTTATTGTCAGTGACGTTGAGTCTTTTGTTTAGCCGTGGATCATGTCTTAGTCAGGGGGGCAAGAAATCGTTAAAGATGGGGCTGCCCCTATCCGGTGCCCGTGCGGCCGCCAAGTATTCAGTCACTGACTAGCATGACCATTTCCTCACGTGTCTTGGCCCACTTCACGACATGGATTAGTGCGATGCCTGCTTCTCCATGGACCGTTGTGTCATCGAGCAACGCGTGTGGAAAGTTGGACAAGCTCTGCTGACTTTCGGGGGATGGGCGCGCACTCGTCGGGCTAAGCCGCAGTTTCTCTGCCTTTCCTCCGGGTCCCCTCCCAGTTCTATACGGACCATGGAGGAGGGGGCTTCTGCTTCTAGTAGCCTCGCTGTTGCAGAAGCTCTTTCTGCAGTGCAGGAGGCCCAGTCTGTCCCCCCGGGGTGTGGGCGGGAAGCGCCGCACTGTCAATCGCCCTTGGGGGGTGAAGGATCCCCCGGTGTCGACTTCTTGGGCCGGAAGTCTGAGTCGGCACTGTCCTTGATGCCGTCAGTTGGTGCCATCTTGGGCCTCAGCGTCGTTCGCGGTGCCGTGGGCCCTGATGGCGCCATGGTCAGCACCGGTCTGTTGCTCAGCACTGTCTCTGCTGTTGACGCCGTTCGCAGCACCGATGGTGCCGACAATGCTGTGGGAAGTTTTATGGTGCCGTCCTCGACTGTTTATCGCCTCAGCGCAGTTCGCGGTGCGAAGCTGAGCATGGTGCGTCTAACTCTGGTACCGCTTGCCGCCGAGAGGACACGGTGCTGTGGGGAGTATCGCCCTCTGCGCCATTCACACATCGAGGGAGCTGTCGGTGATGTCGTTGGCGGCGTCCCTGACCTCGGCGCCGCTTGCGGTGTCGTGGGTTGGGATGGCGCTGTGGCAGGCACCAGCTCCACTTCTGCTACCACCCTTGGCACCGTGTCTTCTTTGCGCACCATTCGCAGTGCAGTTGGAGACTTTGGTGCCGGCTCTGGTGCAGACTCCCAGACTGATACCCCCTTCAGTCGGGATGGCAGCGGGCGTCCGCGTACTGTCTGGCATCAGACTTAGGTCTCCACCTCCTCAGAGGCAGAGGCGGAGTCTGATTCAGAAAAGCTCTCTTTGGAGTTGGCTCCCCTCGTGGACACCCTGGTAGTTTCCTTGACTGACCCGAGCCAGACCCTCTCTGAGGAGCGGGCAGTTGCCCCCATGTTCAGGGTCAGGGGTGATGACCAGCAGGCAGTGATGCAGGCCACTGTTGCTCTGAAGCCTGGCCTTGGAGGGTTTTCTGCCCCCTCAGTGGTGGTGCACCCTCAGGTGGTGTGCCTGGATCGCCCAACTTTAGAGCCTGTCGGAACACCTACAGGAGGGGAAGGTGCTACTCCCTGGGTAGTCCTTCAGGGACTGATCAGGGTTGTCAGCTGCCTAGGCTGGCGTTTGCGAGGAGGAGGGCTCTTTAGCACTCCGAGGGGGTCGGGGTTCGACACAGTGACCCTTTTCTGGGGCCCACCCAGGTTCGGGAAGGAGTCTTAGTGCGGACATCCTCCCTTCCTTCTCGGTCTCCTCGAGAGGACCCTGTTCTTTGGAGGTAGGGGACCGTCCTTTTGGAGTTCCACGGCCCCGGTCACCTCACAGGGGGGACTCTTCAGGGCACAGCCTAGGCAGTTCCAGCATGGTTAATCAGCTGTTGGCTGTTGAATTTTCCGGAGCTTCCTCTTCCCTTGGGGCTCACGGACAGAGGACAGTCGATTCCTGTTGTTGGCTCTGCCCCCCCCTCCTCTGTCACCTTCTCCTGCTCTCCCAGGCATTCTTGGCCCTAGCGGACCTCTGTCCTGGGAGCAATTCAGGGCTGTGGCTGCTCATTTCCCTTCGGGCCATGGACAGGCAGGTGTTCCAACCTCCCCCTGAGCAACCAGCCATTGAAACTACGAGGTCCTCCACTTCCTCATCCTCCTCTTCAGGAGGAGAGGAGCCCTCTGTCCACATCTTCCCTGTTGCTGATCTCGCAGAGTATCAGCGTTTCCTCGTAAGGATGTTGGAGGACCTGCATGTCACCCCACCCACTCAGCACAATCTGGAGCATTTGACACGCACCTTCCTAGGCGGTTTCAGTGCGGACACCCTTGTGGTGCCCCCCTGGCCTGCTCCCTTCCGGGAGGCATCGTTGCTTTCTGGCAAAGACCTTTGTTCCGGAGTCCCAGCCCCTAGGGATCTGCTCCAGAGGTATTGTGCCCCCCGCAGTCTCCAGGTGGTTTGCCTCATCCTCAGTCAGGACTAATGCAGCTGAACACTCCCAATGGGCTTCGTGCCCTTCACCTTGACCGGCCCCCAGATGCAGATTCCATGGATTTTGACTTCTGGGGGGAGGACTTCTGCTCGCATGGTTGTTTTCAGTTTCTGCACATCAAGCCCACAGGTCAACTCCTGGCCTCTATGCGTGATTCAGAGGTAACCAGACAAGCCATTGCACTATCTGCACGTGGCCTGGAGCTAGCAAGGCAACAAGCGAGGGCATCAGGGGAGAGGGCACTTCTCTCCTCAGTGCCTTGGCTCCACCCCTGTGGGGTGGAGGTTGGTGGTTGCCCTCTCTTCTTTTCTGTCTCTCTCTTTTCAACTATTCTCCTTCGTTCTTGTCCTTAGGGACTTAACCCTCAAACTAATTTAAGAAACTTTTGTTTCTTACCTCCAAATTTGGTTTTAGGGGGATACAACCTTGTATCCTGTCTTTTCTTCCAGAATAGCCACTTCTGCTTATGTTGGAGTTTATTACCAATGATTCAAACAACATGAAGTCTTGCTGTATTCTGACATAATGCAGTTAGCCCCAGCACTTGAACTGCCCCGGAGAGAAAGAGTTAACTCTATGCAGAATCATTGAATGTTGAGCTCAAGCTCAGTTTTCAAATCTCTGTCTGTGGTACTTCCCAGTGTAACAGTCAGATTCTTTACTCTGCCTAACAGTGAAGTCGCTTCGGAGATTCCTCTGCTCGGTATCGGTAAAGTTTAAAAAGCATTCGGTTTAAACTGTTCTATTTGTTATTATTTCGGATTTCGAGCCTCTGTCTATGGTACAGGTAGCGTAGTAGATAAGTAGGTAGTGACAGTGTTTTATTTTGGAAAAAGTGTGGAAATTGTTCTTTTCCTCGGTTTCTTATCGGTCGGTCCAGTTAGGAACCGACCTTGTTTTTTCATCTGTTTAAGTTTTAATTTTCTGGGATTAGAGTGGTGTTCCAGTACCGATCGGTTTCAAAAGAACCGGGCCTTTTCTGGTTATTTTTCAAAACCCATTACATGGTTTGTTACTGATTGGTTATTCATTACCTGGTTTGAAAGCTGCTATAGGGTAATTTAGTAGGTTGGCCATGTCTGAGAAACCCAAGAAGAAAACCTGTCCCACTGGGTTTCAACACTGTACTGAGTGTGGGGAGGCCTTTGCCAAGGCCGACCCCCACCTCATCTGTGTTTATTGTCTGGGGTTTGACCACCTCAAGTCAGACTGCCAAATTTGCAAAAACTTTCCCAAGACCACTCTAGAAAAAAGATTGAGTAGGCTGAAGGAAAGGGAGGCCGAGAAGTCCATAGATCTGGATGGCCAGCCCGGTTCGGTTGCGGCCAAACCTGAGGAGGTGCCTACTGACCTAGGCGATACCTCCTCAGGCAAAAGGAGAGATGACTTGAGGGGCTGGTTCGGACAAAAGGAAACGCAAGTTCACCGGTTCAGATCCAGTACCGCATACCTAATCATGATTTTAGATAGCCAAAGCGATTAGCATTGTTCAATCGCTTGCCCAGTTCCGACCAAATCGGTACCGGCTAGTTAGGCAGTCAGTTCGGTCGGATCCGCCTCCTTCGGATTACAACCGGATGCTTTTTATGAGAAGTGGAGGGAGACGAAGACTATCCTGATGATGAAGATGACGACCGGGGCGGTCTGGATGTGCCCATTGAACCGGACATCTTCCCCAGGTAGGCCCTGTAATGTCTCCCCTCCCAGGCTTTCTGAGTCCCCTTCACACTTCTTGTTCTACAAGAAGGTGGCTGAAACCCTCCAGCTCCCTATGGTTGAAGCTGCTGAGGAGGAGGAAGAGCCTGATTTTGTGGAAATGATGGACATCCCAGAGTCAAAGATCGTTATCCCTCTTCATAAGTCCTTGGGGAAACAGACACAAAAAATTTTACAAACTCCTAATTCATTACCTCCTGTGGATAAAAGAATGGACAGGAGGTATATGTTATCAGGCTCAGGTACGGAGTTCCTTTATACTCATTGCAGCCATGTTGGGGTAGTGCAGGCTGCAGCCTGTGACAGGGCTAACATTCCTTTGGCTTCACACACCCCCGGACATGGACTCCAGGAAAGTTGATGCCATGGCCAGAAAACAATATTTGGCATTCTCTTTGGGACTCAGGCAGGCAAACTACATGGCCTACACAGCCAGGTACCTGAAGTCTAGATGGGATACTGTTCTGGAACTGGCTAAACAGGCCTCCCCCCCTCCCCCCCAGCTAGCCAAGGAGCTGGAGGGGGTGGCTGCGGATGGAATTGAGGCATTTAAAGTACAATTTCATGCTGCTGCTGTGGACTCCAGTGATGTGGCATCAAGAGTTATGGCTACATCTGTATATCTCAGAAGACATGCTAGGCTCAGATGTACTAGCCTTTCACAGGATTCCCCGACCAAGGCTATGGATTTTCCTGTAGTTGGTAACTCTCTGTTTGGGAAGCAGACAGAGGCTTACGTGAAGAAAATGGATGAATACAGGACCACTTACAGGAGTGCACAGGCCAAAGAAAGGCAAGCCACTCCACAAAAGCAGCAGTCCAGGGGCAGATGCAGGCCTTTTCACCAAGTCCATGCCTCCTCTCCCTTCCCACAGAGTTTTTTTTTTTCCAGGGAGGGGCAGGAGGGTAATGAGCAGGGCTGCCCCCACCCCCCAGTCTAAGGCTCCTGCCAAGCAGACACCCTGATGTGTCAGCCCGGGTCGACTCCCCAATTCCTGTAGGAGGCAGGCGGGCTTACTACAGTACTTTCAGGCCTGGAAGTCTGTGAACTCAGACAAGTGGGTCCTGAAAGTAGTAAGCCACGGACTGGCCCTCAGCTTCAAAAAGTTTCCAAAAAAGAGGTCCAGGTCTTTTCCACCTGCATCAATCTCAGAAACCATTGCCCCAGTGGCAGAGGTTTCCTCTCTTCTGGCTCTCAGAGCCATAGAGAAGATTCCTTCTCAGCACAGGGGAAAAGGCCTGTACTCCAGGTAGTTCCTTAACCCAAAGAAAACAGGGGAGCAGCGACCCATCCTGGACCTAAGGTATTTGAACAAACACCTTTCAAAACCCAAATTCAAAATGGTAACTCTGGAAATGATCCTTCCTGCTTTAAGGCCAGTGGATTACCTAGCATCCCTGGACCTCAAGGATGCCTACTTCCATATCCCTATCAGCTGCTCCCACAGAAAATACCTCAGGTTCGAGTTGCCTTCAGGCCATTATCAGTTCAGGGCCATGCCAATCGGCCTAACATCAGCTCCAAGGGTGTTCACAAAGTGCCTAGCAATTAGTGGTGGCTTACCTCAGAAGACAGGGCATCACCATTTTCCCATATCTAGACGACTGGCTAATTGTAGGTCAGTCATCAGACCAGGTCAGGTCAGTTCTGCAAACTACCCAGGACTTGTTCAGTTCTCTGGGGCTTCTTCTCAATCTTCCAAAATCTGTCCTTGAACCAGTACAACTTCTCGCTTTCATAGGAATAGAATTGGACACTATGCAAGCAAAAGTTTTCTTTCCTCTGGCAAGGGTGAAGGCCCTAGTAGATATTGCTTCCTCTCTTCGACCTCAGGTTTCTCATCCAGCGAGACAGTTCCTCCAACTCCTGGGCTACATGGCAGCTTCCACTGCAATGGTACAGGGAGCCAGATTTCAGATGAGGGACATTCAGTTCCACTGAAGGTCTTTTTTGTCACAGAGAAAGGACTCTCTAACCAAACTGATTCCAGTGGCTCAGACTCTAGTCCAAGCTCTTCAGTGGTGGCTAGACCAGGACAACCTCCGACAAGGAGTTCCATTTCTTCAAGTCCCCTCAGTAGTTCTGGCTATGGATGCTTCTCTCCTAGGTTGAGGAGCCCGCTTCGGAGCCCTGACAGCTCAAGCAGTCTGGTCTCCACAGGTGTCTCTCCTTTATATCAATCTCCTGGAACTCAGAGCAGTTTTTTAAGCCCTTGAGAGCTTCTCAGATTCAGTCAAGGGCAAGGTGGTCCAAGTCAGAACAGACAACACCACCACAGTGTGGTACATCAACAAGCAGGGAGGCACTTGGTCCATGGCCTTGTGCACAGAAGCCAGTAAGCTGTGGTCTCTGGCCTATTCGCTTCAGACTTCCCTGGTAGCAGTTCACCTTCCAGGGAAGAACAATGTACTAGCAGATGCCCTCAGCAGTATCTCTCAGGGACATCACGAATGGTACCTGGATCCTCACGTCCTGCAGGTCATCTTCTCTAGGTGGGGCACTCCAGAGATGGATCTCTTTGCAGCACCGGACAATCAACTCCCTCTGTTTTGTTGCAGACCTCCAGTCCTGGTGTCTTTGCCCCTGGATGCTCTCATTTTGGACTGGAAGGACAGGTTTCTCTGTGCCTTCCCTCTGCTGTTCAGAGTCCTGATCAAAATCAGAACTCAACCTTGCACAGTGATGCTAATGGCTCCAGATTGGGCCAGACAGCCTTGGTATCCTCTGTTGCTGTCCTTGACAGTGTCACGTCCCCTGTCTCTTCCCAGGAGATATAATCTTCTGTCCTCCTCCTCCCAGGGGAGGATCTGGTACCCCAGTCTCCAGTCTCTCAACCTCAAGGCCTGGCTCTTGAAGAGTTAGAATATGCAGGCCTGCATCTCTCTCAGGGAGTTCTGGATACTTTGAAAAACTTATAATTCCAAATGGAAGAGGTTCAGTATTTGGTGTTCTTAGAAGGGCATTCTGCCTGATTCTGCAGACATCTCCACAGCCTTACATTATCTGGTTCACCTTAATGGTCTAGGCCTTAGGCCTGCAACTCTGAAGGTTCACCTAGCAGCTGTTTCTGCATTCCTTTCAGCAGGGAAGGGCTCTTCCCTGGCATCTCATCCTGTTTTCAGGAAGTTTTTCAAAGGTCTGGTTCATATTCCTCCTTTAGAGAGCCTACTCCGCTAGGATCTTAATGTCTACATTGCTCAGCTTATGCAGCCCCTTGAACCTCTGGCTTGGCCGAGTTGAAGTACTTGACCTGGAAAACTGTGTTCCTGGTAGCTATTACTTCTGCCAGGTGGATTAGTGAATTACAGGCCCTGTCAGTTGAACCTGACTTCATATCCTTCCATAGGGATAAAGTGGTCCTAAAGAACCAGTAGGAGGTTCTTGCCCAAAGTGGTATACACAGTTTGGATGTCAAAAGGGCTCTTAACTACTACATAGAGCATACTAAGGCACACAGAAATGACTGTCTTCAATTTTTTTCACTTATGGTGAAGTGGAGAAAGGTAAGCCTGCCACTAAAATAACTACTGCCAGGTGGATTGTCTCTTGTATACAATTCTGCTATGACAAATTGGGTAAAACACCTCCTCAGGCCTGAGGGCTCACTTGACTAGGGGTACAGCTGCTACTCTAGCTGTGGCCAGAGATATACCCTTGTTATAGATCTGTAAAGCAGCCACCTGGAAAACAGTACATACATTCACCAAGCATTACTCTCTGGACGTCCAGGCTAGGAGTGATGCTAGGTTTGGCACAGCAGTACTGCAGAGCCTGTTTCCAAAGTAGGTTCTGCATTCCCTCCTCCATAGAGAACTGCTTGGTAGTCTGCATTATGTCAGAATACAGCAAGACTTCATGTTGTTTGAAGAAAAAATTACTCACCATAGTAATGTTTCTTCTAATGGAGTCTTGCTGTATTCTGACCTCTCCCCTGCCTCCCTTCTCAGAACCTAGTTTTTGGGAAGTGGGCTGGCAGGTACAGTGTTGCACCTCAGGGGTGTACCTTGTATCCTCCCTCTTAAGGGTGGGGTAGTTGTTTTATGGTTATTTTCTTGTGTTCTTATAGTTAAATATTGTCACTACCTTTTATTCTTTGGTTCTCGACTTGAGTCTTTTTGACCCAAATTGTTGTCTTTTGATTATATGTATTGAACAATTTCCATAGTAGAGTACTCAGTTAGTGTTCTCGTAAGAATCTGACGGTTACACTGGGAAGTATCACAGACAGAGGTTTGAAAACCGAGCTCAAGCTCAACGTTCTATGCTTCTACATAGAGTTAACTCTTTCCTCTCCGAGGCAGTTCAAGTGCTGGGGATTACTGCATTATGTCAGAATACAGTAAGACTCCATTAGAAGAAACAACATTACTATAATGAGTATTTTTTTCTTATGTGCCTTGAATTCTGGCAGTGCAGCCTTCTGGCTACTCATTTGCAGTTCCTATACAATCTGGAGACAGATCAAAGGTTCAGGGTATGGTCCCCCCCTCCCTATTTCTAATTCTTCCCTCCTTCCCTCCTCTTCTACTTCCAGAGATTTGGGCCCCTTCCCAGTCCCTTTAGATTTCTAACTCTCCTTCTGTCCTCTCAGTCATTTATTTCTCCTTTTAGTTTGTATATCTTTTCCTTTATCTATCCCTTGGACTTCCTTGTCCCTCCCTCCTAACCCTTTCTTACTCTGCGGCGACTCAGAACTGGCGAGAGGGTGGGTTGACAATGCCTTAACGGCCAACCCGTGAGCGCCACGCTGTGCATCAGCCTCGAGGGCGGTGCCGATGGTGCATCGACTCTGCCCATCCAAAATAAAAAAAGCTCCCGCTGGGTCGTGTCCTCCGGCCACATTACCCAAAGGTGATGAATGGTAAAGATACACAGAAAGATCAGGAATTACGGTAGGTACATAATTTTTATTTCTCACCAATTTCGGGCAGGATCTGCTAGAACAGTGAGCTTTCTGAAGTCCCCACAGCAGCTGCAAACGACTGAGACATTTGTACTCTAGTAACCTCTAGTTTTCTACAGTCATCTCAAAGCATAAATATATATACACATTTCAACAGTAACACCACATTTTCTAAACAAAAGTGATCCCAATATCAGCTACATTTCCATACATTCTTTCTCATATATTTTTTATTAGCAGATATAGATATGCAAGAAAGAAAGACAGCAAGAGAAAACTGAGAGACAGTGAGAGGCAAAGGATTGCAAGGCTTGTTGGGTTGATCAAGTCCGAGGTCTCACAGGAAAATTTGATTGCGCAACCAGACAGAAGAGACAGAAAAGGAAAGAATACAGATCCTTGCATTTAAACACTTTCTCCAAAATAAATGGGACAGGGTCCTATTCTGCCCTGTCGCACTGTTCCAGATCATACCATCCCTGGAGCAGAACATGTGGTTCTGCTCACTGGATCTCCAGGACGTGTTTTTCTATATCCCAATCCGTCCGTCTCATCAGCGGTTCCTCTGCTTTCAAGCAGAGGGAATCCTGTACAAGTTCCGACCGATGCCATTCAGCCTGTCATCAGCCCCATGGGTCTTCACCAAATGCATTGCAGTGGTGGCAGCCCACCTCAGGCATCATTAGGTCAGAGTCTATCCCTGCCTCGCTGATTGGCTCTTAGTGGGTTCCACGCAGCTAGAGGTGGAGAGATCCAGGGATCTAGCCCTCCAAACCTGCACCCAGCTTGGCCTGCGGATCAATGAGGCCAAGTCTGATCTCGTGCCTTCGCAGGTGATGTGCTTCATCGGGGGGCAAAGCCCGACTACTGCCGAGCCAGAGCCTGGCTCCCAGCAGACAGGGTGGAGGTTCTCTCCTCCTTTGCCCAGTCATTTCCAATTGGGCACTTGCGCCCTGCCTGGAACTTTCTGCGCCTTCTAGGGTACATGGCCTGCACCAACGTGGTCCGCTGGCCCAGTGGCATATGCGCCCCCTTCAGTAGGAGCTGGCCACCCAGTGAACTCAGCGCCATGGTTATTTCAACCAGCTGATCACTGTGACCCAGAAAATATGGGACGCCCTCCAGTGGTGGACCGTCCTGGATCATCTGCAGGAAGGGATCTCATTTGTCTGCCCCGAGCCCACATGGAGAACCACAGAGCCCATAGGTTCTGGACCCCTTAGGAATCCCGATACCATATCAACCTGCTGGAGCTCAGAGTGGTCGGACTGGTGCTGTCAGCATTTGTTCAGCTCCTTCAGGGTCAAGTGGTTCAAGTCCAGACGGACAATACCACGACAGTGTACTACCTCAACAGACAGGGCGGCACGCACTCCCGGCTGCTGTGTAGGGAAACGCTCCACATCTGGACCCTTGTGGGATGACTGGAGGCAGACCTCCTAGCCATTCATGTGGCAGGAACCCAAATCAACTGGCGGATGCTCTCAACCACATAGTCAAGACATCCCACAAGTGGTCTCTCCATCCAGAGGTAGCTCACAGCCTGTTTTCCCACTGGGGCAAACCATTAATAAATCTGTTTGCCTCCCGGGGAAAACACCAAGCTAAGGCTGTTTCATGCCCACCCCCCTCAGCAGGGCAGGCTTCGGGGGATGCCTTCTCGAGGCCGTGGACCTCTGGCCTCTTCGACAGCTTCTCTCCATTTCCCTTGATCCACAGGGTGCTTCTCAAGGTGAGGAGGGATAAGGCAGAGGTGATCCTGCTAGCCCCAGACTGGCACCTGCCAGTTCTGGTATCCAGATCTCCTCAGCCTCAGCAACTGACTCCCAAGGCGTTTTCCAGCACACCCAGACCTGATGACTGTCAATCAGGGGAAGGTATTCCATCCGGACCTTCAATCCCTGCACCTGACTGCCCGGTTCCTGAGTGGTTAGAGTTCCAGGCTCTGGGTCTCTCTGAGGATGTGCTCACAGTAGTGGAAGCATCCAGGAAGGAGTCGACCAGAAAGTGCTATACCTTCAAATGGAAAAGGTTTTCCATTTGGTGTCAGGGCAAGGGCCTGGACCCTCTGTCCTGTACAGTGGCAAGCATCTTAGACTACCTTTGGTCTCTGTCCAAAGGGGGTCTTCGGTCTTCAGCCCTTAAGGTACACCTGGCAGCCATCTCTGCTTACTGGGCATGGGACGGTCAGCAGACAGTGGCGCAGGAGACGGTGGTCTGGTGCATTTTCAAAGGCCTTGATCACATATCCCCAGGGACATCCCTATCCAGGAAATCTGTCGGGCTGCTACCTGGAAGACAGCAAACACCTTCACCACCCACTACAACATTGTCTTAGAGTCACACCGGGATGCTTTTTTTGGGGGGGGCCTCAGTTCTCCAATCTTGGTTCCCCAAGTAGGGGGTGTGCGCCTTGCCTCCCTCCTCCCGGAGAACTGCTTGGAATCTGCCAACCTGTGTGGATCAACAACATATCCACAATCCTAGAAAAAGTGGATTACTCGCCTGTAACAGTACATCTTACTTTGAGAGGGCTCTTGCAGTAGGTAATTACATATAGGACTGACGCCGGCAGGCAGCAGGACCCCACGGAAAAATTTCTAGCTAGCAGTCCCTGGCGAGGGACCGGCCCCACGTCAGGTGATCGGCGTCAGGAGGCGTCCGTATAAAGGCGGTCCCGGATGCTTCAGTTCTTTCCCACCATTTGCTTTCGTGCAGCTCTCGTGGAAAGGTTCGTGCTTTGTCGTTTTACCGAAAATAATTGTTTTCAACTAACGATCAGTACAATGCGATGCGGTGTATGTTGTCCCTACACCCTCAAGCACAAGAATAAGTGCGATTCCAAGGCGCCTAATCATCGCACAAGGACGCCACTCCTGTTGCCTGTTCTGCCTAGGCCCCAATCACCCGTTTGAGAAGTGCCAGCACTGCCTCAGTTTCAACGCGGCTACCCGGAAAAGGCGGCAGCGATCCCTGGAAGCCCATATTCTGAAGAAGAAAATGAGTTCTGTGGAGAAGGAGCTCAAAAAACAGAGGCAGGCGTCCACTTCCCCCGAAGGCCATCGGAAGAAGAAGGAAAAGGAGAGGCACCGGGACAAGGGCTCCTCCACTACTTCTCCCTCGGGAGTCGCTGGGACGCAGGTAACATTCCCTCCGAGGGACCGCTCCTCGACGGCCGCCTCGGAGGTTTCCTAGGGGGTGTCAGCCCGCCCGTCTGGCTCGCACTCGGGCCTTGCGGGCGCCTCCGGGCAGTTGGAGGCCTCCACCCCTGGTTTGGCCGCAGACTGGTGGCCTACCACTGTGGGCGACTCAAGCCGGCGCGCGGCTCCCAACGTCCGCCTGGAGAGGGCTGGTAAGGCTCCCGCCTCCAGGGCGGCGGGCGCTTCCACCCACCGGACCAGGCTGATCTCTCTACCGGCCTGCCTCCAGTGATGGCTCATAAGTCAGACGCCGCTCCTCCGGCGCCCGCGAGCTCACCCCTAGCCTCACGCCGGCTCGTCCAACGTCCGGCTGGAGAAGGAACCGGCACGGACCCCCCACGTCCGTTGTGTGCCAGTTCCCCGCAGCCTCGCTGCCGCCTGGGGAACCAGAGTCTCCCCAGCTTGACCCGGATTTTTCCCTCCATCCCGGGCGGCTGGGGATCTTTTGCCTCCATCAGTCCTTCCTCCACCTGGTGCGCCGGACCTGACGTCTGGCTCCCCGGATGCCGGTTCCGACGCCGGCCCTCTGACGCTGGTACCTCCGGACGCTAGGGCCTCCGTCGCCGGCCTTACCGACTCCGGGAGACATTCCACTCCTATCGGGCCCTCCGGGATCTCTGCTATGGACCCGCCCGTGAGGCCACGGCTGGGCGTCTGCTCTGAGCAGCCCGGCCCGGTACCCTCCGTCCTATCCAACGCCAGCATACTCCAGGACTGCAGTATCCGCAGCACAGTACCCGGACGCCCGAGTACTTCGGACGCCACAATACCCGACACCGGGCTACCTGCAGCGGGTTTTGGATACGCTCCATACAGATACAACCTGTATCTTTAGCCCCCGCCTTCTCCTCCTCCACTGCCCTCACAGCCGCCGGTGGACCTGCAGGAGACTCTGGCCTTCTGGTGGGCTGAGGCCAAGGCTCAGCTCACCAAAGAGGTCGAGAGCTGCCTTCCGGCGACGGTGCCGTCCCAGGTTCCCGTACGTCTGAGACGGCACACTCCCTCACCACCTCCGGACTCCAGGGTTCTTCCGTCTGGATCCAGAGAAGGGCAGGACACGCTTCCAGGACTTCCCAAAGGGTCCGTTCCTCCCCCGGGTCGGGAAAGGGAGTCTTTCTCCTCTTCATCCTCCTCTTCACCCTCGCACTCCTCGGACTCTTCCAACAGTTGCTCTGAGAGACGACGAGCCACGCTCTCCATCGAAGCCCAGGCCAAGGACTCCTCCGGAGGATCCTTCTTTTACGGAGTTGCTTAGGAAAATCCAGGAGGTTCATCAGTGGCACTCCCTGGAACCAGATCCTCAGCTTCTGAAACTCGCTGAACATCTGGATCTGCCTGACAGCTCCTACCTTGGTGCCACCCTGAATAAAGCCTGACGCCCGACCCTGTTACCACTATATGGAGACAGCTGTCGGCCTTAGCCCCACTTCCTAGAAGTCGAACAGGCTATATCAGGCTCCAGAGGTGCTTGATTTTCTGGATTCTCCACTCGTGCTGACTCGCTGTGATTAGCCCGACCACGGCCGGTCGGGCGAACCCCAAACATCTTAGCTTGTCACCACCTGATAAGGAATCACGCCTTCTGACCATTATGGGAGAAAGATTTACGTCCTCCACGCTTGGGGATCAGGGCCCTGAACTATGTCGGCCATATGGGGACTACCAGAAGGCCATTCTGACTCAGGCGGAAGCCAACTGGACTCCTTGCCTGACTCCCAAGTCAAGCAGGAGTTGGCTGATCTCGTCCCGCTCTGCTCATTTGGCCAGTCTCACATGCTACGTGCAACATACGATGCAGTGGACACTGCTGGGCAGAGCTCAGCTTTTGCTGTAGGCTCACGGTGTCATGCTTGGCCTGTGTCAGGGTTGGTCCCGGAGGTGCAATCTGCTATCCAAGCACACCTCCGGGTCGGTACTTTTCGGGATGTCAAGGACATCATCACCGATTTGCAAGAGAAGGACGGCACTGAAGTCAGTTGATTCCATGCATCCACAGGCCCCTTCACAGACGGAATTGGCCAAAGGCGAACCCCAGGAAGGCGGGCCACAAACGCGGGCCCCCGGCTGCAGCCCCCACCCAAAAAGCAGCGGGTGCTTCAGCTGCGGCGCTGCCCCACGCCACCCGACTCCTTTCCTCTCCCACTGCCTCCAGACTCCCTGGAGGAACCGGTAGGAGGGAGGTTTTCCCTCCACCTTCCGGGATGGGAGAGGATAACCACAGATTCTTGGGTGCTCCAGCTTATAGCAGAAGGACACTCGATAGAGTTTCTTCAGAAACCACCCCGCCACCCCCTCTGAAGTCGTCGTATTCACGGGAACATCTTCTCTTGGTCCAGGAGGAAATTTCGGCTCTCCTGCTGAAACAAGCAATAGAGCCCGTGCCCCTTCATCTGCGAGGGACGGGTTACTATTCCCATTTCTTCCTGGTCCCAAAGAAGACAGGAGATCTCAGACCAATTTTGGATCTCAGTTCCCTGAATCTTTACGTAGAATACAAAAGGTTCAGGATGCTCTCTTTGCAGAGCCTTCTGCCCTTCCTCCGGCTGGGTCAATGGCTTTGTGCTCTGGATATGCAGGATGCTTATCTGCATATTCCCATTCGCCCATCTCATCGCAAATACCTTCATTTTGCATTCCAGGGGGACCACTACCAGTTCAAGGCGCCCTGTTGGTCTATCCTCGGCCCCCCGAGTGTTTACCAAATGCTTGGCAGTGGTGGCGGCCCACCTGCGTACCAGGGGAGTGCAGGTTTTCCCGTACCTGGACGACTGGCCTTGGCAGCCCTCGCCCAGGAGGAACTCCTGCTACTTTCCCCTTACCCAGCAGGTTTTGCCTGCCTGGGTATTACCATCAACCATTCCAAGTCTCATCTGGACCAATCCCAGATGCTACAGTTTATTGGGGCGATTCTCGATACGACCACGGGCAAGGCCTTCTTGCCTCCGGACAGGGCGTCCACCCTTCTGACCCAAATAAGTCGGTTGTCCAACCACAGGATGGTCTCTGCGAGGTTGGTCCTTCGCCTTCTCAGGCTCATGGCGGCTGCTATCCTGACGGTGCCTCGTGCTCGACTCCACATGAGGATTTCTCAGTGGACTCTACGCTCTCAATGGGATCAGCTAGTGGATGACCTAGATCACCCAGTTATGATCTCCTCGCCAATGATTCGAGACTTGCAATGGTGGATGGTTCAAGAGAACCTGTTTCGAGGAGTTCCTTTCTTTCATCCTCCCCCCTCCCAGACTCTAACCACAGACGCCTCAGGCAAAGGTTGGGGAGCCCATCTAGGCCCTCATTGGACCCAGGGCTCCTGGTCCAAGCTAGAACAAGCTCTCCACATCAGTGTGCTCGAGCTTCGGGCAGTGTTGCAGCCTCCAAGCCCTTCACCAATACATCCTTCCCGCCACCCAGCCGTCCAGATGGACAACATGTGCTGGTGGTACATCAACAAACAGGAGGGACTCGTCCTACCCTCTTTGCAGGGAGGCAATGAGGGTTTGGGATTGGGCAACACAACACGACCTTCACCTCATGGCAGTTCACGCCCGGAGTCGACAACACCCTGGCAGACAGAGCTAAGTCGCTTCTGCTCTGACTCACGAGTGGGAACTGGACCAAGGGTCCTAGACAATATCTTCCATCTTTGGGAACACCACAGGTCGACCTGTTCGCATCCCCCAAATGCAAAACTTCCCTCTTCTGCTCGCCTGCTCCAGAGCGAGGTGCTTTGAGCGACGCCTCTCTCTCTAGACTGAAGGACAGATTCGCTTATGCCTTCCCCAGTTCCACTTATCCCACGAGTCTTGCAGAAACTAGCTCAGAAGGAGCTGCAAATGATTCTGATCGCCCTTCTGGCCCAGGCAAGTTTGGTTCTTTTTTCAACAATACTCAGAGGATCCTCCTCTTCTTCCTCTATCTCGAGGTTTGCTGACCCAGGATCAGGGGACCCTGGTCCATCCAGGCCTCAAATCCCTTCAACTGCATGCATGGCTCCTGCAGACTTAGCCCAATCCCGTTTTGGAGTGTCTCCCAAAGTGGCGGAGATTTTAGTGGAGGCCAGAAAACCCTCCACCAGATCCACTTATGCCATGAAGTGGAAAAGATTCACTATCTGGGCCGCCTCCAAGAACGTGGAACCCTTCTCCTGTTCAGCGGGGCTTCTGCTGGAGTATCTACGTCATCTGTTTGACCTGGGTCTCAGTCATTCTTCTCTGAAGGTACACATGGTGCCATCTCGACCCATCATGTTCCCTTCGCAGACAAAGATTTCGGTCAACTGGAGGTCTCTAAGACCTTTCTCAGCGGGGTCCTCCATCTGAGGCCCCCCATTCGTACTCCTGCTCCCCCTTGGGACTTGAATTTTGTTCTCGAGAAACTTATTCTCCCTCCCTTCGAACCTGCAGCTTCTACGGATTTGAAGTTCCTTTCGTGGAAGACTCTCTTCTTGGTGGCCATTACTTCTGCTTGGAGAATTTCCGAGCTCCAGGCCCTGATGTGTAAAATCCCTACTTGATTTTTCACAAGGAACATGTTGCTCTTCGCATCTAATCCTAAGTTTCTCCTAAAGTAGTAGCTGAGTCTACTGTAAATCAGTCCATAGAGTTACCTGCCTTTTTTCGAGTACTCTAATCAAGGGGAGATTTACTCCATACTATGGATGTTCACCGATTCTGAGATACTACACCAACAGGACGTAAGGATCTCAGAAAGACTGATCAATTGTTCGCTCTTTGCTCATAAAAGGGAAGGCAATGCTGTTTCCAAGCAATGCCTGTCAGTGGTTGGCTCATTGCATCACTTTCTGTTATGACAAATACAACAAGACCTCCTGGTCAAGTCAGAGGCCACTTCACAAGAGAGTAGCTGCCTCAGTGGCTTGTTTCAAGAATGTGTCTGTGCAGACATCGTGTTGCCGCCACCTGGACTTCCGTCCATACCTTTACTAAACACTACAGTTTGGATGTTGGCTCAGCCGGAGAGCAGGCTTGGCTGGCTGTTTTGCAAGGCCTCCTATCTTGAGACTTGCACAACCAGAACTACTTTTTGGAGTAGTTTTCCTCCTGGTGCCTCTCTTTGTTCCAGACTGCTTGGGATTCAGTCCTATATGTAATTACCTACTGCAAGAGCCCTCTCGGTAAGATAGTACAGTTACATAAGAACTTACCGTAACAGTAGATCTTCGAGAGAGGCTCTTGCAGTAGGTAATACCTTCCCGCCCTCCATCCCCCTAGGCTTTTTCAGCTCCTTTTCCATTGAGGGAAATATTCGCCTCTCTCTCGTCCGGCCTCTTTGGCCTGTGGCGAAAGAACTGGAAGGCGGGCATCCTGGGACCGCCTTTATACCGACGCCTCCTGACGCCGGTCACCTGAGTGGGGCAGTCCTCGCCAGGACTGCTAGCTAGAAATTTTTCCGTGGTCCTGCCGCCTGCTGGCCAGTCCCATATGTAATTACCTACTGCAGGAGCCTCTCTCGAAGATCTACTGTTACGGTAAGTTCTTACGTAACTGTACTTTCTAGGAGTGGTATATGTTGTTCATCCACATTAACCCACCCAATCTCCCTGGCTTAGACGCAACCTGAGCTTCCAGCGGGCAAAGATCTGGCATCATGGGCAGAGCCTGGTTATATTATTTGGTAGGGAGGAGTTATTTTCCGCAAGATTTAAAGAGTGAAAGGACATGTTAACTAGTGGATGAACAACATGTACCACCCCAGAACTACTGTTCTAGGACATGGATATGTTGTTCTATCCACACTTACTGGCAGGTTCTTACCGCTTAAATCTTGCCGGAAGGCCTGTTGGCTCCTCCCACCCACCCGGTGGTAAAACTCGGCCCGCCTATGACGCCAGATCTTCCTTACCGCTATTTGAAGCTCAGGTTCTCCTTCGCGCCTGGCGCTTTAGGCCCGATCCTACCCTCGCCGTTAATCTCAAACATACTTAATTTTACTAGACTTCCGGGTCTTTTTTTCTTCTTCGCGGGCTGCAATGGACAAATCGACTCCTGGATTTCAGCGGTACCCTTGTGGGCAGATGATGTCTCGGACCTGATCCGCACTCCACGCATTGCTACTGCCTTGGGCTCGATCACGATCCACAGGCCTGCCTATTGCAAGTCCTTCTTGGTCAACGCTCTCAAGACTGTGCTGCCAGATCTCAACTTGGGTGCCCCAAGAGGCGATTCCTCGGTGGTAAAGTCAAGAAGGCCCATTGGGCGTGTCCGGCGGTGGGCTCCAGCTGAGCAACTTGAGCAAATGACCACCCTCGAGGAGGCGGCGGCCCAGGCCGCATCTTCTTCTTCCTCGGTCACGGAATTTATCCCGCTCTACTTGGGCTCCTCCTACTCGGCCTCATTTAAGGAGCTTTGTCAATCCCTCTCTGCTAATGGAGAGGGGCCATCGGAACACTCCTCTCGGTCCAAGAAAAAGGACTCAAAGGGTAAGTCCCACCGTCGACGTTCGTGGGAGCGGAGAGGTCCCTTCCCTGATAGTCAACACCTGACTTTATGAGTGCGGTTGCGTTAAGGCCGCTGGCTTCACGGTGTCCCCGCTCAGGTCAGGCCGGCTGAGTCACCCATCGATGCAGTCCAGATTTTCTCGACCTGGCCAGATGGGCTGTCGACTGGAGAAGCCAACAACCCTTCTTCACCGGTTCCCCCGGTGGAAACCGAGGACTTGCCTGTGCCTTTTGTGCCGGAGTCCCTGGTTAAGGTTCCTGAGCCGGGGGAGGAATGGGTTTCCCCCCGCTCCCTCCCAGACCCACCCTCGTGAACACCAAGGGTCTCGATCTCTGACCTCCTCTCGGTCCAGCCGATCCCACCGACATCGGCAGTCTCGGCACCGAGGGATGCAACGGTGCCACTCATACTCGTCATCGTCCTCCTCGGAGGATAGGCTCCGGCGCAAGTTGCGTCAGCGCTACGAGGATCTGATGTGGCAGCAGCTCCTTTTGACCAGGAGCAAGTCGACTCTGTCGCCTTCCCCGGCCATTAAGTGGCCCTGTCACCTGAGCGGCCGAAACAACCCCTTGTGGTCATCAAGGAGCCGAAGCCAGCGCCGGTTGTTCGGCCAAAACCAGCTGCACCACCCACTGTGGTGGAACCCCTGCCTCCACAACCAAAAACTGGGGCTCCGACCAAGGATTCTTGGTCAGGTCACGGGTTGCCCCATCAGTTGTCGGTCTCCCTCACTCCTGATCGTCCTCGGCAGGTGGAGGGTGGCTCAGGCCCTCAGCAGCTGTTTGCAGACTCCTCGGAGTCTGACGATGACTCTTCCCTGTTCGCCAGGCCTCTTGACCTGGAGTTCTCTGGGGGACAGTCGGTGGATGAGAGCCCATCCTCATTCATGGGTTTGCTTTGGCTCATCTCAGAATCTACTGGGATGAAGCTCGAACCCGTGTCAAAGCGGCAATCCCCTCACGGAGATACTGGACCAAGGGATTCCAGAGGCCTTTCCGTGGCTGAAGCCATTGTTGGTCCGGCCCTGGAGTTATGGCAGCGGCCGGCTGCTTGTCCAGCTTCCTTGGCCAGGATAGCCAGGAAGTATGCCATTCCCACCAGCTCACTCTCCGGATTCTCAGAGAACCCCTCTGCGGAGTGGTTGGTGACCGACAGTGTTTTCCAGCGCTCAAACGCTCGGAACGTGGACAAGCCACCCGATAAAGAGTCCAAGAAACTGGACTACTCCAGGCATAAAGTTTACGCTGCGTCCTCCTTAGGCCTTCGTCAGGGCAGTTCGGCCATACTGATGGCACACTTTTCCCACATCCTTTTGGGCTCCCTGGATGAGGTGATCTCATCTCCAGCTGACCTCCAGACTACGGTCAAGCAGGTGGGATCAGGGAAGGGCTGTGGCAAAGCAACAGCTCCAAACTGCTCTTGACATTGGAGACTCTTGTGCCTGGTCAGTAGCGGCCGCAGTGGCCATGCGCCGCAGAGCTTGGCTGCGGATCTCCACCTTCACGGCGGATACCCAGCACAAGCTGGCAGACGTTCCCTTCCTGGGTACGGACTTGTTCGGTCCCGGGGTAGAGGGTCACTTGCAGAGGATCGAGAAGTCCAATGCCACCTTGGACTCGGTCACATCTGCCCAGAAGGACAAAGGCCGACAGCAGCAACGTAAGCCCTGTCAGCCTTCTGCCCCTGCGGCATGTCCAGCCCAGCAACACCAGCATGAGGGCCAGCAGGCTCACACTTGGCACCCCAAAGCCAAGCCTGCAGCTTCCTCCAGCAGGAAGCCGGGAGGAAAAGGCCCTGGAGGTCCCTCGGCCAGTCCTTCCTCCAAGCCTGCCCAGTGACGTGTTGAGGGGTGTCGCCCCCAGCCTCGTCACTCCCCCCTGGTTTCCCTCGGGGACGGCCCGCCACTTCCTTTCCGCCTGGTCCACTATCACCGCGACCTCTGGGTGTTGGAAATGGTAGGGAAGGGTGTGCCTCTGGAATTCGAGCCATCGCCCCACGAGGGGCTATGGGGTCCACAGCCTCTCTGCCGGCTCGTCGAGCTGACACTGCCCTGCTCCTCCAAAAGGAGGTGATCAGGGAGGTGGCAGATCCTCCACCAGACCCAGGGTTTGTGTCCAGGTATTTCCTGGTCCCGAAACAGACGGGGAGCTGGCACCCCATTTTAGACCTGCACGACCTGAACAAGTTCCTAAGGTCTCGAACCTTCAGGATGGTCACTCTGGCACAGATCATTCCATCACTGGAACGAGGCATGTGGTTCTGTTCTCTGGACCTCCAGGACGCGTTCTTTCATGTCCCAATCCGTCCGTCCCACCAGCAATTCCTTCACTTTAGCGTGGAGGGGTCCCTTTACGAGTTCCGGGCCATGCCCTTCGGCCTCTCTCCAGCTCCCAGGGTCTTCACCAAATGCATGGCAGTGGTGACAGCATTCCTGCAGCGCCGAAGGGTCCGGGTGTACCCTTACCTGATGACTGGCTGATTGCAGCCCCCTCCAGGCTGGGGGTGGAGCGGTCCAGGGATCTGGCCCTCCAGGTCTGCTCTCAGATTGGCCTCCTCATCAACGAGGCCAAATCGGAACTCGAGCCAACGCAGGTGATTCAATTCATCGGAGCAGAGCTAGACTCTCTTCGAGCCAGAGCATGGCTCCCAGCGGACAGGGCCAAGGTTCTTTCCTCCTTTGCCCAGTCATTTCTGGTTGGGCAATTGCACCCTGCCCGGGACTTCCTGCGCCTCCTGGGCCTCATGGCGGCCTGCACCAGCGTTGTCCGTTTGGTCCACTGGCACATATGTCCCCTTCATTGGGGGCTGGCCCGCCAATGCTCACAGCGCTCCAGTCCTATGGACCAGCCAGTGGCAGTGACCCAGGAGATATGGAACGCTCTCCAGTGGTGGATCGTTCCAGCTCATCTGCAGGAGGGCATCCCGTTTGTCCGCCCCAAGCCTACGGTCATTCTAACGACCGACGCCTCTCTGATGGGTTGGGGTGCCCATCTGGGGGAGCACAGAGCGCATGGCCTCTGTCCCCCTCAGGAGTCTCGATGCCACATCAACCTGCTGGAGCTTCGAGCAGTCCGACTAGCTCTCACCACCTTCGTGACGTTTGTACGGGGTCAAGTGGTCCAGGTCCAGATGGATAATACCACGACCATGTACTACCTAAACCGCCAGGGCGGGATGCACTCCTTGCCCCTGTGCAAGGAAGCTCTCCGCACTTGGTCCCTCATGAGCAGACTGGAGGCTGATCTCCTAACCATCCATGTGGCGGGAGCCTCCAACACTCTGGCCGATGCCCTAAGCTAGATAGGTGCTGCATCTCATGAGTGGTTTCTCCTGCCGGAGGTAGTACACGATCTGTTCTCCCACTGGGGCACACCTCAGGTGGACCTTTTTGCCTCCAGGGAGAATGCGAAGCTGAGGCTGTTTCATGCCCACCCCCACTCAGCAGGGCTCGCTGCAGGGGGATGCCTTCTCGAGGCCGTGGACCCCGGGCCTCTTCTACACCTTTCCCCTATTTCCCTTGATCCACAAGGTGCTTCTCAAGGCGAGGAGGGACAAGGCGCAGGTGATTCTGGTAGCCCCAGACTGGCCCCACCAGTTCTGGTATCCAGATCTCCTCAGTCTCAGCCTCAGGCTCCCGAGGTGGCTTCCAGCCCGCCCGGACCTGATCTCAGTAAACCAGGGGAAGGTACTCCACCCAGACCTTCAGTCCCTGCACTTGACGGCCTGGTTCCTGAGCGGCTAGAGTTCCAGGCCTTGGGTCTTTCCGATGAGGTCCTCAATGTTGTTGAGGCATCCTGTAAGGAGTCGACCAGAAAATGCTATGCCTTCAAATGGAAGAGATTCTCCATTTGGTGTCAGGATAAGGTTGGACCCTTCCTCCTGCTCCTTGGACAGCATTCTGGACTACCTATGGTCCCTTTCTCAGCAAGGGCTTGATCGGCGACCCTATAAGGTGCACCTGGCAGTCATCTCTGCTTACCGGGCGTAATGGAAGCCAGTCGGTGGCGAGGAGAAGGTGGTCGGGTGTTTTTCAAAGGCCTTGATCACATATCCCCTCCGGTGCGAGAACCTCCATCTCCATGGGATCTACTGCTGGTATTGGCTAAGTTCATGGGCAAGCCATTCGAACCGATGCACAGGTGTGACATCTCTCACCTGTCGTGGAAGACCGCCTTATTGGTGGCTATCATTCAGCCAGAAGGATGGGAGAGCTCCAGGTGCTTTCCATCGAGTCTCCTTATCTGGTCTTCCACAGGGACAAGGTTGTCCTGCGCCCCCACCCGAAATTCCTTCTGAAGGTGGTGTCAGAGTTTCACCTCAACCAGGTGTTGACTCTGCCGGTGTTCTATCCCAATCACACCTCGAAGGCCGAATATAGGCTCCATACTTTGGACCCTAGAAGGAGCACTCTCTTATTATAAGGAGCGGACGGCTGAAGTTCGGGGAGAGGTTCGCCAGCTGTTTGTCACCTACGCTGAAGCCGCACCTGGCAGACCGGCAGCCAAGCGGATGATTGGCAGGTGGGTCACCTCCTGCATAGATCTCTGCTATAGGTTGGCGGGCATGGAGCCTCCCAGAGGGATAAGAGCTCATTCTACCCGCCATACTGCTGCTTTGGTGGCTGCTTCCAGGGACATCCCTATCCAGGAAATCTGCAGGGCTGCTACCTGGAAATCAGCACACACCTTCATTTTACCCACTACCACATCGACCTTGAGTCACGCCGGGATGCTGGTTTTGGGACCTCTGTTCTCCAGTCCTTATTTCCCAAGTAGGGGGTGTGCGCCTTGCCTCCCTCCTCCTGGAGAACTGCTAGGAGTCTGCCAGTAAGTGTGAATAGAACAACATATCCATGTCCATATAAATACAGGTTACTCACCTGTAACAGGAGTTCTAGGAATGGTATATGTTCTTCCACACAACCCACCCGACCTCCCCGGCTTCGACGCACAACCTGGCTTCCAACGGGCTAGATCTGGTGTCATGGGGCTGAGCCAAGAGTTTTACCACCCGGATGGGTGGGAGGAGCCAGCTTGAAGACCTTCCGGCAAGATTTAAAGCAGCAAGGAACCTGCCAGTAAGTGTTGATGAACAACATATACCATTCCTAGAACTCTTGTTACAGGTGAGTAACTTGTATTTACAGGTGAGTAACCTGTTTTTTTTTCTCCCTTACCTTCCCCGTCACCTGTTTTGAGAACCATAGTGTTTTTTTCCTTCATTTTGTTTTGTTTATTTGCTTCACACGAAGGCTTGTTGCCTCTGTGATGGCAGTTTTGATTCTTCAAGGAAACCACAAAAAGGTCAGTGTGGCCCTCAACACCTGAAAAATAAATCTGAGGTCTGGGCGGGATCTAGCTCCAATTATCCTCTTGTAACTTGTATCCATCAGTGAAACACACACTCCATTATCAAGGTTAGAAACTCTGTTTTCATTTATTTTTATCTTTTTGGTTTTTAGCAGGCACAAAATACATTTTTCATCACTTTAAGGCGTACTCCAACTGTTCTGTTTTTTGTTTACTCTGTTCAGGGTAATGCTGATTTAAGGCACCAGGCCTCTTGAATGTATTTCCCCAAAAGGATTTCTGTGTGACATCTGCATTCTGCTTCCTGCTTTGTTGCTTAAGGAAGAGTTTCCTTAAGCAACAAAGCAGGAAGCAGACTGCAGATGCCATAAAAGATGCTTGTATGTGTTTCGCTAATCAAAAGATAACAAAATCCTCATGAAGCAGTAAGAATAACTGCGAAACGTTGATGGAATTACTTGGTGATTCAATTGAATAAAATTAAATTTGAATTTCTAGCTCGGTGTGTGGGTCTGTTTCTCAATTCTGTGGATAGAAGTTTTGATTTTTCCCCATTGTTCCTCCACCACTCCTTCCTGCTCATTTGCTAGTGCATTCCTTAGGCACACTCCCATTTTGGCAAAGTCAGCCCTCCTAAAGTCCAGTACTCTCACTTTTGTATGGCTTGACTCTATAGCTCTGTTTATCATGAACCACGCTGTTGGGTGGTCTCTTGTTCCTAGATGTCTACCCACTTCTAAGTCCGTGATCCTCTCTCCATCCCCATTTGAGAGTACCAGGTCTAAGATTGCTCCCTCCCGAGTGGATTCCAACACTATCTGTCTGAGGCATGCCCCCGTAGAGCATCGAGAATGACCCTGCTCTTGGATGTGGCTGCAGCAAATGTGCTTCAGTTAACATCTGGCATATTGAGGTCCCCCATCAACAATATCTCCCCTTTTTCTGCCATTCTAAGGATGCTTTCTATCATTTCCTTGTCCATTTCCTCCCCCTGAGACGGGGGTTTGTATACGACCCCTGTGCGGATTGTGGTGCCATTTCCTGTCTCCAAGGTGACCCACAATGCCTCCTCTCCTTCCTGTTTACCCTTTAGTTCCGTTGCTTTGATCTCTTCCCTTAAATAGAGAGCTACTCCACCCCCTCTTTTACCCTCCCTGTCCCTCCTGTAGACTGTGTACCCTGGTATGTTGACATGCCAGTCATGATTCTCTGAGAACCATGTTTCTGTGACTGCCATGATATCCAGGCATCCCTTTTCCATCAAGGCCACTAGTTCAGGAAGCTTTTTACCCAGACTATGGGCATTGGTACTCATCGCCCTCCACTTTTTGATGGCTTTACCCCTTTAAGCCCATCTCCATCCTTACTGCAGTTGCCTTTTTCGCCATGTATCCCTGTCCTGCTCCCTATCGACCTCTCGACCTTGGTATTTGCTTCGCTAACTACCCTGCTTTGTGGGTGGAAGCTGGGAATTCCCTATTCCTTTTCAGTGCCTCCCCCCTTGGCTAGTTTAAAAGCTTGCCAATGAAGCATTTAAACCTATCACCTAGGATCCAGGTTCCCCTGTTCGACAGGTGCAGACCATCATACCAGTATAGGCCTGTATCCCTCCAGGTAGATCCCCAGTCCCCAGTGAAGCCAAAACCCTATGCTCTGCACCAGTTTTTCAACCATTCATTGCATTCCATGGTGCGAAGTACCCTAGCCTCATCCATGCTGTAGACAGGCAGCACCTCTGAGAAGATTTCCATGCATGCTACTTGTCTAAAGCCCCTCTCTAACTCCACAAACACCTCCTGCACTGCTCTAATCTCATTCCCAGCTGGTTCATTTGTCCCTGGATATACAATGACATCCATCTCCCTCTCCCATGCAGCTGCTCCTGCGAGCCTGAGGTTTCGCTTCTTGTCCCACCAAGCCATGGTGCCAGGCAGGCACCTTACCTCCCTCTACCCTCCCTCCCCAGTTCTACTCCCCTAACAGTTGAGTCCCCCGCCAGGAGCGGTTTCGTTCCCCTGTGGGGTCCTGTGCCTCCCTCCTGCGGGTCTCCTTTTTGGAGGTTCCCAGCATCCTCCTTGGTCTCCACTGCGAGTTCCTCCATAGAGGAACCACGCTTCACCAGAATGGCGTATGAATTGTGGAGACATACATCTGAAGGGATGCACCTCTGTTCCCACCACTCTCACCCACCCTGAGCCCACCGTGGTCCAACTGCTTCTCTTTCTTGGCAACTTCTGAGGTAGAGATGGCAGGCCAGGTGGTCCCTGGGTGGGGGAGGAATTTTCCCTACTCCTTGACAGGTCAGCCTGGAGACGTGCCACCTACTCCCTCAGAGCAGAGAGGTGCCTGCAAATAGGGCAGCATCACGGCCTCCAGAAGCAGGCTATAGAAGAAGAAAAGCAAAGAGAGAAGGATTGAAAAAAAGAGGTATGGGATGGCCATCCAACATCAGTTATTGTTTAAGAGAGAAGTTTTACCCAGATCTTAAAAGATCAGTGTCATGTATTCAAGTAGAGTTTTATATTTCTTATCAAAAATATGAATATATATTTTTTTAAAACCATGCAAAAGCTTTTCCAGTTTAATGGTCTCTATTAACTCGTTTGACTGCTCATTTAAGGAAACAGGTTTATCATCAGTCCAACTTCTGAACATACCGTTTTTAGCAGCCATAGAAATTGAGGAGATTGAATATTTATCTCCTTGTTTAGATGCAGGAAGACGGGTGTTGTTTCCAGTAAGACAAGTTTCTACGTTCATATGATAATGAACAACGCTAGCATTTTTTAATTTATTTTTGATGTCTAGCCAAAGTTTCTAGAATGAGGGACAGCTCTAGAACATATGTAGCAGATCAGCTTCATCCTGCTACATTTTGGTCATGTATCACCATCCTGAATATTCATTTTTTCATGTTCTTGGGTGTATGGTATGTTATGTAATATCTTGAATTGTACTAGTTTATGATTAACTGGGGAGAAGGCTTTAACAGAGAACTCACAAATGTTGTCCCATGTCCAACTTGAAGCATATTTTCCTAATGTTCTGGACCACTGTATTATTCTGTCATCATCCCTTCCCCTAACAGAGTCTGAGAAGTATATACCATTATTTTAATGGTAGGAGCAGTGGTTATTAATTTTAAGAGGGTTTGTCTATTAGGAGTGATTCTTGAGGCAATTAAGTCTTTGTTTAATATTAATTGCTTTAGAGAATAAGTCTTTGTCCCTGTCATGAACATGATATTTGTTTCTGATTGCCTCAAAGTTCTTAAAAATATGTCTTTCCAACAGATCATATATAGAATAGATTCCTTTATCTTGCTAATCATTTTTGATCAACATTTTATTTTATAGCACAAGGTTTGGATTATACCAAATTGGTTGTAATGGAGATTTCTCTAAATTTCGTTGTATTAGCTTGGTTAATTGGGATAACATTAGGATGGAATCTATAACTACATTTCCTAATGATTTTTTGGGTTTCATAAAAAGTAGACTTTATTGGTCTGTCTGATGGCCCATAGCTAGGTCACTTTCTATTGATAACCAATCAGGACTAAAAATATAATTTCTGATATCCATCTGGAGATTTGTTGCATTCTACTGGCAAGAAAATACAATTTCAAGTCCAGAGCTCTTAGTCCTCCCATGTTAATGGGCCTGCTTAACTTACAGTAAGCACATCTAACCTTCTTGTAAGCCCAGAGGAATATACTAATTAAACCATCTAGGTTCATAAATCAATTAACTGGTAATCTATGTAGTATCATACTAAACATGAAGATGAGTTTAGGAAGTATCATCATTTGCTTGCCTCCAATTGTCCCCAGAGTCCTAATGGGAGCATATTCTATTTAATTGGATTGTTACCCATTTGTTTTTTAATATCATTTACATTTTATATCGCTGTCTTAGAAGTTCTCTTATGTAGATATATTCCTAAGTATTTAATATCATCAGATGCCCATGTGATGCCCCAATTGTCTATATTTTCTGCACCATCAGAAACAAGTTAATATTAGTTCTGTTCTTTGCTTGTTTGAGTTTAATGGCTAATATTTTGAAGTTTTGGCTCCACTATCAGAGTAAGTTATTTTAGCCTTTCTTATTGTGAATTTCACTTCTCCTCTAAGTATTTAGTTATAGTCTAACTTTGCTTTAGACCATTCCCTCCATGTACTTTCGAAGTTGGACTTCACTAGAGCATTTTCCACAGTTTTAATTTCGTCTAATTTATTTTAGATCTTTATTGCCCTTTCTGTTTTAATACCAGATGTTAGACCAATTAAGTAACCTCTCAGTACACACTTAAATGCGTCCCATGTCACTGCCCAATTAGTGTCATTAGGATTATTTATTTCAAAAAATTCAGTAATTTTGTTCTTAATTTTAGTCCTAATTTCTTTGTTTTTCAAGACAAAATTATTCATTTTCCACCTATTTTTTAATATTGATCTTAATCAGTGTTATTTTGAGACTAAAGGGGAGTGATCAGAAATTGTCATTGGTAAAAATAGAGGAAGATATTGAATCTTTACTGTGATCTTTTGGTATGAAGATCTGGTCAGTCCTAGAGCCTGTTTAAACGTGTCTGACCAAGAAGTGTATTCTCTGATATTGGGATTCATTAATCTCCAGATGTCTTATCAAATTCAGACTATTTTGTACTTCTATTAAGTCACGGTATGATTTTGATAATGGAGAAGACGTTCCATTTCTGTCTAAGGTTGGGTCCTCTATACAGTTTGTGTCACCTGCTAAAATAATACAGCTATTCAAAAAGTTAGTAAATCTAATACTCTGGAAAGGGTCTCATGAGATCCATTCTTGGGCCCATAGTTGTTAACTAGAGTAACTGTCTGTTCATTTAATTTGCCATGTACAACTAAATAATGTCCATAATGGGGTCTGCAACTTTCTCAAATATTTGTAAATTAATTATCTTTCTGACTAGTAGTAGTGTGCCAGATTTTTTTAGTTGTTGTCCACTCCAACAACCTGCTCAACCCATTCCCCGTGCATTGTCATAATCTTCTGCTTCAAATATGTTTCCCCTAGAAAGACAAAATGGGGTCATATTTTTAAAAGAAAGCATAGTACTTTATAACGTTTAATTCTGTCATTTAGACCCCTAATGTTCCAAGTAATAAACATATCAATGGTCGTCCTAGAAAAAATGATGAATTAGAAAAAAAGAAATCTATTGTACCTAAAATCATGCCTGAAGATCTTGTGCATGGTTTAGAAAAATTATGTGAAATACACCAATTAATATGACTACCCTCTACCATTGACGAGGAAAGTCTGTATACTTCAGAAGTCCCTCAAATCTGAACTTTTTTAATAGGTTTAAAGTAATAGAAGTGTATCCAAATATACTCTGTGAAGACTTGAAGTGTGAGTATAAGAAGAAATACAGGAGCATTTAATAAACAAGGATGGCCTAATCAAATAGTGAGACAACAAAATAGAGAATAATACTGTGCAGGTGTGTTATGAGGATTTTTCAGACAACCCTTGGTGTGTGATAATCCATAAACTCCAAGAACGAAGCTTGAGGGGTTTATGAGATTATCACACACCAAGGGTGTGTGATAAAATCCTCATGAAACAAACTTTGCACAGGCATTATTTATTTATTTTATTTTTTTGCATTAATTAAACTTTATTAAGTTTATAACATGAAAAGAACCAAGAACAGGCATTATTTTTTATAACTGGTGCAAGGTTTCAGAGAGAAACTATATTTGTGCGAGGGAGCGTGCCCCTCAGCGGCCACTGTACTTGCACAAATACAGTGAAGTCAGAGCGCAAGGAGGAAAATGCCATAACCCACTATCAAGTCATTACGGAATTCAGCAGGTTATTACATCGTTTTTTCGAGACTGGTTATCTAGTCATTATAGGGGGTCTACAGCTATATAAGAATATTAATGTAGAGCAAAGCAGTAGAAAGGAAAGAAGATGAAGAGGGGGTGACGTGCTTGCTTCATTTATAGACACACTATATAAATCAACATATTCAAATGAAATAGTCAGTAACAAGAAAAATAATATCTCAACAAAACTATAGCAAGCTGCAACAAAAAAAGAACTTGTCAAAACTTCCCCAGCTATACATTCCTAAATGGCTCCCCCATTAAAATATTTGGTGATTTAACATTTTTTTAAATAACCTAAGCATATTATATGTCCCTTTCTATATTGGAGGCAATATCCAATAACAAGTCCAGTAACAATAAATTAGTCTTGTACAGAATATTAATTTAGTCTATACACGCAAATAAGATAGCAGGATGACAATTACACTTGGCTCAAAGAGACCATGTACATTAAACTGAACTCATTTTCATAAACTGTAGATAATCATCTAGATTGCACTCATGTGAATGTATTGTTAGAGCCTGCAGATTACAATTACAAATGGTGCACTTATGTTCAAGTTGCAGTAAAACTATAAGCAGTCTTAGGAGACCTTTAGTGCAACTAAGGAAAAATAAATTGAACTGCATAGCTTAATTCAGAAGATATAGGTTACAGAGTAAACAATCTATTTGAAAAATAAACCTGGTGATTTAAAACAACATGGATAAGTCTTGCCACCAGTGTTTGGCAAACCTCTCAGTATAGAACAGTGCAGTGTTCTGTGTCTTCGCGATGGAGGTTGCCATTCCTGTGAGATGAGCAATGCAAATGAGCATGTCCAGTGCAGACACTTGAGCACGAGAGGCCACCATCATTTGAAACGGTATACTTACAATAGGTAGAGACTGAAGATCCCGACACGCATTACCCCAGTCAGCTTTGCCCGATAGAGGATTTAACCCGGCACTATTGCTGCCGACTGGGTAAGGTAGCAGATGTGATGGTATGCTACCTTGCCCTGTATGAGCTGCAAGAAAAGACTGCTGGATGGGGTTGCTGGCCGAGCTGCCCTGGTGGTGTGGAGGGGAATACCACTGGTTGCTCAGCCAGCATACTGTGCATGACCCGGGTTCTGGTCTGGGTCGCGTCATTTTACACACTGCACCCCCCCATAACTGTTTAAGTTTTACTCCAGGATCCGCTCCACCTCGGAGTTGGATATTTTAGTTACAGGGGGTGTGGGGGGCGCGGGGTGCAAAGCCCCCATTTTACACTTTTACTTTCTTTTCACCGAAATGCCCGTAGTTTCTACGCCAGGCATTTCAGTGATTTGGGACTATGTGTTTCGGGAGGGTTTACTCAGTATGCTGAGTGTCTGCATACAGAGTCTCGGGATATCATAGTATATCTGTTGAAACACGTGATGCTGTTCTAGAAAAAAATGATGGCTAAAAGCCAGAAATCCAAAATGACCAATAATCCAATAAGTAGTTCACATCGTAGCTGATGAATGGATTAAAGTACTCCACTGAAACACATTAACATACCCTAGAATGAGCTTACAGTGCCTTAGATCTGACGCATCTATGGGGGGTCTGAATTTTCCAGACTTCAAAAGCTGTTATTTGGTGGTTCAACATTCAGTAGTAGGTACATCCAGGACTGGGTGAACCATTCTACAGCAGCTGATTGGTTGGATTTGGAGGAGGAGGGTTGCCCTGGTCAACTTTTGGCATATCTGGTTAAGGGTGGGCGTAAGGCATATGGCTACTTAAAAACAGTTAATCCCTTGGTGTGCTGGGTGTGGGATCAGATGAGGCGTTGTAGTGGTGCTGTGTAAAAAAACATGCTCCTGCTACCTGTGACACACAACCCTTTCTTTTTACCAGGCCTATTTGGTAATATGTTTAAGGAGTGGAAAGAGAGGGGAGTAGTTTGTATGGGTAACCCCTTTACCAACAAGGGTATGCTCTCCTTTGTGGACCTGAAGGGGAACACTGGACTCTCACATTTTCATTGTTTTCACTATCTGCAGGTTAGGGGTCTTTGGTAGGGATTTGGGTCGGGACCCTGTTGCGGCGTCCCTACTCGCCCAACACTTGGTTTATACTGCTAATAAGGACAGTAAAGGCTTGATACGAAAAGCTGTTCGCCAGGATAGTGTGTGTTTCCTGACCTCTCATGGAAAAGTAAGGCCCTTTGGGAAAGGGATCTTGGCCTGCAGATTTGGGAGGAGGACTGGACGATGTTTATTCAATCACATATGGGCTTGTTGCTCTGTAATAAGTACAAAGAATCCCAGTACAAATTTATTTTTCGTTTGTATTGTCCTCCACTGATTGTACACAAGTTTAATCCCACGGTTTCTCCCCTGTATGTTTGTGGGGGCGGGGGCTGGTTCTTACACCCACTATTTTTGGGCTTGCCTCATCTTACAACCTTTCTGGGTGGCTGTGGCGCATGACGTTTCGACTATCTCAGGATGTCCGATGCCAGCGACACCCGCCGCCTTACTCTTTGGTGTGGAGGATTTGCGTGAGATGGGTGGGCCTAATTCTGCGCTGGATCTGGGTCATTCTGGCTGTCACATACCAGTGCATACTTAACACTAGGGTCTCCTGCATTAGACCCACTATCCAGCAGTGGAACTCCTTGGTCGTTCAAACCTTGGCCTTGGAAAGATTCTCTTATTTCCTTAATGGTGGGGTAGAACGATTTCTTGAAGTCTTGGAGCCTTTCCTGAACTCCCTCTCTCCACTGAAAGCCCAAATGTTGAGAGAGAGTCCTCTAAGTGATAGGTGACTATGGATGTGGTAAATGTTTTTCCCCAGGATTTTTCTTATCCATGAATTTTGTTATGGGCATTCTGTCCTATAAATGGCTATTCCATTTACCTATTACCTAGTTAATTATCACCTGTTAACCTTCTGTCTTAATTCTATTTCAGAGCTTCGTGGAATGGACTTTTTGTTGTGATTTTCCTACTGTTGGTGTGTATTGTAGTATACACAGTATAACTATTTGACAATGGACGCATCTGATGCTGTGTATTGTGTTTTTATAGTTTTGTTTAACTCAATAAAAAAAGAATACCCTCCAGAAAAAAACACATTCTAACCCCAGTGATACTCAGGTATTCATAACTATATGCAGTCTTCCTCCTAAGTAGAACTGCCCAGAGAGAATTTGGAACATATGCAAATGATGAAATCTTTAGCATGAGCCACTTTTCAAATGCTGCCTTATACTAACTGCCTTAGTTCTAAACCCTTCAGATTTCTTTCTCTGCCTGATAAGTCTAAATGCTCAGAGATTCTCTCCTCTTCATCATCTTGTTCTAGTGTGAGAAACCTTACAGAATATAAGTATTCTTGAACATTTGTTTTCCTGCCCTTTTACTTTTGTAATTTTAAGTTAACTTGTAGTTTTAAGTGTTCAACATTTACATTCAAACTCTCTTTTAAAATGAGTAAGAAAACTGGTGATCCCGGTTTCAAACTCTGTATTCTGTGTGGTGAAATTCTGTTAAGTTCCTTTTGTCTACCCATCTGGACATGAACATTAAAAGCAGAGGGAAATCTGCATTTCATGTCCTGTAATAACTGTTGAAAAGTGCCTGGAATATAGCTAATAACCTGTGAAAACTATTGAAAAATGCCTGGAATATGGCTAAACAAAAAAAAAAAAGGAAAACTTTCACCATCTAAGGGTCCCTCCAGCTCTGACCAGCTGCCACCCTAAATTACTGTGGGTGAAACCACAACTACTAATGTAAACTGCTACCCCTGAGATAGGTATATAAGCAGTTCTTGAGAGGCTTGCTGAACTGGCTGACTACCTGGTTCCCTCTAAGAAATCAAATAAAATTAAGCACACAGAACCCCCTGCTAGACAGTGTATGGGGACTTCTGTGCCTGCTAGAAAGCCTGCCAATTCCTGCAGATTGTTACCTATGGTGAAGCCCACCAGTATGAGGTACAGTGTCTCAGGCTTACTGTATCACTAAAGGGATTACTTCCCACTGAAATGGTATCATTTACTGCAGTAATTTTACTGCAGAATTTTGTAGCACTGTGCTTCATTCTGGTAGTTTTTCACTGTGAATGAAGGTGTGAAAATTGTAAACTTTCCTAAAAAAAAAAAAAGTGTGAAGATATACCTGAAATGGCTTAAGAAAACACTTTTAGGCTTACAAGTGCTGTGTACTTCTCAGCAGCAGACCTCTGCACAGCAGGTTGTCTCCTCTGATCAGCCTTCCCATTATCTATCTGGAGGAAGACTATGTGATTTCATGGAATGTTTGGGGTTTTTACCAAAAAAAAATAAAGATTATCCCTCACTCTTCACATTTGTGAGAAATGATTAGGCTGACACCTACTGAAAGCTTCCCCTTCCTGTGAATAAATTCATTGGGGAAGACACTTTAAAGATTTTACAAACTAAGCTGTTTTTCCCCCTCTTGAAAAGAGGATGTATAGGAAACATCAGCTAGACAGGGAGGGAACTCAGTTGATTCCCTCATCCTGTACATTAAGGAGCAGTTGAAGTAACAGCCTGTGACAAGGCAAAGAGATCCCTGGCATCCTACTCTCCTAACACTGATCCTAGGAAAAGTGACATACTTTCAGGTCCATGTTACTTCCCTGCCAGATCTAGCTGAAACAACTAAATCTGGTTTGGAAGCAGCCAAATAACAGTTTAAATGGCTGCTGCTAAATGGATAGTAAATACAGTGGTTCAAAGGTGGTTTGCATGGTTGTGAGTCACCAACTTAACTCAGTATTCCCAAACCAAGGCTGTGGATTCCAAGTCGAGGGTAATTCCTCTTTAGAGAAAAGATCAAAGTTAAAAAATGGATGAATACACCACAGTAAGCTACTTTTGTTGTATCAGACTAGGGCTCTTCTTCAGTATCAGCAATACCTACAGCCAGGGGTATTCCAGACACCACAGACAAGTGATCATGGATGTAGTAATCAGGGATTGTCTCTGGGTTCAAATCCCTTCCAAAAAAAAAAAAAAAGTTTTCAATCCATCTACAGATGTAGAGAAAGAAAATTTCAAGAAAAACAGGTTCAAAACCTGTTACTGTCAAAGACAGAGGAGTCTGTCTTGGTATTGCAAAATGTACCACAAAAAGGATGGGGAGTGGTAACCTGTCTTAGAGGGTACTAAGCAGGCATCTGACAAAGCCAAAGTTGAAAAAGGTGCTTTTGGCACTGATTCTGCCAACACTCCTAAGAAAGGTGAAGGTTTGGCATCAGTGGACTTAAAGTGTTTCCACATCCCCTTAAGCACAGAAAGTACTTAATCATCCCCATAAGTACAGAAAGTACCTCAGATTCAGACCCCATTAGGTCATTATATAACAGTGTGCACACTGGTTGTAGCACCTTCAAGTACAAGGTGTCACAACTTCTTCCTATATCTAGAGGATTGGCTGTGGTTGCAAAGTCACCCCAGCAAGTGGATCTGCAACTCACCTAGGGGCTCATGGAGTCTCTCTGTTTTTCTGATAAATCTAGAGGCAGTTTGTCTCTCAGCCTGCTCGGGCACTATATTTCGAAGGAGCAGAGCTTAATACCTTGTGAGACAGGACCTACTTGCCTACAAGCAGGGCAAGAAGAATTCCACTAATAGTGGTTTCATTCATCCTGGATGAAATGAATAAATAAATTTAAAGAAAACAAACTGCAGAACAGTTTCTTCAGCTACTGCACATGGCACCTGCCACTGGCGCAGTCTTGGAATCCAGGTTACAAATTACTATTCAGTTTCACCTCAGGATTCACTGGTGTCAGAGAAAGGACCCTTTGTCATAACCAATTTTACAGGTCTCCAGTGGAGAAAAACTAAAACCAGTCTAATGGAAGGAGTTTATTTTCAGCAAAAGCTCCATCAGTTGTCTGATAACAGAGACATCTTGACTTGAGTGTGGCTCCACCTGGGGTTCACACCTCCCATGGCACATAAACCTGCTGTGGCTAAGAGTAATGTTATTGGCACTAAAGGTTTTACATAACTACTACAAGGAGGGGGGTACAGGTTCACAATACCACCACAGCGTATTACATAAACATTTCAGGTGGGACAAGGTTAAGCCCTCCCTGCACAGGATTCATGAAAATATGGGATCTTCCTGGACATAGGTCTCCACCACTCATTCACACTATTGGGATCTGCGCCGGAGGCACTAGGACCTATCGGGAGCAAACTTTTTGCTGGAGGATTGGCGCCAGAGGTGGAGCCGCGAGAACAGCACCGCAAGCCTCAGCTCGCTGTAATGACTATCTCAGGCCGACCCTCCAACCGCCTTCAGTTCCTTTTTTTCCTGCCGCCGAAAGTGCACTTCAGGTGACGACTGTCATTCTCGGAGTCAAACTTCAAACTAGCAGCATAGTTTTCAGTTTTCTTATTTTGTAGTAATATCTCGATAAGTATCGCTTAAGTTTATTCTTATATTTTAAAATAAAAGAAGTCTCAGCCTACTTTGACGGAGTCGACCATGAGCAGGTCAGGTGACGGTAGGGAGACTTCGTATGAAAGCTGTTCAGTCAGTCGGGCTGGGTCCGGTCCGCCGCTTCTCTCCGAAGGGTCTGACAACGGTCAGTCCAATGCCCGGGGGGATGGGCGGTCCCCACGGAAGCATAAAAATAAATGGTCGTATTCTCGGCACCATTCGGTTCGAAATTTTCTCTTCACCCACAGGTCAAAAGAGAAGGCATCACCGAGGTCACCTCTGATATGTCTGCGCCGTGATCACTGGGTTATCGGGGTTAGTTGCCGTCTCTCTTTCGAGTCGCCAACCTCTGCTTCTGGTAGCTAACGGCTTCGACATCAGAGCCCTACCTGCCCGCAGGTAGGTCTTCAGATGAGCAGTTTCATCAGTGGGCCGCTGTTATGGAGCAATGGGCTCGGAGGTTGGTTCAGCTACCTGGCTCGGCTCACTGTGGGCCTTCGGGCTTATTGGGGAGACCAGATAGGGCGGTTGGACTTCCCTGGTCGTGGCGGCACCTTCTTTTGTGCCACGACTGCTGCTTAGGTGTTCCCCTCACATGGTGACGGCGTGGGGGCCACACCGATGCCCCTATCTCCTGCCTTCTTCCTTCAAAGCCTGTTTTCGGATCTTGGGGTGTTTTGCATCCCTCGGCGTCGATGGTCTCACTTCGGCGTGTGTGGCTTCTCGGTACTGTCCTCGGTGCCGTGTGGTCTTGTTTTTGGCGCGTGCTGGGTCTGTGCCGCTGCGCCAAGAGGTCCTCGCGCCGTTTCTCGTAAGCAAAGGCCTCAGCGCCTGGGCCTTGAAGGCCCCTCCACTTTTCAGGACCTCTTTCACTCTTTCTCTTTGCTTCCTCTGACTTTCATTCCTTTCCTGTCCATACAGTCCCTTGTGACTCTCAGGAGATGACATTGAGCCTGACCCAGACCTTCTTCTGGGTGATGAAGTGGGAGGAAGCAGGATCCATTACTGTTACAAAGCCTGTGGTTGAGGACCTGTCCTTTAAGTCTCTGCTGAAAAATTTGATCTCCACTCTTTCTCTCCAGACTACAGACATCGATCCTGGGAAATTAAGACTCCAATACCTTCATGCCCCGGAGATCCCTACTATTTGACTCTCGGTTCAGCCTTCCTTCGAGACGCTGTCTCAAATGGTATGGAATAATCCTGCTCTCACCCCTTCGGTATAAATCCATAGATAGAAATATTCAGCCCCATGATCGTCCCTTTTGGCATCTCAAGCCTTTGCGGATCCTATTGTAGTCCTGGCAGAGAATGATAATGTTTTTCCCAAACTACTACAGTTTCACCTATTAACAAAGAATCTCATAAGATAGACACTTTAGGTAAGAGAGTCTTTCATGCTTCTACCCTAAGTATGCGATGCCAGTTACCAGGCTATTTCTCCCAGTACTAGTATATCCTGTGGCACTTATCAAGTAGATGGTTGAAGCTCTACCGGAGTTGGATACAAAGCCAGAGCTTCTAAACCATTACCAGAGGTATCAATCTAATAACCAACAGGTTAAAGCAGCTATGGATGCTTTCTCACACTGCTTCCTGTTCAGCGGCTGCTGGTATTTGTACCAGCCGTCATTCCTGGCTGCACACTTTGGGCTTCACGAATGCCAGCGCAGCAGCAGGTAATGCGTTACTACCCTTGATGGTGCATATCTTTCGGTCCTCAGGTAGAACAAGCTCTACAAGCTACAAAAGACTAGGTCAGCCATTAAATTGGCTGGACCCTCCTGTCCCTCTCTGAGGAGTGTCAATAAACGTCAGTTTCATGACAGTCAGTCCTTTCGAGGCAGAGGAGGTTTCCATAAAAACCAACCTAGCCAACCTCAAAAGAAGACACAACAGAAGGCGCAAGGGCCCAAAGCGCCACCTTACGAGTTGCTGGCCCAAGTCCCATCTCAGCTGCCCGAGGGGGACTTTTCCTCTCCGGTGGGAGGTCGTCTGATGCAGTTCTGCAACCAATGGAAGTCCATAACCTCAGACAAATGGGTCCTTCGGATAATTCGCGAGGGGTATTCACTCAATCCTGAAGAGGTAGAAGTAAACCGGTTCAATGTCTCTCGTAGGGTTTCAGATATTATTCTGGCTGCACGGAAGCCAGCCACTCGGAAAACTTACACAGCCAAGTGGAAGAGTTTTTCGCTCTGGTGTGCAAAGTCCTCTTTGAATCCCTTTTCCTGCCCACCAGATGAGGTTCTGGAGTACCTCTTGGACCTCTCAAATTCAGGTCTGCAGTACTCTACAGTCAAAGTTCACCTTAGTGCCATTTCAGCGTATCATGAGTCGTTTTTGTCCTTAACACTGGCTCAGTTACCTGTGGTTAAGAGATTTCTTGAAGGAATTGTGCATACCAGACCTCCTACAAGATGTCCAGTTGCAGCCTGGGACATTAATCTTGTGCTAGACATGCTCACTCGGAAACCTTTCGAACCTCTGGCTACCTGCGAGCTAAAATTTCTCACCTGGAAGACTGCCTTCCTAGTGGCCATTACCTCAGCCCTCAGGGTCTCTGAGATACATGCCCTGGTCACAGATCCTCCGTATACTGTGTTCCATAAGGACAAAGTAGTCCTTCGGACTCATCCTAAATTTCTTCCTAAGGTTGTGTCAGAATTTCATCTAAACCAACCTTTGGTCCTTCCCTCTTACTTTGCGGACTTCCAAAATGAAGGAGAACGATCTCTTCATTCTTTGGATGTTAAGAGAGCTTGTATTTCTATCTAGATAGAACCAAGATTTTCATGAGCTCAGCAACTGTTTGTTTCCTTCAGCGAAACCCGCTGGGTCAACCTGTCGCTATCAGATGTATCTCAGCATGGTTAGTGGCATGCCTTCACCACTGCTATTCCACGGGCGCAGGTTAAGTTGGAGGGTAGGGTTTACGCCACTCTACTAGAGCGGTCATGCATCCCTAGCGGAAATTACAACATGCCCATTGCAGACATTTGCAACGTGCTACCTGGAGCTCAGTGCATACTTTCGTTAAACATTATGCACTGGATGTCCATGCCAGACGACATTCTTCCTTTGGCAGAGCCATCCTTAATGGACTTCTGTCCTAGAAACGTGAGCTCTTGGTCTCTCCTGCCGCCCTCTCGGGGGATTATTAGTTCGGTACTCTCCCAATAGTGTGAATGAGTGGTGGAGACTTATGTCCAGGAAGATATGAAAATTACGTACCTACCGTAATTCTTGATCTTCTTGGACGAGTCTCCACCACTCATTCACACGCCCACCCTCCGTCCCCCGAGCTCACCTCTGTTGTTGGTCTTCACTCCCTCAAATCTTTAGGCTGTGAAGACTTCTTTGTTGACCCTTCTTATACGGGTCGCCGGACTATCTTATGTCCGGTTTTAGGTTAGGCTACCCTTCTAGGTTAGTTACGCTGCCTCCTTAGTAAAAGGTACTGGGCGGTTGGAGGGTCAGCGCGAGATGGTCATTACCCATGTGAGCTGGGGCTCGTGGCGGTGCTGTTCCTTGCAGCTCCATCTCTGGCGCCGACCCTCCAGCAAAAGTTTGCTCCTGATGGGTCCTAGTGCCTCTGGCGCAGATCCCAATAGTGTGAATGAGTGGTGGAGACTCATCCAAGAAGATCAAGAATTACGGTAGGTACGTAATTTTCATATCTATCATGCTCAGTGGGCCCTTTCAGGATATTCATCTGCCACTGCCAGGTAAGGACAGTACCTTGGCAGATACTTCAACTCAGATCAGCCGGCCCCATCATGAATGGGTCTTAAACAGTCAGGTGGTGCAAGTTATCTTCAGCAGGTGGGCCACCACAGAGGTTGACTTGTTCGCATCCCACCACAGCCACCACCTGTCCCAGTACTATGACAGACGTCCAGATCTGGGAACAATTCCCCTGAATGCTCTGGCTTTGAGTTGGCAAGGGAAGCAAGTGCATCTTTCTTCCTTCTGGTATACAGAGCAGTTTTCTCAAGTTCAGGTCCCGGTCAGCATCTATAATGTTGATAGCACTAGAATGGGCCAGACAGACATGTCTCTCTCTCTCTGCTACCCTCCATGCTGGGGCCCGAACCAATGCACCTTCCCTCAGAGGCACAATCTAATGACCTCCTATCAGGAAGCACCTGTATCCAAAGCTTGGACCACTCACGTTCAAGGCATGGCTGTTGAGTACTTTTGGTATAATATGCAGGTTTGCATCTTTCTCAAAGAGTCTTAAGCATGTGATGTGGTTACAGGAAGCTTTCCACTAAGCAAATCTAGGCTTCAGAATGGGAAAAAGTTTTATGGTTGGTGTTCAACCAGGAAATTGGTCCCAGAACATGCTGGATCCCAGCTGTCTGACTATTTTATCTATTTACAGTCATTGGACTGGCTATCCTGTACCCTTAAGGTCCTCCTGGTTGCAGCATCTGCTGGCATATTAGTTGGACACAATGTTTTTATTGCTTCAGATCCTAGCTACAAAAGGCTCTTTATGGGCCTAGCATATGTCAACACAGGCTGGTATTCCTGTTGTGCTGGTCTATCTTACTATTTGCTCTTACTGGGCTTGCAGTCCAGTACCTTAAATGTCCACCTGGCTACAGCATCTACTTACACTTCAGTTGGACAGAATGTTTTTCAGGCCTCGGACCCTATCTTCAAAGGGTTCTTTAAAGGCCTGTCCCATTTGCACCCCCTCACAAGGGACCAGTGCTAGCATGTGGCCTAGATGTGTATTGTTTGGCTCATGGGTCCCCCTTTTTGACCCTATGTCTTCAATTTATTTGAAATATGTCTTAAAAAAAAAAAAGATTATATATATTTTTTTCCCTGTGGTAATCACTTCTGACAAAAGATTCAGTGAGCTCCAGTCTCTCTGAATTGAACAGGTCTATATTACATTCCACAGAGACAAAGTTGTCCTGGGAGCATACAGGAAGTTTCGTTTTAACATGACCTCTAATTATCATTTCAACCAAACAGTTATCTTACCCGTCTTTTCAGGGTTTTATTTAACTCTAAAAATTGATTAGCGTTTTGCTAATAAAAGTTATAGAACATTGTGAAAATGCATAGCACTTGCCTCACTATGTTTAACAAACATAACACTGCTAGGAAACCTTTATAAATGCTTTCTGTATAGTTAGTATTGTCCCAAGAAAAAACTGCAAATCAGTTATTTAAAACCCTGCTTTTTCACTGAACACTTTAGTCCCGGTGGAAAAAAAGTCTTCATAGTCTGGACATCAAAGGAGTTTAGCTACTTTTTGACAGCCACTAAAGCTCTTAGGCAGGACAGAAAACAGCTGTTTCTGACCTATGGGAATGTGAGAAAGAATAACCCAGCATCAAAGAAGGTCCACTTATTACTGGATAGTACTGTATAACCAGTTTGGTACTCTTAAGGCTGGAAAGGGGCCCTTATGGGTGGAGGGCCATTCCACAAGGGGCACAGCTGCTACCATAGCAACTGTCTGGGATGTTTCCCTATGAATCTCTAAAGCAGATACCTGGAAACCAGTATACAACTTTACGAAGCATTACACTCTGGATAATTTGCCAAGGGGTGATGCCAGATTCGGCACAGCAGTCCTGCAAAGTTTGTTCCTAAGATAGGGCTCTATGCCCACCTCTAAAGGTACTGCTTGGTAGTCTGCATATAGTTATGAATACCTGAGTATTACTGGGATTAGAAGAAAAAATTACATGCCTAGTAATCTTGTTTCTTAAGTCATACTCTGGTATTTATAACTCTCCCACCCTCCTCCCCTTCTGGAACCTTCAGCCTCTGCACTCCTGAATACTGTGCTGTCAGGGGTGTTTCCCTGTGAATCTCTAAAGCAGATACCTGGAAACCAGTATACAACTTTACGAAGCATTACACTCTGGATAATTTGCCAAGGGGTGATGCCAGATTCGGCACAGCAGTCCTGCAAAGTTTGTTCCTAAGATAGGGCTCTATGCCCACCTCTAAAGGTACTGCTTGGTAGTCTGCATATAGTTATGAATACCTGAGTATTACTGGGATTAGAAGAAAAAATTACATGCCTAGTAATCTTGTTTCTTAAGTCATACTCTGGTATTTATAACTCTCCCACCCTCCTCCCTTCTGGAACCTTCAGCCTCTGCACTCCTGAATACTGTGCTGTCAGGGTGTTTCCTGTGAATCTCTAAAGCAGATACCTGGAAACCAGTATACAACTTTACGAAGCATTACACTCTGGATAATTTGTCAAGGGGTGATGCCAGATTCGGCACAGCAGTCCTGCAAAGTTTGTTCCTAAGATAGGGTTCTGTGCCCACCTCCAAAGGTACTGCTTGGTAGTCTGCATACAGTTATGAATACCTGAGTATTACTGGGATTAGAAGAAAAAATTACTTACCTAGTAATCTTGATTCTTCCAAGTGATACTAAGGTATTCATAACTCTCCCATCCTCCTCCCCTTCTGGAACCTTTAGTCTCTGCTCTCCTGAATACTGTGCTCTCAGGGGCATAAGTGCCATTTCTGGCACACATGTTGTGATTGGGTTCCCTATTGTTGTCCCTCTCCCCTTTTCCGGGTAATTTGGACATTCTTGGGTGTTCTTTCATAGGTTATGCCGTCCAGTTAGAGGCCCTTTTTTGCGGGTTAAGGGAGTTCTCTCTAAATTATTATTATTTTTACACTTAGTGTTGAGGGAGTGCCCTCTGTTGTTGTTATTAATATTGCCGTTGTTATTACTATAATTATTATACTTCATCCCTGTGGGCCTGTCTTTTCGGGCATCCAGGAAATCTGAAGGATTTAGAACTAAGGCAGTTAGTATAAGGCAACATTTGAAAAAGTGGCTCATGCAAAAGATTCCATCATTAGCATATGTTCAAAATTCTCTCTGGGCAGTTCTACTTAGGAGGAAGACTGCATACAGTTATGAATACCTGAGTATCATTTGGAAGAAACAAAATTACTAGGTAAGTAATTTTTTCTTAACACTTAACAGCACCCAGAAAGATGTCCAGTAGTCCATAGTAGTAATAGGCTGAACTGTTATGATGTTGTTGCTTAAAGAACGCACCATCAAGTAGATCTGATTAGTTTTACCATTCAAAATGCCACGTGCAGAGCTAGTTTTAAGAATGTATGTAAATAACTAAAAAAACTTTAAAAAGACAGCAAGCGTTCTTTCAGATGTTCTCCACTGTAACACTCTCCCATCTGCACGCCATTAAACAAGTAGTGGACGTTTGTCAAAACTGAATTTAACACTGCTTGGTTCCACAACCTCTCACAGCCACAGAAAATAAAGTGACTCAGCGATGTACATTAAGTGCACTTGCCTCGCACTCACAAAAACTTTAAAACTACACTGAATCCAGGTGTTTCAGGAGTCACACAAAAAAAAGACTTAAGCTTTCCAGTATTAATATATGTATTAAAAATAAAGAACACCGATCGTCATCTGCACTGGCCGAGCCTCCACTCACCTCACAGCTGGTGATCTATGTCCTCTGCCCAGTAACCTCCCACCAACCCCTGGGAACCAATGGAGATTAATGCTGATTATGACTTCGTAGGTCTCAACTTTTTAATATTAATTAAGGGGACTAAAATAGGAAACACTCCATATACACTTCCTGAGTACACAGTCTTGTCTTGGAAGACCATGCGAGATCCTGGAGCAAACAACTAGGAAACAAGAATCTATTTGGTCAAATCAGGTAAACAAAGATATAAGCTTTATTCGAATTTAATCAAAATTAGCAAAGAGCTTTGGAAAATCTTTTTGCAGTATTTGTTTAGCAACCTCAAAACCATTGTAGTCTGACTCCTGCATCTGTCCAGATCCTGAACAAAGTTGGAAAAAGTAAGGTGTATTTGTAACCTGCTTCTCTTAATTTTCTTTTCACCTGAATGAATCTTTTTTTTTTTTTTTGAAATCTGAAAGTAGGCCGTTGAAAAACTTAAAAGGGAAATGTCCAGCTGTAATCGGGCCATGTCTCTGTGTAGGGCATGGCCCGATTAGACTTTTCTCAAAGTAAATACATTTTTTCAACTTACAGCTGCTGAAATATTTTCCTTATATCTCGTTGATCCTGCCTCCCAGCCACCAGCATTGCGAACTGACTGGCGTGCCCACAACCACCCGCAGCCGTCCCTGTGTGACGTCTGACACAGGGAGCAGCCGGGGCCTGCCCTAGACAGTCTGAATAAGAAGAGCTATGAACAGCTCCGGCTCCCAAAGTATATGTCCTGGTGCTATACCGAGACCAGGTACAGCCTGACAGTCAAACTGAATAGTTCATTATCTCATTGCTGTCTCTTTCCACTCTGTCCTGAATACTGCTGATTCTTGCCTCAGCATCGCTGATCTAGTTTTGTGAGTAAGAACTTGACTTGTTTCTTTTAAGGGGAAAATATTAATAGCTGTCTCAATGTTAGTCATTTTGTTTACCAAGATGTTAAAATGATCGATTGGCAAAGGACCTCCATTTGAATTATTGTATTGTAGGTTGTTTTGTATGTTAGTTTCTAATAAAGGTCTCTTAGGTGGGGTTTTTTTTTCCCCCTCCAAAGTTGGCTCCTGAAGAGCAGTTTCTTTTCCTGTGTCATCTATGTTCATTTTGGCACTAATAAAAAAAGTAGTATCTACAGGAAGATTATTGCTAGGCTTATTCTAAATTTGTAGAAATAGATGCAGGCTAAATGGCTGTTCTGATGTGTGACAGGTATTTTACTTATAGTTTGTCTGCCGATCTAAGCGAAAGACTATACGGAGATAACATACATTTTAAGAAAAATAAACAATGGACAGTAAACACATATCATGACAGCATAACTATTCAGTGGTTTTAGAATTAAAATTCACAAAATGACTGAAAACAAAATTCAAACTACATTAAAAGCCGTTAACCATTGGGCGGGGGGATGACAGCGAGAACTCAGTAAAATGCGCCCACAGTCCTCGGTGCCATTTTCGAATCCACCGTCTTCCTAAGTTGCACCATTTTGCATCCCCACACAAAGCAAAACTGCAGTGTTTCTGCTCGCTCGCTCCAGGGCATGGCGTTTTCTGGTGAGACATGTTGTCTTTCTCGTGGAAAGGGAAATTCATGTATGCATTTTCCCAGATTCCTCTAGTACAGAGGGTTCTACTCAAACTGAGTATGGAGGGTGCCACTTTCATTGCTCCATTGTGGCCTCACCAGATATGGTTTCGCCTTCTGCAGCAGCTGGCAGTGGAACCTCCTGTACCACTCCTTCTGTGACAGGGTCTGTTGTCACAGGACAAAGGGTTCCTGGTCCATAGACCTGAAGTCCCTGCATGTGCATGCATGGCTCCTGAAGACATAGCCATGGCACGTTTTGGAGAGTCCCCTAAGATTGCTGTTGTCCTGATTGTGGGTAGAATGCCTTCCACCCGACCTACAGTACATATTCCTTAAAATGAAGTGGTTCATTTTGTGGTCTGCTTCCAGGAATTTGGACCCATTTATATGTCATGTAAATGCAGTGCTAGAATACTTGTCACTGTCCGACTCTGCTCTACAGTATTCTGCACTTAAGGTGCATTTGGCCTCTGTATCAGCCTTCCATGTCCCTGTTGATAGTCATACAATAGCACAATTAGAGGTGTCCTCTACTTTTCTAAGAGGCTTTTTGTACATGAAACCTCATATCTGCAATCCAGTTCCACCTTGGTGACTTATGTACTTGATAAACTGACACTGGCTCCTTTTGAGCCTGCTGTGAGCTGTGACTTACATTTCCTGTCATGGCAAACATTGTTTTTGGTTGCAGTCACTTCTACTCAAAGGATTTCGGAGCTTCAGGCGTTAATGTGTGATCCGCCTTATTTGATTTTTCACAAAGACAGAATCTCTTTGTGTACAAATCCTAATATTTTACCAAAGATGACATCTGATTTTATGTTGAATCAAACGATACACCTTCCTGTTTACTACCCTGAGCATGCCAGTCAGGGTGAGGCACTGCTCCTTACTTTGGATGTACATAGACTGCAGAAAGTCCTTCCAATGTTTTGTTTTATTTGCTACTGGGAAAGAAGGGCACTCCTGTGTCTAAACAGTGCCTGACAAAATGGCTGGCACATTGTATTATGTTGTTCTAGAAAGTATGGAAAGGAACATCCTGGTGTGTTTTGTGGTCACTCTACAAGGGGTATGGCCACTTCTGTTGCTTCTTTCAGAAATGTTTCTGCTGCTGACATTTGTGCTGCAGTCATATGGAGCACTGTCCACACCTTCACTGAACATTACAGTCTGGACATAGTCTCTCGTAGACATGCTAGATTCAGGCTTGCTGTACTGCAAGGCCTGCTATCTTGAGTATGTATCAGACTGTACCATCCTCCCACTCACTTCTGTGACTTGTTACAAAGGTGTGTCCTAATGGAAGAGATATCCTTGAAGACGATAGAACAGTTATGTGCTTACCGTCACAGTACATCTTCAAGAGAATCTCTTCCATTAGGCCATGCCATCCCTTCCTCCATCCTCCTTCTGCTTCAGTGAAAGTTGCATCAGATATTGTGCCTGATCCTAATCCATGGCTACTATACCCTGCACGATATCTCATTTTGTATGCCTGGTGCTGGTCTGATCTCTTGGTTCCCCGTGGTTGGAGATTCTCAGAGTCTAATCTGTGGCGAGGAACTGAGGAGTGATGGGGCCACCCACGTCTACATAGACACTGATGCATAACATCGTTGTGGGTGGCCCCCGGCTAGCAGAAGTTTACGTGTAGTCCTAGTGCTAATGCTGGTATAGTTCCAAAGGCATGGCCTAATGGAAGATATTCTCTCAAAGATCTGCTGTTACGGTAAGTACATAACTGTTCTTTCACCGTACACACCCCAAGTTTGGTGGTGTCAGAGTTCCATCAGGCAGTAATCCTGTATACCTACTTTGCAAACTTTTAGAATGAGTGAGAAAGGACTCTCCACTCACTGGATAGTAAGTGGGTCCTTAGGTTTTACCTGGAAAGGGCTAAGAACTTAAGATGATCTAAACAACTCTTTGTTTCTTTCAACCCTAATCAGAAGGAATAACCTGTTACAATCAAGTGCATTCTGCCTGGACCATAAATTGCCTTCACCACTGCTGTGTTATGGCACAGGTTAAACTGGAGGGCAGTGTACATGTGCACTCCACCAGAGCAATTGCCACTTCCCTGGCAGAAATATGCTCTATGCCTATTGGTGAAATTAGCAGAGTCACAACTTAAGCACAGTGCACACCTTTACCAAGCACTGTGCCTTAGATGTCCATGCCAGGCAGCATGCTACCTTCAACATGACTATTTTGAATGGATTACTGTCCTGAATGAGCCCTGAGGTCCAGCCACCCTAATCCGGTGGACTTTCTTTGAGCTTGGTACTCTGACCCACAAGTGGGAATCAATGGTGAAGATTAATTATTGGACGATATTAAAATTATGTACTTGCTGTAATTCTTAAAATCTTTCAGAACACATGCATATAACATATTTTTTTTTTTTTTAACAACAAAAATCGAAAGGGACCTGGGAGTAATTATATCAGGTGACCTAAAGGTGGGCAAGCAATGTGATAAGGCAGTAAGGATGGCTGGGGTGATACTGGGATGCATAGGGAGAGGCATCAACAGTAGAAAACAGGAAGTTGTCATCCCTCTGTACAGACAGTTGGTGAGACCCCATCTGGAGTACGGCGTGCAGTTCTGGAGACCCCATCTCCACAAAGACATAGACAGAGTGGAGGCTGTTCAGAGGAGGGCAACCAAAATGGTGGAAGACATACGAAGAGAGACTAAAGCAGCTTAATATGTATACCCTCAAGGAGAGTGGGGACATGATAGAAACTTTCCAGTACCTCAAGGGAATTAAAGTCCAAGAGGGTAGCATCTTTCAGAAAAACAGATGTGCAAGAACAAGGGGGCACAATTTGAAGATAGAGGGAGGAAACAGCTCAGAAGTAATGTTAGAAAGTATTTTTTCATGGAGAGGGTTGTGGATGCATGGAACAGCCTTCCTGAGGAGATTGTGGAATCAAGAACAGTGGGAGAATTCAAGAATGCATGGGACAGACATAAGGCAATTCTAGTGGGGGGTAGGAAGAAGTAAAATGTTGGTTGGCCAGGATCTGCAGCTTATCCATCAGGTAGGGAAATGGGCAGACTAGGTGGGCCAAGCGGTCCTTATCTGCCGTCAAATTCTATGTTTCTGTATTTCACATGAGGATACCACAGTGGACATTCAAGATCCAGTGAGATCAGCAGATGAACAAACTGGACCAAAAGGTCCTTATCACGTCTCCATTGCACAGAGCACTGCTTTGGTGGATGGATTGCACCAGTCTTTTAAAGGGCGCTCCATTCCTTGCACCAGCTCCCGTACAGATCCTCACTACAGATGCCTCGAGTTCTGAGTGGAGTGCACATCTAGGTCCCTACCAGACACAAGAGTTATGGTCCCAGGTGAAGGCCAAGTTACGCATCAGTGCTCTAGAAATGAGAGCTGTCCTATGCAGTCTCCAGACATTCCAAGAGCATTTAACACCAGATCCTCTGTTAATCCAGATGGACAACATCCGTGTGATATATTACATCAACAAACGAGGAGGCATCCATTCCTATCCCCTATGAATGGAGGCAGTGAGAGTATGGTACTGGGCTCTGTCTCACGGCCATCAGCTGTCAGCTGTGCATCTCCCAGGTACCCAAAACATATCAGCAGACAGGCGAAGCAGATTGCAATCCCAGATGCACAAATGGGAATGGCTGAACTCTGTGTTAGACGATCTCTTTGCAAGATGGGGTCATCCAGAATTTGATCTTTTTGTGTCCCCATACAGTGCAAAATCACCTAATTTCTCCAGGGCCTAGAGTTTTCTAGCAAGATGCGTTGTCCCTCTATTGGAAAGGGAAAGTCCCCTACGCATTTCTCCCAATTCCGCTAATGCAGAGTCTCCTCCTCAAACTGTGGATGGAAAGTGCTATCCTCATCACCCCCATTATGGCCTCGCTAAATATGGTTTCCAGTCTACAACAACTGGTGGTGGAGCCTCCAGTACCTCTACCATTGTATCAGTGTCTGCTGTTACAGGACAAAGGGTCTCTGGTCCATCTGAACCTGAAGTCCCTGCATCTGCATGCATGGCTGCTTAAAACATAGCCATGGCACGTTTTGGGGTATCCACTAAAGATGCTGATGTTCTGATTGCAGCTAGAAAGCATTCTACTAGACATACTGTACTTATTCCTTGAAACAGAAGTGGTTCACTTTGTGGGCTGTTTCCAAGAATTTGGACCCATTCATGTGTCCTGGAAATGCAGTGCTGGAATACTTGCCGTCCTAGTCAGATTCTGGTCTACAGTATTCCTCCTTTAAGGTGCATTTGGCCACAGTATCAGCTTTCCATGCCCTTATTGATGGATGTACGGTTGCACAACTGGAGGTGTCCTGTACTTTTTTGAGAGGTATTCTGTATGTGAAACCTATTCATAATACAGTCTCTCTCTGCAACTTGAGTTTTGTGCTTGAGAACTGTCTTTGGTGTCATTTGAATTAGCTGCAAATTGTGGGCTACATTTTCTGTCATGGAAAACATTATTTTTAGTTGCCCTTACTTCTGCTCAAATGATTTCTCACTGCATGGAGCTCCAGCAGGCTGGCGTAATACCAGGACTCCCTTGGGGTCCAGAGCCTGTGGTCCCCCAGGTGGGCTTCCCATCCCACCAGAGAAGCATTGGTTGTTAGAGACTGTCTGCTCTGGGCGAACGAATGGGACTTCTTCTTCTTGCAGATATTTTGGGACGAGCCACCACTGGCTGGCATCCGACATCAGCTGGGTCACTGTGACCGGCTGGTCCAGGTGAGCAAGGTGCCAAGACCACTGGTGGGCTTGCTCCCACTGCAGGGGGTGCATCTGCCAGGTTTCCCGACAGTCGAGGCCTACATTCCATAGCCCGAGTCGAGCAGCCTCGCCAGCATCGGGCGTCGCCTCAACACTCTGGCAAGCGGCGCCACTGCTTTTCTTTTCTCTTCACCTCCGTGAGGAGAGGCTCTGACTCGAGATGCACTCGTTCTATGATTTAGCCATGGCAGCAGGTCATGCTACCCAGGGTTAAGCAGATTACGACCCCCACCCTGGCTCTTCCATGGCTCCCGCCACCGAGACCCCATGGCTTCCTCATTGGCTGTCGGTCACTGCTACTCCCGATAGACCCCGCAGGTTCAGTAGGGATTCGGGAGGTTGACCGCTTTTTGGCGAATCCTCAGAGTCTGAGGACTCTTCCCTGCATTCTTGTCCGGTGGACGTGGAATCAGGCAGGATTTGTATACAGAGCACAGTCACACTTCCTTTGGTGGCTTGCTCTATCTCAATTGGAAATCTACTGGGACTCGGATGGAGCCTGTCCAGAAATGGGCCAAGTATACTTTAAAAATTCTCTACCAAGGTGACTCCCCAAGGGTCACCTTCCCATTTGCCAAGGCCATTCTTGGCCCCACTCTGGAGCTTTGGCAGCACCCTGCCTCCTGCCATGTGCCATCGGCTCATATGGCCTGAAAGTATGTGGTCCCTATGGGTTCCATATCTGGTTTTATCAAGCATCCCTTGGCTGAGAGTTTGGTGGCCAACTCTGTCTCTTGGCATACCGGCAATGCCGGTGACTTGGACAAACCTCCCGACAAATAATCCAAGAAATTGTATCACATGGCCAGAAAGGTCTATGCGTCCTCTTTGGTCAGCCCTCGGCAGGTGAGTTTGGCTCTTTTGATGCCCCATTTCACTCATGCCTTAATCTTCCTGGACATAAGTCTCCACCACTCATTCACACTAGTGGGATTGGCGCCGGAGGCACTAAGACCCATCGGAGCAAACTTTTGCTGGAGGGTCGGCGGAGACGGCGCCATGAAAGCACGGCCTGACAGCAGCGGCTCGAGCGGTGAATGACCATCTCGGCGACGACCTCCAACCGCCTTAGTCTTTTTTTCCTACTGCCGAAAGTGCGCTTCAGTGACGTTACGCCGTCACTACTGGAGTCAAACTTCAAACCAGCGATAGTTTTCAGTTTGTTTTTGTAACATTATCACGATAGTAGTATCGCTTAGTTTTATTCTATTTTTCGTAAATTTTTCTAATATTTAAATTTAACTTACTTGAAGAAGTCTCGCCTACTGGACGGAGTCGACTGGCGAGCAGGTCAGGTGACGGTAGGGAGACTTCGTATGAAAGCTGTTCAGTCAGCCGGGCTGGTCCGCCAGCCTCTTTCCTCAGCGGGTTCCGACCACGGTCAGTCCGATGTCTGGGATGGGCGGTCCCACCGCATAAAATAAACGGTCGATTCTCGGGCGCTGTCGCCTCGAGCGCTCTTTCTTCGCCCATGGGTCAAAAAGAGAAGGCATCACCGAGGTCGCCTCTGGTATGTTCGTGCGCCACGACGGTCGGTTATCGCTAGTTGCCGTCTCTCTTCGGAGTCGCCAGCTTCCATAATCGCTGCCCTCGACATCGGAGCCCTCCCCGCCCTATAGGTAGGGCTCCAGATGAGCAGTTTCATCAGTGGGCGCTCTTATGGAGCGATGGGCTCGAGGTTGGTTCTTCTGCCTGGTCTGTTACCTCGGGAGCCCTCGGCTCCTCCGGGCGATCAGGTAGGGCGTGTTGGATTCTTCCCAGCCTGCTGGCGCCTTCTTCTGTGCTAGCGACTGGGTGCTTGTGTGTTTCCTCACATGGTTGCGCGCAGGGGGCCTCACCGATGCCCTATCTCCTGGTATTTTTCCTTCTCGCTTTCCAGGTTCCCGGGCTTTTCCGCGCCTTCTGCAGGGTCTGTGGCCGTGTCGGGCTGCTGGGCCGCTGGAGCTTTGTGGCGCCGCTGGCGGCGCTGCAGGGTTCTCGGCGTCGCTGGTGGCGCTGGTCATATCTCGCCGGCGCCGCCGTGGTGCTGCTGTTGATCGGGCGGCGCTGTCATGCGGCGTTGCTCATGGCGCTGCTCGCGCGCTGGGTCTGCGAGCGCCAGTTGGTCGCTGGGCCAAGGCGCGGGCGTCGCCCGCGCGCGCCGCCAGCGCGCCGGCTGTCTCGGTGCCGCGGCGCCTCGTGTCAGTTTCAGTCTGCTTTTATTGCCCTTTTACCGGCAGCCCTGGGACTCTCCTTGTTTTTCTGCCATTTCCTCCTCTCAATTTTCACTCCTTTCCTGTCCAAACAGTCCTTTCTGGACCATCAGAGATGATGTTGAGCCTGACCCAGACCTTCGGTTGGGTGATGAAGTGGAGGAAACAGGATCTTTCTTTGCTACAGAGCCTGTGGTCGAGGACCCGTCCTTAAGTCTCTGTTGAAGAACCTGGGATCCACTCTTTCTCTCCAGACTACAGACATCGATCCTGGAAGATATTAAGACTCAGTATCTTCATGCTCGAGATCCTTACGGATTTGACTCCTCCGATTCAGCTCTTTCCTTCGAGACGCTGTCTCAAATGGTATGGAATAACCCTGCTCTTATTCCCTCAGTGGCTAAATCCATTGATAAGAAGTATTCAGCTCCCAAGGATCGTCCCATTTTGGCATCCCAAGCCTTTATGGATCCTATTGTAGTCCTGGCAGAGAATGACAAGGTCGTTTTTCCTCAAACTACTACAGCTCGACCTATTAACAAAGAGTGTCTGTAAGATTGATACATTAGGTAAGAGAGTCTTGCTGCCTCCACTTAAGTATGCGGACACAGTTATCAAGGCTATTTTTCTCAGTATGAGTATATCCTGTGGCACTCTATGAAAAGAATGGTTGAAGCTCTTCCAGATTCGGATTCCAAGTCAGAGCTTCTTCTGACCGTTATTAGAGGTATTGAGTCCACTAACCAACAGGTCAAAGCCCATGGATGCTTTCGACACTGCTTCTCGCCTCAGCAGCCGCTGGATTTGTACCGCGCCATTCCTGGCTCGCGCACTTCTGGCTCTCACGAATGATGCTCAGCAGCAGGTGATGGCGCTGCCTTTGATGGCTCCTTTCTTTGGCCTCAGGTGGAGCAAGCCCTAGAGGCCACTCAGAAGACTAGATCGCCATTGTTGGCCAGATTCGCCTGCCTCTTCGGGGCATGTGAACAGACGCTAGTTTCATAGTCGCCAGTCCTTTCGAGGCAGAGGCAGGGGAAGCTCTCATAAAAGCCAACCTGCCCAACCTCAAAAGAAGATCTAGAGAGAAAGCAAGAGGACCCAAAGCCCCAGCGCTACCTTATGAGTCGTTGGCCCAAGTTCCATCCACTCTGCCCGAGGTGGAACTTTCTCCTCCGTGGAGGTCGCCTGATGTACTTCTACAACCAGTGGAAGTCCATAACCAGACAAATGGGTTCTTCGGATAATTCGCGAGGTTACTCTCTCAATTTCTGGAACCCCCGAATTGTCCCTCCCATACGACAACCCAGGTTGTTGCCTCAGCCAGATCTCTCACCGCGAGATCCAGGGCCTTCTGAACAACAGGGTAATAGAACTGGTGCCCCGTGATTCATGTAAACACAGGGTTTACTCCCATTACTTTCTGGTTCCAAAGAAATCTGGGGATGCACCATTCTAGACCTCAGAAAGTTAAACAAATTCCTCCCCAGGAGAAATTCAAGATGATTTCTAGGTACCCTGTTACCTTGCTGCATCAGCGCACTGGCTGGCCTCTCTGGATATGCAGGATGCTTACCAGCATATCCTCGTCCACCCGACCCACCGCAAATTCCTCAGGTTTGTAGCTTTGGGTCAGCATTATCAGTTCAGAGTCCTGCCCTTTGGCTATCTCGGCCGCGAAGTTTTACAAAGTGTTGTGCAGTTCTCGCGGCATCTCAGGAAAGTCGGACTCCGGTGTTTCCTACCTGGACGATTGGCTTCTAGCAAGCCCTTCCGGCCAAGGGACTTTTGGAAGCCGTGCAACGACTTCTCGTCTTCTCACGTCCATGGGAGTTCTGCTGAATTTGAAAAATCTCACTGCAACCTCCCAGAGCTCCTTTTCATAGGGGCGCTTCTAGACACCTCTTCAGCGAAGGCTTTCCTTCCAGAGGACAGAAGACTTCGACATCCTTCAGTATGGCCCGTTACATCAGGGAGAACCAATGGGTTACAGCTCTCTCGATGCAAGCGATGTTATCTCTTGATGGCGGCCCCTCGGTCTTCATACTGTCCTCTGGCCCGACTACATGAGAGAACCACCCAGTGGATGCTCTCCACTCAGTGGTCCTCGACCTCTCACCCCAGTCTTATCCCATCAAGGTGACGGAGCCTCTGAAGGTCTTCACCTGGTGGTCTCAAGAGAGCAATCTCCTGGAAGGATTTCCCTTGTCCCCGGATCATCAGATCTCCATCACCACAGATGCATCGCTAATGGGATGGGGAGCTCACTGTCTCTCCCTCCACACTCAAGGTGTATGGACTCAGTTCGAAACTCATCTCCACATAAATGTCCTGGAGATGAGAGCGGTCCTCTATGCAATCCGAGCTCTGAAGGATGTCCTTTGTCACAAGAACATTCTCCTTCAAACGGACAACAAAGCAGTGATGTATTACATCAACAAGCAAGGCGGTGCTCATTCTTATCCCTTTGCGGGAAGCAATGAGGGTGTGGGAGTGGTGCTTGGAGCACAAGTCTCTGATTCAGCGGTTTATCTGCCAGGTATACAAACGACCTAGCAGATCACCTCAGCAGAACGGAGGCAGACCCTCACGTGGTCTCTCGATCCAGCCGTAGCTCGTCCCTGTTCAAAGAGTGGGGACTCCAGACCTGGACCTTTTGCATCCCACTCAACGAAAACTGCCTCTCTTCTGCTCCAGAAATCCAGGGCCTGGCATTTTCTGTCAGGATGCTTCAGGCTGCTGTGGACAAAACGCTTTCTTACGCCTTTCCACCACTTCCTCTAATCCAGAGTACCTCAAGTTCGAGTCTCAGGGACCAAGATGATTCTCATTGCTCCTTCCTGGCCTCGGCAACTATGGTTTCCTCTACTCAACAGTATGTTGGCAGCCTCCGAGACCACTTCCTTTGCAAATCAGTCTTCTGACTCAGGGTTCGTTGGTCCATCCCAACCTGAAATCACTTCACCTTCATGCTTGGCTCCTGAAGAGATAGAAGTGAATCTGTTCAACGCCTCATTAGAGTCTCAGACATCCTTCTGGCTGCTCGGAAGCCAGCCACCGAAAACGCACGCCCAAATGGAAACTGCTTTCTCTGGTGCAAAATCCTCTTGAATCCCTTTTCCTGTCCTCCTGAGAAGGTTCTGGAGTATCTTTGGACCTATCAAACTTAGGTCTTCAATACTCCAGTGTAAAGTTCACCTTAGTGCCATCTCAGCTGCTCCATGAGCCGTTTTCTTCCTTAACTCTGGCTCAGTTACCTATGTGAAGAGATTTCTTAAGGGATTCTCCATACCAGACCCCCTGTTAAGCCGTCCAGTTGCAGCCTGGACATTAACCTGGTGCTGGACATGCTCACCGGAAGCCTTCAACCCTTAGCTACCTGTGAGTTAAAATTTCTTACCTGGAAGACTGCCTTCCTGGTGGCCATTACCTCAGCCCGCAGGGTCTCTGAGATACATGCACTGGTTACGGACCTCCGTATACTGTATTCCATAAGGACAAGGTAGTTCTCGTGACTCATCCTAAATTTCTTCCCAAGGTTGTGTCAGAATTCCATCTGAACCAACCTCTGGTACTTCCCGCTTACTTAGCTAATTTCCAAAATGAAGGGGAACGAGCTCTTCATTCCTTGGATGTTAAGAGAGCCTTATGTTCTATTTAGATAGAACCAAGGATGTTCGTAAGACTCAGCAACTGTTCGTTTCTTTCAGCGACACCTGGCTGGGTCAACCTGTAAGCTATTAGATGTATCTCTTCATGGTTAGTGGCATGCCTTGTCATTGCTATTCCATGGCTCAGGTTAAATTAGAAGGTAGATGTATCACTCTACTAGGGCGGTCACGGATCCCTAGCGGAAATTCGCAATGTTCCAATTGCAGATAGCGCAACGCGCTACCTGGAGCTCAGTGCATACTCTCGCTAGCACTATGCACTGGATGTTCATGCCAGGCTATCTCGTGATTCGGGCAGAACTATCCCTAATGGGCTTCTATCTTAGACGCGTGAGCTCTGGCTTTCCTGCCGCCCTTTTGGGGGATTATCAGCTTGGTACTCTCCCACTAGTGTGAATGAGTGGTGGAGACTTATGTCCAGGAAGATAGGAAAATTACGTACCTACCGTAATTCTTGATCTTCTTGGACGAGTCCCCACCACTCATTCACACGCCCACCCTCCATCCCCCGAGCTCACCGCTGTATTGGTCTTCACTCCCTCAAATCTTTAGGCCGTGAGGACTTCTTTGCTGACCCTTCTTACGGGTCATACGGACTATCTTATGTCCGTTTTTAATGTTGGGTTTACCTCACCGTTAAGTTGCGCTGCACCTCCTTGGTAAAAAGGTACTGAGGCGGCTGGAGGGTCGCCGCCGAGATGGTCATTACCGCCTGAGCTCGCTGCTCAAGGCGTCATATCTCGCTGGCGCCTGCCTCTCGCTACCGACCTCCAGCAAAAGTTTGCTCCGATGGGTCTTAGTGCCTCCGCGCCAATCCCACTAGTGTGAATGAGTGGTGGAGACTCGTCCAAGAAGATCAAGAATTACGGTAGGTACGTAATTTTCCTTTCTGCACTCTCAATAAGGTGCTTTCCCAGCTGACTTACAGACCGTGGTCAAGCAAGTCTGAGACTAGGGCTGAGCAGTGGCCAGACAGCAGCTCCAGACAGCCATGGACATCGGCAGTTCTTGAGCCCGGTCTGTGGCTGCTGCGGTGGCCTTGTACCGCAGGGCTTGGCTGCAGATTTCTACCTTTATGGCAGACACCCAGCGCAAGTTGGCGGGTGTCCCCTTTTTGGGCACCGACTTGTTCAGGATGGTGGTGGAAGGACCCATCACTCGGATTGAGAAGTCCAACGCCAATGTGGACTCTGTCACCTCCGCCTAGAGGAATCCCAAGGACTCCAAGCTTCAGAGAAAGAAGCCCTTTTGGCCCCTCTCTGCCCCTGTAGCCAAGCCATCCCATCCCCCAGCTGGGTAGCAGAACCAGGCTTAGTGCCCTCGACCGAAGTCTGTTGCCTTCATCTACCGAAAACCAGGTGGTTGAGGTTCCGCTGATTCCTCAGCCAGTTCCTCCTCCACCTCCAAGCCTGCCCAGTGACGGGCTGGGGGGTGCCTCCCCATGCCCATCCTGCCTCCCCTGGGACCTCCCTTCGGGGGCCGTCTCAGCCACTTCCTTTCTGCCTGATCCGCTGTCACCACGGACAGGTGGGTCTTCAAAGTGGTCGACCTGGGTCTGCCACTAGAGTTCGATACTTACCTGCCAAGCTGAGCCCATGCCTCACAGGAGGACATGGTGTCCGCCGACATGCTGTCAGCCCTTCGGGAAGACAATGCTCAGCTCCTCCAGAAGGAGGTAGTGGCTCGAGTCCTGGACCTTCCAGTAAGTCCAGGGTTTGTTTCCAGGTACTTCCTGGTCCCAAAGCAGATGAGGGTCTGGCACTTCATCATAGATCTACACGACCTGAACAAATTCCTTCGGTTACCTACCTTCAGGATGGTCATTCTGTCTCAGATCATTCCATAAAAAAAAAAATATAGGAAATGTTGGGGGGGCCCTTTGAAGTAAACACTCTTCGCTCAAGTTATTGTTCTTCAATCTTTCTTTTTATTTCTCTTCCCCCTACGTTTCACTCGACTTGGAGCTTGTTCACTGGGTTTATTCTTTGTTACACATCTGTAGATACATTTATTTTATGTCACTGATCAGCATTTTTTTTAATATGATATTGTTACATTTTTAATTCTTTGGTGTAGACACATACAGTACCATTCAATAAAGATTATTGCTTGTGCAACCCTTGTATATATTGTTAATGTTTCACAGGGTTAATTTATTTGTACTTGTTTAGATCCTAAGTTGCATCCTAAAAAGACATACACAGTATGTTAGTGAATACAGCGTTGCTAACAACTTGGAACAAGGTTTAACTACTGCCTGTAAGGCTTGCTCCCCATATTTCTTGGTTTGCAGCATACCTTATATATATTACTTAAAACTTCTTGTCTTTCTTGTAAAGAATAATTTTGTGCCTGTAATGACATATTTTTTTGTAAAGCTTTGCTGTTGTTATGTTGTTTAATATTATAATGTGGCCACATTGTGGCTTCTGTTTACTGATTGTTAACAGCATACCTTAAAGGAGGCTGCGAGTGTCTTAGAGTGGAATTAGTGTTCTTTGTAGTCTGTGAAAACATAATCATAGTATTCCCCTATTGGTCTCATAGCCATCATTTTACTTTTATAATTAAAGGTTCTAATACCAACTAGCACAGAGCAGCAGCAACTAGGAACAAATAGCCCGGTTTTGTGAGCACCCAACTGCACTGATCAGTGCAGCAGTGTTCGGTTGCTTAGCAACCGAGATCGCACAGGTGTGATCAACTGGGTGTGACGACATGGTTAGTCACACCATGGCATCTCACAAAAACGGGTGAGAGGTTATCAGGAAGTAGCTACCATTAAAATTTGTTGGGCCTCAGTGCTTACATGCAGAGGAACTTGACCAAAAAGGAGAAACTTTAGCCAGAAGGAGTGAGGGTAAGCAGTTAAAATATTAAAGAATATTCAGAAGTTGGTATTAGAACCTTTAATTATAAAAGTAAAATGATGGCTATGAGACCAATAGGGGAATACTATGATTGTTTTCACAGACTACAAAGAACAGTAATTCCACTCTAAGAAGCTCTCAGCCTCCTTTAAGATATGCTGTTAACAGAATAAGTAAATAGAAGACACAATGTGGCCACATTATAATATTAAACAACATAACAACAGCAAAGCTTTACAAAAAAATATGTCATTACAGGCACAAAATTATTCTTTACAAGAAAGACAAGAAGTTTTAAGTAATATATATAAGGTATGCTGCAAACCAAGAAATATGGGGAACAAGCCTTACAGGCAGTAGTTAAACCTTGTTCCAAGTTGTTAGCAGCGCTGTGTTCACTAACATACTGTGTATGTCTTTTTAGGATGCAACTTAGGATCTAAACAAGTACAAATAAATTAACCCTGTGAAACATTAACAATATATACAAGGGTGCACAAGCAATAATCTTTATTGAATGGTATGTGTATACACCAAAGAATTAAAAATGTAACAATATCATATTAAAAAAAATGCTGATCAGTGACATAAAATAAATGTATTTACAGATGTGTAACAAAGAATAAACCCCGTGAACAAGCTCCAAGTCGAGTGAAACGTAAGGGGAAGAGAAATGAAAAGAAAGATTGAAGAACAATAACTTGAGCAAAGAGTGTTTGCTTCAAAGAGTCCCCCAACATTTCCTATATTTTTTCTTGAATTTGAAAGCCTAGATTGGGGGCCGAAGAACCTAGAAGAGAACCATTACCCACTAAACAATATTTACAGCAGATCATTCCATCCCTGGAGCAGAACATGTGGTTCTGCTTCCTAGATCTTTGAGATGTGTTCTTCCACATTCCCCTCTGTCAGCCCCACTGCCGGTTCCTTTGGTTCTGAGCAGAGTGGAATCTCTACGAGTTCCAGGCCATGCCCTTTGGCCTTCCTCGACTCCCAGGGTCTTCACCAAGTGCATTGCAGTGGTGGCAGCCTACCTGAGATGTCGAGGGGTCCGGGTGTATCCCTACGTGGATGACTGGCTGATAGCAGGTTCCTCCAGGGAAGAGGTGGAGCAGTCCAGGAACCTGGCCCTCCAGATCTCCTTGTCGTTTGTCCTCCTGGTGAACAAGGCCAAGTCAGCGCTCATATCTTCGCAGGTGATGCACTTAATCAGGGCAGAGCTTGACTCTTGCAGAACCTGAGCTCTACTCCCGGCAGACCTGGCAGGGGTTCTCTCCTCCTTTCCACGATCATTTTAGGGTTGGGCAGTTGCACCCTGCTCGGGATTTCCTGTTCCTCCTGGGATTCATGGCGGCATGCACCAGTGTGGTCCATTGGGCCTAGTGGAGAATGCGCTTTCTGCAGTGGGAGCTCGCCCATATATGGTCTCAGTGCAAGGGCCATTTTGACCAGCCGGTCACTGTGACCCAGCTGATGTTGGACACCCTGCAGTGATGGCTGGTCCCAGAACAGCTGCAGGAAGGAATACGCCTGGAGCTGACTGTCACCATTGCAACTGACGCCCACCTGGGGGAACACAGAGTCCACGGACTCTGGACCCCGAGGAGTCCCGATGCCATAATAACCTGCTGGAGCTTTGGGCAGTTCGGCTGGTGCTTGACAGCCTTTGCTCCACACATTTGGGGTCAGGTCATTCAGGTCCAGACAGACAACACCACAACCATGTACTACCTCAAAAAACATGGCGATATGCACTCTCTTCCTCTGTGCAGGGAGGCTCTGCATCTGGACCCTTGTGCTCAGCCCGAATGCCAATCTCCTGGCCAAACTTCTGTGGCCGGCATGTCCAGTCAACTCGTAGATGCCATCAGCCGGGTGGGTGATGCGTCTCACGAGTGGTCCCTCCATCAAGAGGTAGTGCACAGTGTGTTCTCCCAGTGGGGCACCCCTCTGGTGGATCTGTTTGCCTCCAGGGAGAAACAAAAGCTGACGCTGTATTATCCTCACCGCCCTCAGCAGGGAACGCTGCAGGGGGATGCCTTCTCATGGACCTGGACCACGGGCCTCAGGTATGCCTTCCTTCCTTTTCTGCTGATCCACAAAGTGCTGCTCAAAGCCAGGAGGGGCAAAGCGCAGATGACCCTTGTGGCTCCGAACTGACACCGCCAGTTCTGATAGCCCGATTTATTCAGCCTTAGATGCAGTCTCCCGTGGCATCCTCCTCTACATCCGAACCTGCTCTTATGCAATCGTGGGTAGGTATTCCATCCAGACCTTCGGTCCCTGCACCTGCCAACCTGGTTCCTGAGTGGCTAGAGTTCCTGACTTTGGGTCTCTCCAGTGATGTCCTCACTGTGGTCGAGGCTTCTTGGAAGTAGTCAACCCAAAATGCTATGCCTTCAAATGGAAGTGATTCTCCATTTGGTGCCAGGGCAGGGGGCTTGACCCCTTATCTTACCCAGTGGCTAGCATTCCTGATTATCTTTGGTCCCTTTCCTAGTCGGGCCTTCGGTTAATGACCCTTAAGGTGCACCTGGCAGCCATCTCTGCATATCAGGCACAGGCTGGTATGCCATTGGTGGCGCAGGAGAATGTGGTTTGGTGCTTTTTAAAGGCCTTGACAACATTTCCCTTCCGGTTCGTGAACCACCAAACCTTGGGCCTTGTTGCTGGTGTTGACAAAGCTCATAGACAAGCCATTCGAACCGATGCAAAGGTGCGAGATGTCACACCTGTCATGGAAGACCACCTTCTTGGTGGCTGTCACATCTGCCAGAAGGATCCGTTAGCTGCCGGTGGAGTCTTCTTATTTGGTCTTCCACGGGGACAAGGTTGCCCTTCGCCCCAACTCGGAGTTCCTTCTGAACGTTGTGTCAGAGTTTCACCGGTGTTCTTCACCAACCACACTTCGGAGGCCGAGCACAGGCTCCATACTTTGGACCTGAGTCGAGCACTTGCCTACTTTAAGGGGCGCACAGCTGGAATTTGGGGAGATGTTCGCCAGCTGTTTGTCACCTATGCTGAAGCCAAACCTGGCAGACCGGCAATAAAGTGTACATTTGGCAGCCAGATTGTTTCCTGCATCAACCACTGCTATTGGTTGGCTGGTAGGGAGCCTCATGTAGGGCTAAGTACTCATTCCACCAGGCATTCTGCTGCTTCGAGAGATGCCCCCCATCCAAGAAATCTGCAGGGCTGCTACCTGGAAGTCGGCACATACCTTCATTTCCCATACTTTGTTACATGCTATTACCTGATCGTCCCACAAATGAGTTAATTCATACTATGTTGCAATGTGTCACACAGTTACCTTACTTTACTACAAATGGATTATTTATTTGTATTATAGTGTACCATACTAATCATATATACCTTACGTAACCATGAGTAGCCCTGCAACACGGCTCCACTTGAGCGGACTGATGTTGAATTTGGACTGAATTTGTGCCATGTATTATCTACTGTTCTGTTTCTCATATGACATGGAACCTTTACAAATGAGCAGTTTGTGCTCAGAGGTTGTATATACAATTACCACTTCGACTTTGAGTCACGCTGGGATGCTGGTTTTGGGTCCTCATTCTTCCAGACTCTATTCCCTAAATAGGGGATGTGCGCCTTGCCGTATCCTTCTGGAGAACTGCTAGGAGTCTGCCAGAAGTGCGGATAGTACACCATATCCATGTCCCTAGAAAAACAGGTTTCTCACATGTAACAGTAGATCTTGCATGGGGTGATCTCTTGCAGCAGGTAATACACTTGGGTTATAGCCAGAGGGTGCTCTTCTGCATGGCAGGCTTCCCTAGCAGTCTTTGCCTAGGAGCTGCCCACAGAGTGACCTCATCACTGTGTGACTATATAAGAGTGGGTGGCCCCAGACATCCTCAATTCATTTGTTTGCCTTCTTCAACCCGCACAGCAGCAGTTTCTTTCCACAGAAACATAGAAACATAGACTTCGACGGCAGATAAGAACCACTTGGCCCACCCAGTCTGCCCATTTCCCTACCTATTGGATAAGCTGCAGATTCTAGTTACCAACAGCCTACTTCCTGCAACCCCCCACTATAATTGCCTTAAGTCTGTCCCATGCATATTTGAATTCCCCCACTGTTTTAGACCCCACAACCTCACCAGGAAGGCGGTTCCATGCGTCCACCACTCTCTCTGTGAAAAATAATTTCTTCACATTACCCCTGAGCCATCCCCCCTCTAACTTTAAATTGTGCCCCCTTGTTCTTACACATCTCTTTTTCTGAAAGATGCTACCCTCCTGGACTTTGTTGATTCCCTTGAGGTACTTAAAAGTTCCTATCATGTTCCCCCTGTCCCTCCTTTCATCAAGGGTATACATATTAAGCTCTCTCAGTCTCTCTTCATATGGTTTCTGATGTAGACCCTGCACCATTTTAGTTGCCCTCCTCTGGACTGCTTCCATCTTGTCTATGTCCTTGCGTAAATGAGGTTTCCAAAACTGCACGCAGTACTCCAGATGGGGTCTCACCAACTGTCTGTATAGAGGGATGACCACTTCCCTTTTTCTACTTGTGATGCCTCTCCCTATGCATCTCAGTACCCCCCTGGCTCTCCTTACTGACTTCTCATATTGCTTACCCACCTTTAGGTCATCTGATATGACTACACCCAGATCCCTTTCCATTATTGTTGTCGTTAGTACCTCCCCTGCTATTGTGTACTCTTCTCCTGGATTTTTATTTCCCAGATGCATTACTTTGCACTGAATCTAAGTTGCCATATGTCTGACCATTCCTCCAACCTTGCCAAGTCCCTTCTCATCCTTTCTAGCCCCCCTTTTGTATCAACTCTGTTACAGATCTTTGTGTCATCTGCAAAGAGGCATACCTTTCCTTCCAGACCCTCTGCAATGTCACCTATAAAGACGTTAGAGGACTAGACCCAGTACTGAGCCCTGAGGTACTCCACTAGTAACCCCCCTTTCTTTAGAATGTGTTCCATTCAATATTACCTTCTGCGTCCTGTTGTGCAGCCAGTTTGCTACCCAGGCTACCACCTGGGACCCACTTCCAGCCTGGCTAACTTGATTATTAATCTTTTGTGTGGGACTGTGTCAAATGCCTTGCTAAAGTCTAGGTAGGCCATATCCACAGCCCCTTCCTGGTCTATTACTTTGGTCACCCAGTCAAAGAAATCGATTAGATTCGTCTGACATGACCTTCCTGCTGTAAATCCATGCTGCTTTGGGTCCTGTGCCCTGCTGGCCTCTAGGTACTGAACAATTATTTCTTTCAGAAGTGATTCCATCATTTTCCCCACCACTGAGGTCAAACTAACAGGTCTGTAGTTTCCTGCTTCTGTCTTGCTCCCACTTTTGTGAAGGGGAATCACATCTGCCCTCCTCCAGTCCTCAGGTACCACCCCATCTTCCCATGATTTGTTAAAAAGTGTGGTTAGTGGTGTCACCAGGTCCTCCCTTAGCTCTTTTAGGATTCTAGGGTGAATCCCATCAAGCCCCATTGCTTTGTCCACCTTGAGTTTTAGGAGTTCTTTCAGGACTCTTTCTTCTGTAAATGGACTGGTGTTAACCCTGCTACCCAGAGTGCTTCTACTGTTTGGTTTAGGTAACCTCTCCTCTTCTTCTTTTGTGAATACTGAGCAAAAGTATTCATTCAGTATCTCTGCCTTTTCACTGTCTCCCTCTGCCCACCTCCCCTCTCCTTTATTAATCTTCACTATCCTTCCCTTAACCTTTCTATGCTCCCTAATGTACCTATAAAAGGTTTTATCCCCCTTCTTAACTGAGTTGGCTATCTTTTCCTCGGTTTGGGCCTTTGCTTTTCTGACTGCCTTCCCCACTTCTTTCTGCTTTAATTGATACAGTTCCCTGTTGTGCTCCTTCTGTGATTCCTTATACTTTTTGAATGCAGCCTTTTTCTCCTTAACCTTCCCTGACACTTCTTTTGAGAACCATAGTGTTTTTTTATTCCGCTTTGTTTTCTTTATTTGCTCCACACAAAGGCTTGTTGCCTCCATGATGGCAGTTTTGATTTTTCTCCATTGTTCTTGCACCCCTCCTTTCTGGCCATTTGCAAATGCATTCCTCAGGTATTCACTCACTATGCCAAAGTCAGCCCTTCTAAAGTCCAGTATCCTTGTCTTTGTATGGCTTGTCTCCATGGTTGTGTTTATTGTGAAGCACATTGTGCAGTGGTCGCTTGTTCCCAGAGCATGCAGTTCTTCATCGACAAGATCTCGACCTAGGAACGGTGTTTTCTCACCGTTCCCACCTTCATCAGTGATTATTCTTCTTCATCAGCAATGATATTTGTGACTAACAAATACAGGTTACTCACCTGTAACAGGAGTTCTAGGAATGGTATATGTTGTTCATCCACACTCATTGGCAGGTATTCTTGCCGCTTTAAATCTTGCCGGAAGGTCTTCAAGCTTGCTCCTCCCACCCACCCGGGTGGTATAACTCTCGGCTCCGCCCCATGACGCCAGATCTGGCCCGCTGAGCTCAGGTTGTGCGTCGAGCCGGAGGTCGGAGGTCGGTGGATGAACAACATACCATTCCTAGAACTCCTGTTACAGGTGAGTAACCTGTATTTCTAGGGACATGGATATGTTGTTCATCCACACTCATTGGCAGACTCTAGCAGTTCTCGGGAGGAGGAGGCAAGACGCACACCCCAATACTTACTTGGGAAGAGAGACTGAGAACCGAGGCCCCAAAAACCAGCATCCCGGCGGGACTCAAGGTCGATGTGGTAATGGGTAATAAAGGTGTTTGCTGACTTCCAGTAGCAGCCCTGCAGATTTCCTGGATAGGGACGTCCCTGGAAGCAGCCACTGTTGCAGCAGTATGGCGGGTAGAATGAGCTCTTATCCTCTGGGAGGCTCCATGCCCGCCAACTTATAGCAGAGATCTATGCAGGAGGTTACCCACCTGCTTATCGTCGCTTGGCTGCAGGTCTGCCAGATCGCGGCTTCAGCGTAGGTGACAAACAGCTGGCGAACCTCTCCCGAATTTCAGCCGTGCGCTCCTTATAATGTTTTGCGCCTTCTAGGGTCCAGAGTATGGAGCCTATATTCGCCTCCAGGTGTGATTGGGGTAGAACACCGCAGAGTCAACACCTGGCTAAGGTGAAACTCCGACACCACCTTCGGAGGAATTTCGGGTGTGGGGCGCAGGACAACCTTGTCCCTGTGGAAGACCAGGTAAGGAGACTCGATGAAAGCCCTGGAGCTCTCCCATCCTTCTGGCTGACGTGATAGCCACCAAGAAGGCGGTCTTCCACGACAGGTGAGAGAGCACACCTGTGCATAGGTTCAATGGCTTGCCCATGAGCTTTGCCAGTACCAGCAGTAGATCCCACGGAGGTGGGGTTCCCGCACTGGAGGAAATGTGATCAAGGCCTTTGAAAAGCCAGACCACCTTCCCTGCGCCACTGACTGCTTCCGCCAGCGCCGTAAGCAGAGATGGCTGCCAGGTGCACCCTTAGGGTCGTCGACCCAAGCCCTTGACTAGAAAGGGACCATAAATAGTCCAAGATGCTTGCCAAGGAACAGGAGGAAGGGTCCAAGCCCTTGTTCCTGACACCAAATGGAAAACCTTTCCATTTGAAGGCATAGCATTTTCTGGTCGACTCATACGGGACGCCTCAACTACATTGAGGACCTCGCCGGAAAGACCCAAGGCCTGGAATCCTGGTCAGCCAGGAACCAGGCCGCCAGGTGCAGGGATTGAAGGTCCGGATGGAACACCTTCCCTGATTGACTGAGAGCAGGTCCGGGCGAGCTGGAAGCTGCCGCGGAGTCCTGGAGCTGAGACTGAGGAGATCTGGGTACCAGAACTGGCGAGGCCAGTCTGGGGCTATCAGAATCACCTGCGCCTTGTCCCTCCTCGCCTTGAGAAGCACCTTGTGGATCAAGGGAAATGGGGGAAAGGCGTAAAAGAGGCCCGGGGTCCATTGCCTCGAGAAGGCATCCCCTGCAGCGAGCCCCTGCTGAGGGGGCGGCATGGAACAGACTCAGCCTGCTGCTCTCCTGGAGGCAAACAGGTCCACCTGAGGTGTGCCCCAAAGGGAGAACAGATGCTGTACTACCTCCGCAGGAGAGACCACTCGGATGCAGCCCCTATCCGCCCAGGGCATCGGCCAGGGTGTTGGAGGCTCCTGCCACGTGAATGGCTAGGAGATCCGCCTCCAGGCTGCGCACGGAGTGACCAAATGCGGAGAGCTTCCCTTGCATTAGAGCATGGAGCGCGTTCCGCTTCGTAAGGTTTAGATAGTACATAGTCGTGTATTGTCCGTCTGGACTCGGACCACTTGGACCCCGGAGGAACGGAGCAAAGGCGGTGAGAGCTAGGCGGACCGCCGGAGCTCCAGCAGGTTGATGTGGCATCGACTCCCAGGGGGACCAGAGGCCATGAGCCGGTGTTCCCCAGATGGGCACCCAACCCATCAGAGAGGCATCGGTCGACAGAGAGACCGTCGGCTCGGGCGGACGATCGGTGCCCCTCCTGCAAATGATCTGGAACGTCCACCACTGGAGAGTGCCACATCCCTGTGTCACCGACACAAGCTGTCCAAGGGATCGCAGGCCAGGACCACTGGCTGGCCAGTCCCTACTGAAGGGACGATGTTCCAGCGGGCCCAACGGACCACGCTGGTGCAGGCCGCCATGAGACCCAGGAGGCGCAGGAAGTCCCGGCAGGGCGCATTGCCCAACCAGAAATGATCGGCAAAGGAGGAAGAACCTCGGCCCTGTCCGCGGGGAGCCGCTCTGGCTCGAAGAGAGTCGAGCTGCGCCCGATGAATAGAATCACCTGCTTGCCTCGAGTTCCACTTGGCCTCGTTGATAAGGAGGCCCAGTTGAGAGCAGACCTGGAGGGCCAGATCTCTGGACCCACGCCTCCTTCCTGGAGGGAGCTGCTATCAGCCAGTCGTCCAGGTAAGGGTACACCTGACCCTCGAGGCCAAGAGGAATGCTGTCACCACAGCCATGCATTTGGTGAAGACCCTGGGAGCTGGAGACAAGCCAAGGGCATGGCTTGGAACTCAAGAGGGATCCTTCCGCTTCGAGAGCGAAGGAATCTCTGGTGAGACGGACGGATAGGGACGTGAAAAAGCCGAGTCCTGCAAGTCCAGAGAGCAGAACCACCGCCCGCTCCAAGGATGGTATTATCTGAGCCAGAGTGACCATCCTGAAGGTTTGAGACCTTAGGAACTTGTTTAGGTCGTGTAGGTCGAGAATGGGCGCCAGCCTCGGTCTGCTTCGAACCAGGAAGTACCTGGACACAAACCCTGGGTCTGAAGGAGGGTCCACCACCTCTCTTACCACCTCCTTCTGGAGGAGGAGAGCGATGTCGCTCGGCGAGCCGCCAGTGAGCTGGGATCCTGAGGCCGACGGCCTGAAGGGTGGTGCCTGTTCAATTCCAGAGGCAGGCCTCTTCCCACCACCTCAAGACCCACCTGTCCGTGGTAACAGCGGACCAGCGGAACGAAGTGCGGAGCAGTACCCCCCGCGGGGACCCAGGGGTAGGTGGCGGGGATAGGGCGACACCCCTCAGCCCGTCACTGGGCAGGCTTGGAGGAGGGACCGCCGAGGGACCTCCTGGGCCCTTCCTCCCTGCCTCCTGTTAGAGGAAGCCGGCGTTTGGTTTGGGATGCCAAGGTCGAGCCTGCTGGCCTACGTTGCTGGGCCGGGCGCCGGGGCACAGAAGGACGAAAGGGCTTAGGCTGTGGTTTGGGCCTTTGTCCTTCTGAGCGGAAGAGACCGAGTCCAAGGTGGCATTGGACTTCTCGATCCTCTGCAGGTGACCTTCCACCCCAGGGTCAAGAGGTCAGTCCCAAAAAGGGATATCCGCCAACTTGTGCTGGGTATCCGGAGTAAAGGTGGATATCCTCAGCCAAGCCACGCGACATAGCCACTGCGGGCGCCACCGATCTGGCACATGAGTCCCCTATATCCAAAGCAGTCTGAGCTGCTGTTTGGCCACTGCCCTGCCCCTGGTCCCGCACTCTGCTTAACGTAGTCTGCAGATTGGCGGGAAGATGAGGATGACCTCATCCAGGGAGCCCAACAGGGCATGAGAAAATGTGCCATGAGGACGGCCGAACTGGCCTGGACGAAGGCCGAGAGACGCAGCGTAGACTTTTCGCCCCGACATAGTCCAATTTCTTGGACTCCTTGTCAGGAGGTTTGTCCACATCCCTGGCATTGCCTCGCCGCGGAAAACGCTGTCGGTAACCAACCCCTCAGCAGAGGGTGTTCAAAACCGGACAAGGAACCGTGGGGACCGTGCTTCCTGGCCATCCTGGCCAAGGCGCAGGGCAGGAAGCAGGCGCTGCCAAAGCTCCAGTGCTGGACCCACTATGGCCTCGGCCACGAAAGGCCTGGCCGGAGAATCCCCGGTCCAGAATCTCCGTGAGGATACCTGGCCCGCTTTGGAACGGGTTCGAGCCCATCCCGGTAGACTCCAGATGAGCCAAGCAGTCCTAGGAAGGACGACGGGCTATCGTCCATTGACTGACCTCCTGAAGACTCCAAGTCCAGTCGCTTGAGAAAAGGAGGAATCATCTTCGGACCTGGAAGAGTCCTCAAGAGCTGCCTCTGGCCTGAGCCACCCTTCACCTGCCGAGGTCGGTCGGGAGTGAGGTAACTGACAGTCCGATGGGGTAGACCCTCAGCCGACCGAGAATCCTTGGTGGAGCCCAATTGGTGGCTGTGGGAGGCGAGGTTCCACCGAATCGTGGAGCAGCTGGTTTACCGAACAACCGCCTGTATAGGCCTCGGATGTGTCCAGGCCAGGGTCGGCTGCCCAGTGACAGTTACTTAATGGCCGGGAAGACGGGTCGCCATTCCCGGCCAGGAGGAGTTGTTGCAACATAAGGTCTCGCACCGTCCGACGTATTTACGCCGGGCCTCCTCATCCGAGGAGGAGGAGCGAGGACGAGCGGCGACGCCGCTTACTGCTGCGCCGAGACCGAGACCGCCTATGACGGGGATCGGCTGGACCGCTAAGAGTCCGAGACCGAGACCGAGTCCCGGAATTTCGAGGTCGGTGCGGGAGGTAGGGCCGGAACCGCACTCCTTCGCTCGGATGGTCCATCTGAGGGCCCGGAACCGAGGCACAGGCGAGCCCACGGGATCTCAACTCCTCCCTGGGGAACCGGGAGAGGGAATCTCGCTGCTAAAGGCGACAGCCCGTCTAATGGGTCGAGAAAATCTCGACTTCATCGGTGGGAGTCTCGGTCAACTGACCTGACGGGACACCGTGAGGCCAGTGGCCGTCGGAGCGGTCGAATCGGGCGACGGTCGACGGCCCGGGAGAGGGACCTTTCCTGGCCCCAAGAGCGCCGACGGAGGGACTTACCCTGTCCCTCTTTGGACCGAGAATAAGGTCCAGCAGACACAGGCCCTTCTCCTTTAGTGGAGAGGGACAGACAAAGCTCCTTAAAAGAAGCCCGTAGGAAGAACCCAGAGAGAGCGGGATAAATGCCGCGTCGAGGAAGATATCCCCGCCACTTCCTCTTCGAGGGCGACCATCCGCTTTAGCTGATCTGCCGAGCTCGCTGGCCAAGGATACCGCCAACCGGGCCTCCTTGACTTCACCGGAGGGAAACGCTTCGACGGCCCAGTTGCAACGGGCAGCACGGTCTCAGAGGACGAGGCCGAGAAAGATGAGCACAGGTCGCAAGCCTGCGGGTCGCGGCTCAAGGCCTAAGCAGACACACGTGGAGTGTGGATCCGTCCGAGACATCTTCTGCCCGATGGGCATCTCCGAATCCGAGTCGATTTGTCCATCGCAGCCGCGAGGATAGAAGACTGAAGTCTTTTTTGCAAAATTTATTTTTAAATCCGCAAACGGAGAAATAGGAACCAGTCACAAACGCAGAGCGTTAAGGAGGGAACCTGAGCTTCCAAGCGGTAAGGAAGATCTGGCGTCATGGGGCGGAGCCGAGAGTTATACCACCCGGGTGGGTGGGAGGAGCAAGCTTGAAGACCTTCCGGCAAGATTTAAAGCGGCAAGGATACCTGCCAATGAGTGTGGATGAACAACATATCCATGTCCCTAGAACTATTGTTTCCTTCCAGCAAGACTTGGAGCAATACTCCTTGTCTTTTTTCTCAAGGTTGCTCTCGTCGACGGCCACTTACCACTGCCCACCGTCGACGGGTCTCAGTAATCATGTAGAGGATGTGGAGCAATACTCATCTCCCTCAAGTTTGCTATCATCGACAGCCACTGTTACCAGTCAGCATCGTCGACAGGGCACCTAACCATCACTTTTTGATATGGAGCAATACTCTTCATCTTCCTGTTCCTTAAGAAGACGCTTTTCCAGTGTTCACCGTCGATGGGACACCATTACATCAGCTTGATGTGGAGTGATTCTCCTCATCGTACTCAGGCTTGCTCTCATCGATGGCCACTGTTACAAGTACACATCATTGATGGGGCACTATAACATAATTTTGATGCGGAGCAATACTCCTCATCTTTTGCTTGGTTGCTCTTGTCGACGACCACTGTTTCCAGTGCACATTGTCAATGATGCACCATAAAGATACCTTCCTCGTCGATGACGCTATACTTTCGTCGACGTTGTTTGCATTCATCGACACCACAATTTCCAGTTCACCTTCGATAGTGCACCATACAGTCAGCAAGCTCTTGCTCCAGTCAGTGGCTACTGTTACCAGTGCCCACCGTCAACAGTGCCCCTCATCCTGACTTCGTCATTGACGGTGTCTTCACCACAGTCTTCGTTACTTGCAATAGCTCTCATTTATAATTTACCAGGACGGGACGTCATACTCCTCATCCTCCGGACTGCACTAGTCGATGGCCACTGCCACCAGTGTACACCATCGACATTGCACCATAAGATGCCTTCATCAGTTCAGCATCGCCGGGCCATGGAGTACTACTACTTGCCCTCCCGGGTGTCGCTGTCATCACTGGCCACTGCAGCCAGTGTACACTTTCACCAGCGCTCCTTTTAGCAGTTGTCTTAGCTGGTTAGTAGATCCATCGAAGGTTCCACCTTTTAGGACCATCCTTGGCATCTACTTTGCTGATGAAGATGGCTTTGGGCCCTGCGCTGGAGGATAAAAGCTTTGCCCTTACAGCCATTTCTCCTCCTTTTCAACCGGCCATCCATGAGAGCATATCTGAGCCCTACCACCCAAGCATCCTGGTTTATACACCCCAGGCTCCGGACCTCTGTGTATGCAGAGACTTGCATCATCTTTGATTCCTATGATTTCCTATAAGACAGGCAACCCCTGTCACCATGTCATCCTCTATACTCGTGGCTACTGTCGCTCAGACAGTTGTTTATAGGTCATGATAGATGCTCAGGTCTCCATTCATAATAGGGAGGTAGATTCTGCTTCTGGAAGATAACTCTGAAGAAATGTTAGGGAGAGTATTACTTCATTACTGAGATGCTGCTCATCAGTGCAGTCATACCTGCCTGGAACCATCTTTCAAAGCTCATGCCATACCAAGACAGGCAGATCGCCTATACCAAGCTCCGGTGGACCATCCCTACTCTGCAAACACCCTGGATGGAGGTTCTGTGGACCTCCCTGCCGCTCATAATCGCGCTAACAAGCCTAGACATATGAGCTCCTTACCGACTAACACAGCCTCCTGCCGTCTGGCCTACCTTGCCGAACATGGCATACCACACGGCGCCGATGAATCTTCGAATTCTCAAATTATGAGGGACATATGGTGACATACCAATGTACACTCTGGTCTTTAGCCACAACTTTTGTCAACAGACTCCTTTCTTTCCCATGACCCGGGTCTGTTGTTGGCTACTATGGACAATGGTATTTTTTTTCTCATGGCACCACCTCAGATCAGGGTATGATGCTGAGGATACTTCACCCCTGGCCCCCGACAACACCTGTTCCTCTCAGAAAACATGCATGTCTCGGACTCTCCGATTTTACCCCAGCTGTACAACATAAACATTATGACTGCACCTTTTAATGGCTCAAACTTTGTGATCCTGCCACCCAGACAATTCTGGATACCCTCCTAATATCTGGTTGACGACTTAGAACAATCCACAACTGATATCACTTTGCTCAGCTGTCAACTCAATGCTGCTACCGCTTCTGTCATTCCAGTGGTAATGGTAGCAAATGGGGACATTACGGAGCCACCAGTCAAGGCCACGCTACATCCCAGCATGCCTCAGCCCCTACTGCCTCCTTCGGATTCAGTTGCTGGCTCAGTGCTACCGGTTCTGAACCCTGCACTTCAGATTTTCATCCGCTCCAAGGCCGTTTACCACCTGCCTTGCAGTAGTGCCTGCATCGATCTGGGGTTATACCCACTACATCTTCCATACCGGGATGATTGGCTTTTCATGACAGACTCATAGGCCTCTCCTTCTTTCTCCCTACAAGCCCCTGTGACTCGATTTAAAGCCTAGAGGATTACGGTAAATTGTCCTTCCTCTCTCCCGCTGCCCACTCACTGTCTCCAATTCGTAGTAGTAGTCTTGGACACCGCTGCAGGTTGGGGCCTACTTCCCAGACGACAGTAAAACTTCATTTATGTCCTTGGCCATTCAACCTCAAAAGGCACAAGATGTATCAGTAAGACTACTACATTTTAAGACATATGGCAATAGCCATCTCAAAGACTGGTACCCACGCAACAGTATGCATACAGCTTTGACCACTACAAAGTCAGTAGCATCAAAACTCTTAATTCCTTCGAGGTTTGAGTTTGGGTCCCTGTACGCCTGTGCACTACCTTTCATTAGTGAGCCTGCCGACTCCACCGTTGGCTGGGTGCACATCTCAGTCCATTCAAAACTCGAGGACAGTGAGTCCCAGGCTCCACCTCATTCCATGTAAATCTATTCAACATGAGAAAAATGTGGCTTGTCCTCCAGGACCTTCCATCCATTCCTGAAAAACGGGAACAACTTATGGCTGCCCTGTCCCACCCTAGGATAGGATTCTATTTTTCTGTCATCCCTCCCTTACCCCCTCCTGCACAGTATGCTATTATAACTTGCGCCTGGCACTGGCCCCGATGATCCTTATCGTTCCCTGTGGCCTGGGCAGGTTTGGCTCCCATTACTAAAACACTTAATGGTGGCAAACCCACTGCTGTTACCAATCAGACCAGATCTGATACAGGTGGGTTACTCCACCCCAGCTCTGTATTCCTTCCACCTCCACAACTGGCTCCTGCAGACACTTTTCATATCTTGTCTCCAGGTCTTCTTACAAATGATGATTCTGCTGGCATCTCACAAACTTTCTACCAGATGAACCCACAACTTAAAATGGTGGTGTTTTTTCCATATGGGCATATTCTCGGTCCATGGATCTTTTTTTCATGTCCAGTGCTACAAGTCTTGGAATGTTTATCCTTGCTCACGACTACATGCCTGAGCTACTCCTCTATTGGGGTTCACCTGACCTCCATCCTGGCCTTTTGTGAACCACTTGAAGACCACTTGATTTACCAACATCACTTGGAAACAATGTTTTCGGGGGTGGGGGGGGGATATATCATCTTCAGCCCCATTTAGACATCCTACTCCATAGTGGAGCCCGTACTTGTCCTTCTGAACAATTTACTTTGACCAAGTGCCACCTTTGTTTTTCTTTCACGGAAACCTCCGTTTCTTCTGGCGGTGACTTCTGTCACACACCTTTATAAACTTCAAATTGAAGTACAAATAACCTTACCTTATTTTTTACAAAGATGGAATTTCTTCACCATTAACCCCTCCTTTTACCGACTTTAGTTTTAGAACGTACTCTGAGTTACCTGTTATTGCCCCAAATGTTTCAATCTGGGGTATCACTTCTACACACTTTCAACGTACACAGGGTGCTCAGATACTACTACTCAAAAAAACTTTGCCACTCAGAATGACAACACAATTCTTTGTCTCCTTCGTACATTCTAGGGAGAGGCTCCCTGTGGTAAGACTCTCCCTTTCCACATGGCTGGCTAATTGCATTACATTGCAACAAGTTGTAACACAGTGGGGGGGGTGTTGCACTGGGATCTTGTAGGCGGGGATATGAGCACACTTTGCACCACAACACAGGATATTCAGAGTAACACAGCACTATGGCTGTATGTTTATTAGTAAAAATACTGAGAGAGGTATATTCAAAAATAACTCAGGATGCAAACAAAAGAAAATAATACCTGGCTCTTCGTTGAGCGCTACCTACACAGTGAATTTTCAGTTCCCTGTCTATAGCCCAGATAGCTAAGCTATTTCCTGGGGCAAGCAAACAAAATCAGAAAAGAGTCTCTTGGTCTTTGTTTCAAATGAAAGTAATTTACCAGTGACGGGTTTTCAGCCAGTCCAAAGTCAAGATCCAATTCGTAGTCGCACGCCAAACAAAAGGTCAAAGCCAGGAAGTCCATTGATTCAAAATTCTCTTTCTTTCTTTCCTTCTTGCTACAAATGCTCACCAGCCACCCTCCACGCCTGTTTCCTAATGAGGTACTGAGAGAGATCAATTGTTTGAGCCTTCTCTTTTATGCAGACAGTCACTCTCCTGCACCTGTTCTTAATCAAGCACTCAGCTAGGTGGAGCTGTGGTGCAATGCCTTCTGGGGCTTGTAGTGTGTGCACCATGCTTTGTAGTCCTGGCAGAGAGAAAATGGAACAGACGTGCTGGGAGATAACGCCCCTCCACAACTCTGCCCAGTGCTGTTACATACCTTCCCCCTTAGCTTAGCCCCCTCGGGCTGAGCGGCAGCAGAAAAGAAGGAGTGGATCCAGGAAAGAGCATCTGCATTCCCATGCTTGGCACCGGCACGGTGAACAATCTGAAAATCAAAGGGCTGTAAACTCAGAAACCATCGGGTAACATGAGCATTCTTTTCCTTAGCCTGTCTCATCCACGTCAGGGGAGCGTGATCAGTAACGAGAAGAAACATACGGCCCAGCAGGTAATACTTCAGAGACTCAAGTGCCCATTTGATCGCCAGGCATTCCTTCTCCAGTGTGGCAAAGTGACCTTCACGCGGCAATAGCTTGCGGCTTAAGTATATGATCGGGTGTTCTTCACCATTAATGTCCTGTGACAGGACTGCACCCAGACCCGTGTCAGGAGCATCAGTTTGTACGATCATGAGTTTGGAGAAGTCAGGGGAATTCAGGACAGGAGAGGCACACAGCGCCAGTTTCAAGCAACAGAAAGCTTTGTCTGCTTCAGGAGTCCGTTTCACCATGTTAGGTTGGCTGTTACGCGTGAGGTCAATGAGGGGGGCTGCATTAGTAGCAAAGTTTTGAATAAACCTTCTGTAATAGCCTGTGAGTCCCAAAAATGCCCTTACTTGTTTTTTATTGACCGATTGTGGCCAATCTTGAATGGCAGCAACTTTTTTTTCTTGTGGCTTTATAAGGCCTCTTCCTATTATATAACCCAAGTACTGTGCTTCTCACCTAAAGTACATTTTTGGGTTGGCTGTGAGCCCTGCTTCTCTGAGGGATCGTCTACAGCTTGCAGTTTCTTCAAGTGGCTGTCCCAGGTGTGACTGTGAATAATGACATCTCTAAATAAGCAGCAGCATACTCCTGGTGGGGTCGCAGCACATGGTCCATCAGGCGTTGAAATGTGGCTGGGGCTTCATGTAAACCAAAAGGAAGCATTGTATATTGATACAAGCCATCAGGGGTGGCAAACACAGTCTTCTGTCTGGCAGCTTTTGTCAAGGGGACTTGCCAGTAGCCTTTCATCAGGTCAAGAGTACTGATGAAGCGGGCTGTTCCCAGTCTTTCGATGAGTTCATCTACTCGCGGCATTGGTTATGCATCAAAAGCTGAAATCTCATTCAGTTTTCTGAAATCATTGCAAAACCTGATTGATCCATCGGGTTTTGGGACAAGCACTATGGGGATAGATCAGGCACTGTGAGATTCTTCAATTACTCCCAGATCTAACATCTTTTTAACCTCTAACTTTATTGCAATTTGGCGTACTTCTGGTACACGATATGGCTTGAGGTGTACCTGTTTCCCTGGAGGGGTCACAATGTCATGTGTGACGAGTCGAGTGTTGCCGGGCAGATCAGAGAACACATCTTTATTTCTGTCAAGGAATTCGAAGATGTCTTGTTTCTGACTGGTGTCAGGTCTCCAACCGTCACTGCGTCTCTGGGGTTTTCCTCATCTGGACAGGGGTTTGTTTCACTCCAGAAGACATCACGGTCCACCCATTTTTTCAACAAATTGATGTGATATATTTGTTCAGGCTTTCGTCTACCCAGTTGTTTTACCTTGTAATTGACTTGGTTTATTTTTCAAGTACCTAGTGGGTCCTCTCCAGGTGGCCAGGAACTTGTACTTTCGGAGGTGGGGACAAGTACCAACACTCTGTCACGGGCTGAAACTCTCTGGGTGCTCTGGAATGGTTGTAGGCTCTACTTTGAGCTTCTTGGGCCTTTTGCATATGTTCCTTCACAATGGGCATTATGGCATTAATGTGCTCTCTCATCCCTTCCACGTGTTCAATGATGGTTTGGTGGGGGCAGGGTTGGTGCTTCCATGTCTCCTTTGTTATGTCAAGGAGACCTCGTGGGCAGTGGGCATACAGCAGTTCAAATGGGGAAAATCCTGTGGATGCTTGGGGCACTTCACAGATGGCAAACATTAGATATGGCAGCAACTGGTCCCAGTTCCGTCCATCTGTCTCCATGGTTTTTATAATCATACTCTTTAATGTTTTATTGAATCTTTCAATGAGCCCATCTGTCTGCGGAAGATACATGGACGTGCGCAGCTGTTTGATTTGGAGGAGCTGGCACAAATCCTTCATTATTCTGGACATAAGGTGTTCCCTGGTCAGTGAGGATTTCCTTGGGTATCCCGACTCGGGAAAACATCTGCACTAGTTCTCGGGCGATGCTCTTGGTTGTCGTGTTCCGCAGGGGAATGGCTTCAGGGTATCTGGTAACATAGTCTGCTACCACCAGGATGTACTGAAACCCTTTCGCAGACTTCACCAAAGGTCCTACTAGGTCCATGGCAATCTGCTCAAAGGGTGTTTCGATGATTGGCAGAGGAACTAATGGATTTCGGAAAGAGGGTTGTGGAGCTCTCTGCTGGCACTCTGGACAGGAGCGACAATATTGTTCCACCTCAGCGTGGACCCCCGGCCAAAAGAAACGATTCAGCAGTCTCTCTTTTGTTTTATCCATTCCAGGTGTCCTCCCAAGAGGTGGTTATGAGCCAAATGCATTACAGTGCACCGAAGGGCTGGGGCACTGAGCAGCTGCTCTGTCAGTATGTCGGCTGTTTTGTACTTGATACAGCAGTGTTGTTTTCATAGCAAAGTGTGGGTAGGGGAAGGGCTGGTCAAGGTTGAAGGGCCTCCTATCCACCACTTTCACATTTCCTCTGGCGTGCTGGAGTGTGGGATCTTCCAGTTGTGCTGTCCCAAATCTTCCTCTGTACTGTGTGCATGCTGGTGTGAAGAAATTGCCCCCTTCTAAGTCCTCTGGAGTGTCGTCTGTGATATCTGCTTCTCCGTCTTCCTCATCATTGTCTTCTCCCACGAAGACTTTTACCATTGGTGTTGACGTTTTTTTTCTTTCTTTCAGGTTTGTTGGACATTGTATACACTTTGTCGTCCTCATTGTCTTTGTCTTCCTCCTTGTCTTCCTCATTGTCTTTGTCTTTGCCTGTGTCTTCATCCTCCTCTTTGTCTTTGTCTTTTTCTCGTTTCCAAAGTCTTTGGAAGAATGGACAGTCTCGTCCTAACAACACAGGGAAAGGCAACTGCTTCACCAATCCCACTGTTCCAGTAAACACACCTTCCTTTGTTTTTATTTCAAGGTGTGCTGTGAGATATGTCTTGGTGTCCCCATGGATGCATGTGATAGAAATGGGGTTGTTGTCACTCACTTGGCTGATGGGTGCTAAAGAGGGGCTGACTAGTGTCACCATACTGCCGGAGTCCAACAATACGTCCACTTCCTGGTTCTGGATTTGGACTGGACTGATGCGAGGAGGCTGACTATGATTCCCCAGGAGGGCAGTGATGACATTACACTGTTTGGAAAGGTTTGCTTCTACTTGCATTGGCTCATCTTTCTTAGGACATTTCCAAGAAATGTGTCCTGGTTCTCCACATGTGAAACAGGTTCTGGTATCTCGGTCCATCACTCCCCTTCTTGCTTCAAACAAGTTCTGGCGCCCTCTGCTGGTACTGTAGTCATCTGGTCCCCTGGCTCCTTCTCTCCCTTCCGGCTGTGTTGTGTGGTGGATGGCTCTCTTGTCTTGCTCCCGGTGGGTTCTCTTGTCAGAACTGATCCTTTCAGGTCTGGTAGTCTTTAAGAGCTCAGCCATAGCGTGATACCTTTCCACAAGGTCTACCAGGCCCTCTGCTGTGCTAGAGGTTGCCTTGACTGATGTTTTTTTTTCAAATCATAGGGCAGCCCTCTGGTGAAGTGATCCAGCACCACTCTTTCCACCACTGCAGTAGACGTCAGGATTTCAGGTTGCAGCCATTTTCGGGCTAAGTGGATCAGATCAAACATCTGTGGGCGGGACTTTCTCTGGTTGAAATGTCCATGAGTGGAATCGTTGAGCTCTCACTGCTGTTGTTGTTCTAGAGTGCGCATGATTTCCTTTTTCAACTTGTCATAGTCATCAGCTCCTCTGGTTCAAGGTCATACACGCCTTCTGTGCATCACCACTGAGGAAGGGGGCCAGAATGCCAGCCTACTTGCTTTGAGGCCATTCTTCTCTGTTTGCAGTCCTTTCAAAAGTTTTCAGATAGGCTTCCACATCATAACTGGCTGTCATCTTCTGCAGGAAATGTCCAGCTACAATGGAAGACGCACCTCCTGGTCGGGTTTCCTTCCCTTTTGCCACCTCTGCGGCAAGCCGCTGTAGCTCCAAATTCAACATTTGTTGTCCCCTCTGTTGCTCTTCCAGCAGCAGTCTGTTGGTCTCCGCCTGTTGTTGGTTTGTGGCTTGCTAGGCCCGGTTTGCTTGCACAAGCTGCTGCAGTAGGTTCTCCATAGCTGTTTCAGTGTGTTAGCAGTGTTGTTATCCACACAACCTTGCCCGAATTCTCCACCACTGTAACACAGTGAGGGGGGTTGTGTTGCACTGGGATCTTGTAGGCGGGGATATGAGCACACTTTGCACCACAACACAGGATATTCAGAGTAACACAGCACTATGACTGTATGTTTATTAGTAAAAATACTGATAGAGGTACATTCAAAAGTAATTCAGGATGCAAACAAAACAAAAGAAAATAATACCTGTCTCTTTGTTGAGCGCTACCTACACAGTGAATTTTCAGTTCCCTGTCTATAGCCCAGATAGCTAAGCTATTTCCTGGGGCAAACAAAATCAGAAAAGAGTCTCTTGGTCTTTGTTTCAAATAGAAAGTCATTTGCCAGTGTCGGGTTTTCAGCAGTCAAAGTCAGATCCAATTAATGATACATCCACGCCAAACAAAAAGTCAAGGCCGGGAAGTCCGTTGATTCAAAATTCTCTTTCTTTCTTTCTTTTCTTCTTGCTACAAATGCTCACCAGCCACCCTCCATGCCTGTTTCCTAATGAGGTACTGAGAGAGATCAATTGTTTGAGCCTTCTCTGTTATGCAGGCAGTCACTCTCCTGCACCTGTTCTTAATCAAGCACTCAGCTAGGTGGAGCTGTGGTGCAATGCCTTCTGGGGCTTGTAGTGTGTACACCATGCTTTGTAGTCCTGGCAGAGAGAAAATGGAACAGACATGCTGGGAGATAACACCCCTCCACAACTCTGCCCAGTGCTGTGTTACAAAGTACAACAAACAACTATCTGACACCTGTCCATGCACAGTCTGTGAGAGCCATAGCTGCTTGCTTTACAGGAGTGTCCATTACAGATGTATGTAATGTAGCCATATGGTCCACAATCCATACCTTCATGACAATAGCCTCCCACCGTCATACGGCCTTCACCTGTGCGGTGGGTCCTTTTATTATACTTTTCCACCCTTCTGATGTTAATGCTTGGGACTTATCCCAAGTGTATTACCTGCTGCAAGAGATCACCCCATGGAAGACAGTACAGTTACATAAGAACTTACTCTAACAGTAGATCTTTGAGGGGTATCTCTTGCAGCAGGTGCGTTCCCTCTCTCTTTTCCTCTTCCTTCTCTTAGAGAACAGATTTTTTACATTCTCACATATGTAAGAGGAAAGTTCCTAGGGCACCTCTGTTCCCTCGGTTCGCATATCAGCGAGCTGAAGCCGGCAAAGGAACTGAGAATGCCTGGGGCTGCCCACTCTTTCATAGTCGCACAGTGATGAGGTCACTCTGTGGGCAGCCCCTAGGTAAAGACTGCTAGGAAAGCCTGCCATGTAGAAGAGCGCCCTCTGGCTATAACCCAAGTGTATTACCTTCTGCAAAAGATACCCCTCAAAGATCTACTGTTATGGTAAGTTCTTATGTAATTGTACTTTCTAGGAGTGGTATGTGGTGTACATCCACACAACCCACCCCACCTCCCCAGGCAAGTGGCACACTACCTCCCCTGGCAAGTGGCACACTGTATCTTGCTTCTCGTGGGTAAGATCTGATGTAATGGGGCGGTGCCGAGGGAGTTACCATCCAGGTGGGAGGAGCCAGCTTGAAGACCTTCCAGCCAGAGTCTTGAAGGGAAAGGATACTGCCAGAAGTGTGGATATACACCATATACCATTCCTAGAACTACGGTTACAGGTGAGTAATCTGTTTTTACTCACCTGTAACCGTAATTCTAGCAGTGGTATGTGGTGCACATTCACACGACCCACCTGACGTCACCTGGCAAGTGGCACACGGATCCTTGCTTCCATCGTGCAAGATCTGATGTCATGGGGTGGTGCCGAGGAGGATACCACCCCAGTGGGTGGGAGGAGCTTAGCTTGAAGACCTTTCAGCAAGATTTAAAGGGAAAGGAAGAGCTGTGGATGTGCACCATATACTACTCCTAGAACTATGGATCTTACTTCGAGTAAGAGCTCCTACAGCAGGCTACACCGTAAGGACTATGCCGCTAGGCACTAGGACTCCACGGAAAACTTCTAGCCAGCAGTACCAAGCTGGGGCCTGCCCCTTATGTCGGTCTGCCCACTGATGTCACCAGCCATATAAAGGGGGCGCCATCGACCTATGCGCTTTGGCTCCATCGGATGCCTCATTGCATCTGTCAATCGCCATTTTACTTCAGTCAAAAGTGCCTATCTTTTTCTTTTTATTTCTAAGTTTAGTATCAAGCTAAAGTTAGTTTGTCATCTCTGTCTTCCTCAACATCCCAATGGAAATCTAAGTGTCTATGCGGGCGGCAGATTCCTGCCAAAGATGGCCATTTGCAGTTTCCTTGTTTGTCTAGGGCCTACCCATGACGTCAAAGCCTGCCCGAACTGCGGCAAGTTCAACCAACAGACCTGGACCTGCTGCCACAAGACTCTCCAAGCCTACATTATGGAGCAGCAGCTTGCCACTCTTCAGCGCCTGTCGAAGGCCAGCTCCTCAGCCTCCCAATCGCCGACTTCCCAAAAGGAGAAACACTCAGGAGGGAAGCACCATCAGCAGACAAGGAGCACAGTAGGTCGGAGTCCAGATCTAAATCTCCTCGTAAGGAGAAGTCTTCCAGTTCGAGCTCTGGAGAGAGAGCGACTCAGCCCCTTCATCAGGCCTGACGTTGGCCAGAAGGCTCCCGCCTGCAGTTTCAGCGGGAGGCAGCTCTTGAGCGTGGGCCCCCAGGTCCATCCCTCAGACTTAGGCCATTTCACCAACCTCAGGGGCTCTAAGAGGGAACTGCAACCCGACAAGGCTGCGGCATCATCAATCTCCGTCCTCGCAGCCAGTCGTCTGCATCAGACGATAGACGCCGGAACATTCCCATCAGTGAATGCTCCCTGCATGGGCCGAGTCATCAGCAACTAAGCAACAGGCCCTGACGCATGTCCCGGACGAACGGTCTTCCAACAAACGGAAGGACCAAAGGCAGACGTCCCAAAGTAAGACATCAGGCACCCAGATGTCCGCTACGACCACTAAGAATCGGACGCTTCTGGAGCAGCCGCCTCAGAAACCAGTGTCAGCAGAGACCATATGACAGCCTGACAAGAGGCCACGTGTCGATAAGTCACCAGATAAAAACTCCTCTGCACTCGACGACCTGACATCAGGGGAACCGACGACAGGCTATCAGACAACAAACCGTACTACTCCACTGAGCCCTCATGCTCCCCATGAAGAGACTCCAGGACTGAGCAACCGTACCATCACTCCCGCTGAACCCATCGACACACCCCAGGTGCCGATGGTTCCCCTGGCAGACGTGGGACAACTCTTTACCTCCTGGTGGGACACAGTAAAAGATGTAATAAAAAGGGATGATCTCCCTCCTCCACCGCCTCCACAACCCCCTACATCGATTCTGGATAAGGTAACAGTCCCGCACTCCCGGCCACAGTTTCCACACACGTCCAGGAGCCCGACTCCAAAATGGTCAGACTCCGAACATACCATGTGTAGGCGCAGATGTCACTGCTCCTCCTCCAAGTCTTCCTCGGACGACAGAAGCAGATGTAGGTGCGGGCATAAGCGGTCACAGCCAGCATCCTCTGACTCTTCAAGAAGCAGCCCTCACTCCTCAGGTTCCTCTTCCAGAGGTTATTTTCCCGAGTCAGGGGGCCCCTGTAACTCACCCAGGTCCCCCCCAGATGACTCAACATTTATGGATGTGATGTGTCACATACAATTCCTAAATCAATGTGACACTGAGGAATTGGACTCAGAGAGGAAAAAGCTTCATACCTTTTTGAGAATGAGTGACCCGATACCTTTGGTCACCCCCGGTTCCTCCTTTTCAGGACCTAACCAGGTTGGCTTGGGACCATCCTTCCTCTTTTTCGGCTGTACCTAAGAAGGCAGATAGACTCTCTAAAGCTCCTAAGGCAGAGCCCTTCTTGGGAGAAAGTCCAAAGCAGACTCTGTCGTCCTGACTGCAACTCACAACAGGAAAAAGCAACCGAAACACATGAGCGCTCAACCTCCCAACAAAGAGTGTAGACCAGTTCGGTAGGAGGGTTTATGCTTCTTCCACTTGCTCCATTATGTCCCTAAATTTTTTGGCCCATATGGTGCAATATCAAAAGTCCCTATGGAAGAAAGCCATCGAGTTGGCCCAAAAGTAGCCTGATAATCCTGCACGTACTGAACTTTTGGATGTACTCCAGTCTGGCCTGGACGTAGGAAAACATGTACTTAGGGCATCCTACGATTTGACAGACACAGCAGCCTGAGCAGCTGCCACCGGGGTGTGTTTCCATCGCCACTCCTGGCTGAGAGTTTCCAGATCTCCAGGATTCAATCCTCAATGCCCCATTCCAAGGGCCTGTTCTTTTTGGGCAGGAGTGTCATTGAGGCACAGGTCAGGAAGCATAGGAAAACCAGGAGCAGTTGTAGAATTCACCAAAAATATTTATTTACACTAGCAGTAACATAAAAAAAAATAAATTTGTTCAGTATAACTATTTAGAAAGGGAAAAATAAAATGGAGAACATCAATCAGAGTTTTCCTTCAATCTCTTTGTCCCTTTTCTCCTACAAGCAATTGCTGCTCAGCTCTTTTATAAGTCCTTCCAACCCCCATTCTTAAGCATCCTGTTCTTGTATCAGGCATGTGCAGCTGGAACACAATGTCCCAGAAATGAGGCCCAATCTCCACAGCTGTTCTGCAAAAGGCTTAAAAAATTGCACTCAGGTAACTTCTCGAGTTTCCAATAGCTTTTTGCAATCATCTCAAACCACAATTATATACATTTCAAAAATGAACACTATATAATTTCTAAGCAAAAGGGATCCCAGTATCATTCACATTTCCATGCAGTGATCTGCATATATTTTTATACCAGTAGATATGTAAGGGAGAAAAAACAGACAGCAAGGGAGGGCTGAGAGACAGTGAGAGGCAAAGAATTGCAAGACTGTTGGGATGATCAAGTACGAGGTCTCACAGGAAAATTTGGTTGCGCAACCAGACAGGCGAGAGACAAAAAAAAGGACAGAATACAACAGATCCCTGCATTCAAACTCTTTCCATAACAACTGGGACATGGTACTATTCTACCCTGTCACATATACCCCCCTACTTAAGAGGGAACCTGTTTTATCTAACAGGTTTCCAAAACTTTCTACCAATTCTCTACTAATATTAGCTTCTAACTTTCAGAAATTAAGCACATGTGCATTATCTGGTTTTTTTTTTTATAACCTTACAGCAAACAATAAAGTTCAAACCCATACATTTGTTTTTCAACCTTCAGAATCCTCAATTCATGATCCATATCTTGACAGAAAATCAGCATTGCTATTCTCTTTATCAGATTTGTTATCACCGTGAATTTAAATGGCTGTAGTGCCAGGTATCACCTCGTGATTCTGGAATTTTTATCTTTTATTTGGTTAAGCCAACAAAGAGGATTGTGATCTGTTTCAAGAACAAAGTCAGTTCCTAGCAAATAAAACTTAAGGGACTCCATGGCCCACTTTGCTACTAAATATTCATTTTCAATGGTGGAGTACCTTTTCTCTCTCTGTCATGCAACTTCCTGCTTATGTACAGAATAGGATGATCTTCCCTTGTCAATCTTTACCATTCATTACTGACTGGGTGTAAGCCAGATGTGCGCCCTGCACGGGAGCTTTTTTTTTTTTGGAGAGTCAGGCTCAGATGCGCCACTAGCAGAAGCTACTCATGGGTGCACGAGGGCAGCCATTAGGCACCGCAGACTCTCCATCCCAGTTCTGTTTCTTCCGCCATCGAGGCCGCACCTGCTGTGCGAGTTAAGACAGTTACTACGTTGCTCGTTTTTCGACGACGATTTCAATGACTCCTCATCCTGGTTCTCTATCTGGACACTGCTGAACCAGTAAGACCATTTCATTTTCTGTTTTTGATGGTGCTTGGATCTATTGCTGTTTCTTGCAGTTTATTTCACGTCATGCCCAGTTCGGGAGCTAAACGCAAGTCTAAAGCAGGCTGCGCCCCCATGCGTCGGTGCTCCTGTGGCCGACACTTTTCCGTTATGGACCGGCATGATGTTTGCCTTTGGTACCTGGGACACAACCGCCATATGGATAGATGCGATGCCTGTTTTTCCATGGACCGTCGCGTACTGGAAATCTGCGTATTCAAAGTCGGCCGGGCTCCGATGACTTTTGAAGGTCGATATCGCTCCCAGGCCAGAACTTTAGGCCTTTCTTCTGGGTCCTCTCCTGGGTCTGTATGGCCCGGCGAGGAGGAGGCCTCCTCAGCTTCTAGCCTTGCCGAAGAGGAGGCCTCTTCCACAGTGTCAGAGGAGCGGCGCGGTCCCTCCCAGGGTTGCGTTACTGACACCACCCTGGCAGTCACTTCCTCCGAGGTGCAGGCTCCCCTGGTGTCACGGCCCACGGTTGCTGAGTCCGGCATTGGTGGACCCTTGACTCCACCTTGTGGTGCCGTCTCAGATCCGGGTGCCGTTCGCGGCGCCGGTGATTGGGGCAGTGCCAAGTGAGGTGCCAGTCCAGGTCTCAGCACCGCTCATGGCGCTGGTGCTGTGGGCGACTCCGGTGGCGCTGTTTTGTGTTCCGGGGCTATTGGCGGGCTTGCTCTGGGGTTGTGAGCAGTGTGGTGGACCTGGCCGGGGCTGTTGGCGGAGCTGTGTCCCGGACAGCGCCATTCGCAGTGCCGTCAACAGAGAATCTCCAGGGGTGGCCAGCATTGAGGTCCTTCTGGTCGCCTCCTTTTCAGAGGGGAAGGACTCAGACCTGGATCCAGGCTGGCTCCCTGATTCTTTGGGATCGGAGGTCTTGCGGGATGTGGTGCCAGGTGGCCCAGCGGCCCTATCCCTGAGTCTCTGGAGCAGTTTTCTCCTGAAGACCCCTCTGCCAGGGGTGGCCTGGGGTCTTTTGGGGGTGGTGGCTCTGAGAGTGGGGAGGGGGTTTTTTCCTCTGAGGAGGCTGTGGCAGCTGCCAGTGTTGGTGCCGCTGCGGCCTCCTGGGGGGGTTGGAGCCCCCTGTTTCTGTGGTCTCCCTTTGGGGACCAGGGGACCTCCTCGTTGGTGTCGAGGAAGAGGGCGTACTCATCTGAGGGGTTGAGAAGCCAGGGTGAGGGGCGGCGGCACTCTCCTTCCACCCTACGGGATGCAGGGAGGAGCCACAGCATTGAGCCTCAACTCTCCTTCTCGGGCTCCAGGGTACCCTTGAGTGGCAGTGCGGAGGGTTGCCCTTCTGGACACATGCAACCCCAGGCACGTCACATGGGACATTCCCCATCTTGGCTCTTCTGGAGTTTGCATCCTCAGATTCCTTCTCTGCAGCCTGATTTGATCTCAGGCATCCCTCCAGTTCGGGCTTTGTTCCCTGGATTCCAGAGCTATGGCAGAGGTCAGGCACTTCTCTGCAGGTGCCCATCTCCCATCTCCTATCTCTCTGCAGTCACCCCTCCAGGCCATGTGGGTCCTACGGGGCCTTTAACCTGGGAGACATTCAGATTCACTGCAGCACCCTTCCTGTCATATGTCATGGCCATGGATGAGCAGGTCTTTCGCTTGTACCCTCCACCACAGGAGTCTTCTGAACAGTCACGATCTTACTTCGAGATACAGCTCTTGCAGCAGGTTACACCATTAGGACTGTAGCCGGCAGGCGTCAGGACCCCACGGAAATCTTCTAGCTAGCAGTCTTCAGCGGGGACCGCCTCCGACGTCGGTCCGCCCCCGGCGTCCAGACGAGCATAAGGAGGCGGTCCCGCCAGATTCTAGTTCTTTTCCCGCCCGTCGACTTGCATGTCTCTGGACCCTTTGGTCTGCTTCTAGCGCATGAACACCTGGTTAAGTTCTTCCGTTAGGAAAAGTTTGTTTCTTCTGCATAGTTGCTGTCTGATGTCCTCCCCTACCTCCGTGGAAGGCCATCCATCCAAGTGCACCTGCAGGAAGCAAATCCCGTTTAAAGAGCCGCATTCGGCCTGCGTCCGGTGCCTAGGCCCAGACCACGACACCCGGGCCTGTTCCTTCTGCCAGGGGTTCAATAGCCGGAACCGGATCCATCGCCAGAAGGCCCTACAGGCGTTCCTGCTCGAGGAAGAGATTAAAGCCGTGGACGCAGCCTCCAAGGGGGAATCTTCTGACAAGGCCCAGAAGCACCTTGAGAAGCATAGGGAGAGGGTGAGATCCAAGTCCCCGTCTAGGGCCTCTGACTCCCGTAGCTCTGGCTCCCGGTCCGACCGCTCTCCTTCCTGGGCCCGCTCCCAGCCCCCCTGCAGCGGTGAAGACTCCTTCAGGTTCCTCCTCTCTTCCTCAGGCCAAGACCTCCAGGCCCTCCACTTCTTCGGCTTCCAAGGCCCCGTCGAGGTCGGGGGACCGCCATCACCACCACAAGTCCGGTTCCCGCCATTTGGAACCCGACGCCAGGTCAGTCTCTTTGCCTGCTCCTCCCCAGTGGAAAACCAAAGAGCTGACTTCACTTAAGAGATCGTCGGATCAGACGCCGGCCCACCCGATGTCGGCCAAGCACCTCCGGTCCCAAGAACCGACGACCGCCAAATGCCCGTCGCCGGTTAGGCTCACGCGCACAGACGCCGCCGGGGACCGAGTCCGCACTCACAGAGAGAGAACCCCTATGCCCCCCACCGACGTCGGTCAGGAGGCGATCACGGAGGAGGAGCTGACCCAGCCCGAGGACCAGACGGGCAAACCCGGTCCTGTCGCACCCCCCAGGGAACCCTCTCCGGAACCTGAGACCCCTGGGGAGTCTATGCCGGAACCCGACAGCCGGCCATCGGCGCCCGGCCCATCGTCGGGCCTCAGCATATCCGAGGTCAAGGAGTTGTTCACCTACTGGTGGGATACCATAAAAAGGAATGTGGTTCCCACACCTCCTCCTCTTCCTCCTCCTCCACCTGCGACTCCATCGTCCCCCGCGCCCCCGACTCCACCCAGGCCCGCGGGCCGAGTTCCTTCCCCCCAGGAGCCTATGGATCCTCCTAGGGGTAGACTAGAAAAAAGGAGACCTCTGTCCAGATCCTCTTCAGGGTCACCCAGCCCAAAGAGACCCAGAAGACGCCGTCATTCACCTTCGACGGAGGACACGGGATCGGACTTCTCGGACGGATCCAGATCCCCCTCTCCGATCAACGTCCCTTCTCCATACCCATGTGAGCTTCCAAGATCTCCTCCGGATGACCCATCGTTCTCAGAGATTATGAGGCATATCCAGGAGAACATGAGCCGGGACGCAGAGGAACTAGACCCAGAGAGATTACGCCTTGCCAGATATCTTCGGCCAAAAGATCCAAAGCCTGTGGTGGTGGTGCCACCCTTGGTGGACACATTCGTGGACGTCACCAAGGCAGCGTGGAAACGTCTGCACTCGCTTCCGGCGATGCCGAAGAAAGCTGACTGCCTGTACAAGGCCCCTAGAGAGGACCAGTACTTGGCATCACACCCTCTGGCCGATTCTCTGGTCATTACAGCCTCTCATGACCGGTCCCAGAGGCCGCAACATTTGAGCACCCTGCCACCGGACCCAGAGTCCAAGCAACTGGACGCTATGGGCAGGCGCACTTATGCATCTGCTACCTGCGCCATCAGATCCCTCAACTACTTAACCCACATGGTACAGTTCCAGAACGCCTTGTGGGAGCAGGGACTGGATCTGGCGGAAAAGATGCCAGAAGGTGAGCAGAAGGAGGAGTTGCTACAACTCCTTCGCACGGGTTCGGACGTGGGAACCCAGGTGCTGCGAGCCGCGTATGATTCCGCGGACTCCTCGGCCAGAGCGGCAGCTTCAGGCGTATGCCTCCGGAGACACTCATGGCTCCGTGTCTCCGGATTCACCCCGGACGTCCAGAAGAACATCCTGGACGCCTCGTTTCATGGAGAAGTTCTTTTTGGTGAGTCCTCAGAGAAGGTCCTCACCAAACTTCAAGAGGCCGGAAGGCGTGTGCGGCCATCCAGGCTATGTACAGACCCAAGCTTAGTTCCTTTGTAGGAACCAAAGCCGCTGAGGCCGGATGCAGAGACAGCAGTCGCCGCCGGCCCGCAACAGAGGCTCCTTCTCCCGCAGAGCCCAGGGAAGTCGCCTGCGGGCCGGCCAGTGACCAGCTAAGCCTGCCCAGCCGCTGGACCCTCAGCCACCACAGCATGACTCCTTCCCAGACCCTGCCCTCAGGATCAACGGGACACCAAGGTCGGGGTCGCATTATGGACCACCTGCCAGGGTGGCAGTCCATAACCACCGACAGGTGGGTTCTTCTGTTGGTCGAAAGAGGCCACTTTATAGAATTCATGGACAAGCCACCCACAAGGCCTCCTTTGCTCTCCCGTTACTCGGGTCAGCACAGATCACTCATCAGGCAAGAGGTACTCGCGCTCCTGCAAAAGGGAGCGGTGGAGTATGTCCCAGAGAACCAGATAGGATCCAGATACTATTCCCACTTCTTTCTGGTTCCGAAGAAAACAGGGGACCTCCGTCCAATCTTGGACCTCAGCGACCTCAACATGTCGGTCGCCTACAAACGTTTTCACATGGTGACCCTCCAAGGACTCATTCCCATGCTGAAAAAGGACGCCTTCTTAGTGTCCCTGTACATGCAGGACGCCTACCTGCACATCCCAGTAGCTCAAGCGCACAGGAGGTTCCTGCGCTTCGAGTTTCTCGGCCACCACTTTCAGTTCCGGGCTCTTCCGTTCGGACTGTCTTCGGCCCCAAGGGTCTTTACCAAGTGCATGGCAGTCGTGGCAGTGTCTCTAAGGAGACAGGGCCACTACGGTTCCTGCATACCTGCACGACTGGCTTCTCGCGGCCGCTCCAAAGAGGCGCTTGTTGCGGCTATTCAGAGCACCCAGGATCTGTTCCAATCTCTGGGCATTCTTATCAACTACGAGAAGTCTCTCCTTGTACCGTCCCAGAAGCTGCAGTTCATAGGCGCAGTTCTGGACACCGCCATGGAAGGCCTTTCTTCCCATCGAAGATGGGAACACATCAGATCCCTCATCATTGATCTCGGCGAAGAAGACTGCCCTCGCCAGGTTGGTCCTCGCTTGCTCGGACACATGGCCGCGGCCATTCCAACTGGGCCCTTTGGCAAGGCTCCACATGCGGGTAACTCCAGTGGATGCTCAAGGTGCAGGGACCAAATGCAAGACCATATGCAGCATCCAGTCAGGATCACGAACGCCGTGATTCGAGACTGGCAATGGTGGATAGACCCAGGGACACTTTCTGCGGGTGTCCCGTCTACAGTGCCATCCCCGGAGGCAATCCTCTCCACAGACACCTCAGGGCTGGGGTGGGGAGCGCACCTGAATGGGGTGAAGCCCCAGGGAACATGGACCCCTCAGGGAGCCCACCTCCACATCAATGTGCTGGAGATGAGGTCGGTCCTTTACACCCTGCAGGCCTTTCAGTCAGAAATCCCATCGAGTACTCTTCTGCTTCAGACAGACAACACGGCGGTGATGTATTACCTCAACAAACAAGGAGGCGCACACTCTTACCCCCTTTGCAGGGAAGCTATGAGAGTGTGGGATTGGGTAATCCGACACGGCGCGAGCCTGATTGCAGTTCACGTTCCTGGAGTGGACAACACAATCACAGATGGCCTGAGTCGTTCCCAGGCCAGAGTCCACGAGTGGGAACTTCTTCAGGAGGTAGCAGAGGATCTGTTTTTTCGATAGGGCACTCAAGAGTTGGACTTATTCGCTTCCCCATCCAACGCAAAACTGCTCGATTTTTGCTCGCTAGATCCAGGGCCTGGTGTTTTCTGGTGAGACGCGTTGTCTCTCTCCTGGGCGGACAGATTCCTCTATGCTTTCCCTCCCTTCCCGTTGATCCGGAGAGTTCTTCTCAAACTGCGCAGGGAGCACGCAACAATGATCCTGGTGGCACCTTTCTGGCCCAGGCAGATCTGGTTCCCCATGCTGACGCAATTGTCCCGGGAACCTCCAGTTCCGTTGCCCTTCAGCTCCCATCTGTTGTCTCAGGAGGAGGGTTCACTAGTCCACCTGGACTTATGCTCACTGAACCTGCATGCCTGGCTCCTAGAGACATAGCCATTATGCGACACGGGGTCTCGCAAGAGGTTGCGGAAGTCCTTTCCACGGCCAGAAAACCTGCAACGCATGCGACGTACGCCATGAAGTGGCGCCGTTTTTGCTTGTGGTCGCAAGCACGCGGCCTTTCCCCTTTAGAATGCCCAGTGAAAGGGGTACTGGAATACCTGCTTTCCCTATTCCATTCGTGTCTCTCCTACTCCTCCATTAAAGTGCACCTCTGCACGATCTCTGCCTACCACTTCCCAGTAGGACAGCATACAGTGGCACAGCTTGATGCCTCTCGAGACTTCCTGAGAGGGGTGTTACACCTTAGGCCACCCATCAAGGATCCTGTTCCTGCTTGGGACTTGCTCTTTGTCCTGGAACAACTCATGCTTCCTCCCTTTGAACCTGCCGTAGATTGCGAGCTGCGTTTTCTGTCGTGGAAAACGTTACTTTTAGTTGCTGTCACGTCAGCAAGGAGAGTTTCCGAGCTTCATGCTCTCATGTGCAAGGAGCCTTATTTAATTTTCCACCAGGACAGAGTGTCCCTGAGGACGAATCCTAAATTCCTGCCTAAGGTGGTCTGTACTCTCACTCTCAACCAGGACATTGATCTGCCTGTGTACTTTCCCAAGTACTCTAATAGAGGAGAGGCGTTACTTCACACCCTGGGTGTTCACAGCTCCTTAGGGTACTACCTGAACAGAACTAAACTGCTTCGTAAGTCAGAGCAACTATTCGTTTCCTTCGCTGACAGGATGCTGGGCCAACCAGTCTCAAAGCAGACCCTTTCTCGCTGGCTTGTCCAGTGTGTTTCATTTTGCTACAACAGCAAACAGAAACCCCTCCCGGGTACAGTCCGGGGCCACTCGACAAGGGGGGTGGCTACCTCCTTTGCAGCATTGCGCAACGCCTCCACCTCGACCATTTGTGCTGCAGCTACTTGGAGCTCTGTGCACACATTATTAGGCACTATAGCCTGGATATTTATCACTGCAGGGAGAGCCGGTTTCAGCTCGGCTGCTCTACAGGGTCTCCTGTCCTAGAGTCAGGGCTTCTTCAAGATCTCTCCTATTCTCCTCCTCCCAGAATGCTTACAGGCGCTATTGCTTGGGAATCAGTCCTAATGGTGTAACCTGCTGCAAGAGCTGTATCTCGAAGTAAGATAGTACAGTTACGTAAGAACTTACCGTAACAGTAGATCTTCGAGAACAGTTCTTGCAGCAGGTACCTTCCCGCCCACCATTCCCCCTTGAAGGAGGTATGGCCTACCAGGCCTTGGCAGGAGCTTATGCTCTTTTCTTCTGATGGCGGATCCTCGGTCTCCCCTTCTGATGTCATCCTGCGGCCGGGAGTCTCCGGCCGGAGAACTGGGGAATCTGGCGGGACCGCCTCCTTATGTACTACGTCTGATGTCGGGGGCGGGACCGACGTCGGAGGCAGTCCCCGCTGAAGACTGCTAGCTAGAAGATTTCCATGGGGTCCTGACGCCTGCCGGCTACAGTCCTAATGGTGTAACCTGTTGCAAGAGCTGTTCTCGAAGATCTACTGTTACGGTAAGTTCTTATGTAACTGTACTTTTCTTGTCGTTCTCGACTCCCTCTTCTGAGGGAGAGGAACCCAACATTCATCTATCTTCTGATGCTGATTTCACTGACTATCAGCGTTTCCTTTCGAGGATGGTTCGAGATCTCCCTATCTCCTACATTCACAGGGACAAAACTGAGTGGCAGATGCGTGAATTCCTCAGCGAGTTCAGTGCCTACCACCTGGTGGTGCCGTTCTGGCCTGTTCCCTTCCAGGAAGCGTCTATCCATACCTGGCAGTCTCCAGCCAACCCTTTTCCAGCACTCGCAGACTGCAGGAGAAGGGATTGTACTCCCCAAGAGTCTCTAGGTTCTCTCCCTCACACTCCTTCAGGCCTGACGTCCCTAGACACTCCCTCCGGACTTCGGCACCTGGCTCGTGACCAGTCACCAGATCCGAATTCCCTGCAGTTCGACCAGTGGGGCATAGGGTTTTCTCTTCCACTTGCATGTTGATGTGCATCGCGTCATATCAGGCACACCATGCTGCCTACAGCGGGCACTTGTGGTCAATGCTAGCTCAAGCACTAGCATTACTGCCTGATTCGGAGCAATCTCAACAAGCCATTGCCCTCTCCGTCATAGGTCTGGAACTGGCAAGGCACTAAGCAAGGGGCATCTAATGAGGGCCAGTGATCTGTATTAGATGGATGGCATGGCTTTCATCTCTCAAGATTGTCACCCTGGCCTGGCGTAGGGTGATCCACTCTGCCTTCTGGGGGACCCATCTTTTTTTCCAGCAGGGCTAGGAGGTTTCTTCAGGGGCTCCCTCCATCCCCTCGTCTTCAGGGGACACCTCCTAGCTCTCCTCAGCCTTAGACTTGTTGGTCTAGTATGGCTAGGGTCTCCTCCTCCTGTTTTCCACCAACAGGAGGCTGAGGGTCATGTTCCCTCAGGGCTGTGCTGGGCCCCCTTCGGGGGGCTTGGTACTCACCAACAGTATTGAATGGTGAAGATTGACCGAGGAAGATATGAAAATTGCATTACTGCAGTAATTCTTGATCTTCTCTTGTATCTTCCCATTCATTCTGAACCATTGTACCTTCCCTCATGGGCCTCATTTCTTGGGCATCTCCTGCCCACCTCCCCCTGGAAGCCAATTTGGGACTTTGTCCCCATGGTACCTCAGGATCTTCTGTTCCTTCTCTGAAGCCACAGAGAGTTCATCCCGAGAGGAAGGTGAGTAGGGCTTCGCCCTTACCTTCTGAGGGAACTCTTTCTGATTCTCTTTTGCCGTAGTGTCTCCAGAGTTGGGGCTTCTCCATTTTCAGGAGTTTTTTCCGTATGGCTTGTACTTCTCAAGACACTCCTGGGGAGTCAGAAGGAGTTTGCTTCCCTGTCTCTTTCTGTTTTCCACACAAATATGTTGCGCCCTTCTTGCAGGGGCTCCTATACTAATGCTCTGTCATGTGGCCGTACACTAATTTTTTCCTACACCTAGTCAGGGGTCTTTCCTCTTCAGAACAGATAAGGTTTTCCCCTTTGGGGATGATCTGTGAGCTCTTGGCTTAGGTTGTGGCTAAGTGGATAGCTAGGTGGGAAGGAAAAGCTGCCTTTCGAAAACCAGCTGTTCAGATGGTTCAGTGCGCCACTTAAAAGTAGCCATTAACAAGAGGGATCCTTGCTGTCTTGTCCTCAGTCATTTTAGGACTGGTAAGCTCAGGTCAGTTTCTCCCAATGGTCATGGCAGATTCTTCCCTTCCTTCCTACTGTCCTTTTCTTCTTCTTTTTCTTCCTCTGCTGCTTCTCTTCTACCCTTATCTTTTCCTCTTTAAGAGCCACCTGAGGAGTGAGGCCCTGTGGTCCCTTAGGGTAGGGTTCTTCTTTTCTGTCCTCTCTCCCTCTTATTCCTTTTTCAGTTTATTTCTTTTCCTTTGTCTGTCCCTTGGCTTCCTTGCCTTGCTCTTCTTTTCCTAACCTATTTTCGCCTCTCCGGCTTTACAGAACTGGGATGGAGGAGTCCGCGATGCCTAATGGCCCACTCACACACCACGTAATGTGTTCTGCTCGTGGGCTGCATCATCTGTGCCGAGTCCTCCCCCAAAAAACTCCTGGTGCGGGTGTGCGCATCTAGCTTACATCCAACAGTAATGAATGGTGAAGATACAAGAGAAGATCAAGAATTACGGTAGGTATGTAATTTTCATTTCTGTCCCATCTAAATTTTGACTCGGGACTGCACATAGATCGACCTGTGATGCATCTGTTTGTAACAAAAATGGTTTCTCAAAGTCTGGGCTTCTTAAAGTAGGAGCTGAACATGATGCAGCCTTAATGGCCTGAAAAGCTTCATCACACTCTTGGGTCCATTTCACATTATTTGGGTACCATTTCTCTGTGAGTTCAGTGAGGGGAGTAGCTAACTCAGCAAAGGTGGGAACAAATCTCTCCGATAATAACCAGCCAGCCCTAAAAATGATCTGACATGCTTCTTTGTTTTAGGGACAGGGCTGTTAGCTGCAGCTTCTATTTTAGAAATGTCTGGCTTAACTTCTCCATTTCCCCAACACTTAGCCCAAATATCTGATTTCCTGCATGCCCAATGCACGTTTGGTAGGATTAATAGTCAGACCTGCATTTTTTGATAGCTTGGATAAATGCTCATAGGTGTTCCAGGTGGCTTTTCCAGTCTGGACTGTACACTACAACATCATTCACGTGTACAGCACAATAACCAGTGTGAGATGATAAAATTACATCCATTGACTGCTGGAATGTTGCTAGCACACCATGTAAACCAAATGGCATGGTGGTGAACTGATAGAATCCAACAGGAGTGGCAAATGCTGTTTTATCTCTGGATTCTTTAGCTAAAAGTATTTGCCAGTAACCCTTGGTGAGATCGAGGCTACTGATATACTTTGCACTCTCCAGTCTGCACACCAAATCATCTATTCGGGGCATAGGATAACTGTCAAATTCTGACACTTGATTAAGTTTCGTAAAATCAAGGCAGATTCTAACACCCCCTTTCTTTTTTGTTTACAGTTACCATTGGAGATGACCAAGCACTCCTCGACTCCTCTGTGATACCCAGTTCTTTCATTTTTTGTATTTCCTTAACCATGTCAGCTCTTAAAGGAAAACTGCACCCTCATATCTTCAAAATGTCATTTGCTTCCATGTCAACAGACAACTCTCTTCATGTAGCTGTTTGATACATGCAACTGCTTCAGTTAGTTTTCACACTTCATACTAGGCTCTGTCACTCTCCTGGGAGGGTCCATTTCGTGGTTGTTGAAATTTCATTGTTCCTGAGAGCTGCATTACCATATAAGAATGTGAAGCGTAATCAACCTTTAAACTCCCCAGTATGCTTGTCTGCTTAAGTAGTTTTAAAAGAACCAAGCTGTAAGAAGGTATGAAATACCGCATTTACCTTCAGTGAGTTTTACAAGCTGTCCGAGTTGTAGTGCAGTTTTTTCCCCCTTTAAACTCCATTCGGTTTATAAGTTTCCAGAGAGTTTTTGCAGGGTATTTGTTATTTTTGCATAGAGATGCATGATATAAATGGTTGATCTGACATCATGCTTTCATATGCTAATGCAGCTCTCAGGGACAATGAGATTTCAATAACCATCCCAGGAGATTGACAGGGCCTAGTATGAAGTGTGAAGACTAACTGAAGCAGTTGCATACATCTTTAACAGCTACATGAAAAGAGTTGTCTGTTGACATGGAATCAAATAACATTTAGAAGATATGAGGGTGCAGTTTTCTTTTAACCAATCTGGTAACCTGTATGTCTTTTGCCTAATAGGGCGAGCATTCCTTGTACCTATAACATGCTTAACCCCTTATGCTCAGCCTGATACCATGGTAAAAGCACTGTTAAATGTCTTTAGCACACTACGAATGTCTGCAGTTTGTTCTGAGGTTAAGGAAACCTTCACCTTTACAGCATCAGCATTTACAGTTTGTTCCAGTCTGTCATTATCAGTTTCTGGTAAAACTATCAAACCAGCTTTTGGTATTTTTTCAACCCACTTCTTGAGGAAGTTAGCATGGTATATCTTAGTAGGATTTTTCCTGTCAGGGGTCTCAATCTCGTAGTTAACGGTGCCAGTGCGTCTGAGAACCTTATAAGGCCCTTCCCACTTCATTAACAGTTTTTCTGTTGTGGGTAACAGTAGGAAAACCTTTTCACGTGGCTCAAAAACATTTTGATCTTATCTGTGTCAGTCTTCACCATTCATCACAGATGGGTATCTGGCGAGGTCAGGACCCCGGAGTTTTTTAAAGGTAGACAGGGCCGACGCTCACCATCACCGCCCCTCGAGGCCGACGACTGCGTGGCGCGCCACAGGTTGGTCATTAGCTGCCCGACTTGCCTGCCTGCCAGTTCTTCATCTCCCGTCAGAGAGGTCACGCTTTCGTGGACGCCTGAAGAAAATCCTAGGCCTGCTAGTTTTCGAAATCCAATCTTTCGGCAAAGTCCATCGGTCCTCCTGCCGGTTCTGTTTTTGCCACTACTCGACATCACCTGGTAAGATCTTTCCTTATCTTTATATTTCCGCGACTTCAAGTCTGTTTTTGGTGTTTTTTTTTCCCCATAGGTCATATCTCAGTCGGAGGGCAAGAAATCTTCCAAGATGGGTCGGCCCCCATGCGACGGTGCCCATGCGGCCGAAATTTCTCCGTCACTGACCAGCACGACTGGTGTCTCTCGTGTCTTGGCCTGCTTCATGACATGGATTCTGCATGCCTGCTTCTCCATGGACCGCCGGGTCCCCAACGCCAAGATGGAAAGCAAGAGCCTCACGACTGGGGTCGGCACGACTGCCGCCAAGCCACAATCTCGGCCTTCTCCGGTCCCTCCCGTTCTATATGGACCGAGGAGGAGGGAGCCTCGGCTACTTGTGGCCTAGCCATTGCCGAGGCTTCTTCCGCTGCAGGAGGGGGGGCCTGTCCCGCCTCCTTCCCGGGAGTGGGGCGGAGGCGCCGCCATGGCAATTGCCCCTTTGGGGGTGAAGGCTCCCCTGGTGTCGCTCCCGTGGCTCGGAAGGCCCGGGTTGGCGCCGTGGGCCCTAGCGGGGCCATCGGCGGTGCCCACTTGTCACACGGCGCCGTGAGCTCTGTCGAGGCCGTCCGCAGCACTGGCACTATTAGCGGTGCCGTGAGATCTACTGCGACACCGTCCTTTGCCACGTCTCACCTCGCCGCCATCCTTGCCACCGAGTTGAGCACGGGCGCCCGTATCCTCGAGGCTTCGGCGCGTGGGGTCTTTGGTTCCCTCAGTCGGCGCCGGCTGCCTGGAGCGGGCGGGGCCATGCTCGGCGCCGTGTCCACCGCCCGGGGCGTCCAGCGCCAGCACCAGCCTCAGCGCCGGGGGCTGGCAGCACCAGGGGCAGCGCCGAGGTGTCGCCGGACTGACGGTGCTATCTCCTCCTCAGCGCCGCCATGTGCCGTGGGATCGGATGGTGCCGTGGACTGGTCCCGGCTCTGGATCTCTGGCTTGGGCTGGGACCGCGTCTCCCTCGGATTCTGCTTGCGGGGTTGCGGAGGTGCTGGCACCGACTCGGGCACAGCTGTGGTCTCTGGGCCAGGTGGTAAGGATGGTTCTGCCTGCCCTCCCACGGTTTGGCACAGGGCCTCGGACTCTACCTCCTCGGAGACGGAGTCGAGCTCTGGGTCGGACGTGCAGTCTGACCCCTCGGGGTTGGCTGTTGAGGTGGGCAGCACGGTGGTCTCTTCTACCAGTCGGAGTCAGCCCCCTTCTGAGGTGAGGTCGGTGGCTACCAAAACTAGGGTCGGGGTGCTGACCAGCAGGCAGTGGTCCAGGCCACCATAGCTCTGCAGCCTGGTCTTGGCAGTTTCACTGATCCCTCAGTTGTAGTAACCCCTCCGGTGGTGTGCCTTGATCACCCAACTTTGGGGCCGATCGGAGCACCTCCGGGGTGGGGGGTACTGCACCCTGGATAGCCCCTTCGGGGCTGCCCAGAGATGCCAGCTACCTAGGTTGGCCCTCTCAAGAAGGAGGACTCTTTCAGACGTCGAGGGGTGTGGGTTGGCACGCCGGCCTTTTTCTGGGGTCCACCTGGGCCCTGGGAGAAGCCGTAGTGTGGATTTCCGCTCTTCTTCCTCGGTCTCTTTGAGAGAGTCACGTTCTTTTGAGGCAGGGGACCATCCTTCTGGATTTATACGGCCCCGGTCGCCTCACAGGGGGGATTCTTCCGGGCGCAGCCAAGGCAGTACCGATGTAGTTGTTCAGCTGTCGGCTGTGGGGTTTTCCGGGGCACCTTCTTCTGTAGGTGCCCACGCTCCGCTCCTTAGCCCAGGTGGAGTCAGCCGACATCTCTTCTCGACTCTGTCCCCATCCCTCTGCCACACTGTCCTGCGCTCCCAGGCATCCTCGGTCCTAGCGGCCCTCTCACCTGGGAGCAGTTCAGAGCGGTGGCTGCTCGGTTCCCTGCTTACGTTAGGGCAATGGACAGCCAGGTTTTTCAACCTCCACCCGTGCAGTCACCCACTGAACAGACGGTGACCTCCAGCTCCTCATCCCCCTCTTCAGGGGCAGAGGAACCCTCTGTCCACATCTCTCCGGCTGCTGATCTCTCTGAGTATCAATGATTCCTCGTGAGGATGTTGGAGGATTTGCACCTTTCTCCTTCCACTATTAGCATTCCTGAACACTGGGCGCACGCCTTTCTAGGCGATTTTGGCGAGGCCACCCTTGTGGTGCCACCCTGGCCGGCTCCCTTTCGGGATGTGTCGTTGCGTTCCTGGCAGAGGCCCTTCTCTGGAGTTCCTGCCCCAAGGGATCTCAGCCAGAGGTATTGCGCACCCCCGGAGTCTCCAGGTTCCATGCCTCATCCACAGTCTGGATTGATGCAGTTGGATACTCCTGATGGGCTTCGTGCCCTTCACCGTGACCGGCCCCCAGATCAAGACTCCTTGGATTTTGATTGCTGGGGTAGGAGGACTTTCTACTCGGCATGGTTACCTCTCTCTATCTCTGCACATCAGGCCCACTACACAGCCTACGACAGGTTCTTGGGGTCCAGGCTAGGTCAGCTCCTAGCCTCATTGCCTGACATGGAGCAAACCAGACAAGCCATTGCACTCTCTGCGCGTGGCCTGGAGCTAGCAAGGCACCAAGCGAGGGCATCTTATGATGCCAGCGAGGTAGCTACCAGGGTCGAAGGGACAGCGATCTGCACTAGGTGGACGGCATGGTTACGCCTTTCCGGTTGTCACCCTTGGCCCGCGAGAGTGATTAACTCCGCCCCCACCAGGGAACTCTGTTTTCTCCGCAGAGTGAGACGGCGCTTGTCGGGCAACTTCCTCTCCTCCGGGGACTCCGCCTCTCTCCCCACTCTCAGGCCTCTCCAGGCCCTGAAGGTTCCCCTTAGTGTGTCACCCACTGAGGGCTAAGGGACTTGTTCCTTACGGTGTAAAGAAAACCCCTCGTGGGGGCTCGTATCACTATCTGTGATGAATGGTGAAGATTGACACAGGTAAGATATGAAATTACGTACGCATCTGAATTATGATCTTTCTGTGTATCTTCACCATTCATCACAACCCACCCCTCCATCCCCTGGGGCTCAGTCTCTGGGTCCCTCCGTGACTCCCTCTTCTCCTTAGGAGTGGGTAAAATAGGGAAACACAGGGAGTATTTTTCCAGGAAGAATGGATAGCCTGCGGCACTCCTTCTCTCAGTACTTTGTCTCCACCCCTGTGGGTGTGGGAGTTGATAGTTGCCCTCCTTCTCTCCTCCTCCCCATCCAACCTATTTCTCCTAAAAAAAAAAAAAAAAAACTTTTTTTCACCAAAAATTTTTTCTTGAGAGGGTGCTGAATCCCTGTATCCTGTCCTTCTTCCAGAATAGCCGACTCTGCTTATCTGGAGTGTTTGCCAGTTATTCCGTGCCTTGAATTCTGGCAGAAAGCTTTGCTACTCCTTGCAGTTCCTATACAATCTGGAGATGGACCAGGGTCCGGGATATCTTATCCTTCTCCCCTCTCTCCTAAATTCTTTACCCACTCACCCCCCTTCTTCCGCTTCCAGAGATTGGGGCCCCTCCCAATCCCCTTTAGTTTCTAACCTCTTTCTTTTCTGTCCTCTCAGTCGTTATTTCTCCTTTTAGTTCATACATCTTTTCCTTTTTCTGTCCCTTGGACTCTCTTGTCCCATCCTCCACTCCCTTCCTCTTACCTCTCCGGCAACTCAGAACTGGCATGCAGGCGGAGTTGACACAGCCTAACGGCCAACCCGCGAGCACCACGCAGTGTGTCGGCGTCGAGGGCGGTGATGATGGTGTGTCGGCTCCGCCTAACTTTAAAAAAAAAAGCTCCCGTGGGCTCCTGACCTTCGGCCAGATACCCATCTGTGATGAATGGTGAAGATACACAAAAAGATCATAATTACGGTAGGTACGTAATTTTCATTTTTAACCCACGGTCATAATATCATCCCTTCTGCTGGTTTTGGGCCTCTACCTGGTTACTATGGGCAATTTCAACACATTTTGCCAGTTTCTTTCTTAGGGCACACATATAAGATGTTATAGATTGTTTCTGAGTGGGGTTATTGTCCCAAGTTTCTTTAATCACATCCAGTGGCCCTCTTGGCTACCTACCATACAGCATTTCAAATGGTGAAAACCCTGTTGATGCCTGTGGCACTTCTCTGTAAGGAAAAAGTAGGTAAGGCAAGTATTGGTCCCAATCTTTCCTTTCCCCTTTTACAAACCTTTTTAACATGCGTTTTAAGGTTTGGTTAAAACACTCAACACGACCATATGTTGGAGGGTATTGGGGAGGTTCGTATGGCAGTGATACCTAATGGTCTGTACAACTCCTTAAGTAATGCAGCACCAAAATTACCACCCTGATCAGTAATAATTTCTTTAGGTATGCCCATTCTGCTGAAGCTTTTTACAAGCTCTGCTGCCACTTTTGAAGCTGTGACAGTACACATTGGAACTGCTTCTGGGTATCGAGTAGCATAGTCGCATACTGCCAGGATAAGTCTATGACCCTTTTTACTTTTGTCTAAAGGACAAACCACATCCATTGCAATTCTCTCAAAAGGCACATCTATCAAGGGTAGGGGCACCAGGGACACCTTGTCTTTTCTAGTGACCAGGACTACTTTCTGACACTCCGCACAGGAATTACAGTAGGAAGCAACATCTTCATGAATTCCAGGCCAGTCAAATCTGTACAGCAATCTGGCAAGGGTGCGATCTCTCCCTGAGTGACCAGCCATAGGACTAATATAATGTGCTGTCTGTAACAACTCTGTTCTATACTTCTGTGGTGTAATCAATTGTTCTGTCTGTTTCTGTGTCTGAGGTTTAACCCAGACTCTGTACAGTAACCCATTACATTTTTTTAAACATCAGTCCACCCTGTTTTGGTCCCCCCCCCAGCTGCTTAAAATAACCCTGGAGAGAAACATTGTTAGTTTGTTCTGAAAGAAAATTACAATCAATTATCAGTTTAGTTTCAGCATTTTCATATGTTAACCCCTTATGTCCATCAGTCGTTTGTTGCCAGTTTCTTCAGGCATTGTCTTTCTTTTTCCTGGACTTCCAGATCTTGGAGCTGTGCTCAAACAAGTCCAAATCAAAATCACTAAAAGGAAAAGTGTCCCCACCATCTGAAATTTTCTTTGCCTGAGCTCTTGTTACCACTGCTGCTGAAACTTCAGTTTTTACTCCCTCTTTGATTAGCTCAGTAAATCCTGGAAAGTCACTTCTTATAATCACAGGCGCAGGTAACTTTGGCACTACCCCCACTTTCATTTGATGCGATACACCCTTAATGGTCAGAGTCATTTGGATGGTGGGATAGTATCGAGTGTCTCCGTGGATGCAGATGACACCAATACCTCGTCCCTTTGCACAGTGTTTTCCCAGCATTTCAACATGCACTAGGGTCTGTCTGCTTCCTGAATCAGTGAGTCCCTTTACAGTCTTATCCCCCACTTTTACATATGTTAAGTACTTGCTAAGGACAAATTTGCTCCAGTACCACTCTCATTACTACGGCAGTTTCTTGCAATATGGCCTGGCTTATTACAGTTATAGCAGATAACATCTTTGGGCACAGATTTGTTACCCCCACCAGAGTTCTTATCAGGCTTGGAGTTTAAATGAGCAAAAGAGTGTCTTACCGGTGCTTGGCTGTTACCTCATCGATGTGGCATCTGTCTGGCCATTTGGTAGTCCTCGGCCAAAGAAACGGCCTTTTCCCCACTCTCTGGTCGGTGTTCCTTTACCCAAAGCTGCACGTCTCTAGGCAGGATGTTGATGAATTGCACCATGGCAAATGTGTTCATTGCTCGCTGGTTGGAACCATTTTATCAGGAGTTCTCTGAGTCGGGTGAAGGCTTCTCGAGGATTGTCGACCGAGTTGTATCTCAGAGATCGATATCTCTGCCTGTAGGTCTCTCCGGAGATGTCATACCTTTTTAGGATTTTGCTTTTCACCAGATCATAGTTTTCTGACTGTGCAGTGTCCATATTGCTGTAGGCAAGTTGGGCTTTCCCTGCCAGGTAGGGTACCAGTCTGATTGTCCATTGCTGATTTGGCCATTGGTAGGCTGTGGCAGCTCTTTCAGAAGTTGTCAGGTATGCCTCTATATCATCTGAGGGACACAACTTAATAAGTTTAAAGGCTTTTAAGTTGCTTGCATTTTATTGCTTGTCTGGATGCGTGCCAGATCCTCTGCCTTTGGTAGCTTGCCGGGCATCCAGCCATCACTGCTCCCGTCGCTGCATCTCTTTTCTCCTCCGCTGCTCCTGCCGCGGCATCTCTTCTCTCTGTGCTTCTAAATGTTGAATCTCTTTTTCTCTCTGCTTCTCAGTCTCTTTTTGTTGTATAGCCCACCATTTGAAAACGTCCGTCAGGCTTTCAGGTTCTGTCACTACCTGTTCTTTTTCCATAGCTTGTGCTGGCTGTACAATCTCAGCTTGGACTTCTGTCTCTGCTAGTTTGGCTGCCATTCTCCTGGTAACCACTCCTGCACTTGCTGCTGCAGAATCCATACCTTTCTTTGTGCTTCTAACCCCAGGAATTTACTAATATTATTACTCTTGCAGTGCTCCTTAAGCCAGCACTGCCCCAGAGAGAACAGAATGCTATGCTAATCATGGAATGTTTAGCTTGTGCATCTATTTTCAAACTGCCCAGTGTCAACTGCCTACATTCTACCTCAGATTTCTTCTCTCTGCTGCAAAGTTCAGATGCCCTGGAGATCTCTCTCAATCAAGACAGATTCCTGTAGTGCATAGAGCAAAGAAACTTAAGTATTTTTGTTTGATTTTTCATTACTGACTATTGTCATTGTTCTTTAGTGTTTAAACTTGTTTATCGGTTCCTCACAGTTCCTTTAAACCAGTGGGCAACCGACCTTTTTTTATTTAATCGGAACCTTTTTGGAGGGTTCCGGTTACTTTATTCTTTAATTTTATTTCATTTTAACTGAGGTTTAACGGTTTTCCTCATTGGTTTCTTGGTTCTGTATCCGATTGAAGCCGATAGTTTTTTTCACTTTATCAGTTCCTGAACTGACCGTTATTCTATTGAAACTGACCGCAAATATTTAAATTTTGTCTATTTTTCGGTCGGTTACTGGTTGCTGTTTTCTATAATGTTAGACAAGCCTAAAAAGAAAACAGGACCCCCTGGGTTCAAGAATTGCTTGTAGTGTGCAGAGGTGTTTGCCAAGGCAGACAAGCATGATCTTTGCTTGATCTTCCTTGGGCAACAGCACTTCAGTGAAAACTGATATTTGTAAGTCTTTCCCTGTTAAGACAGTGGAAAAACGCAGGGAGAGGCTTAAAAGAAGACTAGAGGAGGGGGTCCATGGCTCTAACCAGTCCAGCCCCTATGAGACTGTGACAGTTCCTTCCACAGCCTCTAAATCCACCCCTGATGCGGTTGAGGGCTCTGGCAAGAGAGGCAATCAACCGGCTGACTCACAGGTACCTGCCAAAACATTAAAGAAAACCAAACACACTGACACCCCGGCTGAAACGCCTCAAAGGGTCCCTCAGGTGCCTATTAACGCTCCTTGTCCTGCTGAGTTGACACAGGCTTTTGCTTTACTCCAGGTGCTGCAGGGTTTATTACCCCCTCCATAGCCTGTGATTACTACTGCTGAAAAAGCAACTGTTGTTACCCCTCTTTTGCCTACTGCTACAGTGGCATATGAAGAGGATAACCAAGATGAAGAGGTAACTGAATCTGAGGTGTCACTAGAACACGGATTTTGCTCTACTACCAGACCCTCAGAGGATCTCTCTTCCCATTTTTCTTTTGTTAAGAAAATGGTAGAGACCCTAGATCTGCAAACAGCTGAAGAGATCCAGGATGAAGAGGAGGCACAATACAAGGAGCTTATGGGACTGACACCCTCAAAAAGGCTCCTTCTGCCTATCTACAAATTCTTTAAGAAGGATGTTTTAGAAATCCTAAAGGCTCCCAGTACAGTCACACCCACAGACAAAAGGTGCGACAAGAAGTATCAGTTAGAAAGATCTGGTGCTGAGTTTCTTTTTAGTCACCCAGACCACCAGGGTATTGTGTAACAGGCTGCCTGTGAGAAAGCCAAAACTCCCTTATCCTCTCACCCCCCCCCCGAGAAGGATCCGAGAAAGGTGGGCAGCATGGCAAAAAAAGGGGTTCCTTTCGGCATCCCTGATGATTCTTCAAGTCAGCTACCAGGCCAATGCAGCCCTTTATCAAAAAGCTCTCTGGCAGTCAGTAGTGGACAATGCTGAGGCTAACCCCTCTCTAACAATGTCAGAGCTGCTAGACACAGCAAAATTGGGCTTGGAGGCTTCCAAATACCAATTTCAGATGGCAGCTGACACCAGTGATACAGCTGCAAGCTGGATGGCTGGTACCATTGCTCTAAGAAGATTTGCCTGGCTGAGGGCTACCAACCTCACCCAGGACACCCAAACTAAGGCAATGGACTTTCCTGTCAGTGGCCACTCTCTTTTTGGTGCCCAGACTGAGGCATATATGAAAAAAGTAGACTAATATAAAGCTACTTTTAGGAGCAACACGCCCAGAGACAGGCCCTCTACTTCAACTTTGTCGTATTCTAGGGGAGGCAGGGTCAGGTCCTCTTTTAGGAGGCCTTTCTTTCAGGTACAGGCTGTTTCCCAGCAGCAGTACCAACCACAGCAGACTGGATTTTACAGAGCTAGAGGTAGAAGGGGTTCTCTGAGAGGATTCCCAGTCTGCTCAGCCTCAGCAAGCAAACGAGAACCCCTGACTTTTCTGTTCCGGCTGCCTCTCCAGATCCTGTAGGGGGCAGACTCGCCCACTATTTCCAGGAATGGTTAAAAATGACCACAGACAAGTGGGTCCTGGAAATAGTGAGTCAGGATCTCTCCCTTTGCTGCAGGTCCCTTCCTTCTCCACGGTTAAAACATTTTGCACTGGCTCCCTTTTCAGAAAGAAAACTGCTGGAACAGGAGGTACAGGCTCTACTGCTGGCAGAAGCAGTGGAGCCTGTCCCCTACAACCAAAGAGGGCAAGGATTCTATTCCAGATATATCCTAACATCAAAAAAGAATGGGGAGTGGTGGGCTATACTAGACCTCAGGCTGCTAAACAGGTACCTGGTAAAGCCCAAGTTCAAAATGGTCACAGTGGCCATGATTTTGCCAACTCTGCAAAAAGGGGACTGGCTAGCCTCGTTTGATCTAAAGCACGCATATTTCTGTATTCCCATAAGGGAGTCACACAGAAAGTATCTCAGATTCAGACTCCCCTCAGACCACTACCAGTTCTCAACACTTCCCTTCCGCCTTATCTCTGCACCAAGGGTCTTTACCAAGTGCATAGTGTCACAACCCCACTCAGCAGGTCAGGCCCTTTGCTTCCACAGTGCCAGCCTCTGAGCCCAGTATTGTAAACAGGTAACAGAATAGGGTAACCCTCCTGTCTGTTTGTGAGTCCAAATCACCTTTGGTCTCAAGTTCTAGAGGGGATTCAAACTGTGAACCTTATGCTAGTATACCCAAATGTACAGGCTAAGATAATTCTACTCTTTGAGGAATGGCAGATATCTTTCGCCTAAGGGCACCTAACCAGGTATCCAAAATTAACTCTTAAAACTCTATGAAAAGACCTTAGGTATTCTTAACCTTTTTCCAGTTCCGTAACACCATTAGGCTTATGAACAGTTGTCAACTTTGACCATGTATACTTCACATGCAAAAGAAAGAAGCTTCCAAGACACACCAGGCAGTCTCTTTAAAATAAGAGGTTTACTTATAAAATGAATAAAAATATGTAAAATGTAAACACAGAACAATATATCACAAAGTATACAATTACTTAAAAGAACAAGGTTAAAGTACAAACATAAACTACCACAATACAATTAGACTTTCCTAGCTAACGTATTACCTTCTTACAGTGCATATAGTTAGATGTTGTTTTCTAAGAGCCCACAAGATAGGTGCGTCTAAGTGGAAATACAGAATACAGTTTAAATCCTGTGTCTCCACCCCTCCATGATGCCATCTAGCTCCTCCTTTTAGAATATAAAAATAGTAATACACACAGGATGTCCTGTCAGAAGGCATATTAAATAAGGTGACATCAGCAAAAACTCATTTCCACATACGACTTCTTAATTGTCTTTCCTTTGATCTAATGTGGTTTCCTGCTTTTCAAAGACATCACAAGACTTTTATGACTAACTCTGCCATATCTCACTTAGGTGCAATATAGCACGTTAACACCAGTTGAAATTAACTGATCTTCCCTTGTCAATCTTCACCATTCATTACTGCTTGGGGTAGTGCCAGAGGTGCGTAACCGCTACGGGAGATTTTTTTTTTTTTGAGTCTGCTCCGACGGCGCCGCCCATGAGAGCAACGCGCTGCGTCATGCGCGAGGGGCGGCCGTTAGGTGCTGCAGACTCCTCCTCCATCTCAGTTCTGTTTCTCCCGCTGTCAAGGCTGCACCTGTTGTGCGGTTAGGATTTTTCAGTTCTAGGGCTAGTTGTCATTTATCGACACCGGTCCAGACTCCTCCTCCTGTTTTTTCTTGATGTCGTCACCGGTAAGACCGTTCTTTTTCTTCTTTATTCAACAATGCCAAGAGCTGTGCTTGGTTTTGTCTTAATTGTTTCGCATCATATCAGGTTCGGGGGCCAAACGCAAGTCGAAGGTGGGCCGCACCCCTATGCGTCGGTGCTCCTGTGGCCGGCATTTTTCCATCACGGACCGGCATGATGTTTGTCTCCGTGCCTGGGACCCAACCATAATATGGATGCATGCGACGCCTGTTTCTCGATGGACCATCGCGTCCTGGAAGTCCACGCATTCAAGATCGGCAAGGCTCCGCCAACTTTTGGGGGACGGCGCCACTCCAAGGATTCCCAGGTAAGGTCTCTAGACCCTTCCTCCGGGTCCGCTGTCAGGCCTATACGGTCTGGAGAGGAGGAGGCTCCCCCAGTGTCGAGGCCCAGGTCTGCTGGGCCCGGCATCGGTGGACCCTCAACGCCACCTACAGGTGATCAAGATGGCACTGTTCGCAGCGCTCTGTTGGCTCTCGGTGCCGCCCGTGGCACCGTGGGCCCAGTCGGTTCTTCTAACGGTGCCGAGTCGGGTTCCGGCATCGACAGCGGTGCCATGGGTCTGGCCGGCACCATTGGGGAGTCAGAGACGGGTCTCGGCATTGCGGGGGATCCGGGGTCATCCGGCGCCACTGGCGCCGGTTGCGGTGCCGTTTCACTGGAGACCCCTGGGGTGGCCAGTATTGTGGTCCAACTGGTCTCTTCCTCGGAGGAGGAGGAGGATGATTCAGATGTGGACCCATCCTGGCACCCTGACTCTTCGGAGTCAGGGTCTCCGATGGTACGAGGTGCCAGGCAGACCAGCACCCCTATTCCTCTGTCTCCTCTGCTGTCCTCCCCTGAGGCCTCCCAGGCTGGGGGTGGTCTGGGGTCCCTGGAGGGGGATGGCATGGAGGCGGAGGGAGGGGCTCTCCCTCTTGGGGGGGGGTTGTGGCAGCTGCCGATCCCAGTGCTGCTGCACCCCCTCGGGGTGGGGGGTCGCTGGGGTCTAGGAGGAGGGTGTTCTCGAGTCAGGGGTCGAGACAGAGTTCAGGCACCTCGATCTTCACCTGCCACCCCTCGGGGGGGCGGGTAGGCTCCGTAACACGGGCCCGTCTCTCCCTCTCGAGCCCCAGGGACCCCTCTGGTGGCGTTGCTGTGGGCTGCCCTTCTGGACCCATGGAGCCACAGGTTTGTCACAGAGGAGAATCCCCTACTAGGCTCTTCCAGGTTTCGCATCCCCAGGGTTCCGTTCTGCGACCTGGTTTGTTGTCCGGGATCCCGCCAGCTCGGGCCCTGTTCCCCGGATTTCAGGGCCTCAGCAGAGGACAGTTACCTCGCCGTAGGTGCCCCCTCCCATTATTCTGCAGCCACCCCCCTCTCTCCCAGGCCATGTCGGTCCTACGGGCCCGTTCATCGTGGGAGGCGTTCAGAGGCTTCATGCACGGCCTTCCCTCATATGTTCAACATGCATGAGTGGGTGTTTCCCCTATCCCCACCGTCGCAGGAGTCCTCTGGACATTCGAGCTCTCCATCATCCTCGTCTCCCTCCTCGGAGGGAGAGGAACCCACTGCTCATCTCTCCTCCAATGCTGATTTCATTGAATATCAGCTATTCCTTTCGAGGATGGTGAGGGATCTTCATATCTTTTTTGTTAGGCGAGACAATACCGAATGGGAGTCGCGTGAATTCCTCGGTGAATTCAGTGCCCAGCATTTGGTGGTACTGTCCTGGCCTGTTCCCTTCCTGGAGGCGTCTGTCCGTTCCTAGTGGTCGCAAGCCACCCTTTCTCCAGCCCTGGCAGACTGCGGAAGAAGGTATTGTGCCCCATCAGAATCTCTAGGTACTCTCCCCAACCCACCTTTGGGATTGGCATACCTAGAAACTCCCTGCAGGCGCCGCCTGGCGAATGACCATCCACCGGATTCAGATTCCCTACAATTTGACCAGTGGGGGCGAAGAGTGTTCTCTTCCTCTCGTGCGATGTTATGCATTGCATCACATCAGGCTCACCATGCTGCCTACAGTAGGCATTTGTGGTCGATGTGTTCCCAAATCTTAGCATCAGTGCCTGATACAGAGCAAACCAGACAAGCTATTGCCCTTTCTGCTATAGGCCTGGAGCTGGCAAGACACCAAGCAAGGGCATCTTATGACGCTAATGAGGTGGCTTCCAGGCTTTTAGGGACAGCGATCTGTATTAGACGGATGGCATGGCTTCATCTATCAAGGTTGTCACCCCTGGCCCGGCGTAGGGTGATTTGCTCCACTTTCTGGGGAACCCGTCTCTTTTTCTCCAGAGCTAGGAGACTTCTGCAGGGGCTTCCTCCATCTCCCCGTCCTCGGGAGACACCTCCTAGCTCTCCTCCACCATAGGCTTCTCACTTGATTGGCCCAGGGTCTTCCCCTCCTGTTTCCCACCAACAGGAGGCTGGGGGTCTTGCTCTCTCAGGGTTTCCTCCCCCTCCTCCGGGGGGGGGAGAGCTTAGTTCTCACCCAAGCAGTAATGAATGGTGAAGATTGACAAGGGAAGATATGAAAATTACTTACCTACTGTAATTCTTGATCTTCTCTTGTATCTTCACCATTCATTACTGATACCCACCCACCTTCCCCTCAGTTGCCTCCTACTGCGGCATCTCCCCTTCCCTCCTCGTTCCTCTCTTTTCCTTGGCCTTTGTGCCAAAAAAAAAAAAAAACCTATCCTGGTTTCCATTCTTCTTGGACAGATCTTTTTTCCTCAAGGTAAAGGGGAATGAGTAGGACTTTTTCTTCTATCCTAAGGGAGCTCTTTCTGACTGCCCCTAAGGGTGCCTCTGGGCTCCTTAGCCACGTTGTTCAGTTCACAGCTGAACAGACCGTCTCTCTTGGCTCGGCCTCAAAATTAAGGTTTCCCCTGGCAGGCATTATTTAATTGTCAGCTTCTTCTGGTTGGTGCTTCTGCACTTCCCTAACCTTGAACTGCTGCCTTTGCCTTGCCTTCATGGAGTCCGACTGAGTTCCCACTCTATCCTTCATACAAAGCTGCCTTTTGTAGGGCCTAACCCCTACCCACACTCTTTGGTGTTAGCACTTAACAAGGTGCTAAGGGACTTACCCCCCTCATAGTTGGGCGCTCTCCTTCTGGAACAGATTTCTGTCTGGGCAGTCTGTAAGCTCTCAGCTAGAGTGTAGGGGGTTGGGATGATGAAAAGATAGAGAATCTGCCCTTTGTGTCCAATCTATACAAGCGGTTCAGTTGATCCTTTTCTCAATCCTATCAGGAGGGATTCTTGCTCCCTTGGTTTTGGTTCCGAGCTTATAACCCTGTCAACCAATGTATCTATGGGCAGTGTTCTCCCCTCTCAGCATCCCTTCTTTTTCTTTTCTTTCTTCTTCTTCTTCTTTTTCTCTTTATCTGTTCCTCCCTTCGAGCTGCCCCAGATGGGAGGCCCTGCGGTCCCTTAGGTTAGGTATTCTCCCCTCTTCTGTCTGTCCTCTACCAGCTTATTCCTTCTTCAGTTTATATCCTTTTCTTTTTCTGTCCCTCGGCTCTCTTGCCTTGCTCTCCCCTTCTTTCCTTTACCCTTTATTTTGCCTCTCCGGCTAACAGAACTGAGATGGAAGAGGAGTCTGCGGCACCTAACGGCCACCTCTCGCACATGACGCAGCATGTCGCTCGCGTGGGTGGCGCCATTGGAGCCGACTCAAAAAAAAAAAAAAAAATCCTGTAGCGGGTGCGCGTCTCCAGCACTACCCCCCAAGCAGTAATGAATGCTGAAGATACAAGAGAAGATCAAGAATTACGGTAGGTACGTAATTTACATTTCTTCCCCTGAAGACATCATAAAATGGATATTTTAAGTTCCTGGCTTCAAAGCAACTCAGATCATAAACACAGCCATAAAATGCAACTTGGAAGTTAATCACATTACAGAGATCTGCTGTTTAACATATGCTGTCATTTTAACTAAAACCTGGGGGGGGTGTCATCCCAGGGGCACAGGATGTTTCCTGTGAGACAGGTCACATACCACATTCTATACTGCAAATCATAGAGCAGTCGTAACCAGCTAGCCAAGCATCACACATAGCAGTAGTAGTGGCACACCTCAGAAGACTGTGTGTCACAATTTTTCCTTATCTGAATGATTGGCTAATCATAAGGAAATCCCACCAACAGGTGTCAGACCACCTTCAGGTAACCCAGGATATGTTGCTGTCCTTGGGATTCCTTCTCAGTACCAGAAAGTCAGTCCTGACCCCTGTGCAGGTTCTGCAGTTCATAGGTGCAGAACTGAATACAGTAGCGGGAAGAGCTTTTCTCCCTAAGGAGAGGGCAGAAAGCATTCAGCTTCTGTCAGGCTTGTTTGCCCTGGGCAGGACAAAGCCAGCCAAACAGTTTCTTCAACTGTTAGGGCACATGGCTGCAACAGCAAGCACAGTCATAGGTGCTGGGTTTCAGATGAGAGATATTCAGTTCCACCTCAGAACACACTGGTGCCAAAGGCGGGATCCCCTCTCAAAGCCAGTACTAGTCATGCAGACACTACTACAGGCCCTCCAATGGTGGAGGGAACCAGAACATTTAAGGGAAGGGGTTCCATTTCTGCAGGAAATTCCCTCCCTGGTTCTCACAACCAGTGCTTCCCTGCTTGGTTGGGGTGCTCACTTAAGGGATCACACCATCCACGGTACTTGGGAGAGTGCAGACTCACTCCTTCACATAAACCTGCTGGAGTTAAGAGCTGTTTATCTGGCTCTTCAGGGTTTCCTTCATCTCATACAGGGAATGGTGGTACAAGTCAGAACAGACAATATCACAACAGTGTATTACATCAACAAACAAGGAGGTACAAGGTCCACTCCTCTGTGTACAGAGGCAATGAAGATATGGAGCCTCTCTTACTCTCTAAATGCCCTCTCTACAGTCAATTTATCTGCCAGGCAAGGACAGCACCTTGGCAGATGCCTTGAGCAGGATAAACCAGGCCCATAATGAATGGTCATTGAACAAGCAGTGGTGTGAATGCTCTATTCAGGAAGTGGGGGACCCCAGAAATAGACCTTTTTGCTTCCCACCAAAAGCACCACTTACCTCTTTATTGCTGCAGGGCCCCAGTGAAGGGGACAGTTCCAATGGATGCCCTGATTCTGGATTGGACAGGCAGGTACCTCTATGCCTTTCCTCCTTTTCCTCTGATACTCAGGGTGCTCATCAAGCTCAGGTCACAACCAGCTTCGATGATTCTGGTAGCCCCCAGATTGGGCAAGACAGCCTTGGTACTCCCTGCTGCTCTCAATGTCCGTGAGCAAACAGATTCACCTCCCTCAGAGGTATAGTCTACTGACTTCCTTTCAGGGGAGGGTAGTGTACTCCAATCTCGGGTCTCTCAGGCCTGACTCTTGAGGACTTAGACTATGCAGGTTGCCAATTCTCTGAAGCAGTTTTAGAAGTCCTTAAGGGTTACAGGAAGCTTTCCACCAAGAAAACCTACTGTATGCCTCAAAATGGAAAAGATTTTCCATTTGGTGCAGTGACAAGGGTATTGTCCCACCTCAGGACGGGATCCCAACCCTTCTTGATTATTTGTCTCACCTGCACTCCCTGGGGTTGCAGCACTCAGCTCTGAAGGTGCACCTGGCTTCAGTTTCAGCATACCTTTCAACTAAAAAGGATATTTCCCTGGCATCAAACCCTGTATTCAAAAGATTCTTTAAAGGGCTCTCTCATTTGTTCCCCCCTCACAGGGAACCAATGCCAGCATGGGACCTTAATATTTGCATTGCCCAGCTTATGCTTCCGCCCTTTGAGCCTATGGCATCTGCAGAGCTTACATTTCTTACCTGGAATGTAGTTTTTCTGGTAGCAGTCACTTCTGCCAGAAGGTTAAGTGACCTACAGGCCTTCTGTGTGGAAAAGGACTATGTTTCTTTCCACAGGAACAAGGTAGTATTGAGAACTAATAGGAAGTTCCTCCCCAAGGTGGTTTCTGACTTCCATTTGAACCAGTCTATAACATTGCCAGTTTTCTTTACTGAACACTCTAGCTCAGGTGAGCGTAGATCGCACAGCTTGGATGTAAAAAGAGCACTGAGTTATTACATGACTCATACCAAAGATCATAGGCAGGACAGACAACTGTTCCTCACCTCTGGGGAAGTAGGTAAAATGTACGCCTGCTTCAAAGAGGACTATCTCTCGATGAATAGTCCAGTGTATTCAGTTTTGTTACTCAAAGGCAGGCAAGGTTCCTCCCTCTGGTCTTAGGGTCCATTCTACAAGGGGCAGAGCTGCCACTATTGCAGCTACCTGGAGGTCAGTCCACACCTTCACTAAGCATTACAGCCTGGACACCCAGAGGAGTTATGCCAGATTTGGCACAGCAGTCTTGCAGTGTCTTTTTCCTAAATAGATTCTGGCCCACCTCCTTGAGGTACTGCTACATAGTCTGCAAGAGTAATAATATTAGTGGATTCCTGGGGTTAGAAGAAAAAACTACTCACCTGTAGTAATCTTGTTTCTTCTAAAGGAATCCATTAATATTACTCCCAGCCCTTGCCTCCCCTTTCAGAATCAGTAACAAGAAAAATCCTCTCCACAGCTGATAAGATGTATTGTTGGAGTGGCATGCCACCTGCTGGCACCTTCTAGTAATGTCTTAACTTGTAGTTTTTTTTTTCCTGAAGACATATCTGACTTCAGAAAAAAGGGGACATTTGTTTATACTAGTCCTTTGGTTAATGTTATTATTTGCCCAGTTGGGCATTATTTTTCTATAATTATTTAAATAATGATTCACATGTTGTTATGGCCTTTTTTGCAGGCTTCCAAGAAATCTAAGGTAGAATGTAGGCAGTTGACACTGGGCAGTTTGAAAATAGATGCACGAGCTAAACGTTACATGATTAGCATAGCATTCTGTTCTCTCTGGGGCAGTGCTGGCTAAAGGGAGCACTGCAAGAGTAATATTAGTGGATTCCTTTGGAAGAAACAAGATTACTACAGGTGAGTAATTTTTTCTTTCCTGGTACTAGGTCCAGTACCCACGCACAAAACTTCTGGCTTAGAGTATGCATGGCTTAAACCACACTTACACTGACACCATCTGTCTTCGAGGCACAGGTCAGGAAGCATAAGAAAACCAGGAGCAGTTGTAGAATTCACCAAAAATATATATTTACACCAGCAGTAACATAAAAAAAAATTAACTTATTCAGTATAACTATTCACAAAGGCAAGATAAAAGAGAACATCCATCAGAGTTTTCCTTCATTCTCTATGTACCTTTTCTCCTTCAAGCAATTGCAGCTCAGCTCTCTTATGAGTCCTTCCAACCCCCATTCTTAACGAGCATCCTGTTCTTGTATCAGGCATGTGCAGCTAGAACACAATGTCCCAGAAATGAGGCCCCATCTCTACAGCTCTTCTGCCAAAGGCTTAAAAATTTGCACTCCGGTAACCTCTCAGGTTTCCAATAGCTTTTTGCAATTATCTCAAACCACAATTATATACATTTCAAAAATTAACTCTATATAATTTCTAAACAAAAGGGATCCCAATATCAGTTACATTTTCATACATTGATTTGCATATATTTTTATACCAGCAGATATGTAAGGGAGGAAAAACAGACAACAAGGGAGGGCTGAGAGACAGTGAGAGGCAAAGAATTGAGAGACTGTCGGGGTGATCAAGTCCGAAATCTCACAGGAAAATTTGGTTGCGCAACGAGACAGAAAAGGAGAGAATACAACAGATCCCTGCATTCAAACTTTTTCCATAACAACTGGGACAGGGTCCTATTCCACCCTGTCACAAGGAGGTACAAAAGATAATAACAGAACTGCAAGACTCAAGCAAAGCAGTTCAATCAATTTACTGTATGTACTGGGCAGAACCTCAGCAACCTAGGCGCAAGCCATTTCAGTGCCAAGGTGCCAACTGGCAGAAAAAACAACAGCCATGAGGTCCATCCAAATCTAAGGCACCCTCACAACAAGCAGGGCATAGTGGACCCAGAAATGCAAAATCTTCCCAAACTTCCCTGCCTACCCCAGGTGCACATGCATGACTTCCTGCCAGCCCCCCCTCCGGTGGAGTCGATGGGGGAAACAATAGGTTGTCAGTTCTCCCTCTACATAGATGGGTGGACCAAAATAACGGCAGATACATGGGCGACAGACATTAACGAAAAGGGTTATACGCTGGAATTTACAGATTTTCCTCCGGACAAACCTCCAACCCCCTCTCGATACCCTCCCACCCACATAGCCCTCATCAGACAAGAAATAACAGCCTTACTGTCTAAAAGAGCAATAGAGCCTGTTCCACACTCCCAACTGGGAACCGGGTATTACTCCCATTTCTTCTTGGTTCCCATGAAGATGGGGGACTTAAGACCCATTTTAGACCGGAGTTTCCTGAACCAGTACATTGAATACAAAAAGTTCAGAATGGCAACCTTACCAGGGCTGATACCTATGCTGCATCAAGGGGATTGGCTATGCTCTCTGGACATGCAAGATGCATACTTGCACATACCGGTGTTTCCAACTCACAAGAGGTATCTTCAGTTTGCCTTTCAAGGGAACCATTACCAATTCCGGGCTTTACATTTTGGTCTCTCCTCTGCCCTGAGGGTGTTCGCCAAATGCTTAGCAGTAGTGGCAGCTGCTCTTCGCAGACAGGGCCATTTTGTCTAGCCTTACCTGGACGACTGACTCCTAACTGCTCCCAAGAGATCGCAGATAGTCAGCACCCTCTCAGACACTTTTCAGATGTTCTAAGAGCTTGGGATAACAATCAATTTCCCAAAGTCCTGTCTTTGGCCCTGCCAACGTCTACAGTACATAGGGTGATACTGGACACCCAGCAGGAAAGAGCCTTCCTCCCACCTGACAGGGCCACTCGAATGAGAGGTTAGGCCTCCAGAGTAACTGCAGCCAATACAGTCACCGCGAGAACCATGTTACAGCTCCTCGGACATATGGTGGCGGCCATACCCGCGGTACTGTTAGCATGCTTGCATATGAGAATTCCTCAATGGCACTTAAGGGTGCAGTGGGGCCAGACGTCCGACAATCTCTAACACCCAATAAGGGTATCACGAGCTGTCCAACAAACGCTGTCATGATGACTGACTTCACCCAAACTGGATTCAGGAGTTCCATTCCAGACAAACTCACCGAGCCACATCCTCACAACGGATGCATCGGGTCTAGGATGGGGGAGCTCACTTTCACAATCACCATACTCAGGGCACATGGTCAGATATGGAAGTGTCCCTGCACATCAACATCTTAGAGATGAGCTATTCTGTATGCCATGCAGGCCTTTCAGACTCCCCTTTCCCAGGGACCCCTGCTTATCCAGACCGACAACATGTCGGTGGTCTTTTATATGAACAAGCAGGGAGGGATGCACTCCTACCCTCTGTGCAGAGAAGCCATGAGAGTGTGGTACTGGGCTCTAGAACACGGACTCACACTGACAGTGGTCCGTGTTCCAGAGGTGCAAAACGTCCTGGCAGACAAGTTCACCCGCTCGCGATCCAGATACCACGAGTGGGAGTTGCTTTAAGAAGTGGTGGACAACCTATTCGAAAGATGGTGACGTCCTGAGCTGGACCTCTTTGCGTCCCCGTGCAATGCAAACTGCCCAATTTCTGCTCGCTAGATCCAAGGTATGGTGTTTTCTGGTGAGACGCATTGTCCCTTTGCTGAAAAGGGAGGTTCCTGTACGCCTTCCCTCGCTTTCCACTTCTACAGAGGGGTGTTACTCAAACTACAGATGGATCATGTCACAGTGATCCTGGTAGCTCCTCTCTGGCCACATCAGATATGGTTCCCTGTTTTGCAGCAGTTAGCAGTGAAACCTCCTTTTCAGCTACCAGTTTTATACAGCATGCTATCTCAGGACATGGGAACTTTAGTCCACCCAAACCTCCAATCCTTACACCTCCATGCATGGCTCCTACAGACTTAGACATTTCCAGACCTGGGGTTTTGCAAAGGGTGGCAGAAGTCCTAGTAGAATGAAGAAAACCTTCTGCAAGGGCAACATATGCCATGAAATGGAAACGTTTCTGTATCTGGGCAGCTGCTCTTTCCCTGGACCCACTGTCTTGCTCGGTGAAAATCATGCCTGGAATATCTTGTATCGCTTTCAGATGCGTGGCTGAGATACTCTTCCATAAAGGTGCATCTCTGTGCCATTTCTGCTTATCACGCACCTGTGGAGGTTAGAAATATTGCCCAACTGGATCTTGTCCGTACATTCCTTCGGGACATACTTCATATGAAGCCTCCCATTAGGGATCCTGTTCCCCCATGGGACTTGCTTTTTGTTCTAGAGAAATTGATGTTGCCTCCCTTCGAACTGGCCGCAGATTGCTACCTGCGTTTTCTCTCTTGGAAAATGTTATTTGTAGTTGCCATTACTTCAGCTCGAAGGGTTTCCGAGCTGCAAGCCTTGATGTGTAAAGAAGCTTATTTAATTTTTCACAGACACAGGATGTCTCTGCGCACTAATCCTAAGTTTCTTCCAAAGGTGGTGTCTGAGTTGACCTTGAATCAAGACATCTCCTTTCCGGTTTATTATCCTGAGTACTCAAATAAAGGGGAGGCCCTTCTTCACACTCTAGATGTGCATAAGATCCTTCGGTATTATTTGAGACAAACAAAACTGACCTGGCAATTGGATCAGTTGTTTGTATCCTTTGTCCTCAGGATTATGGGGAAGCTAGTTGCATGGCAAACCATATCCAAATGGTTAACCAGTTGCATTACTTTCATCTACAACAAGTATGAAAAACCCATACCGGGACCGGTTAAGAGACATTCCACAAGGGGGTTGACTGCCTCCTTTGCAGCCATGAAAAATGTTTCAACGGCAGACATATGTGCTGCCACAACATAGAATTCTGTGCATACATTTGTAAGGCACTACACCCTGGATATTGCTTCCAGAAAGAGAGCAGTATTCTGTCTTGCTGTGCTCCAAGGTCTGATCTCATGAATAACTAAAATCCAGTATTTCAGAGGTTTATATCCCTGCCTCCCTTTTTCTTCCCTTTGGGGACACTGTTTGGGACTCGGTCCTTATGGTGTAGCCTGCTGCAGGAGCTCTTACTCGAAGTAAGATAGTACAGTTACATAGGAACTTACCGTAACAGTAGATCTTCGAGAAGAGCTCCTGCAGCAGGTGCTGTTTTCCCTCCCTTCATCCCCCTATTATGTTTCTCCCTTTGGGATTTGCTTTGGCACCTGCCTCAGAGCTCTCCTGCTAGGTAACCTTCGGATCTCCAGTGGGTAAACTGAGATGGGGCTGGGGACCGCTCCCTTTATATGGCTGGTGACGTCGGTGGGTGGACCGACGTAGGGGGTGGGCCCCAGCTGGATACTGCTGGGTAGAAGTTTTCTGTGGAGTCCTTGTGCCTGGTGGCATAGTCCTTATGGTGTAGCCTGTTGCAGGAGCTCTTCTCGAAGATCTACTGTTCAAACAACATGAAGTCTTGCTATATTATGACAATTGCAGTTTGTCCCACCATTAGAACTGCTCCGGAGGTGAAAGAGTTAACTTCCATGCCAGGCATGGAGCTCAGAGTGCGAGCTCGGTTAGAGAAGATCTGTCTGGATAATTTCAAACTGAAACTGTCAGATTCTTTACTCCGCCTCACTGAACAGTCGCTCCGGAGATTTCTCCTACTGCTCGGTTCATTGCTCGGTTTCAACAGTATTTTCTCGGTTAAATTCAACCACGAGTATTATTATTTTAACCGCAAACCGATCGGTTCAAGCTCTGTCTGTGGTATTGTAAGTAATGGACAGGTTTATTTCTGTGTGGAACTTGTAAATATTTATCGGTTCGGTTCGAACCGATCAGGTTGTTTAAAACGTTAAAAAAGTAAGCATTTTAAAGCTTTTAGAGTGCGGTTCCCGGTTCTTATCGGTTCTAAAAAAAGCGGATTTCATTACGGTTTTCCACGACCCGTGACACGGTTGGGGAACCGATAATGGATGTCTTTCCTGGCACTGCCGTTCAAGGGCAAGTTTGTTGGTTAGGCTGGCATCATGTCTGAGAAACCAAAGAAAACCCGGGCCACTGGGTTTCAACACTGTAGTGTCTGTGAGGAAGCCTTTGCCAAGGCTGACCCACACACCACATCATGTCTATTGTCTGGGGTTTGACCACCTCAATTCAGACTGCCAGATTTGCAGAATTTCCTGCAGCCACCATGGATAAGAGAGTTGGCAGGCTCAGGGCGAGGCCCAAAAAATCCGCTGATCCGGATGGCCAGCCCGGTTCGGTGCAACCGAACCGGAGAATCCCCTCTGACCAGGCGAGGAGCTTCCTCGGGCAAGCGTAAAAGCTGACTCTGAGGAGCCAGTTCCAGCAAAGAAAACTAGAAAAATCAGCAGGTGTGGAGTCCAAAATTCCTTTTCCAACTGCTGCAGAAATAGCAAAAGCTATACAGATTGTACAGTCACTTTCTCCAGTTCTGTCCGAACCGCCACTGTCTGGTAAAAGGTCGGTTCGGCCGGTTCCACCGGTTCAAGAATATGATATTGAAGAGTTTTATGAACCAGAGGAGGGGGAGGAGGATTATGAACAGTGTGATGTGACTTTGAGAGTCTGGATGTGCCCATTGAACGGACATCTCCCCAGACAGACCTTTAGAATCTCCCCCTTCGCTTTCTGAGTCCCCTTCTCACTTTCTGTTTTATAAAAAGGTTGCTGAAACCCTCCAGCTCCCATTGGAGGAAGCTGTGGATGAGCAAGAGGAACCTGATTTTGTGGAAATGATGGATATCCCAGAGTCTAGGAGATTGTCTATCCCCTTACATAAATCATTTAGGAAACAAACCATAAAAATTTTAAAAGCTCCTAATTCTGTGCCTCCTGTTGACAAGAAGATGGACAGGAGGTACACTTTGTCAGGTCCTGATACAGACTTTCTTTCACAGCAATGCAGTCATGTTGGAGTAGTTCAGGCTGCAGCCTGTGATAAGGCTAACATTCCCCTGGCCTCACATCCTCCTGACAAGGACTCCAGGAAGATTGATGCCATGGCTAAAAAACAATACATGGCAGCGTCCTTGGGACTCAGACAAGCAAATTACATGGCTTATGTGGCAAGATACCAAAAATCTAGATGGGACACTGTCATGGCTTTGCAAAGCAGGCCCCTGGCCAGCTTGCCAGGAAGCTGGAGCAGGTGGCTGCTGATGGTATTGAGGCATCCAGGTGCAATTCCATGCTGCTGTGGATTCTAATGATGTATCCTCTAGAGTCATGGCTACATCTGTGGCCTTTCGTGGTTGGCTTGGCTCAGGTGTACTAGTTTGTCACAGGATACCCAGACTAAGGCTATGGATTTTCCTGTGGTAGGAAATTCTCTGTTTGAGGAGCAGACAGAGAATTACATGAAGAAATGGATGAATATAGAACAACTTATAGGAGTGCACAAGCCAAGGGTGGCAAGCCACTCCTCAGAGACAGACCCCCAGGGGTAGAGTTAGGCCTTTTCACAGGCCTTTTTACCAAACCCAGGCTTCTTCTGCTTATGCTCAGAGGGGGTTCTTCAGAGGGAGAGGCAGACGGGGTGCAAGCAGGCCTGCTCCCACCCCTCAGCCTAAAGCCCCTGCCAAACAGGCACCCTGATGGGATGCCCAGGGCCGGTTCTCCATTACCTGTAGGGGGCAGGCTGGCTTACTTCGTTCAGGACTGGGAGTCTCTAACATCAGACAAGTGGGTCCTGGAAGTAGTAAGCCAGGGTCTAGTTCTCAGCTTCAAAAAATTTCCAAAGATGAGAATCAGATCTTTTCTACCTGCAAATCCTCTAGAGACCTTTGCCTTAGAAGCAGAAGTCTCAACCCTCCTGGCTCTCAGAGTTGTAGAAAGGGTTTCTCCCCTACACCAGGGCAAGGGTCTGTACTCAGGTACTTCCTTGCCCCAAAAAAGACAGGAGAATGGCGGCCCATTTTGGACCTAAGATATCTGAACAAGCACCTTTTGAAACCAAAATTCAAAGCTGACTCTGGCAATGATTTTACCTTCTCTAAGGCCAGGGGACTGGCTAGCTTCCCTGGACCTCAAGGATGCCTATTTCCATGTTCTAATCAGAAGCTCCACGAAAGTACCTCAGATTCGAACTGCCCTCAGGCCATTACCAGTTCAGAGCAATGCCCTTCAGCCTTACCTCTGCCCCAAGGGTATTCACAAAATGTCTGGCAGTAGCAGTTGCTCATTTAAGAAGGCAAGCGATTGCCATCTTTCCCTACTGAGGGACGACTGGCTCATTGTAGGCCAGTCTCAGAACAGGTCAAATCACACCTGCAAGTTACCCAGCAGCTGCTCACTCTCTGGGTTTTCTGCTCAATCTTCCAAAGTCAGTTCTGGAACCTGTCCAGGTACTCACCTTTATAGGTGCAGAATTGGACACTGAAGCGGGCCAGAGCCTTCCTACCCTTAGAGGGTAAGGAATCTAGTGGCCCTGGCCTCCTCCTTCACTTTGCAGGTCTCTCGACCAGCAAGGCACTTCTTACAGCTCCTAGGACACATGGCTGCTTCCACAACTGTAGTGCAAGGAGCAAGATTTCAGATGAGGGACATTCAGTTTCACTTGAGAGCCTTTTGGTCTCAAAGAAAAGATCCCCTTTCCAAGTTGATGCCAGTGATTCGAACCCTGATCCAGGCCCTTCAGTGGTGGCAGGATCAGAGCAATTTGAGACTAGGGGTCACCTTCATCCCTCTATCTCACTCCTTGACCCTTACTACAGATGCGTCCCTTCTGGGATGGGGAGCTCACATGGGCGACCTCTCCACCCAGGGAGTGTGGTCCCCTCAGGAATCTCTGCTCCACATCAATTTGTTGGAACTCAGAGCTATCTTTCTAGCACTTCAGGTGTTTTCTGCATCTGTTCAGAATAAAGTGGTGCAAGTCAGAACAGACAACACCACCACAATGTGGTACATCAACAAACAAGGGGGCACTCGGTCTTCGGCCTTGTGCACCGAGGCAATGAAGTTGTGGTCTCTGGCTTATTCCCTGAACACTTCCCTCATAGCAGTTCACCTCCCAGGAAAGGACAATATCCTGGCAGATGCTCTCAGCAGGATTTCCCAGGGCTATCACATATGGTCACTGGATCCCCAAGTACTGGGGATAGTTTTTGCCAGATGGGGCACCCCTCAGATAGATCTTTTCGCAGCCCCAGACAATCACCAACTTCCACTGTTTTGTTGCAGGCCCCCAGTGATGGGCTCAGTCCCCCTGGATGCCTTTCTCCTAGATTGGGAAGGGAAGTTTCTATATGCCTTTCCTCCCTTCCCTCTCCTATTCAAGGTGCTAGTCAAAATCAGATCCCAGCCTTGCAAGATGATTCTGATTGCTCCAGATTGGGCCAGGCAGCCCTGGTACCCACTCCTTCTGTCCTTAGCAGTCCATCTTCCCCTGTGTCTCCCCAGGAATCACAACCTGTTATCTTGTGCCCAGGGGAGAGTTTGGTATCCGAATCTAAAATCCCTCAACCTCAAGGCCTGGCTCTTGAGGAGTTAGAGTTTGCTGACCTACACCTTTCTCAAGGTGTTCTTGAAATCCTGAAGGCTTCTAGGAAGCCTTCCACTAGAACTATTTATAATTCTAAATGGAAAAGGTTTTCCATCTGGTGCTCTGGGAAGCATATTTCCCCGGAATCTGCTGATTTGCCCATTGTTTTGGACTATATGGTCCATCTTAATTCTTTAGGCCTGAGACCAGCTATCCTGAAAGTACTTTTGGCAGCTGTCTCTGCTTTTATTTCAGCAGGAAAGCCCTCTTCTCTTTCCACTCACCCTGTATTTTCCAAGTTTTTCAAAGGATTACTTCATACTAATCCACCTTTCAGGGACCCGGCCCCTGCCTGTGATCTTAATGTTTGCATTGCTCAGTTGATGCAACCCCCCTTTGAACCTCTGTCTTCTGCAGAGCTTAAGTATTTGACTTGGAAAACTGTTTTTCTAGTAGCCATCATTTCTGCCAGGCGCATAAGTGAGTTACACGCCTTGTCAGTGGAGACTGACTTTATTTCCTTTCACAGGGATAAAGTAGTCCTTAGGACTAACAGGAAGTTTTTGCCTAAGGTGGTTTCAGATTTCCATCTTAATCTATCTCCCTTTCAGTGTTCTTCACTGACCATTCCTCCTCTGGTGAGAGAAGGCTGCACAGCTTAGATGTTAAGAGGGCCCTAAGTTACTATATAGAGCGTACCAAGGATCATAGGTTCGAATCCCTCCAACTTTTTCTCACTTATGGTGAGGTTGGGAAAGGTAAACCTGCCACTAAGATCCATTGCCAGGTGGATTGTCTCTTGTATCCAATTTTGTTATCAGAAACTGGGAAAGGTTCCCCCTTCAGGCCTGAGGGCTCACTCTACCAGAGGTACAGCTGCGTCTCTAGCTGCTGCCAGAGACATCCCTATCTTAGAGATATGTCAAGCAGCTACTTGGAAAGCGGTACACACTTTCACCAAGCATTACTCCTTGGATATCCAGGCCAGGAGGGATGCTAGATTTAACACAGCCGTGCTTCAGAGCCTATTCCCTAAGTAGGTTCTGTCCCTCCTCCATGGAGGTGCTGCTGTGTATTCTGCAATTGTCATAATATAGCAAGACTTCATGTTGTTTGAAGAAAAAATTACTCACCTTAGTAATGTTGTTTCTTCTAATGGAGTCTTGCTATATTATGACCTCCCCCCAGCCTGCCCCTCTCAGAACTTCTACTTGGGTATGGGGTGGGCAGTCTAGTGTTGGCACTTATTTATGCCCATTATATGTTTTTCCACCCCTTCTTGGGGTTTTGGGGTGTTGTGTTTTTATTTTATCTTATCTTATTTATTTTCTGGTTCCCTGACTTGAGTCTTGGTGTTGGGACCAGGAATATGTGTTAATATTTAGGCAGCCAGTTGGCTAGTGTAGGTTACAGCTTCCACACAGAACCTTAGTGAGTTTTTGCTCGTAAAGATCTGACAGTTTCAGTTTGAAATTATCCAGACAGAGCTTCTCTAACTGAGCTCGCGCTCTAAGCTCCATGCCTGGCATGGAAGTTAACTCTTTCACCTCCGGAGCAGTTCTAATGGTGGGACAAACTGCAATTGTCATAATATAGCAAGACTCCATTAGAAGAAACAACATTACTAAGGTGAGTAATTTTTTCTTACAGTAAGTTCTTACGTAACTGTACTTTTTAGGTGAGTAACCTTCATTTTCTACTGCAGGGTTACTGAATTTACACTAAATCAAATAATACACCTACCTTTTTATTATTCTGAGTATGCCAATCAGGGTGAAGCATTGCTTCATACTTTAAGTGTTCATATAATACTTAGATACTATGTGAATCGCACCAGGGACAGCAGAAAATCCTCTCCGTATTTTGTTTCGTTCTCCCCGGGCAAGAGAGCACTCCTGTGTCTAAACAGTGCCTGTCCAAATGGCTGGCACATTGTATTGTATTGTGTTATAGGAAGTACAGTAGGGAACTTCCTGGTGCAGTTTGTGGTCATTTCTCAAGGGAGATGGCCACCTCTACTGCTTGTTTCAGAAATGTCCCTGCTGCTGACATTTGTGCTGCAACCACATGGAGTACTGTCCACACCTTAACTAAACACTACAGTCTAGATATCGTCTGTCATAGATGTGCTGGCTTTGGGCTTGCTGTACTGCAGGGCCTCCTGCCATGAATGTATCGGAGTGTACCAACTACCCAATGCCTTTTGGGACTGCTCTGGACTCATTCCAAAGGTGTGGTTAATGGAAGAGATATCCTCAAAGAAGATAGAACAGTTACATACTTACCCTAACAGTAGATCTTTGAGAGAATCCCTTCCATTAGGCCATGCCGTTCCCGCACTCTGTCCCCCTTCTGATTTAGTAACCATAGCAAAAGATATTGTGCCTGATCGTAATCCATGGCTGTTATATCCAGCAGCTTATATTGACTTCTAGCTTGGTGCTGGTCTGATCTCCTGGTTCCCCACAAGTGGTGGTCCTCCGAGCCTAATCTCCAGTAGGGAACTGAGGAGTGATGGGTCACCCACATTTATGCAGATGCTGATGCATGACGTCATTATAGATGACCCATGGCTAGCAAAAGTCTCCATTTTGTTCTAGTGCCTGATGGCTGTAGTTCAAAGTTGTGGCCTAATGGAAGAGATTCTCTCAAAGATCTACTGTTACGGTAAGTATGTAACTTTTCTGTACTGAGGTGGTTGGGGTCTGATGCCACAGTAAACCAACAGACCCATTTGCAGACACAGACGTCACACATGCCCACTGCCTGCTGCTGCACCGTCCCTCTGTAAAGTTGTGATTCCTGCTGGGTCCTAGCATCTCAGGCGTAGACCCACTAGTGTGAATAAGTGGTGAAGATATTCTTAGAAGATCATGAATTACGGTGAGCATGTAATTTTAATTTTCCCCCACCTTTTTCTCCTGCAGCAACCCACAGCTCCACATCTGTCTTTGCCTTTCTGATCACCACCCTTGACTGTCTGAGCTTAGCATGGTATTCTTGCCAGACTTTCTCCCCCCTGTTCCTCATGTACTCAGTGAAGACCCTTCTTTTCGCCATCATTGCCTCCCTCACCCCCCCAACCACGAACCAGATCAGCCTTTTGTGCTAGTTTCTTTTGGCAAAGTTCACCCTTAATCCTGCCTAACTGTTCTTCCATGTGACCAGGTTGAATAAGACCCTGTCCCATTTGTTATGTAGAAAGAGTTAAATGCAAGTATCTGTTTTATCCTCTTCTGTTCTGTCTCTTTTCTGACTGCACAGTCAAATTTTCTTGTGAGACCTAGGAACTGGCCACTCCGACGGTCTTGCTATCCCTTACCTCCACCCCCATTATCTCTCTGCCTTCACTTGCTGTTTCTATCTTTTCTTCCCCCTTGCGTATCTGAAGTTATAAAATATGTGTGAATCTTTATGTGGCACCAGGTTTGAAAATGTATATGGTTATATTGTTGAAATGATTGCAAAAAGATATTTGGGGCTCAAGGGGTTAACCTGAGATGCTGGTTTGCAAACTCTTTACAGAGATATCAACAGGAAGTCAGTTCTGGGACACCATGTACTATTGCACCTGCAAGGAAGGAAACTGACAAGAACATTTTCTGAAAAACCAGAATGTCTTCTTAACGAGTTCCCAGACAGACATATAAAAAGAGCAGCAATATTTTTGCTAGAGAGAGCAAGACTGAAACTTGGAATTAGAGATATCCTCAGACAAAGGACTTTGTTTTCTGTGTTTGTACTGCCTTTGTAAATAGTTACACTGAAAAACTGTATTTTTTATTTTACTGTTATTGGGGGGGAAAAATAAAATGCTACTTGCAAATTTTATACCTGCTCCTGGTCTTCCTGTGCTTCCTGACCTGTGCCTTGACAACATTCCACACCCTTGATCTGGTCTACACCTGCCAATCTCCCCCCTCCCCAAACTAGTTCCCACATCTGTTTGAAATCTGCTCATTTGAGGTCCAGAACCACTGTCTTTGAGCGGGGGGGGGGGGACCGTTATGCCCCACTGCAAGATCAAACCACATAGTGTTGTGATCTCTTGACCCTAAAGGTTCCGTAACTGCCACCCCCACCATATCCAATTTAGTACCAAGTCGAGTATGGTGTCCTACCATATGGGATCCCTGACTAGCTGCACCAGTAAGCAGTCCTGTAGCGTATATAGCAATGCCTGACTCCTGGTGCTCCTTGTTGCTGGGATATTCCAATATTTATCTTGCAGATTCAGGTCTCCTACTAACAGTAGCTCACCTTTTGCAGCTTCCTTCCTGATTTCCTCCCCTTACTCCCTGTATACTTCTTCGTAGACCGCCCGTAAGCTATTCCTCTTACCAACAGATGTTATCAGCTGCATCCAGATAGATTCCATGCACTGCTTTTTGATGGTTCCATCTTCTGTCACCTCAGTACCTTCCCTAATATAATGGGCTACCTCCACTTTACTATTGCCCTTGTCTCACCTAAGCAAGGTGTACCCCAACATTGCCAGGTCCCTGTCGTTGTTGCCACTGGCCCATGTCTCTGTAATGGCCACAAAGTCTGTTTTAGCCTCTGCCACCTGTGCCTGCAGCTGGTTGACTTTATTGTCTAAACCTCTGGTGGTTAGGCAAACTAACTGCCATGCAGCCATTTTACTCCCTTCCCACTTATCTGAATCCCTCCTTGTGCCATCCACACTTTCCCCAGCCTATCCGTTACCCGTTCTGATTGTTGAATAGTTGCTGCCTGGTTCCTCACTCACAACCTTCATTTGTCCACCACCACTGCCACTGCTGGCTTCTCCGGCCTTTTCTTGTTTCCAGGGAGCCTCTGCTAGGTTTCCCCTGCACCTGCCAACTGCTAGGGGGTTCACATTACCAATTTGCCCTGCACCTGCCACCTACTAGGGGGTTCCCATTCCCAGCATCAGCTAACCCATCCTAGTTTAAAAGACTGTCCACGTAGATGTCTAATTTCTGCCCCAGTGCACTAGTCCCCTCCCTTGTGAGGTGAAGGCCATCACCCATGAATAGCATTGTTTCCCGGAATCCTCCTGAGTCCTCCACAAATCTGCACCTCTCCTCCCAACACCATTCCTTCAGCCAAGAATTCAGTGCCTGACTTTCCTCCTGTCTCACTTTTCCCCTTCCCTATCCCGTACAGGCAGCACCTCAGAAAATGCCAGTATGTCTGCCTTCCTCATCATCTCCCTCCCTAGCCTTTGGAAGTTGGACTTGGTAACCTCCAGGTGATGGTTTGCCAAGTCGTTTGTACTTAAGTGTACTAGAACATGTGGTGCCTCCTTCATCCCATCTAACATGTTCCTTATCCTGGCTTCATCCCTTGGGGCCAATGCTCCAGGAAGGCATGTGACCTCCTCTCTTGTAGACCTATCCCTGCATACCACCCTCTCCACTCCCCTTACCATTAAATTCTCGACTGTGAATACCCTGATCACCACTTTCTTCAATGGCTTAACCCTGCTTGGTGCCTTCCTCTAACCCAGAGCCCTGATTGTAGTCTTATACCCTGGCCATTCCCTTTCAATGACTGGTTTATACTATACCCCCCACAGCTGAGTCAGGTAGCACTGCCTCATGTATGAGCGCAAAACTGTTTGCAGTCATTATTGGAGGGCCCTATATCCCACCCACGATCCACTGCCCACTGCCTTCCCTCTTTTTCCCCTCTTCCCACGACTTTAAATAATCCCCTGGTCCAGTGATCCTTGGGCGGGGGGGGATGTAATAGTTCGGTAGCCCAGCTCGGTTTGTATGGAAACAGGATACTTGTCCTTTGGACTTAATCTGCCCCTGCTGCTTGTCTGCATGTGATGTCATAATCTACTGCTACTTCATGAGCAGAGGATTATAACATAATGTGTAGACAGGCAATAGGAGAAAATGAAGTGTGAGGGGCAAGGATCCTGTTTTCAAGCATCTGTCCTTCTTAGTATAAAGAAAAATGTAGAAAATACATATAGGAAGAATTGTGCATAAATATCATTATTTTTTAAGTTTTCCCAAAACTGTCACTGGCTCTTTAAAGCATTGTTAGTCCCTGTAGCAAGAAAAATGCTATTTCAATATCAAAAGTACTGTGTTGGCATTAAAATTCATCATGTTGTCCTTTTTTAATACCTATACAGGTTTAAAAAACGAATGCTAATTGAACAGTTGCAAGGGTTTTTGGAAGAAATTCATCGTAGATCCAACCAGATGAACCACATCAACAGCAGATAGTTACAAATTTTCCGCAAGTATTTTGGGGACTATTAAGTGGACCACATTTTGCAGTTGCTTACATCTGTATTCTCTCCAGTGATTTTTACTTCTTGTTGCGTATGTGGCATCTGAGGTCCAACCATGGAGACAACTAACAAATGTGAAGATCATCAACGTGGCTAATGGCAGAGCATTAAGGGGGGGGGTATTATTTAAAACATCCCTAAAGGGCGAATTTTATTAAAAGAATTACAATATAAATTTAGACCACCTTTTTTGTATATTAGGCTAATGACTAATAATAGTCGGTTTTCCTCAGGTTTTTAAACTTTTGTAATCCAACGTTGAAAAGAGATTCCCACCTCTTTGGGGGGAGGGGATTGAACTTTTGCCAAAAATGTTGCTTTGTAATTTTGTTTAAAAAGCACACAATGTTGAACAAGGTAATCCTTTTGTACATACAGTTATTTTGAATATATTATTGTAAGTTGTACAAATGTATTTTGAAGATTATTTAAAGAAAAACAAGCACTTTTGTTATTCCATTAATAAAAAAAGCTATATTTTAAGCTGTGCAGTTCTTGGTATAGCACAAATGGCTCTGAAATCATATCAGACCTTGCTTGGACCTCGTATTTAGGTACTGTATATGAAAGAAGCAAATTATTTTCTTTAAAGGATACCTAAACCTCCCCCCCCACAGAGCCATAGGAACACCAGGAAAAAGTAGTACTACTTGAAGCACTGTTTGTGTAAAAGATTGCTGCTGGTAATTTGTAATTTTGCAGAGGTTTGCTATGATTTCATCACATATTACTATTACAAATATAGAAACATGCAGTACACGATGATTGCAGAAAAAGACAGGACCTTCTAGTCTGCCTATATTACCCTATCATACATACCTCAGGACCTATTGTCTCTGTGGGGTCTGTGCCTACCCTACTCTCACTTTTGTTCTCCGTGTTTCCAAAATTCTGCCTCCCTCATCCTGCTGAGTAACTACTATACCCTTAGCTCTATATCATAAACATACCAGAGTATGATGCTGTATGAACCAAATTATGGCTTTCTGTTATTAACTTAGTGGCCTTCTATTATTAACTTAGTGGAACAGGGAATGGGCTATAAATAGCTGCTCTGTATCATCATGAACCAGTAATGCAGCTGGAGAGCTCTCGCTTTGTTGACTTCATTTATTTATTTATTTGTTTAGGAAATTGGAATTACAACCCTTTGAGTCATAGACTTGTTTCCAAAGGCTCCACGTCAGACTTCACTGCTGAGTGATGTTGGTGCATTGGATGCTTTGTGAGCGAGCAATTCAGAAAAAGCAGGAAGTAGGTCTACTGTAGTTAAACTTGACAAAACTATAATCCTCTGCAAATTAGGATTTATTAGCTGCAAGCAGCGCTCTCGTTTGCTATTATTGTCTTAATAGCCTGCAAAAACAAAAGATTTGAGGTTACAGAAAATTTTTTTTTTTTGGCAGTTAAATTGTATGTAATTATATATGCAATTAGGCCACTTTGGAAATATTTTATCATGCCCGGATTATTGATGTAATAGTTTTTACATTTTTATCAGTTTAGAGGTCAACAGCTCTGCAACTATACATGCTGGAAGCTAATGCTATTCACCACTGGACAGATGCAAGCTGGGCCTTGTAAACAGTGTTCATAAATAATGCAGCTATGGTTTGCTGAGACCCATCACGTGACTGTGCATCGATTCAGGTTTTGCTTTTTACATGTTTTATTTGTTAAAAATATATTTCGTAAGTTCAGTAACACACTCCAGGGTGTATAGCTGAATTACAACATTAGTTAGCCGGAGCATACCAAAGAATTACCAGCTGAAATGGGTGATTTTAACTCCAAAAGCCAAGAAGTTTAAAGGGGACAGGAAATTTGTGCTGATTGCATTAGGAATGTTCCTGTTTACAGAAATGATATTCATGCCACCAAATCATCCATATTTAACTGTACCTGAATAAACACTGATGTGAAAAACTGTTTTTTCAGTTGTTTTCTTTTTGTGGACACATTCTGTGCAGTTCTCTTCATGGAGCAACTAATTTGAAGATTTTCTTCAAGGATATCTCCCTTCATTGAGCCATATCATGGAACTGTAAGCCGTCAATGTCAGAAGCATCCAGAAATATTTGCTGGCTGGGGTTACCCACATCAACACGCCTGTATAACATGGGCATCCCCAGCATGCCTCATATTTTCTTCGAGGATATCGCCTCCATTCCACACCTTACCTTTGGAACTATAAGCCGTCCGTGTTAGGACCACATGGAACTTTTGCTAGCCAGGGGCCTCCCACAGTGATGTGCCACATCTGCATGTACAGTATATAAATGTGGGCAGCCACATCATTCCTCAGTTCTTTTCCTGTCGTCAGTCATCCTCGTCGGACCTGCCAAAGGAAACAATCACACTAACTGTTGCCATTTATTATCTTACTTAGTGTTTTAATTTGTTGTTTTTGCATGCCTCCAAAAGAACTTTTGCTTCAGTATTGGAAGTGCGGAAATAAAATGTACAATGACACACACAGTTTGTGTGTCTCTCTCACAGCGTGAGGACTTGTGAGATTTGCCAGAGCTTCAACCAGGCTACAGGGCAACATCATAAGATAGCTTTACAAAATTTCCTTCTTCTCAAGACATTGAAAGCCATGGAGAAGGAACAGGGCTTAAAATCTGTCTCCCCCTCATCATCTCCTGAAAAGCAGCTACTGAAATGTAAAGATCGAGACAAGGAAACAATGTTGCGGGCTTCCTCATCATCTAGCCATAAGCACAGACACAGAGATAAGGACAAGTAGGCTTTGCAGGCAAGGTCCTGGTTGCCATTGAGAAAAGGTATGTCCTCATCAGAGTTCGCTTCTGCAGCATCAGCTACAGTCCTTCCCCGACTGTCGCTGAGACACCAAGGTCAGAACTTGGCGTAGGTGCTACTGTATCTGCTGTGGATGATAGGACGCCACTGTCATTGGGACAAGGCCTGTTTACACAGGCACCATCGACTCTCAGGCTATGCTGGTGTCATTTTCAGAAATGATATGATGCATTCTGCCAGGGTTGCCAATGCAGGCGGTTATACTGCTGACGGGGCTACTGGTACTCAGCCCTTATCAGCAGGGTCAACTGGCATACCACAGATACCTCCCTCTCATCCTCCGGTGGCATTGCTGGTTCATTCTGCAGGTCCCATCGTTGATCTTGCTGACGACAAAATGGAATGTAATTCTGAACTCTTGGATTTAGAGGAAGATGATGATGAGGGAGAACAATTTCTGGTACCTCGCTGTAGCTCTATGCTTTTTATCTGTAGTGAGGACTCTGTGGTTTATACCCTGAGGATCCATCTTTCCAAGCTGTGGTACAGCATATAGTCTGCAATGGCTTTGCTGTGGAAGAGGAAGATTGAACAAAAAGAATGCTGTGGAAGTTTTGGAGGTGCCCTGCTCCCCCTCCATTATAATTCCACCTATATACAGTATCATGCATTAGAGGATGCTACTTTTGCTGCATGGAACAGACCAGACTCACCTCCTGCAGTGCCTAGAAAAGCTCATAAGAAGTATCCTGCACCATCTACTAAGCCTTATTATGTTAACCAGCTAGAAACTGACTCTGTGGTTATCATGGCTGCTCTTGGTAGGTCTAGAGCCCCTAGACAGATGACTACTTTGCCTTTTGTTAAAGAATCTAAGATTTGATGAGAAACATACTTATGCCTTTGCATCATTGGGCCTTAGGATTGCAAACTACCAAATCCACATGTTACAATACCAGGACAGCCTGTGGAAAGCTGCTTGTACTGCTTCTCAGACTTTGCCTGATGGCTGTGCCAAGGATGATCTACATAAGACATTATCTGCTGGTGCTGAGGTTGGCAAACGTTTGCTGCGTTCAGCTTATTATGTCTCTGATGCTGCTGCCAGGGCTGCTGCTTATGGCTTTTGCATGAGGAGATATTCGTGGCTTAGATTTATTGGCATTGCTAGTGATATGCAACAGGCAGTTCTGAATACCACTTTTAAGGGACAAAACTATTTGGCTGTGAAGTTTAAGAAGCCCTATGTGGCCTTCAAACTTCAAAAATGACTGTAAGGTGTGTAAGTTCCTGTATCCCACTCCTTCTAGAGGTCATGGGAGGGGCTCCTTTTGTCCGCCCCGCTGCCTGAGGTAACTGTGCCTACTGTTAGCAAGACTGTGGTAGAGGAGGTGGCCCCCCTTCTGGGTCCCCTCCCCTCTGGTGCTCATACAAAAGCACCCAAAAGAATAATTTCCGGTAGCACTACCACCACCAGCTCCGCCTGACTCAGTTCTGTCTCTGCCCCACCTCCACTGTTGCCTCCAGAGGTGAGTGTGGTGGGGACAGGATCTCCCTGCATCTGAAACAGTGACAGGAGATCACTATGGACGAGCGGATCCTGGAGCTAATTGCAAGGGGGTATGCTCAGAAACTGTTACAAATCCTTACAGATCAGTCTCTGCATCCTTATTTTTATCCTCTGGCCCATTTGTCCCTTCTGAAGGAAGAAGTTGTCTTTATTCCAGAAACATGCCATGGAACCAGTTCCTCCTCAGGAGAGACTCAAAGGGTTCTGTTTCAGATACTTTCTAGTCCCAGCATGGACAGGGGGTCTGTGTCCTGCGATGGATCTCAGGGATCTCAACCTGAACATCCAGTACAAAAAGTTTCAAATGATATCCCTGCAATCTCCGATTCCCCTTCTGCAAACGGGACTGGCTTCATTCTCTGGACATGAAGGACACATATCTTCCTGTAAAGATCAGGAAATCCTGCAGACAGTGTCTCCACTTTATGCTAGAGGGAGAACACTGTGAGTTATGAGTATTGCCCTTTGGCTTGTCTTCTGCCCCATAAGTCTTTAGCAAATGCTTTGCAGTAGTTGCAGCAGCCCTTCACGAGGAAGATCTGTATGTGTTCCCCTATCTGGATGACTGGCTGCTGAAGGCCAGTTCCAAGGAAGCTCTGCTACATTCTCTTGTCTTGGACACATCAGTTGTTTGACTTGGGGATCACAGTGAATGTGCCAAAGTCTCTATTGACTCCATGCCAGAGACTGCAATACATTGGGGAAGTCTTGGACAGAGAAGGGATATGCTGTTCCGACACAGGACAGGGCAGACAATCTGATTGCCCAGGTGCAGCTGGTAAACAGGAGCCACTATGTGTCTGTGAGAACAGTGTTATGTGGGTCTCATGACTGCGGCCATAGTGACTGCGCCACTGGTATGCCTTTGTATGAGGATCCCTCAGTGGAGATATTATAGGGGAGTATTTTTCAGAAGAAAAGGTGCTCAAGAACAAGGGGACATGCTATGAAGCTGGAGGGGGTAGATTCCAGAGAGATGTGAGGAGATGCTTCTTTGCAGAAAGTGTAGTGGATTGCCGACTCGGTGGCACTGAGGGCTGAGGCATTGGACGCCTTACCTCGCGACCCGGGTTCGGGAACAAGCCTAGGTCGTCCGAGGCCGGCAATGGGGGGGGGCGGAGCTGGATGGAGCTGCTGACAGGCAAAAGGTCTCCTCTCCGGGGTGGGGTTACGGCTTCCTCCGGCTGATGGCTGCTACCTGGTGGAGGCTGGGGTCAGCACGGGCCAGGAGGAGCCAGACGCTAAGCCTTGGGTGGGAGGAAAGGGGACGTTACCAGGGCCGTGGGACTAATGTGTGCTTCCACATGCATGCGTTCCACTCCTGGGGCCCCTGGGCGCAAACAGGAAAATTGTTGGTGGCAGGATGGTGACAGACTCCCTGCAGGCTTCACTCCCGGGTCGGGCATGAGGTAAGCCCTGGTAGGGCTGTCCGGGGGCCAAAAGTGTTAGATGATTATTAAAAAAAAAAAAAAATGGTGGATTCCTGGAACAGCCTTCCAGCAGCGGTAATGAGGGGCAAAAACAGTGGTGGGTTCAAGAATGCATGGGATAAGCACAAAGGAATCACAGTGGAAAGGAAGGGTGAGGAAGAAAAAGCTGTAGATTGGGCACAGTCTGATGTAATAATGTCGGTAGGTAGAAATGGGCAGACTGGATGGGCCAAACGGTCCTTATCTGCTGTCAGATTCTAGGTGTCTGTGTTACATTCCGGGTCCAGTGGAATCAGTTGCTGCATCAAATGATTCTTGTCATATCTGCTCTTCACAGAGCATTGTTATGGTCGGTGGATCGCGAAAACCTGTTGAAGGGTGTTCCATTCCTTGTACCAGCTCCTGCACAGATCCTCACCATGGATGCCTCAGGCTCCAGCTGGGGTGCTCGTCTCGGCCCTTACCAGACACGGAGATCATGGACTAAGGTGGAAGCTGAGTTGCATATAAATGTTGTGAAAATTAGGGCTGTCTTGTACAGCCTCCAGGCATTTCAGAATCCTCTCTGCCCTGGTCCTCTGCTAATCCAGACAGACAATGTCAGTGTAATGCATTATATCAACAAACAAGGGGGCACGCACTCCGATATCTTATGCAGGGAAGAAATGAGAGTATGCTACTGGGCTGTTTCTCGTGGACTTCAGCTATCGGTCGTGTATCTCCCAGGTCTTAACAAACAGGCTAAGCAGATCCCATTCAATGGTTCATGAATGGGAACTGCTGATCACTGTGGTAAATTACCTTTTTGCAAAATGGATCGTCCAGAGTTGGACCTTTTTGCATCCCCACATAACACAAAACTGCCGTGTTTCTGCTCACTACTCATTCCAGAACCTGGAGTTTTTTGGAGAGACGTGTGGTTCTGTCTTGGAAAGGGAAATTCCAATATGCATTTCCCCCAGTTCCTCTAATACTGATGGTTATGCTTAAGTTGTGGGTGGCGAATGCCATGCTCATCCTCACTGCTCCATTCTGGCCTGGGCAGGTATGATTTTCACTCCTTCAACATCTGGTGGTGGAGCCTTTTTATCTCCTTACCTCTTTGTTGGAGTCTGTTGTCACGGGACAAAGGGGTCCCTGGTCCTTCTGGACGTGAAGTCCCTACATCTGCAGACATGGTTTCTGAAGAGATAGCCATTGCACATTCTGAGGTATCCCTTAAGGTTGCTGACATCCTGATTGTGGCTAGGAAGCCTTCTACCAGACATACTTCTTCCCTGAAATGGAAGCGTTTCACTTTGTGTGCTATTTTGTGGAATTTGGGCTCTTTTACATGTCCTGTGAATTCTGTGCTGGAATATTTGCTTTCCTTGTGTAACCCTCTACCTGCATTATTCCTCATTTAAGGTGCAGTTGGCCTCTATATCAGCTTTCCATGCCCCTATTGAAGATCGTACAGCTGCCCAATTAGAGGTGTCCCATACATTTCTGAGAGGTATTCTTCATGTGAAACCTCCTCTCCGTAATCCAGTCCCACCTTGGAACTTTAATTTTATGCTTGAGAAATTGATCTTGGCTCCTTTTGAGCTGGCCGCAAGTTGTGTCTTATGTTTCTTGTGATGGAAAACATTGTTTTTAGTTGCTATGACTTCTGCTTGAAGGACTTCCAAGCTTCAGGCTCTAATTTGTGAGCCTCCTTATTTGATTTTCACTGACCAAGTCTCTTTGAATATGAATCCTAAGTTTCTTCTAAAGATGGTATCTGAATTTACACTGAATCAAACAAATACACCTTCCTGTATATTATCCTAAGCATGCCAACCAGCATGAAGCACTGTTCCATATATTAGATGTGCATAGAGTACTGTACTACAAAACTGTATTAATCGCACAAAAGACTTCAGAAAGTCCTCTGAGCTTTCTGTTTCATTCACCTCTGGGAAAGAGGGCACTTCTGTGTCTAAACAATGCCTATCCAAAAGGCTAGCACATTGTATAACATTCTGTTATATGTAGTACAGTAAGGAGTTTCATGGTGGATGGTGTTCATGGTCACTTCACAAGAGGTATGGTCACTTCCATTGCCTGTTTCAAAAGTGTCCTGCTGCTGACGTGCTACAGCCACATGAAGTAATGTTCACATTTTCACTAAACATTACAATCTGGACATCGTCTGTCATAGATGTGGTGGCTTTGGGATTGCTGTGCTGCAAGGTCTTCTCTCCTGATCATACATCAGACTGTGCCATCCTCCCAGTTTACTTGGCACTACTTGGGAATCATTCCAAAGGTGTGGCCTAATGGAGGGATATCCTTGAAGAAGTAGAACAGTGACGTAAGAACTTAACAGTAGATCTTCGAGAGAATCTCCTCCATTAGGCCATGCCTTCCCTCCCTCTATCCCCATTTTTGCTTTTAGTGATGGTTATATCAGATACTGTGCCTAAAATGTACTCCATTCATCCTGTATCCAGCCCCATGTCTCTCCTTGTATGCTTGGTACTGATCTCATCTCCTGGTTCCCCACCGTTGGAGGTCCTGCAACACTAATCTCTGGTGGGTAACTGAGGAGTAGTCGGGCTGCCCACATTTATATACACACAGATGTTGCACATTACTGTGGGTGGCCCCCAGCTAGCAGAAGTTTCCATGTGTTCCTAACGCTGATGGCTTATAGTTCCAAATGTGTGGCCTAATGGAGGAGATTCTCGAAAAAAGATCTACTGTTAAGATCTGTTACAGTAAGTTCTTGCGTAACTGTTATTCCTTTCACTGTCAACTGCTCATTGGTCTAATGCTGATACTTATCAAATTTGTGATTTAAACTTTACTTTTATGCTATAGCTGAAAGCCAAGGAACTGCTGTTCTTCTGTTGCCATTGTGGCAACATTAAAATCTACTAAGTGGATGGCCACTCTGTGTGTGTCCACTGCCTTAGTACAGGCCACAACATTAAAGCCTGCTGTATTTTCCAAGGTTTTAATCAAGCAACCAGGAGAAATTGCAAGGCTTTAGAAATTCATCTAAAGCTTAAAGAAATGGAGAAACTGGCTGTGTCAAAGGTAGTATTGCCATCATCAGCCACTTCTGTTCCCAGTTCGTCATAGACCTGCCGCTCCCTGCAGTCATCAGCATCCATCGCTGATTTGACTAAGAAGGAGGACAAGTCCTCCAAGTCATTGGAAAATCACTGCCACTTGAGAAGCAGGAGCAACGTAAAGAGAAGGCCACTTCCTCAGATTGTTCCAGCTCTCCTCTGAGAAGAGGTAAGTCTGACAGACACAGGCCTCAAATGCCAAGGTCAGGGTCTGGTGCTGGCTCGACCTGCACCCCCATGGGATTCACAGCTGATGCCACTGTTGTGCACAGTTGTTTTGATGGTTCCATTATTGTCCCCGTCATGGCCGATTGACACTCAGCTCTTATACCAAACGATGTTGGAGCTCTTTCAGCACCATGTGCCGCTGTAGTTTGCATCCTTGGTGATATTGCTATCATCCTTATTCTTGATGCAGCAGATCTCCTGAGAATCCATCTTCATCATTGATTCATATTCATAGGTCTTGGGCAGAAGGCACTTAGACCCCATAGGAGACTTTTCTTACAGAGACTGAGCTGACATCACATGTGCACTTAATGTGATGCTGCATGCCATCCAACCTCAGTGCTCTTCTTCCCACTGTTGAGTGCACAGTGTGGGAGCGACAGTGCCTCCGTTCAGCTGTTGTCGGATTTGTCCATGGTTCCACCATTTGTTGTCCCAAGTCCAAGCAACCAAAGAAGGGAGGTTAAGATGAAAGATCTAAGACCCCCATCATGTGGCATTGCCCTGTGGGAAACCCATTGTAGCAGTGGATCAGCATAAGCAGTGCTGGACCTGCCTTGGCTCGGCTCATGACATGGATGCATGCTGCACCTGCTTCTCAAAAGACTGCCGCATCTCAGAGATCTGCACATTGAAGTGGGGTCACCCAATCCCCACCTTCGGAAGCAGGCATTGCACACACAGGCCAAGGCAACAGTCTCTGGGCCCCTTCCCCTGGGCCTCTTTCTAGCAGTTCCTGTGCTGAGAAAGCACAGGGCCCTCTCCAATCTTGCTGAGGTGAATGAAGCCCTAGGGGTGGGTAAGGTGGACAGCCGGTTCTTTCTGGATGGCTGGCTATGCACCCTCCCAGTCAGACTGCCCAGTGTAGCAGATGTTCTCGGTGGTGAGGCCAAACCTTTGCACTCTGTCTACACAGGTGGACGCCTTGGTGTTTCGGTCTGGTGCTGCCCTGGCTCCTGTCACCATCCATGGTGTGGGTGAGCAGGGTGGTACCAGCCGTGACATCAGGTCCCCTCCTAGCATCATTCGCATTGTCGGGAGTGGGACCAGCACTGGGGCCATGCAACATCTGATTGCTGTGGTGCTGGTGTTGGTCTTTTCCCTTGCAACTGCAATGGTGGGGTTGATGCCAGCCCCGCTGCTGGGTGGGCCAGAGACCATGGTGTTAGTCCTGGGCACCACATGGTGCACGATGCCAGTAATGGTGTCGTCCTAGGTCCAGTCCCAACACCAGGCCATCTCCAGATGCCACTCGCGGTATCAGGGATGGGAATGGATGTGGGCCCTGCATCGCTAAGGAAGAACCCGCATCCAGGCCAGTACCTGGCTCTGGACCTGATGCTGGAGGCGGCACTGGCTCGGGGCCAGAGGACGGCCAGGACGTGGAGTTCTCTTCAGACCTGCAGGCTGAGCCTGCCACCTGTGAGGACCGGAGCTTCCCCGAAGGGATTGTACATCTCCATTTTACTTACCTAAGGGTCTCCCCATGGGCACCGACCTGGTTGTTCCTCTTCTGTAGGTCTACCTTGTCTGGTGGTCCTGCCAGGCCCTCCTCTTGGGCAAGGTCTTTTGAGCATCCCTGTAGCCCAGGTATAGGTCCTGGAGCCATAGGCTCCTGCTTCTCTTTCTGTCATATACCACCTCTGCCAGAGCACCCGGGATCATGGGCACTTTGGGGCCAATTACCTGGAGTCAGCATGACAGTGTGGCTGGTGCCTTGTACCCTAATCATAGGCGTGCTGATCAGGGGCAGTTTCAACTCGGCCCCTGGAACCACCCACTTAATATTCAGCTCCTCACCATCAACATTCTCTGAGGGCACGGAATCTACCCTTCACTTGTCATTGGCCACTGAGTACGCCCTGTACCAGAGATTCCTGGTGAACATGTTGCAGGCACTGGACATTGGCACAATTGCTAACCACAATACCATGTCCTTCCAGCTGGGACTCCTAGGAGATTTCAGCAATGCCAATTTGTCTTCCCTCCCTGGCCTAGAGCCTTCGAGGAGTGTTCAAAAGCAGTCTGGAGATGTCCCTATGCATACCTTCCAGCCCCAAGGGATGTCCAGCTGCTTCAGTACTGTACTCCCTCTGGCTCTGCAGGAGCAGTGCCTCACTCCTCCTCGGGGATGGAGATCATGCAAACCCTGATAGGACTTTAGTGCCCGCTGTGTGACCAACCTTCTAAAGCTGACTGTTCAGGCAGATGCTTTAGGTGGGAAGGTATTTACCTGGGCTCACACCATGATTTGCATTTCAGCACATCCAGGACATCAGGTAGCTTATAACAAGCGCACATGGGCACAGCTGGGTCAGCTCCTAGCTGCCATGCCACACACGGAGTTAGTCAGGCTGGCAGTGTGCCTTTCTGCTAAGGACCTTGAGCTTGCGAGGCACCAGTCTGGGAACTGCAGTCTGCATTTGGCATATGGCATGACTTTGTCTTGCCCGACTAACATCTGTGGCCTGGTGAAAGCTTAACTCTCAGTTCCTGGGGGCTTACTTCTTCTCCCACAGGGTCAGACAGGAGGTATCAGGATGTCCTTCTACTCGTATGCCTAGCCCTAAACAGTCTCTGGTCTCATTACACCCATGAGGAACCCCTGCCCTTCGGTGTTCTCCCACATGCAGAGGTCTGAGGGTATTCTTACCATCAGGGTAAGCCAGCTCTTCCCTATTTTGGGAAGCTTGGTACTTGAACCTATGAGTATGAATCAGTGGTGAAGATTGATTCTTTGAAGATGTGAAAATTAGTTACTGATTGTAATTGTTATCTTCCAGATTATCTTCACCATTGATTCATACACCTGCCCACCATCCCCCCCTCAGCTGAGATCCAGAACCTTTGGCAGCTCACCCTGTGGATGCTGTTAACAATTTTAGTCTGCATGTGTCTCCTCTTCCATGGTCCATTTGTTGATTATTTTTGTTGTTAAAAAAAAAAAAAGAGGGTTGGACACTTCAGTGCCAACCCTGAACAAAAAAAAGAGCAGAAAAGCTAGCGGGGATCACTTGTGGCTCACCCTACCAAAAAACAAAAGGCACACCCATGTTTTTTTTCTGTGGAGTAGGTAGGTGGCCCCCTTTCCTCCATTTTTCTTTCGCCCCCTTCTCCCTGTCCAAGGTATGTTCTCTCTAGGGTATATCCCAGTTATTTGCTATATGCAACACATGCCTTGGGCATAATCCAGTCCAACTTCATTGAGCAGATGCTCTGTGGGGTGGTGCTGCACTTTGTTTTGGATCACTTTACTAACTTCCTGCAGATGTACCCTGTGGGAAGTAGGGTGTGTTCTTCTACCCATGTTGGAATTTTTGGTTGGTATCTTTTGCAACTTCTCTCTGTGCTTTTGGCTTCACTCTTTCTGCCTGGGGCATATCAGAGGAGATGGCTGTATCCTGACTGCCTAGGAGTGACAGTCCTGCAGCTCCAGTGCTCCTCATCCGTATTTTTCTCCCATCTTTCTTAGAGAAAAGTAGGTTATGGGTTTACCCTCTAGTTCACTCATATTCTATCTGATAATGTGGAGCTATTTGTTTTGGAGTCTAGAAAGTGATCTTTTCCATTTTTTGGCACACATGCCATCTCATTTGCAAGGGGGTCCTGATTTGGATTTCACCTCTTGCTGCTTCTGGCAGAGCCATCTGTCCAGGGCTGTTGCCTGGTTTTTCCTATCACTTTGCATGCCCTGTCTGGCTAGTGGTAAGAGGATCTGGCTCCCTTTTAAAACCGTGCTACCCTTGTGCCACCTGATAGGCCCAACCTTTAGGCCTGGTCCACACTACACCGCTTGCGCCCAGTAATGGATGCAATCCGTTACTGCTGTGGAGCGGTGCAGTGCGTCCACACCTCGGTGGTGTCCGTTACGGGACCGGCAGTGCTGGTCCACACATCGGGAGCCGGGTGACCGTTACAGCGGCGCCCGATCCCACAATGCAGCTCGCACTGCGCTTCGTGCCCTGCAGGGGACCATTACCGGCCGTCCACACTACTACCGGTAATGTTACCGGGGCAGGACCGGTTTCTTAACTGTTGTTGAAACCACCTCATATGTGGTTTCAACAACGGTTACGAAAACACCTCCTGTAACGTTACAGATGTAAACGCAACCTGTTACGGTAACGTTTTTACACCCTCTGTAACATTACAGAGGCATAGTGTGGACATGCCTTAGTCTCTAAGTTGGTAGTCGGGTTTTAACTGGTTGTTTATTTTATTTCCTATATCCTTTTACCATACCTTGGGTTAGATTGTATCGTGTTCTGTCTTATATTTTCTGTCCACTTTGTCTTTCTCCTGGTGAACAGAACTGTGGTGTGTGAGGGAGCCAGCAACAGTTGTCAATTTGTTGTCAATTGTCAAGTTGATCATCGGTGTGTGTGGCACCACGTAAGTTGTGCTGGAGATGTCATTAGCCAATGTCAGCTCCTTCCCTGTAAGAAAAAAGCTACTGCAGGGTCATAGTGCCCTCCGACCTAGACATATGGGTATGAATCAGTGGTGAAGATATTCTGGAAGATCAGTAATTATGATGAGTACATAATTTTCATTTATCTTCTCTCCCCCCCCCGCCCCCATCGCTAGGCCCTGAACGGACACCCATTGTCAGTTCTTTCTCCATTATCTCCTTATCCCGTTGACCCTCTCCCTGTGACAGTCAACGTTGACTACGAACTTGAGTACAATCCAGAGTATATGGAAAAGGAGTAGGCGGCAGTGGATGAAGATGAGAAAGTGACAGACGCAGTTGACTCTAACTCCACTTTCTTTCTGCTCAGAAGAGAGTGTGAAAAACACTCCTAGGTCTCCCCCTGAGGATGCCTAATTTCAGGCCCTCCTCAGGCTGGTCCAGGCTAAATTGGGTTTTGCAGCAAAGAAAGAGGATTCCTCCAGGAAGAACCTTTGAGTTCTTGGAGGCATTTGCCTCCCCTGCTGCCATTATCCCTCATGTCCATTCATCACTAGAGGATCCTACTTTGTCTCCCTGGCATAAACCTGCTCAATTGCCAGCCATCCCTAGAAAGGCAGATAAACAATGTCCTAACTCTACAGCTAAGCCTGACTATTCATCTCAGTCTGAAACACTCCATCATAATGGCTGCACATGACAAATCAAAGGCACACAAGCATATGAGTTATTTCCTTCCTGATAAGGAGTTGAGGAAACTGGATGTGATGGGGAAGAGGACATTTGCTTCTGCTTCCCTTGGCCAAAGGACTGCAAACTACCAGACATACATGGTAAAGTATCAGAATTGACTCTGGTAGACAGTGGCCTCACTGGCTAATAAACACCAGACTGCCCTGATAAGGTACTGGCTCTGCAGACTGTTGCTAACAGACAGGAAGCTGGAAAGCACCTGCTCAGGTCTGCCTATGGTGCCTCAGATGCTGTAGCCTGTACTGCAGCTTCTGGAATTTGCCTCCATCACCACTCTTGGCTGTGGGTGGCAGGCTTTGCCTCCAATGTACAACAATCAGTCCTTAATATCCCATTCAGAGGAAAGGAATTACTTGGATTAGATGTAGAAAAGGCTCAGAGGGGTCTACAGTCCTCAAAATGACTTTGAGGTCCCTGCACACTCTGAACCCTAAGCCCTGAGTTTGGGGCAGGGATTCTCTTTGCAGGCCCTGTACACCTCCAGGCCATCGATATTCCAGAGGTCCAGAACCTGGTTCCCAGAGACCTCAGCCTTCCACTTCCCAGGCAACAAACCTGCCTCCCTGTGCCCATGCCAGACATACAAAGATCAAACCATTACTGCTGCCCCCCGCTGCTTTCTGAACACTGCCTTCACTGCCCCAGGAAGTTCTGGTGGGAGACCAAACCTCCCTTTTTCTACAAAAGTGGAGGAAGATTACAACCGATTCTTGGGTCCTGGAGGTATCTCAGCTAGGACTCTTCCCTAGAGCTCTTTTCTGTTCTTCCAGTGGCCTCCCTCCACCTCCTTTTTTTGCCAAACAGATATCCTCCGGGACATTGTGCCCTCCTGCTGGAAGAGGTTCAGAACCTTCTCCAAAAGGGCTGTGGAACTCGTCTCAGTTTTGGAACAAAACCAGAGCTGCTGTTCCCAGTTTTTTCTGGTACCAAAAGGGATTGGGGTTCGAAGACCTATATTACACCTTTGAGGAAAGAACCTATTCATTGAAAACAAAACATTTTGAATGGTCTCTCTGCAGTCCCTCCTCCACATTTTACTGAAAGGGGACTAGATGGTCGCTCTGGACATGAAGGGCATATATCTTCATATCAAAATCTGCATGTCTCATCGAAAGTACCTGCATTTCATGCTACAGAGCTCACACTATCAGTTTTTGTCTTGCCCTTTGGTTTGTGCTCTACACCACATGTATTTACCAAAGTTTTTGCCACGGTAATGGCTTCCTGATCCTGTATGTTCTCATTCCACTTGTGGTTTGGCTACCTCAGTGGCTTGTTTGCAAACATTACCCCTGAGCCTTCCACCATTCAGTCTCATATCATGCCCCCTTGTTCTTGTGCAGACTTTTCTCTGAAATATGTTTTCCACCAGTACCCTGTTTATTCCCCTAAGGTACTTAAAAGTCTCTATCATATCTCCTCTCTCCCTTCTTTCCTCCAGTGAATAGATATTAAGGTCCTTAAGTCTTTCCTCGTAGGGCTTCTGGTGCACTCCATGTACCATCTTCGTTGCCCTTCTCTGGACTGCCTCTGTTTTGTCAGTGTCCTTCCGGAGATGTAGTCTCCAGAACTGGACACAGTACTCCAGCTGAGGCCTCACCAGTGATCTGTACAGTGGCATCACCACCTCTTTCCTCCTGCTTGTTATGCCCCTCCCTACGCACCCCAATATTCTGTTTGCTCTCCCCACAGCCTTTTCACACTATTTTGTCACCTTCAGGTCATCAGATATAACCCCCAGGTCTCTCTCCCGACTTGTGTTGGCCAGTATATCCTCACCCATCCTGTTCTGCTCCCTTGAATTCCTGTGACCCAGGTGCATGACCTTGCACTTTTTAGCATTGAAACTCAACTGCCAGACACCTGACCACTCCTCTAATAGGCTTAGATCCTTTCTCATTTTTTCCACCCCCTCCGGTGTGTCCACTCTGTTGCAGATCTTGGTGTCATCTGCGAATAGGTACACCTTTCCTTCCAGACACACTGCAATGTTACTAATGAAGACATTGAATTGGACTGGCCCTAGCACTGACCTCTGTGGCACCCCACTGTTCACCTCCCTCGCCTCAGATTTCATGCCATTTACCACCACCCTTTGAGTCCTGTCCCTCAGCCAGTTCCCAACCCACTTTACCACCGTAGGACCCACTTCCAGGCTCCCCAATATATTTAGCAATCTCCTGTGCAGGACGGTGTTGAAGGCCTTGCTGAAATCCAGGTAGGGTACATCCACCACCCCTCCCTGATCTACCACCCTGGTTACCCAAAGAAATCTATAAGATTCGTTTGACAGCACCTTCCCACTGAGAATCCATGCTGCCTTGGATCCTGTGCCTTGCTATCCTCCAGAAACGTCACAATCCTCAATCCTTAAGTAAGGACTCCATTAGTTTCCCCACTACTGAGGTCAGGCTTACAGGCCTGTAATTGCCTGCCTCCTCTCTGCTTCCACTCTTGTGCAGAGGGACCACATCTGCCCTCCTCCAGTCCTCAGGTACCTCCCCCATCTCTAGTGACGTGTTGAAAAGGGCAGCCAGTGGTTCCACCAGCACTTCCCAGAGTTCCTTTAGTACTCTGGGATGGATCTCATCTGGCCCCATTACCTTGTCTGCTTTTATTTTCCTGAGTTTTTCTATGACTCTTTCCACCATGAATGGGCTGGTGCCTACTCCCTCCCCTAAATACTTCTCTTAATGAGTCTCACTCCCTCACCCTCCCCTTCCCTGGTGAATACTGAGCAAAAGTACTTGTTCAGTATCTCAGCCTTTACTAGGTCATCCTTCACCCTGTCTTCTCCTTCCTTCTTCAGCCTAATGATCCCATTTCTGGTCTTTTACTCTTGCTAATGTATCTGAAGAAGGTCTTGCCACCCTTCTTAATAGCCTGGGCTATACCATCCTCTATGCTTTAGCCCTTCTGATTATTTTACCTGATTCCCTCTGTTTCTCCAGATATGGTTCTCTGTCCTCATCCTTTTGTGTTTCCTTGTACCTTCTGAAGGCTGTTTTCTTTTCCCTTACTTTCTCGGCAGCTACCTTTGAGAACCACAATGGCCTTTTCTTTCTTTTACTCTTGCTATGCATTTTGATGCAATGACCTGGTACTTCTGTTATGACTGGCTTGAGTCTAGACCACTGTTTTTCCACATCTCCCCATGTACCTTCCGCTGCTAGGGCTCTCTTGAGATTTCTGCCCATCTCCTTATAGTTAGCCTTCCTGAAATCTAGGACCTTTATCCTTGTATGGCTTGCCTTCTCCATTGTGATTACCTTAAACCATACTGTCCTGTGGTTGCTGGTACCAAGGGGACTGCCCTCTTGCACATCTGTGATCCTGTTCCCGTTGGTCAGGACCAAATCCAGTATAGCCTCCTTACGGGTTGATTCTGCTACAGGCTGTCTTATGTTTGCCCCATTCAGGGCAGTCATGAAGGCCCTGCTCCTTGTTGTACCCACAGTCTGAATGCTCTAATCTACCTCAGGCTGGTTAAAGTCACCCATTAGTAGCAGTTCCCCTTTGGTTGCCATTTTATGGATGGTTTCCACAAGAGCTTCATCTGATTCCTCCCCCTGTGCCAGAGGCCTGTGAATCACTCCAGTGTGAATGGATCATTACATCCTGCTATCCTCCCACTGTGCATGGGAATCGTTCCATGCTGTGGCTCAGCGAAGGGAGATATTCTTGAAGAACACAGAATGGTTACTTACTGAACAGTAGATCTTCGAGAGAATCTCCTCCATTGAGCCACAGCTCTCCTTTCCACCTCCCCCAACCCTTGTCAGGTGATGGGTGACTATCCTGCATATTCTTTTAAGCTGATTCTTCTCTGATGTCTCCTTCAACATCTTTACTCAGGTTTCCATATCCTCTTGTGTGTGCCTGGTTTGGTCCTGGTCATTTTTTTCCTTGCTGGTTCGATGATCCTCTGAGCTTGTCACCAGGGGGGGAACTGAGACATTCTGTGGACATCCACATTATATAGGTGCAGATAAGGTGTGTTAACGTGGGTGGCCCCAGCAAGCAAAACTTTCCAGGTAGATGTGATGTCGCTAGATTACGGCTCCATGATTTGGCTCAATGGAGGAGATTCTCTGGAAGATGTACTATCACAGTAAGTAATTCTTTTTCACTGTCATGATTTCTGAACAGAATGCTAAGCAGGAGCTGCTGACATATCAAAACCATGCTTAGAGTTCTGTACACAAATCATGACTCACTGGTTTCACGAAGAGAACTATTAACACAATCCTGTTCATAAAAACAATGCAAAACACAGTTCTACATGTCTGTTTTTATTCAGGTACAGTTAAAGGAAAACTACACCCTTATTGTGTACATTTGATTTGTTTCCATGTCATCAGACGGTTCTTTTCCTGTAGCTGTTATGACTGTACGTTTGTTTTCACTGCTCATGGTATCCCCCTGTGACTACCTTGGGGTCTCCATTTTGTGGTTGTTGAAATCTCATTGTCCATGAGAACTGTATTTGCATATGAGAACATGATGTCACATCACCCATTTATACCATATATCTCTATGCTGAAAGAACAAATACCCTGCAAAAACTCTCTGGAAACACATAAATTGAGTGCAGTTTAAAGGGGAAAAACCCCTACATTACAACTCAATTTGCAATGCTAACTGAAGGTAAATGTGGTATTTCACACCTTCCTGCAACTTGTTTCTTTGAAGTCTAAGCAGACAGACATACTGTGGGGTCCTAAAGAGTGATTATACATCATGTTCTCATATGTTAATACAGCTCTTGGGGACAGTGAGATTTCAACAAACAGCAAATGGAGACTTCCAGGATAGTTACAGAGCCTAGTGTGAAGTTTGAAAACTAAAGCAATTGCATACATTCCTAACAGCTACACGAAAAGAGTTGTCTATTGACATGGAAACAAATAACATTTACAAGACATAAGGATGTAGTTTTCCTTTAAATGTGGATAATTTAACAGGATGAATATCATTTCTGAAAATAGGAACATTGTAAACAGCTGCCATTTAGCAATAATTTCCTGTCCTCTTGAATCAGTGGAAGAATGCAGTTATTCTGTGTGTACTGTGGCTAACTGATTGTTGTTGAAACCAGAATTTTTAAATCTCTGTGATAGTTGAAGTGGACAGTGTTTTTTTTTTTTCCTTTTCTCTGTGGACGAGACACGAATGGAAGATTGTGGGCAAGCCTTAAATGTGGACGATCAACTAAGGTAGTGATTGTAGTAGTATGGTGGGGGTATTAGATGATGGTTTTCCTCAGTTCCAGTTGGCTTACAATAGATAACATGTATAATGTTATAATCGCAGCACGCCCTGAGTGTTGTAAAGCACTTGGCTAGTGGCCCCTTTACACACCTTGTCTTGTGTTGTTGCTTAAATAGCATGAACTCCAGCATGTAAGGTACAAAAGATATAGGCTTGTAAAAGTTGCATTGTCTTATTTATATAAAAACTTCATTAATATAATTGAAAAGGGCTAACTTTAGAACCATTTGGTCTTGGAACTTATTTTATTAATTAATTTTTTTTTTTACATGAAAGCTTGGAGTAAAGTTGACGTGGCCATGTGATGCGGATACAATTTTTGACCATTAATGCACATCAAATCAGGTGTCAAACAGTTAAATGGAAGTGGGCAACACTAGATATAATATTGTCTACCACATCAGAAAATAACTAATGGTAGTCTGTAAAGGGGGAACCAGTCTTTTTTGTTTGTTTTATTTTATTCTTTAAGTTTATAATTCATTCTCATTTTTGTATAGTTAACTTTTTATTGATTTCCAGTAAGGATACAGTTACATAAAGAGCAGTAGCTGACCATATTTCATATCTCTCCATGTTGTCAATTGGGAAGAAAGGTAGTTAATACATATGGGTAATGTGCTCCCCCACTGGGGTAGTTGGTGTGACAGGGTTGAATACCACCCTGTCCCAGTTGTTATGGAGAAAGAGTTTAAATGCAAAGATCTGTTCTGTTCTCTCCTTTTCTCTCTCTTCTCTGGTTGCACAACCAGATTTTCTCATGAGACCTAGGACTTGATCACCCTGACGGTCTTGCAGTTCTCTGCCTCTTGCTATCTCTCTACCCTCACTTGCTGTTCTGTCTTTTTCAAACACCATGAAGTCTTGCTATATTATGACTATATGCAGTCAGCCACTGCAGCTGAACTGCCCCGGAGAGGAAAGAGTTAACTCCAGAGAGTCTGGAGTTCCACAGCGCGAGGGCGCTATACCAAAGCTCTATCTGGCCAGTTTCAAATGAAACTCTCAGATTCTTTACTCCGCTTCACTGAACAGTCGCTCCGGAGATCAGCTCCTTCACATCGGTTCATTTCTCGGTTCAAGCGAGTATTTTCGGTTCATTTGAACCGGCAAAAAGTATTTATTTTACCGCATTTCGGTTAAAAGCTCTATCTGGTAAACCGTAAGTAGAAAATTTAAAGTCTGTGTGGAAATTCAATTATCGGTTCGGTTTTGAACCGATCGGTTTGCTTAATTTAACGTTTTAAAGTGTGGTTGGGCTTTTAGAGTGCGGTTCCCGGTTCTTATCGGTTCTAAAAACCTTGCCTTTTAAAATAGGTTTTCAAATACCGTGATACGGTTAGGGAACCGATAAGGGTGTCTTCCTGCACTGCCATCAAAGGGCAAGTTTTTGGTTAGGCTGGCATTATGTCTGAGAAACCCAAAAGAAAACCGGCCCATCGGGTTTCAACACTGTGATGTCTGTGGGGAAGCTTCAAGGCTGACCCACACACCACTTGTGTTTATTGTCTGGGGCTGACCACCTCCTGTCAGACTGCCAGGTGTGTAAAAATTTCCTGCAGCCACCCTGGAAAGAGATTGGGCGGCTCAGGGAAGGGGCAAGAAGTCCGCTGACCGGATGGCCAACCGGTCCAGTACCCACTGGACCAGAGGAGTGCCCTCTGACCAGGGCGAGACTTCCTCGGGCAAAGGAAGCTGGTTCAGGGAACCAGTCTCAGTGAAAAAGACAAAGAAATCAGTAGGTTTGGAGTCCAAAATTGTCTCTCCAACTGCTGCAGAAATAGCTAAAGCCATACAGATTGTCCAGTCACTGTCTCAGGGTCCTGCCGAACCACCTACAGTTGGTAAAATGTTGGTTCATTCAGTGCCAGTGGTTCAGGAGTATGATGTTGATGAATTTTATGAACCACAGGAGAGGGAGGACGAATTTGATCATTACATGTGTGGCTGGGAGGGTCTGGATGTGCCCATTGAACTGGACATTTCTCCAGACAGACCTTTAGAATCTCCTCCTATTCTGTCTGAGTCCCCTTCTCATTTTATGTTTTACAAAAAGGTTGCAGAAACCCTCCAGCTTCCTTTAGAGGAAGCTGTGGATGAACAAGAGGAGCCTGATTATGTAGAAATGATGGATATACCAGAGTCTAGGAGGTTGTCTATTCCTTTGCATAAGTCATTTAGGAAGCAAACAACAAAGATTTAAAAAAATCCTCATTCTGTCCCTCCTGTAGATAAAAAAATGGACAGAAGATATACCTTGTCAGGCTCTGATACAGACTTCCTCACTGAGCAGTGTAGTCATGTAGGTGTGGTACAAGCTGCAGCGTGTGACAAGGCTAATATTCCTCTGGCCTCACATCCTCCTGATAAGGATTCCAGGAAGATTGATGCCATGGTGAAAAAACAGTATATGGCAGCTTCTTTGGGACTCAGGCAGGCAAATTATGAAGCATGTGGCTGAATATCAGAAATCTAGGTGGGACACAGATGCAGTTAGCCAAGCAGGCCCATGGCCAGCTGGCTAGTGAGTTGGAACAGGTGGCTGCTGATGGCATTGAAGCCTCTAAAGTTCAATTTCATACTGCTGTTGATGTTAATGATGTTTCCTCTAGGGTCATGGCCACTTCTGTGGCTTTCCGTGAGGTTGGCATGGCTCAGATGCACTAATCTGTCCCAAGATACTCAGTCAAAGGCTATGGATTTTCCTGTTGTGGGTAATTCTCTGTTTGTGGAACAAACAGAAAACTATATGAAAAAGTTGGATGAATACAGAACTACCTACAAAAGTGCCCAGGCTAAGGAGAGGCATGCCACTCCACAGAGGCACGCTCCCAGAGGTAGGGGCAGGCCTTTCCACAGGCCTTTTTACCAATTTCAAGCCTCCTCTGCATTTGCACAGAGGGGTTTCTTTAGAGGCAGAGGTAGACGGGGCACAAGTAAACCGTCCCCCTTCCCTCAGCCTAAGGCTACTGCCAAGCAGGCACCCTGATGGGGTGCCCAGGGCCGATTCTCCTGTACCAGTGGGGGGCAGGTTGGTTTATTTCAGCCAGAACTGGGTGTCCCTAACCGGACAGGTGGGTTCTGGAGTAATAGGCCAGGGTCTGGTTCTCAGCTTCAAACAGTTTCGAAGATGAGAGCCAGACATTTCCACCTGCAAATCCTTCAGAGCCCTTGCTTTGGAAGCAGAGGTTTCTTCTCTTTGGACTGCAAAGCAGTAGAAAGGTCCCTCCTTGCCATCAGGGCAAGGGCTGTACTCAAGATACTTTCTTACCCCAAAAGACAGGAGAATGGCGGCCCATTTTAGATTTAAGGTACCTGAACAAGCATCTTTTGAAACCAAAGTTCAAACTGTTAACTCTGACAATGATTTTGTCCTCCCTGAGGCCAGGGGACTGGTTGGCTTCCCTGGACCTCAAGGATGCCTATTTTCATGTTCTGATCAGGCCTTCTCACCGAAAGTACCTCAGGTTCGAACTACCCTCAGGCCACTACCAGTTCAGGGCAATGCCCTTTGGCCTCACTTCCGCGCCCAAGGGTATTCACTTAAATGTCTAGCTGTGGTAGTGGCTCATTTAAGAAGGCAAGGATTGCTGTGTTTCCTACCTGGACGACTGGCTCATAGTGGGTCAGTCCCCAGATCAGGTAAAATCCACTTGTAAGTCACCCAGCAGCTTCTCACTTCCTGAGTTCCTGCTGAATTTACCAAAGTCAGTTCTCGAACCAGTTCAGGTACTAACTTTCATAGGTGCAAATTAGACACAAAGTTGGCCAGGGCATTTCTCCCTCGGAAGGGTAGACAGACTCATTACCCTGGCATCCTCTACCCTGCGGGGTCTCTCAACCAGCAAGGCATTTTCTGCAACTCCTAGGGCACATGGCTGCTTCCACGGCTGTAGTGCAAGGAGCAAGATTCCAGATGAGGGACATTCAGTTCCATTTGAGGGCCTATTGGTCTCAAAGGAGGGACCCCTTTCCAAATTGGTTCCAGTGACCCAAACCCTGATCCTGGCCTTACACTGGTGGCAGGATCAAAGCAATCTAAAACAAGGGGTTCCTTTCATTCCCGTTCCCACTCCCTCACCCTCACCACGGATGCTTCCTGTTAGGGTGGGAGCTCACTAGGCGACCTGTCCACTCAGGGAGTGTGGTCTCCCAGGAATCTCTGCTCCACATCAATCTTTTGGAACTCAGAGCTGTCCTTTTAGCTCTTCAGGCGTTTCAGCTTCTGTCCAGAACAAAGTAGTTCAAGTCAGGACAGACAACACCACAACAATGTGGTACATCAACAAGCAAGGGGCACTCGGTCATCAGCCTTGTGCGATAGCAATGAAGTTGTGGTCTAGCTTACTCTAGACACCTCCCTGATAGCAGGTCACCTTCCAGGGAAGGACAATGTCCTGGACGGATGCCCTCAGCAGGATTTCTCAGGGCCATCACGAATGGGCTCTGATCCTCAGGTGCTGGGGTCCGTCTTTGCCAGATGGGGCACCCCTCAGATCTTTTCGCAGCCCAGACAACCACCAACTTCCTCTGTTTTGTTGCAGGCCTCCATGCTGGGATCAGTCCCCTGGACGCCTTTCAGTTGGATTGGAAAGGGAAGTTCCTGTATGCTCTTCCCTTTCCCTTCTTTTCAGGGTACTAGTAAAAATCAGATCTCAGCCCTGCAAGGTGATTCTGATTGCTCCAGATTGGGCCAGACAGCCCTGGTACCCACTGCTTCTGTCCTTGACAGTCCACTCCTGCCCTGAGCTTGCCCAGAGTCCACGACTTACTGGCCTGTGCACAGGGGAGTGTGTATCGGATCTCAAATCCCTCCATCTCAAGGCATGGCTCTTGAAGAGTTAGAATTTGCTGACTTACACCTTTCTCAAGGTGTTTTGGATATTTAAAAGGCTTCAAGGAAGCCTTCCACTAGAGCCACTTACAATTCTAAGTGGAAAAGGTTTTCCATCTGGTGCTCTGAGAAGCAGATTATCCCAGAATCTGCTGATCTGCCCATTTTACTGGACTATTTGGTCCATTTAAATTCCTTAGGCCTTAGGCCAGCTACCTAAAGGTTCATCTGAGCTGTCTCTGCTTTTCTGTCAGCAGGAAGCCTGCTTCCTTTCTTCTCACCCTGTGCTTTCCAAGTTTTTAAAGGGTTACTTCACACCAACCCTCCTTTTCGAGAACCAGCTCCCGCTTGGGGACCTGAATGTTTGCATTTCTCAGTTAACGTAACCCCTTTGAGCCTCTGTCCTCAGCAGAGCTCAAGTTTCTGACTTGGAAAACTGTTTTCCTAGTGGCTATCACTTCTGCCAGATGCACATAAGTGAACTACAGGCCCTGTCAGTGGAAGAAGATTTTATCTCTTTCCACAGAGATAAGGTAGTCCTCAGGACTAACAGAAAGTTTTGCCTAAAGTGGTTTCAGATTTCCACCTGAACCAATCCATCTCTTCCAGTATTTTTCACTGAGCATTCTTCCTCAGGTGAGAGGGTCTGCACAGCTTGGACGTCAAAGAGCCTTAAGCTACTATTTGGAACGCACCAAGGGTCACAGGTTCGAATCCCTCAACTCTTCCTTACCTATGGCGAGGGTTGGCAAAGGAAACCTGCCACTAAGAGGACAATTGCAAGGTGGATTGTCTCTTGTATCCATTTTGTTATCAAAAACTAGGTAGAGAACCCCCTCAGGACTGAGGGCTCACTCCACCAGGGTACAGCTGCATCTCTAGCAGCTGCTAGAGATATTCCCATTCTGGAAATCTGTCAAGCTGCTACTTGGAAACAGTTCACACTTTTACCAAGCATTATTCCCTGGATATTCAGTCCAGGAGAGATGCTCATTTTGACAGCTGTGCTTCAGAGCCTATTTCTAAGTAGGTTCTGACCCTCCTCCATGGAGGTACTGCTGTGTAATCTGCATATAGGTCATAATATAGCAAGACTTCATGGTGTTTGAAGAAAAATTAGCTCACCTTAAGTAATTGCTTTCTTCTCATGGAGTCTTGTTATATTATGACCACCTCCCTCCTGCCTCTCTCAGAACTTCTACTTGGGTAGGTGTAAAATTAGTGCAAGCACTGTGTCATGCTATTTTAGTTCTTCCCTTCACCCCCTTTATTTAGGGTTAGGGAATTAGGTATTTCTGTTTTAAGTAATATATTGGCCCCCTTCCTGAACTTGAGTCTTGGGGGAAGGGGGGTCTAATGGTGCTTGTTAGGGAGAAACTAATAATACTATTATTCATTGTTATTATTATTATTGCTGTTTATATTGTTGTTTATATTGTTGTTATTCCTACTAGTAGGTAGCCACTTGGCTAGTGTAGAGCTTTCCACACAGACTTGTTGCTTAGTATTAGCTTTGTAAAGATCTGACAGTTTCATTTGAAACTGGCCAGATAGAGCTTTGGTATAGCGCCCTCGCGCTGTGGAACTCCAGACTCTCTGGAGTTAACTCTTTCCTCGCCGGGGCAGTTCAGCTGCAGTGGCTGACTGCATATAGTCATAATATAGCAAGACTCCATGAGAAGAAAAGCAATTACTAAGGTGAGTAATTTTTTCTTTTCCCCCCCTTGCATATCTGCTGGTGTAAAAATATATGTGAATCATTATGTGGAAATGTAACTGATACTGATCCCTTTGTTTGTTTAGAAATGTAAATAGTTTTACTGTTGAAATGATTGCAAAAAGCTGTTTGGAACTCAAGGGGTTAACCTGTTTGCAAACTCTGAGAAGCTATAAGAAGAGGTCAGTTCTGAGTCACAGTGTTCTTTTTGCTGCACTTGTTGAAACTTACAAGAACACTTTGTGATAAGCATGTTGTTTTCTTAATCAGCGGGGATTGCAAAGACTTATAAAAACAGAGCCGAAATTTCTTGCAAGAAAAAACACAGAAACTGAGATTGGAAATTGAGAAGAAACCCAGATGGACTTTCTCTCTTTATACTGCCTTTGTAAATAGTTGTACTGAACAATTTTATTTTTTTACTGTTAATAAATCACTTGTTGCGAATTTTACAACTGCTCCTGGTTTTCCTATGCTTCCTGACCTGTGCCTTGACGACAGTTTGTACAGACCAAAAGCTGTGACCTCAGCACAGACCCCCAGGAACATGGAACATTCTGTCTGCAGTAGCTACCTCAGTTAATGCTGTACAAAGAGATTGGGTAGGCAGCAAGGATTGAGCCCTCTGCAAGATTTGAATTTCTAATCCTAGTGTGTTATTTTTCTCAAAGGATTGTGTAACCATAAGGCAGGATGGGGTCCTGGTAACAGGGGGCCTTCTAAATTTAGGAATCCATGTCTGTTAAGCTGAGGCTTTCAAACTGGCTAACCTGCTTGCTGACTACCATTTTTTAGGCCTACAGTGTCTGAAATAGTGACCACATGCTGTTAGTAGGATGTCTTTTGCTAAGGGTTTGCTTTTATAGCCAGCTTGATGCCTCCAATAAGTGAGTGAATGTTGGCATTTTGACAGGGAATTTGGTTAATCAGCTTGTCTAGGGTGATTGTGTTTTGTTTTCTGTTCCCTACTAACTGCGTTTTCTCTTCTTTCTAGACTTCTTTTCCTTTTCAGTGGCGCCCCTGTTCCTTTTTAGTGTTAGACTGCTGTGCCTACTCTCGGGGGTGGAGGGCATATTTTTTCTCAGAACTGTGTTGGCTCACTTGCTTTTTAAAACATGCTTTGCCTGTGACGGTTTTGGAGAGACATGTTAGATATTTCCTTTTTACAATATGATTTGCTATTGATGTTACTTGCGGCTGCTGTTTTTGGATGTCTTGAGTTTAAGGCATGATTTGTTATGTGCGTTACTTGTAGTTCACAATCCCAAAAATACAGACACTCTGTTCTGGAGATCACGTAAGTTAAACTTTAATAAGCATACAAAAGTAAATACATGTGGTGCACAAAATCCCTGACTTGTTTCACTCCTGGTTTTATCAAAGAAGCCAGGAGCGAAACCGGTCAGGGATTTTGTGCATGGTATGTATTTACTTTTGTATGCTTATTAAAGTTTAACTAAGTGATCTCCGGAGCAGAGTGCCAGTATTTTTGGGGATTCTGATCTATGATTTACTGAGCACCGGTGCTCTGAGGTGGAGCGGCTCCTTTGTTGCAGCTTCATGGTCATCACGAGCACAGCATGGAAGATCTTCCTGGACTAAAAGTCTCAACCACTCATTCACACTAGTGGGACTACGCTGGAGGCACTAGGACCCAGTGGAAGCCAAAAACCTCAAGGAGGGCCATCACCGAGGTAGGACCACGCATGCGTGGCACCACGAGACTGGCTCACACCGTATAGGCTGTCTCGGCGTCAGCCTTCCAACCACCTCAGTTCCATTTTCCCCCCAAGGTCGAGTGCACTTCAGTGATGACACTCGCCTGCCACGAGTCAAATCTTCACGTCTATACTACAGCAACTTTAGTCATTCAGTATTTGATTTGGTTTTAGTATTTTAGTAGTATTTATATTTAAAATTTTTTTTTAAGTAACCAAGAGAAGAAGTCTTCTTCAGCCCGCCATCGACGGAGTTGACTATGAACAGTGCTGGTGATGGTAGGGAGACTTTGCTTGAAAGCTGTTTTGGCAGCAGGGCTGGGTCTGGTCCGCCACCCTCTTCAGAGGGGGGGTCTGACCATGGGCAGTCTGGTGTTCAGGAGGAAGGGCGGTCCTCCCGGAAGCACAAAAAGAAGCGGGCCCGTTCCCGATCTCATTCAGGGGCTCAGCACCGCTCAACCTTGAGCTCTTCCTCCTCTCACCAGTCAAAGTAGAAGCGGTATCGCTCAAGGTCGCCCTCTGGTATGTTTACATGGAGATTGTCAATAGCAGAGGATGGGAGGCCGACTCCGGCTCCATCGGGGTCACCTGCAGCCTTGGTCCCTAGCAGCCGCAGTCTTTGGCTCCGGAGTCCCTCCCCAACCCCTGGGTGACCTTCCTGGGAGCAGTTTCATCACTTGGCTGCTCTTATGGAGTAGTGGGTTCAGCGGTTGTCCCGACTACCCTTGCCTGTGGACTAGACCCTGGGGTCTTCGGGCCTAGGGGCCGTTGGTCCATGGTTGGGTCAGCATGATCACGCAACGCCTTCTTTGGTGCTGTCGATGCCACTCCCTTGTGCCTTTCTCCCTCACATGGATGCAGCGCAGGGCCGGCACAGGTACTGCATTCTCCCCCTACTCTTCTTCACACTTTCAGATCTCCAGTGGTGTTGCAGCCTTCGGGAACCCTGGTGTTGGGGCTAGGGACTCCAGGCACTTGTTTGACGCCGATGCTGCTCCGGCTGTGGTGCTGGTGCCACGTGCAGTGCTGGCACCATTGTTGTGCTGGCTCTGACTCGAGTGCTGGGGTTCTCAACTCTGATTCCAGGGGTGATGCCTCCAGCTCTTCTCCCTCTTTTTCCTACCTTTGCTATCCCTTCTGGGGTAGAGGGGGACTTTGATGAATCTGATCCTGATCTGCACCTGACAGATGATGTGGATGAGGACTTGTTTTATAGGATGGAGAGTAAGCCCTCTATTGCTAAGCCTGTGGTCGAAGACCTTTCATTTAAATCTCTGCTGAAGAATATCAATTCCACCCTGGCTCTCCAGACTTCTGCAGTGGACTCTGGGAAGCTTTTGCGCCTGCAATACCTACATGTTCCGGAAATTCTTATGGACCTGACACCGTCGGTGCAACCCTCTTTTGAGACTCTTTCACAAGCAGTGTGGAACAGACTGGCGCTCATTACTTCCGTGGCTAAGTCTATAGATAGGAGGTATGTTCCCCCTAAGGACAGGCCAATCCTTGCTTCTCAAGCCTTCACAGATGCCCTGATGATTCTGGTGGAAAATGACATAGCCGTACCCCCCCCCAGGAATCCACGGCTCATCCGGTGAATGAAGAATCTCGTAAAATAGACACTCTGGAGAAGTAACTGTTTGCTGCTGCTACCTTGGGTATGCTTTTAGCTAGTTAACGGCCATTTCTCTCAGTATGAGTATTCCCTCTGGCATTCGCTCAAGGCAATGGTAGAGAGCCTCCCAGAGTCGGACACTAATGTGGAGCTTCTTCGGACCATTACCAGAGGCATAGAGTCCAACAGTCAGCAACTAAAAGTTGCTATGGACACCTTTGACACTGTCTCTAGGGCAGGAGCGGCCGGGATTTGTACCTGACGACACTCCTGGCTAAGGACTTCAGGCTTCACAAATGATGCTCAGCAGAGGGTCAAGAATTTCCCCTTTGACAGTATTTAGCTGTTTGGCCCATGGAGGCCACTCAGAAGACCAGGACTGCTATTAAGCCTGCCAGATTGGCTCCAGCCGCCCCTCAGAGGGGCGGAAGCTGCCGACAGTTCTATAACCAGTTGTCCTTTTGAGGTAAAGGCCGAGGAGCTTTTAACAAGAACCAAACCCCTCAGCCGCAAAAGAAAACGCAGCAGATGGCACAGGCCCCGAAAGCGCCCAGTGCCACCCTCTGAAGACCCGGCCCATGTTCCACCTCAGCTGCCCAAGGTGGACTCCTCTTCAGCGGTAGGGGGTCAACAGACTCAATTTTACAATCAGTGGAAATCTGTCACGATGGACAAATGGGTCCTCAGGATAATTCGGGAGGGATACTCTCTCAATTTCACAGAGACTGCCCCGGATCGCCCACCCAAGCAACAGCCCAAGCTGTCCACCACTCAGTCAGACTGCCTTGCTTCCAAGATTCAGGGCCTTCTGAACAACAGGGCAGTAGAAGTAGTTCCGCAGGCAAAATGGAACACAGGTTTCTACACCCATTACTTCCTAGTTTCAAAGAAAAACAGGCAGCATGCACCCTATTCTGCACCTTAGGAAGTTGAACAAATATATGTTCAAGAAAAATTCAAGATCTCACTGGGAACGCTACTGCCTCTCATTCATCAGAATGACTGGTTAGCATCTCTGGACATGCAGGACGCCTACCAACATGTTCCGGTACACCCAAGCCACCACAAGTACCTATGCTTTGTGGCTCTGGGTCAGCACTACCAATTCAGAGTCCTGCCCTTTGGGCTGTCCTCTGTGCCACGAGTCTTTAAAAAGTGCTTTGCAGTACTCCCGGCACATCTTGGAAAACTCAGTGTTCAGGTGTTCCTGTACCTGGACGATTGGCTCTTGGTGAGCCCTTCCAGGCAGGGGACACAGGCAGCGATCTCCACAGCTTCCAAGTTCCTCACATCCATCAGGTACTACTGAACCTGGAAAAATTGCAGCTTCAGCCCTCCCAACAACTTCTCTTCATAGGAGCTCTTCTGAACACCTCCAGAGCAAAAGCTTTTCTTCCAGAAGACAGGAGGAACAACATTCTCCAGATGGCTCACTTCATCAAGGAGAACAGTTCAGTTTGAGCTCTCATGATGCAGCAGATGCTAGGCCTCATAGCATCATCCGTATTCACGGTGCCTCTAGCCTGCTTACACATGAGGACCACTCAGTGGATGCTCAGCACTCAGTGGTTTCCAACCACGCATCCGCAATCCTTCTATATCAGGGTGACAGAGCTGTTAACGAAATCTCTCACCTTGTGGACTCAGAAGGACAACCTTCTCCAGGGTTTTGCCCCACTGGAAATGCAGATCTCCATCACCTGGATGCATCTCTGTCCGGCTGGGGAGCTCACTGTCAGGACCTCCACACCCCAGGGTCTGTGGATCCTGGAGGAGTCCCATCTTCACATAAATGTCTTGGAGATGAGAGCTGTTCTGTATGCTGTCCGAGCCCTAAAGGATGTCCTCTGTCACAAAGTAATACTCCTTCAGATGGACAACAAGGCTATGATGTACTACATCAACAAGCAGGGTGGAGCACACTCTTACACTCTGTGCAGAGAATCCATGAGAGTGTGGGAGTGGTGTCTCAGATACAAGGCCCTGATCCAGGCAGTCTACCTGACAGGAATCTAGAATGATCTAGCAGACTGCATCAGCAGAAAGGAGGTGGATCCACACCAGTGGTCACTTGACTCAAATGTTGTGCAGTCGCTATTCAAAGAGTGGGGCACTCCAGACCTGGACCTTTTTGCATCCACACTTAACACAAAACTGCTTCTGTTCTGCTCCAGAAATCCAGAACCTGGCACTTTCTGTCAGGATGTATTCAGACTGCAGTGGACAAGATGCTTTCTGTACACATTTTCTCCTCTTCCCTTAATTCAGAGGGTGCTGCTCAAGTTAGAGGCGCGGGGGGCAGCATGATTCTCATTGCCCCATACTGGCCTCGTCAGATATGGTTTCTGTTAATCACCAGATTATCGGAAGTCCCTCCGAGACAACTTCCCCTACAGATGGACCTCCTGACACAAGGCCTGCTGGTCCATCCCAACCTGCAATCCCTTCATCTCCATGCCTGGCTTCTGAGGAGACAGAAGTGGGTAGGTTTAACGTCTCTCAGAAAACCTCAGAAATCCTCTTAGCCATGCGAAAGCAATCCACTAGGAAGACTTACACGGCAAAGTAGAAACGGTTTTCCATTTGGTGTGCAAAGTTTGCCCTGGACCCCTTTGTTAGAGTACCTCCTAGACCTGTCAAATGTAGGACTACAATACTCGACAGTAAAGGTGCACCTTTGCACGATTTCTGCCTATCATGAGCCAGTACAGAATATGTTGGTGGCTCAGTTACCTTTAGTCAAGAGATTCCTTAAAGGTATCCTGCACACTAGGCCACCATTCAGGAGACCAGTGGCCACGTAGGATATCGGGAGACTTGTGGCCGTGTGGGATATCAATCTTGTGCTAGACATGCTCACTCGTAAACCTTTTGAGCCTCTAGCGACCTGCGACTTGAAGTTTCTGACCTGGAAGTGCAGCCTTCCTAGTGGTCATTACCTCCGCTCTCAGAGTATCTGAAATACATGCCCTGGCCACAGACCCCCACCCCACACTGTACACAGTATTTCACAAGGACAAGGTGGTTCTCAGAACTCACCCTAAATTCCTACCCAAAGTGGTCTCGGAATTTCACCTTAACCAGCTCTTGGTCCTTCTGACCTACTTTGCAGATTTCCAGAATGAAAGGGAACACACTCTTCACTCTCTGGATGTCAAAGGGTTTTGTGATTCTTTATCGACAGAAAGAAGGAGATTCATAAAATCAAACAATTTTTTGTATCATTCAGCATGGCCCAGCTAGGTGACCCTGTTATACATCCGAATGCAGCCATTTAATCCCAGTCAAATCGTCGCGGCATAGTAATAGCGGACTTTAGGTCATCGGACATTTGCCATTACCGCTGTAGTGGCCGGACAAAGTGTAGCAGTAGCTCATGCGTCGCCGAAGTATGCAACTGAAGGGAGACGTAACTCTCGTCGTCAGAAAGGGAGACTTTATTTATAGAAGGAGTCCAATGAAGTTCAAACTCTGTTAAAACAGCTGTATGCAACTGAAGGGAGGAAAGGGAATGATGTGCTTATGTGTTTGACTTTAGGGAAACCGCGACTAAACTGGTTCAATTCTTTATTTATAGAAGGAGTCCAATGAAGTTCAAACTCTGTTAAAACAGACGTAACTCGTCGTCGGAAAGGAAGATTTATTCAGAAAAGGAAAGATGTGCTTATGTGCTAAACTCTTTGTGTTTGACTTTAGGGAAACGGTTCCATTCTTTATTTAAAATAGGAACGCTGTGCATTGTTCTGCTTATGTTACATTGATTTCAATAACAGAGGCTATATCCATGACAAACTTTTTTGGAGTACGTGATTTCATATCTAGGCATATGGATTTATGCACTTTGTTTAGTTGTACATATCTACTGTTTTTTCTTGGAGCTTGGAGTCCTAGCTCCATCTGTCGACACTGCAGTGCAACAGCATGTTGCTCTTGCCACAACTTTCTAGCCAGCTTAGCTCTAGTTGGGTGGCTAATATTTACAGTGCGTGTGAAGACATGGTGCCAAGCCTCAATGACATCATTACTGCGAGGCAAATCATGCAGTACTCTGTTGTGTTGATTCCAGAACTGCACAGTGAATCTCGGCTGTCAGCGCTTTTTCCGATTTCTTGCCAGCCTTCCAATATAAACGTCCTCAAAGTAGTCTAATAAGCTTTCCAAGTCCTCAAAGTCTGTATCATCCTGTAGTGCTTCAAAGTATTGTTCTACATCCTCTGTCGGTACATAAGCCAACCCTAAAAGGCAGCGGACCTTTTGAGCAAAGTCAGGATCAAGCACATATCTCTGCTGCATACCTTCTTGCTGGACACATCGCCATAGCGCTTGCCCCAGGTGGAAAATGCACCCTGATACTCAGAAGAAGGAAACATGTCGGACAAAACTTTTATAGCAGCAATTTCAGTCGGTCATTATACTGACTGGGCTTATGTGGCTACCAAGCAATGATTTCAGGTGAACAAACAACCTTCTATACACCTCCTCACTACGCCCTGGCAGTAAGGCATACATGCAAGGTCTGTTGACCCCCCTGGACAAGCGCATGTGTTGTGTACAATTGGTCATCTTGCTGCAGTGCTACAGTGAAAGTACCATCACAAAACCAGTGTTGATGGTCTCGTAGTACCTGCAAGTCAGTCTCGCTAGCAAAAATAATCAGGCCTTCTTCTTCAACCTGAATGAACTGTTCCCTATTCACTGTCTTGCAAAATTCTGAGATGTCAGAATCAGTGGGAGAAGACAGCTGTCTGTGTCTACGCACATCACGCCGCATAGTCTCTTGACTAGGCAATAAGTGTGCGTTGTGAATTTCCACCTCTTGGAGTGTCTGCAGAACGATATTTCATGTGCACTCCTCTGATTCTGCAGCTTTTCTTTTCATGCCACCATGCACCTTAATGACTTGAGCATGACCGTGTACTGGAGCATGGTTATGCTAAGTCGGTGCTTTTACAATGCTGTCACCCAGGGTGTGCATGCGAGCCCTGCATGTCTGTTGCTCGCAACACCAGATTATTTTATCTTCTGCCCCATCCTTTTCTTTAGTATAAAGAAAATTGTCCAAACACAGCTTCTTCTTGCCTTTCTGTGTGGTAACGAACTCCATGTCAACAAAGGCAACAATCGATGCTCTCTGATTTCACACCTTGACCTTGTCACCAAAGGCAACAATCGATGCTCTCTAATTTTACACCTTGACCTTACGTATGTAAGTACGGTATGATCACCTGCTTATCAGTTAATTCATTAAGTGAGGTAGATGTAATCCGCAGTGCGACATTAGTATTAAGTGAGGTAGATGTAATCCGCAGTGCGACATTAGTATTAAGTGAGGTAGATGTAATCCACAGTGCGACATTAGTATTAAGTGAGGCAGATGTAATCCACAGTGCGACATTAATATTAAGTGAGGCAGATGTAATCCGCAGTGCGACATTCCTCCGCGGTTACATGACCGCTACTAATATGCCAGCGACTACTCATGGCGGCAACATTTTCACCACTACCTTATAACCGCGCTGAAAGAAACCGCGACTATTAGTCCATAAACCGTTGTCATTAGATGCATTTTAGCATGGTTGGTAGTGTGTCTTCACCATTGCTACTCTGGCACAGGTCAAGCTAGAAGGCAGGGTGTATGCCCACTCTACCAGAGTGGTCGCAGCATCCCTGGCAGAGACTTGGAACGTACCCATTGCAGATATCTGTAATGCGGCCACTTGGAGCTCGGTGCACACTTTCCTGAAGCCCAGACAGCATTCTTCTTTCCTTCTTTTGGCAGGTCAACCCTTAATGGACTTCTGTCCTAAGTGAGCTCCTTTTTCCTGCCGTCCTAGTCAGGGATTGTTTTTAGCTCGGTACTCTCCCACTAGTGTGAATGAGTGGTGGAGACTAGTCCAGGAAGATATGAAAATTACGTACCTACCGTTATTCTTGATCTTCTTTAACGAAGTCTCCACCACTCATTCACACAACCACCCACCAACCCCCAAGCTCACTCATCCTTTTTCTGGTGTTCACTCTCTTGTTGTCTGGGCTGTGAAGATGCTGTTGAGTTGATCCTTCTTATACGGTTCATGTGGACTATCTTATGTCCAGGTTAGGTTAGTTTCTTAGATTAGTTAACGCTGTACCTCCTCGGTAAAAAAAAGGTACTGAGGCAGTTGGAGGGTCGACACCATGATAGCCTGTACGGCGCAAGCCAGTCTCACGGTGCCACGCATGCGCAGTCCTACCTCGGTGCTGGCCCTCCTGAAGATTTTTGGCTCCAGTGTAGTCCCACTAGCATGAATGAATGGTGGAGTCTTCATCCAAGAAGATCAAAAATTGTGGTAGGTATGTAATTTTCATTTCACGCCCCTTTGAGCCTGCCCTGTCCCCCTGGTTTTGTGGCCCCGTGCTGTAAGAAGTGCTTGTTCTAGGGTAGTGGATATGATGTGCTATCCACACTTTCTGGCAGTCACCTTTCCCCTTTAAGACTGGCCAGAACATCTTCAAACTAGTGCTTCCCACCCACCTGGGTGGTAATTCCCTCGGCTCCGCTCCATTATGACAGATCTTCCTTTCTGCTGGAAGAAGCTGGTCCTCTCCTGATTGCTCACGCGATGAGTAGGCCCTTTGCTACCAGATCTTCAGATTTCATTCCAAAAAAGTGATAGAATGTCATTTCTGGCTTCTGCCTTCGGACCGCGATGGACGACCACAAGTTCTTTCCGGGGTTCTGGCGATGCCTTTGCGGGCAGAAGATGTCCCAAATGGATCCGCACACCGCATACATCTACTTTTTGGGACATGAGCATGATCCCCAGGCCTGCGATAATCTGTTGCATGTTTCATCCCTCCATTCTCGAGGACCGTCATGCCTGTCTCACCTTAGGCCATCCCAGCAAATGGAACCCGCCTGTCAAATTGAAGAATGCCCATCGAGTGGTCTCTGTGGCTGCAGGGTCCACTGAACAGCTAGCGACTTTTGAGGAGGCAGCAAGCCTAGGCCGCAGCTCTTACCTCCTCGGCTTCTGCCTTCATGCCGTTCTCTCTGGGTGTCTCCTTCATGGGGCATTCAATGATTTGTGCCAGGCTATACCGATTCTCGGTCAGGGTCCCTTCTCGTCACACAGATCAAAATAGAAAAAGGAGACTGAAAAATGGTTTTGCCGTCGATCTTGGGATCAAGAACGCTGTCAGTCCAGGGCCTCTGATTCCAGCACTTCTCCAGATCTGACTTCGGTCAAATCTTCGGCCCAGGCCGCTGGCTCCATGGTAACCCTGTCAGGCTAGTTGGCTGAGATGCTGGTTGAGATGTTTCTTGAGCCGGTTGACTGGATGTTGACTGACGAGGCTGACACTTCTTTATCCAGGACTCCGGTCCTGACCCAGACTGTGGGAGGGACGGATCAGTCCGCTGACCCACTGCCTCTTGTCACTGATCAGGACCCAGAGGTACCTCAGCATTCACCAACACTCTCCAAGGTCCACCGGCGGGTTGAGTGGCTCCCGCCGACATCTGTGTTCCCACTCTGTAATAATATATAATAATATACTTTATTTGTATGGTGCCTTTCAAGAACCAAGGCACCTTAACAATATTAAAAATACAGTGTCAACAAACAAACATCTCCGCAACAAACAATGTAATTAAACTGATATTATCCATTGATTAATCACCAAAAAGCTTGGTACCACAAAAAAGTTTTTAGTGCTTGCTCTAGACGTTCTGGGAAGTGGCGCTGCTTCTTTTCTTCATCCTTGTCCTCCTTTTGTGTGGAGAGGCTTCGGCGTAAGTTGCTTCAACACTACAAGGATCTTCTGTGGCAACAGCTGCTGTTTTCCAGTATGAAGCCTGTTCCGGCTTCTACCCAGGTTATCACCTGGCTGTCACCTCAAAGGCCGATGCCTTCTCCGCCTCAGCAGCTGACCAGACTGATCCTGGTTCAGCCGACCCTGGTGTCTCCACCGATTCCCTTGGAGTCGCCACCTAAACAGCCAAAATCCAATGCTCTGACCAAGGAGTCTTGGCCGCCCTCCGTTCTTCTCCATCAGCTGTTGGTTATCGTCACTCCTGACCATCCGAGGAGGGTCAGAGGGGATTCTGGCTGTCGACCCCACTTCAGCGACTCCTCTGAGTCAGAGGGTTCCTCCCTACACTCTGTCAAGTCGACGTGGAGTTGGTCTGGGTTCTCTCAACGGATGAAGGCCCTACCTCCTTTACGGGCCTCCTCTGCCTGATCTCGGAATCTACTGATCTTAAAATGGAGCCCATTTGGAAATGGGCTTGGTGCCCCCCACCAAGATCTTAGACTGGGAAGACTCCCCTGGGGCAAGCCTTCCATGTGGCAGAGGCCATCCTTGGTCCTGCTTTGGAGCTTTGGGAGCACCCTGCTTCTTGCCCAACACCATCGGCCTGAATGGCCCGCAAGTACATGGTCCCTACTGGCTCCCTTTTAGGATTCACAGAACGCCCCTCGACTGATGGTCTGGTGGCCGATTCTGTGTTCCGGTGCTCTGGCAACATGGAAGATGTCGACAAGGTGTCTAAGAAGTCGAAAACATTGGACCATGCTGCCAAGAAAGTCTACGCTGTCTCTTCGCTTGGCCTTCACCAGGCGAGTTCAGCCCTCCTGATGGCCCATTTCTCTTACGCTTTGTTGGGCACCTTGGATGAGGTAGTCCCTCATCTGCCAGTGGACCTCCCAGACCATGGTCAGACAGGTCCGGGACCAGTGCCAGGCTGTGGCTAAGCAACAGCTGCAGACAGCCATGGACATTGGGGACTCCTGTTCCCGCTGTGTGGCAGCCGCAGTGGCCATGCACCGCAGGGCTTGGCTGTGGATCTCAACCTTCATGGCAGATACCCAGCACAAGCTGGCAGATGGCCCTTTTCTAGGCACCAACTTGTTTGGCCCCGGAGTTGAGGGCCACTTCACCTACATTGAAAAGTACAGTGCCACCTTGGACTTGGTGACATCCACTCAGAGGGACCTCAGTGGTACCAAGCAGCAGAAAAAGAAGCCCTTTCAGTCCACCTCCTCTCCTGCGGCCAAACCAGCCCAGCCCCAAGCTGGGCAGCAAGCTCAGACCTGGCAACCTCGGACAAATTCTGTGGCCTCGGTTCATCCACAAGCCTGGAGGGAGAGGCCCCGGTGGCTTCTCAGCTGGACCCTCCTCCAAGCCTGTTCAGTGACGGGATGAGGGGTGCCTCTCTCATGCCTGTCACACCTCCTGTGGGGAGTTGGCTCCACTACTTCCTTTCCGCCTGGTCTGCTGTCACCATAGACAGATGGGTTCTCAAGGTGGTCGGTCAGGATCTGCCTCTGGAATTTGAGCAGTACCCTCCTTGCCAAGCCCGCGCCCCATGGGAGGACTTGGTATCCACAGACATTCCGTCTGCTCTTCAGGGCGACATTGCCCAGTTCCTCTGCAAGGAGGTCGTGGTTCCTGTCACTGATTCTCCAGAACACCCAGGGTTTGTCTCCAGGTACTTCTTGGTGCAAAGCGGCTGGGGGGCTGATGCCTGTTCTAGATCTGTACGACCTGAACAAGTTTCTCGAGTCGCACACCTTCATGGTGGTCACACTCTCTCAGATCATTCCATCTCTGGAGCAAAACATGTGGTTTTGCTCCCTGGATTTTCAGGACGCATTCTTTCATGTCCTGATCCGTCCATCTCACAGAAGTTTTCTCCATTTCCGAGCAGAGGGAGCCCTCTATGAGTTCCAGGCCATGCCATTCTGCCTGTCCTCAGCCCCCAGGGTCTTCACCAAATGCATCGCAGTGATGGCAGCTTACCTGAGGTGCCGAGGGTTCTGGGTTTACCTCTACCCGGACGACTGGCTGATTGCAGGTTCCTCCACGCAGGAGGTGGAGAGGTCCAGGGACCTGGCCCTCCAGACCAGTGTCTCCCTTGGCCTCCTGGTCAACAGGGTCAAGTCAGAGCTTGTACCTTCACAGATGATCAACTTCATCAGGGCGGAGCTCGACTCTTCCAGAGCCCCACTCCCGGCAGACAGGGCAGAGGCTCTCTCCTCCTTTGCCCAGTCTTTTCTGGTTGGGCAATTGCACCCTGCTCAGGACGTCTACACCTGCTGGGTTACATGGTGGCCTGCACCAGCATGGTCCATTGAGCCTGGTGGAGAATGCGATCTCTGCAGTGGGAACTGGCCAGCCAGTGGTCTTGGCGCAGGGGTCACTTCAACCAACTGGTGACTGTGACCCAGTGGATGTGGAACGCTCTCCAGTGGTGGTTAGCCCCGGAACATCTGCAGGAAGGGATCCTGTTTGCCAGCTCAGAGCCAACAGTCATCCTGACAACTGATGCCTCTCTCATGGGCTGGGGTGCCCACCTGTGGGAACACAGATTCCATGGGCTCTAGACCCCCGAGGAGTCCTGATGCCTCATCAACTGGCTGGAGCGCCGAGCAGTTCGGCTGGCACTGACTGCCTTTGCTTCTCACATTCGGGGTCAGGTGGTCCAGGTCCAGATGGACAACACCATGACCATGTACTGCCTCAACAAGCAGGGCAGGATGTTTTCTCTGCCTCTGTGCAGGGAAGCTCTCTCTCTCTCTCTCTCTCTCTCTCTCTGTGAACACTCGTGCACAGCCTGGGGCCAATCTCCTAGCCATCCATGTGGCCTGGGCCTCCAACCACCTGGCAGACGCCCTCAGCCGTGTGGATGAGGCTTCTCACAAGTGTTCTCTTCGCCCAGAGGTAATGCACAGTCTGTTCTCCCAGTGGGGCACCCCCCAGGTGGATCTGTTCGCCTCCGAGGAGAACACAAAGCCAAAGCTGTTTTGTGCCTGCTGCCTTCTGCAGAGAACACTGCAGGGGGATGCTTTCTTGAGGCCCTGGACCCCTGGCCTTTTCTATGCCTTCCCTTGATCCACAAGGTGTTTCTCAAAGCCGGGGGGGGGGGGCAAGGCTCAGGTGATCTTGGTGGCTCCGGACTGGCCGCACCAGTTTTGGTGCCCATGTCTCTTCAGCCTTAATAGCAGGCTTCTGAGGTGTCTTCCTCTCCGCCTGGACCTGCTCTCCATCAATCGGGGGAAAGTGCTTCATCCAGGCCTTCAATCCCTGCACCTCACAACCTGGTTCCTGAGCAGCTAGAGTTCCAGGCTTTGGGTCTCTGTGAAAATGTCTTCACTGTTGTGGAGGCATCTTGGAAGGAGTCGACCAGGAAATGCTATGCCTTCAAATGGAAGAGGTTCTCCATTTGGTGTCAGGGCAAAGGGTTGGACCCTTTGTCCTGTTCAGTGGCTAGCATCCTCGATTACCTATGGTCCATCTCTGTTGAGCCTTCAGTCAGTGACGCTCAAGGTGCACCTGGCAGCCATCTCTGCTTACTGAGCACGGGCCGGTCAGCAGTCAGTGGCACAGGAGAAGGTGGTCTGGTGCTTCTTTAAAGGCCTTAACCACATTTCACTCCCCGGTGCATGAACAACCGCCACCTTGGGACTTGTTGCTGATACTGGCAAAGCTCATGGGCAAGACATTCGAACCAGTGCACAGGTGTGAGATGTCTCACTTGTTGTGGAAGGCCGCCTTCCTGGTGGCTGTCATGTCAGCCAGAAGGATCAGTGAGCTCCAGGCGCTTTTGGTGGAGTCTCCTTACCTGATCTTCCACAGGGACAAGGTTGTCCTTCACCCCAACCCGAAGTTCCTCCCGGAAGTTGTGTCAGACATTCACCTTAACCAGGTGATTAATTTCTCGGTGTACTTCACCAACCGCACCTCGTAGGCTGAGCACAGGCTCCATACTCTGGACCTGAGGCAAGCACTTGCTTATTACAAGGAGTGCACGGATGGAGTTTGGGGAGAGGTTCACCAGCTGTTTGTCACCTACACTAAAGTTGCACCTGGCAGTCCTGCAGCCAAGCAGGCAACTGGCAGATGGGTTGTTTCCTGCATTGATCGCTGCTATAGGTTGGCGGGTAGAGAGCCTCCCGTAGAGCTAAGGGGTCATTCCACCCATCATACCGTTGCCTCAGTGGCTGCTTCCAGGGACGTCCCTATCCAGGAAATCTGCAGGGCTGCTGCCTTGAGGTCAGCTCACACTTTTATTTCCCATTTCCACATCGACCTTGAATCATGCCAGCATGCTGGTTTTGGGGCCTCAGTTCTCCAATCTCTGTTTCCTAAGTAGGGTGTGTGCGCCTTGCGCCCTCCTCCCAGAGAACTGCTAGGAGCCAGAAAGTGTGGATAGAACATCATATCCACGTCCCTAGAAAAACAGATTACTCAGCTGTTCTAGGAGTGGTATATGATGTTCATCCACACTGACCCACCGGACTTCCCCTGGCCTTGGTGCACACCACTGCTTCCAGCGGACAAGATCTGACGTCATGGGGCAGAGCTGAGGGAGTTACCACCCGGGTGTGTGGGAGGAGCCAGCTTGAAGACTTTCCGGCAAGATTTAAAGGGGAAAGGGACATGCCAAGAAGTGTGGATGAACAACATATACCACTCCTAGAACTACTGTTGTGGGTGAGTAACCTGTTTTTTCTTATTTCTCCCTCCTCCTTGTGCTGTAAGCAGCACTCTTGACTGCCAGCCTTGTGGGGGGGGGGGGGGAGTCGATGTCAGTGCCGAGGATGTCCACTGGGCTGTATTCTGTCGGTGGCAGAGCCTTCAGGCATAGAAGTAGTTCCAAATAGACACAGCACAACATTTTTCACTGCAGCTCTTTCACCAGGCACAAGTGTCTTCAATCTGTGGACTTTGTAGGGTGTTGGGAGCTGGGTCTCATACTGAAGTTTGTGTGGGGCTAGTAGGCAATGCCCATAGATGCTGCAATGCGTTTAATGGAAATAATTTAAAGCTACTCCAGATGAGATGTATTTGTCCAATCTATATTTGAATTCCCTTTTATTCCTATTCAGTATTATATCTTCAGGTAAGGAGTTCCATTGATTTACAATCCTTGATGTTTAGAAGTATTTTCTTTGATTATATCTAAATTTGTCTCCTCTTATTTGTAACGGGTGGCCTCTAATAAGTTTAGTATCCTGTTTAAGTGAAATACCCAGATCACATAGTAGAATGGGATCCTGCATTACGTCATACATAAATAGAAGGTCAGAGTGTATCCCCCTTTGGTCTTGTGATGCCTTTGCTGATCTTCCTGGACTTAAAGTCTTCACCATTCATTCATACTGCTGGGTACTATGTCGGAGACACTAGGACCCAGCGGGAGCAAAAAATCTTAAGGAGGGTCGGCCCCGAGGTAGGACCCCACATTCGCAGTACTGCAGGACTGGCTCATGCCTGTGTAGGCTATCTCAGCGTTCACCCTCCAGCCACCTCCGTTCCTTTTTTCCCCACCATCAAATGCTCCTCGATGATGTTGCTTGCCCACCAGGAGTCAAATCTTCATGTCTATACAACAGCAACTTATAGTCATTCAGTTTCAGTTAGTTTCAGTTGTTTTAGTATTGTTTAAAGAACAAAAATTCTGAAGGAAGAAATTCTCTCTGCCTGCCATCGATGGAGTCAATCATGGACGGTATCTTACACAACAAGAGATAGTTTCCACAATCAAGAAACTTAAGTCAGCCAAATGCCCAGGCCCGGATGGGTACGGAGCTGAATTTTACATAAATTTAAGACCTTTTCCCCAGAGATGGTCCCCCTGCTTCTTAAAGTTTTCTCGGACATTTGGTCTGGGAGGGAACCACCCCCGCCCTCCTGGCAGTACGCGACCATAACCATCTTGCATAAAGAGGGAAAGGACCCTACAAGGTGTGAATCATATTGCCCTGTCTCACTACTTAACCATGATTACAAGATATTCACTTCAATTATTGCCACCCGGTTGAATCCTGTCCTACCGGATCTGATCCACACAGACCAGTCTGTTTTTTTTATGGGCTGACAGGCGCCTGATGGAGTGCGTTCCGCCTTGAATATGATAGATAAAATCCAACGTTCCCATATCTCAGCGTGCCTTATTAGCCTAGAGGCTGAAAAGGCCTTTGATAAGGTCTCATGGGACTTCCTGTTCATGGTATTGGAGCAGAGGGGGTTCCCCAAATCATTTATAGACATTATAAGGTCCTTATATACAGGCCCTCAGGCATATGTAAGGGTGAACGGGGGGCTTTCAGATAGATTCAGGCTCAGTAGAGGCACCCGGCAGGGGTGCCCTCATCCCCTCTTTTGTTTGCCCTCTATATTGAGCCTCTGACGGAGGGCAGGGGAGGTTTCGGGGATCGAGGTGAGTGGTGTTCAGAAAAAATTCTGTTGTATGCAGATGACGTCCTGTTGTGTCTTTCCCAACCACATAAGTCCATAGGACAGATTTGGCCCATACTCGAAGAATTCGGTTAACACTCAGGACATTCACTAAATAAAATTAAAACGGAAGTCTTAAGCTTCTTCTTTAGTCCTTCTGAGGATATATGCTGGCTCCTGCCCCTTAACTGGTCCGCTGATAGAATGAAATATTTGGGAGTAAACATCACTAAACACTACTCTAAACTATTCAAAACAAATTATTCTCCCCTGACGGCTTCACTCAAAAAAGATATGGAAAGATGGTCCCTGACCAATATGCCCATGCACTCTAGAATCCATGCCATAACAATGAATGTATTACCCAAATTCTTGTACTTATTTCAATGTTTACCATTACACATACATAAGTCAAATTTTCTGATGTGGCACAAAATGATTTCCAGATTCATATGGGGCAACAGGAGGCCCCGGATAAATTAAAAAATTCTGCAGGCACCTCGGGATGGAGGAGGTAGATCCCTTCCGGAACTGGAGGATTACTTTTTGGTGGTCCAGCTGAAAAATTCGCTACAGTGGGTCGGTCCCAGCTCCACCTCTGGTTGGAGAGAAATGGAGAGGGGCGTGGAGGGGGGGGGAGGTAGGGTACCTCTGGGAGATCGTATGGTAATTCCCCCTTTGTCCCATTGTCACCCTATACCTAAACTACATTCTGTGGGGGACACTATCCGTTCAGTCCATAGGCTCTGGCAAAAATATAAATTACAATCTTCGGTATGGCCACTAAAAAGCCTGGCATGGGCCAAGGACTTCCCTCCTAATCGCCTAGATCTTACAGTAAATATAAACAATGGGGTAAATTGGGTCTGGAGTGCCTGGGTCAGTTCATTGAGGGAGACTTGATCCAAGATTTTGTCTCCCTTAAATACAAGTTCGGCCTCAAAAGCTCGGACCACTTCAGGTTAGAGCATACATAGCATCTCTTCAAAGGAAAGAGGCGGACCCTCCCAGGGTTGGTCCCCTAATAGCAACCATTCAAAGGATACAGTCCACTACTACACAAAAGGGACTGATTTCTCACCTTTATAGATCCCTTAGAACAGTGAAAACTGATCCATTAACTAGGATCAAGACTAAATGGCAAGAGGAAATCAATCCTGATTACCCTAATCTTGATTGGAGATCTATTTTTAACGTAGTCAGAAAAACGACCAGGTACCCCCTCTGGCAGGAGTTTGCCTGGAAGATAAGGGTCCGCTTCTTCCTTGCTCCTAAGATCTTAAATAAAAGAAACACAAAATATTCAGCAAGCTGCTGGAGAAGATGTGGGGAGGGGGAGGCGTACTACCTCCATATATTTTGGGCATGCCCGAAGATGCAGGGGTTTTGGGCCGAAGTCACAGCAGCTATTGGGGAAATCCACAGGCTAGACCAGACACTTGACTGGACGGAAGTGATCCTGGGAACCCCTCCGGCTGGCATTAGGGGACATGACTTACTGTACCTATGGGCAATTTTAATTACAGCAGCCCACAAAGCCATAACTAGGCTATGGCTCGATCCCTCACCGCCTAAGAAACGGGAATGGATATCAGTCGTCCAGAGTTTAGCTGAACTCGAGGAACTCTCATTCAAAATAAATCACAGGACCTCACTTTATAGTCAGAGGTGGACGAGGTGGGAGATCTGGAAAAAAGCAGAAAAAGAGACATAGATGGGGTAGCGGGACAAAGAGAACCTCCTCCTCTTGATCTAACTTTGTGCTCAAAACTGTGGAAGAGGCTTGATGGAATTATCAGTTTAGATTGGTCTAAGTACTGTATACATGAAATGATTGTACAATATATTTTAATGGCACACATTGTTTGTACTGATGGACTCATCAAATGTATCCAGGTTTCCTGCAAACTGTCAATAAAATTAAAGTTTAAAAAAAAAAAAGATCATGGACGGTATCAGTGATGGTAGGGAGACTTCACTAGAAAGCTCTTCTGGCACTGGGGCGGTGTCCGGTCCGCTGCCCTTTATGGAGGGGGGGGTCCGACCATGGGCAGTCCGGTGCTCAGGAGGGAGGGTAGTCCTCCCGTAAGCACTGAAAGAAGCGGCCTCATTCCCAGTTTGTCGGGGACCCAGTGCCACTCGACCTAGAGTTCTTCTCCTTCCCATCGGAAGAAAAGGGAGCGGTACCACTCAAGGTCGCTCTCTGGAAGGTCTGCGAGGGAGTCTTCAGTAGTGGAGAGCAGTAGATACCCTCTGACCCCTCTGGGGTCCCTGGTGGTCTCCGCCCTTAGCAGCTGGGATTCCCAACACCAGAACCCCTCTCTGTCCTCTGACGGGGTTTCTAGTGAGCGGTTTCATTACTTGGCCACTGCTATGGAGAAGTGGGTACAGCGTCTGTCTCTGTTATCTTTGCTGGTGGACCTAGTTCCTGGGTCCTCGAGTCTTGAAGCCTCTGGGCCGCAGCTGGGACATTCGAGACAGGAAGAGCGTTTGGTGCTGGCATGTTTACCCTCTCCGGTATTGGCACCACTGACACCGGTTCCACGTGCCTTATCTCCTCACTACGTTTCCACGCAGGGGCCAGCAAAGGTACCACTTTCCTCCCCCTTTTCTTCTAGATCTGACAGTGGTTCTTCTGATTCAGTGCCACGAGCAGCGCCGTGTTCTTTGGTGCCACATTCAGTGCCGTGTGCGGCCTCGAGTTCTTTGCTATGTTTGGCACCTGGTTCCTCGGTGCTGCATGTGGCTTCGATGCTGCGTAGGGCATCGGGTGCTTCGGTGCCACATGCAGCGTCCGGTGCTTTGGTGCCCAATGTGTTGTTGGATACTTTGGCTTGTGCAGCATCTGGTGCCGCATGCGGTGTCTGATTCTTCAGTGCCATGTTGATTGCTGCCACATGCAGGGTCCTCAACGGCAATCTGCGGGTTCGATGTCTCCTGTGTACCCTTGCCCAGCCCAACTTCGGCCTTGCATGACTAGCTCCTGATTTCTCTGGGGTGTAGGTGGAACATGATGAGTCTGATCCTGACCTGCTTTTGTCTGACGACGTCGAAGTTGACTCAGTCTACGACTTGGAAGGCGTCTTCTATCTCGGCTGAATCCCTCCTCAAGAACATGGGATCAACCCTGGCCCTACAGACCTCCTCAGTTCACCCAGGTAGACTTTTACACCTCAAATTCCTCCATGTTTCCAACATTCCTACGAATCTTATGCCTCCTGTGCCCCCCTCTTTTGAGACCTTGTCACAAGCAGTGTGGGACAGGCTGACGCTGATCCCTTCTGTGGCCAAGGCCATAGATAGGAAATATACCTCTTCCAAGGAAAGACCCTTCCTAGCATTGCAGCCTATTGCAGATACTTTATTGCTACTTGCGGAGAACGACAAGGCCATCCTTCCCCAGGAGGCTTCAGCACGGCCTATCAATAAGGAATCTCACAAGATTGGCACTTTAGGGAAACGGGCTTTGCAGCTGCAACCTTGGGCATGCATATTACCAGTTATTTATTTATTAGCTTTTGATGACCAGGTAAGTGCCAGTTATCAGGGCCATTTCTCTCAAACTGAGTATATCCTTTGAAATTCTCTTAAGTCAATAGTTGAGAGCCTCTCAGAGTCTGACGTTAATATGGAGCTTCTCCAGACTATCACCAGGTGCATAGAGTTCAATAATCATCAGCTGAAAGCTTCTATGGATGCCTATGACACTGTGGCTAGGGCAGCTGCCATCTGTATCAGATGGTACTCCTGGCTCAGAACATCAGGTTTCTCACCCGATGCTCAACAACAGGTTATGAATGTCCCCTTTGATGGTGCTTGTCTGTTCAGCCCTCAAGTTGAGCAAGCGCTAGAGGCTGCCCAGAAAACCAGGACTGCCATTAAAACAGCCAGGCCGGCTCCTTCTGCCCCTCAACGGAACTGTTGAAAATTTCCTAACAGGCAGTCCTTTCAAGGTAGAAGCTGAGGAGCCTTTAACAGAAATCAGAGTCCTCAGTTGCAAAAGTGAACAAAAGGCACAGGGCCCAAAAGCGCCCAGTGCCACCCTCTGAAAATCTGGCCCTAGTCTCACTTCAGCTGCCCGAGGTGGACATTACCACAGCAGTGGGAGGTCATCTGACTCAGTTTTACAACCAGTGGAGGTCCATCACCACAGACAAATGAGTCCTCAAGATTATTCTAGAGGGTTACTTTCTCAGTTTCGCAGAGATCCCCTCCCAAGATCTTCCTCCCCAGCGACAGCACAGCCTGTCTGCCGCTCAGTCAGACCATCTTACTTCCGAGATACAGGGCCTTCTCAGAAACAGGGCAGTAGAAGTTGTTCCCATGGCAGAAAGGAACATGGGTTTCTACTCCCGTTACTTTCTGGTTCCAAAGAAAACAAGTGGCATGCGCCCAGTTCTCGACCTCAGAAAGTTGAACAAGTATCTGTTCAGGGAGAAGTTCAAGATGATCTCCCTAGGTGCCTTACTTCCACTCCTCCATCAGTTCGACTGGCTGGCATCCCTGGATGTGCAGGATGCCTACCAACATGTCCCCGTACACCCAGGTCATCACAAGTGTCTCCACTTCATGGCCTTGGGTCAACACTATCAGTTCAGAGTCCTGCCCTTTGTGCTGTCCTCGTCGCCTAGAGTCTTTACGAAGAGTTTCGCAGTTCTCGTGGCACACCTCAGAAAGCTCGGCATCCAAGTCTTCTCCTACCTGGACGATTGACTTCTAGCAAGTCCGTCCAGTCAAGACGCAGAAAGCGGTCTCCACAGATTGTCAGTTCCTCATCTCCATGGGAGTTCTTTTGAATCTGGAAAAATCCCAGCTTCAACCCTCCCAATAGCTCCTCTTAATAGGAGCCCTCCTGGATACCTTCATGGTGAGGCTTTCCTTCTGGAGGACAGGAGAAACGACATTCTCCAGATGGCTCGCTACATCAGGGAAAACCCTTCTGTTCAAGCTCTCTCCATGCAATGGATTTTGGGCCTCATGGCCTTATCCGTGTTCGCAGTAGCTCTAGCCCATCTTCACGTGAGGGCCACACAATGGATGCTCAGCACGCAGTGGTCGCCAACCACACATCCGCAGTCTTACCATTATAAAAGTGACAGCCCCTCTGACGAGATCACTTGCATGGTGGACTTAAGAAGACAAGCTCCTTCAGGGTTTTCCCTTTGCACCACTGGAGTCTCAGATCACCATCACCAGGGATGCATCCCTGATCAGTTGGGGAGTTCACTGTCAAGATCTCCACACTCAAGGGGTGTGGAGCCAGGAGGAGTCTCATCTACACATAAATGTTGTAGAGATGAGAGCTGTTCTCTGTGCTGTCCAAGCCCTGAAGGATGTTGTCTGCTGCAAGGTAATTCTTCTTCAGACGGACAACAAGGATGTAATGCACTACATCAACAAACAGGGTGGAGCGCACTCCGACCCTCTGTGCAGGGAGGCCGTGAGGGATGTGGGAGTGGTACCTCGAGCACGATGCTCCAATTCAGGCAGTCTACCTGCTGGGAGCTCAGAACGAACTATTGGATTACCTCAGCAGGACAGAGGCGGATCCACACGAATGGTTGCTCACACCAGATGTCATGCAATTGTTATTCGACAAGTGGGGCAGCCCAGATGTGGACCTTTTTGTGTCCCCACTCAATGCAAAACTGCCTCTATTCTGCTTCAGAAATCCAGAACCTGGCGATTTCTGTCAGGATGTATTTAGACTGCGGTGGACAAGATGCTTTCTGTATGCATTTCCTCCTCTTCCGTTAGTTCAGAGGGTGCTGCTCAAATTGGAGACACAAGGGGCAGAATGATTCTAATTGCCCCATACTGGCCTCGACAGATATGGTATTCATTGATCAATATGTTGTCAGAAGTCCCTCCAAGGCAACTTCCTCTGCGAACAGACCTCCTGACATGGGGCTCCTGGTCCATCCCAACCTGCATGCCCTTCATCTCCATGCCTGGTTCCTGAGGAGATAGAGGTGAGTAGGTTCAAAGTTTCTCAGATAATCTCGGAGATCCTCGAGGCAGTGTGTAAGCCCTTCACTAGGAAGACTTACACAGTTAAATGGAAGCACTTCTCAGTTTGGTGTGCAAAGTCCTATCTGGACCCTTTCCATTGCCCACCGAATAAGGTGTTGGAATACCTCTTAGACCTTTTAAAATGCAGAACTGCAGTACTCGACAGTAAAGGTACACCTCTGTGCAATTTCTGCCTATCCTGAGCCAGTGCAGAACATGACGTTGGCTCAGTTGATGGTAGAAAAGAGGTTCCTCAAGGGCATCCTGCACACTAGACCCCAGTCAGGAAACCGATGGCCATGTGGGATATTAACCTTGTGCTAGACATGCTCACTCGTAAACCTTTTGGGCCTTTAGCCACCCGTGACTTGAAGTTTCTGACCTGGAAGACCGCCTTCCTGGTGGCCATTACTTCTATTCACAGGGTCTCTGAAATACATGCCTTGATCACAGACCCTCTGTGTACTGTCTTTCACAAGGCTAAGGTGGCCCTTCGTACTCACCCTACATTCCTGCCCAAAGTACTTCTATGAACATTTCCTGTACTAAGAAACTACAAAACATCGCCACCAGGTATAGGCATTCTCATCATAAATCAACTTTTTTGGAAAACATCAAAAAGCAAAAGTGAGGTCAGTAAATCTTTTATACAAGTTTCTGGGTTGTAGAGTGCTGCATTGAATCCATATTTCTGTCTGACTTTCTTAAAGGATGTGTGCTTGTCTTTGAGGTCTATTCACAACTGTTTTGGAGAACAAAGGGAAGATTCTAACAAAGGATTTTTACATCCTGCATATGCCCTAGGCTAATGTTCATCACCTTCAGAAATTTAACACTTTCTGGGTCTATAGTAACAGTCAGTTTTCTGGTCCACAGTAGCTCACTATGAGTCACTCAGGAACACTCACCCTTGCTACAGTAAACATTTGCAGTCTTCTGCCAAAACTGGCAACTCATAGACTGGGAGGACGAATCCTGCTTCTGATACTGCTATTAATGCTTACATGAGGTATCTACTTCTGTTCCAATTAACAGCCACTATGGAGAGAATACCTCACAACACAATGACTTTACTTTTTTCAACCAAATTGTCAAAACACAACATGTGCGTGCCTACACCACCCTTATCCTTCTGAAGGGTTATACCTACAACTCGTTTCGTATGCTCAGAAAATACAAAATGACACAACTGGTTCATCTCCCCTTCCACACTATTAAACTGTGGTTTCTCCTACTCCTCATCATCCTATTGTCAGGGGACGTAGAACTTAACCCTGGCCCCTCTGTCCACCACTCTCCCACTGACCTATCGGCTGTCTCAGGAAAAGGGCTTCTCATTGCCCATATGAATATTAGGAGCATTACCAGGCACTTTGCTGATCTCGAGGCATGGACGAAAGTGTACAAGCCTGACCTACTGTGCCTATCTGAAACATGGCTCAAGCCTCACATTCCGAACTCCGTATGTTCCTTGCCCAGTTATTCCTTGATACGGAGAGATAGGCCTTCCTCAAAACATGGGGGGGTCGCTATCCTCTATAAAAACCATCTTGATGTTACGGTCTGCTCACCCACTGACTCACCCTCAATCTGTGAGTCCCTACACACAACCGTTGCCCTTGGTGCAAAAAAAATCCACATTATCTGCGCCTACAACCCACCCACTGGACGTATCACAGGTCTTCAGGATTCACTTAATCAAATCATCACAAATGCCAAGCAAAACGAGGTCATAATCTTGATGACTTTAACCTAAACTGGCTGGGACCAACTCACAGCACACTGCTGACACTAACGCAGAGCTATAACCTGCACCAGATCTTAACTTGAACCCACTAGAACCACCCCCTTCTCTAACTACCTCCACCATCATAGACTGGGTACTGGTGAATCGCCTTGACCATGTGCAAACTGCAGGCATCTTGGCAGATGCTATCACAGACCACTCCCCCACTTTCTGTGTATGGAGCCCGGAGACTGTTCCCCCACCCCCTCCATGCTGCATCACAATTACCAACTTTGCCAAACTGGGCGTGGAAGCTTTCTTCTATGATGTATCCTGAATCAACTGGTCTGACATCTTTCACTCCCATGATGTTCAAATAGCCCTTGATATCTTCGTTGATAATTTCACAGCACTTCAGGATAAACATACCCTGAAGGTCACCAGAAGGGTCAGGGGTAAACAAACAAGATGGCTACACAAGGACCTGCTGGCTAACCTGTGCACACGGGACAAACTCTGGAAGAAGTATAAAGTGTCCAGACTACTGGAGGATTACAATACCTACAGGGCCTCTTGGAGGACCTGTAAAAAAAACAAATCAGAACAGCAAAGAGCATCTACTGCAAGGAACTGCTCACAAACTCTGCTGGTGACCCTAGAAAATTCTGGACACACATCAAGACCTTTCTTGGGGTTACCCAGTCATCAACCCCAAGGGATATGATCCTAAATGGTGAACATTGCAACGACTCGAACACTATAGCAAATGCCCTTAACAGATTATTCACGCACCTGTCTCAGTACACCTCGTCCTTCGCTTCACCTCCCACAGCATCTCAGCCGTACTGCACACCCCAGAGATCTGCATCTGGTGCTGACCACTGCCAACTAACTACTACCCCGCCCTTTCTACTTTAAAGCTATATCTAGATCTGAGGTCCAAAGGCTATTGCAAAACATATCCGACAACACTAGCCCCGGCTCAGATTCACTCGAGCCATGACTCCTGAAGCTAGCGGCACCATTGATTGCCTCACCACTGGCCAAGATTTTCACTCTCTCTCTCTTTTGGCGTTGTCCCAGATCTCTGGAAGATTGCCCGAGTTATGCTTATCCTTAAAAAAGGCGACTCAAAGGATATCAACAACTATAGGCCCATAGCCATCCTCTCTGTGCTAAGCAAGCTACTGGAGAAACTTGTTGCAACCCAAACCATTGACTATCTCACACAGAACAACCTTCTGTCAGACACTCAGCATTGTTTCAGAAAAGGGCACAGTACTTCAACCGCTCTTCTCAAATTCTCCACCGATGTACTCTGCAACATGGACAAAGGTCTACTCACTGGAGCAGTATTTATCGATCTTACCAAAGCTTTCTATCTTGTTGATCATCCCCTGCTTCTCTCAACCCTGCATAGACTTAACTTCTCATCCTCAGTAGTTGACTGGTTTAACTACCTATCAAACAGATTACAGCTTGTTAAATTCAACTCCACTCTCTTGGATGTGACCAGCACTGACATCGGAGTACCCCAGGGCTCCATTCTGGGACCCCTTCTTTGCTCGCTATACATCAACAACATAGATTATGCCATACTCTCCTGCTCAGCTATCTTATACGCTGATGATCTCGTCCTCTACTACAGCGCTGACAAAGTTAACATCATTAACAAAAACCTCTCCTCAGATTTCAGGAATGTGGAAACATGGCTAAATGCTGTTAAGCTCATCCTCAACACAAAAAAGACCCAAGCCATGCTATTTGGCACTACCGCCAAACTCAGAGCCTGTAAGGAACCCCTCCTAGTCCATGACTCTGGAAGGTCTCTCATCGACTGTGTCACATCCTTCAAATACCTGGGAGTCCTCCTTGATAAATCCCTTGATTTCAGTCTGCACATCCAGTCAACCTGTAAAGCAACAAATGCCAAACTTGGACTCGCCTATAAGACTTGTCACCTGCTAACACCATCTGCCAAATTGGCAGTTGCCAAGGGTATTCTGCTTCCAGCGCTGACATATGGTGTCTTCACTTTCGCTAATGCCCATAAGACTGCTCTCCATAAATGGGATGTGGCATATAACAACATATGTCGGTATGCCTCCTCTTCCCATCGCCTCAAGCACCACTGCACACTGTATAGCGACCTAGGCTGGCTCTCCCCAACTGTCTACCGACTATACTCCCTAGGGACCCTCACAGACTCTGCAATCCGTAACCAAACCGCCTCCTCCCTTGCAGCTGTACTTGTACTTGTACCACAGACACCTGTCCACGGACTATGCTCGGCAAACAAATTTCTACTCACCATACCCAGGTGTCTTACTTCAAAAAGCTCTGGAGCATTTTACTGCACCGCCCCAGCCACCTGGCACTCTCTCCTTCCTGCCCTGAGGCAGGCTAACTCCCACCCAATTTTCCAAAAAGAACTTTATCGCCACCCATCCCGGGACCCCTGCACATGCTTTTGATCCCACTTAATGCCTCACAGCTAACCACCCTATTTCGCCCAAGACACTGCTGCACTTCTAAACAAGCTTTGCTATAAAATGTCTTTATAGCTGCCACTTAGCCCAGTTTGTTATTTACATGTACTAACGTCACTTTTGTCATTTCTGCATAGCTGTATGTATTATCTCGAGTACTGTTTGACTTGATCTGTATTCTAACCTACCTGTACTATATATTATGTATTGTATAATCTCATCTCATTTTATGTATGTATTCTCCTGGGTCGTACCTGAAAATAGTCAACTTTGGCTAGCGCACCTAACCCGGTTAAGAAAAACTAAATAAATAAATAAAGTGGTATCAGACTCTCACCTCAATCAGCCCTTGGTTCTCCCCACTTATTTTGCTAACTTCCCAAATGATGGGGAACGCACCCTTTACTCTTTGGATGTCAAAAGGGCTTTACAATTCTACATCAATAGAACAGGGGAGATCCGTAAAACCAAGCAACTCTTTGTATCGTTCAGCATGGCCTGGCTGGGCCAGCCAGTGGCCATTAGATGCGTTTCTGTTTGGATAGAGGCATGCCTTTGCCATGGCTACTCGATGGTGCAGGTCAAATGGGAAGGCTGGGTGTATGCCCACTCTACCAGAGCGGTGGTGACATCCCTGTCAGAGATCCATTCTGTACCCATTGCGGAAATTTGCAAAGCAGCTACTTGGAGCTTGGTGTATACCTTTGTGAAGCACTACGCTGTAGATGTCCATGCCAGACAGCACACTTCCTTTGGCAGGACAGTCCTTAATGAACTTTTGTCCTTCGTAAGCTCTATCTCCTGCCGCCCTGCTCGGGGGATTGGTTTTTAGCCTGGTACTCACCCAGCAGTATGTATGAATGAATGGTGAAGACTTTAAGTCTAGGAAGATACTAAAATTATGTACCTACTGTAATTTTTGATCTTCTTGGACAAGTCTTCGCCATTCATTCATACACCCACCCACCATCCCCTGAGCTCATGCATCCTGTTTCTGGTGTTCACTCCCTCGTGTGTTGAGCTGTGAAGACTTTGTTTCTGGACCCTTCTTATACGGGTCAACTGGGCTATTTTATGCCCAGATTAGGTTAGTTGTTTCCTCGGTTAGTTTACACTGCACCTCCTTGGTCAAAAAGGTACTGAGGCAGTTGGAGGGTTGATGCCAAGATAGTCTACACAGGCACGAGCCAGTCTCGTGGTACTGCACATGTGCAGCCCTATCTCGGCACCTACCCTCCTGAAGAGTTTTGGCTGCCGCTGGGTCCTATCGCCCCCGGAGTACCCAGTAGTATGAATGAATGGTGAAGACTTGTCCAAGAAGATCAAGAATTACAGTAGGTACATAATTCTCACCCCAGGAATTTCCAATATTCCTAACTCTTGCAATCAGCCTTTAAGATAGAACTGCCCAGAGATAGAATGTATGCTAATGATGAAATCATCGTCTCATGCCACTTTTCAAATGCTGCCCTTATCAACTGCCAGTGTTCTAACACTTCAGATTTAATTCTCCACCTGATAAGTACAGCCATCTCGGAGTCTTCTCCTCACCAGTTGTTCCTATTGTACTGATTTCAAAAATCTTAAGTATTTTTCTTAATTTTTTTTTCATTTGCTGCCTTTATCTTCAGTTTAATTGTTAACCAATAGATTAGGGTTTTTTGTGTTTTTTTTTTCTGTTTCTCCCGGTTCAGGATAACTGGGGAGAAACTGAGCTTTTGTGTTAGTTCTGGAGTTTTTTGAAGGTAAAACTCCGGTTCGTTTTTTATTTAGTTTTAGTTATTTCTTTTTAGAATTAACCACTAAATTTGTGAAGGTAACTGATAACTTTGGTTCCCAAGTTACTGGTTCCTATTGGAGCTTTTGTTGGTTCCTGAACCGACTGCAAACCGCTAAAAACACTTTAATTTTAAAAATCTTTTTGCGGTTTCTATTTTTCTAACAATTTTCATTGTGTCAGACAAACCGAAGAAGAAAACCAGTGAACCTGGTTTCAAGAATTGTACCCAGTGTGGGGAAGTTTTTGCTAAGGCAGACAAACATTCTTTATGTGTCGTCTGCCTTGGCCAGGACCATTTTTCTGCTGATTGTGACATCTGTAAAACCTTCCTTACTAAGACAGTGGAAAAACATCTGGAAAGGTTGCAGAAAAATTTACAAAAGGGTTCCATGGGCTATGACCAGCTGACACCCTCTAAACAAGTGGGTGAAACCGCAGAATTTGTTCAGACCACCCCTGATAAGGGTGCCCAGGGCAAAAGACCCACAGAACCGGCTGACTCCACAGTTCCTCTGAAGAAATATAAAAAGACTAAACACATTGAACACCTCCCCCCCCCCCACTTCAGTCGGCCCAAGGGAACTTCTACTGTGTCTGCAATAATGCCTTCACCTGAGGAGACTGCTCAGGATTTTAAGGTTATACAAGCTTTGCAGGGGTTGGCACCAGTTCCTGTCCCCCCTACTTCGGGACAAATCCTTACCAGGCAAGCTACCCCTTCTACACAGTCCTCAACCCATGAACATTTAGAGATTGAGGAGTATGAGGAGGAAGGTATTGAACCAGAAGACTGCCCTGAACAGGAGTTTGGTTCCCCTCCTAGAACAACAGAAGATTTCTCATCTCATTTTTCTTTCGTCAGAAAGGTGGTGGATGCACTGGATATTATTACCAGGGAGGCTGTGGAAGATGAAGAGGAGGTGGAGTACCTAGAAATGATGAGACTCACACCTACCAAAAAGCTGCTGCACCCTATATACAAATTCTTCAAACAGGTTGTTTTTAAAATCTTGTAAACTCCTCATTCTATCTCCTCTGTGGACAAATGGACAAAAGGTTGGAGAAGAAATATCAGCTGGACAGGGAGGGAGGGTGCAGAATTTTTATTCACCCTTCCTGACCATCAGGGAGTGGTACAAACCGCAGGCTGTGACAGGGTAAAAGTGCCTTTAGCCTCCCATCTTTCTGAAAAGAAATCCAGAAAGGTGGATAGCATGGCCAGAAAAGGATATCTATCTGCCTCCTTGGCTATCAGACAGGCCAGCTACCAGGAATTTGTTGCACAGTATCAGAAGACACTGTGGCAGTCTGTTCTGGATATGTCAAGAAAGCCCAGCCTATCCTTTCAGAGGATTTGGCCAAGACTGCCAGGTGTGGGCTGGAAGCTTCTAAGCACCAGTTCCAAATGGCAGCAGATTCAAACGACACTACTGCCAGATGGATGGCAAATTCAGTATGTTTGAGGAGGTTTGCCGGGCTTAGGGCCACAAACCTCACTCAGGACACCCAAGCTAAAGCTATGGATTTCCCGTAGAAAATAATTGTCTCTTTGGGGACAAGACAGGCTTATATGAAAAAGGTGGACAAATACAAAGCCACCTATAAGAGCAACTCGGCTAAAGAAAGGCCATCTCCTTCCACCAGGTCTTATGGAAGGGGAGGCAGGGTTAGATCTCCCTACAGCAGGCCTTTTTACCAGGCCCAGGCTGTTCCACAATACCAGCAGTACCTTTAACAAACAGGGTACTTCAGAGGCCAGGGCAGAAGGGGATGTTGGCAAGGTTCCCAGGCTGGCCAGGCTCAGCCCCAGTCAAAACAGACTCCCTGACTCCATTATCAAGGCCACCTCCCCACTACCAGTAGGGGGCAGACTGCCTCATTACTTTCAGGCATGGAAGAACATCACCACAGACAAGTGGGTCCTGGAAGTAGTGAGTCAGGGTTTGTCCCTAAGCTTCAAATCCTTCCCAAACCTAAGATCCAGAGTATTCAAACCAGCTTCCATAGCAGAAAGAAAGCTTCTGGAAAACCTACTGCTGTCAAAAGCAGTGGAATCTGTTCCTTCACAGCAAAAGGGAAAGGGTTTTTATTCAAGGTACTTTCTCGCAACAAAGAAAAATGGGGAGTGGAGGCCTATCCTAGACCTCAGACTGTTAAACAAGCATTTGACAAAGCCAAAGTTCAAAACGGTAACCTTGGCAATGATTCTACCAACACTCCAAAAAGGAGCTTGGTTGGCATCCCTGGACCTAAAAGATGCCTATTTCCACATACCCATAAGGGAGTCTCACAGAAAATATCTCCTGTTCAGACTCCCTTCAGGTCACTGCCAGTTCTCAACACTTCCATTTGGCCTCACTTCGGCCCCAAGAGTGTTGTTGAAGTGTTTGGCAGTAGTGGTGGCACACCTGAGAAGGTTGGGTGTCACAGTATTCCCATATCTAGACGATTGGTTAGTGGTAGGAAACTCACCACAACAGGTAAGGAAACATTTGCAGCTCACCCAGGGCCTCTTAAAGTCCTTAGGGTTTCTGATAAATCTCAAAAAGTCTGTCCTTCTACCTGCACAGGTACTGCAGTTCATAGGGGCAGAGTTGAATGCCCTGAAGGGCAGGGCCTACCTGCCTCTGGACAGGGTAAGAAACGTTGTTCAGATTGCGGGCTCCTTCAGCTTGAACTGACCAAAAACTACAAGGCAGTTTCTTCAGTTACTGGGCTATCTGGCTGCGGCCACGGGCACAGTCTTGGGTTTCAGGTTCTAGATGAAGGACGTACAGTTCCATCTCAGAAGAAGGGACCCCCCCTCTCAAAGCTTGTTCCAGTGACAGAAACGTTACTGCAGGCCCTCCAGTGGTAGACTGAGGAAGCCAACCTAAGGGAAGGGTTCCTTTTCAACAAGAATTCCTATCAGCAGTTCTCACAACAGATGCATCACTACTAGGGTGGGGTTCCCATCTGGGAGATCACACCACCCACGGCACATGGTCAAATGCAGGGTCACTCCAGCATATCAATCTACTGGAACTCAGGACAGTGTTGCTGGGCCTGCAGGACTTCGCTCCGCTAGTGCGGGGAAGAGTGGTACAGATCAGAACAGACAATACCACCACAGTATACTACATAAACAAGCAGGGAGGGATAAGGTCAAGCCCTCTGTGCACAGAGGCCATGAAAAATATGGAGCTTGGCCTGCTCCTTGGGAGTTTCCCTTCAGGCCATCCATCTGCCAGGGAAGGACAACACTCTGGCAGATGCCCTCGATCGAATCAGCCAGACCTATCATGAATGGGCTCTCAACAGACCAGTGTTGGAAGCAGTTTTCAGAAGCTGGGGTACTCCAGAGATAGATCTCTTTGCATCCCACGAGAACCACCACCTGCCAAAGTACTGTTGCAGGCCACCAGCCCAGGGGACAATCCCCCTGGATGCTCTGGCCTTGGATTGGTCAGGCATGCATCTGTATGCGTTTCCTCCTTTTCCTTTGGTGCTCAACGTTTTGATCAAACTCCTATCCCAACCAGCATCAATGATCTTGATAGCACCAGATTGGCCCAGACAGCCATGTTACTCTCTGCTGCTCTCCATGTCTATAGCCAAACCCATACACCTTCCTCGGAGGCACAACCTCTTATCTTCCAGTCGAGGGAGGATCCTGTACCCGAACCTCAGATCCCTCAGACTCAAGGCATAGCTCTTGAGGACTTAAGAGTATGCAGGCTTGGATCTCCCAGAGAGTGTTCTGAATGTTTTAAAGGAGATAGGAAACAATTTTCAGTAATTTAAAACTAATAAACAATAAATGCCAAGCAGTGGTAGCTGTGTGTGTTTTGTTATTATTGTAGAGAGGTAAAATGTATTTTTTATGTGAGGCCCTGTTATTGGTTTGACTGGCTTTTTTTTTCAATCAGGAGTCGGCATATGCCAAGCTCTGAAAGGGCATGTCACTGACCCCGATTTTAGACTACTTCAGTGTGCGTGCTGCACTAGTAATGGTTTAAAACAGCAGCTTTGTGAAATAATCAGACTTCTGCTGGCTCATGTAAATAACACCAGAATCCAAACTAAACACTTTTTTGCAAGCAACTCACTTTGTCCCCCCCCGCACAAACACACTTGGCCGGTCATACAAATCAAGGAAAAGTCAGGACACAGTATAAAGACCTGTTTTTGTGATGTGCTATACATCCATACAACACCCTCCTGGTTTCCTATAACCACACTACCCTCTTGCTGTCCTGTATCCCCCAACCTCCTCTGGAGCTTAATTTACCTTCTAGATCAAGAAGTACCATTCAGCCTCTGCTGAAATCAATCCTTCAGGGTTTCCATCCTGAAGCGGAGTGTACACAGACAAGCTGCGTCTTGATGGCTGCCAGGAGATAGTGAGACGGTCACATTTGTAACTCCTTGGATGAACCCCAACAGTGCTCAGGCAGGGAGCTCCTTGCAGGTATGGATGAGACTGGGATGGGGATTCAGAGTCTGGACATAGTGAAAGGGGAAAAGGAGAGTGCAACGGCCAATGACATTCAGTGGCGCTTGGGATGGAGGAATGATGAGAGGTAGCGAGGACACCCACGGCAGCCCTGGGCAGGGTGAGGGGGATCCAAGCAGAAAAGGAGAGAGAGCGAGATGGAAAAAGATGCAGAGTATAGATGAAGAGAGCTGGGAGCGAGAGTGACATGCTGTCTCCTCAAAGTGATGAAATTAAAAAAAAATCTTGGGTTACTTAGTAGTATTTGGGAGCAAGATGAAGATCGGCAAACATGGGCAGGGAGACAGACATGGAGCAAATTAGCTACCGCAGTGAGTATTGGGGGCTGAAGAATTGCAAACTGAGTTGATAATCCATTGCCAGCTGCTAAGGCAGCGGAGGCTGACGGTGCTTCTGGGGCAGAAAGGTAAATTAAGCTCCAGAGGGGTGGGGGTGGGGGTGTACCGGACAGCAAAATGTTAGTGTGGTTATTGGAAACCAGGAGGGTGGTGTGTGATGTATAGCACATCACAAAAACAGGTCTTTTGCTAATATTGTGTCCTAACTTTACTTGATTTGTATTACTGGCCAAGTTTGTTTGTGCGGGAGGGGAGGGGAGGAGACAAAGTGAGTTGCTTGCAAAAAGTGTTACTAGTTTGGATTCTGGTGTTATTTACATGAGCCAGCAGGAGTCTGATTATTTCACGAAGCTGCTGTTTTATGAACATGCAAATGTGCCAGCAGAAACAGACCACCCGGTCTATCTAAGTCTGCTCAAGTGTACAGCTAGCACCCCTAGTTTGCAGCTGCCCCAACCCCCCTCCCATTTGTCATCCCATTGCCACCCCCCACCATCACTCTCCCCTGTTCCTTGTTCCCTGCCCTGTTGAAGCTGTTCATAGATTTACATGATACCACCCATTCTGGTAGGGCATTCCATTTTGCTACCACCCTCTTTGTGAAATGGTGTCTCCTCATTTCCTTCCTAAATCTTCCCCCTCTATTCTTAGCCCATGCCCCCCTGTGACCCAGCTGTTACTACTGTGCTGTAAATGCCCACTCTCCTCAATGAAAACTGTATAATTGTATATTATCTTTGTATTAATGTACTTTACGTCCTGCACTGTTTCACTTTTCTGTATTTGCACTGTTTTTTGTAACTAATTCCAGGTCACTCCTGAAAAAGGGACCTTCGGGGCCCAGTGGGATTACCTGGTTAACAAAATTTTATAAATAAAAATAAATAAATAGTCCAGCACGCACACTGAAGTGGTCTAAAATCGGGTCAGCTTAATGTCTCTTTCAGAGCTTGGCACACGCTGACTCCTGGATTGAAAAAGCCAGTCAAACCAATGGGGTTTTCAACAAGTATAGGACAGCACAAAACCAAACATTTTACCTCTCTACAATAATAAATAATACACACAGATACCATTGCTTGGCATTCATGATTTACTAGAGGTTAGGGTAACAAGATCTGAACGAGCTTGGTACATCCAGCAGACCAGACCTGGGTTTGATTCTCACAACCTCCACTTGTATACTGTATGACTCTGAGCAAGTCGCTTAACTGCCCAGTGCTCCCAAGTCACCCCTGAAAACAGGCACTTGTGCCTAGTGGGCCTTACCTGGTTATCAAAGACTAAAATAAATGTATTAGTTTTAAACGACTGAAAATCATTTCCTATCTCATTTAAGGGGTTACAGAAAGCCATCTACTAAGAAAACCTATACTTCAAAATGGAAAAGGTTTTCTACTTGGTGTTCCACCAATGATGTGGTACCAGCAAAGGCAGTGATTCCAACCTTGCTGGACTATCTTACCCATTTACATTCCTTGGGCTTGCAGCCCACAGCTTTGAAGGTCCAGCTAGCTTCAGTGTCTGCCTACATTTCAGCTGGGAAAGGTGCCTCCTTGGCATCCAATTCTATCTTCAAGAGATTTTTCAAAGGTCTGGCCCATCTGCATCCCCCTCATAGGGAACTGGTGCCAGCTTGGGACTTGAATGTTTGTATAGCCAAGCTCATGGCTCCCCCGTTTGAGCCTATGGTCTCAGCTCATTTGAAATATGTCACATGGAAAAGTTTTCCTCGTGGCAATAACCTCTGCCAGAAGGATCAGTGAACTTCAGGCTTTGCACATTGACCAGGGCTACATTTAATTTCATAGAGACAAGGTAGTCCTACAAACAAACAGGAAATTTCTTCCCAAGGTGGTTTCTGATTTCCATTTAAACCAATCCATTCCTCTACCAGTTTTTTTTACTGAACTTTCTGGTTCAGGTGAGCGCAGACTTTACAGTCAAACGAGCCCTTAGTTACTACATAACAGCTGCTAAGGACCACAGACAGGACAGAAAACAGCTCTTGCAGCAGGTTACACCGTTAGGACTGAAGCTGGCAGGCGCCAGGACCCCACGGAAAAATTCTAGCTAGCAGTATCCAGCAGGGGACTGCCCCTGACATCAGGCATCACATAAAAGGGGGCGGTCCCCCAGCATCCCCAGTTCTTTTCCCGCCATCAACTTGCCAGCATCGGCCTAACGGACGCCTGAACAGACAAATGACGCGTGAAATCTTTGAAAATCCCTTTTCAACAAATACTCCGTGTCTACTTCTCCTACTCCTTCTCTCGAAGGACACCCCTTCAAGTGTGACTGCGGCAAGCAGATCCCTTTTGCCGATCATCATTCGGCCTGTGTGAGGTATCTGGGCCCGGAGCACCATATTCAGGCCTGTTCAGTCTGCCAGCAGTTTAACAGCAGGACCCGGATCCGCCGCCAAAAGGTCCTTCAGGGGTTTCTTCTTGAGGAGAAACTTAAGAAAATGGAAAAGAGACCTTCTTTCAAAGGGGAACCATCCCAAAACTCTTGAAAACACAGGGACAAGCATCGGGACTTGGGTAGGTCGAGATCCTCAAGCCGGGCCTCAGAGTCCAGGGCCAGCTCCAGCTCTGCATGGTCTGATCGATTGCCCTCCCGGGCTCGCTCCCAACCACCCCCTGTTAAGGTAAGGTCTTCAGGGGGTTCCTCAGCCTCTCTACACCAGCTCAAGACTACTCAGGTGCCGGTCTCTGCCACCCGGCCGGAATCCTCAGATTGTCATAAGTCTAAGTCTTCCTCTAAATCCAGTGGGTCATCAGACTGATGCCAGGACACCAACCTCGGGTCCATCTCCCAACCTCCAAAAGCTCTGGAGAGGAAGCAGACGTTGGAATTGAAGAAGGCGTCAGACCCGGTGCCCGCCAAGCAGACTACAGAACCGACGCCCGCACCACTGACGCTGGTTGACACCAGACGTCAGGGGTCTTCTGGAGAAGAGGTCACAGAGCTGCCTGATGACCAGACTGGTGACACAAAGGATGCCGGCTTGCCCAGGGAACCCTCACCAGATCCAGTGGTTTCCCAGGACCTGACGCCCGCTCCCGGCGATAGACCCACACCGACACCAGGTCTGTCATTGGGTATGAATATGCAGGAGGTAAAAGACCTGTTTACTTTTTGGTGGGAGACCATTAAAAAGGATGTGGTCCCCACCAAGCCTCTTCCACCTCCACCTCCTCCTTGAGATGCTGAAGGTTCAAGACCCCCGACCTCTAAGGAGCCAACTCCACCTCCCAGGGGCAGGTCCAGAGAGATAGAGAAAGAGATGCACATCACAGTCTCCCTCAGGGTCTCCTAGCTCCAAATGACCCAGAGGTGGAGGCAGACACTCTCCAGGGGATGACTCCAGGCCAGATACGTCAGACACTTCCAGGTCTCCATCCCCCTTTAGTCCTCCATCACCAGACCCACCAGACCTCTCCAGGTCACCACCGGATGATCCCTCATTTTCAGAAATCATGAGGCACATCCAGGAAAACATGGGGTAGGAGACTGAGGATTTAGACCCCGAGAGACAACGCCTTGCCCGTTATCTTAGGCAAAAGGATCTGAAGCCTGTGGTGGTCTCACCTTTAGTGGACACCTTTATGGACGTCACCAAGGCTGCTTGGAAGCATCCACATTCGACTCCAGCTGTTCCAAAAAAGGCTGACCACCTCTACAGGGCTCCGTTGGAAGACCCATATTTGGCACAACAACCCCTGGCCGATTCCCTGGTCATTACAGCATCTCTTGATTGGTCTCAGCGGCCTCAACACCTGAGTACCTGCCTCCGGACCAGGAATCTAAGCAATTAGATTCCATGGGAAGATGCATGTATGCGGCTGCTACACGCTCTGCAAGGTCTCTGAACTACCTCACGCACATGGTGCAGTTTCAGAATGCCCTTTGGGAACAGGGCCAGGACCTTATGAAGGATTTCCCGGATGGCGAGAAGGATGAATTGCTCAACCTGCTTCAGACTGGGTCAGACATGGGGACCCAGGTTCTCCGAACTGCCTACGATTCAGCGGACTCGGCAGCCAGGGGAGCAGCCTCAGGCATTTGTCTCCAGAGACACTCTTGGCTGAGAGTCTCTGACTTTACCCCGGATGTCCAGAAGAACATCCTGGACGTTCCCTATAACGGAGCTGTCCTGCTCAGTGAGGAATCCGAAAGTGTCGTCACCAAGTTACAGGACGCTGGGAAGGCAGTCCGGACTGTACAGGTCCAAATCTGGTTCCTTTCATAGGAACAGAACCATTTTCGTGGCCGGCAACAATGGCAACAGCCACGTTCTGGCCAGCAACCCAGGGGCAACTTTGGCTGTAAAAGTCAAGCCAAGTTCCCTGCGGGCCAGGGTCCTAAACACCCTAAGGCCACCCAGCCCACGGGGTCCAACTCCACCACAGCATGACTCCTTCCCGGCCCCCGCCCCTCCTCTGGATCAAAGGGTTGAGAAGGTCGAGGGTCACATCTCTCATCATCTTTCGGAATGGCAGAGGATAACCTCCGACCAGTGGGTGTTGCAGTTGGTAAGTCGAGGACACTCTTATCGAGTTCCTCGACCACCCACTGTCCAGACCTCCCCTGTTCTCCTGCTATTGGGTCAGCACGCCCTGCTCATTCAGCAGGAGATCTTGGCTGTCCTGGACAAGGAAGCCATAGAATATGTTCCACTGAACCAGAGAGGAAAAGGTTATTATTCTCACTTCTTCCTGGTTCCAAAGAAAATGGGACTTGTGCCGATTTTAGATCTCAGCGACCTCAACACCTTTGTGTTGTACAAGCGCTTTCGCATGGTGACCCTCCCGGGTCTTATTCCCATGCTCAAGGATGGCGCATGGCTATCATCACTGGACATGCAGGACACCTATCTACATCTCCCGATTGTTTGAACGCACCGAAAGTTCCTCTGTTTCGAGTTTCTGGGACGCCACTACCAGTTCCGAGTGCTTCCCTTCGGACTGTCTTCGGCACCTCGGGCGTTCACGAAGTGTATGGCAGTCATGGCAGCAGCTCTCAGGAGGTGGGGCCACTACATGTTTCTGTACCTAGATGATTGTCTCCTCATGGCACCCTCATGGGATGCCCTGATGTCCGCGATCCAGGATACCTGTTCCCTCTTCCAATCGTTGGGCATCACCATCAACCAGGAGAAGTCGCACCTTGTCCCATCTCAGAATTTGCAGTTTATAGGAGCAATTCTGGGCACCACTCGAGGGAGGGCATTCCTTCTTCAGGACAGGGCGGAACGCATCAGATCCCTCATAAGGGATACAATGGAGAAGAAAGCGGTACCAGCCAGGACTGTTCTTTGCCTGCTCGGACACATGGCAGCTGCCATTGCAATGGTTCTCCTAGCTTGACTCCATATGCGGGTCACCCAATGGATGTTACGGGCCCAATAGAACCAGATGCAAAATCATCTGCAGCATCCAGTCCGGATCACGAATGCAGTCATCCAAGACTGGCGCTGGTGGCTCGTCCCAGACCACTTATCGATAGGAGTCCCCTTCACTGCACCTCCTCCTTCAGTAACTATCTCCACGGTAGTCTCGGGGTCCAGATAGGGAGCTCTTCTCAATGGGGTCAGGACTCAGGGCTCCTTGTCATCTCTAGAATCTCACCTTCACATAAATATTCTAGAGATGAGAGCCATCCTGTACGCCCTTCAGGCTTTTCAGTCAGAGATTCCACTGGGTACTCTCCTGGTACAAACAGACAATACTGCGGTGATGTATTATCTCAACAAGCAAGGAGGCACTCATTCCTACCCCCTTTGCAGGGAGGCCCAGAGGGTTTGGAATTGGGTACTACAACACAGCCCACAAATAATTGTAGTACATGTTCCCGGAGTGGACAACACCATCGAGGACAGTCTAAGCCGGTTGCCGGCCAGAGTCCACGAATGGGAACTGCTTCAGGAAGTCGCAGAGGACCTGTTTTGCAGATGGGAGACACCAGCATTAGACTTCTTCGTGTCCCCATTCAATGCAAAACTGCCCAATTTCTGCTCGCTAGATCCAGGTGTTTTCTAGCGAGACACGTTGTCCATCTCTTGGACGGGCAGGTTCCTGTACACTTTCCCACCCTTCCCTTTGATCCAGAGGGTTCTATTGAAGCTCCGAGTGCGGGCATCTCTCATTATGAAAGCACCTTTTTAGCCCATGCAGATTTGGTTCCCTCTCTTGCATCAACTGGCCCAGGAACCTGCAGTGCCCCTGCCATTCAGCTCTCACCTTCTGTCCCAGGAGGCAGGCTTCTTGGTCCTTCCGGATCTTTGGTCACTGAACCTACATGCCTGGCTCCTAAGGACATAGCAGTCCTGAGATATGGGGTTTCTCAGGAAGTTGACGTTTTGGTGGCAGCCAGAAAGCCCTCCACTCATGCCACCTACGCCATGAAGTGGTGTAGATTCTGCAACTGGGTTCAAGGTCATGGATTGACCCTATTGGATTGTTCAAAGAGGTCAGTTTTAGATTACCTCCTGTCCCTTTATGAGGCAGGACTTGCCTGCTCCTCCATTAAGGTACACCTATGTGCCATTTCGGCGTACCATTTACCTATAGGTCACCGGTCTCTAGCGCAGCTAGAGGCTTCCCACGCTTTTCTATGCCAATTCCACCTTGGGATCTTCGCATTGTTCTAGAGCAGCTTACACTGCCTCCTTTTGAACCAGCCATGGATTGCGAGCTGCCTCTCCTCTCTTGGAAGATGCTCTTTTTTTAGTTGCAGTTACCTCTGCCAGAAGAGTTTCTGAGCTTCATGCACTCATGTGCAAGGATCCTTATTTGATTTTTCACATTAAGAATAAATCCTAAGTTCCTTCCCAGAGTGGTCTCGGCCGTCACACTCAACCAGGTCACTGACCTTCCGGTGTACTACCCCAATCATTCTAACAAGGGAGAAGCCCTGTTACACACACTGGATGTGCATAGGAGCCTCAGATACTATATGGCTAGAACCAGAGCCCATTGTAAGTCGGACCAGCTCTTCATTTCCTTCACACACAGGATGCAAGGTACACCTGTATCTAAGCAGTCACTTTCAAGATGGCTTGTGAAATGTATCTCGTTCTGTTACCAGAAGTGCAACAAACCTTTACCGGGACCGGTAAAAGGTCATTCTACGAGGGGAGTGGCTACCTTCTTCACTGCGCTCATGAACATCTCCATGTCAGTCATCTGTGCAGCAGCAACCTGGAGCACTGTACACACCTTCATCAGGCATTACAGTCTGGATATTGCCGCTAGGTGCAGAGCAGGTTTCAGCTTGGAGGTCCTTCAGGGTTTTTTGTCTTGAAATCTGACCAACATCTCTCCTGTCCACCTCCCGATAAGAAAGTAGTTCCCTAACTGCTTGGAAATCAGTCCTAATGGTGTAACCTGCTGCAAGAGCTGTTTTTCAAAGTAAGATAGTACAGTTACATAAGAACTTACCGTAATAGTAGATCTTCGAGAACAGCTCTTGCATTAGGTAGTTTCCCTCCCACCTTCCCCTCTGGAGGTTGAGTCTTCTGACCTAGTTTCTAGGCTACAGCATCTTTGACGCCAGTCTTCTACAAACCTTCCTTTGGAAGTGGATCCTCGGTCTCCCCTTCAGATGTCACCTTTGGACTGGGAGTTTCCGGCGGGAGAATTGGCGATGCTGGGGGACCGCCCCCTTTTATGTGATGCCTGACGTCGGGGAGGGGCCGACGTCAGTGGCGGTCCCCTGCTGGATACTGCTAGCTAGAATTTTTCTGTGGGGTCCTGGCGCCTGCCGGCTTCAGTCCTAATGGTGTAACCTGCTGCAAGAGCTGTTCTCGAAGATCTACTGTTACGGTAAGTTCTTACATAACTGTACTTCCCTGTCTTATGGGGATGTAGACAAAGGAAATCTAACATCTAAAAGGTCCATTTCTCACTGGATAGTTCAGTGCTTTCAGTTTTGCTACTCCAAAGCTGGTAAAAAAAAAAAAAACAGCAGGGCTGAGGGCCCATTCCACAGGGGGCACAGCTGCTACTATAGCAGCTGACAGGGATGTTCCATTAGTGGAGATCTGTAAAGCAGCTACCTGGAGAACAGTACACACCTTTACAAAGCATTACAGCCTGGACACACAATCCAGAAGTGATGCCAGGTTTGGCAGAGCAGTCCTGCAGAGTCTGTTTCCAAAGTAGGTTCTGTGCTGTAGTCTACAACAGTTAGAAATACTGGAGAATTCCTGAGGGGAGAAGAAAAAATTACCATAGTAATCTTGTTTCTTCCAATGTATTCTCCAATATTCATAACTCATCCACTCAGCCTCCCCTTCTAGAACCAGTGGCCTCTGCACTCCAAGCAGAGTAACTACATGTGAATGTGCCACACACTGGCATATCTGTTTTTGAGCCCTGTGGGGCATTGGTTTCCCCTTCTTCAGGTGATTCTGACATTAAAGAGGGTGTTTTCTTCCTCCAGTTGGGGGTTTGTTAGGTTGTTTTATTGTTATTTTTATGATTATCATTATTAGATAGCTATAGCTCTTAGTGGATCCTGTTCTTGCAGGCTCTCCATGAAATCTGAAATGTCAGAATGTAGGCAGTTGATAAGGGCAGCATTTGAAAAGTGGCATGAGCCAATGATGATTCCATCATTAGCATACATTCTATCTCCAGGCAGTTCTGTCTTAAAGGCTGACTGCAAGAGTTGGGAATATTGGAGAATACCTTGGAAGAAACAAGATTACTATGGTAAGTAATTTTTTCTTTTCATTTCTTGTTGTCCCTCTATAGGCTGTCTCGGACAGACAATTACAGCCAGGGGGCATGTTTGCTAGGTGGGAGATTGGGGCATGAGGAGAGTTGACCTGCAGCTAACTGGCACACTGAATGTGTGTTAAATTAGCAGGCAAAGGGTCACAGGGAATTGTTTGTGGAAGCAGTGTGTGTGCCTTGTGTGATTCCCCCTCCCCCAGTTAAAGGGGCACAGGCAAGAAATCAGGCTTGTGGTGCCATGGTGTTTGAGCACGTTTATTGCCATATTGATGATGCATTCCTTCTGAGGAACAGGTATTTTGGCCCACTTTGTTTCTTTCTGGTGGTTAAGGATGCATTTTTGACCCCCCACGCTATTTTTCCCTCCTGGTCACGGTCCATGGGGCCTCTCTCAGGCATCCTGCCTGATTTTCCTGGACATAAAGTCTCCACCACTCATTCACACTGATGGGGAACTATGCTGGAGGTGCTAGGACCCAGCGGGAGAAAACTTTTTGCAAGATGGCCGACGCCAGAGAAGGAGCCACGAGGAACGGCGTAGCGAGCCTCCGCTCATGCGGCAATGATTATCTCTGTGTCGACCCTCCAACCGCCTCAGTTCCTTTTTCCCCGCCGTCAAGTGCGCTTCAGTATTGACGTTGCTCGCCCGCCGGAAGTTAAACTTCAAACTAGCAGCAGTAGTTTAAAGTTTATTGTTTTGTAGTATATCTCGAATAAGTACCGATTAATATAACATTTTTTCTTATTCAAGAAGAAGTCTCAGCCTACATTGATGGAGTCGACCATGAGCGGGTCAGGTGATGGTAGGGAGACTTCGTATGAAAGCTGTTCAGTCAGCCAGGCTGGGTCTGGTCCGCCGCCCTCTCTCTGTATGGAGGGTCTGACAATGGACGGTCCAATGCTCGAGGGGATGGGCGGTCCCCCCGGAAGCATAAAAGAAAACGATCGCATTCTCAGCACCATTCGGTCTCGAGCTTTTCTTCGGCCCACAGGTCAAGAAAGATGAGGCATCACTTGAGGTTGCCCTCCGGTATGTCCATGCATCGACGGTCGATCATTGGGGTCAGTTGCCGGTCTCCTCCTTCAGAGTCACCGGTTTCTGTTTCCGGTCACCGACCTCTTCGCCATTGGAGCCGTACCCCACCTCCTGGTAGGGCTTCAGATGAGCAGTTTCATCAGTGGGCCACTCTTATGGAGCAGTGGGCTCGGAGGTTGGTCCAGCTGCCTGGCCCGGTCACTCCGGGGCCTTTGGGCCTTTCGGGGGATCAGGTAGGGCAGTTGGGCCTCCCTAGTCGCGCGGCGCCTTCTTCGGTGCTGTCGACTCTGCGTTCAGGTGTTTTCCCCCCCTCACATGGCTGTGGCGCAGGGGGCCACACCGATGCCTCTATCTCCTGGTCTCCTTCCTTCTTTCTCCTCAAATCCTATTTTTCGGAGCCCTGGGTTGGTTTCGGTGTCGATTGGTCGCTCAGCGCTGTCCTCGGTGCCGATGCACATGTTGGCGCCTTCCTCGGCGCCGTTGGGATTGTCGGCACTGTCCTCGGTGCCGTGCGGTCTTTCGGCGCTGTCTTCAGCACTGGGGGCTCTGGTGGCGCCACGCACTGCACTATGTCAAGCAGCGCCATACTCTTCTACGGTGCCGAGGCTTAGTATGACATCTTCCAACCTTCAGGGTTTCTCGACTCCTAACCCTTTTCCTTCCTCATTTCCTTCTGATTTTCACTCCTTTCCCGTTCATACAGTCCCCCTCTGGACTGTCAGGAGATGATATTGAGCCTGACCCAGGTCTTCGGCTGGGTGATGATGTTGAAGGAGCAGGGATTAATCGTGCCGCAGAGCCTGTGGTTGAAGACCTGTCATTTAAGTCTCTGCTGAAAAATTTAAATTCTACTCTTTCTCTGCAGACTACAGATATCGATCCTGGGAAGCTTTTGAGACTCCAATACCTACATGGCCCGGAGATCCCTATGGATTTAACTCCCCCGCTACAATCATCCTTTGAGACTCTCTCTCAGATAGTATGGAATAATCCTGCTCTCATTCCTTCTGTGGCTAAGTCCATAGACAGGAAGTATGCTGCTCCCAAGGATCAACCCATTTTGGCCTCCTAGGCCTTTGCAGACCCTATTGTAGTCCTGGCAGAGAATGATAAGGCTGTTCTTCCTCAGGCATCTACAGCCCTACCTATAAACAAAGAATCTCGTAAGATAGATGCCTTAGGTAAGAGAGTCTTTGCTGCCTCCACCCTGGGTATGTGTATTGCCAGCTACCAGGGATACTTTTCTCAATATGAGTGTGTTCTTTGGCATTACCTCAAACAGATGGTAGAAGCTCTGCCCGTGTCGGACACTAGTTCAGAGCTACTTCAGACCATAACCAGGGGTATCGAGTCCAACAACCAGCAAGTTAAAGCAGCTACGGATGCTTTCGATACTGCTTCCCAAGCAGCGGTGGCCATTTGTACCTGTCATCACTTCTGGCTATGCACTTCGGGCTTCACGAATGATGCCCAACAGCAGGTCATGGCATTACCCTTTGACGGTATGTATCTGTTCGGACCTCAAGTAGAGCAAGCTGTGGAGGCCACACAGAAGACTAGGTTGGCCATTAAAACGGCTCAACCCGCTCCCACCCCTTCTCAGGGGGGTGTTAACAAGCGTCAGTTTCACAACTGTCAGTCCTTTCGGGGCAAGGGCAGGAGAGGTTTTAACAAAACCAAGCCCCTCAGCCTCAAAAGAAAATGCAACAGAAGGCACAAGGGCCCAAAGCACCCAGTGCCACCTTCTGAGTTTCTGGTCCAGGTCTCACCTCAGCTGCTCGAGGGGGATTCCTCCTCAGCGGTGAGAGGACGTCTGACTCAGTTCTACAACCAATGGAAGTCCATAACATCAGACAAATGGGTCCTCCGGATAATCCGTGAAGGGTACTCCCTCAACCTTTCAAGAACCCCTCCGGATCGTCCTCCCAAACGACAGCCCAGGTTGTCAACAACACAGTCAGACCTTCTTGCCTCCGAGATACAAGGCTTTCTGAATAACAGGGCAGTAGAAATAGTTCCGCTGGATCAACGAAACACAGGTTTCTACTCCCATTACTTCCTGGTCCCGAAAAAGACTGGTGGCATGCGCCCCATTCTGGACCTCAGAAAGTTAAACAAGTTTCTTTTTAAGGAAAAGTTCAAGATGATGTCGCTTGGGACCCTGTTACCCTTGCTTCATCAGCATGATTGGCTAGCTTCCCTGGACATGCAGGACGCTTACCAACATATTCCTATACACCCAAAGCATCACAAATACCTATGGTTTGTAGCTCTGGGCCAGCATTATCAGTTCAGAGTCCTGCCTTTGGGCTATCCTCAGCGCCACGAGTTTTGACAAAGTGTTGTGCAATTCTCGCAGTGCATGTCAGAAAGATTGGAATACAAGTGTTCCCATATCTGGATGACTGGCTTCTAGCAAGTCCTTCCAGGCAAGGAACTCTATATGCCATAGCCACAGCCTCAGACTTTCTCACGTCCATGGGAGTCCTGCTAAATCTCAAGAAATCGCAGTTGCAGCCCTCCCAGAAGCTCCTTTTATAGGAACTCTTCTGGACACCTCCTGTGCGAAAGCTTTTCTACCACAGGACAGAAGGAGCGATATCCTACAGATGGCCCATTACATCAGAGAGAACAGTTCAGTTCGAGCTATCTCGATGCAATGGATGCTGGGTCTCACGGCATCCTCGGTGTTCACTGTACCCCTAGCGCTCCTCCACATGAGAACCTCTCAAAGGATGCTCTGTACTCAGTGGTCCCCAACCATTCACCCGTAGTCCTTTCTCATCAAGGTGACAGAACCTCTGAACAGGTCACTCACATGGTGGTTGCAAGAGGACAGTCTTCTGGAAGGGTATCCCTTTGTTCCTCTGGATCACCGGATTTTCATTACCACGGATGCGTCCCTGATGGGATGGGGAGCTCACTGTCAGAATCTCCACACTCAAGGTACATGGACTCAGGATGAGTCCCAGCTTCACATAAATGTCCTAGAAATGAGAGACGTCCTTTATGCAGTCCGAGCTTTGAAGGACATTCTCTGTCACAAGAACATTCTCCTTCAAACGGACAACAAAGCAGTGATGTATTACATCAACAAGGGGGGCAGTGCACACTCTTACCCTTTATGCAGGGAAGCAATGAGAGTGTGGCAATTGTGCCTAGAGCACAAAGCTCTAATTCAGGCGGTCTATCTGCCGGGAGTGCAGAACGAACTGGCAGACCGTCTAAGCAGAACAGAGACAGATCCTCACGAGTGGTCTCTCGACTCAACCGTAGTTCAGTCACTTCGCAGCATGGGGAACTCCAGACCCGGACCTTTTTGCATCCCCACTCAACACAAAACTGCCTCTCTTCTGCTCCAGAAATCCAGGGCCTGGCATTTTCTGTCAGGATGCGTTCAGGCTGCAGTGGACAAAACACTTTCTATACGCCTTTCCTCCTCTTCCACTAATTCAGAGGGTACTTCTCAAATTCGAGTCCCAGGGGGACAAAATGATCCTCATTGCTCCCTTCTGGCCTCAAAAGATATGGTTTCCATTACTCAACAATATGTCGGAAACCCCTCCAAAGGTGCTTCCCCTTCAGATGAACCTTCTGACCTAGGGGCCTGCGGTTCATCCTAATCTGAGGTCACTTCACCTTCATGCTTGGCTCCTAAAGAGATGGAAGTGAACAGGTTCAATGTCTCTCGCAGAGTTTCAGATATTCTTTTGGCTGTGCGCAAGCCAGCCACTAGAAAAACTTACATGGTCAAATGGAAGTGTTTTTCTCTCTGGTGTGCAAAATCCTCTTTGAATCCTTTTTCCTGCCCACCAAATAAAGTTCTAGAGTACCTTTTCGACCTCTCAAATTCAGGTCTACAATACTCTACAGTCAAAATTCACCTTTGTGCCATTTCAGCTTATCATGAGCCAGTACTTTCCTTATTATTGGCTCAGTTACCAGTAGTTAAAGAGGTTTCTTAAGGGTATTCTGCATACCAGACCTCCTATCAGACGTCCAGTCGCAGCCTGGGACATTAACCTTGTACTAGACATGCTCACTCGAAAACCTTTCGAGCCTCTAGCTTCCTGTGCAACGAAAATGGTGCAGGGCAACTAAAATGGTGCAGGGCCTGCACCGGAAGACATATGAAGAGAGACTTAAGGAGCTGAATATGTATAGCCTCGAGGAAAGGAGAGAGAGGGGGGACATGATAGAAACTTTCAAGTATCTCAAGGGAATCAACAAAGTCCAAGAGGGTAGCATCTTTCAAAAAGAGGTGTGCAAGAACAAGGGGCACAATTTGAAGATAGAAGGGGCGGCTCAGAGGTAATTTAAGGAAGTATTTTTTCAGAGAGGGTTGTGGATGCATGGAATGGCCTTCCGGAGGAGGTTGTGGAGTCAAAAACAGTGGTGGAATTCAAGCATGCATGGGACAGTCATAAGGCAATTCTAGGGGGTTGGGGTAGGAAGAAGTAGGCTGCTGGTTAACTAGGATCTGCAGCTTATCCAATAGATAGGGAAATGAGCAGACTGGGTGGGCCAAGCGGTCCTTATCTGCCGTCAAAATCTATGTTTCTATGTTTCTGTGAGCTGAAATTTCTCACTTGGAAAATGGCCTTCCTGGTGGCCATTACCTGGGCCGACAGGGTTTCTGAAATACATGCCTTGGTCACAGACCCTCCATATACTGTGTTTCATAAGGACAAAGTAGTTCTTAGGACCCATCTTAGGTTTCTTCCTAAGGTTGTTTCAGAATTCCATCTAAACCAACCTGTGGTCCTACCTACTTACTTTATGAACTTCCAAAATGAAGGACAGCGTACCCTTCATTCTTTGGATGTCAAAAGAGCTCTTCGTTTCTATTCGGATAGAACAAAAGAAATTTGCAAAGCTCAACAACAGTTTGTTTCCTTCAGCGAGACCCGACTGGGTCAACCTGTCGCTGTCAGATGCATTTCGGCATGGCTGGTGGCATGCCTTCACCACTGTTACTCCATGGCACAGGTTAAGCTGGAGGGCAGAGTGTATGCTTACTCTACTAGAGCAGTCGCGGCATCCCTGGCGGAAATCCGCAACGTGCCCATTGCAGTTATTTGCAATGTGGCTACTTGGAGCTCAGTGCATACTTTCATCAAGCACTATGCCCTGGATGTCCATGCCAGACGACATCTTTCGTTTGGCAGGACTATCCCTAACGGACTTCTGTCCTAAATTTGTAAGCTCTTGGTTTCTCCTGCCGCCCTCTCGGGGGATTATTAGCTCAGTACTCTCCCATCAGTGTGAATGAGTGGTGGATACTTTATGTCCAGAAAGATATAGAAATTACGTACCCACCGTAATTCCTGATCTTCTTATGCGAAATCTCCCACTCATTCACACGCCCACACACCATCCCCCGGCTCACTTTCTGCTGTTGGTCTTCACCCCCTCAATGTTAGGCTGTGAAGACTTCTTTGTTGACCCTTCTTATATGGGTCATTCGAACTATCTTATGTCCATTTTTTGTAAGGCTATCCTTCTAGATTAGTTACGCTGCACCTTCTCAGAAAAAAAGGTACTGAGGCGGTTGGAGGGTCGACGCCAAGAGACTCATTGCTGCAGGAGCCGAGGCTCGTGGTGCCACTCCTCGCTGCTCCTTCTCTGGCACCAGCCCGCTTGCAAAAAGTTTGCTCCTGCTGGGTCCTAGCGCCTCCGGCATAGTTCCCCTTCAGTGTGAATGAGTGGCGGAGACTTCGTTCAAGAAGATCAAGAATTACGGTAGGTACGTAATTTCCATTTCCTGCCCTGCCTGAGCCTCCTCTCTCCTCCCCCTCATCGCACAGTCGGCACTCCCAGCTTAACCCCTCTGGGGTGGGGCTGCCCCTCCTCTTGGGTGCACTTACCTACATAGACTCCGACTGTGGGCGAGGGCCTGGGTAGAGGAACCTGGAAGGCCAGGCATGATGGACCCGGCTGTGGGCATGGGGTCAGGTCCGTCACCTACTCCATGGATCAGGCTTTTCCCTGTTCTGGTGCTCGTCCCCCCCACATGCGTGGTGCATTCCCTGACACAGCAGTGTACGGCAACCCTGCCTTTCATCAGCCACACTGATTTGTCATGCTGCCCTACATGCTGCAGTGCCCCCCAGTCTCCACCGGGAGGCGATGGCATGCCGGGCAATCCCCAACCTTCCCCCCCCCGAAGGGAGAGCATCCCAGTGGGTGCTCAGTCCTCGACCCGCCCCTGCTGACCCCCAGCATCCGAGCTCGCTCCCGAACTCGGGTCGCTGGCATAGCGCGAGGTGTGGCGTCCAGCGCCTCAACCCTCGGCGCCACCAGGCCGGCTCTGCATTTTTGATTTTTAGGTGGAAAATCCCTTGTATGGCATTTTGCTCCCATTTTTACTGGCCAAAGATAGACAGGCAGATTTGGGAAATGGTCATGCCTCCTGGCATGAGATGTAGTCTTGGCATTTTCTGTTGTCCCTAATTTAGTGGCCAGAAGTTGAAAGGCAGATCTGAAAAACCTCAGGGGGACAGCAGTATTATCTGTGGACAGAAAGTCTTCCCTTAATTGTTAATGGCACCATGGCTTAATGCAGACCAGTACTATGCAAGACTGTAGGACCTGCCATAGTATTATGGTCCTCACTGTGACACAACTCTATATATGTTTTGGTTCCCCTCCTCTAGCCGAATCCTCAGACTGGGAGTGGGTTGCACCTGTGATACTGTTTGGCAGTGGTTAAGTTGAGTTACATGATCTTCTTCGAGGCAGTCTCTTGCAGGAGGTCATAACACATGGGATTACAGCCGCAGGCGTAATTTCCTTCAGATGACTTTTCAGCAGTCGACCCTGGGACCTCCCCCCAGCACTACCACGTGGTATCTACCTGGCAGGTATAAAAGGGGGAGGTCCCAGACACTTCTCAGTTCTTTTCAACGGTGACCTACGTGCACCAAGTCCTCCTTCAGAGCTCTGCTTTCCTGTTGTCGATGAAGAGTTCTACCGACCAAAATTTACTACAACTTGTTCATATACTAATGTCTTTAGATCCCTTATTCCGAAGGTGTTCCTGTGGTCACAGAATCACCAAGGAAGACCTCCACAAATTCTGTGTTCGTTGACTTAGACATGAACATGACTCCAGGGAGTGTGTCTTCTGTAACAGGTTCAACAAGGCCACAAAACATCGAAGGCTTCAGCAGCTCCGTGATTTCCTCATGGAGCAAAAGGTTGCCCTCCTGGAGCAGTAACAACGCTCCACAACCAGAGAATCCTTGACATCCTCATTGGGGTCTCACCGTTCTATGGGTGACCCCTCCATGTCGACGGCACAGGGTCCTGGTAAGAAACATGCATCAAAGACAAAGCATGTTTCTACCGCTCCTTTGTCATCGACGAAGGCTTCACATAAAGTGAGTATGGAGAAGACTGCCCCTGTCACATCGTCCTCTACACCGTCGACGATTGTGGGTTCCTCTCTTCCTTCATCTAAGGTTCCTCCATCGACAGTGGATCCAGGGGTTATTCTACAGCTTCCTAAGCTGCCTTCCCTTCAGTGCTGTCTGGCCATCATCCATTGACGATGGCTTCAGCCCATCGATGATGCTATCGTTGTCGACATTGCATTACAGCCTGTCGATTCCTTGCAGTCTGTCGACGATTCTGTAGTCGACGGTAGGGATTTCAGGTGCGTCGATCCCATCATTGACAGCTGGCCTTGTTTCACAGGGCTTAAGGCTGGTGCCCTCGTCGATGATCCTGGGGTCATATACAGACCCCTCGTCAACAGCTCCACATTTGGTTCCCCTGCCTAATCCTATTCCATCAGTGGTCCCAATTCACTCTGTCCAGTCTCCCTCTGCTACCTCCACGGGGCAGATGGCCATGATTGATGTCCAGGCTCTAGTGAATACTATCCTGGACCTGACTCAGACCCCATGCCCCCTAAAGAGGGTACGGCTGCGGTCTCAGCTCCCTCTCGACCTCCTAAGGCCCAGCTAACGGCCAGCTCTTCCCCGTCTCCCCAGGTGTATACACTCAGGAAATAGGCATGGATGACCCTTTCCTTCAGGACTGGAATCTGCCTGACCTGGAGAACGAGGACAGCATGGACCAGGAGGATTCCCCTCAGTCCTCATCTGCCGCTTCTTCTGTTCAAGGGGAACCTACCCCGGAGCTCCGTTGTTCTCCGCCAGATGGCCAACGTTTTCGGACATTATGATCCATCTTCAGAAAACGTTTGGATTCCAGGGTACTGAGCAGGATGCTTCTAGAAAGAAATTGGCTCAGTACTTGGGTGTGCCGGAATGCCCCACTCTGGTCATCTCCCCCCCCCCCATTTGGTGGACGCCTTTGAAGAGGCTGTCTTTGCTGCATGGAAGCAGGCTTTCAGTGTTCCCTCCAATCCATGTAAGGCTGACAGGATTTATCAGGCTCCGATGGATCACCCCTATTTTATGTCTCCACCCTAGGCAGACTCAGTGGTGATCAGTGCCGCACATGATAGGTCCTCTAGGCCCCAGCACATGAGTGCTCAGCCCCCAGATACAGAATCCAAGAAATTGGATGTTATGGGAAAAAGGGTTTTTTCCTTGGCCACCTTGTCTGTACGTATATTTAATTGCATGGGACACCTCCTGAAATATTGGGAGGAAATCCTAAAGGCCTCCCAGGCAACAGTGCAGTTCCTCCTTGCAGGTTCTGTCCAAGAAGAGCTAACGGTAAAAATGTCTACTGTGGCAGCAGCGACACACCTGGCTCAGGGTGTCAGGATTTTCACAGAACATACAGTTCGGTCCACAGACCCAAGACATATTGAAAGACTTACAAGACTCCGGTCGTACCCTTCATTCGGTATGAACCCTGTACCATCCAAAAGCCAAAACGGCCTTCAGGGGCTCCTCGAGCAGCCGCCCCTACAAGTGCCATACCATGAATCGGAGGCAATCTGCCAATAAAAGAAAACCTCAGTTACAATTGCCAGGTCCTGGAAATGCTCAGAAACCCCAGTATGTCCCTGCTGCCCCCCTTCCCCAGCAGGGCCAGCTTTCTGCCTGAAGTCCTTCCGCTAGTTCTGAGCCTAGAGATCCTATCCACGGCTGTCAGGGGCAGGTTTTCCCTGCACCTGCAAGGGTAGCAAGCTGTCTCCGATGACCAGTGGCTCCTGCAATTGATCACGACAGGGCACACACTGGAGTTCATGGAGATACCTCTTCCTTTGCCACTCAGGTTCTCTCACTACCCCCCAGACCAAGCATTGGTCTTAAGGACTGAGATAGGTGCTTTCCTCTCAAATAAGGCCATTGAACCAGTTCCCCTTTCTCAGAAGGGTGCGGGATTTTACTCCCATTTTTTTTCCTCTTTCCAAAATGGACAGGGTATTTGTGCCCCATTTTGAATCTGAGGTGCCTCAATCTCTACATCACTTACCAAAAGTTCAGAATTGGCCAGCCCAGTGGTGCTGAGGGTTGAGGCGCTAGATGCCACACCTCGCGCTATGCTGGCGACCCAGGTTTGGGAACAAGCCTAGGCCATCAGGGGTTGGCATGGGAGGGAGAGGATCAGGCATCCGATGGACTGCTCTCCTCTCCCAGGAGGGTGGGAGGTCAGCGCTTGGCTAGTCCCTGGCGGAGGCCTGGGGCTCTGAAAGCGTGGAGCTAATTTCAGGGGCAGGGGAGTGGCGATGTCAGCGGTGATGCCATGACGTCAGGTGTGAGCCACTCCTCCACAGAACAGGGAAAAACAACGTATGGTCTCCTGGATGATGGAGCACCACAGTAGAGACCCTGATTGCCCACGAGCCTGCCTGACTCCCCAGGTGGTCCTTCCCACCCCATACCCACCTGACGGGTACAGCCAAGGCTCCATGGGGACTTATTGGGAAATCAGGTAGGCCATGTGTGTGGGGATATCACATTGTGTCTCCCAAAGGAGTGGAGACTGTACGTAGGGGGAAGGTGTAAAAGAGAAATTTCAAATAAAAAAAAAAAGTTCAGACTGGTGTCTCTTCCAACACTTCTTCCTTTGCTGAACACAGGAGATTGGCTCTGCTCCCTGATGTGAAGGATGCATAGCTCCATATCATTACTCACAGTAGAAAAGTTGGCAACACAAGCTCCACTTTCGTCCGATCTAATCAAAACACCATCATAAGATGAACTGGACAAGAACCATGAGAAAGCACTGTTGCACAAAAACGTTTGGTTCTGTGTGAGACTGCGTTGGGAGGGGTTGCACACTTGTGGCCTGTGACCGAATTCAAACAACATGAAGTCTTGCTGTATTCAGACATAATGCAGTTAGCCCCAGCACTTGAACTGCCCTGGAGAGGAAAGAGTTAACTCTATGCAGAAGCATAGAACGCTGAGCTCGAGCTTGGGTTTTAAAACCTCTGTCTGTGGTACTTCCCAGTGTAACTGTCAGATTCTTTACTCTGCCTAACAGTGAAGTCGCTCCGGAGATTTCCTCTGCTCAGTTCGGTAAAAGTAAAGCATTTGGTTTAAACCGTATAATTTTTTGTTATTTTCGGATTTCCAGCCTCTGTCTACGGTACAGGTAGTGTGTAGATAGATAGTGACTGTGTTTTATTCTGTGAAAAAGCTGGAAATTGTTCTTTTCTTTGGTTTCTTTCCGGTCGGTTCGGTTTGGAACCATCCCATTCTGTTTAAATTTATTTCTGGGATTAGAGTGGTGTTCCAGTACCGATCGGTTTCAAAAGAACCGAGGTTTTTGCCGTTTTTTTTAAAAAGCCCGTGACACGGTTTGTAACCGATCAGTTATTGTATTACCTGGCTTGAAAGCTGCAATAGGGTAATTTGTTAGATTGGCCATGTCTGAGAAACCCAAGAAGAAAACCGGTCCCACTGGGTTTCAACACTGTACTGAGTGTGGGGAGGCCTTTGTTAAGGCTGACCCCCACCTCATCTGTGTTTATTGTCTGGGGTTTGATCACCTCAAATCAGACTGCCAAATCAGTAAAAAGTTTCCTAAATCCATTCTAGAACAAAAGACTGAGTAGGCTGAAGGAAAGGGAGGCCGAGAAGTCCATAGATCCGGATGGCCAGCCCGGTTTGGTTACGGATGAACCTGAGGAGGTGCCTACTGACCTAGGCGATACCTCCTTAGGCAAAAGGAGAGCTGACCCCGAGGGGTCGGTTCCATCAAAAAAGAAGTGTAAGTCTGCCGGTTCAGATCCGGTATCGCACTCTCCAACCGCGGATGAAATAGCCAAAGCGATTAGCATTGTTCAGTCACTTAGACTGGTTCTGTCCGAATTGGTACCGCTGGTTGGGCGGTCGGTTCGGTCGGATCTGTCTCCTCCAGATTATGATCCAGATGCTTTTTATGAGGAGTGGGAGGGAGAAGAAGACTATCCCGAGGATGATGATGATGATGATGACCAGGGGGGTCTGGATGTGCCAGTTGAACTGGACATCTCCCCAGACAGGCCCTCAGGTGTTTCTCCTCCCAGGCTCTCTGAGTCCCCTTCATATTTTTTGTTCTACAAAAAGGTGGCAGAAACCCTGCAGCTTCCCTTGGTTGAAGCTGCAGAGGAGGATGAAGAGCCTGATTTTGTGGAAATCATGGACATCCCAGAGTCCAAAAGACTGTCTATCCCTCTTCATAAATCCTTGGGGAAACAGACACACAAAATTTTACAAACCCCTAATTCAATACCTCCTGTGGATAAGAGAATGGACAGGAGGTATTTGTTATCAGGCTCAGCTGTGGAGTTCCTTTATAGTCATTGCAGCCATATTGGGGTAGTGCAGGCTGCAGCCTGTGACAGGGCTAACATTCCTTTGGCTTCACACCCCCTGGATAAGGACTCCAGGAAAGTGGATGCCATGGCCAAAAAACAATATTTGGTATCCTCTTTGGGACTCAGGCAGGCTACTTATATGGCCTACACAGCCAGGTACCAGAAATCCAGATGGTATACGGTTCTGGAACTGGCTAAACGGGCCTCTCCCCAGCTAGCCAAGGAGCTGGAGAAGGTGGCTGCTGATGGAATTGAGGCATCCAAAAAGCAATTTCATGCTGCTGTGGACTCTAATGATGTGGCATCTAGAGTCATGGCTACATCTGTGTCTCTCAGAAGACATGCTCGGCTCAGATGTACTAGCCTTTCACAGGATACCCAGACTAAGGCTATGGATTTTCATGTAGTAGGTAACTCTCTGTTTGGGAGCAGACAGAGGCTTACATGAAGAAAATGGATGAATACAGGACCACGTACAGGAGTGCACAGGCCAAAGAAAGGCAAGCCACTCCGCACAAGCAGCAATCTGGGGCAGTGGCAGGCCCTTTCAAAGGCCTTTTTACCAAGCCCAGGCCTCCTCTCCCTTTCCACAGAGGGGGTTCTTCAGAGGGAGGGGCAGGAGGGGGATGAGCAGAGCTGCTCCCTCCTCCTCTCAGTCTAAGGCTCCTGCCAAGCAGGCACCCTGATGTGTCAGCCCGGGTCGACTCCCCGTTTCCAGTAGGAGGCAGGCTGGCTTACTACTTGCAGGCCTGGAAGTCTGTGACCTCAGACAAATGTGTCCTGGAAGTAGTAAGCCAGGGACTGGCCCTCAGCTTCAAAAAATTTCCAAAAAAGAGGGCCAAGTCTTTTCCACCTGCATCACTCTCAGAAACCATTGCCCTAGAGGCAGAGTTTCCTCTCTTCTAAGCTCTGAGCTATAGAGAAGGTTCCTACTCAGCACAGGGAAAAGGACTGTCATGAGGTACTTCTTACCCCAAAGAAAACAGGAGTGGTGACCCATCCTAGACCTAAGGTATTTGAACAAACACATTTCAAAGCCCAAATTCAAAATGGTAACTCTGGGAATAATCCTTCCTCTCTAAGACCAGGGATTGGCTAGCATCTCTGGACCTCAAGGATGCCTACTTCCATATTCCTATCAGGTGCTCCACAAAAAATACCTCAGGTTCGAGTTGCCTTCAGGCCATTACCAATTCAGAGCTATGCCATTCGGCCTAACATCAGCTCCAAGGGTGTTCACAAAGTGCCTTGCAGTAGTGGTGGCTTACCTCAGAAGACAGGGTATCACCATCTTCCCGTATCTGGATGACTGGCTCTTAGTGGGTCATTCACCTTTACAGGTCAAGTCAGCTCTTCAAACTACCCAGGACCTACTCAGCTCCTTGGGGTTTCTTCTCAATCGTTCCAAAGCCTGTCCTCGAACCAATTCAACTTCTCACCTTTATAGGCATAGAGTTGGACACTGTACAAGCAAAAGCCTTCCTTCCCCTGGCAAGGGTGAAGGCCCTAGTGGATCTCGCTTTCTCCTTTCGACCTCAGGTCTCCCCAGCAAGATAGTTCCTCCAGCTCCTGGGCCGCATGGCAGCTTCCACGGCAGTGGTGCAGGGAGCAAGGTTCCAGATTAGGGACATTCCGTTTCATCTAAGGTCTTTTTGGTCTCAAAAGAAGGATTCACTTACCAAACTGATCCCAGTGATTCAGACTCTGGTCCAGGCTCTCCAGTGGTGGCTGGACCAGGACAACCTCAGACAAGGGGTTCCATTTCTCCCTCAAGTCCCATCAGTAGTTCTAACTACGGATGCTTCTGTCCTAGAGTGGGGAGTCCACCTGGGAGCCCTGACAGCTCACGGGTTCTGGTCCCCACAAGAGTCTCTCCTTCATATCAATCTTCTGGAACTCAAGTCAGTTTTCCTAGCCCTGCAGAGCTTCTCGGATTCAGTCAAGGGCAAGGTGGTCCAAGTCAGGAGAGACACCACCACCACAATGTGGTACATCAACAAACAGGGAGGCACTTGGTCCTCGGCCTTGTGCACAGAGGCCATGAAGCTGTGGTCTCTGGCCTATTCTCTTCAGACTTCTCCGGTAGCAGTTCACCTTCCAGGGAAGGACAACATACTAGCAGATGCTATGAGCAGAATTTCACAGGGACATCATGAATGGTCCCTGGATCCTCATATCCTGAAGGTTATCTTTTCCAGGTGGGGCACTCCAAAGATAGATTTCTTTGCAGCACCGGACAATCATCAACTTCCTCTGTTTCGTTGCAGACCTCCAGTCCTGGGGATGGTTCCCCAGGATGCTCTCTTTTTGGACTGGAAGGGCAGGTTTCTCTATGCCTTCCCTCCCTTCCTCTGCTGTTCAGAGTTCTGATCAAGATCAGGACTCAACCCTGCACAGTGATACTGGTGGCTCCAGATTGGGTCAGACAACTGTGGTATGCTCTACTGCCGTCCTTGTCAGTGTCATGTCCCCTGTCTCTGCCCAGGACATACAATCTCCTGTCCTCCTCCCAGGGTGGATCTGGTACCCCAATCTCCAGTCTCTCAATCTCAAGGCCTGGCTCTTGAAGAGTTAGAATATGCAGCACTACATCTTTCTCAGGAAGTTCTGGATATTCTGAAGTCTCCAGGAAGCCTTCCAGTAGAAAAACATACAACTCCAAATGGAAAAGGTTCAGTATTTGGTGCTCTCAGACAGGCATCCTGCCTGATTCTGCAGACATTTCCACAACCTTAGACTATCTAGTTCATCTGAATGGTCTAGGCCTTAGGCCTGCTACTCTGAATGTTCATCTAGCAGCTGTCTCTGCATCTCTCTCAGCAGGGAAGGGCTCTTCCCTGGCATCTCATCCTGTTTTCAGAAAGTTTTTCAAAGGTCTGGTTCACATTAACCCTCCATTTAGGGAGCCCACTCCGCCTTGGGATCTTAATGTCTGCATAGCTCAGCTTATGCAGCCGCCCTTTGAACCTCTGACTTCGGCCGAATTGAAGTACTTGACCTTAGGAAAACTATGTTCCTGGTAGCTATTACTTCTGCCAGGTGGATTAGTGAGTTACAAGCTCTGTCAGTTGAACCTGACTTCATCTCCTTCCATAGGGACAAAGTGGTCATAAGAACCAATAGGAGGTTCTTGCCCAAAGTGGTATCGGATTTTCATCTGAACCAGTCTATATCACTCCCTGTGTTTTTCACTGATCATTCTTCTTCAGGTGAAAGAAGATTACACAGTCTGGATGTTAAGAGGGCCCTTAACTACTACATTGAGCATACTAAGGCACATAGAAATGACTGTCTTCAATTGTTTCTCACTTATGGTGAAGCAGAGAAAGATAAGCCTGCCATTAAAAGAACTATTGCCAGGTGGATTGTTTCTTGTATACAATTCTGTTATGACAAGTTGGGTAGAACACCCCCTTCAGGCCTGAGGGCTCATTCGACTAAGGGTACAGCTGCTTCTCTAGCTGCGGCCAGAGATATACCTTTGTTAGAGATCTGTAAAGCAGCCACCTGGAAAACAGTATATACTTTTACCAAGCATTACTCCCTGGACATCCAGGCTAGGAGTGATGCTAGGTTTTGCTGTATTCAGATCTCCCCCCCACCTCACCTCTCAGAATCTGGTTTTTGAGAAGTGGGCTGGCAGGTGCAGTGTTGCACCTCAGGGGTGTACCTTGTACCCTCCCTCTTGGGTGGGGTGGATGTTGTTATTATTTTTCTGGTGTTTTATACTTAAATATTGTCACTACCTTTCCTTCTTGGGTTCTCGACTTGAGTCTTTTGGGCCCAAAAATAATTTTTTGCCCTTTGGCTATATGTTGAACAATTTCCATACTATAGTATGTTAGTTAGTGTGCTCGTAAGAATCTGACTGTTACACTGGGAAGTACCACAGACAGAGGTTTGAAAACCGAGCTCGAGCTCAACATTCTATGCTTCTGCATAGAGTTAACTCTTTCCTCTCAGGGGCAGTTCAAGTGCTGGGGCTAAGTGCGTTATGTCTGAATACAGCAAGACTCCATTAGAAGAAACAACATTACTATGGTGAGTAATTTTTTCCTTTTTACCATGGATGTTTCACTTATTTATGGATTAATAAAGAACTCCCTGATGGGCTTTATGGGTCTTGTCCAGTTCATCTTATGATGGTGTTTCGGTTACTTCGGATGAAAGTGGAGCTTGTGTTGCTGACATTTCTACTATGAGTATTGTTCCTTTTTTGTTGGCACCAGCCTTACTGCATTGTAGCCGCCTTTTTTCTGTTTTTCATTGTACCTCCATATCACGATGCACCCAGCCCACAGACAGTTTCTTCATTTCATGTTTCAGGGTCATCATTACCAGTTCAGAGCCCTCCCTTTCGGCATTTCCTCAGCCCCAGTGGTATTTACAAAATGCCTGTCTGTGGTCACAGCAGCCCCCTGCATGGACAGCCTCTATGTCTTTCCCTATCTGGATGACTGGCTTCTGAAAGCATCCTCCAACCAACAGCTGTTACTCACGCTTTCTCGAACCCTGCAGTTGTTTGCCCAGGTGGAGATAGCAGCAAACTATCTAAAATCCAAAATGGACCCTACACAGTGCCTCCAGTATATCGTAGGCTGTGTTAGACACCTCCGTGGGGAAAGCATATCTGCCCATAACTCGGACGGATGCCCTGATTGCTTTGGCATGCAGATTAGAGTCCAGCAGATTAGTCTCGGCATGAGACTACCTCTGCCTCCTGGGACATTTGGCAGCCCCGATATCAATGGTCCCCAATGCCAAGTTAAATATGAGGGTTCTTCAGTGGTCCCTTAGAGTCCAGTGGGACCAGGCAGTTCTACAGTGGTTCACTATCTAAACAAATGAGGCGGCACCCATTCCTACTCTCTGCAGAGAATCGATGAGGGTGTGGTATTGGGTGATCCAGAGAAATATTTATCTTCTGGCAGTTCACATCCCAGGGGTGACCAACACCCTGGCAGATGCCCCGAGCAGATTCATTGCCCAGACCCAGGAGTGGGAAATCTTATCAGATGTTCTAAATGACATCTTCCACCTGTAGGGTCGACTGGAGTTGGACTGATTTGCCTCTCCGCAAAATGCAAAACTGCCACTTTACTGCTCTCTCGTGCGAGGTCCTGGAAGTGTGTAGTGGGACACATTATCTCGTTCTCGGACAGGAAGATTTCTGTATGGCTTCCTGCCTTTTCCGTTCGTTCAGAGAGTACTACCCAAATTAGTCCAGGACAGGGCATCTATGATTCTCATAGCGCCATTCTGACCAAGACAGATTTGGTTCCCTCTATTTCTACAGCTCTTGGAGCCATATCCCATACCTCTGCCGATTTGCCAGGCTTTATTATTCCAGGTGCAAGGCTCCCTGCTATGCCCGGACCTTCGCTCCCTCCACCTGCATGCCTGGCTCCTGAAGACCTAGTCCTCTCACGCTTCCAGGTGTCCCCAAAGGTGGCGAAAGTTATCCAGGCTGCTAGGAAACCATTTACTCAGTCTTCCTATTCCACGAAGTGGAAATGCTTCTCTGTTTGTACGTCTGCACTGGACTTTGATCCTTTTGAGTGTTCCCCTCGGCGCATCTTAGATTATTTGTTCTCCTTGTCAGAGAGTGGACTGAAATATTTCTCTGTAAAAATCCACCTTTTGGCCATTGCTGCATTTCATTTACCTGTGGACTACATCCTTTTGTCACAGTTACCTTTGAGTCATACCTTTTTAAAAGGTATTCTGCATCTGCATCCCCCTATCCGGGATCCAGTCCCTGTTTAGGATGTGTATTTTGTGCTTGAAAAATTGACTACGAGTCCATTTGAGCCCACTGAATCCAGCGACCTCTGTTATCTTTCTTGGAAAACCATGTTTTTAGTTGCCATTAGGTCTGGCAGACGTGTCTCGGAGTTGCATGTACTAATTTGCAAACTTCCATACCTGCAGTTTCATAACGACTGGGTGTCTTTACACACAAAGCCATCGTTTTTGCTAAAGGTTGTTTCTGACTTTACTTTAAATCAGAGCATTCAATTACCAGTGTACTTTATAGAGCCTATGAATCCAAGGGAAGCTCTGCTTGATACTCTCGATGTGCACAGAACATTGAGCATTTACTTTCTCTGCACCTCACAGTTGTGAAAAACTGAGAAATGTTTTGTGTCTTTCGCCCCTGGAAACCAGGGCATTTGTGTTTCAAAGCAGTGCTTGTCCACATGGTTGGCCAACTGCATTACGTTTATCTATGCAAAATATAAAAAACCTCTCAAGAGTTGTGAAACTGCATTCTACCAGAGGCATGGCTGCCTCTCTGACGTGTTTTCGGTGCATTTCTGCCTTGGATATTTCCGAAGCCGCCACGTGGTCTACTGTACATACCTTCACCGAGCATTACAGTCTAGACATTGCTTCTAAGAAGCGAACCACTTTTGGATGGGCTGTCCTACATGGCCTTCTGTCCTAAATCCTAATGATTTGCTTCCTCCTTCCGCTGGGTATAATAACTGCTTGGGAATCTTCTTATGTGTTATGACCTGTTGCAAGAGATTACCTTAAAGAAGATAATATGGTTGCTTAAGAACTTACCATAACAGTAGATCTTTGAGAGTATCTCTTGCAGCAGGTCAAGCAGCCCCACCCTCCTTCCCCCTTGCTGTTGCTTCAGAAGGGTTCCTTGCTCCTGTCTTTTACGACTCCATGAGATGCTGCCTTGATTTCCCTCTTCGGTTTCCATCACAGGCATAGGATATGTTTTCACATTCGATCGCCAGGATGTAAAAGAACTGAGGAGCAGCTGGGACCTCCCCCTTTTATACCTGCCAGGTAGACCCCACGTGATAGTGCTGAGGGGAGGTCCCAGGGTCTGCTGCTGAGAAGTAATTTGGAGGAAATGATGACTGCGACTGTAATCCCACGTGTTATGACCTGCTGCAAGAGATACTCTCGAAGATCTACTATTACGGTATGTTCTTATGCAACTGTACTTTCCCTATCCTAGCCCCATTGTCATCATGGTGAGAATCAGCAGGTACTACCTGTGAAGACACCCATATCTATGCGGACTCCTCAGGTCAGGGAGGTGTCCCTACAGACACGTCCAGGTGTGCCACAACAGCTCTAGACAGCTTCCCAGCTTTGCAGGCAACCCCCATCTTGACAACGTGACAAGTCAAGAGGAGGTTACGGGGATATTAAGAGGTTTCTGACCAAACATAGTCTAGTCTGTCAAATGAGGAATCATGTCTGTCCAAGGAAGAGTGGGGAACTGGACATAACCTATGGTTTTCAATTCCTCTATTTCTCTTGAACACAGATCAATTTTCTAACCCCCCTGCAAATGGGGGTTCCCAAAAGACTTCCAGGAGCTTGCTTGAATGCTCCAAGCCTGAATGGTGTTTGGCATTTAAGCCATTTATCAGTGAGTGTTTTTAGAGCCTCTGGTACTGTCTCTTTAAGAGCTGTCTGCTTGCAGACATAATTAGTTTGTATGGGGGGACTGTGTGCTTCTCTGAGTACCACTCGAGCTGCTGCCAATTCACTTCATTTTGCAGTCACTAGAATGCAAAGGGAACCTATCTGAAAGATGTAACTGTTTGCCAGAAATTATTTAGAGTAATAATGAAATTACAGTTTGTCTAACCTGCTTTCTTTGCAGTCAGAACTGTGTCTGCTAGTTCCCCATTCTAGTTTTGAACTGCTGAACTGGACCAATCAGTGTGGGGTAAGCTAGCTCTAAAATGGTGCCTTGACGAATCAGAACTTGGACTCATAATCTGAGCCAGCCACAAGAGGATTGTATGGGCAGTGACTCTGGAAGATGTAGTTTAGACTTCAGTGCCTTTTGGACCAACAGCAGCAGTCTATTGTGAGTGACAGCCAATCCAGTCAAGAACTGGGAGGAACTCAAAGGAAGTGCCAGTTTTGTGGGTTGGAGTTTCAGTTGAGCTTTGGCAGTGAAGAAGGAAGGGCCCTGTGCTTTTCAGTGTGCAGTTTAGTCAAAAAACGTATGTAAGGCCCAGAGTTCTGGTCTGCAGCTTGTGTAACAGCTTGTTAGGACTGAATCCGTCCTGAGAAAGAATCAAAGGATCTCTGAAGAGTAGAAACCAGGCTCACCCTGTAGAAGACTGGAGGAATTGCTGAAAATTGCACTCGGTCTGTCAGGAACTGAATCTGCTGTGTGTTCTCCTGGGTATTGTGCAGTAATTGGCTGGGATACAGATGCAGCCTGCCTGGTATAGTGCTTTCTTTATATGGATGTGTGAAGAGGTTTGTGTACCTCAAGTGAGCCCTGCTGACATTGAAGGACCCTATCTTATTTGGAGGTCGTGAGTACTAATTCAGGGTCGCTCCTGTTGAATTGCCACATTAAATCCAAATGGAATTACTGTACTGCTGACTGTTTAATTCTCCTTTCTCTGTGTGAAAGGGCCCCTACCAGCTGCCACAGTTTGGACTAGCCACTAGGGCTTGGGTACCCAGGGACAGTAACAGATAGGGATAGGCCTGTGCACAGAGCCATAGGTAGATTATTAGAGTGATAAGCTAATTAACCTGATTTCCCCTGTCCTTGTTATATCCCTAAATAAATCAGAGCTGCTTGTTTCCAGCAAAGTTATACTGCCTGAGGTATTTGTCTATGTTAAAGTACTGTACTGTGATTGTTGCACTGTATCTCATTTCACAGGAGGTCCCAGTGCGGAACCAGACCTGGGGGTAAGTGTATACTGTGAAGGTAATTCTGATATATTGTGTGGGCCACTAGTGGGAAGAAAGGGGTTGCAGTGTCCCAGAGGGCTGTGACCAAGTTAGTTTAACTATTGCAAACCCTGACCTCTGGGTGGAGGCACCGCCATTGGATCCAGGCCCCTCAACCTGTTAGTGGCAAATCAGGCAGGGGTAGTAGCCCTGGGATAGTGCCATCTAGGGGTTACATCTTGGAGGCACCGCTGGGATTGTGTGTCCTCTAGTGGCCATATTTACGAACCACTGTTAAGAAAAAAATGGGTACCCCGACAGAAGTGGCTGTGCACCGGCTGGTGGAGTGGTGTACTGGGGAGGAGATCGACCCCCAAAATGCTATGCTTATCCTGGACATCCCCCTGGATATCAATACGGACACTGTGCAGGGAGTACTTTCCAAGGTGGAAGGTTTACAAAACCTTGTGGTGGTGGGTCGGCATGCTAATCTGCTCACCCACACTTTCCTGGCCCTAGTAGAGTTTAAGGATCCCATAGATAGCTCCAAAGTGCCACAGACCATTACCCAGAGGAGCCCTCACTGCTTGGAGAGTGATAACTAAGGACAGTAAAGACCCGGGGGGGAATGAGCCCCCACCACTATCTGAAACTTTTGAGGAGAAATTTGCTAAATGGTTGCTGGGGGAAAGGAAAACTGTGGAGGACTTGAAGAAACTATTCTTGCCACCTGGGGGTGTTCCTCCCCCAACACCTTCTCCCGCTCCAGTGCCCGTAATGGTGGCTGAACCAATGCAGACTCCAATTTCTGCACCTGCCATTAGTCACGACTCTTACCGAAGGTTGAGGATCTTCTCTGGCACCCTCCCCAACCCCCAAGGGGAGGATGACTGGGAGACCTGGATAGACATATGTTGCCCCAAGTGCTAGAATGGCAATGCTCAGGAAGCAGCGAAAGAGGGTTAGTGAGAGCCTCCGAGGTCCTGCCCTGGCTACCATTCGTGCTAAGGGCCAGTAACCCTGAAGTGACTGCACAGGCCTATCTTGAGGCCCTGGAGAATGTGTATGGGAGCCCAGATTCTGATGAGGACCTATGGTGGAGAGTAAGAGATGCACAACAGTACCAAGGAGTTGTTGTCTGTGTATGTATATCTCGGCTGGAAAAATTGTTGCAAGAATGCCTCAGAAAGGTAGTTTGCCAGCGATTGAACTGGACGAACCAGGCTGGACAGGATCCTTAAGTCTGCCCCCTTCTCAGAACTGCTGTTGCTTCAGTTACACCTGGCAGATCGACTGGAATCCCCACCCTCCTATGATGAGTTAATGAGAGAAATTCGAGAGTTGAGAAAAGACGACCTCGGGAGGGACCTGCACCAATAGCTGCGCTACGACCGAGTGACTGAGGATGACCCATCAAGTGAAGTTCAGGGGCAGAGGTTGGCAGTCAATGAGTGCTCTGACAAGGAAAAGATATGCCACAATGGGCGAACTGTTGAGAGAGATCTGGAATTCAAAACAGTCCCTTTATGAAGGCCACGCCTGCAATTACGGCCTGACCTATATCCGACTGCATCTGCTATGGGGTGGTACCCACCATGTATCTCCTGCTGATAACGGCTCCAACTCAATTCCTTGACCATGGAAGTGGAGAAACTGTCGAGATGTCTCCAAATGCTTATCACGCAGAACAGAGATGGCACCCAGGTTTCCAGTTAGTAATACCCCGCCTGGCTCCCAGTGTGGCGCCTCGGCCAGCTCAAACTCCAGAAAGTATGTTTTGCTATAATTGTGGGAAAGATGGGCACATGAAAGGGAATGCCAGTCCCCAAAAGACACTGACAAAGTTGCTATATAGGCTACAAGGAGAGCTTAGGAGAACAAATCAGTGGTTAAGAGGTGCAGGAAATATCCCAGTGAGGGCACCAAAATGCAACTCACGTCCTTTGTGGCAAGGTCAGTTGCCCAGGCCCCCACTATCGCCTCTCCAGACTGGTCCAGAATAGTGGGTCCCTCCATGGAGACCACTGTAAAGGTGAATGGAGTGTCTACAAGAGCTGGATAGACAGTGGCTCCCAAGTGACAATTATGTTCCAAGATTGGTATCAGAAGCATTTGTCAGATGTACCCTTACAACCATTCGAAGGACTGCATGTATGGGGGTTAAGTGAGAAGGCCTACCCCTATTCCGGGTATATCCGAATTTGGCTGTCTTTCCCCACCTCCGTGGCTGGAGTGGCCGAACAAGTAGAGACCCTAGCCTTAGTGTGTCCCCCCACTGGACTGTATGATGGTGTCCCTTTGTTGATTGGAACAAATGCTCATATGTTAGGAAGGCTGGCACAGTTGTGTTATGAAAAACAGGGGTCAAAGACTAGTAGAGCTTTAGAGTTCCGGCTTTAATTAAGAAGGCCTATGAGGCACAGAGAGATGCTGAAAAAATAGAACCAGAGGAACCGGTCGAATTGTATGGAAGAAGGATCCTGAGTCTCTGATCCTGGCCCAAATGCCCAGTGTACCTTACAGGAGAGGTCCGTATCAGAAAGGATGTTAAGAATAAAATATTAATGTTGGATGCACCAGGCGATGGAAAAATTGCCAGAGGGACTGCTGGTCAAGCCTAGTATTTTGCCGCTAGAGCCCATGCTTATGCCAGAAGGGTAATGGTCCAAGTTCATAATGTGTCTGAAGAGACATTCGAGTAAATAGAGGTTGCATCCTGGCTAATGTGCATTGTGCAGACACTGCAGTGCTACCCAGCAGCAAGAGTTCAAGGGAAGAATGACAGAGTAACGCCTGACTTGTTTGATTTCGCGACTCCTCGCTGCCAGCTGAATGGAAAGTGAGGATCAGTGAGAAGCTTGCCCAGAGAGACCAGGTGTTTTCTTTAAAGGAATGGGACGTAGGATGCGTGCAAGGAGCTGAGCACAATATCCGGCTGCATGACGAAAGACCATTTCGTGAGAGGTCTCGACGCCTGGCACCTGCTGACATAGATGATGTGGAGCGGCATCTGCAAGAGATGTTAGCTGCTGGTGTAATACAAGAATCCAGAAGCCCTTATGCTTCCCCATTGTGGTAGTGAGGAAAAGAATGGAACAGTAAGGATGTGTGTGGATTATCGCACCTTAAACGTGGACTATCCTGATCAGTACACAATGCCCCGCATTCAGGATGCTTTGGACTGCCTAAGCGGGAGCAAGTGGTTCTCTGTGCTGGATCTCCGCAGTGGGTACTATCAGATCCCGATGGCCCCAGAGGACCGTGAAAAGACAGCCTTTATCTGTCTGCTTGGCTTCTATGAATTCATGAGGATGCCTCAAAGGTTTCAGGTGCCCAGCCACTTTTCAGCGATTGATGGAGCGTGCAGTGGGGGACATGAACTTACTAGAGTGCCTGGTATACCTAGATGATGTTATGTGTTTGGCAGCTCACTGGAGGAACATGAGAGCAGATTATTTAAGGTATTGGACCGACTGGAGGACTTTGTCCTTACTGTCCATTGATAAGTGTCAATTCTTTCAAACATCAGTAAAGTATATGGACACATAGTATCCACCGAGGAATAGAGACCGACCCAAGTAAAGTTGAGGCCTTGACCACCTGGCGCAGCCAAAAATCTAAAAGAACTGCAAAGATTCCTGGGATTCTGTGGTTATTATCGTTTCATCAAGGACTATTCAAGAGTGATCCCCCTTTACTTAACCTTACTCAAGGGTATCCCCAACCCACAAAAATACAAAAGTCAGCGTCCCTCAAGACTGAAAGAGTGTATTTTCATCCAGTGAAGTATTTGGGGCCGCTGGACTCCTGATTGTGAGACTGCTTTTCATGAGATCATTTATCAACTACCCATGCTCCAATGCTGGCCTATGCGATCCAAGAAAACCTTATGTCCTGCACACTGATGCTAGCTTGCAAGGGTTGGGGCTGTGTTGTACCAAGAGCACGAGAATGGCCTGAGACCAGTGGCCTTTGCCAGTAGAAGTCTGACCCCATCTGAAAAGAACTATCCTGTACATAAGTTAGAGTTTCTAGCTTTGAAGTGGGCTATTGTTGACCAATTCCATGAGTACTTGTATGGGGCTAAAATACTAGTAAAACTGACAATAATCCTTTAACCTATGTGCAGACCTCAGCTAAGTTGGATGCCACTGGCCATAGGTGGCTTCTGCATTATCTACATACGACTATGCTCTCGAATACGAGCAGGTCTGAACCACATAGATGCTGATGCTCTCTCCAGGAGGCCTGTTCCCCAGAATGATTGGGTCCGATTGGCAGAACCTGACATTCGGGCACTCTGCGGAGAGTTTGACAGGGAGGAACAAATGTCCACGGATGCAGTGGACTGCATGGTGGATTAGCTTGGACCCTCTGAGAATTGCATACCTGCCGCTTATTGCCACTTTTCTGCAATAGACATTGTGCACTGCCTCAGCTGGACAATGACAGTATTCGTGGGCTCAATCCACGATCCCATGATCAAAGCAGCTTTAGAAGCCCTCTATGCAGGAAAAGATGTGTCCAAATTACGCTCCACTGATTTGAGAACTGCACTGTTATACAAAGAAGGTCCTAAATTGAAACTGATCAATAAACTGTTATACAGAGAAACAGTGACAGAGGGGACAAGTAGACAAACAACAACTAGTGCTGCCCACTGCCTTTGAGACTCAATATTGAGGTCCTTGCACAACCATATGGGGCACCTTGGTATAGACAGAACACTTGACTTGGTGAGATCCAGATTCTGTTGGCCTAAGATGGGGCTGATGTGGAGCAACACATTCGAACTTATGATCGCTGCTTACAGGAAAGCTTTTGCAGGGCTGCCCCCTTGTTAACATAACCACCAGTGCACCCATGGAGCTGGTCTGTATTGATTTTCTAAGTTTGGAGTCAGATCAAAGAAATATCAGTAATGTGCTGGTGGTCACTGACCATTTCACGAGATATGCCCAAGCTTTCCCCACCAAAGACCAGAAAGCATCCACTGTAGCCAAAGTACTTGTAGAAAACTTTTTGTTCACTATGGGGCTCCACAAAGAATCCATTCTGATCAAGGAGACTTTGAGAGTCATCTGATCAAAGAGATGCTTTCTCTGTGGGGAGTGAAAGTCCAGAACCACTCCTTACCACCCCAGGGGACTCCACAGCCTGAACGTTTAACCGCACTTTGCTAGATATGCTAGGCACTGCACCCAAAGGACAAGCCTAGATGGAGCCAACAAATTAGCACCCTGGTACATGCTTATAACTGCACCAAAAGTGATGCCACTGGATTTTCCCCTACCGCCTGATGTTTGGAAGAGAAGCTCGACTACCAGTAGATGTGTGTTTGGGGTCTCTCCTGATGGGGTTCAAGCTGACAACTATTTACAGTATGTGCAAAGTTAAAGGCCCAGCTAACTCATGCGTACCAACTGGCTCAAACCATGGCTGCCAAAAGAAATCTGGCCAACAAAGAAAGGTATGATAAAGGTGTGAAAGCACAGGAACTCCAGGAGGGAGATCGGGTATTGCTAGAAATCTGGGACTGCATGGCAAGCACAAGATTGCTGACAGATGGCACCATCTCCTCACATTGTAGTGGGCAAACTAGATGATCTGCCAGTGTACAAAGTAAGGCCTGAGAATAATTCAAAGATGTAAAACAATGCATAGAAATCATTTACTGCCCATTGGACAAATCTTAATTGAGTCTGAGCCCTAGAAGATGCCCCTCTGGACCAGTGACTAGAGCTGCTGCTAAGAAAGATCAAGAAAGTCTGCACCTACAGAAGCAAAGTTAAAGTGTTCCTCCACAAGTCCCAGTTGAGCATGACTGTCAGTCCATATCGGAAGAAAGTGAGAGTGACTTTGAATACTATCCTTCTTACGAACTGAGTCAATTGTTTAGGGCAATCCCTAGTCAATACTGGAGACAAAGCTGGGCCTTCTGGACTGTCTAAGCCCCAGCTTCATCCCTGGAGCCAATGCTCCCAGAAAGTGAAGTGCAAAGCATCAGATCAGATGAAATGGAATCATTGTGCATGGTTGAACTGTTTGAGCTTTCAGGGAGGAAAATGATAGATTGGGGCAGACTGGTGATACACCGAACAAGAAGAGTATTTTGAGTGCCTGACAGTCCACTGCCAGTGTCAAAGCTCTCCATGCAGAGCCAAATGTTGTGGACTCAGAAACTGTAACTCCTGGAGCTGAAAGTGCCCCAAGTTCTAGCCTCTCTACCCCCATGGAACTCCCTGACAAGTGAGGACAATGCTGAAAATGAGGCTCAGGTGCAGACTATAACAGTTCCCCTAGAAAGACTGGTCGAGCTGTAAAGCCTATGGTGCACCTCAGTTATGATTCACTTGGGAGGCCTGTGGACTTGCCTCTCAATGTTGTCCATAAAGGAGTGTATGTGTCCCCGAGCTCATTGCCCAAACTGAGCATCAGTGCTAACTCCAAGTTACTTGTGTTGCCCTCTAAGTATGGTGCCCTTGCCCCATCCAGCCCCAAGGTAACTGATAGGGAAGGGCCCCCTCTCTTCAGGTTTCATGTACAAGAGGTAATAACTTGAGTTATGGTACAATGTGTATGTAATACTGTGTAAAGAGTGACGTACTGCAATGTTTCAGAAATGTGTTCTTGGTAAAATGATATACTGACTGATGATTACATGTGCAGCCTAATGCAATGTATATGGTTGCAGTTGAACTTATGGTACTTGCTTGACGCGGACGCCAAGCTTCTCCCAGGCCAGGAAGGGTGTAACCCCTGCAAATGGGGGTTCCCAAAAGACTTCCAGGAGCTTGCTTGAATGCTCCAAGCCTGAATGGTGTTTGGCATTTAAGCCATTTATCAGTGAGTGTTTTTAGAGCCTCTGGTACTGTCTCTTTAAGAGCTGTCTGCTTGCAGACATAATTAGTTTGTATGGGGGGACTGTGTGCTTCTCTGAGTACCACTCGAGCTGCTGCCAGTTCACTTCATTTTGCAGTCACTAGGAGTGCAAAGGGAACCTATCTGAAAGATGTAACTGTTTGCCAGAAATTATTTAGAGTAATAATGAAATTACAGTTTGTCTAACCTGCTTTCTTTGCAGTCAGAACTGTGTCTGCTAGTTCCCATTCTAGTTTTGAACCGCTGAACTGGACCAATCAGTGTGGGGTAAGCTAGCTCTAAAATGGTGCCTTGGACGAATCAGAACTTGGACTCATAATCTGGAGCCAGCCACAAGAGGATTGTATGGGCAGTGACTCTGGGAGATGTAGTTTAGACTTCAGTGCCTTTTTGGACCAACAGCAGCAGTCTATTGTGAGTGACAGCCAATCCAGTCAAGAACTGGGAGGAACTCAAAGGAAGTGCCGGTTTTGTCGGTTGGAGTTTCAGTTGAGCTTTGGCAGTGAAGAAGGAAGGAGCCTGTGCTTTTTCAGTGTGCAGTTTTAGTCAAAAGCGTGTATAAGGCCCAGAGTTCCGGTCTGCAGCTTGTGTAACAGCTTGTTAGGACTGAATCCGTCCTGTGAAAAGAATCAAAGGATCTCTGAAGAGTAGAAACCAGGCTCACCCTGTAGAAGACTGGAGGAATTGCTGAAAATTGCACTCGGTCTGTCAGGAACTGAATCTGCTGTGTGTTCTCCTGGGTATTGTGCAGTAATTGCGATCGGGATACAGATGCAGCCTGCCTGGTATAGTGCTTTCTTTTATATGGATGTGTGAAGAGGTTTGTGTACCTCAAGTGAGCCCTGCTGACATTGAAGGACCCTATCTTATTTGGAGGTCGTGAGTACTAATTCAGGGTCGCTCCTGTTGAATTGCCACATTAAATCCAAATGGAATTACTGTACTGCTGACTGTTTAATTCTCCTTTTCTCTGTGAAAGGCCCTACCAGCTGCCACAGTTTGGACTAGCCACTAGGGCTTGGGTACCCAGGGACAGTAACAGATAGGGATAGGCCTGTGCACAGAGCCATAGGTAGATTATTAGAGTGATAAGCTAATTAACCTGATTTCCCCTGTCCTTGTTATATCCCCTAAATAAATCAGAGCTGCTTGTTTCAGCAAAGTTATACTGCCTGAGGTATTTGTCTATGTTAAAGTACTGTACTGTGATTGTTGCACTGTATCTCATTTCACAGGAGGTCCCAGTGCGGAACCAGACCTGGGGGTAAGTGTATACTGTGAAGGTAATTCTGATATATTGTGTGGGCCACTAGTGGGAAGAAAGGTTGCAGTGTCCCAGAGGGCTGTGACCAAGTTAGTTTAACTATTGCAAACCCTGACCTCTGGGTGGAGGCACCCGCCATTGGATCCAGGCCCCTCAACCTGTTAGTGGCAAATCAGGCAGGGGTAGTAGCCCCTGGGATAGCGCCATCTAGGGGTTACAAATGCTTCCTTTTTGTCTGGGTCACTGTGATGTTCAGGGTTACATCCAGATGAGGGTCAGGCCTTACAGTCTCTAGCTGTGAGATTCATGTAGTCTGACCTATGGTGTGTGGGAACCACCATCCTCCTGATCAGATCAGATTAGGGACGAGCAGGGGTGACTGCAGGCTGGGAGCTGAATGTCAGACTTCCTTTTTCTCAGGGAATAATCTTTTTGTCCAAGAGTGGTAACATTTTGGTCATATATGAGGCTAAGTATACCGCCATGTTTTTGAAAGGCCTGGCAGCCCCGTAAGGAGATCTTGACTTCTCCATGGGGGCAGCATGCAGGCAAGCCTGCACTGTCAAATCAGTTTGGGCACAAGTTGGTCTGTCTTGTAGTTCCAGAGTTGTAACCTGGGTCAGCCAAGAAGGAAAGATTCCTTTGTAGCTCATTATTTTTCTGAGGGCCATACCTGGGACCCCTGCCTTTAGGTAGGGTTGACCAGCTGGACTCCCAAGGGGACAGACATTCACCTAGTCAGATCTCCCCCCCTGTAGGACAGCTGGCATACACGGGCCCACTTACCTGGGTCGATGGAGCTGGTCTCATGCAGTAAGTGGCCACAGCCACAACTTCTATATCAGCATATCAGCAGCTCAGTTCAGGGGGGTTTTCTTGTCCCAAGGCTTGGTGCAGGCAGAGGAGACAGTTCGTGTGTCTGATGGTTTGCATATTCAACTAATGTTCACCTGTTAAAGTGATAACAAAACTGCACAGTTTGGCGGGATCTGCTGCACAAATGTTTTTATGTATGCAGGCTGTGCTGCACATCTGAGTCACCCAGAACTGGTTGTACATCTGCTTTACTCAAAGTTTACTGTACACGCTACTGTTGGGTTTATCAGCCTAAACCCAGTTGGCTTAAGGAGGAAGCATGTTGGAATTGTGATATATCCCTGTTTTCCTTGTGCATGCATGTGACTTCTCCTAAACCATCTTGTTTCAGGGGAAGATGCGATCAACAGCCCTGCCCTTGGACAGCAATATCTGGTTAGAGAGGCTGTCAGTATTTGAGGATCTGGCTGGCTCTGTTGCCTTGTACCTCACTGCATAACTCAGAGGTGGTTTGAAGGTTTTCTTGTCTTGTTTTCCAGTCCACGGGTGGCTCTATGCATACCTGGCGACTACTGTCTGGGGTGTATTTTCCTTCTCAACTCTGAGCCAGCAGTTGGTTTGACCACGGCAGTGAGAAGGTTGGAATTTAGTGAGGGTCCAGATGTACTGGAGACAGGCAGAAAATCAGGGGTCCTCTTCTTGATCTGTCTTCTCATCAGGGATTGAGAAAGTGTGGAGAGGTCCATGCCAAGGGCTTGAAAGTTCTGAGGGCTATTAGGCTGATTATTCAACAAGGAGAAGAATTCTTTGACACTGTTGAAGGTAAGGAGCCTTGGAAGTAGTGTATAGCCTGGAGAACCCCATAGTCATTTTTTCAGGCAGATGGTTTTATTCATGAAGCCTTGTGTTTTATCCGTGTACACTGGTTAGGTTGTAAAATCCTTTCTTCAACTATAGCCCTGTATTTGCACAGTTTTGCATATGTAGGCTTGTAGCTGCAGAGACCAAGAATATAAAAGCAGTCCTTCCCTTGTTGCTGTAAGAGCAATTTTTGATGATGGTGAGCCCGGTCTTTGGGGGATTTCTACATTGGATCTGATAATATGAAAATAAAGTCTTCAGTCAGTGTTTCCAATCCCAACATGATTTGGGGGCTAGAAGAAGCTAATAGCCTTCCTGGCTAGAATTTAGTTAAATCTGACATAAGCAATAGGAGTTGCAGAGGTGCATGTTTGCAGTATGAAGTGACTTGATTGTTTCTGTGAGCAGACTGTCTTATGATAATGGTCTACACAGCTCTGGAATCAAAGATTCTGACTGACTGACTGGCTAAGTTGCAGGGAGTCCTTGGAGGAGTTACTTTACCTGGGGGTGTCTGAGGGGCTGTGTAGAAGCTTTATCTGGCCCCAGAATGATTCTCTTTTCTTGAGTGGAACCTGTCAGAGTAATATTTGTGGTAGGCACAGACAAAATGTGAATCAGTCTTCAAGCAGGAGAACGGAGTGTCCACACAGTTTTGTTTAGGGCATGAGGTTGTACTCTGGGAGACGAGGGGTTATCCCCGTCTGGGTTTTTTTGACCTGTGGAACAGAAGCTCTGGCAGCTGTAGTTCATGCAGTGTGGCCATAGGAGATCCCTCAGATATTGAGGCTCTCCAATCCTATGGGTGGAGGCAGTGAATTTCTGCCCTGTCAGTGGAACTTCATTACATATACCAGTTTTCTGGTCATTTCCATGTTGTTCTGTACCTGCAGGATTCACGGGTCAGAAGGATGTTTTCCTCTGATAATCTCCGACTGTGGTCTACAGTTTTGGTACAACTAGCAAAGCACGCTATTGGCAGCCTAGTTGCTCTGTGCAGGTGGAGGCTGAAGAAACGGGGTTTCTTGACGCAGGAGGTATCTGCGTAGTTGTCTGTAAGAAATGGTGATACCTGCAGTCTTGGCAGAGTGCAGAACTTGTGTGCAGTGGTCAGAGATCAGCAGGGTGTTAGGATCTCCTACTCCTGTGCTTTTATGGCTCCTCAGAGTTGTGCCCTGCATTTTGCTGTCACACCTGGCCAGTTTTATATTTGGCCATTGGTGGTTGTCAGATGAGTCCAGAAGCTGTTGGTTAGGGAAATTATATGGGACAGTATTCTCTCCCACCCTACTTAGATGGGTACTGCTTTTTAGAACCCATATTTCTCACCCCAGGAATTCTTCAGCATGTATTGACAGGTGCAGTGTGCCAGCTGCGTTAAGCTGCCCCAGAGAGGAGGAGTCAATGTAAACTAGAATGACATTGGCCAATCAGAATAGAGAGAGAGAGGATTGGCCAGTCAGAGTAGAGAGAGAGGAGGGACTTCTGGTGAAGTCATCACCCTTATGGCAGGCTGATAGAGGAACTCCCTCACTGCACAGAAGAAAGTTCCCTTCCACGCAAGGCTAAAGACTACATATCTGCATTTATGGCAACAAAAAACAGTGGAGGGGACCAGGCGAAGAGATCCAGCTCTAAACAGTGAAAATCCAGGAAGGATGGCCAAAGATTGAATCCCGCTAGCTTAGCAGCAAGTCTGAGTATCTGTCCAGTAAGCATGGCAGGCACGGACACTGACACGGAGGGGGAGCAGGAGAAATTGTCATGGTCCTGATTCAAAATGTTACTAACAGAAATTAAGAACTTTCATTCTGAAAATAAAAAGGAATTCGATAAGCTACACTTTCAACTTTCCACATTAGAGACCAGAGTACAGACGGCAGAAGAACAGGTGGCTACAACAGAAGATGGCCTACATCAACCGTCGCAGGCTGTGAGCTACCTAGTAGATCAACAGGAGCAACTGGCATCCAAGTGTTCAGATCTGGAAGCAAGGTCCTGCCGGGACAGTTTGCACATATATGGCCTGCCAGAGGGATCAGAGACTGGAGCTACCGAGGAAAATCTGCTCAAGCATGTATTGGACTTGCCACCCACGCTCAACTCCAAAATCAAAAGAGCACACAGGGCCTTAAACCAGAAGCAGACTGACCCAAAGGTGAGACCGTGCTCAGTGGTAGCCAAATTTTCTAGCTACAGAGATAAAGAGCACACCCTGAGTCAGACTTGGCAGCAAAAAACAGTAAACTACAATGGTGCCTGTCTCTTCTTTGACCAAGACTACCCACCAGCAGTCCAGCAGCAGAGGCTGGCATATGCACCTGTGCTCCAGATTCTCCGCTCCCAGGGGGTCCGATTCCAGACACCTTACCCTGCTAAGTTGAGAGTTTTCTGGAGTAACGGGACTGAACTCTATTCGACTTCAGACTATGCTGTCCAAGCATTGTAGAGCAAGGGATGGGAGCTGGACAGACTTGGGGGAGAAGGAACACAAGCAGCAAAACCACAGACACCGCAATGGCTCCTGGCTCACAGGCATAACCCCAAGGCGCAGGTGAAGCGCTCTGCATTGGCCACGCTCCAGGACATCAAACAATTAGTGAGGAACATGCTCCCTGAAGCGACAGTCACCAGTAAAGACACAACATCGAAGGGAGCAACCTGAAGGAGAAAATTACATACTGTGAGTACTGCCTTCTTTATTTCAGGCACTGCTCCAGATTGGACTCAAGCTGCAGAGTGACCTCATAGCTCGAAGTACTGTACTCAACGAATGGTTTTATCACCTCAGTTAAGAGGGGGAAAAAAATACACAGAGGCTACATGGAATTGACATTAAGAGGAACACCTTTGTCAATAACCTATCTACTTCTATTAACCAATAGCCTCCTTAGGTGACTGTTTAAAAGTTTCAGAATAAGTTCAAAGATTTAATGAGACACTGAGAGACTGGAAGATTATCTAGTCTCCCACTTGATGGTTTGTTGCCAAGAAACATGTGACATATGAATGGACAGGGTTACTTTAATCTGATTATACATTAAATACAGGGCTATAATTTAGTCCACAGGATCTATTCAGGCATTTGTTAAACCGCTGTTGTGTTTTTAGCAGTTGGCCATTAGATGGAGTCCATAAGATACAGGACTGACAGTAGGCTTAATTACAGCACACAATAGTAAGACCCTCAGACCACAACCTACGGTTATGTAGGGCTGTGAGTTCATCTAAGTATAACTGTTTAATTTTAGAGTTGGATCACAGAATGTATGATTTGTTCTGTTAACTTGAGAGCAGTGAGGTAGAGGATTTTATGACTGGCATCATCTCTGTTTAGGTGGGAGGAGAGTGTCCTGCGATTAAACACTATGAGGGTATACATCTTCCTGTCCTATTTCCTCTGTCTCCTGACTATTGGGGGGGTCAGTGTTTACTGACCCAAGAGGCTTTAGGTGAGGGATTAACTCACAGCCTCCTAGCTGGGCCCTCTCCCCCCCCCAACTACTTTGGGGCTTTGCTCAGCCATTGGAAGGGCAAAACTTGATGCCCTTCTCTCTTGGGAGTACTGGTTTATATAATAGTTATAGTAGATGGATAAGAATTAGTGTTATAGTTAAATTTTTTTTCCTTTTTATTTATTAGGGTTTGAGTCAGATATCAAAGTGGGCAATGGTTTCTCTGGGAAATTATCAAACATACAGAATGTGGCTCTTGGATTGGATGTCCCCACATGGGATGATGGAGTGGGGACCCATTCAGAGGTGCTGAAGTGGAGATGTCGGTATTGGAGGGGATTGACTGAAGGAAGGAAGGAAGCAGCATCATTTTGACCAGACCTTTTCTCTACCTCATGGATCCAAAGGGGACACTTAAAATATGTTCGCTAAACATGAACGGATTGAATAACCCGGTTAAGAGAGACAAAACATCATCTCTTATCAAAAAACAGCACCCCTCCTTTGTGCTATTGCAGGAGAGACGCACCTAAAAAAGGAGGAACATCAAAAATTTGCTAAATTTGGATATGCTCATGTAGTCTCTTCCTCATATAGGAATGGTAAAAGGAGGAGAATGGCTGTACTGCTACCTTACTCGACCCAGTTGTGAATAACCTCCTCAAATTCTGACCCTGAAGGTCGCTTGGCTATTGTGACAGGAGATCTGGAGGGATCCCCTGTCCCCTTTTGAAGCATATATATTACCCTGGGTTCTTCACCGAGTCTGGTCAGGTCGCTACTTCAGAAGGTTACCACCCACCACATGGGGCTACTGATAATAGGGGGGTGACCACAGTATGATTTATGATGTGAGGGACACTACCAATCCGAGACTTCATAAATGTACTCCTGCTCAGAAAGCAGCTTGTATCTATATGAAGATGGCAGGATGGGTTGATGCATGGAGATACCTGAATCCCTCACAAAGAAAATTTTCCCACTATTCTGCTGCCCATAAAATATATACAAGAACTGACTACTTCCATGTCTCAGGGGAACATGGGCATATGATACATGACTAAGATGATCACCTTTGCTCCTTCAGACCACTCACTAGTGTTGCTTTTTTTTTTGTCAACATAATTTTTATTGAGACATAGGGAAAACATTACAATATCCACATATTACAACATGTCAGACTCATATCATTTGTATTTATGACTTCATACAAATCTATATAGAGAGAGTGGTTTCAATATATTGCTAGTATATTCTGGCAGTCTCATAGCATCACAATCCATTGGTTCTTAAGACTCTAGAACATATATGTCTAGATGTGAATTGATGTAGATTGATGACCCCATTAAGATACACTCCTGTTACATTATAACTTAATCTAACTTAATATCACATAGTGTAACCCTAGAACCCCTCAGTATTAGTAACCGAGCCAAAACCTAGGATGGGGGTGGGGTGGGGTTGGAGCCTGGTGTTGCTAACTTTGAAGTGGAAGGAGAATATTAGGTCCATGCTTTGGTGTTTTAACAACTTTCTCCTTAACCTGCCTGAATTTCAGAATAAAGTTAAGGAACTCATCCCATGCATTTTAAAGGAGAATGGGGGAAGAGGGGATCAGACCAGGGATTCTATGGGATACACTAAAAGTGGTGCTGAGGGGGAAATAATAAAATATGCCACTCGTTATAAAAAAACGCAGGAATCAACTCTGTAGCCGTTCAGGCACAGCTAAGGGACCTGCAAGAACAACATGCGAGGGGGAGATACCGCTATTTGAAGCTACCGAGCAGCGAATATAGCACCTACTGGATCTTAAGACTGAGCAGGCACTTCAATATATAAAACAAAGGTACTATGAAGGGTGCCTGTGCACTACACAGCTCTTAGCACATAGAGTTAGGCATAAAGTGTCGCAGTTCTCAGTCACACAGATTAATTCTCCTCTCTTAAACAGGCGTACTAATACCCCAACTGAAATAAGGCAGGCTTTCCAAGCTTTCTATACTAAGCTTTACACCCCTGAGAAAGAGTACGACACCCAAACTATTCAAACCGTCTTGGCATCCTTAAGGCTTCCCAAAGTAGCAGAGTTATGCTGGGCTCGGCTGGAGGCACAAATTACGGCAAACGAAACAGATACTGCCATCCATAACCCTAAATCTGATAAACGTCTGGGCCCAGGCAGTTACACTGGTGAATTCAATAAAAACTTTTGGGAACTTCTGTTCTCCCAACCAATGGAGGCATGTAAGGAGACACATCAGGGTAAATCTACCCCAACGTTCTGGAAATATGCTATAATATCTAGCATCCCTAAATCAGGAAAAGACTTAACATACTGCTTCTCCTACAGACTGATTTCAGTCTTAAATATTGATTACAAGATCTTCACAGGGATTATGGTGTCCTGGCTACAGGAGATTCTGCCCCAGTTGATCAACCCTGACCAGTGTGGCTTTGTACCCTTAAGACTGATCCAAGACAATATTAAAAGAACACTACATGTGTTGCACCATACTGTTCCGTCAAGGGCCCCATTCTTGCTTATGAGTTTAGATGCGAAGAAGGCCTTTGATCGGGTAGCATAGCCTTTCCTAATGGCAGTACTGGAGACTTTAGCTTTCCCAGAAACTTTCCGTAGAATCATTGGGAATCTGTATGTTAACGCAAGGATTTATGTAAAGGTCAATGGAGTAATAACTCCTCAAATTCCGTTGGCACGAGGGACAAGGCAGGGATACCCCATGAGCCCCTTGCTATTCGCTATTTACTTGGAACCACTGGCCCAGGCAATCAGGCAAGCCAATAATGTACAAGGCTTACAGATAGAGGGAGAAACACATAAAGTAGCACTGTATGCTGATGACGTATTGGTTTACTTATCGTCCCCAGAGTCATCACTCCTCCCATTACGGCATTTGATAGACCAGTTTGGAGGGCTAACAGGTTACAGGATAAACTTAACTAAAACTGAAGTCTTACAGGTGAGATATACACCTACTGGGCATACACAATGACAGGTCCCTTTCAGGTGGGAATTAACTTCACTAAAATATATCGGTGTACAATTAACGATAGATCCCAATCAATTATACCAAATTAATTATGAATCCCTACTTCAAAGACTTAGTGGATACATGGAGGAGTGGAGATCTCTTCCCCCTCCCTCTTATTCAAAGAGTGGAGGTGGTTCATATGAATCTTCTTCTGCAAGTGTTATACTTTGCACAAACCTTACCTATTACCCCTCCAAAAAATATTTTTATAGAGCTTAATAAAAAGGTATCCAGATGTATCTGGGACCATAAACGTCCTAGAGTGAAATTCTCTATCTTGCAGTTACCAAAAAGACAAGGAGGGCTGGCTCTCCCCGACTTCATAAATTATCACCTGGCAGCCCAATTACGTATAATACTGTTATGGTTACATAGTTCATCCTTAGCTAGATGGAGGGAGCTGGAGGTCAGAGCGGAAGACCTGGTTAATTTGTTTTAGATATTGTTGTCAAGGCCGAGGGCCCCTGTCGGAAACCTCACGGAAAATCCATACACTAGGAGCACATTAAAATGTTGGAATTCCCTACTGGACTCTAAAAATTTTAGACAATTGAAACTGTTGTTGATCTCGCTGCCCCACCATCATTCTTATCAACCTGCCCAGTTATACACAGGCTTTAAGCGATGGGAACGACAGGGCATAATTATTTTATGGCACATTCTTAAAGATGGTACTCCTCATCTATTCAAGGAACTCGGAGATAAATATGGGCTGCAACCACAGGATAGATTCTGTTATCTACAAGCTATTAACTTTATTAGAACCCTCCCCCAAGACGTATTGATACAGGGATATCTAGCCCCAAGATAGATATCATCAGGAGGGCCCTGGAGGGGCAGGCCCCAATGAATCATATGAGTTCCTATTTGTATAGGGCTCTGTTGTCATTGAAAAATGCCCCTCTATGCCATATAAAACATAGATGGGAAGAGGATTTGGATATACAAATAACAGATAAAGAGTGGGAACTCTATATTAATCATCTACATGCTAACACATCCTCGTACAGATGGAAGGAATTCAGCTGGAAAATGCTATCAGATTTTTCAAGACGCCAGCCATATAGTACAGATATATCCCAGAGGTGGGTGCCACATGTTGGAGGGGATGTGGGGTTCCCCCTCCATGCATAGACACATTTTTTGGGGCTGCCCTAATCTGAAACCTTTCTTAAATGAATTTCAGCTAGCCCTTTCAGAAATATTTGTCTTCCCTAATTCAGATTACAGAAAGCCTTTTCCTTCTTACTCAGTTTTCTCCAGAACTTAGAGATCCGACAAATAGAGCTTTACTGAGTATTTCATTACTCACAGCTAAAAAAAAGCCATAACCCGACACTGGCTCTCTGTGGCGGTCCCCACTGTGGCAGAGTTGCAGGGCATAATGATAGAAGTATATCAAATGGAGAGGCTGGCTGCTCTAGTTCAACATACAAAAGAAAAATGTGACCTATTATCGAAGAAATGGGTCCTTTATCTAACGAGACATAGACTGGAATTTGTCCCATAATGAGTTTGGATTACTGAGAAAGAATTACTACTATGGGTGTATGAAAACTAGACTCTGACTCCTCCAGTGATGCCCATGTAGTAGAGCGGCATTGAGGGAAAGTCAAATGGGGATCAGCTTGCAAGCTCTGCAGTGGTACATAATGTTGGGGACGAGACCATTGCTCTTTAGTAGTATTAATAATAGGAATGACACAACTGAATTGTCTGAGGGAAATGTTTATTACTCCTACTTAAGAAAGTATGTAATGTATAAAGATCACTGTTTGACATTATATTATTTAGTTAATTAACTAGGTTATTTAATTTTGTTTTTCTGTATATAATTATATAATAGATTGAATGTGGTTGAGTGGTTGATGCTGTACCCTTTAAAGTGAAAACTGTTTAAATAAAGAGTTAAAAAAAAATAGAGGAGTGCTGCCTGCAGTCAGCCTGAAGGACCTCAGAACTACTTCTTTGCTGAATTGGCAATACTGCCCCAGAGCTCTCTCTCTCTCTCTCTCTCTCTTTGGAGACCTTCCTGTGACATGTTTTTTACTTTTGAGTGCTGCTTTTGAGGTAGTTACCTTATTTTTAAATTTTTAAGGCGGCTGCGTTTGGTTCAGCATGATTCTTGAGATTTTAGCGTGTTTTTTTTCCTTCATTGTTTTTCAGAGATAAAGTTTACTGTGTGCACAATAAAGTTGTCGTTTTTATTTTATTCACTAGTATTTAGTCTGTTAACTTGTAATTTTACCGCATTTGTGTTAAAATTAGTGTTTTTATTTGCACTTTAGCAGTAAATTTTTCCCCACATTAGCGTTATTTCCTGGAACCACTTTTCTCTACATTTAACATAGTATAACGTTGTTTGAAGGGTAATTCCTCTCATTTCTCTGGGGTAAAACCTTCTTTTGTTGTGCAGTGGGCTAATGTTGGCAAGAGGTGTGGAGGTGGTTATTGTTCCTCCTTTCCACTATTTGAGAAAAAAAACAAATAAAATTCTAACAAGTTTAATTTCAGTTGGCTTAGCGTTTTGGCCTCTCACTCATTATAATGGTCTCTCTCTGTCTGCCTCCTCCTCTAAAAGTGCTGAGGAGGGTACCTCAAGTCAACACAAAAGTATTGATAAGTCCTCTAAGGACCCTAGTTAAAATAAGTCTGATAAAGGTAAAAATTCTAGCCAACCCTCTAAAAGACAAAGTGAGCGGGGTTCTGATCCAGACCCTGCTAAAAAGACTAAGAAAGATAACCACACCATTGCCAATCCCCCGAAAGGCCTAAGGAGACATTAGTGGATGATAAAGATATGCCCTCTGCAAATGAAATAGCTAAAGCTTGGCATTTGTATCAGACTTTACAATCTATGGGCAATATTTTCTCGGCTCCTTTGGGGCCTGGTACTCCTCTCCATGACTCTAGTTATGTCCAAGGCTTTTATTATGAAGGAGGGGATGATGATGATGAATTGCCACAGGGTGACCCATTAGTCCAAGACAACCACCCTGGGGCTGACTTAAATGATGACAATGATGAAATTTCTTCCTTTTTTACAATTCTTAAACAGATGTTGGACACCCTGGAACTTCCTCTCCAGGACGACACCGACCAAGAGATGGAGGAGGACTATGTAGAAATGATGGGTCATACTCCTTCAAAGAAACTGATTTTGCCTATACAGATTACATTAAAGAAAGCAATTTTAAAAATTCTGGAAACCCTTCCATCTGCCTACAGGGTGGACAGAAAGATTGAAAGGAAATACCAGCTCGGTAAGTGTACTGCTGATTTTCTCTATTCACATCCAGACCATAACGGGGTGGTGCAGGCAGCGGCCTGTGACAAAGCCAATGAACCACTGTCTGCTCATCCTCCAGATAAAGACTCAAGCTGGATTCTATGGGTAAGAAATCATATACTACTGTTTCTTTGCTGTTGCGCTTGTCTACTCACATGGCATATACAGCTAGGTATCAAAGAGATTTATTGAAATCTATCCTGGCCATAGTGCAACTTGGAGGAAACACTATGCTCAGGGATGTCACTGAAACTATGAAGCTGGCTGTAGAAACTACTAAGTATCAGTTTTACATGGCCGTTGATAATAATAACACGGCCTCGAGGGTCATGGCACAGGCCGTTTTTCTCAGGTGGTTTGCTTGGTTAAGAACTGCCAATTTCACTCAGGATATCCAGTTGCAAGCTATGGATTTTCCTTATGTGAACAACTCCCTTTTTGATGACCAAACTGAGGCTTACATGAAAAGAATGGATGAGTTCAAAACTACTTACAAGAGTAACTCAGCTAAAGATAAGTCCTCTTCCTCCCAGAAGTCTCAGAGCGGGAGGGCAGTGGCAGGGGTCATTTTCCTAAGGCATTCTTTCCCATGTCAATGCCTATAGATTTTTCCCAATTTAGAGTTTTTTTCAGAGGTAGAGGTAGGAGAGGTCAGAAGAGAGCCAACCCCACTCCTTTTACCTCTACTCATTCCAGACAGCAGTCATCCTGACTCCTTTTTGGTCACATCCCCTCTCTCTGTAGGGGGCAGGCTCTCCCACTGTCTCCATCATTGGCATCAAATCACCTCAGACAAGTGGGTGTTAGAGGTAGTGGAACAGGTCCTCTCTCTTCAGTTCAAAAAATGTCCCTTCTTCCACGGTCCCAGGCTCTTGAAACATTTCACCCCAACAAAAAAAAAACAGCTGTTGGAGGTAGAGGTCAAGAATCTCTTGGAGGCCAAAGCTGTAGAAAGAGTACCTCCTCCCCAGTGGGGAAAGGGTCTCTGTTCCAAGTATTTCCTAGTCCTGAAGAAAAATGGGGAGTGGCGACCTATTCTGGACCTAAGGTACCTGAACAAGCACCTGCTGAAGCCAAAGTTCAAGATGGTAACCTTGACTCAGGTCATTCATTCTCTAAAGCAAGGGGACTGGCTAGTGTCCCTGGATCTAAAGGACGCCTACTTTCATGTTCCAATAAGGCAGTCCCACGGAAGATTTCTCAGATTCAGGCTTCCCTCAGGCCATTACCAGTTTGCTGACATCCACTCCCAGGGTGTTCACCAAGTGCCTGGCAATGGTTGCAGCTCATCTCAGAAGACAAGGAATCTCAGTTTTTCCCTGCCTGGACGATTGGCTGATCGTGGCCAGTTCTTCTCAGGCACGTTCAGAAGCCTTAAGTCAGACAAAACACACTCTACAGTCTCTGGATTTCATTATCTACAAAGAAAAATCTCAGTTTCAGCCTGCCCAAATCCTGCAGTTCATAGGGGCAGAGCTCAACACACTGCAGGTGAAGGCTTTCCTTCCCACAGACAGAATTCAGAATTTTCTCACTCTGCTAAATTCATTCAGTCTAGGCCAACTGAGACAGGCCAGACACTTCCTCTGTCTACTCTGCCACATGGCCTCAATGACCGTAGTAGTCCCAGGTGCCAGATTCCAGATGAGGGACATTCAGTACCACCTCAGATTTCATATTTCCCAGAAAAAAGGACTTTTGCAAAGCTAGTACCAGTCACAAAAACTTTTCTGTGGGCTCTGGATTGATGGAAGGAAACAAAAAATCTCAGGGTAGGGGTTCCTTTTCAGATTCAGCAACCCTCTCAGATCTTGACTACGGATGCTTACCTTCTAGGTTGGTGCACCCACCTAGGGGACTTGTCCATAAGTGGCACCTGGATGCCGAAAGTGTCCACACTCCACATCAGTCTTTTGAAACTCAGAGCAGTATTCCTGACCATCAAGGCTTTCACTGCACAGCTCAGAGGTCAGTCAGTCCAGATAAGGACGGACAATATGACTGCCATGTTCTACATCAACAAACGCGGACACAAGGGCAACCAAACTCTGCACAGAAGCAATGAGGATTTGGTTTCTGGCCTACTCCCTGGACATGTCCCTGTTGGCCATCCATCTTCCAGGCAAGGGCAACACTCTGGCGGATGCGTTAAGCCGCATCAGTCAGAGCCACCACAAGTGGACCCTCAACAAACAGGTCCTAACCACAGTTTTCAGAAGGTGGGGGATTCCAGATCTGGACCTGTTCGCATCCAGCCTCAACCACCAGTTACCTCAGTACTGCTGCAGGCCCCCAGCATTGGGGACCATCTCAGTGGACGCTCTGGCCTTGGACTGGACAGGGAGGTTCCTCTATGCTTTTCCTCCCTTTCCTCTGATTTACAGGGTCCTTCTCAAGTTTATTTTAATTGTGTTTACTTAGTATTTCGGAAAGACCTTTGAGCGTGAGCTCTTTTACAAAGGTTCCATGTCATAGTGGACAATAAGACAATACACATATTCAGTGGTTACAGAGGCCTGATCATTAAGCATTAAAGAGCGATTACATGACAATTAGACAAATAGGAGAAAAAAACTGAGCAGTTGTAATTGAATACTAAGCTACTTCTAATCGGTTGCCCTAGGTAGCACACCCCTTGAAACCTCCAAATCCATTGATAGACTATGGCAGAGTAACTGCATAGGGTTTAATGCTATCCCAGAAGTCAAGAGGCTGGGTGACGGTGAAACAAGGGGATTGGGTTTGAAACCAACCGCAGAAGCGAGAAGTGGGGGATAGTGAAGCAGGGGGCTGTGATGGGGAGCAGCTCCAGAGGGCTTTGTCGAGTATGGCATGTGTGTGTGGGGGGTTTGGGAGGGGCAGTACCAAGTGTGTTTAAAGAGGACTGATAGCTTACTTAAGCCCTTGGCTAGGCTGGAATGGAGGCAGGGTTCTCAAGGTAGCCCTGCTGGGTGTTACCTTGGGGGTAGGCCTGTCTATCAAGTGTGGCTGAGAAGCAGGTGCATTTTGAGTTAGACATTAGGTGCTGTTTGAGGCTTACTTTGAACTGAGATGGGCTGTTGTTTGTTTATAATTTCATCAGGAGTTCATTTATCCAGAGGGGGGCCTGATAGGAGAAAGAACGCTGCCCTAGTGAGGTTTGGCGGAATGGTATAGACAGTGCTCCATTCTTCCTCCATCTGGTGATGTGTGTTGAGAGAGAAGCCTCGAGCAGGCTTCCTATACAGGGTGGGGTTTTTCCGAGGAGTGCCTTCTTTCCCAGGAGGCAAGTTTGGTATTTGATCCTGTCTTTTAGGTTAAGCCAGTTTGTACGCTCATACAGGGTGCAAATATGAGTGTAGTGATCTGCACACAGGGTGAGGCGGCATGCCTTATTGAGTGCAATTTGGAGCCTTTTGAGCACTGTATCAGTAGCAGCTCCATAGACTACCAGCCCATAGTCTATCGTGTAGAGTATGGAGCTGGAGACTGAGATTCGGAGTGCTTCCGGGGTGAGGGATTTCTTATGCCTATGGAGGACCCCGATCTTTGTGTTTACCACTTTGACAAGGGAGTCTACGTGGTGAGTATAATTGAGAGAGTCATCAGTGGTGACTCCGAGGTACTTGAACAAGTGCACCTGCTCAATCTGCTCACCAGCCTTGTTGGTGATTATGAGAGGAGCATGCTTGTGCTTGTTGTAGGGGCTGGACTGTAGCATGACCTTGGTTTTCTTGTAATTTAGTAGCAGCTTTTGCCTACTGAACCAGTCCTCAAGATTATTGAAAGAGTTCTGTAGTTCTGTTTGTAGGGCAACCGGAGAGGTGCTGCTGCTCAGCAGCATGGCATTGTCTGCATACAGAATAAGTTTGGTGTCACAGGCTGTGAGTACGTCATTTACAAAGAGGCTGAAAAGCAGGGGCCCTAGAATTGATCCTTGAGGGACTCCTAGGAGTGTATCTCTGGAGCTGGATAGTGTCTGCCCGATTTTGACTTGCTGGCTCCTGTGTGTTAGGTAGTCATTGAACCAATTCACGGCATTTGATGCCACACTCAGTCTTTGGAGCTGGAGTACTAGTAGAGAGTGGTTGATGGTGTCGAAGGCTTTGGTGAGGTCAATGAAGATGGACCCCACCAATTTGCCTTCATTCAGCACCTTGTGCACATAGTCAGTGTATTCCAGCAGTGCCGTGGTGGTACTGTGTTTTTGCCTGAAGCCATGTTGGTTTGGGCAGAGCAGATTGTACTTATTGAGATATTCTGTGAATTGACTTGCCGCGATTTTTTCCAAAGCTTTGGATAGTAGGGAGAGGATAGATATTGGCCTGTAGTTTGACCCCAGTGCCTTGTCACCATTCTTATGCACAGGAGTTACCAGGGCTTGCTTCCATACCTCTGGAAATTGAGCTAGGGCCAATGATTTATTAAATAGCATTGTTATGGGCATAATAAGAATATCAAGGGTGAAAGATAGTAACTTCATGTCTAGCCCATCACGCTCAGGGCTCAGTTGTAATTGAATACTAAGCTATTTCTAATCGGTTGCCCGAGCTCAGGGCTCAGCCAGCCACCATGATTCTGGTGGCTCCAGATTGGGCAAGACAACCTTGGTACTCCCTGCTCCTCGCTTGTCAGTCAGGAAGCCTATCAGACTGCTCCATCCCACTATTTCCTGACTTTTTCTCAGACAGGAATAGTGTTCTCCAACATCCAATCTCTTCACCTCAAAGCCTGGTTCTTGAGGAGGTAGAATTTCCTGAATCCCAGTACTCTGAGCAGGTCCTGAAAATTCTGCTAATGGCCAAAAAACCTAGCATGAGGAAAACTTATGCATCCAAGTGGAAGAGGTTCTCACTGTGGTGCATGAATAAGGGCATAGAGCCTTTGCAGGCTTCTCCTCCTATCTTGCTGGATTATCTAGTACACCTTTAGGCGGAAGGCCTGTAAGCTTCATCCTTGACAGTACATCTAGTGGCCATCTCGGCCGATCTTTCCACTGGAAAAGAGAACTCCGTCATCTCACAGCCTAGTTTAACAAAGTTTTTTCTAAGGGCTGCTGCACCTCCAGCCCCCTCTGAAGGAACCTGTTCCCCCCTGGGACTTGAACCTCTGTACAGCCAAGCTCATGGAGCCTCTTTTCGAGCTCATGGTTAATGCTTCAGTTAATACTTCGGTTTTAGGAGAACAGAAGGCCAAAGCCCATAAGTGTTGTCCCCACTACTCAGTGGTGATAACCTGAGTTATCATCCCTTATGAACTGTTCTAGTCTAGTCTTAAAATTAAAAAAAATTGGTGCTTCTACAACTGCTCGAGGTAGCTGATTCCATAGCGTTATAGCTCTAGGGACAAATACGAATTTCCGTAAATCGCTTTTTGATATCTTTTCTGTCAACTGCCTCTTATGCTACCGCTGATCTCAAGTTTGTTACCTGAAAGACTGATTTTCTAGTGGCCATTTCCTCCACCAGACAGATTTCAGAGTTGCAGGCCTTTTGTACAGATCCTGTATACATAATTTCCCACAAGGACAAAGTAGTCCTTAGGAAGAATAGGAAATTTCTGCCCAAGGTGATTTCTGACTTCCACCTTAACCAGTCTATTTCCTTGCCAGTTGTTTTCACAGACAAGTTCACTCCAGGCAAACACAAGCTGCATAGCCTGGATGTCAAGAGAGTCCTGTTTTATTACTTAGACCATACTAAGCAGGTCAGAGACACACACATGCAGCTCTTTCTCACCTATGGTGAAGTGGGCAGAGGGAAACCAGCGACCAAGTGATCCATTTCCCACTGGATTGTCTCTTGTATCCAGTTCTGTTACACCAAAGCTGTTAAGCAACCCCCTCTCAGGCTCAGAGCCCACTCTGCTAGTGGCACCGCTGCCTCTGTGGCAGCCTTAAGAGACGTTCCTTTGCTAGAAGTTTGCAAAGCAGCCACATGGAGAACTGTACACACATTCACAAAGCATTACTGCTTGGATGTGCAGTCCAGATCTGATGCCAAATTCGGCAGAGTGGTGCGGCAGAGCCTTTTTCCTAAGTAGATGTCGGTACCCGGCTCCCAACTGTACTGCTTTGTAGTCTGCACCTGTCAATACATGCTGAAGAATTCCTGGGGTGAGAAGAAAAAATGACTCACCGTAGTAATGTAATTTCTTCCAAGGGATTTTTCAGCATTATTGACACTCCCACCCAACCTCCATTGTGAAACCAGTCTGGGGACAGCTCTGTTACGGTGTTTAGCCAAATTTGCTTAGTTATACAGTTTTCTTGTTGATTTGTTTCACAGCAGTGGTTTGGAATTGTCATCAGTTGTTTTTGCTAACAGTGTTTTACCTGTTGGGCACAGTTTTTGCTCTTTTTCAGCTTCAAAACAGTTCTGCGGTCCTTCAGGCTAACTGCAGGCAGCACTCTCCTCTGTCTCTCTATTCTGATTGGCCAATGTCTTTCTCATTTACATTGACTCCTCCTCTCTGGGGCAGCTTAACCCAGCTGGCATACTACACCTGTCAATAATGCTGAAGAATCCCTTGGAAGAAATAACATTACTACTGTGAGTAATTTTTTCGTATTAACTACCTTCCCCATTGACAATGTGGAGCGATACAGAAAGAAGAAATTCCATCATGCTAATCCTAATTTCCATTTCTGTTAGCTCCAGCATTGTCAATGGGGCCTCTCCCTGGAGCTGTCGGCTCTTCTGGAGACTATTGTCCAATATATAGGTATGTCTAAGATCTTTGTAGTGTACATTGACTTTATATTGAAGGATACCTGTGGTGCCCTTTCAGAGCTTTGGATTCATCAACAATATCTGGACACTTTTATAAAGTAATTCATGATTGGTGCAGTGAGCTAATACATTACATGGTGAAACGTGTAAGGTTCTGTTTGTCTGGGGAATCCATGTGGCTATCCATCAGTCGTAAAAGATCCAGTTGTGTCTTCTTTAAACATGTTTTCTGTTTAAGGCAAGTTTGCAGGAATGGAAGACCAAGAGAGAATCTGATGTCCAATGTTGGAGGTTGTGAGTGGAAAATGTAGGGTGAAAGTCCCACTCATGCATCCCGAATGCGAGTCCTATTCGATCAAGTCAAAGTAGACTTGTGTTTTCTTCCCCTTCTAACCCCAGGAATCACTCATTATGATTAAACTGATGCAGTCAGCCTCCTGTTTTGAACTGCCTGGAGAGATGGACTGCTATGCAAATGTTAGAACTCTCATTGGCTCATGCCAGTTTCAAACTGCTGCCTTAGCAATTGCTGAACTCTAAGTGCTTCAGATTCTTTACTCCACCTGCCAGTGAAGACGTCTCGGAGAGCTGTCCTTCAGCTTACTTCAGATCCTTTAATTTGGTCAATAAATACCTTTTTAAGTTATTAAGTTTAGATTGCTGCCCTTATAAGTTAGTTTGGTATAGTTTATTAGTGGTTTATTGTTCTTTTGCAGTTCCCTCACGGTTCCGTGTAACCGAGGGATTCGCAGTTCTCTGTGAGGTTTTTACCTCAAAATAAGGTTTAATTCTTGTTTACTCAACAGATCCCCTTAGGATCCATCTACCATTTGTGTTTTTATTTAAAGTTAGTTCATTTTCGGTTCCCTTTTCAGTCAGGGAACCGATTAGCGCTCGGTTCCAGGAACCAATAGCAGTTGTTTATATTTAAATTTGTTGGTTCCAGGGAACCAATTATTTTTTGCTAACATATAAATTGCTGTACTTTGCTCAATGTCAGATTTCCCTAGTGATAAACCTAAAAAACGCACAGGACCCACTGGGTTTAAATATTGTGAGTCTTGTAGTCAGGTTATAGCCAAAGCAGACAAGCATTTCCTCTGTGTGTTTTGTTTGGGAACTAGTCATATCTTTTCAAATTGTGAAATTTGTAGAACTTTCTGTCCCAAGACTTTGAAAAAGAGATCAAAAAAATTAGAGGAAATGGCTTCTACCTCTGCTAGTGCTGCAGAAGAAAACCCCTCTGCCTCTGTCCCTAACAAAGACAAGAATAATCCCAAGGATGCTGACAAGGGGTCAGATAAGACTGAGCAAGGTAAATCAAAAAGGACTGTTGAGACAGTAGTTGAAGCTGTCCCACTTAAGAAAAAATATAAAGAAAAACATGTTGCTGTGCCTCTGGCTGAGAAGGCTAAGAGTACCCAGCAGACAAAATATGCCCTCAGCTGAGGACATTGCAAAGTCTTTACAGATTTTGCAAACCTTACAGGCTGTGGTTCCGGTTCCCACACTGGCTACATCAGTTCCTGCGTAATCTCCAGCAGCTCAGAAACCTCAGCTTCTGTGTGATAATCCTGAGGAGGATGAAGGGAAACCTATAGAACCAGAGGTCTCTCCAGAGCAGGATTTTGGTTCCCCTCCCAGGGGACCAGAAGACTACACCTCTCACTATGCCTTTGTAAAAAACATGGTGGATACCCTCAATCTCCCCCTCCAGGAGATGGAGGAGGATCTGGAGGAAGCAGATTGCCTTGATATGATGGGGTTAGCCCCCACAAAACGCCTTCTATTGCCTATGCACAAATCTTTACAAAAGGCTGTGCTGCAAATATTAAAGACTCCAACTTCAGTAACTTCAATACCTGGAGTGAATAAGAAAATAGATAAATATCAGCTGGACAGAACCACTGCTGATTTTTTGTTCAAGTCACCCTGATCCTGAAGGGGTGGTCCATGCGGCTGCCTGTGATAAGACCTGGATTCCCTTAGCAACACCCCCCCCGACCAGGACTCAAGAAAGATGGATGCAATGGGTAAGAAGGGTTATATGGTTGCCTCTCTCATTGTTAGGCATTCAAATTATATGGCCCATGCTGTTCAATATTAAAAGGCACTATGGAATTCTGTCCTTGCTCTGTCTGATAAAGTTCAAGGTGAAGTGGCAATAGATTTGCAAGAAACTGCAAAGGCTGCCCTTGATGCCATCAGATATCTGTTCCACATGGCTGTGGATGTTAATGACACCATAGCCAGACTGATGACTTTATCTGTCTCCCTCAGGAGATTTGCTTGGCTAAGAGTTACCAACCTACCTTGGACACTCAAGCTAAAGCTATGGACTTTCCCTGTGATAAAAATTCCTTATTTGGTGATAAAATGGAGACCTATATGAAAAAGGTAGAGGAATACAAGGCCACCTATAGAAGTAATTCTAAAGAAAAGCCTTCCACCTCTTATAGGGCCCAGTGTAGGTGAGGCAGGGGTAGGGGATCCTACCCTAGACCTCTTTTCCAAGCACAGGCTTCACAAGTCTACTAGCAGCTGATAGGTTATTTCAGAGGGAGGGGTAGAAGGGCTATGAGATGGTCTTCTCCCTCACCACAAACCCAGGCCCAGCCCACACAGAATCCCTGTTGGGCTGGTACAGGTCGCAACCCCCCCCAACACCATCACCACCACCGGCCGGTGGTAGATTGGCTCACTACCTCCAGGTTTGACATACCATCACCACAGACAAGTGGATCCTGGAGGTAGTGAGCTAGAGACTGTCACTCAGCTTCATATCACTTCTCAAACTTGAGAGCAAGAGCCTTTGTCCCAGTCACCTCAGCAGACAAAATCCTCCTGGAGGCAGAAGTAAAGCACCTCCTATCAATCAAAGCAGTGGAAGCAGTGCCCCTGAACCAAAGGAGCAAAGGCTTCTGTTCCAGATACTTCCTTATCAAAAAGAAAAATGGGGACTGGCGACCTATTCTGGATCTAGGGTTTCTAAACATGTGCAACCCCCAGGTGGCGCTATCCCAAGGGCTACTACCCCTGCCTGCTTGACCACTGACAGGTTGAGAGGTCTAGGTTCTATGGTGGGTGCCTCCACCCAGAGGTCAGGGTTTGTAGTGGTTGGTCTAGTTTGGTCACAGCCCTCTGGGACACTGAGGCCCCCTTCTAATCCCTCTAATGGCTCACACAATGCACAGGAGTTACAGTACCAATACCCCACATGTACACACTGTTCATTCATAAGGTACCACTTACCCTCGAGACTGATTCGCAGGTTCGTCTCTGAGGACCCCCTGAAAAATAAGGTTAAGCAGCATACACAAACCAATACAGTGGTTGGCATGAAGGTACTGACATTTCAGACAGTTTAAAGTTTAACAACAACAAATCTGATTTATTTAGGGAACAGAAACACGGGAGGGGGAAATCAGGTTAATTAGTGGCATTAAATCACAGTACTGTGCACACATACAGGGTCTGAAAAGTCACACTCTGGGTACCCAGGTTGGAGGGGGAGGGCTAGCCAGGTTCGTTGCCCGGGGTTGGCAGGCAGGTGCAAATGGATAGGGCCCTGTAGAAGAAAATATATGCACAACACCTAATTGTAATCCGGAGCCTGATGGCTCAGTCCATGAAGCAAAGAAACAACAAGAATTAGATGACACACTTGTGATTGAAAACAGGCTTCAGGGGAATACCCTGATTTGTACTTGTAACCCCTAGATGGCGCTATCCCAGGGGCTACTACCCCTGCCTGATTTGCCACTAACAGGTTGAGGGGCCTGGATCCAATGGCGGATGCCTCCACCCAGAGGTCAGGGTTTGCAATAGTTAAACTAACTTGGTCACAGCCCTCTGGGACACTGCAACCCCTTTCTTCCCACTAGTGGCCCACACAATATATCAAATTACCTTCACAGTATACACTTACCCCAGGTCTGGTTCGGCACTGGGACCTCCTGTGAAATGAGATACAGTGCAACAATCACAGTACAGTACTTTAACATAGACAAATACCTCAGGCAGTATAACTTTGCTGAAACAAGAGCTCTGATTTATTTAGGGGGATATAACAAGGACAGGGGAAATCAGGTTAATTAGCTTATCACTCTAATAATCAACCTATGGCTCTGTGCACAGGCCTATCCCTACTCAGTTACTGTCCCTGGGTACCCAAGCCCCAGTGGCTAGTCCAAACCGTGGCAGCTGGTAGGGGCCCTTTCCACACAAGAGAAAAGGAAATTAAACAGTCAGCAGTACAGTAATTCCATTTGGATTTAATGTGGCAATTCAACAGGGAGCGACCCTGAATTAGTACTCACGACCTCCAAATAAGATAGGGTCCTTCAATGTCAGCAGGGCTCACTTGAGGTACACAAACCTCTTCACACATCCATATAAAAGAAAGCACTATACCAGGCAGGCTGCATCTGTATCCCGATCGCAATTACTGCACAATACCCGGGAGAACACACAGCAGATTCAGTTCCTGACAGACCAAATGCAATTTTCAGCAATTCCTCCAGTCTTCTACAGGGTGAGCCTGGTTTCTACTCTTCAGAGATCCTTTGATTCTTTTCACAGGACGGATTCAGTCCTAACAAGCTGTTACACAAGCTGCAGACCGGAACTCTGGGCCTTACACACGTTTTTTGACTAAAACTGCACACTGAAAAAGCACAGGGCTCCTTCCTTCTTCACTGCCAAAGCTCAACTGAACTTTCAACCGACAAAACCGGGCACTTCCTTTGAGTTCCTCCCAGTTCTTGACTGGATTGGCTGTCACTCACAATAGACTGCTGCTGTTGGTCCAAAAGCACTGAAGTCTAAACTACATCTCCCAGAGTCACTGCCCATACAATCCTCTTGTGGCTGGCTCAGATTATGAGTCCAAGTTCTGATTCGTCCAAGGCACCATTTTAGAGCTAGCTTACTCTACACTGATTGGTCCAGTTCAGCAGTTCAAAACTAGAATGGGGAACTAGCAGACACAGTTCTGACTGCAAAGAAAGCAGGTTAGACAAACTGTAATTTCATTATTACTCTAAATAATTTCTGGCAAACAGTTACATCTTTCAGATAGGTTCCTTTGCACTCATAGTGACTGCAAAAATGAAGTGAATTGGCAGCAGCTCGAGTGGTACTCAGAGAAGCACACAGTCCCCCCATATAAACTAATTATGTCTGCAAGCAGACAGCTCTTAAAGAGACAGTACCAGAGGCTCTAAAAACACTCACTGATAAATGGCTTAAATGCCAAACACCATTCAGGCTTGGAGCATTCAAGCAAGCTCCTGGAAGTCTTTTGGGAACCCCCATTTGCAGGGGGGTTACATACTCACAATACCCAAGCTGAGAACCGGATGGTGGATGTTCTTCTGGATTGTCAGAAACAGCAGGACATGGAGACAAGGTCCTTGTGACTGGACCCCACTGCAGTTTATAGCAAACAGATTTAGTTCGAGACAAGCTGGGGTTTGCTTCCAGCTTTAGCACACAGCACATGGGATTGGAAATAGCGATTCCCCACAAGCACTACGCACATTCATATGTAAAAGGAAAGTACTATACCAGGCAGGCTGCTCCTCGATCCTGATCACAATTACTGCAAGATACCCGGGAGCACACACAGCAGCTTCAGTTCCTGACAGACCAAGTGCGATTCAGCAATTTCTCCAGTCTTCTACAGGGTGAGCCTGGTTTCCACACTTCTGGTGCTTCTTTCTCCTCACTACTCGGATTCAGTCCAAACTGGCACTCACAAAGACTGCAGACCAAAACTCAGGGCCTCACACGCGCTTCTTGCGCGAAACTACACACCGCAGTAACAGCACAGCCTTCTCTCTTCACTGCCACAACTGATCTGATCTTTCCAGTCACAGAACAGGGCATTTCCTTTAGCTCCACATTATTCTGTTGGCTGATTCAGCTGTCACTCACAATAAGACTCCCTCTGTTGGTAGAAAAAGGCACCAAGGTTAAAACTACATTTCCCAGAGTCACTGCCCATACAGTCCCCTTGTGGCTGGCTCAAAATTGAGAGTCCAAGTTCCGATTCGTCCACAGGCTCCATTTTAGGGTCTCCCTATCATCCTGATTGGTCCAAGTCAGCAATTCAGAACCAAAATGAAAGAGCTACACTGAAACAGTTTGTGCTGAAATGAAGACAGGTTAGACAAATTACATTTTCTCAGTCACTCTAAATGATTTCTGGCAAACAGTTATAGCTTTCACCAAGGCTCCCTCTGCACATGTAGCAACAGCAGAAATGGAGCGAATTGACAGCAGACCGGGCGGGATTCGGGCATTAGAACACACAATCCCCCCATACAAACTAATTAAGCCTGCAAGCAGACAGCTCTTAAAGAGACAGTACGTGGAGGCTGAAATAGCACTCACCTGGAACCACATTCAAACAGCTCAGACGCCGAACACCACCCAGACTTGGAGCATACAGGCAAGCTCCTGGAAGACTTTTGAGAACCCCCATTTGCAGGGGGGTTACACCCTTCCTGGCCTGGAAAATCTTGGCATCCACGTCAAGTAAGTACCCCCATAAATTTCAACACAACCATCTACATTTACATCAGTATCACATTAGGCTTATACATGTAATCATCAGTCAACATATCACCTTACCAGAAACACATTTCTGAAACTTTTCAGTACATCACTTTTTACACAGTATTATACACACATTGTACCGTAACTCTGGTTATTACCTCCTGTACATGAAACCTGAATAGAGGGGGCCCTTTCCTATCAGCTACCTTGGGGCTGGATGGGGCACGGGCATCATACCTAGAGGGCAACACAATTAATTTGGAGTTAGCACTGTTGTTCAGTTTGGGCAATGAGCTTGGGGACACATACACTCCTTTATGGACAACGTTGAGAGGCAAGTCCACAGGCCTCCCAAGGGAATCATAACTGAGGTGCACCACAGGCTTTACAGCTCGACCAGCCTTTCTAGGGGGAACTGTTACAGTCTCTTCACTCTGAGCCTCATTTTCATCATTGTCCTCATTTGTCAGGGGAGTCTCCATTGGGCTAGAGAGGCTAGAACCTGGGGCACTTTCAGCTCCACGAGTTACGATCTCTGAGTTCACAACACTTGGCTCACATGGAGAGCTTTCAGACACTGGCACTGGATCGTCAGGGCACTCAAAATACTCTTCTTGTTCTGGTATATCACTAGTCTGTTCCAGTCCATCATTTTCCTTCTCTGAAAGCTCAAACAGTTCAACCACACGCAATGATTCCATATCTTCTGACTTGATGCTTTGCACTTCACTTTCTGGGAGCATTGGCTCCAGGGACAAAGCTGGGGGCTTACACAGTCCAGAAGGCCCAGCTTCATCTCCAGGATTGACTAGGGGATTGCCCCAAAACAATTGACTCAGTTCATAAGAAGGGTAGTATTCAAAGTCACACTCACTTTCCTCTGACATGGACTGGCAGTCATGTTCAACTGGGACTTGTGGAGGGGAACACGTTAACTCAGCTTCTGTAGGTGCAGACTTTCTTTTATTTTTTCTTAGCAGCAGCTCTAGTCACTGGTCCAGAGGGGGCATTTTCTGGGGGCTCAGACTCAATCAAGATTTGTCCAATGGGCAGTAAATGATTTCTATGCATTGTTTTAACATCTTTTGAATTATTCTCAGGCCTTACTTTGTACACAGGCAGATCATCTAGTTTGCCCACTACAACGTGAAGGAGATGGTGCAATCTGGCAGCAATCTTATGTTTGCCATGCAGTCTCAGATTTCTTAGCAATACCCGATCTCCCTTCTGGAGTTCCTGTGCTTTCACCTTTTTATCATACCTTTCTTTGTTGGCCAGATTTCTTTTGGCAGCCATGGTTTGAGCCAGTTGGTACGCATGATTTAGCTGGGCCTTTAACTTTTGCACATACTGTAAATAGTTGTCAGCTTGAACCCCATCAGGAGAGACTCCAAAACACACATCTACCGGCAGTCAAGCTTCTCTTCCAAACATCAGGCGGTAGGGGGAGAACCCAGTGGCATCACTTTTAGTGCAGTTGTAGGCATGTACCAGTGTGCTAATTTGTTGGCTCCATTTAGGCTTGTCCTTTAGGTAGAGGGTGCCTAGCATATCTAGCAATGTGCGGTTGAAACGTTCAGGCTGTGGGTCCCCCTTGGGGTGGGAAGGAGTGGTTCTGGACTTTAGCACTCCCCACAGAGAAAGCATCTCTTTGATCAGACGACTCTCAAAGTCTCTCCCTTGATCAGAATGGATTCTTTGTGGAGCCCCATAGTGAACAAAAAAGTTTTCTACAAGCACTTTTGCCACAGTGGATTCCTTCTGGTCCTTGGTGGGGAAAGCTTGTGCATATCTCGTAAAATGGTCAGTGACCACCAGCACATTACTAATATTTCTTTAATCTGACTCCAAACTCAGAAAATCAATATAGACCAGCTCCATGAGTGCACTGGTGGTGATGTTAACAAGGGGGGCAGCCCTCTGGGGCAAATTTTTCTCTATAAGCAGCGACTACAAGTTTGAATGTGTTGCTCAACATCAGCCCCCATCTTAGGCCAATAGAATCTGGATCTCACCAAGTCAAGTGTTCTGTCTATATTAAGGTGCCCCATGTGGTTGTGTAAGGACCTCAGTACTAAGTCTCGAAAGGCAATGGGCAGCACTAGTTGTTGTTTGTCTATTTGTCCCCTTCGGTCTACTGTTTCTCTGTATAACAGTCTATTGATCAGTTTCAACTTAGGACCTTTCTTGTATAACGATGCAGTTCTCAAATCAGTGGAGCGTAATTTGGACACATCTTTCCCAGCATAGAGGGCTTCTAAAGCTGATTTGATCATGGGATCTTGGGATTGAGCCCGCTGAATACTGTCATTGTCCAGCTGAGGCAGTGCACCAATGTCTATTGCAGAAAAGTGGCAATAAGCAGCAGGTATGCAATTCTCAGAGGGTCCCAAACAATCCACCATACAGTCCACTGCGTCCATGGACATCTGTTCCTCCCTGTCAAACTTCTGGCAGAGTGCTCGAATATCAGGTTCTAACAGTCTGACACAGTCATTCCGGGAAACAGGCCTCCGGGAGAGAGCATCAGCATCTATGTGGTTCAGGCCTGCCCTGTATTCAACAGCATAGTCGTATGTAGATAATGCAGAAAGCCACCTATGGCCAGTGGCATCCAACTTAGCTGAAGTCTGCACATAGGTCAAAGGATTATTGTCAGTTTTTACTAGTATCTTAGCCCCATACAAGTACTCATGGAACTGGTCAACAATAGCCCACTTCAAAGCTAGGAACTCTAACTTATGTACAGGATAGTTCTTTTCGGATGGAGTCAGGCTTCTACTGGCAAAGGCCACTGGTCTCATGCCATCCTTGTGCTCTTGGTACAATACAGCCCCCAAACCTTGCAGGCTAGCATCAGTGTGCAAGACATAGGGCTTCGCTGGATCTGCATAGGCAAGGACAGGAGTGTGGGTAAGTTGATATATAATCTCATGAAAAGCAGCTTCACACTCAGGTGTCCATCTGGCTCCATATACTTCATTGGGATGGAAATTCACTCTCTCAGGCTCAGAAGAAACCAATCTCTTGTATTTTTTGTGGTAGGAGGGTAACCTTGAGTAAGATTAAGTAAAGGACGGATCACTCTTGAATAGTCCTTGATGAAATGGCGATAGTAGCCACAGAATCCCTGGAATCTTTGCAGTTCTTTTAGATTGTGGGGCTGTGGCCAGGTGGTCAAGGCCTCAACTTTACTTGGGTAGGTCTCTATTTCCTCGGTGGAGACTATGTGCCCCGCATACTTTACAGATGTTTGGAAGAATTGACATTTATCGATGGACAGTTTTAGGCCAAAGTCTTCCAGTTGGTCCAACACCTTGAACAATCTGCTCTCATGTTCCTCCAGTGAGCTGCCAAACACAATAACATCATCCAGGTACACCAGGCACTCTAATAAGTTCATGTCCCCCTCTGCACACTCCATCAGTCATTGAAAAGTGGCTGGGGCACCTGAAATCCCTTGTGGCATCCTCATGGATTCATAGAAGCCAAGCGGACAGAGAAAGGCTGTCTTCTCACGGAATTCTGGGGCCATCGGGATCTGATAGTACCCACTGCGAAGATCCAGCACAGAGAACCACTTGCTACCATTCAGGCAGTCTAAAGCATCCTGGACGCGGGGCATTGTATACTGATCAGGGATAGTCCACCGGTTCAAGATGCAATAATCCACACACATCCTTACTGTTCCATTCTTTTTTCTCACTACCACAATAGGTGAAGCGTATGGGCTTCTGGATTCTTGTATTACACCAGCAGCAAGCATCTCTTGCAGATGCCATCTCATATCATCTATGCCAGCAGGTGCCAGGCATCAAGACCTCTCATGAAATGGCCTTTCATCATGCAGCCGGATGTGGTGCTCAGCTCCTTGCACAGATCCTACATCCCATTTTTTGAAAGAAAACACCTGGTCTCTCTGGGCAAGCTTTCTATTGATTCTCATCTTCCATTCAGCTGGCAACGGGGAGTCACCAAAATCAAACAAGTCGGGCGTCACTCTGTCATTCTCCCCCGAACACTTGTTATTAGGCAACACTGCAGTATCTGCACAATGCACATTAGCCAGGGTGCAACCTCTGTCTACTCGAATCTCTCTATCAGACACATTATGAACTTGGACCATTACCCATCTGGCATAAGCATGGGCTCTGGCAGGCAAAATACTTGGCTTGACCAGCAGTCCCTCTGGCAATTTCCCATCGCCTGGAGCATCCAGCATGAGGATGTTATTCTTGACATCCTTTTGGATATGGACCTCTACCTGTAAGGTACACTGGGCATTTGGCGCCAGGATCAGAGACTCAGGATCCCTTTTCCAGACAATTCCAACCAGTTCCTCTGGTTCCACTTTGTCAGCATGTCTCTGGGCATCATAGGCCTTCTTGATCAATGACGGAATTCTTAAAGCTCTACCCGTCTGTGACCCCTATTTCTCATAACACAACTGCGCCAACCATCCAAACATATGCGCATTTGTCCCAGTTAGTAGCGGAACCCCATCACGCAGTCCAGTAGGGGGACACACTAAGGCCAGGGTCTCTACTTGCTCTGCCACTCCAGCCATGGAAGTGGGGAAAGACAGCCAAATTCGGATATACCCGGAGTAGGGGTAGGCCTTCTGACTTAACCCCCATACATGCAGTCCTTCCATTGGTTCTAAGGGTACATCTGACAAATGCTTCTGATACCAATCCTGGAACATAATTGTCACTTGGGAGCCACCGTCTAATACAGCTCCTGTAGACACTCCATTCACCTTTACAGTTGTCTCCATTTAGGGACCCACTATTCTGGACCAGTCTGGAGAGGTGGTATCGGGGGCCTGGGCAACTGGCCTTGCCACAAAGGGACGTGAGTTAGCATTTTTGAGACCCTCACTGGGATCATTTTGTGCACCTCTTAACCACTGATTTGTTCTCCGAAGCTGTCCTTGTAGCCTATATACAACTTTGTTTGTGTCTTTGGGGACCGGCATTCTCTCTTCATGTGCCCATCCTTCCCACAATTATAGCAAAACATACTTTCTGGAGTTTGAGCTGGCCGAGGCGTCACACTGGGAGTCAGGACGAGGGTACTACTAACTGGACACCTTGGTGCCATTTCTGTCTGCAGCGTGATAAGCATTTGGAGGCATCTTGTCAATTTCCCCACTTCCATGGTCAAGACATCGAGTTTTGAGTTGTTGTCAGCAGGAGATGCCTGGGTGGGTACCCCCACCCCATAGCAGAGGCAGTCGGATATAGGTCGGGGCCTGTACTTGCAGGCACAGCCTTCATAAAGAGACTGTTTTTGAATTCCCTGATCTCTCTCAGCAGTTCACCCCATGGTGGCACACCCTCATTGATCCCCACTTCACAAGGACCTTCCGATGCTGTGATCACTTGGGCTGCACTCACCCCAGAATTAGAATCCCCCTCCTCATCTTCAACCTCCTGAAGTTCTTTTATTAAGTCACAGTAGTCCGGTGGGTTACCCCTTCTGTCTGGGAGCCTTAATTGAAGGAGCTGCTATTTAGAATGCTTTGCATGCTGTAGTAGGTGCTCCAACCTTACACGGTTTAAGTCACTGGCGGCTACCCCACCTTTTCAGTAAGCCTTCTGCAGAGCTCTTTTCAGATGAGTAACATATGTAGAAAAACTTTCCCCTGGTCACTGTTTTGTATTTTGAAATTTCCACATCAAGCTCTCCCCTGACTCAATGCTCCCGAAATTGCCTTCAAGTGCAGATAGGTACTTCTGGGCTGATGCATCAGGATTTGTGGACCTCAAAAATGTAATGGCCTCTAGGGCAGGACCCGTCAGACTTTCTATGATTCTTTTTCGTTTTTCAGCCTCCACACACTGCCATTCAGGTATCGGGGGGCAACACAATCTATCCAGGTGTCCCAATCATCCTCCCCCTGGGAGGTGGGGAAGGTGCCAGAGAAGATCCTCAACTTTCGGTAAGAGTCATGATTAATGGCAGGTGCAGAAATAGGAGCCTGCATTGGTTCATCCACCATAACAGGTACTGGAGTGGGAGAGGGTGTTGGGGGAGGAACACCCCCAGGTGGCAAGAATAGTTTATTCAAGTCTTCCACAGTTTTCCCTTCCTCTAGCAACAATTTAGCAAATTTCTCCTCAAAAGTTTCAGATGGGGGGGGGCCTCACTCCCCCCCAGGTCTCTACTGTCCTTAATTATCACTCTCCAGGCAGTGAGGGCTCCCTCTGGGGTAATAGTCTGTGGCACTTTGGAGCTATCTGTGGGGTCCTTATACTCTACTAGGGCCATGAAAGTGTGGATGAGCAGATCAGCATGTCGACCCACCACTACAGGGTTTTGTAAACCTTCCACCTTGCAAAGGACTCCCTGTACAGTGTCCGTGTTGATACCCAGGGGGATGTCCAGGATAAGCATAGCATTTTGGGGGTTGATGATCTCCCCAGTACACCACTCCACCAACCGGTGCACAGCCACTTCTGTCGGGGTAAGCATTTATTTTTTTTAACAGTGGTTCGTAAATGTGGCCACCAGAGGACACAAAATCCCAGTGGTGAGCCTCCAAGATGTAACCCCCAGGTGGCACTATCCCAAGGGCTACTACCCCTGCCTGCTTGACTACTGACAGGTTTAGGGGCCTAGGTTCTATGGCGGGTGCCTCCACCCAGAGGTCAGGGTTTGTAGTGGTTGGTCTAGTTTGGTCCCAGCCCTTTGGGACACTGAGACCCCCTTCTAATCCCTCTAATGGCTCACACAATACACAGGAGTTACAGTACCAATACCCCACATGTACACACTGTTCATTCATAAGGTACCACTTACCCTCGAGACTGATTCGCAGGTTCGTCTCTGAGGACCCCCTGAAAAATAAGGTTAAGCAGCATACACAAACCAATACAGTGGTTGGCATGAAGGTACTGACATTTCAGACAGTTTAAATTTTAACAACAACAAATCTGATTTATTTAGGGAACAGAAACACGGGAGGAGGAAATCAGGTTAATTAGTGGCATTAAATCACAGTACTGTGCACACATACAGGGTCTGAAAAGTCACACTCTGGGTACCCAGGTTGGGGGGGGGGCTAGCCAGGTCCGTTGCCCGGGGTTGGCCGGCAGGTGCAGATGGATAGGGCCCTGTAGAAGAAAATATATGCACAACACCTAATTGTAATCCGGAGCCTGATGGCTCAGTCCATGAAGCAAAGAAACAACAAGAATTAGATGACACACTTGTGATTGAAAACAGGCTTCAGGGGAATACCCTGATTTGTACTCACAATACCCAAGCTGAGAACCGATGGTGGATGTTCTTCTGGATTGTCAGAAACAGCAGGGCATGGAGACAAGGTCCTTGTGACTGGACCCCACTGCAGTTTATAGCAAACGGATTTAGTTCGAGACAAGCTGGGGTTTTCTTCCAGCTTCAACACACAGCACACAGCACATGGGATTGGAAATAGCGATTCCCCACAAGCACTACGCACATTCATATGTAAAAGGAAAGTACTATACCAGGCAGGCTGCTCCTCGATCCCGATCGCAATTACTGCAAGATACCTGGGAGCACACACAGCAGCTTCAGTTCCTGACAGACCGAGTGCGATTCAGCAATTTCTCCAGTCTTCTACAGGGTGAGCCTGGTTTCCACACTTCTGGTGCTTCTTTCTCCTCACAACTTGGATTCAGTCCAAACTGGCACTCACAAAGACTGCAGACCAAAACTCAGGGCCTCACACGCGCTTCCCACGTGAAACTACACACTGCAGAAGCACACAGCTCCTTCTCTCTTCACTGCCACAACTGACCTGATTTTTCCAGTCACAGAGCAGGGCATTTCCTTTAACTCCACACTATTCTGTTGGCTGATTCAGCTATCACTCACAATAAGACTCCCTCTGTTGGTAGAAAAAGGCGCCAAGGTTAAAACTACATTTCCCAGAGTCACTGCCCATACAATCCCCTTGAGGCTGGCTCAAAATTGAGAGTCCAAGTTCCGATTCATCCACAGGCTCCATTTTAGGGTCTCCCTATCATCCTGATTGGTCCAAGTCAGCTATTCAGAACCAAAATGAAAGAGCTACACTGAAACAGTTTGTGCTGAAATGAAGATAGGTTAGATAAATTACATTTTCTCAGTCACTCTAAATGATTTATGGCAAACAGTTATAGCTTTCACCAAGGCTCCCTCTGCACATGTACCAATGGCAGAAACGGAGCGAATTCACAGCAGCCAGAGCGGGGTTCGGGCATTAGAACACACAGTTCCCCCATACAGATTATAAAGAGACAGTACGTGGAGGCTGAAATAGCACTCACCTGGAACCACATTCAAACAGCTCAGACGCCGAACACTGCCCAGACTTGGAACATTCAGGCAAGCTCCTGGAAGACTTTTGGGAACCTCCATTTGCAGGGGGGTTACACATGCACATTCTGAAGCCAAAGTTCAAAATGGTGACTCTCTCAATAATCATCCTCACACTGCAAAAAGGGGATTGGTTAGCATCTCTGTATTTAAGGGATGCCTAGTTTCACATTTCTGTCAGATCAACTCACACAAAGTAACTGAGGTTTAGACTAGCCTCAGGTCACTACCAGTTCGCAGCACTCCCATTCGGTCTGACTTCTACACCAAGGGCATTCACAAAATGCCTAGCAGTGGTAGTTGAATACCTGAGACAACAAGGTGTGATGGTGTTCCCCTACCTGGATCACTGGTTAGTCATAGGCCAGTCCCTGCAACACTCACGGCAATCACTGGCACTCATAAAATCTAGGCTGGAATCCCTAGGTTTTCTCATAAATGAGCAGAAGTCGCATCAAGAACCAGTACAAGTGCTGGACTACATTGGAGCAGAGCTGGACACCAACCTGGGCAGAGCTTTCCTACCCCAGGACAGGGTGGACAGCATCCTACAGGATGCAAGTTCCTTCATGCTGGGCAAGCCCAAACCAGCCACGGAATTCCTCAGACTACTGGGACACATGGCAGCTGCCACTGTAGTTATGCCAGGTTCGAGATTTCAGATGAGAGACATCCACTTTCACTTAAGACAGTACTGGTCACAAAGGACAGACCCACTGTCCAAACTGGTTCCTGTCACCCACAGCCTACTGCAGGCACTTCAATGGTGGCTGGACAAACACAACCTTCATGGTAGGCGTAGCCTTTCTAAGGGAGCAGCCATCCCTAGTTCTCACAACAGATGCTTCCCTTCTGGGTTGGGGGGCTCACAAGCTGGATCACACAACAAGTGGCACATGGTCTCCTCAAGAGTCCCTGCTGCACATCTGTCTGCTGGAGCTCAGGGCAAAGTACCTGGCTCTATTGGCTTCTGCTATGCATCTGCAAAACAAGGTGGTACAAGTCAGGACAGACAACACCACAGCCATGTACTACATCAACAAACAAGGAGGAACCAGGTCCACCCCACTTTCCACAGAGGCAATGAAACTGTGGTCCCTGGCATACTCCATGCAGGTATCTCTATCAGCCATACACCTTCCAGGGAAGGACAATGTACTGGCAGATTCTCTCAGCGGAATCAGTCAGGACCACTGCGAGTGGTCACTGAACCCTCAGATCCTCAGTGCAGTTTTCAGAAGATGGGGCACTCCAGAGGTGAATCTTTTCACCTCTGCCGAAAATCATAAATTGCCCCTGTACTGCTGCAGGCCTCCCTCACAGAGGTACAGTTCCTCTGGATGCAATGGCCTTGGATTGGTCAGGGAAGTTTGTGTATGCCTTCCCAATAATACTCAGGACCCTAGTGAAATTAAGGTCCCAACCAGCAACAATGATACTGGTGGCACCAGACTGGGTGAGGCAGCACTGGTACTCGCTCCTGCTGACCCTGTCAGTGGCCTCTCCAATTCACTTGCCCAGGAGGCACAACCTGCTGACTGCCTCCCAGGGCAGGATCCTGTATCCCAACCTCAAGTCACTGAGGTGCGAGGCCTGGTTTTTGAGGACTTAGAGTTTGCTGAACTCAAGCTGTCAGAGGAAGTCCTGACAGTGCTTAGGGGCTTCAGAAAACCTTCCACTAGGAAAACATATTCCTCTAAGTGGAAGAGGTTCTCCATTTGGTGCTCAGGCAAAGGTACTGACCCCTCCAGGGCTGACCTTGCTGTTCTACTGGATTACCTGACACACCTGCACACATTAGAACTGAGACCCTCGACCCTTAAGGTCCACCTGGTTTCAGTCTCGGCTTACTTGTCAGCTGGTAAAGAGAGGTCCATTGGCTCTAATCCAGTTTTCAGGAAATATTTCAAGGGTCTCAACCTCCTTCACCCTTCTCTGAGGGAACTTGTCCCGGCCTGGAATCTAAACATCTGCGTTGCCAAACTGATGGAACCACCATTCTAACCCATGGCAACTAAAGACTTGAAGTATGTCACATGGAAAACTGTGTTCCTAGTGGCTATCACCTCTGCCAGGAGAATTACAGTGGTGCAAGTGGTAGACAAGAAGTACAGGAACTCACGCACTGGCAATTATGAAATGCAGAATGAAGATCCTCAATCTAAATGATAACGGTGTCAAGACACAACTATCTAATTCGACACTAGTAGATTTAGTTAGAGATATTAAGGTATTTCTAGGAAAACAGCATTATTGTACAAGTCAAATGTTGTTATGGAAACCCTGATTGCAGATCACAGATCCGGAAAACTCACTATGTTGCTAGTTTAAGAATTTCAGTTTGTGTCAGTGGGAAGAAGTACAGGAACTCAGTTCCTGCTGCAAAAAAGGTACAGGAACGGAGTTCCTGTGCGTTCCTGTTCACTTTCATCACTGGAGAATCAGTGAGTTGCAACCCTGTGTACAGATGTGGACTACATTTCATTCAACGGGGATAAGGTGGTCCTCAGGACCAATAGGAAATTTCTTCCCGAAGCGGTATCTGATTTTCACCTGAATTAGTCTATGACTCTTGCTTGTTTTCTTTACAGAGAACTCCAGTTCTCCTGAAAGGAAACTTCACTGCCTAGATGTCAAGAGGGCACTTAGCCATTACATTGACAGAACCAAGGCGTTCAGACCAGGACAGACACAGCTCTTCCTCACTTAAGGCCAAGTGGGTTAGGGTAAAGCTGCCACAAAACTTACAGTTGCTCGCTGGATAGTGGCATATATACAGTTTTGTTACAGTAAAGTGGATAAACAGGTACCCCTGGGCCTGAGGGCACATTCCACCAGGGGTTCAGCTGCATCAGTGGCAGCTTCAAGGGATATCCCACTACTGGAAATCTGCAAAGCAGCTACATGGAAAACAGTGCACACTTTCACAAAGCACTACAACCTGGATCTACAATCTAGAAGTGATACCAGGTTTGGCACAGCAGTTCTGAACAGCCTGTTCCCCAAATAGGTTATCTGCCCAACCTCCAAAGGTACTGCTTGGTAGTCTGCATCAGTTTAATCATAATGAGTGATTCCTGGGGTTAGAAGAAAAAATACCATGGTAATTTGTTTCTTCAAAGGGATCACTCATTATGATATCCTTCCTCCCTCCCTACTAGAACCTTTAAAAAAAAAAAATGAAAGTAGAGGGAATTTTGTTCTGCATCTCTGCTTTAGTGTTATATAAAGACCAGGTTAGAGAATCATCCTTTAAACCAGTTGGCTTCCTTGTGGTCTCGTTTTAGGCCTGTCTCTTGGGGATTTGTGATCTTAGGGGGTAGATTTTTTTTTATGATGTAAAGATTAGCTAAGGGGTCTTATACCCAGTTAGGCTGCTTAAGAATCTGAAGCACTCAGAGTGCAGCAGTTTGAAATTTGCATGAGTCAATGAAAGTGCTATCATTTGCATAGCATTCCATCTCTCCAAGCAGTTCAACACAGGAAACTGACTGCATCAGTTTAATCATAGTGAGTGATCCCTTTGAAGAAAACAAGATTACTATGGTGAGTAATTTTTTCTTTTCTTTTCTTTCCAGCATATATTTATGCAAGGGCTCATCTGGGAACATTGATAATGACTGTATATTGTTAGTCTGTGTATTGCACACTGCATTGGCTGAAGTGTACTGAGGTAGCTATTGCAGATGGAATGTTCCATGATCATCTTCGGGAGTACCTCAGTCATCAGGTAACACCATAGGAACCTTCTCTATCAGTAAAGGGGAATCCACGCGGAAGATTTTCAGCAGTAAAACTGGGGCCGCACACACCATTGATGTCTGTCGACGTCATCAACCCTATAATGGCATGACCGGCCCCACTCCCTCTTCAGTTCTTTCCCACTGTCGACTCACTCGCATGGATCTCTGCGGAAGATCCGTTGCAGTATTCGCGCCTACCGCTTTTCTAACTTAACCTTTTACAGTAGAATCTCTTTTTTTTTTAAAGAGATTCCTTCAACTTGTTTGTGTCAGGAGTTAATCCTTCGTTTTCTCTCTTCTGCCGCTGCCGCTGTGGAAAGCAGATTCCCGCCATAGACAAATACACTCTATGTGTCTGCTGTCTTGGGCCTGACCACAACGTTTCTGACTGTAGGCTCTGCCAGAAATGTAACCAAACAACACTCAGGTGACACAGAAAGGCTCTCAGACATTTCCTGATGGATCAATAGGTAGCTAGTTCTGGGCAGGGGTCCTCCAGGGTCCCAACCTCTCAGTCGCCGACCAGCTGTTCAAGCTCCCAGGTCTGCTAGGCCCAAGACAAATCCTCAGTGAAAAGTCACAAAAAAAACTGGGATCATGACTGCTCCCCCCAGCATCGACTTCGTTCTCTGTCGGCCTCTCCTTCTTCTGGGGGATCTTTGTCGGCTGCGGCTGAACCGACGAAGAAATCTGCTCGTCAGCTGCGGCTGCACCAGCGAATAAATCTGCTGTTCAGATCTCTGTGTCCACAAGACCCATACTTGACAGCACCTCTGCCTGATTCTCCGGGCGTCCAGTCATCGACCTCCGGATCGCTGGCCTCTCCTTCATCGACGGGCTCACCACCGACGACTCTCTCATCGAGGCCTGCCCCTACTCCCTTCAGGGCAATAAGCTGCTCAGGTTTACAGGGCTTAACAAGTGGGTCATCAACACAAGTGCTGTCAAGCACCCCCAACCCCATCGATGAACACCATCAACTTGAACTAAATCCTGACAAAAATTCACTTTGGTGATTGTCCAGGCACTTAGGCCCTTCTCATGATGCTGTTGACACCAGCTTCGTCATCAATGCCTTCTTGTTGGCCCCGGGAAGCTCCCCATGGGCTGTCGTCGGTGCACCCGATGTCAGACCCAGATGTTAAAGACGTCGACGTCGAGGAGGAGTACCACCCAGACCTCATTCTTCCTGAATAAGAGGAGGAAGAAGAGGAAGAGATCCTGATCTCTGACAGATCTACAGCCTATTCTGTCAGTGAGGACTCAGTAAAACATACCCTAGGTTTCCTCCTGAGGACCCCACATTTTTCAAAGTGATGAAACAGCTGTCCTCAGCCTTGGGCTTTCACACTAAGGAAGAGGATGCCACTAGAAAAGAACGGGTGGATTTCCTGGAGATTCCAGAATCTCCCCCAAGCATCATTCCTCCAATGCTGCCAGCCTTGAGGAACACAGCCATGGCAGCCTGACACAGACCAGACGTGGTGCCAGCTATGCCCCACAGGGCGAACAAACTTTATCATGCCCCCCAGGGTCTTCCCTGTTATAATGCCCAGTCCAAGACAGTGATCATCAAGGCAGCTCATGACAGGTCTAAGGCGCCTAAGCACCTTATTTCCCTTTCCCCAGACAGAGTCTCATAGAATTGACCTCTGAGGTAAAAGGGTTTATGCCTCCTCTACTCTAGGTCTGAGGATTGCAAACTGTTGCATATGGTAAAATACCAGAATGCCAGTTGGAAGAAGGGCAAGGCTGCCACCCATGCCCTTCTGGAGGGCATGCAAAAGCAGGAACTGCTTCAAGTGCCTCCAAACCACTGAGGATGTTAGTAAACATCTCCTCAGAGCCCTGTATGACATGGTCGTCATAGTTGCCAGGGCATCTGCCATGGGCATATGCCTCCACAGACACTCCTGGCTCAGTATCTGAGTTTGCATCTGTTGTGCAGCAAAAAGTGCTTAATGCCCCCTTCAGTGGCACCAAGCTGTTTGGCCCTGATGTCCAGGACATCACTAATAATCTGCAAGCTTCGGGCAGGGCCCTCAAGTCTGTCCACTCCCTCTACCACACCCAACCAAAGGGTACCAATTGCCTCCTTTTCATAAACTGAATAATAGACCTGGGACAGCTCCCCATCCCCAGGGAAAATGCAGAGCCCAGGCTCCCTTGCCTGCCCCCTCCGGTGTGGGAGCAGCGGCCAAGGGGACCAGCCCCTGAGGCTGGACCCCCCTCCTCTGGTCCCAGACCAGGAGGCGGTGGTCGGAGGTCAGTTCTCCCTCATCTGAATCAATGGAGAACCATAACTTCAGATGCATGGCTTCTGCAGATCATAGAAAGGGGTCACACCTTGGAGCTCATCAGATGCCTCCAGAAACCCCACCACTGCTCTCTTGTTATCCTCCAGCTCACCTGTCTGTGCAGTCCCTTCTGTGCAAGCAGGCCATCGAGCCAGTGTCCAGGCATCACAGAAACAAGGGGTTTTATTCTAGGTTTTTCCTGGTCCCCAAAAAGAGATCTGAGGCCTATTCTAGACCTAAAGGACCTCAATTTTTATGTCCAGTACAAAAAGTTCCAGATGGTAACTTTGCCAGGCCTGATGCTCCTTCTCAAGACAGGGGACTGGCTCTGTTCACTGGACATGCAGGATATTTACCTGCACATCTCGGTCTTTCCTCCTCACAGGAACATTCTCTGTTGGTATACTTACGGTTTCCAGAAGCTGACTATCCCGACATGCAGTACCCCAGTCAGCTTTGCCCGATAAATGAGATAACTCAATGCTACTACACCTGATGCTATTGCTCCCGACAGGGTAAGGTAGTGGATATGACGGAATGCTACCTTACCCCATATGATGCTCTGGAAAGGATGGCTGGATGGGGTTGCTGGCTGAGCTGCCCTGGTGGTGTGGAGGGGAATACCAGTGGTAGCACGGCCAGCATACTGTATGTGACCCAGGTTCTGGTCTGAGTCATATCATTTTACACACTGCACCGCCCCCCCCTGTAAAATGTTAGCATTTTACTCCGGGGTCCGCTCCTCTTGGAGTTGGATATTTTAGTTACGGGGGGGTGGGAGGCGAAGCCCCCCGCATTTTACACTTTATTTGTGTGAAATGCCTGAAATTTGTATATCGGGCATAGAAGTAATTTGGGGCTGTGAATTTCGGGCAATATTTCTCAGTATGCCGAGTGTCAACATATTGAGTTTAGGGATATCATAGTATATCCTCTCTGTTTCGCCTTTCAGGGTGAGCATTATCAGTTCAAAGTGCTGCCTTTTGGATTGTACTGTGCACTGCAGGTCTTTACCAAGTGCTTAGCAGTGGTTGCAGCAGCTCTCAGAAGGGGAGGGACATGTATGTTTTCCCTTATCTGGTCAATTGGCTCCTGAAGGCCCTGTCCAGGGAACAGCTTCTGCTAACTCTGGAGTGACCTCTCCAGCTTTTTCACTCCCTAGGCATCACTGTCAATCTGCCCAAGTCAGTTCTGACACCGTTCCAAAGGTTACAGTATATAGGGACGATTCTAGACTCAGTACAGGGGAAGGCCTTCCTGCCCCAAAACAGGGCAGAGTGCCTCATATCTCAGGCTCAGAAAGTTGCCAAGAGTCGATACATTCCTGCCAGGGTATACCTCAGATTGCTGGGCCTAATGGCAACTGCCATACCCACAGTTCCACTGGCCAGACTTCATATATGTGTCCTCCAGTGGACCCTCCTGGTACAGTGGGACCAGCGCATGGACAAGCCAGACCAACCATTCCTGGTCTCTTCCCCAGTATGCAAGGTACTGCAGTGGTGGATGGACCCCTTGAGTCTACTCCAAGGCATCCTATTCTTGATCTCCTCCCTGCATCAGATCCTAACTACAGATGCCTCAGGTCTGGGCTGGAGAGCACACCTGTGTCCCTTCCAAACCCAGGGCTCTTGGTCCCAGTGGGAAGCCTCCCTGCATATCAGTGTCCTGGAGATAAGAGCAGTTCTCTACGCCATGCAGGCTTTTCAGGAACACCTTGCTCCATGTCAACTGCTGGTGCAGTCGGACAATCTAAGTGTGGTATACTACATCAATAAGCGGGGAGGACTCATTCATACTCCCTTTGCAGGGAGGCCATGAGAGTGTGGTACTGAGCATTGGATCATGGTCTGATACTCTCTGCAGTCCACGTGCCAGGCGTGTTAAACACTCTGGTGGACAGTCTCAGTAGGACTCGGTCCACCATGCACGAATGGGAGTGTCTCTCATCCGTTGCAGAAGACTTGTTCAACAGATGGGATCATCCAGAGTTGCACCTTTTTTGCGTCCCCACTCAATGCAAAACTACCCAATTTCTGCTTGCTAGATCCAGGGCCTGGAGTTTTCTGGCAAGACGTGTTGTCCCTCTTTTGGTGCAGGAGGTTTCTTTATGATTCTCTCCATTTCCTCTGATCCAGAGGGTGATAATCATGTTGGAGATGGAAGGGGCCAGCATGATCCTGGTAGCTCCATGTTGGCCTCTGCAGATTTGGTTCTCTCTGCTTCAGCAGATGGCAGTGGAACCTTCGGTCCCTCTTCCTCTTTGGAGGAATCTGCTGGCCCAGGCTCAGGGGACCCTGGTCTATCTCAACCTCAGATCCTTCTATCTGCATGCCTGGCTCCTGAGGACATAGCAATCTCCAGGTTTGGGGTCTTTAACAGGGTGTCGAATGTCCTAGTGGCCTCCCAGAAGCCTTCCATTCGAGCCACATATGCCATGAAGTGGAAGCGGTTTGCCATTTGGGCTGCCAAACAGAGCTGAGACTCTTTCATCTGCCCGGTGAATCATATCCTGGATTATCTGCTCTCACTCTCCTACTCAGGTCTCCAGTACTCTTCCTCTCACTGTCTACACTGTGGGATGCCACAGGGTTCGGTGCTGTCCCCCATGTTATTTGTGGTGTACATCCTTCCATTGGGGGACATTATAAGACAATATGGGTTGAAGTTTCATTGCTATGCCGATGATTCGCAACTCTATATGTCTTTTGTGCCCAAGTGAGAGTCTGAGTCAAGTACATTAGTTAACAACTGCCTCCTGGAGATACAGAATTGGATGAGTACCAATTGGCTAAGGTTGAATCCAGGAAAAACAGAGGTATTGGTGGTGGAACCGGGGGTGAGGATGTCAGGTTCATGGGCAGGAAAACCCTCAGGTTTATTTCTGGGGGAGACCCTGCTTATGGCATCTGGCCAGGTACGTAACCTTGGTGTTATATTTGACAAGGCCTGACCCTGAGGGCGCAGGTGTCAGCCGTGGTCAAAACATCCTTTTTCCATCTAAGGAATATAGCATGGGTGAAACACCTGGTTCCATCAGAGGATCTTCCTACCCTGGTCCACGCCTTTGTTACCAGTCGTCTTGATTACTGCAACACCCTTTATCTAGGGCTGCCAGGAGTGGATATTTGCCGCTTGCTGCTGGTGCAAAATGCGGCAGCTAGGTTGTTGACTGGAAGCCCAAGGTACAACCATATAACACCTGTGCTTCGCGAGTTGCACTGGCTGCCGGTACAGTGGTGGATCACTTTCAAGGTCATGTTGATGACCTATAAAGCCCTACATGGGTTGGGTCCCCACTACCTGGAAGAACTCCTGACTTCTTACTGCCCCTCCCGCTCCCTCCGATCCTCTGGTGAGGGATTGCTAGAGATTCCCAGGGTAACTTTAAAAACATCTGGTGGAAGAATGTTTGCCTTTATGGCTCCTACCCTGTGGAATTCTCTACCTTGCCAGATACGAAATAGCCTGACTGTGGAGGGCTTTAAAAAAGCCATAAAAACCTTTCTTTTTAATGAAGCATTTCATTAATGTAAATTAAATTGAAGTTGCTATATACAAAATGTTATTTATTATTGTGGTTTTAATGCTGCTTATGTAATATTGTAAAGGTGCCCTGAGCTTGGGAAGGGCGCCTTATATAAATAAATTTTTACTTACTTTGCTTATTTCCCTCAAGGTCCACCTTTTGGCTATTTCTGCATTTCTTGAGCCCGTAGGTGACCGCACGATTGCTCAGCTGGATGTCTCCTGTACCTTCCTAAGAGACATCCTGCATCTTAAGACCCAAATCTGTTCTCCTGTCCCAGCTTGGGACTTGAATTTTGTTTTAGAAAACCTGACCCTGTCTACTCTTGAGCCAACTGCGACTTGCGATTTATGCTTTCTCTCTCAGAAAGCGCTGTTTTTAGTTGCAATTACTTCAGAATTTCAGAGCAAAGCGCCATATCTGATTTTTCACAAAGACAGGGTGTCAGTGCCCACAAATCCTAAATTTCTCCCTAAGGTGGTTTCAGATTTTACACTCAATCAGTCTGTCCACCTTACTTTTTATTTTCCTGAACATGCCAATTCAGGGGAAGCACTGCTCCATACGCTAGATGTGTGCAGAACTTTGAAGTACTACCTGCTTAGGACTAAGGAGTCTAGAAAGTCAAAGGAGCTGTTTGTTTCCTTTGCCCCAGGTAGAGAGGGCATTTCAGTTTCCAAGCAATGAATATCAAATGGTTGGCTAATTGCACGTGTTCTGCTACAACAAGTACGGCAAGAATTGCCTGGTGCTGTCAAAGCTCATTCCATGAGAGGAAAAGTTACCTCGGTGGCTTGTTTCCGAGGGGTCTCAGCCGCTGACATTTGGGCAGCTGTCACCTGGAGTACAGTCCATACTTTCACCAAGCACTACAGTCTGGACATTGCCCTAGAGCCCGTGCAGGTTTTGGCAGAGCTGCGTTACAGGGACTCCTGTCATAAGTTTATGGAGAGCTCTCCTCCCAGACTGTCTGTTATACACCTGTAACTGCTGGGGACTCATTCCTATGGTGTTACCTGATGACTGAAATACCCCTGAAGAAGATAGAACAGTTACGTAAGAATTTACAATGACAGTAGATCTTTGAGGGGATCTCAGTCATCAGGTATGCTTTCCCTCCCACCATCTCCACTCTTGGGGCTCCTGTCTAGGAACTGGCTGTCTGGTTTATCCAGCTTTTCATTTAGGTCTGGGCACCTCTCTCTCTCCCCCCTCAGTCCCCCATGGCATGAGCCCAGCTCTCTTAGTCTCCGGGGGACAGAATGGAGTAGGGAGCGGGACCACTCTTGCTGAACGTCGATGGCATGAGCAGCACCAGTTGTACTGCAGAAAATCTTCAGTGTGGATTCCCTTTCATTGATGACGAAGGTTCCTACAGTGTTACCCGATGACTGAGATATCCTCAAAGATCTACTGTTGTGGTAAATTCTTACATAACTGTTCTTTTCTGGGTATCTGTTCTGAGGTCATAGCTTATGGGCTGTACTAACTACCCCAGTAGGGGAGCACATTACCCATATGTATTAACTACCTTCCCCATTAACAACATTGGAGCTAACAGAAAAGAAAATTACAGCAAGTATGATGGAATTTCTCCAGTGAAAAATAATCGGCAAGCACCCCTCCCCCCCCACAGCACACACAGAGTTAACTTACATAAGAAGGACTTAAACTGGAGCTGGAGAAATGGTCCAAGATGTGGCAGCTAGGATTCAATGCAAAGAAATGCAAAATCATGCACCTGGGGCACCAGAACCCTGTGGAGAGCTACAGAATTGGGGGGAAGGGGGTTACTAAAGGTTACCAAGGAGGAAAGGGTTTGGTTATAATCATCTCAGATGACCTAAATGGCCAAACAGTGTACCAAGACTGTGGGGAGGGCCAATGGTATGCTGGGATGTATAGGATGGGGTATTACTAGCAGAAGAAGTGAGGTGGTAATGCCACTGTAAAAGATACTAGTAAGGTCCCATCTGGAGTACTGTGCACAGTTCTGGAGGCTGCATCTTCGGAAGGATGTGGACAGAGTGGAGACAGGTCAGAGAAGAGCAACTAAAGTGGTACAGGGCTTGCACCAGAAAACATATGGAGAGAGGGTGAGGGACCTCAATATGTATACACTGGAAGAGAGGCGAGAACAAGGAGCTGTAATAGAAATCTACAAGCATGTAAATCGAGGTAACCAGGTACTCACCAGCCAAATACGTGGGATACCACAGCTCAGTCCATTAAATCATTCCAAGTTTATTTCCCATCATGGGCACACAAAATCTGGGTACACTCCTGATGCGTTTCAGACAGGCCTGTGTCCTTTATCATGAAAGCAGCAATACACAGGCCCAGAGAGACAGAGGCATTGAGAAACAAGGTTTTTTTTTCCAGGTTTTTCCTGGTCCCCAGAAAGACTGGGGATTTGAGGCCCATACTAGACCTAAAGGACCTTAATCTGTATGTCCAGTACAAATAGTTCCGGATGGTAACTTTGCCAGGCCTGATGCCTCTCCTGAAAACAGAGGATTGGCTCTGCTCACTTTACATGCAGGACGCTTGCCTGCACATTTCAGTCTTTCCTCCTCACAGGAAGTTTCTATGTTTTGTCTCTCAGGGAGAGCATTATCAGTTCAAGGTGCTGCCCTTTGGCTTGTCCTCTGCGCAGCAAGTCTTTACCAAGAGCTTAGCAGTGGTAGCAGCAGCTCTCAGAAGGGAGGGTCTGTATGTTTTCCTTTATCTGAATGATTGGCTCCTAAAGGCCCCATCCAGGGAACAGCTTCTGCTGACTCTGGAGAGAACTCTCCAGTCATACCACTCCCTGGACATCACCGTCAACCTGCCCAAGTCGGTCTTTGTTCCACCCCAAAGGCTGCAGTAAATAGGGGTGATTCTGGACTCAGCACAGGGAAAGGTCTTTCTGCCCCAAAACAGGGCACAGTGCCTTAAGGCCCAAGCGCAGAAAGTTGCGAAAACCACTACGTTCTTACCAAGGGTGCCCTTGAGGTTGCTGGGCCTGATGGCAGCTGCCATATCCATGGTTTCACTGGCCAGACTTCATATGCGCATTCACCAGTGGACCCTCAGGTTCAGTGGGACCAGCTTTCAGATGAGTTAGACTGTCCAGTCCTGGTCTCTTCCCCAGTCTGCAGGGTTCTGCAGTAGTGGATGGACCCCTTGAATCTGTTTCAGGCATTCCCTTCCAGATCTCCTCCCCACAGCAGATCCTTATAATGGATGCCTCAGGTTTGGGCTGGGGAGCGCACCTGGGTCCCTTCCAGACACAAGGCTCTTGGTCCAAGTTGGAAACCTCCCTGCTTATCAATGTCCTGGAGATGAGGGCAGTGCTCTTCGCCATGCAGATCTTTCAGGAACACCTTGCTCTGGGTCAGCTGTTGGTGCAGTCAGGCAATCTATGTGTAGTCTACTACATCAACAAATGGGAGGACTCATTCATGCCCCCTAGGCAGAGAGGCCATGAGAGTGTGGTACTGGGCATTGGATCATGGTCTAACACTCTCAGTGCTAAACACTCTGGCAGACAGCATCAACTGGACTCAGTCCAGCATGCAAGAATGGGAGCTTCTCTCATCCGTTGTAGAAGATCTGTTCAACAGATTTGGTTATCCAGAGTTGGACCTTTTTGTGTCCCCACTCAATGCAAAACTGCCCAATTTCTGCTCGCTAGATCCAGGGCCTGGAATGTTCTGGAGAGACGCATTGTCCCTCTCCTGGAGCGGGAGGTTCTTTTATGTCTTCCCTCCATTTCCTCTCATTCAGAGGGTGCTAATCAAGCTGCAGGTGGTGGGGGCCAGCATAATTCTGGTAGCGCCATTCTGGCCTCGGTAGATATGGTTTCCTCTGCTACAGCAGTTGGTGGAGGAACCTCCGGTCCCTCTTCCTCTCTGCAGGAACCTGCTGACCCAGGATCAGGGGACCCTGGTCCATCCCAACCTCGGGTCCCTCCATCTGCATGCTTGGCTCCTGAGGACATAGCCATCGCCAGATTTGGAGTCTCTCACAGGGTGGCGGACATCCTAGTTGCCGCCCAGAAGCCTTCCACTCACACTGCATATGCCATGAAGTGGAAGCAGTTTGCCATCTGGGCTGCCAAGCGTAGTCTGGACCATTTCACCTGCCTGGTGAACCACATCCTGAACTACTCAATATCTCTGTCTGACTCAGGTCTCCAGTATTCCTCCCTCAAGGTGCACCTTTCTACTATTTCTGCCTTTCATAAGCCCATGGGTGACCACACAGTTGCTCAGTTGGGTGTCTTCCATACCTTTTTAAGTGGCATCCTGCATCTGAAACTTCCAATCAGTTCTTCTGTCCCAGCTTGGGACTTGAACTTTGTTTTGGAGAAGTTGACCCTGTCTCCCTTTGAGCCAGTTGAGATTTGTGTTTTCTCTCTTAAAAAGTGTTATTTTTAGAAGCCATTACGTCTGCTCGAAGAATTTCAGAGCTTCAGGCCCTCTGGTGCAAGGAACCTTATGTGATTTTCACAAAGACAGAGTGTCTGCGCGCACAAATCCTAAGTTTCTCCCCAAGGTGGTCTCTGAATTTACACTCCACCAGTCTGTCCACCTTCCTGTTTATTTTCTCAAGTGTGCCAATCCAGGGGCGCACTGCTTCATATGTTAGATGTGCACAAAACTTTGTAGTACTACTTGCTTCAGTCCAAGGTACGTCCGAAGTCAAAGCAGTTTATTTCCTTTGCTCCAGGTAGAGAGGGTGCTTCTGTTTCTAAGCAGTGTTTGTCCAAATGGTTGGCAAATTGCATTGTGTTCTGCTACAACAAGTATGGCAAAGAGTTGCTGGGAGCTGTCAAAGCTCACTCTACAGGAGGCTTGGCTACCTCTGTGGCTTGTTTCTGAAGAGTCTCAGCCCCTGACATCTGTGCGACTTCCACCTGGAGCACCGTCTATACTTTTACCAAACATTACAGTCTGGACATTGTCTCAAGAGCCCATGCAGGTTTTGGCAGGGCTGTGCTGCAGGGCCTTCTGTTTTACGTATATGGTGAGCCCTCCTCCCAGACTGTTTGCACCTGCAGCTGCTTGGTACTCATTCCTACAGTGTAACCTGATACCTGAGATACCCCCGAAGAAGATAGAACAGTTACGTAAGAATGAATGTACCATTACAGTAGATCTTCGAGAGGATCTCAGTCATCAGGTCTGCTTTCCCTTCCACCATCCCCCTTCTTGGGGATCTTGCCTAAGAACTAGGTGTCTGGTGTATCCAGCCTTTCATGTAGGTCTGGGCACCTCTCTCTCTCTCTCTCTCTCCTTGGTCCCCCATGGATAGAGCTGTGCCTTGTTTGTCTCCAGGAGAAAGAACTGAGGATGGAGCGGGGCCACTCACGCATTTATAGGGTTGGTGATGTCGGCCGATTGTACAACTGAAAATCTTCCGTATGGATCCTGCTTCACCGACTGTGAAGGCTCCTGTGGTGTAACCTGATGACTGATATCCCCTTGAAAATCTACTGCTATGGTAAGTTCTTACGTAACTGTTCTTTCTTGCTCCAGGTGGTGCATTACAAGTTCATAGTGTTGCTCTTTTCTTGTCTTATGTGCCACAGGGCTTTACCAAGTGCTTAGCAGTAGTGGCAGTAGCATTTGCAGGGAAAGCTTGTTTGTCTTTCCTTACCTGGATTACTGGCTATTTAAAGCCCACTCCTGGGACCAACTACTGCAGACACCAGCTCTAACCAGACAGATTTTCAATGATTTGGGGTTGACAGTCAGCATACCAAAGTCTGTATTGACACCCTGCCAACTCCTGCAGTACATGGGGCAGTTCTAGATACATCCCAAGATTCTGCGTTTCTGCAGCTGAACAGAGCAGAACAACTAATTGCACAAGCACAATTAGTACATGACAGCCGTTATATCTCAGCAAGGATGTTTCTGGGCCTTATGGCACCAGCCATTGCCACTGTTCCACTGGCCAGGCTGCACATAGGGATCCCACAGTGGACTCTGTCCACTGGGACCAATTAAAGACAATCTAGAACAAATGATTCTGGTAACATCTTCCTTGCGCAAAGCGCTAAAGTGGTGGATGGAACACAGCAACCTACTCAATGGCATCACATTCCTGATTTTTACCCCATATCAGATCTTCACTACAGATGCCTCGGGATCTGGATGGGGAGACCACCTGAGGCCTCTTCAGGTGCAAGCATGTGGAACCACGTGGAGCGTGCTGTGAATATAAATGTTCTGGAAATGAGAGCAATCCTATACAGGCTCCAGGCATTTCAGGACCACTTCTCCCCAGGTCCTCTGTTAATACAGATGGGCATCAACAAACAAGGGGGACTCTTACGTGACCTACTATGCAAGGAAGCAGTGAGAGTTTGTTATTGGGCTCTGGAATACAGTCTAGAACTACCAGCTGTACATGTTCCAGGCATCATAACATCTTAGCAGACAGGCTATGCAGGTCACAGTCCAGGGTGCACAAGTGGGAACTGCTGACCTTGGTGGTTGGCAACCTATTCGTGAAATGGAGTCATCCAGAGCTGAACTATTTTGCATCCCCACACAACACAAGACTACCATGTTTCTGCTTGCATGCTCCAGGGCCTGGAGTTTTCTGGTGAGACGTGTTGTCCTTGTCTTGGAAAGGGAGGATTCTGTATGCCTTCCCTCCTTTTCCACTAATTCAGACAGTACTACAGTACTCAAGCTGAAATGGAGGCAGCAACTCTAATACTCACTGCTCCTCTATGGCCGCAGCAGATATGCTATCCCCTGCTGCAGCAGCTGGCAGTGGAACCCCCACTACCTCTGCCTTTGTGCAGCGGTCTACTATTGCAGGAACAGGGAACCATAGTCCATTGGGATCTGAAGTCCCTATATCTGCATGCATGGCTCCTGAAGACATAACCATAGCTTGCTTTGGGGTGTCACAGAAAGTGGCAGGTGTTCTAGTGGCCACTAGAAAACTGTCCATGAGGCACACCTATGTATGAAATAGAAGTGTTTTGCTTTGTGGACTGCATCACATAACCTGGTTTCATTTACTTGTCCGGTCAATCAGGTTCTAGAATACCTGCTGTCCTTATCAGAATCAGATTCAGACCTGCAGTATTCTTCAGTCAAAGGCACTTGTCTGCTATCTCAGCCTTCTGTGTGCCTGTGGACAGCTGTACGGTTGCTCAACTGGAGGTAGCACATATGTTTTTGAGAGGCATTTTACATATAAACCCTTCCATTCAAAATCCAGTGCCGACTTGGTATCTGAATTTTATTTTGGAAAAGCTGACTTGGGCTCTTTTTGAGCCAGCCATGAGTTGTGGCTTATGCTTTCTCTCTTGGAAAGTGTTGTTTTTAGTTGCAGTCACTTCTGCTTGAAGGATTTCAGAACTACATGCTCTCATGTGAGCCTCCTTATTTGATTTTCCACAAAGATAGGTTGTCTTTGCATACTAATCCTAAGTTTTTACCAAAGGTGATGTCTGAGTTTACTTCAAATCAAACTATCCCACTACTGGTGTTATTATCCAGAACATACCAATCCAGGGGAAGCATTGCTCCATACCTTAGATGTGCATAGAATATTCAGATACTATACACACCATACAGTACAAAAGACTACAGAAAGTCCTCACAGCTTTTTGTTTTGCTTGCCCCTGGGAAAGAGAGCACCCCAGTGTCTAAACTGTGCTTGGCCAAATGGCTAGCACACTGTATTATGTTACAGGAAGTATTGTAAGGAACTTCCGCGTCTGGTTCATGGTCATTCCACTAGAGGCATGGCCACTTCTTTTGTTTGTTATGGCTGCAGTGGGTAGAGCCCTGAAGACGTCTTGCTAATACAGTAGAAAAAGGGAGCTCTCCAGATTCCGAATGGACTAGATAAAATTGGAGGTTTTGTGTAGTCACTCAACTAATTGAAAAAGTCTGCTGTGTTCATTCAGCTGAGCAGTGTTGCACTGTACTGTTTTGTGGTTACTAGCTTGAATCTGGGTACTGTTATCTTTCAAGAAAGATTCATAGCTCATAAACATGTTAACTTAACCTTTCCCAGCCGTAAACTAGGTGATTTGATAATTGGACCAACAAATATTTACAGAACATCTTAAGCTTTCGAACTAACACAGAGTTCTTCTTCAGACGAATGACAGCTTGCTTACAAGAGCTGCCTTTTAAGAACCCAGAGCAATATTAGACAGAAAAAATCCTTTTACACATCAGTGTGACAGATTAGAGGAGCAATTAGTTAAGAAATACAGCTAAAGAGATGAGGAAATATCCCTGAAAACCATATGAGGGAGTGGGTCAAATGTCACAGGATGGAATGTTCATGTAGTAAATTATCTGATGTTAAATGTCTTACTGAAACTAAGTTGGGGAGGGTGTGTGTGTGTGTGTGTGTGTACTAGAAACAGCAGGTCTACTGTATGAAACTAAAGTCAATGAACTCATCATCCGCCAATTAAAATCAAACCTCTTATCACACACAGTTCAATAAATTGGATAGAACCATCTTATATATAAGCATATTAAAAATATATGTAAGACCAATATATGTCCATGTGTTGTACCTGAAAAAAGAAGGAAACAGGAGCACACACATGATATTAAAATGAAGAAGACTGAAAAACCAGTGGGACAACATTTCTCTCAGGCTGATCACACCAGCTTTGACCTCTCAGTCCTGGTTCTCAAGGGACATTTTGAAAATACACAATGGAGATGGGCATTTGAGGTCAAAGTTATCTTTCTTTTGAATAGTGCTGATGATGGCATGAATACGGACATTGGGTTCATGTCCCATTACACTGTTCAAAGTGCTCTTGCTTCCTTCTTGTTCTTCATGCAGTGCTTCTGAGCATCGCTCCCCCATGCAGGCAGTCCCACACCTTTCACCAGAACACAGTACACCACTGTGATCAGTGCCATGTCACCCCACTGTGTCCATGCAGTGCTTATGAGCATCATTCCCCTGTGCAGACAGTCCCTCACCTTTCACCAGCACGCAGTACACCACTGTGATGGGTGCCATGTCACCCCACTGTGTTCATGCAGTGCTTCTGAGCATCACTCCACAGTGCAGGCAGTCCCTTACCTTTCCCCAGCATGCAGTACACCATGGTGATGGGTGCCATGTCACCCCACTATGTTCATGCAGTGCTTCTGAGCAACACTCAATAATGCAGGCAGTCCCTTACCATTCACCAGCACTCAGTACACAACTGCTATGAGTGACATCTTGCCCCACTGTATTCATAAGCAAAAGTTCCAGACCAGCTGCAGTCATGTACAAAACCAAATACACATGGATCATGCAAGAATTCAAGGGGCCCCTGATGAAGGCTGTTACCAAAGTACTGGAGCCAAGACTTATAGCTCACCTTAATAAAATATTTTGGCGGAATTCTTTGATGATTCGTGTGTATTTTGGTTTGTACAGGAATGCAGGTGGTCTGGAACTTTTGCTTGTGTACTCAGGGCTGGTCACCCTTTCAGCAACACTGACTTGGGAGCTGGTTCACAGCAGTTTACGCTGCATTTGTGCCCACTGTGTTCATGCAGTCCTTTTCTTTTTATCTGTTTACTCCCCTGCCACCAGCTGCCCGATACCTCAGTCCGGTCACGGACCAGAGCTTCCACCTCCACAACGGCTGTGACCCTCCGATACTGCCTGGCTTACCCTCCAGGATGGGGTTGTGGCACTAGACTCCACCAGTGCTGCACACAACGGGATAGGTTGGAGGGCCAGCCTGGAGGCTAATTGAAGCCTTGGCAGGCTTCATCTAGGGCGGCCAGCAGCTGCTCTTTTTCCTGGTTTTCTGGGGGGTGGGGACATGCAATGATGTCCTGCGTCTGCCCTACCCCCTGAGGATTCTCGGCACCAGTCACTGCATTACCCCCAGCCTCTTCCAGGGGTCTGTCGATCACCAGGCACACTCCCCACCCTCCCCCCCAGAGAAGGAGAGCAGTCCTCGGGACGCTTCCATCCTTCTCGACCCCGGCAGGCCCTCCAGCATCTCAGGTCCGTTCCCGAACCTGGGTCACCAGCGACACAAGCGGAAATCCAACTGCTGCACTGATGGGCCTGCCCATGTAGTTCTTCTGTGTATCATTGCACAGGGCAATCAGTCCCTCACCTTTCACCAGCATGCAGTACACAACTGTTATGGGTGCCATGTTACCCAACTGTGTTAAAGCAGTGTTTCTGAGCATTGCTCCCTGGTGAAGGTGGTCCCTTACCTTTCACCAGCACACCATACTCAACAGGGATGGGTGCCATGTTGCACCACTTTGTCCATGCAGTGCTTCTGAGCATTACCTCCCTAGTGCAGGCAGTCCTTCATCTTTCACCAGCCCACAGCACACCACCATGATTGGTGCCATGTCGCCCCACTGTGTTCAAGCTGTGCTTCGGAGCATCAATCTCCTGTGCAGGCAGTCCCTCACCTTTCACCAGCACACAGTACACCACTGTGATGGGTGCCATGTCACCCCATTGTGTTCATGCAGTGCTTCTGAGCATCACTCTACAGTGCAGGCAGTCCCTTAACTTTCACCAGCATGCAGTACGCAGCTGTTATGGTTGCCATGTTGCCCCTCTATATTCATGCTTTGCTTCTGAGCACTGCTCCCCATTACAGGCAGTCCTTTACCTTTCACCAGTACACAGTACACAACAGGGATGGGTGCCGTGATGCCCCACTGTGTTCATGCAGTGTTTCTGAGCATCAGTGCAGGCAATCCTTACCCATTCACCAGTCTGCATTAACCACCAAAATGAGCTCCACTGTGTTCATGCAAAGCTTCTGAGCATCACTCCACAGAACAGGCACTCCCTCACCTTTCACCAGCACAGAGTACACTACTGTGATTGGTGCCATGTCACCCTACTGTGTTCAATCTGTACTTCTGAGCATCACTCCACAGTGCAGGTAGTCCCTCACCTTTCACCAGTACGCAGTACACCACCTTGGTGGGTGCTCTGTCACCCCACTGTGTTCATGCAGTGCTTTTGACATTACTCCCTTGTGCAGGCATTCCCTCATCTTTCATCAGCAAGCAGTACACCACCGTGATGTGTGCCATGTCACACCAGAGTGTTCATACAGTGCTTCTGAGCATTGTTACACAGTTCAGGCAATCCCTTACCATTCACCAGGACACAGAATACAACTGTAGTTGGTGCTGTGTTGCTCCGCTGTGTTCATACAGTGCTTCTGAACATCATTCCTTCATGCAGGGAGACCCTACCCATTCACCAGCGTGCATTACACAACCATGATTGGTGCCATGTCACCCCACTGTGTTCATTCATTGCTTCTCAGCATCGCTCCTCCAAGCAAGCAGTCCCTTATCGTGTTCATACAGTACTTATGAGCATCACTCCACAGTGCAGGCAGTACCTCACATTTCACCGGCACACAGTACACCACCGTTATGGGTGCCATGTCATCCCACTGTGTTCATATAGTGCTTCTGAGCATCATTTCACAGTGCAGGCAGTACCTCACATTTCACCAGCACACAGTACACCTTGATGGGTACCGTGTCACCCCACTGTGTTCATGCATTGCTTCTGAGCATCACTTCACAGTGCAGGCAGTACCTCACGTTTCAGCAGCACACAGTACACCTTGATGGGTACCATGTCACCCCACTGTGTTCATGCATTGCTTCTCAGCATCATTCCTCTATGCAGGCAGTCCCTTACTGTTCACCAGCACACAGAACACAACCATGATGAGTGGCATGTCACCCCACTGTGTCCATGGGACAAAGCTGTTTATCTCCTTCCGCACCCTGACTTGCCCCCATCTGGGCCAGTCTTCCCAGCCCTGCCACCCACCTTCTCTGGGATTTACCTTTTCTGGTGGTCCTGTCACAGGACCTTGGATCAGAGATGCCTAGTCATCAATGTGGGACCTGCTTAGAGGGCAGGTCATTACTGTTCTACAGTCGGAGGGTTTTTCCTCCTATTTTCTTCTCTGTTGGGCCCAGACATGTGTGTACTCAGCCTCCATGGAGACACCTCAGGCAACCAGGTGTGGGGTCCATTCCCATGCTGTCCCATGGTGCTGCCAGCTAGATTCCTCTCCCTGTCCTACAGATGTGCATTCTCCCTCCCAGGCCAGTTCCCAAGCGACCCAGGTCCGTTCTTGAACCAGGGTTGCTGGCATTGCAGTCAGTGGGCTAAAAGCTTGAAACAGAAATAGGTAGACAAACCTAGAACTGGAAACCAGAACTACACAGAGTAATGACCCCATATGAAGAGGTATCAGGCTGCCCTTTGTAAAGTCCCTTTCCTTAGTGCAAATTAACACAGTTCACTAACTTTGCTATACTCAAACATGTTTGGAGCAAAGTGCGAGTACCCCAAGCATGTTTGAATATAGCCTCCCCAAAAAGCAAAAATGAGGCACTAAAACATGCACTTAGCACAATTCACATCCTCCTGCTGGCCAAAGAGAGATACAGTATCTGGTCACTGAAAACATACAGGCTGTGATGGAGCCAACTCATTTAGGGCATCCCAGACTAGTTAGACTTACAATAGGTACAACGAGGACCTCACTGAACATGAGATATTGCATGTTAACTAACCTGTCCTGTGTAACTACATTGTAAAACTATATAAAAGCAGGACCCCAGTAAAAATGTGATTCTGCATTTTACCTGTGGTAACTCTAATAAATACACTGGAAAAATGTGTAAAAGCAGGACCCCACTCAAAATGGAATGTTGTAGCTGTTGTATCCTATTAATGACACTCATACCCTATGTATGCGCAGAACTGTTGTAACAGCTATGTTTGTATGTGTGTGTGTGGTGCACATATTCAAGGGGGTGTGTAGAACCAGAACCAAAAACACTTTTCACTGCATTACCTTGATATTTATGTCCCCTCCGCACCCCCCCTTAGCCCCCCACACCTCCTAACTATAGATCATAACTCTGGATGGGGGGGACGGACCTCGGGGAGGGGGCAGCACAGTCAGGTTTTGCCACTGTAGTGACTCAGCACCCTAATGCTGGTGCCCTGAATGGGTACAGTTGGAATCTTGCCCATGGGTACAAGCAATATTACTTTCAGCTGTGAGGGCACAAGGGAGTAGGGTGCTGAAGGAAGGAGCGCAGATGTGGGCTGGAGAAAGGAAAGTGCAGACAAGTGAGGGAGGAAGAAGAGAGGGAAAAAGGTTGGTGATGTGGGTGGAGGGGCAAGCAGGAGGAGAAAGAGGGGAGGATGATAAATTGAGGAGCATGGAAGGGCTATGACTCATGGGCAGCTACAGGAGGAAGTAATGTGGTCCTGTAAAAAGAGGGGAGAGGGTAAACTGAGGAGTGGGGAAGGGCTATGATGCAAGGAAAGGCACAGGAGGTAACAGTGTGGTCATGGAGCAGAGAGGAGAGAGAGTGTTTGGACTAGGCGGAACTAATGGTTAGGGGGAGAAAGTTCTAAAGTTTAGGAAAGTGGAAAGAGAAGGCAGCCTGGCCAGTGAAAGATTTTACATCACAGTAATATAACTAAGTTACACGTTAATTCTATATCTCTTCTTCCTCATCAGTTATTCCCCTAGTTTTTATTTTCATAAGTTGCTAACTATATTTGTTCTTTGGTTATTTCCACAACTTACTGCTTGGTAACTTATTTTTGTCAATTTATTCTTAGACATAATTGTCCTCTTTGTCTTTGTTAAATTTATTCCATTTCTATGAACTTTATGTTTTGTATTTTTATATGTTATCTTTTCCCCTTCCACCAGGACATATCTGAAAATGAGCTGTTACTAGCTCAGTATGTCTTTCCTTGTAAAACCTTTGAAGTAAATAAATCTCTTATCTTATTCATATATTAGCAGCCATTGCGGCTCTGACCAGAGTCTGTTTTTGATATGTTTCTGCTGTAGAAATCTGTGCAGCTGCCACATGGAGAACTGTCACACCTTCACTAAGCATTACAGTCTGGACATTGTCTCTCATAGATGAACTCGGTTTGGCCTAGCTGTATTACAAGGCCTACTATCATAAGCCTGTTGGCTCCAGCTGCCTGTACTATTAGCTTTTGGTGCTCCTTTAGACTCATTCCGAAGGTGTGACCTGATGAAAGAGATATCCTTGAAGAAGATAGAACAGTTACGTAAGAACTTACCATGACAGTAGATTTTTCAGAGAATCTCTTTCATCAGACCATGCCGTCCCTCTCTCCTTCCTTCTTCAGGGTTGCAGCAAAGGATTTGTGTCTTGCTGCTTCCATTGCTGTTTTTATTAGCACTCTATTTCACCAGATACGTAGAGTACTGGGGTCTCGCCTGGTTCCCTAGAGGGAGGTCCTCCGAGCATGATTGGTGGGGAACTGAGGAGAGGAGGGGCCACCCACATTTATGTGGACACAGACACAAGACATTGTCATGGGTGGCCCCTGGCTTGCAAAGTTTCCATGTGGTCCTAGTGCTGACAATGGGTATTGTTCCAAAGATGTGGCCTGATGAAAGAGATTCTCTTAAAGATCTACTGTTATGGTAAGTTCTTAAGTGACTGTTCTTTACTGAGGAGCTTCGGTCTAGATCCCTTTCCCTTCCTTGTACACTGTTAAGTTCTTAAGTGACTGTTCTTCATCGAGGAGCTTCGGTCTAGATTCCTTTCCCTTCCTTGTACACTGTTGAGTTCTTAAGTAACTGTTCTTTATCGAGGAGCTTTGGTCTGAATCCCTTTTCCTTCCTTGTACACTGTTAAGTTCTTAAGTGACTGTTCTTTATTGAGGAGCTTCGGTCTAGATCCCTTTCCCTTCCTTGTACATTGTTAAGTTCTTAAGTAACTTCTTTATTGAGGAACTTTGGTCTGGATCCCTTTCCCTTCGTTGCACACTGTGCATAAAGCTCTGCCTGCAGTCAGGTGCTTTGTGAGGTATGCATTTGTAGAGCATGGGGGCACCCTCTGAGAATGGGTTGTCTAGTGCTTGGTGTGTTTTTTTTTTGTTTGTTTGTTTTATGTTGTAGAGTTCTACTATGCTTAAGTCAGTACCGCTTCTCAACTAACAAGAGCCTTGTTAGTTGAGTGGTGGCATTGATTTAAACCTAGTGGACCTCTAAAACATTTATAAAATAAAAAAAAAACCTGAAAAACTGGCTCCTGTTAAGATCAACAGAGTACGCCAATGTGCACTACAGACTCTTACATCATGAAACATCTGAGTGCAGCGGGTGGCATGGTGGCAGAACTTTATGTACAGTGTACCAAAAAGGGAAATATAAGGATTTATGATCCCCACCCCTAAGAAAACTATGGAGAGAAAATTGTAAAAAAATTGGACTGTTTAAGTCCTTCTAAGGTAAAGTAATGTGTGTGTGTGTGTGTGTGTGGGGGCCTTGGGATAGCACCAGAACTGGTGATCTTTAAAACAGCAGTGTAGCAGATGGGGCCTGTTGGGACTGTAGTGCAATTAGACATCTTTATTGCTGCCTGCTGAATCAAGGTATTAGATAATTTAGAGCTTGTTTAGTTGAGCATGAATATTTGATTACATAGACATAGAAACATAGACATTTGCTGGCAGAAAAGGACCCTTTGGCCCATCAAGTCTGCCCAAAATCCAGCCCCCGTCTAGCTCATCTTACCCCTCTGTTCCATAGAAACATAGAAACATGCCTTTTACTTTATTATTTAGCCCCATGTAGTTGTCCCAAACCCTCTTGAATTTGCTCACTGAGTCCACCACCACCACCTATCCTGGCAGCCTGTTCCATGGACCCACCACCCTCTTTGTGAAGAACTGCCCCTTACATCTCCTCTAAATCTACCCCTTTCCAGCTTGAATGCATGTCCCCTGGTGGATTTGTTTTCTCTCATCCTGAAAATGCTACCTTCCCTCACTTTGTTCATTCCCTTCAGTTACTTGATGGTTTCCATCATATCCCCCCTTTCTCGCCTCATCTCCAGTATGTACAAATTTAGTTCCTCCAGTCTTTCTTTGTATGACCTCCCTTGCAGCCCTTGAACCATCTTGGTTGCTCTTCTCTGGACTCTCTTCAACCTATCCCTGTTCCCCTTTAAGTGTGGCCTCCAGAACTGCACCCCATATTCCAGATGTGATCTGACCATGGTTTTGTATAGTGGCATGATCACCTCCTTTTTCCTGCTTGTGAAGCCCCTGCCTATGCATGCCAGCATTCTGGTTGCCTTCCCCACTGCCCTATCGCATTGGTTCCTACCCTTCAAGTTATCGGACCCTTTCAATTCAATTTCAATTCAATTCAATTTATTTGTAAAAAGGCGCTATTCCATGAGATCATAGCGTATGTACATTAAAATGTAATAAATAAGTATTCAGCCATAATACAACAATAAAAGCACTGTCAATAGTTACAGTCTTTCCTGCTCTGTAACCTCCAGTCCCCATCTGAGCCAGTACTTTGCCCTTGACATCCTATGTTGTGCATGCTCCTTACAGTTTTCTGGAAGCACAGGCAGTCTCCCCCTTAGTTGCACTGCTGGTTTAATCCCATCAATTGATATAACCCTGAAGACACCGCTCCAGCACCATCCATGGCACCACTCACACAACAAGGTAAGAAGTAGATGGGGTAAGTCCTGATTTATTTTTGATACAAGATTCAGTAGCCAAAAATACGCACTATCCTAGCCAAAGGTGGCACCCTTGTTACGACACTAAACCCTTCCCCATGCATCTAATCACAGCCATCATTCTAGGGCAACTTGGTGTCCCCAGTTAGCTAATATTTCTTCAAAGTTTTCAACCAAAAGAATCTGCAGATAGCACTCACTGTGTAATGTGGTGTCTCTTTTTTTATGGGGGTCCATTGGTACATAAGATTCAGCTACTGTAGTTTAATTACAGTCTCAGTTTGACATAGTGGGTTATATTACAGTCACTATTAAAACTGATTACAGTTCTAGACTACATTTACTGTACAATTTGAGCATTCTTTACATTGATGGAAGTACACAAGGGATACCTGTAGAGCAGTTTAGGAACTACAGGACTATGTACATGACAGGGAGGCAGTATAGTGCAGTGGTTTAAGGCTCTGAGCTGCAAATCGGTGATATCCAGCAGACCAGAACTGGGTTTGAATCCCACAGCTTCCACTTGCATACGGTGTGACCCTGAGCAAGTCACTTAACTTCCCTGTGCTCCCAGGTCACTCTTGTGAAAAAGCTTTCAGCTTAGTGTGCTACTCCTGGTTAAACAACTGAATAAAAAAAAAAAAAATGTACAGACCATTATCTGCATTAGAATAACATTTTCTCTAGTAACTCTGAATATTGCAGGAAGTCTGCCAGTGGCTGTCAGACTAGATGGACACTTTGAAGTGTATTTACATGAGTATATCTTGCCTTTCCTAATGCTGGTCATAATAAATGTGCCATGCCCTGGAGTCAGTTCATCAGAGATGTGTTCTTTCTAGGAGCGTGGATATGTTGTTCATCCACACTTCTTGGCATGTCCCTTTCCCCTTTAAATCTTGCCGGAAAGTCTTCAAGCTGGCTCCTCCCACTCAGGTGGTAAATACCTCGGCACTGCCCCATGATGCCAGATCTTTCTTTCCGCTGGAAGATACAGGTTCCCTTGTGCTCTCACAGCAGTTCGTAGGCCCTGGATTCAAAGTGTCAGTTTTTACTGAAACTAACCTTAAAACTTCATTCGAGTTAGCGATTCCGATTGTAGCGCATCGGACATAGAGGATAAATCGTCCCCTGGATTTCGGCGGTGTACCTGCGTCCAGAAGATGTCGCGCACCGATCCCCACCTAACGTGCTTTTATTGCCTAGGTGTCGGACATGACACCTCATCTTGCACTTTCTGCCTGGCCTTCCATCCCAACATCCTGGACGATGCAAGGCATACCTAAAACTGGGGAGACAGGAGAAAAGGAACCCGCTGGTGAAATCGAAGGAGGCGAGGTGGGCAGTTTCCACGGCCGTGGGATCCGCCGTGTAGCTGGAGCAAATGAAGGCATTCACGGAGGAAACTGCTCAAGCTTCAGCCAATCAAAGCTGAGGAAATGGCCAAAGAGGCCTAGATTACTCTCGACCCAACTGACTCTCTGTCGCCGACTCCCTGGAAAGGACTCCGGTCCTTGTTTTTCTGGATGAGGAGACCCAGCCTGCTGGTGTCCCCATCAAGGAAATGGTTCTGGACCCTCGGTTTTCACCGACACGGGTGTCTCCTGATCGATAGGTCGACTCCCTCGGTCTCGATCGAGGTCCAGATCCCCTTCAGCCGAACAGCCGAGAAAGAGTCATAAACACTCTAAGAAGAGGCGCCGCCACAGATCTTCATCCTCCTCGGACGAGGAGAGGCTTTGGCGGAAACTCCGTTGACACTATGAAGATCTCATGTGGCAACAGCTGATTTTGTCCGAGCAGAAGCTGGCCCTGTCGGCCACCCTGGCCATCACTTGGCTTCTGCCTCCTAGGCCGACGCCGACCCCTCCGGAACTGAAGGCTTCGGTTCCCCCACCCATGGGGCCGGCCCATATCCCGGTTCGGCCTGCCTCGGTCTCTCCACCGATTTTGGTGGAACCACCACCTAAGCAGCCTCAGGGAGGGGCTCCCTTGAAAGAAGACCATACGGACACCGGGCTTCCCCGACGTCTGTCAATTACGGTCATCCCCGATTGCCCTCGGTGTATCGAGGGAGACCTAGGTGGGAGGCCGTTGTATCCCGACTCCTCGGACGCCACCCGGATTGCACTCCCATCCTGGGATGATGAGTCATCTGTGGTGGGTTTGGAGGAAGGCCCTTGCTCTATTCAGGGCATTCTTTGCCTGATCTCTGAATCCACTGGAATGCCCCTGGAGTCCATCCAGAAGAAGGCGGAGTACCCCCTTACGGATATCCTCAAAAGGGGGGATACCCCGATGGAGGCCTTTCCAGTGGCCAAAGCCATTGTTAGCCCGGCCCTTGAGCTTTGGTGGCATCCAGCTTCCTGCCCAGCACCATCTGCCCACATGGCCCACAAGTACGTGGTGCCCATGGGGTCCCTGGCGGGGTTCACAGAACATCCTTCGTCCGAGAGCCTGATGACCACTTCTGTGTTCAGGTGTACTGGTAGCTCAGCTGACACTGACCGACCTCCGGACAAGGAGTCCAAAAATATGGACCATTCCGCCCGTAAGGTCTATGTGGCCTCTTCCTTAGGCCTTCGTCAGGCCAGCTTGACTGTTATAATGGCACACTTCTCTCATGCCCTACTTGGGTCATTAGACAAAGTCCTCCCTCATCTCCCGGCGGACATGCAGACTACAGTGAAGCAAGTCCGTGATCAGGGCAGTGCTGTAGCAAAACAGCAGCTCCAGATGGTCCTGGACATTGGGGATTCTTGTGCCCGCTCTTTAGCAGCCGCAGTGGCTACTCGTCACTGGGCTTGGCCGGGGCTTTCCTCCTCCCCGGCGGATACTCAGCACAAGTTTGCTGACATGCCCTTCCAAGGCACTGACCTGTTTGGTCCAGGAGTGGCCGGTCACCTTCAGTGCATAGAAACGGTCAATGCCACCTTGGATGCTACTTCTGCGAAGGGTCCTTCGGGCAAGAACCAGCAGAAGCATAAGAAGAAGCCTTTTCAGCACTCTTCTCCTGCAGTCTGTCAACCCTCCTATCAAGGAGGCCAGCAGCAACAGCAGCAAGCAGCAGGCTCAAGCTTGGCACCCAAGGCCCAAGCAGGGTCCACAACAGCCCCATAAAGGAGGTTGAGGAGCAGGTCCAGGAGCCTCCTCCTCCTCTAAGCCTGTTCAATGATGGGTTGGGGATTGCCACCCCTATACCCGTAATGCCAGCTCTGGGTCCTCCCATGGGCGGCCGGCTGTGCCACTTTCTTCCTCCTGGTCCAATATCACCTCAGACTTGTGGGTTCTCGAAGTGGTCGGTCAGGGACTACCTCTAGAATTCAAACAGTACTCTCCCAGCTGAGCCCGCGCCCCTCGGGAGGAAAGGATCTCAGCTTGCACCCAGTTTGCTCTCCGAGATGACATAGCTCAGCTCCTCCGCAAGGAGGCGGTAGCTCCAGTGCTGGATCCTCCTACAGACCCAGGCTTCATGTCCAGGTATTTCCTGGAGCCCAAGCAGATGGGGGGTTGGTGCCCCATCCTAGATCTCCATGACCTGAATCAATATCTCAGGGCTCGCACCTTCCGGATGGCAACTCTGAACCAGATCATACCATCCCTGGAGCGAAACATGGTTCTGTTCACTGGATTTGCAGGACACATTCTTTCATGTCCCAATCCGTCTGTCCCATTAGTGGTTCCTCTGCTTCTGGGTCAAGGGGACCCTGTATGAGTTTCGAACCATGCCCTTCGGCCTGTCATCGACCCCATGGGTCTTCACCAAGTGCATTGCAGTGGTGGCAGCCCATCTTCGGCATCGAGGAGTATGAATCTACCCTTATCTCAATGACTGGCTCTTGACAGGTTCCTCCCTTCATGAGGTGGAGAAGTCCAGGGATCTGGCTCTACGAACCTGCTCCCAACTCGGCCCCCTGATCAACGAGGCCAAGTTGGAAGTCGTGCCCTCTCAGGTGATGGGCTTCATTGGGGCAGAGCTCTACTCTTGTCAAGCCAGAGTTCAGCTTCCAGCAGACAGGGTGGAGGTTCTCTCCTCCTTTGACCGATCATTTCTGGTTGGGCACTTGCACCCTGCCCGGGACTTTCTGCGCCTTCTGGTTACATGACGGCATGCACCTCAGTGGTCCATTGGGCCAGGTGGCACATGTATCCCCTTCAATGGGAGCTGGCCGCCCAGTGGACTCAGTGCCAGGGTCATTTTGACCAGCTGATCACTGTAACCCAGAAGATGTGGGATGCTCTCCAATGGTGGACCGCCCCAGAACGGTTGCAGGAAGGGATCCCATTTGTCCACCCCAAGCCGACGGTCATCCTTATGACCGATGCTTCTCTCATGGGCTGGGGAGCTCACATGGGGGACAACAGGGCCCACGGGTTCTGGACCCTCGAGGAGTCCCGATGCCACATCAACCTGTTGGAGCTCAGAGCAGTCATACTGGCATTGTCAGCTTTCGCTCCTCAGCTCTGGGGTCAAGTGGTTCAAGTCCAGATGGACAATACCATGACCATGTACTGTCTTAACAAACAGGGCAGCACACACTCCAGTCTGCTGTGCAAGGAGGCGCTCTGCATCTGGACCTTCATAAGCTGGTTGGAGGTGGATCTCCTAGCCATTCATGTGGCAGGAGTCTCGAACCAGCTGGCGGATGCTCTCAGCCGCATAGGCCAGACATCCCACGAGTGGTCTCTCCATCCAGAGGTAGCCTACAGTCTTTTCTCCCATTGGGGTGGACCATTGGTGGACCTGTTTGCCTCCAGGGAAAACACCAAGCTGAGGCTGTACCATGCCCGCCCCCCTCAGCTGGGCTCACTGCAGGGGGATGCCTTCTCAAGGCCATGGACCCAAGGCCTCTTCTACTCCTTCCCTCCATTTCCCTTGATCCACAAGGTGTTACTCAAGGTGAGGAGGGACAAGGTGAAGGTGATCCTGGTAGTCCCAGATTGGCAGGCAATTCTGGTACCCAGATCTCCTCAGCCTCAGCTGCAGGCCCTTGGAGCGGCTTTGAACACACCTGGACCTGTTATCATTGAACCAGGGGAATGTATTCCATCTGGACCTTCAATCCCTGCACCTCACAGCCTGGTACCTGAGTGGCTAGAGTTCCAGGCTCTGGGTCTTTCCGAGGATGTCTACACTGTGGTGGAGGCATCTCATAAGGAATCGACCAGGAAATGTTGTGCCTTCAAATGGAAAAGGCTTTTCATTTGGTGCCAGGATAAGAGTCTGGACCCCTTATCCTGCTCCGTGGCTAACATTCTAGACTACCTTTGGTCTGTCTCCAAAGGGGGTCTGTGGTCATCGACCCTTAGGGTGCATCTGGCAGCCATTTCTGCTTACTGGGCGCAGGCCGGTCAGCCGACCTTGGCGCAGGAGACAGTGGTCGGGCGCTTCTTCAAAAGCCTGGATCACATATCCCCTCCGGTGCGTGAACCTCCACCTCCGTGGGATCTGTAGCTGGTTTTGGCAAAGCTCATGGGCAAGTCATTCAAACCCATGCACAAGTGTGGGCTCTCACACTTGTCGTGGAAGACTGCCTTTCTGGTGGCTATCATGTCAGCCAGAAGGACAGGGGAGCTCCACGCGCTTTTGGTGGACTCCCCTTATCTGGTCTTTCACAGGGACAAAGTGGTCCTGCGCCCCCACCCGAAATTCATTCCGAAGGTGGTGTCAGAGTTTCACCTTAACCAGGTGTTGACTGTGCTGGTATACTACCCTAATTACACCTCGGACGCTGAGTACAGGCTCCATACTCTGGACCTGAGACGTGCTCTCTCCTATTATAAGGAGAGAACAGCGGAAATTTGTGGAAAGGTTCGCCAGCTGTTTGTCACCTACGCTGAAGCCGCTTCTGGCAGACCTGCAGTCAAACGGACCATAGCAAGATGGATCACATCATGCATAGGTCTGTGCTATGAGTTGGCGGGCAAGGAGCCCCAGAGAGGGATAAGAGTTCATTCTACCTGCCATACTGCTGCTGCTTCCAGGGACATCCCTATCCAGGAAATCTGTCGCGCTGTTACTTGGAAGTCAGCAAACACCTTTATTACCCACTACCACATTGACCTTGAGTCATGCTGGGATGCTGGTTTTGTGGCCTCGGTTCTCCAATCTCTGTTTCCTAAGTAGGGGGTGTGCACCTTGCCTCCTTCCTCCCGGAGAACTGCTTGGAGTCTGCCAAGAAGTGTGGATGAACAACATATCCATGCTCCTAGAAGAACAGGTTACTCACCTGTAACAGTAGTTCTAGGAGTGGTATATGTTGTTCATCCACACTCACCCACCCGACCTTCCCGGCTTTAGGGCACAATCTTGCTTCCAGTGGGCTAAGATCTGGCATCATGGGGCGGAGCCGAGTTATTTACCACCCGGGTGGGTGGGAGGAGCCAGCTTGAAGACTTTCTGGCAAGATTTAAAGGGGAAAGGGACATACCAAGAAGTGTGGATGAACAAAATATACCACTCCTAGAACTACTGTTACAGGTGAGTAACCTATTCTTTCTGGACCCCAGTTTAACACATTGCAGTTACCAGTGTTACATTTGGATTTCTTTTTCTTTTATGATCCCCTTCCCAGCATGAAAGACTTGCATTAAACACTGTGCTGTAGCAAGGGAAATATCCTCCTCCACTATAGGACCTGTTGGAATGTTTGGGGTAATGCATGGGCCTGCAATATGTAAAGCGGCGCCAGCCCATACTGTCTCAGTTCCTATTCAAACCCCAGGAATCCCTCTCTTATGCTTAACAATTACAAATCATTAATCTGGAATGAGCTGCCCAGAGCTTAGAATTTGATGCTAGTTAGAGAATGTTAGAATGAAACTAAAAACTCCGCTGTGTGGTCACACTCACCCCTGCATTCTAATGCCAGATTTATTTTTCTGCCTGAAGAAAGCAGTCTCCCCAAAGTCTTCTAATTCATTTCGACCAATTACAATTTATTATTTTATTTCTTTGAAAATGTCTAGCATTTAGTTATATTTTAATAATTCTGAGTTAGGGTGTTTTTATTTGTGTTTGTATGTAAATTTGCAACTTCTCTGGTTCCATAACGGGTCCCAGGAACCGGAGAAAGCCATTTTGCAGTGAGGTTCCCGCCTTCAGGGAACTGCTTAAATTTAGTTATAAAAAGGGTTTAAAGTGTTAACAAAGGATACCGTCATGCAGTATTTTGATGATCTTTTCCCAGTTCTTTTTCTTTAGAACTGAGATGATAATTGGGCCTTTTTCCACTTGGTTTTGCAGTTCTGGTCTAAATTTCTTATTTCATGCAACACACTACTTTAATTGTTGGAAACCAAAACATCATCTTTGGATCGTCCATGTTCTGGCATGGCTGATGGGCCCAAAGAGAAGATGGGACCCACAGGCTTTAAAAATACTAAAATCTGATCTTCTTTGAGGATATCTTTTTCATCAGGTCACACCTCTAGAACTTATACCACACCAGCGCTGGGACCATATAGAAATTTTGCAAGCTGGGGTCGCCCACAACAATGTCAAATGTCCGACATTCATATAAGGCATGGGCGGCTCCCTCTCTTCTCAGTTCTTTTCCTGCCACCAATTACACTCATTGGGCCTAGTATCGGACACATAAATACTCTTTTTCTTTTCACCTGTTTTAGGACAAATCACTATTTTGTGATTTTTCAGCTCTCCTATGCCATCGAAGGAAGCATCAAAGGTCTTTCACTGTTGTGATTGCAACAAGAAAATCTGCAAAGACAATGTGTTCGAGGTCTGTGTCTGCTGCCTAGGCCTTTCGCATAACGTCATGGCCTGAGAGATCTACTGTAACTTTAACTCTACTACCAGGCAATTCAGACAGGGAGCATTCAATACATTTCTTCCCACCACACTGATGACCTGGGTATGGCAGTGTACCAGGGTCACTTGTGGGGCAGGCAGAGGAGGGAGGAATTAGTGTCCATCGACTGATCTCCTCCTTTGAGGTGGGAGGATGGTGTGTACTGCTGCCGGAATTGAAAGTCATATGCAGGTGTAGAAAGCATGCACCGTCTTCATAGTCTGTGTGTGCACCATTGCACATTGCTGGCTCTGACTCAGGGGGAGTAATACAAACATACGAAGAAGCCAGCAGAAGAAGGCCATTTGTTCTATCAAGTCTGATCATATTGCAGGGTCCACAGCTTGAGCTACTGTCCCTGCCCTCTCCCCCCCACACCTCCCATCCTCCCTACCCATGATCCTCACCTTCCCTCTATGCCTATCCCAGCCTCTCTTAAAGCTGCCCACTGTCTTCAATGAGATGACTTCTTTCAACTTAAGCTTAAGACTGTGCCCCCTCGTGTTATGGTTGCCACTCAGTTTAAACAGACTCCTTATCAACCTTATTTATCCCTTTCAAGTACTTGAAGGTTCCAATCATGTCCCCTCTCTGTCTCGCTCCTGTCTTCCAGGGAGTACATGTTCAGTGCCCTCAACATCTCCTCATATGCCTTACCCTACTGACCCGCTATCATCTTTGTAGCCCTCCTCTGAACCTTCTCCAGCAGGTTAATATCCTTTTTGAGGTGTGGACACCAGTACTGAACTCCATACTCTAGATGCGGCCTTACCAGTGACCTGTACAAGGGCAGTATAACCTCCTCTCTCCTACTGCTGATCCCCCTAGATATGCATCTTTGCAAGTCTGCCTTTGCTGCTGCTTTCTTGCACTGCGTGGAGTGCTTCAGGTCACTAGTGATCAATGGCCAATGGGTGGAAAAGAACCCCTGTCTGCAGAGTAATGCTGTGACCCTGAAGGCACCGCACTAACAACATCCATGGCATCACTCACACAACAAGGTAAGAAGTAGATGGGATAAGTCCTGGAAGTGGGGTAAAGGGCTGGTAGTCGACAGCAGAAGGCTGCTGATGGAGAGGGGCAGGAGGATAAAGAAAAGAATATAAAAATATTTGAATGATAAACTGAGCTGTGCCTAACTCTCACATTTTTCAAAGTTATCAAACTGATATCAGAGACTATTTAAAGGGAACATGAACAATATATAATTTAAACTCATTTGGAAGTTGACAGGCTTAGACTGTTAAATCATTATAAAATCTATCAGTTAGCAATCTCCCATAAGAAGGCAGAGTTCCTGTCCAGGGAGATTGCTACAGCAAAGAATAGACCGGCCCAGCTCTTCCAGACTATGGACAGACTGTGTAATCCAGTCTGTCTTCATGCCGGTTGTGCATTATCACAGTTACAGTGTGAGGAATTTGCGACGTTCTTTGCTGATAAGGTGTCTGTTATCAGAGATGAGATCAGCCAGGGCCTCCCCATTGGGTCTTGCAGTGATCAATCGAGGGACACAAATACCCAATTGACTTGGTTCACTTTCAGTCAACCGGTAGTCATAGATATAGTGAGAATCGTCCAGACTTTGCATCCAACCTGCTGTAGTTTGGATCCGGGCCCTACTCACCTACTCGTGGGGTGTGTAGAGGTTATTGGCCTGATCCTTACTGGGATAGTAGTGGCATCATTGGAGAGAGGATCTTTCCTGATCCCTTGAAGGAGCAATAGTATGTCCCCTCTGAAAAGCCCTCCTTGATCCCGACTGCCCAGGAGCTACAGACCGATCTCGAATCTTCCCTTTTGGGAAAGATTATCGAGAAATCGTCGCCTTGCAGCTGGAAGATCATTTAAACATCCACAATATCTATGACCCTCTCCAGTCTGGCTTCAGGAAACAGCATAGTACTGAGACGGCTCTTGTACGGGTACTGAATGATCTCCTGATGGCAAGAGATCGGAGAACTCATTCTATCTTGGTTCTCCTTGATCTCTCAGCAGCGTTTGACACCATGGATCATGGGGTGCTGCTCGAACGCCTGTGGTTTCTCTGTGGATTAAGGAGGGTGGTCCACAGTTGGTTTAAATCTTTTCTGCAGGGTAGGACTCAGAGAGTAGTGTTGGGGGATTTATTCCTCGACCTCTCGCTGCCTACACTGTGGAGTGCGACAGGGTTCGGTGTTGTCCCCCATGTTATTTGAGGTGTACATGCCTCCATTAGGGGACATTATAAGACAATATGGTTTGAGTTTTCATTGCTATGCCGATGATTCTCAACGCTATATGTCTTTTGTGCCCAAGCAGGAGTTTGAGTCAAGTACGCTGTTTAACAACTGCCTCCTGGAGATACAGAACTGGATGAGTACCAATTGGCTGAAGTTCAACTCGGGAAAAACAGAGGTATTGGTGGTGGAACCGGGGGTGAAGATATCAAGTCCATGGGTGGGAAAACCCTCAGGTTTATTTCTGGAAGGAACCCCGCTCATGGCATCTGGTCAGGTATGTAACCTTGGTGTTATATTTGACGAGGGCTTGACCCTGAGGGCGCAGGTGGCAGCTGTAGTCAAATCATCCTTCTTTCATCTAAGGAATATAGCTCGGGTGAAACACTTGATTCCATCAGAGGATCTTCCTACCCTGGTCCACGCCTTTGTTGCCAGTCATCTTGATTACTGCAACGCCCTTTATCTAGGGCTGTCGGGAGTGGATATCCGCCGCTTACAGCTGGTGCAAAATGCGGCAGCTAGGTTGTTGACTGGAAGCCCGAGGTCCAACCATATAACACCTGTGCTTCGCGAATTGCACTGGCTGCCTGTACAGTGGCGGATCACTTTCAAGGTCATGCTGATGACCTATAAAGTCCTACACGGTTTGGGGCCCGGCTACCTGAAAGAATTCTTTACTTCTTACTGTCCTTCCCGCTCCCTCCGATCCTCTGGTGAGGGATTGCTAGAGATTCCCAGGGTAACCTTAAAAACATCCAGTGGAAGAACATTTGCCTTTATGGCTCCTACCCTGTGGAACTCTCTACCTTGCCAGATACGCAATAGCCTGACTGTGGAGAGCTTTAAAAAAGCTCTAAAGACCTTCCTTTTTAATCAAGCATTTTTAGTGACATGAATTATGTTGGATTTTGTTTTGAATATAATGTTATTTATAATTGTGGTTTTTAATATTGTATGAAGGATATTGTAAAGGCGCCCTGAGCTTTGGAAGGGTGCCTTATAGAAATAAACATTTACTTACTTACTTAAAATAACTTGCTGGTGTTTCCTGTTCCTTATTGACTTGCTTTTATCATGTTTGAAGCTATTATATTTACATTTTGCATGCTGTTTTTTCTCTAAGTCTGTTTAGTGCTTTCAAACAGGCATTTCCTGTCTGTAAATGGGGGAGAAACACACACACACACGAGACTTGGTGTTTATCTTCAAAGCCTGATGATGATGTCTGCTAGCTGGCTAATGGTCAGAAAAGCAGTATAATTGGTTGGGCTTTATCCATTGAACTATGATGTTTATGCCCATCAGTGAACTGGACACTGTCATCAGTCTTCTTAGCATTGACTTTTGAGAGGCAAGCCTACTGCATTTCTATGTCCATAGGCTTATATAGCCCTCTACACTATATTAACAGTATTTTCACTTTGAGCATGTACACAAGCAGTTATAAAAACCCATTCCCTCCTGGAGTGCAAATATAGTCAAAATGTTCTTTGCTCAACCTTATTTAAAATGGCCATCACAAACTGAATGAGTTAAGACTATTGAGGTGGGTGGGTGGATGAGAAAAGGCAACTTTCTCAAGTACTTTACTGAGATAAAGCAAATTAGAAATAGGGTGTTGGTTTGAAAAAAAAATATATTGATTGAGTGGGGGTTTTCTTTTTGGGGGGGGGACAGCAACAAATATAAGGCGGTTGGTGAGAGTGCCAGTGTCAAATGATTTGCTGACAGTAGCAATGATGTATGAAGCTATGGTAGGGAGACAAAAATGCAAGATCATGCACACAGGAAAGAAAAATCCAAGAAAAGGAGTATTACATATGAACATATGAAGAAGGCAGCAGAAGAAGGCCGTTTGGTCTATCAAGTCTGCTCGTATTGCAGAGTCCACAGCTTGAGCTAATGTCCCTGCCCTCCCTCCCCACTCCTCCTATCCTTCCTACCTATGATCCTTACCTCCCCCATGTCTATCCCAGTCTCTCTTAAAGCCACCCACTGTCTTCAACGAGATGACCTCTTCCGGCAGTGCATTCCAAGTGTCCACCACCCTCTCTGTGAAGAAGTGCTTCCTGACCTCCCTCTTAAACCTCCCACCCTCCAGCTTAAGACTGCGCCTCTCATGTTATGGTTGCCACTCAGCTTAAAGAGATTCTCTTTATCAATCTTATTTAACCCTTTCAAGTACTTGAAAGTCCCAATCATGTCCCCTCTCTGTCTCTCTTCCCTGTCTTCCAGGGAATTCATTTTCAGTGCTCTCAACCTCTCCTCGTATCCCTTACCTTGCTGACCTGCTATCATCTTTGTAGTCCTTCTCTAGGAGGTAAAAGACTGGCGGCCTCAAACCAGGAATGAGATCTGGGAATCATAATCTCAGACGACTTGAAGGTTAGTAAGCAGTGTAAGGCAACACTGAAGGCCAACAGAATGCTGGGCTGCATTGGGAGGGGACTCACGAGCAGGAGGAGAGAGGTGGTGCTACCACTGTATAGATCACTGATCAGGCATCACCTGGAATACAGAGTCCAATTCTGGTGGCCTCACCTCAGGAAGGACATTGACCAGGTAGAAAACGGTACAGAGAAAGGTGACAAAAATGATTCAGGGTCGGCAGTACATGTCCTATGAGGAAAGACTTAGGGAACTGGATATGTAATCCCTGGAGCAGAGAAGAGAGAGAGGGGGGACATGATTGAAACATTCAAGTACATAAAAGGTATTAAGGTACAGGCACAGGAACTTTTTCACTTCAAGAAGGGCTCCAGGACCAGGGGACATGACCTCAGGCTTCAAGGAGGGAGGTTCTCTACCAACAGCAGGAAGCTTTTCTTCACATAAAGAATGGTGGACGCCTGGAACAGCCTGCCCTAAGAGGTTGTGGGGGTCAACACTGTGGGGGGATTCAAGGATGCATGGGATAGACACAAGGGAGCCCTGACTACAAAGGGCAACTGGAGTGTCAAATAGGTCTAAAACAAATGGGCAGACTAGATGGACCTAGTGGTCTCCTTCTGCCGTCAACTTCTATGTTTCTCTGTTTCTATAGTGACCACTGTGGGCAGGTCAGGGAGCTTGCTTCTTCTGCAAGGGCACACCATGCATGCTGTAGCTGATAGGCATTGCTCCCACCAAAAGGGAAGGAGGTAGACATAGGGACAAAAAACAGGGTTGGAAAAAGTGTCTGACTGCCATCAAAATGATGGCTTTGGCCTGAGTGGGGTATATCCCTGTAATGGGGTACATACATCACTGGGAATCTACAACAGTAGGGTCTGGAAAAATTACCCAGTGGAGGTAATAGTTGGGGACAGTGATCCAGTGGTTGAAGAAGGGAGTATGTGGCCAGTCCACTAGCACAGTGACAGCAGGGACTGCTAGCCATCTGGGTTCACACTCTGAACACAGGGCAGCATAGTGGGCTGGCAGGAGGAAGAGTAAGCATCCTGGAGGATTCTCACCTCCAAAGTGGCTAGGTTATGATACCCGCTGTCCTACTGCCACCTGGGTGACCACAGGTGGTAGTGCAGTCAGGGAGAGCAAGTGGTAGGGGATGATGCAAGCACTGGTGCATCTATTGTGCCAGTACCATGGGTGTCCCTGCATCCTCATGTTCTGGGTTTTCCATGTCGCTGGATCAGGAGAGGCTTCTTTGAACAATGAGAGGCACTGGCTGCAGCTGCTTAGTGGATCAGTGGAGGCAAAAACAGACACAGAAAGAGCAGGATTTAAGGAAAGAAAGGTAGGTGTTTTTATTTATTTGTAGTACATTAATCCAAATGCTCAGAACACTCATGATGCAATAACAGAAAAAGGCAAGATCAAATATATAAACAAAGAATACAGCTTCAGCTCAAGTCAGACAGCAAACTCCCCCACCAACCTACAGAATCACAAAGAAGAAGAAGAATCAGCATCTACTGTATATAGCACTTTTCATACACAGTGTATCCTAAAGCACTTTACAAGCAATGCTAGACTGGTAGTGAAGTGACTGAATGTGTAGTGGCAGCCATATCGCACATTAACACCCACACACAGCCTGGACAATTGTATTATCTGGTTTGTGGGAAGGGAAATGTTGGCCAGGACACCGAGAATGTCCTCTACTCTTTGTGAAGAGTGCCCTGGGTTTTTACTTGCACCTGGACAGCACCAGAATGGGTAGAAGGGACCTCAGTTTAATGTCTCATCTGAAGGATGGCACATCCCAGCAGTACAGCACCCCCCTAATACTGCACTTGGATGCCAGTGTTTTAGGTATGAGTCCAATCCCAGTGTGGGACGAGAACCCATGACCTTCTTTCTGGTCCCGAGGTGGATGTGCTACCAATTGAGCCATACTGACACCAAAGGAACAAAATGTTAAAAAGCTTGATCAAATAGAAAAAACAGAGCTTTTTAAAACTAAATGGAAAGAGGACATAGGGGATCAGTGATGCCCAAAATGTAGACTGCATTCCATAGCGAATGTGGTGAAATTTCCAGATCTCTCTTATTTTTCAATATGCTGCCAATCAATGTATTTGAAAATACAGATGGATCCGTAAACCATGCCTCGTTACTGCCATTTTCTACTGCTTCACTGTACTCTTTATCATTTTATGGTGTTGTTCCTCTATGTTTTTCTTTCTGCATTCTGAAAGCTGAGTCTAAATGGACCACATCAAAGAAAAGTGTGATAGCTACCCATTCTACATCATGCCCTGGCTAGTATGAATCGGCATGAAGTTTGCTTGATCTGCCTTGGACCTTAGCATAACATGGATGCCTGTGATACCTGCTTTTCCATGGACCATTGTACACAGGAGAACCGTACATTGAAGTGCGGTCATCGTCGGCTCCCCACCATCGGAGGCAAGCATCACACACATGTATCCAAGGTAAGGACCTTAGGCCTCTTCCTGGGACCTCTGGTTCCATGGAAGTATGGAGTTCTCCTTGACCATACCATGCTAAGACATTGAAGACTGCAATGGTTGGGTCAGGTGGACAGCAGACTCCTTCTGGGTGGTTGGCTGTGAACCCTCTATATTCTGTTTGCCCTGAGCAGCAGATGTCCCCAGTGGTAAGGCCGAAGCCATATGCTATATGCTACACTGTTGGACATCTTGATGTGGTCCTCTGGTGTTCCCCTGCACTGTTACCTTTCACAGTGATGACATGGTAGGAGACCCTACGGACAACGCCGAGCCTCTCCATGACATTGCTTGTGGGGTTGGGAGAGAAAGCAGCACAGAGTCTGTTGACTGCAACAGTACAAGCTCAGAGACTGTCCCTACACATGGTGTTGCCAGCAACACTGTGGAGGGGCACAGCCATGGTGCTGATCCTGGGCCTGGCTCTGAGCAAGGCACCAACAATGGTGTCATCTCAGAGGTTATCCCAGACTCTGGTGTTGAGATGGTTAACAGCACTGAGCATGATATCGAAGTCAACACTGAGTGAGGTGTTGACTGCAGTGACAGGAAAAAGCCTGTCTCTGAGGATATCGCCAATCCTGAGCCCGCTGCAGCAGGTGGCAGAAACTTATGTTAGGATGATGCCTTGGAGGCTGCTTTCCTTCCAGAACTGATAAACCACATTGTCATCGGTGAGGACCGGGGTCGCACCATGGGACATGTATGGCTCCAGTCTCCTCCCCTCTCAGTTCAGAGTGAAACCCCAGAGACCTGGAATTACAACCCCTTCTAAAAGAGTCTCATTGATTCCTGGAAAGGATGCTCTCTTACTGTAACTGTTGATCTTCCAGAATATCTTCTCCATTGATTACCGCACCTGCCCACCAACCCCTATCTAGCAGAGCCAGGGCCTTTGGGCAACTCACCCTGTTAGTATTGGCTGGCACCACTAGTGCCACATGTCTTTCCCCAATTGCTCCCCTCCCTGTAGGACAGCTGTTGTTTAAAAAAAAAAAAAAGGGCTTTATAGTGTTCCCAATCCATTAAAAAAAATTAAATATCCTCTCCTTCTTGGGTATATCCCTATTAGTTGCTAAGTGCAACTTGCGCTGTCTGGGTACTATCCACATCTAACTCCACTTGACAGTAGCCCTATGTATGGATGTGTGCTGCTGTACTAGATGTATTAGATTGGTTCAGAACTGTACTAGTCATTGTCACAGATTCACTCAGCAGGTCAGGCCCTCTACTCCCAAAGTGCCAACCTCTGAGCGCAGTCTTGTGAACAGTGTAACAGACAAGGTAACCCTCTTGTCTGTTTTTGTGAGTTCGGATCAACCTTTGGTCTCAGTTCTGGAGGGATTCAAACTGCAACCTCTTGCTAGCATACCCAATGCACAGGCTCAGATATATCTGTCTTGGGGGCCAGATATCTTTGCCTATGGGCACCTAACCAGGTATACAGAGATGAACCCTTTAAAACTTTAATAAAGACCTCAGATTTAAAACGCTTCTCTTTCCAGTTTGGTACCACCCTACAAGCTTATGTCTGCTGTCTGCTATAACCATAAATATTTCTTAGCAAAAGAAAGCAATTCAAAGATAGACCAGGTTTGCTCTAATTTTAGAGTTTTTACTAAAATATATAATAATACGTCAAACATACAATACAGAACTCTTATAACACAAGACATACATATGTTTAAACAAAACAAGGTTTAAAACAGTGCAATTCCTACAACTATATTTAGATTTTTGTCTAGCTTCTAAATACCTGTTTTCAGTGCTCAGATATTTTCTTGGTCAGTGTCAGAAAAAAAGTGTCTCTGTAGTGAAAAAGAACAATCTTTACAAGCGGTATTTGCCAACCCCTTTTTGGATGATGTCATCCAGCTCCTCCTCTGTCAAAATATCTAAAAAACATATATTTCTATACAACCACAGGATGTAATTTCAAAGTATTAATTCTGCAACCTTAGCATAACTCAAGTTTCAAATGACACTTTCTTTGATCTTATGCTGTACCCTCCTCACATAGGCTTCATATGAACATTTATGACCTCTCACCTCTGTGTAATATCCTAGCTTCCTTGTCTAACGTCATAAACCTAGATTATGATTTCTCTCTTAACAAAATTAACTTAAACATGTCTGTAATTAGCTCAGAGAAGCAGGATCCTTAATAAAAGTTTTCCAGGTAACACATCGTCTCTAAAAAAAACTGAGTGTGTGTGAACTCACATACTGTCAGCCGTTTCCCATGGCTTTCATCTATCAGCTGGAATCAGGGGGGAATGAGTGAGGTCATTCCTAGAGCATTTTAATTTTCAGCAGACATTAATACATTTTATATAAAACAATATATAATACAGCACTCAGAACTGGCTGTCTATGTCACAGTCATCACACAGGGTACACCCCTATTGTTGCAGGAGAAGCAGGTCACCCCATTTTCCTTAGTGGTTTTCTTTTGTCTTTGTCTACACCAATTATGGGGCCACAGGATTCTTTCTCAGCTTTTAGACTTCCATTTGTTGATTTTCACTCCGTTTTAGATGACCCTCAAGTAGTAGCCCTCTCCTTGCTATCCTATGATGAGACCGCTAGATTTTGAATCCTCTGGGGAAACTGGAAATAATTCTAATCTGATTACATTTTTGCCTCAGGAAATTTAGTCAGGGCTGACATCTTCCCCAACATTATTTAATAATGGGATGGGGAAGGGGCCAGCACTTGTGAGATTACTACCTCAAGCTGACTATTTATCTGCTGTGATCCAGATTTAAATCATACTATTGAATTACTTAAAAAATTAGTAGCAGCTGCCAGAAGAGGTGGTCCTGTTGAAAACAGTGGGCAGTTTCAAGAGAGGCTGGGATAGGCATAGGGGGACAGTAAGGAACATGGGTAGGGAGGATGGGAGGAGTGGGGGGGGCAGGAACAGTAGTTCAGTCTGTGGACCCTGTAATATGAGTAGACTAGATAGACCAAATGACCTTCTTCTGCTGGCTTCTTTGTTTATTCATATGTATAATTAAAGGAGTTAGAGCTACTGAAACCAAGGGCAGCAATTCTCTGACACCAACCTCCACTTCATTGGTGGAAAACACTGCCCCTCCTGCCCAAGATATAATTTATAATAAAGAATATTTTAATGATGGGGGAAACGTTGTCTCCTCCTCCTCATTGTCTAAACAAATATTGGAAATTATTAAGAATTTGTACTATGCAAATGTAGTAATTCTAGAGAATGTATGGGCTTGAAAAGAGGAAGTTGCAAACCTTAGAACAGATGTTTTCTATAATCAGGCAGTACTCAGACAATTTAGAGAGGACATCCAGCTGCTGGAAAGGGACAGTACCAATAAAGATCATAACGTTTTTGAAAATAGGGCAATCTAGGTAAACTTAACCTCCAACCTTCTGCAAGGAAAATTTGGAGGAAATGGATGAGACAGTAATTTTAAACTCTGGACAGACCATAAGGAGGAATCATAAATCTAAAAGGAAGAACTCTAACCTAGGGGGTTGGGGTAGAAAGAAGTAGGCTGCTGGTTAACTAGGATCTGCAGCTTATCCATTAGGTAGTGAAATGGGCAGACTGGGTGGGCCAAGCGGTCCTTATCTGCCGTCAAATTCTATGTTTCTATGTTTCTAATAAGAGAAATACACCCCAAGGGAAGTTGATATTATTAAGAACATGCCTTCAGGAGTTCTAAAACAAAATCAAATGAACAGACTAGAAGTGACTCAGGGGACTTATATTGGGGGCCACCAATGGGGTAGAAAATACTATTGCCACTCAATCCCCACTTGAAATAGGGACAAATGTGTTACTGGAAGTCCAGAGGGAGACTGAGGAACAAGATCGCCCCATTAACCTGGCTCCTCAAGTTTATACATCCTTTGACTGTCTGCAGCAGTCAGAAACATGTTTTGAATATTTAATTAAAATTCATGGGATACCTAGACTAGATATGGAGATTTCTGAAAAGTTAAGTAAGTGGGTGGCCCATTTATTACAGATAATGGAAGTCTGATATTTGTATTTACACGTCCACCAAACCCTCTTTTCCCTGATTGTAACTTGTTATATTGTAAATATTCTGACACAGCTGAGACAATATGGGAATGAGAAGGGACGTTTAAAATATATGGCATCAATATTCTGGCACCTCAAAGGGTTCCAGCTCCAGTGGGCAGTATAGATCTTATCTGTGTCAGTCTTCACCATTTATCACTGGTGGGTTCTGGCCGGAGGAGCAGGACCTCATGGGAGCATTTTTTTTTTGTAAAAGAGGGAGGAGTCGAAGATGTGGGCAGTGCTGCCCTCGATGCTGATGCATTGTGTGGTGCGCACGTGTTGGCCAGTAGCCGATGCCAACTCTTCCTCCATCCCAGTTCTGCTTCTCCCGCCATCTAGCAAGCACAACCTTGTGTGTGGAACATTTTTAGCTGTATCATCGGGCCTAGTCCGTTCGATCCAGTTTGACCATCCTAGTTCTGCTGAAGCCATCCATTTTTGGTGCCATCGACTCTGGTAAGACCTTTACTTTTATTTCTTCGGCGCCGAGACCTTTTTACTGTTTTGCTGTTCATTTTTTCATCTGATCATTTCTTGTCCAGGGGACAAGAAAAAAAAAACTTCAAAGGCGGGCCATCCCCCGATGCAGCGGTGTCCCTGTGGCCGGCTTTATTCCATCTTAGACTGGCATGATCATTGCCTGACCTGCCTGGGCCCTAACCATGATATGGACCATTGCGACACCTGCTTTTCCATGGATTGCAGAGTTCTGGAACACTGCATGTTTAAAGTTGGCCATACACCGCTAACTTTTGGAGGACAGACGCGCATTAGGGACGCCAGAAGTAGGTCCCTTGACCCTCTGGGTCACCTCCCAGTTCTATACAGGCTGCAGAGGATGGGGCTTCTGCCCTTTCTAGCCTCACCACAGTGGAGGCCCCTCTTGCGGTGCAGGAGGCTTGGTCCTATTCCTCCAGGGGTTGGGCTGGAGGCACCATTTTGGCAATCACCTCCCCGGCTGTGAAGGCTCCCCCAGCATTGTGACCTGTATCTGCCAGGCCTGACCTGATGGTTTCCTCAGTGCCACCTTGTATCCTGGCACTGTGTGTGATGCTGGTGTTTGGGGCAGTGCTGTGGGTGGTGCTACTTGTGGTGCCAGGAGCGGGGGGGGTTTGGGAGGTTTCTGGATCTGTGCCTGCTCCAGGGATGATGATGATTTGGAGGCTGATCCAGATTGGCTTCCAGACTATTCAGAGTCCTTGAATACCCCCCTTCCCGTCCAGCACTACTGCAATTGTCCAAACCCCTCTTTTGAGGCCGGTGGTTTCTACCGGCACTGGTGTCAGAGCCGCTTGCGGCGCCAACAGATCTTCCAGTGCAGGGAGTGGCACCGGAGGGTCCACTGGGACTGGGGGATCCCTGAACTTGGAGGAGGTGAACCCCCTCATCTTGGGTGTCCAGGCTGGTTGCAAACAACAAAACCACTCAGAAGGCTGTGGTGTGTGCTGGATATGGTAGGACCAATGTAGCACAAAACAAAAAGGTTTGTGAAACTGGTAGAGAGTTGTTGAGCTGATGCCCATGGCATGTACTTTTGTATTTTAAATATTAAAGCTGCTTTTTTGGTCTAAGTGGTTGTGTGGTGTGGGTGTTTGTTTTGTGCTATGGTGTCCAGACTGGGCCCACTTATGGACTGGCTGGGACATCTGAGATGGGGGCGAAGGTTCCCTCATCTGCTGCCCCTATGGGGTTGGTGGGTGAGGTTAAACTTCCTCGGTTGGTCCTGAGGAAGAAATCCCTCTCCGAGTATGAGGGGTTGAGGGGACAGCATCAGAAGCAGCATTCTTCCCTGGTACCCGCAGGGGCTCAGGTAGTAGCCACAGTGCTAGTCCTGTCTTCTCCCCTGAGCTCTCCCCGGGAGGGATCTCTTCTCTTGAGGCTAGGGACCAGCCTTTTGGACCCACACAGCCCCGGTCATCTCGCAGGGGGGAATCCCCTTCAGGGCTCAGCCCTGACCGTTTTAGACTGGTTGAACGGCCGCTGACTGCCTCAACTGATGGATCCTTCCAGGGTGTTGGTTCGCCTGCTTGGTCCCCAAGCCCTAGCAGAGGACGTTCTCTTCCTCAGAGACATTTGGCCCCTTTATCTCTGCCTTCCCCTTCCTTCTCCCAGGCCATTCTGGTCCTATGGGGCCTCTAACCTGGGAGCAGTTTAGAGCCATGGCTGCCCATTTCCCAGCTTACATTAGATCCATGGACGAGCAGGTGTTTCACTACTCACTCCTGCAGCAGCTGGGCTCAGACTTCTCAGACTCATTGGCCTGCTCATCTTCCTCACATGGGGAGAGGATCCTTTTGTCCACCTATCCTCGGACACTGATCAGACTTCCTTTTAGCATTTCCTGTCAAAGTTGGTTGATGATCTCCACATATCTAGATTGGCAAGACACAATCCTGATTGGGCGACGCGTGCCTTTTTAGGTAAGTGCATTGCGGGCAACCTGGTGGTTCCCACCTGGCCCACCCTGTTTTGGGAGGCATCGTACCACGCTAGGCAGCATCCATCGGTCCCCTCCCCAGCCCCAATGGACTGCCGGTGCAGGTATTGCACTCCCCAGGGATCTCCAGAAGACCTACCACACCCCCCCTTTGGGTGTGATGCTCCTGGTCACTCCCTCCAGCCATAGAAGCCCAAGACGTGACCGGCCCCTGGATGCAGACTCCATGGAGTTCGACTTCTGGGGAAGGAGAGTTTTTTCCTCGACGCATTTCTCTCCATCGCAGCGCATCAGGCCCATCATGCTGCCTATAACAGGCAATTATGGTCTTTGCTAGGACAAATCCTAGCATCTATGCCTGATTCGGAGGAAACCAGACAAGCCATTGCCCTCTCCACACATGGCCTGGAGCTTGCGAGGCATCAAGCAAGGGCCTCATATGACGCCAGTGAGGTGGCGTCCAGGCTAGTGGGGATAGCAATCTGCGTTAGGCGGATGACGTGGCTTCATCTTTCCTGGTTATCACCCATGGCCCAGCAAAGAGTGATTGCCTCCTCCTTGCGGGGAACCCACCCTTTTTCCTGCAGAGTGAGGTGGGAACTTCAGGGGTGACTTTCTTCTCCCAGTCAGAGGGAGACCTCGCCTCACCCTGACCAGTCCCCAGTCTAACTAGGCCTGTAAGGGTCTCCTCCCTTCTGTGTCTCCCCCACAGGAGACTGAGGGACATTCTTCCTTCAGGGAGGTACCAGGTCCCCTTTGGTGGGCTTGGTAATCACCTACCAGTGATGAATGGTGAAGATTGACACAGATAAGATATGAAAATTACTCCCCTTCCGTAATTCTTGATCTTTCTGTGTATCTTCACCATTCATCACTGCTTCCTGCCCTCCTTCCCCTCTTGGGCCTCAGACTCTGGGCAGTTCCTCCTCCTCCCTGCTTGTTTCTCCCCAATTGAGGCCAGTTGTGGGCTTGGTCCTGCTGGTACCTCTGAACTCTCTGCACCTTCTGGTGAAGTGACAGAGGTTCACTGTTGGGGAAGCACAAGCAGGGGTGCTTGTCCCTTCATATGAGGGTTCACCCGGGTCCTTTCTTGCATTCCTGATGAGGACCCCTACTCCAGCTGGATCAAGACCTTTATTGGGCTCGATTCACCAGCTCAGGTTTCTTGACCCTTGGGATCCTCCTCAGGTCTATAGCAGTTTTGAGGGTCCTGGTGACTCCTAAAATCCTTCCTTTCTAGAGCTGTGGCTCCCTCTTGTCCCCCGCTGGTTCCAGCTAACTTTTTCCTATGCAAGGTCCCCCTTTGGATTGTGAGACTATGTCTTAAGGGGGGTTTTCTCTGGACATCCTTTCCCCTTCTGTCTCAGGGGATGCTCCATCTCTAGATCCTCTGTGGGAGGATTCCCTCTTCTGGGGGACTCTGCAGTGGCATGGGTCCTGTCCCCACTCTGGGATGTTGTTAAAGGTGGGAGTGGGAGATACTTGCCCCCTTCCTCCTCTTTTGGGCTGGCGGAGAGGACTCTTCACTTCTGGTGCCCTGACTTGTTCTGTCTTCTGGGCTGTTGCCCAGGTAGCCCCCCCCCAATTTTTCTCAAACCTGGGGTATTGTATCCAGCTCCACTTCGGTGGAGATGTGGAAAAGCTTAAATGTGGCTGAAGACAGCGGTACCCTTCTCTAGAGCCCCAGAGAGTCCTCCAGACCTCTGCAGGGGTGGCACAGTGTCTCTTTTTCCTCTCTTCCTTTTCTTTCTTCTTTCCTATCCTCTTACTCTCCCTCCCTTACTCTGTCCCTCCCTTGCCTGCTCAGAGGTTTGGGGCCCCTTGTCCCAGACCCCTAGGTTACCCCTTCTGTCCTCTTAACCGGCTTTATTTTTCTTCTGTTTTTATCCTCTCCTTTTCCTGTTTCTTGAATTCCCTTGCCCCACCCTCCTTTTTTCTTTCCTAATTCCACTCTCTGGCTTGCAGAACTGGGATGGAGGAGGAGTCTGCATCGGTTATTGGCCAACCCATGAGTGCCACATAGTGCATTGGCCTCGAGGGCATTGCCACCCACAGCTCCAACTCCTCCCCCTTTTACCCAAAAAAAAATGCTCCCACGGGGTCCTGCTCCTCCTGTCAGAACCCACTAGTGATGAATGGTAAAGATATACAGAAAGATCAAGAATTACAGTAGGTACGTAATTTTCATATCTTGAGCAAATGAATGATAGCAGAAAAGAGGATCTCAAAAGAAGGAGAGTATCAGAGTTGATCCGTAGCTATGTTAGTACATTCTCTCAGCCTTGGAGGAAAAAAGAACTTTAGTCTTATTCAGTTGGCGGATCTCAAAAGGTGAAACTATAAAAAATTGCTTCCTTTTCATTATGTACTCTTCTTTTAGATCTATGATGTAGTAAATTAGAATGGATTACAGTCCATTATAGAATTTCAGGTTGTCCTCAACTAGATATAACATTTAAAAATGCTAAATTGGCTGCTCTAGTGTTGGAATCTTCTTAAGTATTGGATGGATTTGAATGTTTTCTAACCAATTGCTAACCAATTGTACAAGCTTGAAAAATGACAATAGGAAAAATGGACTTAAAAATAATTCAGTAGATCTTACAGTTAATAACTGCTTTGCTATATTAGATTCACAATGACAAGTGCAGGTCAGTATGTCACAAAGACCTATAGGAGACCTGATTATTCTTTCTTGGAACATAGAGGGGTTAACGTACAAATTAGCAGATGATGAAATAAAAAAACTCTTTTTGTTCACCGTTGATATTTTATTTTTCCAAGAGACCTGGTTTCAGAAAGAAAGCACCCCTGCCGATCCCAGGATATTCAGGATTTGGAACTAGCAGCAACTAGGTATTAAAAGTATAGCAAAGGCAGGCATTGCAATATATGTCAAAACTTCCCTAAATTATAAAATAACTATTAAAATTTTGATCAAGGAGAATTCTCTCAGTATTACTAGGATGTCCAGTCATTAAAATTATTATTTTTAATGGTTATTTCCTCCAATTACTAAATCCAACTCTGCTTCACTGATTGAGTGGTTGTACTTCTCAGAAGATCTTAAAGAAATAGTTAATACTTATGAAACCTGTCCTTTTATTGTACTTGGAGGTTTCAATGCTAGAAAACAGGAAGAAGAAGATCCCTCAAAGATATCTGATAATAAGCTTTTTTAGGATTAGAAACTATTAACCCAACAGTAAGTATGATTCAGAAATCTAAAGATAAGAAATTTAACCAACAAGGTAAGGTCCTGAACAAAATCTTGACCAAATTAGGCTTATACTACTGAATGGTTGATCACCAGGTGATCAGCAGGGAGGTTATTCCTTTATGGGTCACTTGGGTTCATCTGTGATTGATCTGACATGGACCAATATTAATGCTCCGAAACTCTTTAAGGATCTAGTGATAATGGATGGATTGGATTCTGCTCACCTCCCTTTATTAACTCACTGGCAAATTGAGGACTATGCTGAAGTCTGTGAGAACAGACTAAATACTGTTGGCTTGTAAGTCCTTAATTTAAGAAGAATCAGATTCGGGAGAGGGGACAGTGGAATCATTCTCAGAATTACTCTACTCAGACCATTTGTTCTTATTAAGAAATGCCATTATGGGAAACTAATAATGTTCAGATAGCATGCAACAAATGGACAGAAATGATCAATTATATAAAAGCTTTTTGTAGAACCAACAGAATTTCTAGACCATTTAGCATATCATGGTTTAATAAGATCTGTAAAAAAGCTAAAAGTAGTTTAAATAGCCAAACACATCATTGTAAGAACTATCCTTCAAGAGCAAACCTGAATATCCTTAATAGAACTGGGAAAGGCTACAGAAAAGTCCTGGAAGAGGAGAAAAAGAAATATTATGAAGTTATGTAGGAAAAATTATGAGTTACTGTTTTGAAAAAAGATTGTAAGGCATTCTGGCCCCTGGTCAGTCATGGTTATAATCAATACACTAGACTGGTAGAAGCTTATATTGCTCCACCAATCTGGGAGGAACATTTTCATGCTCTCTATTTTTCTGCAGATGAAGATTTAGATCATTTTTACTTAGAGTATCAAATTACAGAAGGTAATGTACAGTGTTCCACAAGATCTTTATGTATCTATAAAGAAGAAATAGTTAATGCTATAAACTCAGTGTCCTCAAATAAGGCCCTGGGTCCTGATTCAGTATTATCAGATATTTACAAGACCTTTTCTGATTGGTGGCTTCCGATATTTTTGATCATTTTTACTTTTTTCGTACAAAAAGGAGTTTTTCATCCAAGTTGGAAAGATAGCATTATTTTTCCAATACTATAAAAAAAGGATCCCCAACAGATCCATATATGTATAGACCTATTAGTTTGATTGACACCTCACAGGAAATTTTCTCTAAAATAATCTTAACCTGGCTTCAGGCCTGGATTACGGAAAACAGTCCCCTTAATGAAGTACAGAACAGTGTTAGAAGTAACAGGTCAATGACCCAACACTGTTATGTTTTGTCTCACCTTATCTGGAAATATGTTAATATAAATAAAATTCCAAACATTTTTGTGGTTTTATTGACCTTAAATCTGTGTTTGACATCATAAGCCACAAATTATTATGGTGAAAACTTCAAGCGTTAAATATTGACCCAGCCCTATTGAATATTCTGATAGGACTACATCAGGACACTTGGACCAAGGTGCAGTATAATTAAGAGTGGAGGGGGGGGAGGTTACTGTTCCAATAAAAACTAACCAGGGAGTTTGCCAGGGCTGCCTCTTGGCCCCCACTTTATTTAACCCATACATTAATAATATAATAGACAGCTGTAGCAGTCACCAATACATTCATCAGCCATAGCCAATAGAAACATTTCTCATCTTGCTTATGCAGATGACATTGTTCTGATTTCCACTTCATTTTTGGGACTACAAAAAAGTGGACTTTTTTTCTAAATTATGCAGAGAAAGCAGATTAACTAATAATATCAACAAAACAAAAATGGTTGTTTTTGGTAAAAAGAAAAGTAGGAACCCATCTTTACTTAACAAACAGAAGATAGATACTGAGAAATTTTATGACTACCTTTGGGTACGATTTTCTGAGAATTCCTTCTGGAAAAATCACATTCAGTTGATAGAGACAAAACTCTAAACAGCCTTCGCAAAGGCTCAATAAGTGATATACTTAAAGTTATAAATGCAAAAATCAAAACAAGCATATTATATGTGGCAAAATGTTGGTCTTCTACTAATTTAAAAAATATTGAAGTCCTACTTAACAAAATTTATTGTCACATTTTGGCAATACCTCGATCAGTACCCACTGAAGTACTAAGATTTGAATTAGGCCAATTTTCACTGACCACCCACATCTTGGGGAAAAAATTAGGTTTCTTGTTAAAAATGTTTCACTTGGCAGAAGATCATCTTCCTAGACAATGTCTAGAAGAAGAACTTGATTATTCCAGAAGGGTTTTTTGTTTCCTGTGACTAAAAATATTATTTATTTTTCCATCAGGACTGGGTTTTGTCCTGTACATAATATATATTAGACCAGTTGCTGAGACATCCTTTAGATTAAAAACCAAGTAAGGGATATAGTTATCAAAAAAGATCTATCATGGATAACAACCCTTAAAAATGATCAATGTATAAAAAAAACCTGAACATTTTCTTAAACATTATCTAACAATTTTGTCAGAGTTGGTTGCACGAATAGTGGTACTAGGTTCAGGATGGAACTATATAATATTATATTTTCTTCAAACAAATGCATTCAAGGGTGTCAAATTCTTATTGTAAATGCAGAATGAATCTGGAGGATGACCTCAAACGCATCACATTAATTTGTCCATTGTGCTCCAAGAAAAGAATATGTTTGGGTCCAACACCTGCAGAACTCAGTCTCCCTCTGGATCAGATTGTTATTTTTATATAATTACTCTCTGGCAGTTTTTCCCTAAGGAAAACCTGGTTGATATTTGCCGTAATAACCGCTTGTTATTATGGCAAACACACGCTGGTTCCAGACTCACAGATGCGCCACAGCTGCTCTTTCCCTTTACTTGCACTGGATATCGCTGCAACCACTGCTCAGTGTAAGTAAACCAGCACGTTTTTTTTTTATTTATAAAACGATTGTAGTGAAAAAGTGCCTGCCAGCAATTATGTAAAATTAAAGATGGGATGGTGTGTAAAACTTGATTATAACTCTATTTTTATGAATAGTTTAGTCATACACTGTTACAAAGCTGTCTGTTCTTATTTTAATTCTTGTTAAATGTTTATTGGAGATATTATTGTCAAATATCTCAAGGAATAAGGATGTGAAATTAATGATATCCTATTTTTAAGCTTAACTCTGTTATTTTGTGTATGTAGAAAATTGTAAAGGCCAATGGCTGATCAAAAAACATGATGATGATGATTAAACCATGTTGCTTGTTAAGCCCAACAGACTCGTGAATAGCTGGGGAGAGGGATACATCTAAATCCAACAGACTCATTAATAGCTGGGGAGATGGACACATCTCAACTCCTTTGGGCTGAGCAGCCCTGCAATCCATGCACCAGAGATCTTTTTCCCTTGCCCCACTCCTCCTGGGGTGAGGGTATGACCTGCTTAAGAAAAAAACAAACAAAAAATTCCTTCTGGTGTTATGTTGTTTGCTTATTAGGAATAATTTGTAGCTTTTTCCATTGCTTGTACATCTGTGCCATTTCATTTGCAAGGGGGTCCCTACTTTGTGGCATACACCTTTTGTCTTACCTGCCAGAGCCACATGTTTACAGGGCTGTTGACTTAATAGCACTGTCCTCTGTTAGCTGCCTAGTGATGTTGAGGGTCTAGCTCCATACCCAACTGCCCCTTATGCCACCTAGTGTGCCCTTTCTCTCTGCCTAGAGGTTGGTGATCAGGATTTTATTTTGTTGCTTATTTTTCCTATATCCTTTCCCTATTGGCTAGGGAATACTATCATTCCATACTTAAACTCTTATAATGTATGTGCTCTCACTGTTCGCTATTTTGTGCTCATACTGTTCACTGTTTTGTGCCATTGTGCTGACCCAGTTTGTGCTTGAAAATTATCTCTGGGATCAGTGCACCCACCTGGTTAACAAATAAATAAGTAAATCCTTAAGCCCTCTCCTAATATTCCTTACCTTTGTTTCTCTCTCCTGGCAAACAGGATTGAGGTTTGTGAGGGAGTCAGGAATAGATGTTGACTAACATGCAGCACCACATGTGTGAGCAGGTACTGTGCCCACCAGCTGCTACTGGCCCCCAGGTCAAAACATTGTTCCCTTGGGGTCCTAGTGCCTGCAGCCCAGACCCATAAGTGGCAAATAATGGTGAAGATATTCTGGAAGATCAAAAGTTACAGTAAGCACATAACTTCCATAGTTTTTCTATGGTTCCCCCTGTTCCCTATCCTAATAACTGAAGCCACCATGGTGAGAGTCTTCTACAAGTGGGGGGGGGCTGAGCTGCTACCTTCACAGCTGACGCCAATCCTGCTCCATGGTCAGCTGGCTGGGGGCACAGCTGTTACAGTAGGTGGGCTGGGCCCTCCAGGAACTAAGTACCTCACTTTTGTGATGCTGTCAGCTCCCAATTGGTTTTACATGGATTCAGGAACAAGCCTTGGATGCCAGGACCAACCTGGAGGAGGAGGAGGAGGTCCAAGCATCCCAATGGATGCGCTCCTCTCTGTGGTGGGAAGGTAATAACACTTTGCTTTGCTACCTCTGACTGTGGGTGCACAGGTGGTGGAATACCTATGGTGTGGAGAGGGGGAACATTATTAGGTTCTTAGTAGGGACTTGAACTCACACACAGCAGCCTGGACTGTCCCTTCTGTGCAAGTGTCCTCAAGGGGAGAGGGGAAACTAAGGGGTAAATCCCCTTCACCACAGCAGCATGACAGCCCATATAACCAGAAGGCCATTAAATATGCCCTGTTGTGGACTGGTAAAAATAGAGTTTTAAAAAATGGTGCCCCAGGTGTCAGAGTGATGTTGCACCACTTTCTGGCTGTTCTTTGCATTCTTGGCAATAGCAGTATTAACAAGATAGTAATCACAGTAGAAGTTAAATTCCAGCTTTCACCCTGGACACTTTTAAGATACAAAAAACAACCAAGATAACACTCTGCCAGCAGTACAGAAATACTGTAATAAACACATGCTTAAATCATACGAGATATGAAAGAGACCACAGCACTTTACCCCAGTGCTTTGTGTCCTCACTGAGACACTTCATCAGGGGATCTGTGCCTTTCACTTTTAAGACACCCAGTGTATCTTGAATTTGGAGGCTGTTTAGTTTTGCCACAAAGTGAATATGTTGTTAGCTTAGTTGTATTCCAGAGTCCAGCTGGTGTATACATCTTTCAATGTTAAGTAATCCTTGTTGCCTTATTACTCCCATGGGGTTTAGGGAGAAACATATCCCCTGTGTATGAACAACTGGGGATATTAGTTATTACTTATCAGGGTCAATATAGACAAACTATCATATATATAAATATATATATATATATATATATATATATATATATATGTATATATATATATATTCTTTGCAAAAAAACTGTGTTAATGCATCAGTTAGGGTTCAACTTAATGCAACAAAAGTAGGGAAATGTGGCATTAGGGTTTCCAACCCTAACTCCCCACCCCCAAGCAGTAAAGGGAAAAAAAGTTATGGTTTTGAGTCTCTGGAGTCTTGGCAAATAAGTGGTGGGGTCTTCCTTGGAGTTGTCAACCCTAATGCTCACCTCTCTCCCCACAGCCTGTAGCCTTCTGCCTGAATCAAAAGGTACAGCTCCAAACCAGTGCCTCATAGTGATACATTCTTCAAAGGTAGAGAAGTATGTCTTGCCACATGCAGCCAACATAATCTGTTGTACCTTTCTTCATGCAGGGCCCCTGTATGAAAGAAGAGATCACATCTAACCTTGTTTGCTCAGGGGAGGGGGTGAGCATTAGGGTTGACAATGAGTGGGTGGGCAGTAGGGTTGACAACCCCAAGGAAGACCTCACCACTGATTCGCCAAGACTCTGGAGACCCCAAATCTTAATGATTTTTCCTTTGGCTGCTTGGAGAGTGGGGGTGGGCAGTTAGGGTTGGAAACCCTAACACCACATTTCCATACATTTGTTGCATTAAGCTGAACCCCAATGGGTGTATTAAAGCTGTTTTTTTCCAAAGAATTTCCTTTCTTTTTGAGATAGTGGAATCGTATCCTTATTCATACAGGTCCCTTTAGGACCTGCATAAACAAATGCAGACACACAGGGTCCTCTTGGTCCTACACCAAGGGAAGACTCCTTCTGCTTATGGAAGTGCAGTGCCCTGCACTTCTCTGCAGTGACAGATGTCAAGAATTCATGGGGTTGGCTGCATTAGCGTAGGGACTTGTAGGCCAATGGTTTCCATGTAACCACAGATACAGATGCACAGGGCAAAGAGTCCATCTCTCAGCCAATGCACAGGGCCCTCTGCCACCCATGGGTGCAAAGGGACAGGGTCCTATGCCAAGAGAAGAGTTGTCTTCACTATATGGTACCTGGGCCCATGTGGGCAACCCTGCACCATTCTTTCCCTGGCTGGGGGGTGGTGGTGTCGCATAACAGTGCCATCCCTCCAGCCTCACCTCATCCAGCTGGCTCACTGAGCTTGTCCCTGAACTCAGCTAATCAGCATTGGATCACTAAGCACTACTCCCAAGGGTAAAGACTGGCACTACACACAACATTTCTTAATATTTTTTTTTTAATTTTGACTCCAGAGTTTTAAGATTGTCATTTTATGATTCCCCTTTTAAACATGACATGTGGCATATATAGTATATTGGCTGAAACTTCATTTTGTACCACAAGTGCAAAAACACATTTCAGCCAGGATTTGAAAAATGATGCCTGTCACATTATGAGCTGGTTTGAAAAAAATGGTTGTGTTGAACGTATGGAGTCAGAATATTGAAAATTAGCAATATTATAAGAGTGAACGTTTAAATATTTCAAAGTTCACTCATAACTTGGATCCTTTAATCATATTTTTTTTACCAAATTTTCAAAATAGTCTTCTTATGACCCTACCTCATGAACAAGGTAGGTGAAAATGTTCAAATCCCAGCTGAAATGTGATTTAATGGAGCAACTGCAAAATAACCTTTCAGCCCAGATTTGAAAAATTCCACCTATGTTATTAATGAGGTGGGGTCATAAAAGGCCATGTTGAACATTTGGTAAAAAAATATTAAAAAACAGCAAAGTCGTGAGTGATTGTTGAAATATTTCAGTGTTCACTCGTAACTTGTTGTCAGGTGTCAGCGTGGCTCAGTTGGTAGCACATCCGCCTCTGGACCAGAAGGTCGTGGGTTCTCGTCCCACACCGGGGATTGGACTTGCACCTAAAAATCGCTGGCATCCAAGTGCAGTATTGGGGGTGCTGTACTACTGGGGTGTGCCGTCCTTCGGATAAGACGTTAAACCGAGGTCCCTTCTGCCCATCCTGGTGTTGTCCTGGTGGGTGTCCAGGTGGAAGTCAAAGAACCCAGGGCACTCTTTGCAAAGAGCAGGGAACATTCCCGGTGTCCTGGCCAACATTCCCCTTCCCATAAACTGATTCATGCAATTATCCAGGCTATGTGTGGGTGATGATGTGTGATATGGCTGCCACCACACATTTAGTCACTTCACTACCAGTCTAGCATTGCATGTAAAGCACTTTGGGATACTGTTTATGAAAAGCGCTATATAAATGCTGATTCTTCTTCTTCTTCTTGTTCATTTTACCATATTTTTCACCAAATTTTCAACATAGACTTCTTATGACCCCACCTCATGAACCCGGTAGGTGATAAATTTCAAATCCCTGCTGAAACGTAATTTTCTGCCACAGGTATGAAAACACATTTTGGCCAGGATTTGAAAAACAGCAGCTCTCATGTTCATTAGATGATGTGAAAAAATGTCTATCTTGAAAATTTGGGGTCAAACTATTGAAAATTACCAAAGTTATGAGTGAGCATAGAAAAATGTCCAATGCCATTTTGTTGTTTTTTAATATTATGACCCTAAATTTTCAACATAGCCTTTTTTATAACTCCACCTCATGAACCCAGTAGGTGAAAATTTTCAAATCCCACTCAACAGGTGATTTTACACAGTGACTGCAAAATCACCTTTTTGGGACACATTTGAATAACGCCACCACCCTTGTATATGTGCTGGGGTCCCCAAAAGGCCATGTTGAAAATCTGGTGTAAAAATTAAAAAAAATGACAAAATTATGAATAAAAGTTGAAACCCCATTGAAATATATTAAACCAGACTTAGCTTATTTCCTCATATCGCAGTCACCATTTCCAACAGCAAAACATATTTTCTGTTGGAGAGTGGCTCTTCAGTGTGGGATGGTTTTAGGTGAGTGAGTGAGTGTGTTTGGGGTAGTGGGTGCTGAATGGAGGGTTGGGGTGGGCTGGGTGGGGTGTGTGTGGGGGGGGGTCAGACTGGCGAGGGACCATTTTCTTTTTTACAGGTTTAACTGTAAAAAAAAAAAAGATCAATGAGGGATGTAAAAGGGTACACATCAGGGTAGAAGCTGCCTGTGCTGAGGTACTGCCTTTCCAAGGTTTTCATGAAAAAATATTAAACATTTATAGAATTATAAGGATTTAAAAGTTTGGTTTTAGATTGTTGTCTCATGCAAACCAAAACCTTTTTGGTTCATGACACTGTTTTTGGTTTGTATCACTTAGGTTTCGCAAACTGAAAACACTCCTCATAAACCAAACTTTTTTTTTTCCGGTTTGAGAGGGCTGCTATCTTTTTTCTTCATTCCAGTTAGCACAAAAATCTGAAAATGCATATAAATGTACACTTTGAGAAAAACAAAAACATGACTCTTACCAAATGAGACCTAAGGAAGATTCTGATGTTTTTTTTTCAAAATGTGCCGGAAATAGTATTTTCGAACTTTGGTATTGTCCTCATCCGATTTTCAGTTTGTCAGACTGTTTTTTGTTCAAACTGAAACTTTTTGGTTTGCAAACTAAAAATTTCAGTTCGTGAACTGAAAATTGTGGTGCAAACTGAAAATTTCAGCTCACAAACTGAAAATTTTGGTATGAACCAACAATTTTAGTGCAAACCAAAAATTTTAGTTTGAACTGAAAATTAGGGTTTACAAACCAAAATTTTTCAGTTTGAAGTGAAAATAGTCATCCTCAGTTAGTGCAGTTACTGCTAGCAAGCAAGAATGTCTTGTTGTCCAACAAGAAAAGTTCCCTTTGTTCTGTAGCTCCCATTCCAAATCTCAGTCTTCATTTACAAGTCCCAAGTAACTATATAGTGAAGATAAGTCTTCTGTTATGCATAGTACCCAGAGAGCTCTGCACCTGTGCATCCACAGCTACATGGAAGCACAGGGCCTAGAAGGCCCTACACTTCCATAGCCAGAATGAGTTTTGGCCATTCATGTCTGCATCTGTAGCTGTATGGACGCACAAGGGCCAGAGGGCCCTGTGGGTCCACGGCCCCCAAGACAGCCTCACAAATTCTTTGTATTCATAGCTGGCAGGCAGATGGACACTTCAGCTTACATACAGACTCTTCCCTTGGTGCAAGGCCTAGAGGGCACTGTGTGTCTGCATATGTTAATGAAGGGACTTGCATGAATGAGGATATAATTCCACTATCTCAAAAAGAAAGGACATTCATTGCAAAAAAACAGCATTAATGCACCCATTAGAGTTCAACTCAATGCCACAAAGGTAGGGAAATATGGTGTTAGGGTTTCCAACCCTAACTCCCCACCCACCCCAAGCAGAAAAAGGACAAGACTACACAAGCAACCACAGACACCCATCATCAGGTAAAACAAACAACATACCCAGTTTACAGATGACACAAATGCAGTAGCACTGATGTGATGTCCTGCAGGCCCTATGTGAAGAAAGGAGAGCATGCCTGACATTGCTTATGGAACAGGGTGGACATTATGCATGACAGCCCCAAGGAAGACCCCACCGCTGATTCTCCAAGACTCCAGAGACCCAAAACCCTAATGTTTTTTCCTTTTGCTGCTCGGGTGGGGTGTGTGGGGAGTTAGTGTTGCAAACCCTAATGACATATTTCCCTACTTTTGTGGCATTAAGAAGAACCCTAACTAGTGCATTAATACAGTTTTTTGCAATGAATAATATATATGTGTATATATATCTATATATATATAGAATACTGTCACGGTAGTGTCAGTATAGTTAGGGTGAATAGGGTGTTTAATGTTAAATCTCTAATTTTGCACCTTAATAATTTTACCCCCATTCAACGAAACTGCATAAAATTTTGCATGCATGGTCTGGAGGATATGATCCCTTGATTTGGCAAGTTTCCTGCCAGTCATATATCCAGACTCCAAGAGCCGGATAGTGCAAAAAGTAGAAAAATCAGGGTTTTGGGCTTTGTGACCCATTTAGCTCAATTCTGGAGTTTGTTTTTCCAAAACAGACCCCGATATATGATTTTGGCACCTCCTTAAAATCTTAGGTGGAAGGCTTAGTGAGGGCTCCCGATTCTTTCGTAATTTGAAACTGTTCTTTTGTGAGTTTCAGAAAAGAAGAGTTTTGACTCATGAAAGAAGAATTGGAAGTTACAAAAGAAGAAATGTCTTGTTTTGTGATCTTCTTTCATATCAAAAGAGGCTCACAAAAGAAGAATTTGTTCTTTTGTGAGGCGAGATTCTTCTTCTGTGATCTACTTCCAGTTCAAGAGAAGATTTTTCAAAAATGTCACACAAGAAGATTTCCTTTATATGAAAGAAGAATTCTATTGTGAGACCATATGAAAAAAGAAAATCCGCTTATGAAAGATGAACTTTGTCTTTGCATAGAAAAACAACTTTTACTTATAACAGGACCATTTTAAAAGATTTGTATCCCAAATTTTCAACATGGTCTTTTTTGCACACCTCATGAACCAGGAAGGTGAAATTTTTGAAATCTGGCCCAGAAGGTGATTTTGTGGTCATTTTATGAAATCATCTTTTCAGGCAGGACTTGAAAATTCTCACCTGACTGGGTCATGAAGTGGGGCCATAAAAAGACTATGTTCAAAATTTTGGGTCAAAATATTAAAACATCAGTGTTATGAAGGGAGGGCTCTGTGCATCTGCATTGGTAGCTGAACAGAAGTGCAGGGCACAGAGGGCCCTGCTCTTCTGCAGCCTGATGGACTCCACATTTGGTGCAGAGTCCAAAGGGCCCTATGCATCTGCATCAGTAGTCACACAGAAGCGTAAGGCCCAGACGACCCTGCGCTTTCCCAGTCTCACTGATCTGTTCATGCAGATCCTGAAGTGATCTGTGCAAATGAGGGTACAACTCCCTTATCTGAAAAAGAATAGAAATTCATTGAAAAACACTGTGTTAATGCACTGGTTAGGGTTCAACTTAAAGTAACTAAATTAGGGAAATGTGATGTTAGGCTTTACAACCCTAAATCCCCCCCCAAGCAGCAAAATGACAAGAACGCACAAGCAACCACAGACAGTCATCATTGGGTAAGACAAACAACGAACCCTGTTTCCAGATGACACAAATGCAGTAGTGCTGATGTGATGCCCTGCAGGCCCTATGTGAAGAAAGGAAATCACATCTGATTTTGTTTGCTCATGGAACGGGGTGGGCATTATGGTTGACAACTGCAAGGAAGACCCCACCACTGATTCACCAACATACAACTGTTTCTCTATTTGGTACCTTCAAACATATGCATACAGCACACTGTGCACTTTAAAAAAGCATACTGCATCAGTGCTGTTTAGAAACCTTACAGTGTGACTGCAGAAATGGGTGTGTATGTTTTGCAGTGTACAAGTGTATTTCTGGCTGCAGAAGTGCAGTCTCTGCAGAGGCAAGTGCTTCTGGAGCCACAGTTGGCTGTGTGTGCCTTACATTGTGCATATTGATCTGTGGCTGTGGAAGCACAGGCTCTATAGGGGCCTGTGCTTCTGTAGACAGAAGCAATGTTTTAATTTGGGTATCACTGGCTGTGTATGCCTTATGCTGTGCATGTTGATCTATGGCTGCAGAAGTGCAGGCCCTGCACTTCTGCAGACAAAAACAGTGTTGTGATTTGGATATTATAGATTTGTATTTGCATCTGCAGAAGCACAGGCCCTGGTGCAGTCACATATGGGTACTTGGGGCCCTGTGCATCTGTAGTTGTAGCCATACTTCCACAGCCAGATGGACTCCTCACTTGGTAAATTTCTATCTGCAGCCAGAAGTGGGTCTGTATGTCTTGTAGTTTCTATGTGTACCAAGGGCTGCAAAAAGACTGGATCCTTATAATGGATGTCTTTTGTGTCATCTGGAAACAGTTGCATGTTGTTTGTCTTACGTGATGATGGCTGTCTGTGGTTGCTTGTGTGTTCTTGTCATTTTGCTGCTTGGGGCAGTAGGGAGTTAGGTTTAAAAATCCTAATACCACATTTCCCTACTTTTGTTACGTTAAGTTGAACCCTAACTGGTGCATTAACACAGTTTTTTCAATTTATATATATAATAGAGGTTCAGTGGTGCCCCTATAGTTAGGGTTGAGTAGGGTGTTTAATGTTAAACTCCTATATTTGCAAGTTAATAACTTTTCCCCCTTTGTATGCATGGTCTGGGGGCAAGGTCTCTTTATTTGGCAAGTTTTGTGATGGTTGGATGTCCGGATTCCGAGATCTGCATTGTGCAAAAAGTGGAAAAATCAGGGGTTTGGGCTGTTTTTTGTTACTCTCACCTGCAGCCCAGATGGTTTGAAATTTTGTTCTGAAATTTTCAGGGTAGAAGGGGCTTGCCCTAGAAAGAGGCCTTTTTTTGATGAGAAAATATTAGTCAGTTTCCAGCTTATAAGGATTTGAAATTGTGGTCCTGAACATGCTCAGTAGGGTCTTTCATTTATGAATTCATTAGAATTTCTAGCTCACGAATGAAGATTCTTCTTTCATGGGCTGAAATTTTACTTTCATAGAAAACATTTTCTTTTGTATGGCTGCAATTTTGTTTTTCATTTTTTTAATTGAAAACCCATAAAAATGATGCCCTGGAGAAAAAGAAACACATGAATCTAGTTAAATGGATGCTTTTGTGACATTCCTCTAAACCTTGGTGGAAGTCTTAGTGAGGGCTCATACAAAAGAACTATAGATCTCACTTTGAATAGCTCTTGCAGCAGGTCATTACACATAGGACTATGCCTCCAGGTACTGGGCCCCCACGGAAAACTTCTAGTTAGCAATTCAAGGTGAGGGACCACCCTTGACGTCAGCTCCACCCACAACATCAGCCACTGTATAAAGGGGACGGTCCCCCAGCACCACCTCAGGTCTTTTCCTGCCATCGACCCAGCATATCGGCTCCATGGACACCTCCTGCTTCCTGTCAACCGCCATTTTTCTTCGACGCTCCATGCAGTTCAGTACTCGAGTTTTCAATTGCCTCTTTATGTCTTCTGAGCCTTCCACATCCACTCCACGGCAGAAGGCTAAGTGCATGTGCGGCAAACAAATTCGAGCTAAGGATGGCCATTCAGCCTGTCTCTTGTACCTGGGTCCCAGACACAAGATTGATGATTGCCTGCACTGCCAGAGCTTCAACCAGCACACTCGCATCCATCGTCTGAAGACACTAAAGGCCTACCACTTGGAGCAACAAGTGACCGTGATGCAGAAGTCTCACTCAGAGTGCAGCTCCTCCTCATCCTCCACTCACAACGCTTCCCTCAAGGACAAAAAGCACTCATGGAAGCATCACAAAAAGTACAGGGAGAAAACCAGGTCAGACTTGTTATCCTGCTCTCCACACAAAGGTAAGGCCTCCTCCTCAAACAGGTTGTCGGACTCTGCCCACAGGTCATTAGCCCTCCTGTGGGCTGCAGCCTTAACACTTCCCACCTCTTCTCAGATGTCAGTTGGGAACTTTGGGCATGGGTCTTTTCAGGCCACATCTTCTTCCTCATTGGCCATCAGACCCCCACAAACAGTCATTAGGGTCTAAGGCCCAGGACCAGGCCACTACTTCTTCTTTGGTGGGAGTCCGCTCCTGCTCCCCGTTGTTAAGGTCTTGTCCTCCTGTTCATCTGCTAAGCCTGATGACAGGGGCAAGCGCACAGGAAGTGATACAGCAACTACAACTTCCCTGACACCTGACCAGTCATCCCCAGTCAGACTAGACCAGGAGTTCTCACTCTTTGTCTTAGTGAGCCTCCCCCAAGCCTTGGAAAAGATCTTGAGCCTCCCCCTACTACAAAAATAATTTTGGGCCTCCCCATAGTTAGAACAACTATCATACTTTGCACATTACAGGAAGAATCCAATGAGTGCATTTGAGTCACTGAGTTTATTCTCATTTTATTGAACTTGTTGTTCTCCCTTTCTATAACCCCCCCCAACCCAGTCAGCCTGTTTGCTCCACACTTCTGACATTTGGACCCTATCTACCCCTCGTTGCAACACCTCTATGAGTCAGACTGTTTTCTTTGGCAGTTTTACCCTGCTCTTAAACACCTTCTCAGGGACCATTTTGCTCCCTCCTGGCCTTGCTCCTAGTATCTGTCTGCTTAGCCTTTGTATTTGTGCTTTTCTGCAGCCAGTATAACGGGTCAGTTGTTACCTTGTTCCTATTCATTTGCATTATTTTGCACAGTTTCCAAGAATTGTATTTCCTCCATACAGCTTCCCCCCATGTCATACCAGGAAACAAGTGTTTGTTGAGCATGTCTTTCCTGGTAACCATTTTGTACATAAATTCACATGCCATTATTCACTTTCAGTTTGCTGTATCCTTTCACACAAAACATCCAAAACTTGACATTTAAATATAGTACATTTTAAGGCTTGCTTGAGCCTCCCCTGAAACAGGTTGGGGCCTCCCCTGGGAGGCTGGCCTCACCATTTGAGAAACCCTGGACTAGACAGATGACAGATCCCTGTAGCACCTGTCTCCATGGCTATGGTGACAGATAAAGCTTCAGTTCTACAGATGCTGCCAGCCCCCCAAGGGTCTCCGCCAGAGAATCCGATGATGCCTGACCTTATGTTGGACCCCTTGATGCCAGGTCCTTATGAATGGCCCCTGACCACTCACCTGATGCCTAAGGCTAGGGCAGATGACTAGGGGCCAGGGGATAGAGCATCTGGTGGCCAGACACCTGATGCTCCTCTGCTGCCAGGCCACACTCCAGCACACTCGGGTCCATTGGGGTGGCGCCAGAACCACTGTCAGGCTCTATGGTCCCTTTAGCAGAAGTTGGAGTGTTGTTTACCAGCTGGTGGAACACAATAAAGGGAGATCTTCTTCATAAACCTGATCAGAAGGAGACACAGGGGGCCATCCCTCTGCTGCAGCCGGCACCTCCTCCCAGATCTCCATCACCACCCCCAACATCTAGACCGACTCCAGGTGGCTTGGACCATGATTCCGTCAGATGTAAGGGCTGGGGTTGTCGTTCCCCCTCACGCTTTCCTTCCTGCAGGTACAGCAGATCCAGAAGCCGTAGTTCTAGAGATCGAAGTAGATTGAGAGGGTGCCACTCCCGACATCACAGCAGCTCCTCCGACCATCTGTTGGGCCACTCTAGAGGCTCTAGTGAATCCTCCTCCACCTACTTCTCTTTGCAGGATGAGCTTCCTCTGCCCTCCCTGGATACCAGGAGGGACTCTCTGAGGTCACCACCAGATGATCCTAACTTTTTGGAAGTTATGAGGCATATACAATTCCTCAGTCAGTGGGAGACTGAGGATGTGGACCTGGGTAGATGCTGCCTCACCTAATTTTTAGGGGCTTCCAACCCTAAGTCTCTGGTCACCCCCCCCGGTGGAACCATTTCAGGACATCATGAAGCTGGCACGGAAGAATCCAGCCACTACGTCGGCAGTGCCTAAGAAGGCGGACCACCTTTATCAAACTCCAAGAAATGAGCCTCACCTAGGGGAGCACCCTAAGGTGGACTCCATTATGCTTACAGCAGCACATGGCAGGACACAACAGCCTAGACACACCAGTTCCCAGTCCTCTGACAAGGAGTCTAAGAAAATAGACCAGCTGAGGAGGAGGGTGTATGCCTCATCCACCGGTACCATAAGGTCCCTAAACTTCCTGGCTCACATGGTTATGTACCAGAAGTGCCTGTGGTAAAAAGCTATGGACCTTGCCAAGACTCAGCCGGACTCATCAACTAATTCTGAGCCGTTAGCAGTATTACAATCCTGAGGAGATGTGGGAAGCTCATGCTCCGCAGCTCCTATGACGCGGCCGATATTGCAGCCTGGGCAGCAGCCTCAGGCATCTGCCTCAGGCGACACTCCTGGCTGAGGGTGTCCAGTTTTAGGCAAAACCTCCAGGATACCATCTTAGACCTGTCCTTCCAGGGCCTGGTCCTTTTCGGGCAGGAAGCACAAAAGATTATTCAGGACCTACAGGATTCAGGCAAGGCAGTGTCGGATGTACATAGGATGTACAAATCAGAACCCTACTCTCCTAGGCGCAGACCCTTTCAGAGGCAGCAGGGGCAACAGACAAAGAAGCAGCCACAAAGAGGTGGCTTTAAAAGAAAAGCACCCCTTCAAACAGCAGGCTTCCAGGGCCAACGCACTGCTAAGCAGCCCAGAGCCCCCCTCCCTACTCCTTCTGCCTCAGCCTGACTCTTTACCCTCCCCCCCACAGCAGAGGTAGTAGGGGAGGCACTTTCTCCCTTTAACTCACAGGATGGTCCAAAATCACCACAGATTGATGGGTACTGCAGCTCATAGAGAAAGGCTATGCCCTAGAGTTTTCCACATTATCACCAGACAACCCACCAGTCCTGTCAGCCTGCTCCCCCTCCCATGCAGGTCTGATCTGGGTGGAGATTCAAGCCCTTCTATCCACGCGAGCCATCCAAGTAGTGCCAATATCTTAACGGGGCAAAGGGTACTACTATCGCTTCTTCCTGATGTCAAAGAAGACAGGAGACCTTCGTCCCATCTTGGACCTCAGTCAGCTGAATCTGTTTATAGAATACAAAAGATTCAGAATGTTGACACTACAAGGACTTCTTCCCTTGCTGCATCATGGGGACTGGCTTTGCTCACCAGACATACAGGACGCTTACATGCACATAAAGATCCTGCCATCTCACAGGCAGTATCTCTGTTCGCATTCGAAGGCCAGCACTACCAGTTCCAGGCCCTGCCCTTCGGCCTCTCCTTAGCACCTCAGGTGTTCACCAAGTGCCTAGCGGTGGTAGCAGCAGCCCTTAGGAGGCAGAGGCATTATCTCTACATTTATCTAGATGATTGGCTACTATCAGCTCACTCCAGGGAGCAACTTCATTACACTCTGGAGTGCACCTTCAGTATGTTCCAGAACCTAGGGATCATACTGAATCCCCCGAAGTCCATGCCATGGCCATCTCAGAGGTTCCAGTTTATAGGAGCCATCCTGGACATGGTTCAGGGGAAGGCTTTTCTCCCCATGGACAGGGCAGAGTGTCTTCAAGCCCTAGCTCAGAGGTTGGCCTCTGCACAACAATCTCCAGCCAGATTAGTGCTGCAGCTTCTGGGACACATGGCCACTGCCATTGTGACAGTTTCCCTTGCTCGTCTGCACATGAGACACTTCAGTGGAACCTCAGAGTGCAGTGGGATCAGCGCAGTGATGACCTTGAACAGAGAGTCAGGATCTCAAAGGCTGTTCACCAAACTCTCTCATGGTGACTGAACCCCTCCCACTTATTGGTAGGGGCTCCTTTCAGCAACCCTCTGCCTCAACAGGTAGCCACCACAGACACTTCAGGCGTGGGATGTGGTGCCCTCCTCGGGAACCACCAGACCAGGGGGTTCTGGACTCAGGCAGAGAGCTCTCTCCACAGAAATGTACTGGAAATGAGAGTTGTGCTTTATGCTTTGCAGGCGTTTGAGAGCGAACTTCTCCCGGGTCCCACACAAATACAGATGGACAACATGTCAGTGGTGTTTTACATCAACAAGCAAGGGGGGACACATTCTTATGCCCTTTGCAGAGAGGCTGTGAGGGTCTGATATTGGGTGATGGACCACGGCCTGCATTCTGGAACCTGCGTTGCTGCCATATTTGCAGGCAACTGTCAGCTCTGAGGGAGGAGGTTGCCCACCTCCAGGCTGAACTGGCAAGGACTAAGGAGGTCTCCCCCACCCAAAGAGCACCAATTCCACAACCACTGCCTCAGAGCTTGCCATGTGTGAAGAGCAGATGGACCACAGTAGGTTCGGGGAGGGTGAGGGTGGTGGAACAGAGGTGTAGCCCCCGAGTTGCACCTCTACACAAATCATATGTCAGCCTGGCAAATCAAGGTTCCTCTATGATGACACCCTCATTGGAGACCAAGAAAAAATGCTGGGGACATCCACAAGGGAGACCCACAAAAGAGTGGCAAGGGACACCACAAGGGAAAGAAACAGCTTCTGATAGGGGACTTAGTTGTTAGGGGTGTAGACCTGGGGAAGGGAGAGGAGAGGGAAGTAAGGTGTCTGCCTGGTGCCGTGGCTTGGAGGGACAGGAAGCAAATCCTCAGGATTACAGAAGCAGCATCACAGGAGAGGAAACTAGATATCATTGTCCACCTCGGGACAAGTGACTTAGCTAGGCATGAAATCAGTGCAGTGCAGGATGAATTTGTAGTGTTGGGGAGGGGCCTCAGACAGGTAGCAATCACGGTAACCTTCTCAGAGGTGCTGCCAGTCTATGGCAGGGGTGAGGCTAGGGTACTGCACACCGTGCAGTTTAATGAATGGTTGCAAAACTGGTGCAGAGCACAGGGCTTTGGCTTCATTGGGAACTGGGGTCCACCTGGAGAGATGAAGGTCTATACTGGCATGATGGTCTGCATCTGTCCAGGAAGGAAACACGCTCCTAGGTGACAGGTTTAAAGGCTTCCTTGGCAAGCTTTTAAACTAGCCAAGGGAGGTGCTGATAGGAAACAGGAAAGTTCAAGCCTCCCCCCACAAAACATGGCAGGTAGTAGGGTAAACACTGAGATACAGAGCTTGACAGAGGGCAGGACGGGGCAGATGGAAAAATGGACAAGGGTAATAAGAGCAGGGATGGGGTAAAAAAGGATAAAGCCAACATTAAATGGAGGGCAATGAGTACCAATGCCCGTAGTCTGGGAAACAAGCTTCCAGAGCTAGTAGCCCTGATGGAAGAGGAACACTTGGATATTGTGGCAGTCACAGAGACATGGTACACGGAGAACCATGACTGGGATGTCAACATACCAGGGTACACAATCTACAGGAGGGACAGAGAGGTAAAGAGAAGGTGGAGTAGCTCTCTACATAAGGGAAGGGATCAAAGCTACAGAACTAAAAAGTAAAGGGGAGGACAAGAGGAACTCTGGGTCACCTTGGAGACAGGAATGGCATCACAATCCGCACAGGGGTTGTATACAGACCCCTGTCTCAAGGGAAGAAATGGACAAGAAAATGATAGAGGCATTCTCAAAATGGCTGAAAAGGGAGATACTGTTGATGGGGACCTGAATATGCCAGTTGTTAACTGAGCGACATGGACTGCAGCCGGATCCAAGAGCAGGGTCATTCTCGATGCCCTCAGGAGCATGCCTAGACAGCTAGTGGTGGAACCCACTCGGAGGGAGCAATATTAGACCTGGTACTCTCAAATGGAGAGAGGATCACAAACTTAGAAGTCAGCAGACATCTGGGAACAAGTGACCACTGCACAGTGTGCTTCATAATAAACACAACCATTGAGACAAGCCATACAAAGACAAGGATACTGGACTTTAGAAGGGCTGACTTTGGCATAATGGGTGAATACCTGAGGAATGCATTAGCAAATGGCCAGAAAGGAGGGGTGGAAGAACAATGGAGAAAAATCAAAACTGCCATCATGGAGGCAACAAGCCTTTGTGTGAAACAAATAAAACAAAGCGGAATAAAAAACCACTATGGCTCTCAAAAGAGGTGTCAGGGAAGGTTAAGGAGAAAAAGGCTGCATTCAAAAAGTATAAGGAATCACAGATGGAGTACGACAGGGAACTGTATCAATTAAAGCAGAAAGAAGTGGGGAAGGCAGTCAGAAAAGCAAAGGCCCAAACCGAGGAAAAGATAGCCAAGTCAGTTAAGAAGGGAGATAAAACCTTTTATAGGTACATTAGGGAGCATAGAAAGGTTAAGGGAGGGATAGTGAAGATTAATAAAGGAGAGGGGAGGTGGGCAGAGGGAGACAGTGAAAATGCAGAGATACTGAATGAATACTTTTGCTCAGTATTCACAAAAGAAGAAGAGGAGGAGTTACCTAAACAAAACAGTAGAAGCACTCTGGATAGTGGGGTTGATACCAGTCCATTTACAGAAGAAAGAGTACTGAAAGAACTCCTAAAACTCAAGGTGGACAAAGCAATGGGGCCTGATGGAATTCACCCTAGAATCCTAAAAGAGCTAAGGGAGGACCTAGTGACACCACTAACCACACTTTTTAACAAATCATGGGAAGATGGGGTGGTACCTGAGGACTGGAGGAGGGCAGATGTGATTCCCCTTCACAAAAGTGGGAGCAAGGCAGAAGCAGGAAACTACAGACCTGTTAGTTTGACCTCAGTGGTGGGAAAATAATGGAATCACTTCTGAAGGAAAGAATTGTTCAGTACCTAGAGGCCAGCAGGGCACAGGACCCAAAGCAGCATGGATTCACAGCAGGAAGGTCATGTCAGACGAATCTAATCAATTTCTTTGACTGGGTGACCAAAGTAATAGACCAGGGAGTGGCTGTGGATATGGCCCACCTAGACTTTAGCAAGGCATTTGACACAGTCCCGCACAAAAGATTAGTACTCAAGTTAGCCAGCCTGGGAGTGGGTCCCAGGGTGGTAGCCTGGGTAGCAAACTGGCTGCACAACAGGACACAGAAGGTAATAGTGAATGGACACATTCTGAAGAAAGGGGTTACTAGTGAGTACCTCCAGGGCTCATCTGGGTCCAGTCCTCTTTAACGTCTTTATAGGTGACATTGTGGAGGGTCTGGAAGGAAAGGTATGCCTCTTTGCGGATGACACAAAGATCTGTAACACAAAGGGGGGGGTAGAAAGGATGAGATGGGACTTGCAAGGTTGGAGGAATGGTCAGACATATGGCAACTTAGATTCAATGCAAAGAAGTGCAAAGTAATGCACCTGGGAAATAAAAATCCAGGAGAAGAGTACACAATAGCAGGGGAGGTACTAACGACAACAATAATGGAAAGGGATCTGGTGTAGTCATATCAGATGACCTAAAGGTGGGTAAGCAATGTGAGAAGTCAGTGAGGAGAGCAGGGGATACTGGGATGCATAGGAGGGGCATCACAAGTAGAAAAAGGAAGTGGTTATCCCTCTATACAGACAGTTGGTGAGACCCCATCTGGAGTACTGCGTGCAGTTTTGGAGACCTCATCTATGCAAGGACATAGACAGGATGGAAGCAGTCCAGAGGAGGGCAACTAAAATGGTGCAGGGTCTACATCAGAAACCATATGAAAAGAGACTTAGAGAGCTTAATATGTATACCCTTGATGAAAGGAGGGACAGGGGGGGACATGATAGAAACTTTTAAGTACCTCAAAGGAATCATCAAAGTCCAGGAGGGTAGCATCTTTCAGAAAAAGAGATGTGTAAGAACAAGGGGGCACAATTTAAAGTTAGAGGGGGTGCGGCTCAGGGGTAATGTGAGGAAATTATTTTCAGAGAGAGTGGTGGACTCATGGAACCGCCTTCCTGGAGAGGTTGTGGGGTCTAAAACAGTGGGGGAATTCAAACATGCATGGGACAGACATAAGGCAATTATAGTGGGGGGTTGCAGGAAGTAGGCTGTTGGTTAACTAGAATCTGCAGCTTATTCAATAGGTAGGGAAATGGGCAGACTAGGTGGGCCAAGTGGTCCTTATCTGCCGTCAAAGTCTATGTTTCTATGTTTCTATCTTCTGGCAGTCCATGTTCCCGGTCTTCAAAACACGCTCACAGACAGCCTCAGTCGCTCGCAGTCTCAAACCCATGAGTGAGAGTTGCTGCAGGACATGGCAGAAGATCTTTTCGACAGATGGGGCATGCCAGAGTTGGACCTCTTTGCATCCCCAGTCAATGCCAAACTGCGAAATATTTGCTCGCTAGAGCCAGGGCATAGTGTTTTCTGGTGAGACACGTTGTTCCTCTCCTGGACAGGGAAGTTTCTTTACACCTTCCTGCCCTTTCCCCTTCTGCAGAGGGTTCTGCTCAAGTTACAGTCAGAGTCAGCAACCCTGCTTCTGATAGCACCCTTCTGGCCCAGACAAATCTGGTTCTCACTTTTGCAGCATCTGGCGGTAGAACCACCTGTTCCTCTCCCGCTATCCTCTCACTTGCTGTCCCAGGAGTGGGGCAGTCTACTACACCCCAACCTAAAGTCTCTGCATCTTCATGCATGAGTCCTGCAGACATAGTTAAGAGCAGGTTCGGGGTATCAGAGGGGGTATCAGAAGTGTTGGTGGCTGCAAGGAAACTGTCCACCAGGGCCACTTACACCATGAAGTGGAAAGGATTTAGCCTCTGGGTGGCCGACGGTGATCTGGACCCATTTCTTTGCAAAGCAAATTGGGTCCTGGAGTACCTTTTATCTCTGTTGGACTCGGGTCTTAGCTATTCCTCCATTAAGGAACATCTTTTGGCCATTTCAGCCTAACACGTACCGGTGGATGGCAAGAACTTGGCCCAGCTCAACCTATCCTGGACCTTCTTATGAGGTATACTACATATTAAGCCCCCATACAGGCCCCTGTCCCTCCTTGGGATTTGTTATTTATTCTGGAAAAGCTGACTTTGCCCCCCTTTGAACCACCCATGAGTTGTGAGCTTCGCTTCCTCTATTGGAAAGCATTGTTTTTAGTTGCTGTTACTTCAGACCGGAGGATTTCCGAGCTCCAGGCTCTCATGTGTAGAGCTGTACTTGTTTTTTCACAGGGACAGTGTGTCCCTCCATACAAATCCTAAATTTCTTCCAAAGGTGATGTCTGAGATGATGCTTAATCAAGTCATCAACCTTCCGGTTTACTATCTGGAGTATTCTAACTAAGGGGAGGCCCTATTGCATACCTTAGATGTCCATAGAATTCTTCTGTACTACATTGATAGAACAAGGTTGATTAGAAAATCTGACCAGTTATTTGTTTCTTTTGCTCAGCAGAAGTTGGGCACACCAGTCACTAAACAGATCTTGTCAAAGTGGTTGGTCAATTACATTGTTTTCTGCCATGAGAAACATGGGAAGCCCCTACCGGGTGCTGTGAAGGGCCACTCCATTAGAGGGGTCTCTGCTTCCTTTGCCTCACTCAGAAATGTGTCTGCCACAGATCTCTGTGCTGCAGCCACCTGAAGCTCAGTCCACACCTTTATTCAGCATTACAGTCTGGACATTGCTTCCAGGAGGAGAGCAGGCTTCAGCCTGGCAGTCCTCCAAGGGCTCCTCTCCTGATAGCATAGGGACCTTATCTTCTCTTCCACCGCCCGTCTGACTTGGTGGTATTTCAGTACTGCTTGGGATTCAGTCCTATGTGTAATGACCTTCTGCAAGAGCTCTGTCTTGAAGTGAGATAGTACAGTTACATAATAACTTACCATAACAATAGATCTTTGAGAAGAGCTCTTGCAGCAGGTATGCTTTCCCTCCCTCCTTCCCCCAGTGCTTTTTTTCTATGGTTATCCCTTTAGGGATGACAAAATCTCCTTGGTTTGTCCATTCCTTTAAGCTAGCCGGGTCTCTGGCAGGCAAACTGAGGTGGTGCCGGGGGACCGCCCCTTTATACAGTGGCTGACATCGTGGGTGGAGCCAACGGGGGCAGTCCCCTGCCTTGGACTGCTAGCTAGAAATTTTCCATGGGGTCCTAGTGCCTGGTGGCATAGTCCTATGTGCAATAACCTGCTGCAAGAGTTCTTCTCAAAGATCTACTGTTATGGTAAGTTCTTACGTAACTGTACTTTCTTTCATATGATCCAACCATCAATGGCTCAGTGCTCTCACTCAAGCCGGTAGCAGCAGTCCAGCTTTGGCTACAGAAACCAAGAAAGTCCCACTATTGCTCTCATGGTGTTGAGCTCACAAAAGAACCTTAGAACTTCTGCGAGGGTATCTCAGTCATCAGGTATCAGCGTAGGAACTTCACCGTCAGTAAATGGGGAATCCACATGGAAGATTTTCAGCAGTACAACTGGGGCCGCCCACACCGTCGACATCACCAACCCTATATAGGCATAGGTGGCCCTGCTCCTTCCTCAGTTCTTTCCTGCCGTCGACTTGTAAGCACAGTCTCCGCTAGAGAGCTGTCGCAGTGTTCATGCCTTTTTTGGCCTATGGCCTTTTTTTCTCCAACCCTCACAAGTCTCTTTCAGATATTTTTTCCTTCTTTTCTTTTATGTTGATCGTGAAGCCATCTTCTTCAGTCTTCTGTTGCTGCCGCTGAAAAAAGAAGATTGCCTCCAACGATGACTGTGTGTGTGTTTGCTGTCTTGGGCCAGATCACAATGCCTCAGATCGTGAGCCCTGCCAACAATTTAACCAAACCACCCTTAGGCAATGAAGAAAAGCTCTAAAAACCTTCATGGAACAGCAGGTAGCCATCTCCAAGCCGGGGTCCTCCAGGGCGCCAGTCACACAGTCACCCTCCGAATCTAAGCGCTCTAAGTCCTCCCAGGTCAAAGACAAGTCCTCAAGGAAAAGTAATAAAAAAAGACCATGATCATGACTGCTCCAGAGTTTAGCTGTCCAGGTCCTGGTTCACTCCAAACCCATACTAACAGCTACTCCACCCGATTCTCAGGGCGCGAGACCATCGACCTCTGGGTCATCGGCATCTCCTCCATCAATGACAGATTCGTCCTCGACGACCACCCCTTTGGGACCCACCCCTTCCTCTCCAAGGCTACGGGTTTGTCAGGCCTATAGCCAGGTTCATCGGCCATGATGCCATCGACTCCTCCTCTGGTGACTATGGACTTGAACAAAGTTCTTGTCCGTTTCACTAATGTTATAGCCCAGCAGTTTGCTGCCTTTACCAGGCCTTTGTCAGCAATGCCATTGATAATGACTGCACGTCAACACCCATTCATCGACCCTGGGAACCTTCTTGGGGACCGTTGATGGTGTGCCTGTCGACGGACCCTGAGGAAAAGGTCAGCATCGAGGAGTATCATCCTGACCTCATCCTTCCAGAGGAAGAGGACCAGTACTGTACTTCTGAAAAGTCTACGGCCTCTTCAGTCAGTGAAGAATCAGTCAAGCTCACCCCCAGGTCCCCACCTGAGGATGCTAACTTCTTTAATATTATGAAGCAACTGTCTTCCACAATGGGGTTCCAGACTGAGGAGGAGGATGCCACCAGAAAGGATCTGGCAGACTACCTGGAGATTCCGTAATCTACCCCCAAAATTATTCCTCCCATGCTTCCAGCACTTAAGAATGCTACTACAGCAACCTGGCACAGACCAAACATGGTGCCAGCTATGTCTCACAGAGCTGATAAGCTCTACAGTGCCCCTCAAGGCCTCCCATACTTTGCTGCCCCAGTTGAGACTGACTCCGTGGTCATCAAGGTGGCACATGACAGGTCTAAGGTGCCTAAATACCTTAGCTTCCTGCCTCCAGACAAGGAGTCTTGGAGGATTGATCTCTGGGGCAAAAGGTTGTACGCTTCCTCCACCTAGGTTTGAGGATTGCAAACTATCTGTCCCACGTGGTTAAGTTCCAGAACACCAACTGGAGGAAGGGCAAGACTGCTGTTCAAGCCCTTCCGGATGGTGTCCAGAAACAAGAGTTGCTTCAGTGCTTTCAAACTGCTGAGGATGTTGGCAAGCATCTCCTTAGAGCCATTTATGACTTATCTGATACAGTTGCCAGGGCAGCTGCCATTGGCATCTCTCTATGTAGACACTCTTGGCTCAGAGTTTCTGGGTTTGCTGCTGATGTGTAAAAAGTGCTGAATGACATTTTTAATGGCACTAAGCTTTTCGTCCCAGATGTCCAGGATTTCATTAATGATCTGCAGGCCTCTGGCACGGCTCTTAAGTCTGTCCACTCCCTCTACCATACTCAGCGGTGTAGTAGGGGGTGTTCTGCTTTTCATAGGCAGACTAACAGGCCAGGCTCAGGCTCTTGTCCCCAGGGAAAGAATAGAGCCCAGTCCTCCTTGCCTGCCCGCTCTCAGACTGGAGCATCAGTAAAGTGTCCCAGAACCAAGGGTCCCGCTTCCACAGCTGGACCCACCTCAGCTTGACGCCTTGCCAGACCACCCCTCCTCTGGCCCAGACCCAGGAAGTGGCAGTCAAAGGTCAGTTCTCCCTCTATTTGAGTCAGTGGAGAACCATAATATCAGATGCTTGGATCCTGCAGATCATAGAGAGCGGTCATACACTGGAACTCATTCAGCAACCTCCAGACACCCCTCCTCCACCTGCAAATTACCCCTGGCTCATTTACTTGTTCTCCGGGAGGAGGTACAGACTCTTCTGCACAAGCAGGTGATAGAATTGGTGCCAAAGTGACAGAGAAACCAGGGGTTTTATTCCAGATTCTTCCTGGTTCCCAAGAAAATGGGAGATCTGAGGCCTATTCTAGATCTCAAAGACCTCAGTCTCTTCGTTCAGTACAAAAAGTTCCGGATTGTAACTTTACTGGGTCTTTTGCCCCTCCTCAAAACTTTAGACTGTCTCTGCTCCCTGTATATGCAGAACGCCTATCTGCACATTGCGTTTTTTCCTCCTCACAGGAGGTTTCTCGACTTTGCCTTTCATGGGGAGCATTACCAGTTCAAGGTATTGTTTGGCTTATCTTCTGCACCATGTGTCTTTACCAAATGCTTAGCAGCGGTTGCAGCAATCCTCAGAATGGAGGGTCTGTACGTCTTTCCTTACCTGGATGACTGGCTTCTCAAGGCCCCATCCAGGGAACAGCTTTTGCTGACTCTGGATCATACCCTCCAGCTCTTTCAGTCTCTGGGCACCACGGTCAACCTGCCCAATTCTGTTCTAATACCGTCCCAAAGATTACAGTACATTGGGGCAGTCCTGAATTCAGAACAGGAGAAGGGCTTCTTGCCCCAAAACAGGGCAGATTTTCTTATTGCTCAAGCTCAGGAGGTAGCTCAGAGTCGGTACGTTCCTGCCAGACTGTACCTCAGGCTCCTGGGCCTAATGGCTGCAGCTATTCCTACTGTTCCACTAGCCAGGCTCCACATGCATACCCTTCAGTGAACTCTCAGAGTGCAGTGGGGTCAATGTCTAGATAACCTGGACCATCTAGTCCTGGTCTCCTCTCCAGTATGCAAAGCATTACAGTGGTGGATGGACCCCTTCTAAGCTTCTTCAAGGGGTCCCCTTCCAATTATCCTCCCTGAATCAGATCCTGACCATGGATGCTTTGTGTCTGGGCTGGGGGGCACACCTGGGTCCCTTTGAAACCCAGGGCTCCTGGTTCCAGTGGGAAGCCACCCTGCATAGCAATGTCCTGTAGATGAGGGTGGTGCTCTATGCCATGCAAGCATTTCAGGAACACTTAGCCCCAGGTCTACTTCTGGTGCAGTCAGACAATCTGAGTGTTGTCTACTACATCAACAAGCAGGGCGGGACACACTCGTATCCCGTTTGCCGGGAAGCAATGCAGGTGTGGTTTTGGGCTCTGGACCATAGCCTGACTCTCTCTCTGCGGTCCATGTGCCAGGCATGCTAAACATTCTAGCAGACAGATGCAGCAGGACTCAGTCAAGCATGCATGAATGGGAGCTTCTCTCATCCATAGCAGAAGATCTGTTTGACAGATGGGGTCACCCAGAGTTGGAACTTTTTGCATCCCCACACAACACAAAACTGCCCAGTTTTTGCTCACTAGATCCTGGGCCCTGAAGTTTTCTGGCGAGATGTGTTGTCTCTCTCTTGGAGCGGGAAGTTTCTGTATGCATTACCTCCATTTCCACTGATACAGAGGGTGCTGCTCAAACTACAAATGGAGGGGCCAGCATGATCCTGATAGCGTCATTCTGGCCTCGCCAGATATGGTTCCCTCTGCTTCAGCAGCAAGCAGAGGAGCCTCCAGTTCCCCTGCCTCTCTGCAGAAACCTGCTGACCTAGGATTGGGGGACCTTGTCCATCCAAATATCAGATCCCTCCATCTGCATGCATGGCTCCTGAGGACATAGCCATCGCCAGGTTCAGGGTTTCTAATAGGGTAGTGGATGTACTAGTGGCTGCCCACAAGCCTTCCACCCATACCGCTTATGCCATGAAGTGGAAGCAGTTTGTCATCTGGGCTGCCAAGCATTCCCTAGACCCTTTTACCTATCAAGGGAAGCATGTCCTGGACTACCAGATTTCTTTGTCTGACTAAGGTCTCCAGTATTCCTCCCTCAAGGTCCACCTTTCAGCCATTTCGGCTTTCCATGAACCCGTAGGTGACTGCACTATTGCTTAGTTGGATATCTCCCGCACCTTCCTTAGGGGCATCTTGCATCTGAAACCCCCAATCCATTCCTCTGTCCCAGCCTGAGATTTGAATTTTATTTTGGAAAAGTTGACCCTGTCTCCTTTTGAACCAATTGCAACTTGTGATTTGTACTACCTCTCTTGAAAAGCACTCTTTTTTAGTTGCCATTACTTCCACTCAAAGAATTTCAGAGCTTCAGGCCCTCTAGTGCGAGAAGCCTTATTTGATTTTTCACAAAGACAGGTTATCTTTGTGCACCAATCCTAAGTTTTTACCTAAGGTGGTTTCTGAGTTTACACTCAAATCAGTCTATACACCTTCCTGTTTATTTTGCTGAGCATGCCAATCCTTGGGAAGCACTGCTTCATACGTTAGATGTGTGCAGAACTTTGAAGAATTATCTGCTCAGGACTAAAAAGTCCAGAAAGTCTAAGCAGTTGTTTGTTTCGTTCGCCCCCCGGCAGAGAGGGTGCCTCAGTTTCTAAGCAATGTTTATCAAAATGGTTTGCAAATTGCATTGTGTTTTGCTGTAACAAGCATGGCAAGGAGTTGCCTGGAGCTGTCAAAGCCCATTCCATCAGAGGTATGGCTGCCTTGGTGGCTTGCTTCAAAGGGGTCTCAGCTGCTGCTATTTGTGCGGCTGCCACCTGGAGTACAGTCCACACTTTCACCAAACATTACAGTCTGGAGATTACCTCAAGAACCCGTGCTGGTTTGGGCAGAGCTGTGCTGCAAGAGCTCCTGTCTTAAGCTTATGGAGTCCCTTAACAAGTTCAGTTTGCAAGGTCTTCTGTCTTAAGTTTATGAAGATCCTTGGCTGGGTAGCTTTTTTCATTCTCCTGTCTTACGTTTATAGAGATCCAGCCTCCCAGACTACCTGTTCCTCCTGTCACTGCTTGGTACTCATTTCTTCAGTGGTACCTGATGACTGAGATACCCCTGAAGAAGATAGAACAGTTACATAAGAACTTACCATAACAGTAGCTCTTCAAAGGGGATCTCAGTCATCAGGTATGCTTTCCCTTCCACCATCCCCCTTCTAGGGGCTCCTGTTCAGGACCTGGCTATCTGTTGTTTCCATCCTTTTATCTTGAGCTGGGTCCCTCTGTCTCTCCTCAGTTCTCCAGGGTGTGAGCCTTGCTCCTTTCATCTCTGGGGGAAAAGTACTGAGGAGGGAGAGTGGCGCCACCCACACCTATATACTGTAGGGTTGGTGACGTTGACGGTGTGGGCGACCACAGTTATACTGCTGAAAATGTTCCATGTGGATATCCTATTCACAGATGGTGAGGTTTCTATGGTGGTACCTGATGACTGATATCCCCTTGAAGATCTACTGTTATGGTAAGGTCTTATGTAACTGTTCTTTCTTTCATGAGATCAAAGGAAAGAACTATGGTTCTTTCATGAGATCAACAGTGGGACTTTCTTTTTTTGTAGCTGCAGCTGGAGTGCTGCTGCTGACTTGAGTGAGAGCAGTGAACTAGCAATTGCTGGATCTCTTTCTCTTTTTTGTCTGTCTGTCTGTCCATCCATCCATCCATCCATCTATATATCGTTTATCTATCTAATCTAATCTAATCTAATCTAATCTAATCTAATCCATCTAATATTTTTTAAGCAGACCAGGCTGCCCTTCCCACTACCACTTCTTTCTCCCCTTTCCCCACCAGGTCATCGACCCCCTCATGTTTATTTATAACACACACACATATATATATATATATTAATTGAAATCACATAAAAACTGTGTTAATGCAGACATTAGGGTTGTAGAATCCAAAACGCACAAAGAAGGGAAATGGGAAAAAAATTAGAGATTTGGGTCTACGGAGTACTGGCGAATCAGTGGTGGAGTCTTACTTGGGGTTGTCAACCCTAATGCCCACTCCCTCCCCCCAGCCCATAGCCTCCTGTCCAAAGCACAAGATAGAGATCCAACCTCATGCCTCATAGTGATACTGTATGGCCAATTTATAATCTGTCGGAGTTTTCTTCATGCAGGACCCTATGGGCTCTGCATGAAGACATCACATTTGACCTTGTCTGATCAAGGGAGGGGGTGGGCATTAAGGTTGACAACCCCAAGTAAGATCCCACCACTGATTCACTAATAGTCCATTGACCCAAATCCCTAATTTTTTTTTCATTTCCCTTCTTTGTACGTTTTGGGTTCTACAACCCCAATGTCTTCATTAACGTAGTTTTTTTACAATTAATTTCCTTTCTTTTTCTGATAGAGGAATTGTACCCTCATTTGCGCAGGTCCATTTGGAACCTGTGCAAAATTAGATAAATACAATATTGGAGACACTCCTGACCCAGTGCATGGGTCCAGCATGTCCTGGCACACATGTCGATACTTTGTGGGTGAGGTTCCCTGACCCACAACAGGGTGTGGTGTCTGCACCAACCCACTGCTCCATCCCAACCCAGGCCAGGGCTGGTGCTGCATGATACAGCACCATCCCTATCAGCCTTGTTCCAGCAAACCAGCTCACTGAGTTCACACCTGAACTCCGCTCACTGGCACGGTAAGGCAATGTGTTTCCCAGTGGTGCAGCAGACATCCCTGCAAACAATGCTACTCAATAAATTATTTGTTTTTTAAATATTTTGACCCTAAACATTCAACATAGTCTTCTTATGACCCAACCTCATAAACCTCATAGGTGAATATTTTCAAATCTGCACCGAAACACCATTCTGTGCCACAGGTCCGAAAACACATTTTGGACAGGATGTGAAAAATGACAGCTACACTGTTCATGAGGTGGTGTGAAAATATGGCTGTCAAAAATTTTGTTTCAAAATATTGAAAATTACCAAAGTTATGCACGTACATAGAAACATTTCAACAAACGTGTGGTACTTGGCCATATTTAGGAATTTAGAAATTTTCAACAAGCCATTATTGGCACCCCACCTCAGGAAGGCTGGTGGTGAAATTTCATTATTCAGTCCTGAAAGGTGATTCAAAATCACCTTTCAGGCCCGATTAATGAAACAGCAGTGATAGTGTTCATTAAGTGGGGTCCCAAAAAGCCCATGTTGAAAATTTGGTGAAAAAATACTTAAAAATGGCAAAGTTATGAACACAAGTTCAAAACACCATTGAAATACATTATATGGCTCTTGCCTTGATTCCTCAGTTTGCGGTTTGGCTTTGAAGAGTGCAGACCTGTCCCAGTCCACAGAAGATGACAGCGTATGACCTCCGTAGGTAAGTATAGGGTAAGGGGGGTGTGGAGTGGTGGGTTCTCAGTGGGGGGTCGGGTTGGGGGTATGGAAACATCGGCAATGATGAGGGACCATTTTCTTTTTTCAGATTAAAAATTAAAAAAGACTTAGGGGAACTGTTTTCTTTTTTGCAGGTACACATAAATGACTACATCTGTCTCGGGACATTGGGGGTGGGCTCCCCAGTGTTCCATACTGCTGGGGGGTATCTTAATTCCAACATGGGGAATGCAGCTCCCAATGTCGGGAACATGTCATTCAACAAGGGGCTGCGGGGGGGTCCAACATCAGGGGTGGGCATCCCAGTGTTGGATTATATGAAATTTATCATAATTTGTTTTGGGGCACTGGGGATGGACTCCTGAAGTGTCCCACACTACTGGGGGGGGTAAGATCTAGTAAATGTCGACACAGGGATTGGGGCCCCCAATGTCGGTAACCATTTGTGAAACAACTGGCCATGGGGGGGATCCGACAGTGGAGGAGGGTATCCTGGTGTCAGATTATAGAGAAAAATAAATAAAAGAAATAAACAATGAAAGAAAGAACAAAAGACTGCCGCCGTGGATTGGGGCGTCCGGTGTGCAGATGGCACAGCACAGTCAGGATGGCGGGGCGAGTCATGACAACAGCCAGTTGCACTATACGACATAGCTGTGATTTAATAAATGACAGCTGTGTTATATAGTACAACTGGCTGTTGTCCTCAAAAAAGAGCTATCCATAGAACGTTGATTTTTTAAACTGCGCACACTCACAAATGGAACTTTTTTACTTAATTTAAAAAGTACTAAAGTGTGAGGCATAAAAACTACAAAAGCGCATACCTTGGGCCAAACTCTATCAAACCTAAAAGTTTCAGGTTTTCAACTCTTTATATTTTTTCACTTATTGGAGAATAACAAAAAAAGTCTTAAAAACTGAGAATTTTACATTTTTTGCATCTCTGTGACTTTGCCCCCAGTAAATCGATCTACATGAAATTTGCAAGATCAAGAGATCCTGGCGCAGATGCTGTGCTTTCCAAATTTCTTGTAAATTGCTTGAACGGGAGCAAAGTTATTAAGGTGCAAAAACTGAGGCTCAACATTAAAGTGCCTACGCAGCCCTAATATACAGGTGCGACCTCGCCTGTATAATAGAGGTATGGTAGCATCACTATAGCTAGGGTTGAGCAGGGCATTTTATGTTAAACCCCAAATTTTGCACTTTAATAACTTTACAACCATTCAGTGGATTTGCACGAAATTTTGCATATGTGGCCTTGAGAGGTACTATACATCTCATGAAGTGCCAAGTTTCATTCCATATAGATGTGCAGATTCTGACCTGCGCTTAGCAAAATAATGTCAAACATTGCTGTTTTTTTGCCATCATGTAGCACCCTGACAGTTTAGAATTTTGGTCTGACATTTTCATGGTAGAAGGGGCTTGCCTCAAAAGGATTTCCTTCAGTGGTTTGGTGAAAAAATACTAGTTTATTCCAAAGTCATTACATTTTAAAATTCTGGGCTTTGAACATGCTCAGCCTGCTTAAAAAAAGAACCGTAAAAATTATTGTTCATGAACACCTAGAGTAACCTCATTTATTTTATTTATTTATGGCATTTTGATTACCGGGTGAGCCCACAGAGACCAAGGGTCTCTTTTTCAGGGGTGGCGTGGAATTAGTTATATACAGTGCTAACAGGCAGATCATATCATATCAAATTACATAATACAGAAGGGAAGACATCGAGGAAGGCATATGATTACAAACCAGTACACAGGAAAAATAGTTACTCACATTAGTTACACTTTAACAGTATCTCAGATAGAGCAACGCAGAGAGATATATCTTATGAATAATTATGAGCTTATCTGCATACTTTTTTTTTTAATTGAGGGAATTAGAAAAACTGGCTAGATATTTCTGTACTCACTACAGAAATAGGAGACATCTCTCAGTAAAGAGATTGTGTTAGCTATATACTGTATGCACAATGCCTCATTTTGAAAATAAGCATCTGAAATCTTATATTGTAACCACTGCAACAAATAGAAGACTGCATCTCCCAGTAAGGAAAATAGAAGACAAATTCATGTTGTACCCACAATGCCTTGTTATGTACATCTACATATTATGTGCTATACTGCAGTCAGCACTGCTAAAATAGAAGACTGTAACTCTGAGTTAGAAAAATTTAAATAAACTTTATAATCTACCAAGAATACTTTATTGCTCTTTGTAAATCAGCCTATTGGCTGTTGTACTGCAATAATAACTGGCTAGTGTTTTTCCCTATGGGAAACCCAGTTATAATTTGCCATTATAACCTGTGGGCTATAACAGTGAATACATACCGGGTTTCCCTTGGTCCACGCATGCACCAGCTGCCACTCTTATCTTCCTTTCTGTAGTGCTGCATGCCCCAACACTTCACTGCCACTGGCACTCTGTGGTGAGTTAACTTTAAAAAATACATTAACCAGGCTTCTACTATTATGCCTAGGCTTAAAAAAATGAAGGAAAAAAAAAAGAAATGAAACATTTCAGCACTGAAGCTTTGACTGTAGTTTCTGCTGAAACCTGTGGATAGTGGCTGCACAAGTGGCGTTATTTTATATAATTGCTGTGGTGAAGAAAAGGTCCCCAGCAATTATATAAAATAAAACATGGGGTGGTGTGTTTAGCTAGAGATTTTACACACCATCAGTTTTTGGATGCTGAAATAAATCCCTTGAGCTTCTCTGTCTGGGTTTATGTAGCATCCAATACCTCAGGTGTGTGTAAAATCTCACTAAACACACCACCCCATATATTATTCTATATGTAATGATTACCAAAATTAGAGTTAGCTGATTTAACAAAGAGGGGCTACTGTATGTCCAAATGTAGTTACAATAACAAATTATAATGTTTTTGAAAGCAGTTTTATGATTTTCTTTTAATTTTACAGCTTTAACAATGTTTCTACATGTTATAATTTATAATGGAACTCATGTAATTTAATGACTGCCCTACAGATGGCATGAGGGATCAGTTCTAGCCAGGGTAAGTGTATAATTTATAAGGGAACTCATGTAATTCAGCAACTGCCACACAGATGGCAATAGTGAGCATTCAGTTTTGTGCTTTAATATCTTTGCAACCATTTAACAGATTTGAACAAAATTAAACATGTGCAATCTTGTTGGGGTAGATCTCTTGATATGCCAAGTTTTCTTCCAGTTGGATGTGTGTATTCCGAGATGTGGATAGTGAAAAACATAAAAAATAGCTTTTTTTTTTTTTGCTGTTTTTTTTTTTGTCATCGCCTTGCGCCCAGATGGTTTGGAATTTTGGTCTGAACTTTTCAGGGTAGAAAAGTCTTGCCCCACAGAGGTGTCTTTTGCTGGTTTTATTCTGTTCCAAACTCATTAGACATTTGTAAATCCCACAACAACACACCACCTTTTGTGCATTATTGCTTAAACGAAACTCATGTAATTCAATGCCTGCCATACAGATGGCAGAAGGGATCAGTTCTAGCTGGGTTAAGTGCATAATTTATAACAGAACTCATGTGTAATTTAATGACTGCCCTACAGATGGCAGAAGGGATCAGTTCTAACTGGGTAAATGTATAATTTATAATGGTACTCATGTGTAATACAGATTGCAGTAGTGAGTGTTAAATTTTGCACTTTAATATCTTTGCAACTGTCAATGGATTTGCACAAAATTTTCCATGCATGGTTTCGTTGGGTAAATCTCACAACACACCCCCTGTCATGCATTATTACTTAAACGGAACTTATGTAATTCAGTGACTGCCCTACAGAAGGCAGGAAGGATCAATTCTAGCCGGGTAAATGTAGACTTTATGATGGAACTCATGTGTAATTTAGTGACTACCCTACAGATGGCAGGAGGGATCAGTTCTTGCCAAGGTAAGTGTATAATTTATAATGGAACTCATTTGTAGTTCAATGACTACCCTACAGATGGCAGTAGTGAGCTTTAAATTTTGCACTTTAATGTCTTTGCAACTGTTCCACGGATTTGCATGAAACTTTGCTTGCGTGGACTCATGGTGTAGATCTCTTGTTGTGCCAAGTTTTGTTCCTGTCAGATGTGCAGATTCCGAGATAAAGTAGTGAAAAAACATGACAAACTGCTGTTTGTTGCTGTTTTTGTGTCATTGCCTTGTGCCCAGATGGTTTGGAATTTTTGTCTGAACTTTTCAGGGTAGAAGAGTCTTGCCCCACAGATTTGCCTTTTGTTGGATTGGTGAAAAATATTAATCCATTCCAAAGTTATTATTAGGCAGGTGTAAATCTCCCAACCACACACAGTCTATCGTGTGTTATTGCTTAAACGGAACTCATGCATAAATCAGTGACTGCCCTACAGATAGCTGAAGGGATCAGTTCTAGCCAGGTAAGTGTATAATTTATAACAGAACTCGTGTAATATACCGACCGTCCCACAGATGGCAGGAGGGGTCAGTTCTAGCTGGGTAAGTGTATAACTTATACCGGAACTTGTGTAATTATGCTACTGCCCTAAATATGGCAGGAGGGATCAATTCTGGTCAGGGTAAGTGTATAATTTATAATGGAACTGATATGTAATTCAGTGACTGCCCTACAGATGGCAGTAGTGAGCATTATAATTTGCACTTTAATATCTCTGCAACCCTTTAACGGATTTGCATGAAATTTTGTATGCATGTCTCTTGATGTGCCAAGTTTTGGTACAGTCGGATGTGCCGATTCCAAGATGCAGATAGCAAAAAAATATTTAAAAATTGCTGTTTGTTGCTGGATTTTTGTCATTGCCTTGCATCCAGATAGTTTGGAATTTTGGTCTGAAATTTTCAGGGTAGAAAGGGTTTGGCCCACAGGTGTGCCTTTAGCTGGTTTGGTGAAAAATATTAATCCATTCCAAAGTTATTATTAGGCATGTCTAAATCTCACACCACCACCACCCCCCATTGTGCATTATTGCTTAAACGGAACTCCTGTGTAATTCATTGACTGCCTACAGATGGCAGGAGGGATCAATTCTAGCCAGGTAAATTATAATTTTTAATGGAACTCATGTGTAATTTAGTGACTACCTTACAGATTGCAGGAGGGATCAGTTCTAGCTGGGTAAATGTGTAACTTATAATGGAACTCGTGTAATTTAGCGACTACCCTACAGATGGCAGGGGGGATCAGTTCTAGCCAGGGTAAGTGTGTGTGTATGTATATATATATATATTTTTTATCTGTTTATTCCCCTTCCATGCTCTGGTGACCCCCCACTCCTTCAGGCTCTGCAATTCCCTCTCTAACCCCACTGACCTTACTTGAGTCTCTTTGACTTTTCATATCGCAGCCGGTCCCTGGGATATCCTGGACATAACCTTTCGCCGGGCGGGTCCCCCTCCTCTGAGGGGGAAGGCACCAGGGGGGGTGCATCCCAGCGTACTCTCTTTAGGGCCCAGGGACGCTGCTGAGGAGAAGGAGGCTCACTGAAGGCACTGGAGGTGGGGGACAGAGAACCATCATCTGGTGACTACTGAGTGGTATTTCCAGTTTCATGGGTTCCCTGTCGTGCCACTCATGTAGTGCCTCCAGTCTCCACTGGGGGCCACTGCTAAGCAAGGCCATCCCTAAACCCACCCCAGGATAGGAAAGCAGTCCTTCAGATGCTCGATCCTATCCTCCCCCTGCTGCCTCTGGCACCCTGAGTCAGTTCCCAAGCCTAGGTTGCCGGCGTGGTTTGAGGTATGGCACCAGTGCCTCAGCCCTCTGTGCCACTGGGCTGGCTAAGTGTATATTTTTAATTGAACTGATGTGAAACTCAGTGACTGCCCTACTGATGGCAGTAGTGAGCATTAAATTTTGCACTGTAATATATTTGCAGCTGTTCAATGGATTTGCACAAAATATTGCATTTGCAGTCTTGAGGGGTAGATCTCTTGATGTGCCAAGTTTTGTTCCAGTCAGATGTGTGTATTCCAAGATGTGGATAGTGGAAAAAACATAAAATATTACTGTTTGTTGCTGTTTTTTGTCATTGTCTTGCACCCAGACAGTTTGGAATTTTGGTCTGAACTTTTCAGGGTAGAAAGGGCTTGGCCCACAGAGGTGCCTTTCACTGGTTTGGTGAAAAAATACTAATCAGTTCCAAAGTTATACATTTTTTAAGATTTTGGGTTCTGAGCATGCTCAGTAAGCACTTCAAAATAGGTGTATAAAGGGGTGTGGCTTGGATGCCTAGAGTCACCTCATAGCTCATGAATAATTATTAGCTTAATAAAATACCCTTTATTAAGTTCAGGTTCATGTTTATTGCAGAAATAACTCCATTAAGCAAGCTCATTCACAATGAAGTCCTGAGGCAAATATCAGGAGTACAAACAAGTAGCAGCATAGTATACATACAATCATACATAATCCAGGTAGCAGCAAATAATATATACATACATAATACAGGCAGTAACAAAGAATATATACATACATAATAAGGAAGTAACAAGGAATATATGCATACATAATACAGGCAGTAACAAAGAGTATATACATACATAATACAGGCAGTAACAAAGAGTATATGCATACGTAATACAGGCAGTAACAAAGAATATATACATACATAATACAGGCAGTAACAAAGAGTGTATATACATACATAATACAGGCAGTAACAAAGAATATATACATACATACATAATACAGGCAGTAACAAAGAGTATATACATACATAATACAGGCAGTAACAAAGAATATATACATACATAATACAGGCAGTAACAAAGAATATATACATACATAATACAGGTAACTACAAAGAATATATACATACATAATACAGGCAGTAACAAAGAGTATATACATACATAATACAGGTAGTAACAAAGAATATATACATATATAATACAGGCAGTAACAAAGAATATATACATACATAATACAGGTAACAACAAAGAATATATACATACATAATACAGGCAGAGGCAAAGAATATATACATACATAATACAGGCAGTAAGAGTTGGTACAATGTGCAAAAAAAAAAATGCAGGAATAGCAGGATGAGATTTACACTGACATGGAATACAGTAGATAATGCAGGCATAGTAAACAGTAAATGACAAAGGCCACGAGTGAGCAATATGCACATTAGGAATAAAAAATGGAATAGAGACGAGTAACTGATAGAGGCTGAACTAAAGCAATAAAGTGCAAGGGCTTATGGGGATACCAGCTACGTAGAAAGAAGGCCATGAGAGAGTACATTTAGTACTGGTGTACTGGTAGTGCAAAGGTGGAATACAAGAATAGATGGGGAGGGGAGATGGGGACTCAATGATAGGGAGGGATGGGGGGAGTAGCAGAGTGAGGCAGAGAAGGAAGAAGAAGAAGGGAGGGTGGGGGTGTTGTGGTAGGACTGAAGAATAAGAAGAAGGGAGGGTAGGGGGAGATGTGCTGTGGTAGGACTGGGGGTGTATGGATAAGGGACAGAGCACTGACAAGGGAGCCATTAGCAGCAGCCAGAATTACAGCCTACAACAGTTGCATATTTCTTTAACTAGTCTCGTGGTTAGGGTTTTAAAGGCGTTAACAGATGTGAGGCAAGTAAGCTTCAGGGTAGACTGTAGATTGTTCCAGTCGGTAGGTAGGGTATAGGAGATGGCAGTTTTTCCAAAGGAAGTACGAGTCCTAGGGACATCTAAATACAAGAAATCAGACTTCCTGAGGGAGTAGGTACATCAGGAGATGTGGACAAGGGAAAGTAAGTAGTAAGGGAGCTTTTTCCAAAGAATTTTTAGAGTCCAGATGCCCGAGTATAACAAGTGCCTGGTAGCAAGGGAGGTCCATCCAACGGATGCATTCAGATCACAATGGTGGGTTCTAAATGACAAAATGACAAAAAAACAGTCACCATGGTCTTCAGATCTAGAAAAAAGCTTGCTTTCCTACTTGTCCCCCAGTAATCTCCGCCCTGGATGGCTCTCCCCTTGACCTTGTTCCCACCGTCAAATACCTGGGAGTCTGGCTAGACAGCCATCTCAATTTCTCTACCCACATAGAGGCCGTCTGCTCCAAACTCTGGCCCAAACTTGCCATCTTCTATTGCCACAAAGACAGCATTCCCCTTCCCGCCCACAGTGAAATTGTACATTAAACAATCCTACCTGTATTAGAATACGCGGACATCATATATAGCACAGCACCAACCTCATCCCTCTCCAAACTTGACATTTTACTGAACTCATTCTGTCGTTCTTCTGCTGCCTCCCCCCAACTTACTCATTGCTCCCTCTACACCACTGTCTCCCTGGCCCCGCTCTCCCATAGGAGAACCATCCATACCGCCTCCCCTAATAGCTAAATACTGGTTGAGGAGCCCCCCTCCCTCACCTCCTGCCTTGCACCAGCCAACTGTCTAGGCTACTCCCTCCACCACAGGGATAGAAACATAGACTTTGACGGCAGATAAGGACCGCTTGGCCCACCTAGTCTGCCCATTTCCCTACCTACAGGATAGGCCGCAGATCCTAGTTAACCAACAGCCTATTTCTTCCTATCCCCCACAAGAACTGCCTTATGTCTGTCCCATGCATTCTTGAATTCTCCCACAGTTTTAGACCCCACAACCTCCTCAGGAAGGCTGTTCCATGCATCCACTACCCTCTCTGTGAAAAAATACTTCCTCACATTGCCCCGGAACCGCCCCACTCTATCTTTAAATTGTGTCCCCTTATTCTTGCATGTCTCTTTTTCTGAAAGATGCTACCCTCTTGGACTTTGTTGATTCCACTGAGGTACTTAAAAGTTTCTATCATGTCCCCCCCTCTCCCTTCTTTCCTCAAGGGTATACATATTAAGCTCCTTTAGTCTCTCCTCGTACAGCTTCTCTTGCAGACCCTGCACCATTTTAGTTGCCCTCCTCTGGACTGCCTCTATCCTGTCTATGTCCTTGCGGAGATGGGGTCTCCAGAACTGGATGCAGTACTTCAGATGGGGTCTCACCAACTGTCTGTAGAGAGGGATAACAACTTCCTGTTTTCTGCTGCTGATGCCTCTCCCTATGCATCCCAGTATACCCCCAGCCCTCCTTACTGCCTTCTCACATTGCTTGCTAACCTTAAGGTCATCTGATATGATTACTCCCCATGTCCCTTTCCTTTTTTGTTGTTGTTACTACCTCCCCACCCCATTGTGTAATCTTCCCCTGGGTTCTTGTTTCCCAGGTGCATTATTTTGCACTTCTTTGCATTGAATCTTAGCTGCCATACTTCTGACCATTCCTCCAACCTTGCCAAGTCCCTTCTCATCCTTTCCATGCCTCCTTGTGTATCAACCCTGCTGCAGATCTTTGTGTCATCTGCAAAGAGGCATACTTTTCCTATTAGTCCCCTTGCAATGTCACTTATAAAGACATTAAAAAGGACTGGACCCAATACTGAACCCTGCGGTACCCCACTAGTAACCCCTCTTTCTTCAGAGTGTACTCAAATTTACAATTACCTTCTGTGTCCTGTTGTCCAGCCAATGTTTTACCCAGGCTACCACCCTGGGACCCACTCCCAGGCTGATTAATTTGACTATTAATCTTTTGTGTGGGACTGTGTCAAATGCCTTGCTAAAGTCTAGGTAGGCCATGTCACAGCCCCTCCTGGTCTACTACTTTGGTCACCCAGTCAAAGAAATATATTAGATTAGTCTGACATGACCTTCGCTGTGAACCCATGCTGCCTTGGGTCCTGTGCCCACTGGCCTCAAGGTACTCAACAATTCTTTGCTTCAGAAGTGACTCCATCACTTTCCCTACCACAGAGGTCAAACTGACAGGTCTGTAGTTTCCTGCCTCTGTCTTGGTCCCACTTTCGTGAAGGGGAATCACATCCGCCTTCCTCCTGTCCTCGGGTACCACACCATCCTCCCATGATTTATTAAAAAGAGTAGTCAGTGGTTTCACTAGTTCCCCCCTTAATTCTTTTAGAATTCTTGGGCGAATTCCATCAGGCCCCATTGCTTTGTCCACCTTCAGTTTTAGGAGTTCTTGCAGAACCCTTTCTTCTGTGAAAGGGCTGGGATTTACCCCCCCTATCAAGAGTGCTTCTGTTAATTGGATTAGCACTTCCCCCTCCTCTTTTGTGAATACTGAGCAGAAATATTCGTTCAGTATCCCTGCTTTTTCACTGTCCCCCTCTGCTCACCCACCATTCATTCTATTCAGCCTCACTATCCCTCCCTTTGTCTTTCTACGCTCTCTGATGTACCTATAAAAGGTTTTATCCCCCTTCTTAACCGAGTTGGCTATCTTTCCCTCAGTTTGGGCTTTGCTATTCTGACTTCCCTCCCTGCTTCTTTCTGCCTTTACTGGTACAGCTCTCTGTCCTGCTCCTTCTGTGTTTCCTTATACTTCCTGAATGCTGTCTTTTTCTCCCTGACTTTCCCAGCCACCTCTTTTGAGAACCATAGTGGATTTTTCTTAATTGTGATTTGTTTATTTGCTTCACACAAAGGCTTGTTGCCTCTGTGATGGCAGTTTTGATGATTCCCCATTGTTGCTCCACCCCTCCTTCTAGCCTGTTTGCTAGTGCTTTTCTGAGGCACTCTCCCATCTTGCCAAAGTCAGCCCTCCTGAAGTCCAGTTCCCTCACTTTTGTATGGCTTGACTCTGTGGCTGAGTTTAACGTGAACCACACTGTTTGATGATCACTTGTTCCCAGCTGGCAACCCACTTCTAGATCTGAGATCCTCTCACTGCCCCCATTTGAGAGTACAAGGTCTAAGATTGCTCCCTCACGAGTGGGTTCCAAAACTAGCTGTCTGAGGCCTGCCACCTGTAGGGCATCGAGAATGGCCCTGCTCTTGGATGTGGCTGCAGCAAATGTGCTCCAGTTAACATCTGGCATATTCAGGTCTCCCATCAATAGCATCTCCCCCTTTCTCTGCCATCCTAAGAATGCCTTCTATCATATCCTTGTCCATTCCCTCTCCCTGACATGGGGGTCTGTACACAACCCCTGTGCGGATTGTGGTGCCCTTTCCAGTCTCCAAGGTGATCCACAGTGCCTCCTCTCCTCCCTGTTTACTCTTTTGTTCTGTTGCTTTTATCCCTTCCTTTACATAGAGAGCTACTCCTCCCCATCTTCTCTCCTGCAGGTTATGTACCCTGGTATGTTAACATCCCAGTCATGGTTCTCTGCCCGTACTTCCAACCTCCCTCACTCTCACACTGTCTCCAGTCAAGTCACCTTTTCATACTGTCTTCCCTTCCTATGGAACAACCTCCCACCCATCTTTCATCAGGTCTCCTCCATCCCAGCAGTTAGGCAACTCCTCAGGCTCCTCCCATCCCCTTCTTGCCAAAGATAGACCTTGGGACCCACCCCTACACGGGACTAAATCACGCGCTAGGAGGCCTCAGTTGGTCAAATATTTGCCTACGCTTGTCTCAAGCTATTTCTAATTCCTGTATCTCTACTGTATAACTCCCGCACCTGTTTATACCATACTGCAAGACAAATGTTTTTATTGTAAGCTCAGGTTGTTGTACCTACTGTCTGTAACTAAGAACTGTTGTGAAATCTGTCTGTAAATATGAAATTGTTTTACTTATTTTTTTCTGGATCACTTCTATGTACACCTCTGTACATGGGTTGCACTGGGAAACAAGCCTCGGCTCAGTGTGCCTTTGCCAGTCACCAAATTTTAAATAAAAAAAATAAAAAATTAAAAAATGGGGCATTAGTGATGAATCATATCGCTTGGTGATAGAGGATGTCCAGTTTGTGCAGACTGGTGACTGTGGCAGTTTTGTATATTAAATCAGGGGTAAGAAAGTGGACTGGACAAGCCTGACTCTAGTCACCTTGGGGAAGAGTGATCTATTTCTATAGAAGAAACCTAGTCTGGATTTTAACTTACTGACAAGGGAGTCGATATGGATGCTAAATGAAAGTTTGCAATCCAGCCATATGCCTAAATATTTGAACTTTGCCACTGACTTGAGGGGCTCCTCTAGGAGGGTGATAATAGAGGCGTTTGTCTAGGATGCCACAGAGTGGACGTTGTTGGGGGTGAAAAACATGGCCTTGTTTTTCTTTTTAATTGAGTAACAACTTCTGATTGATGTGGTTGTGCTTGAGGCGTGAGAAGGCGGCTTGCAGTTCTTCACTAACTTCAGACATGGTTGGTTTTGGCTAACACAGAAATGTGTCATCTGCAAAGAAGTGTAGCTTAGAGTCACCGATGTTAGAGTCAAAGTTATTGATATAGATGGAAAAGAGGATAGGGCTTAAAATGGAGCCCTGGGGGGCACCTCTAACAATGGGAAGGGGGGCTGGGAAGAGGCCGTCTGCTTTAATTTTCTGAACTTGACCTGACAAGTAGCTTTTGAACCACAGTGCAGTGGAGTCAGTGGCACCTATGCTGCGAAGACTTTGAATGACAAGGTTGTGATTGACAGTAGATTGAGGGAATTCGAAAAATTGGGTGAAAACTATAAGTCATCCCTCTTTGGGAAGTGTGAATTGTTTTTAAACATGGGCCACAAATCAGTATGTTAAACATTAGGGCGATAGAAGGAAAGTAGTCATTTTTAACTTATGCTAAAATAGGCATTAGAGTATTGATTTTGTGTTCATGTGAACTGAAAAGGTTTCAGACAATTCACTGGCTTAGAAATATGCAAAGCTTAAAAAAGACTTGGCAATACAGAGAAACAGGAAAGTATTATTGCTGTTTTAGTTTGGATCTGTCTTGCGTTCGGATAGGAGAACATGGACAGAGTGATATCAAAGTAGGCAATGTGGTGTAGCGGCTAAGGCGTTGGGCTATGATTCTGGAGATCTGAGTTTGATTCCCACAGCCCCCAATTAATATCATCAAAAGTTGTTTTTTTTCATAGTAACTCATGCGTTTATAAAACCTAATTATAGAAAAACACTCATGCGTTTGTAAAAACTAATTACAGAAAAAACAGTTTCTCAAAAAGTAAGGAAATTAATTGCAAAAAACTTTGTTAATGCATTAGTTAGGGTTAAAGTGACAAAAGTAGGGAAATGTGGCATTAGGAGTTCCAACCCTAACACCCCACCCCCACCCTGCAGACAGCAACAGGCGTGGGGTGTGCCTTGGGGTTGTCAACCATAACGCTTACCCCATTCTCATATACTGTACCCATCTCAGCTTACTTATTAATGGAATAGAGTGAGCATTTGGACTGACAACCCCAAGGCACACTCCATGCCTGTTACTGCCTGTAGGGTGGGTGTGGGTGTTAGGGTTGGAAAGCCTAATGCCACATTTCCCTACTTCTATCACTTTATTCCTAACTAGTGCATTAACAAAGTTTTTTGCAATGAAGATATATGAACTGTTTCTGTTGACCCCCTTCCTTCTAGGTCACCCAACTCCTGTCTATAATATACGTAGCAGTACAGGCATGCCCATTCCTCAGTGTCGGCTTAGGTCCTCCTGAAATAAAGAAAATCATTCCTCGTCGATCTCATTGTTTTTTGGTTTTTTTTGCTTTACCTACAAAAAAGAAAATGGTCCCTTGCCAGTCTGACCCCCCTGAGACTGCCAACCACCTCACCCCAACCCCCCACTTGGCAGCCACCATCATACACACCCCACACCATCACTCACCTGACCATGTCCCACCATAATGTAGATCCAGTCTCCTATCGAAGACATGTCTTGCTGCTGGAATCCGCAACCATGATATGAGAAAATAAGGTAAGTCCAGTTTAATGTATTTCAATGGGTTTTGAACTTTTGTTTATAACTTTGTCATTTTTTTATATTTTTTACACCAGATTTTCCACATGACCTTCCTAGACCCCATTTCATGAACAAGGGTAGTGGAATTATTCAGCTGTGTCTCAAAAGATGAATTTGTGGTCGCTGTGTGAAATCACCTTTTGGGTGGGATTTGAAAATTTTCACCTACCAGGTTCATGAGGCAGGGTCATAAGAAGGATGTGTTGAAAATTCAAAATATTAAAAAAACAACAAAGTTATGAGTATATATTGATATTTTTCTATGCTTGCTTATAGGTAATTTTCGATATTTTGACCTCAGATTTGAAACAGACATTTTTTCACACCACCTCATGAATATGACAGCTGTCATTTTTCAAATTCTGGCCAAAATGTGTTTTCACACAAATGGTGCAAAATGACATTTTGGTGGTGATTTGAACATTTTCACCAACCGGATTCACGAGGTGGGGTCATAAGAAGGCTATGCTAAAATTTGGGTGTAAAAAAAAAAATATATATATGGTAAAATGACCAAGTTATGAGTGAAGGTTGAAATATTTCAACCTTCACTCATAACTTTGATAATCTGAATATTTTGATTCCAAACTTTCAACATAGCCATTTTTTCACACCACCTCTTAAATGTGATAGGTGTAGTTTTTTAAATCCCGGACAAGACATATTTTCACACCTGTGGTGTGAAATGATGTTTTGGCCAATATGTACTATAAATGCCACATGTCATGTTTATAATGGGAGTGATAAAACGACAATCTTGAACATTTGGGGACAAAATTAATATAAATAATTAAGAAACGTGTATAGTGCCAGACTTTACTCCATCGGGTAGTGCTTTGTGATCCTGTGCTGGTGAGCTCAGTTTGGGGACAAGCTGAGTAAGCCAGCTGGATGGGGCAAGGGTGGGGGATGGCATTGTTATGTAACACCCCCCCCAGACAGGGAAGGAAAGGTGCAAGGTCACCCGCATGGGCCTAGGTACTATATAGTGAAGACAACTCTTCTCTTGACATAGGGCCCAGCACTTCAACACCTGTGGGTGGCAGAGGGCCCAGTGCATTTGCTGTGAGATGGAGGCTTCCGCAGCCCACCAGACAACCTTGTGAATTCTTGACATCCATCACTGCATGGAAATGCTGGGCCAGGAGAGCCCTGCACTTCCATAGGCAGATGGAGTTTTCCCTTGGTGCAGGGCCTAGATGGACCTATGCATCTGCATCTGTTCAGGCAGGTCCCAAAGGGACCTGTGTGAATGAGGATGCAATTCCACTACCTCAAAAAGAAAGGAAATATTTGCAAAAAAGTAATGCACCAGTTAGGGTTCAGCTTGATGCAACAAAAGTAGAGAAATGTGGCATTATGGTTTCTAACCCTACCCCCCCAAAGCAACAAAAGGACGGCACCACACAAGCAACCCCAGGCAAAGTAAGACAAACAATCTACAACTGTTTGAAGATGACACAAATGCAGTAGTACTGATGTGCTACATTTGTGGATTTGCATCTGCGGCTGCGTAAGCGCAGGTGTGCTTATGTAGTCACACCTGTGTGTGTGTGTATGTCGTACTGCATGCATGAGTATGTGTGGCTGCAGAAAGCCCCATGGGGCCTGCACCTCTACAGCCAGAGGTACAGCGGTGCCAGCCAGGATGCAATGCAGTAATGCAGCAATATACTGTATCACAAAAATGCTGTAGTACGCTGCAAGAGCAGTGTAATTCAATGGCAGTTATGCCCTTTTTTTACTGCAGTATTTCGTGATGTGTCATTTACTGCAAGTTACTGCATTACTATATGACTGGCTCCACTGTACTCATGCACGCTGTATGAAGTACCTCACTAGATAGCATGATCCACCACCACTGATTGGTTTTCTTTATGCAGCTGCCTAACTGAAAAACTGCTACCCCCTTGAATAATTTCTATGTCCGCTGCTGAAACCATGAAATACACATTGCAACTGTACTTCAGTCTGTGTAAATGCAGGCCCCACATGTGTCCTGTCCTGGAGCCAGAGTTGGTGTGTATGTCTTACACCTGTGGCTGAGGTTGCGTGGGACCCTTAGGGGCCTGCACTTCTGCAGACAGAGATACTGCTGTAATTTTGGTATTATGGATTTTGTGACATTTGCACTTTTGCAGCCAGATGTTGGTGTCTATGTCTTATACCTTCATCTGCTGAAGTACAGACCTGTCAAATGTATATATGTTTTACAGTGTCTATGATTACCTGTGGCTACAGAAGTGCAGGCCCCTTGGGGCCAGTGTTTCTGCAGACAAAAGAACTCTTGTAATTTGAATATTGTGGATTTGTATCTGGCTGTAGGGAACTGTGCTTCACTATACAGAAGCAGTGTTGTGATTTGAGTATTGTGGATTTGTATCTGCAGCGACAAGTTACTGTGTATGTCTTGGGATGTGCATGCCACAAATACAAATCCATGAAGGTAGCACAACAGTGCTACTGCATTTGTGTCATCTGGAAGCAGTTGTATGTTGTTTGTCTTACCTGATGATGGTGGTCTGTAGTTGCTTGTGCGCTCTTATCCTTTTGTTGCTTGGGGGGTGGGGTGGGGAGTTAGGGTTAGAAACCCTTACTCCACATTTCCTACTTTTATGTCAGTGAGTTGAACCCTAACTGGTGCATTAACGCAGTTTTTTTGCAAATATATAATAAAACAGATAATTCACTACAGTGCATGTGGTTTTGCTCTGATATATGAACAACTTGATGTGTGTTGTGAGGCATGAGGCATCTACTACCCTTTCAGTGAAGAAATATTTCCTCACATTTCTCTTACCCTCACCCCCAGCTTCATTACATGCCTCCTGCTCCTGGTGTTCCTTATTTTGAAATAAACTTCCCTCCTGCACCCTGTTCACCCCTGTGAGGTGCTTCTAGGTCTCTATCACAGCATCTCTCTTCTCCTCTCTTCCTGGGTGTACATATTGAAATTCCTCAGTCTGTCGTCTTAGGGCTTCTCTGCAACCCCAGCACCATTTTAGTTGTCCACCTCTGAACTGCCTCTACCCTGTCTATGCCCTTTCTGAGGTGCAACTCCAAAACTGTACACAGTGCTCCAGGTGGGGTCTCACCAGTGAGTGATACAGTGGCAACACCACCTCCCTCCTCCTGCTGGATATACCCCTTCCTATGAACCCCAACATCCCACTAGCCCTACCAATTGCTTTTTCATACTGCCCTGTCACCTTGAGGTCATCAGATATGATAACGGAAGGTCCCTTTCCTGTTTAGTGATTGTCTGTACCACCACCCCTCCATATTATACTTGGAACCTGTGTTCCTTTGCCCTAGGTGTGTGATTTTGCACTTTTTGTCATTGAAGCCTAACTGCCATTCTTTAGATCACTCCTTGAGTTTTCCCAGATCCCTGCTTATTCTCTCCACCTCCTCCTGAGTGTCCACCCTATTGCAGATTTTGGTATCTTCTGCAAAAATGTATACCTTTCCTTCTGATTGCTCTGCCATGTCACTTATGAAGACATTGAAGAGTACTGTGCACTGCGGCACCCTGGTGGTCACTAGTCCTTCATTCAAGTGAGTGCCATTTTTCATCACACTCTGTCTACTATCTGTTAACCAGTTTCCAACCCAGCTCACCACTTTGGATCCCACTCCAGGCTGCTCAGTTTCTTTATCAGCCTTCTGGGTGACACAGTGTCAAAAACCTTGCTGAAATCCAGATAGGCCACATCCACTGCCTTCCTCTGATCTATTTCTCTGGTCGCCCAGTTAAAAAAATCCATCAGACTCATTTGGCATGAACTCCCTCCTGAGAATCCATGCTGTCTGTGGTCTTGCAACCCAGTGGATTTAAGATACTCTGCCAGTCTTTCTTTTAGTAGGGTTTCTATTAATTTCCCTCATCACTGAAGTAAGGCTGACCGGCCTACAGTTGCTAGCCTCCTCCCTGCTGCCGCTCTTATGTAAAGCAATCACATCCGCTCTTCGCCAGTCCTCTGGAACGATGTCTATTTCCAGTGAGCTGTTGAACAAGGCTTTCAGTGGCGCATCTAGCACCTCCCTGAGTTTTTTTAGAACTCTTGGATGTATCCAGTGTGGTTCTATAGCTTTGTCCACCTCTAGAGCCACAAGTTCCTTCCAGACTCTTCTGAAAATGGACTTGTGTCCACTTTTCTTCTGCCATTTTCCTGTTATTCCCTGGTGGCCCACCCCCTTCCTTACACTGTGAAGACTGAGCAGAAATAACATGTTCACAATATCTACATTTTTTTGGTCCTCTTCAGTCTCCCCCTCTGTCATTCTAATCCTCACTATTCCTTTCCTCTTCTGAGTTATGTATCTGAAGAAAGTCTTATCCCCCTTGGTGACCCCTTTGGCAATTCTTTCCTCTGCTTGTACCTTTGCTCCTCTCATTGCCTTTCCTGCTTCCCTCTGCTTTACTAGGAATATCTCCCTCTTCTCCTCTTCTCTCTCTGTTTCTGTGCATCTCCTGAATGTCACCCTTTTTCCTTCACCACCTTTGCCACTTCCTTAGAGAATCTAGCAATTTCTTTTTCATTCTGCTTTTACTCACTTCCTTCATGCAGAGGTTAGTTGCTTTAGTTATACCATCTCCTTTTTTGTCCACTGTGCCTCCAGCCCTTCCTGGCAATTTGCCACCTCAAGGCAGTTTCTGAGGCAGTTCTCCATCTCTATAAAATCCACCTTCCTAAAGTCCAGGACCCTCATCCTTCTGTGGTTAGCCTCTGTTCCTGTCTTAATTTTAAACTGTACTGTATGGTGATCACTGGTACCCAGGGGACTGCCCGCTGTGGTGTCTGCAATGTTGTCCCTGTTTGTAAGCACCAAGTCCTGCACTACCCTCTCCCTCATAGGTTCTGTAACTAGCTGCCTGAGAAAAAGCCCCTTTAAGGGAGTACAAAATGGCCCTACTCCTTGTGAAAACTGCCATTGGAAGGCTCCAGTCCACGTCTGGCAGTTTGAAGCCACCAACTAGCAGCACCTCCCTCCTTACTTGCCATTGTGATGATGGCTTCCCAAGTGCATTATACTATTAATCATACTAGGAAATATAAGAAGCAGAGAAGGCATTTGTCCCATATTTTACTTCTTGTTCATTAAATTATCCCATAGATAGTTAAATAGAAATTTATCAAGTCTGCTTTTGAATTCAGTTTTATTTCTGCTTATAATGATATGTTCTGGTAGTTTATTCCATTGTATAATGACTCTTTGTGTGGAAAAAAATTCCTCTAGTAGCAGTTTTGAATGATTTTCCTTCCAGTTGGAGTGGATGTCCATGAGTATTAATCGAAGATTGTTTAACACTTAGATTTAATTCTAACATCAAATGAGAATCCTGTATAATATCATGAAGCATTACTATATCCCCTCTTAATTTTCTAGTTTGTAAGAGCATTAACTTTAACGAATGAAGAATATCCTGATAAGACAAATTATGAAGTCCTTTGATGGTTTTTGTAGCTTTCTGCTGTACTTTTTCTATTTTCTGATTATATTTTTCAGCAGAAGGACTCCAAAGTTGACTTGCATAGTCTAAGTGTGATTGTACATACTGTAGGTTCAGTAAATTGGTAAGAGTATTTCAGGGTCCCTACTTCAAATGTTTTTCTTAATCAGCCATATGTGAGAATGGATTCAGTACAAGGGACCTCTATCCTGTCTTTAAGTCTGTTGCAACAGCAATGTCTCTTTTGTTACTTCTGTAGCTTTAATTTTTTTTTAATTTATTTATTATCAGGCTGGCCACCTGATATCGTTTAATTTCATTTCCTTTATTGTATTCTGTCCTCTCCTAAAAATCCCTTGTCAGAATCCATTCAGCATGCCCTGCCTTCTGGTACCTATGATAGTGGAATACTGATTATACGTCTTAATTTCTTTATGTAGTAATAAAGTTGCCCTATAATTCAGTTCAAGGTAATGCCATTTGGACTACATGGGGCACCTGCCACATTTCAGAGGGCTATGGACAAGATTTTACAGCCACGTGCATCTTATAGTGCTGTATATTTAGATGTGTCATGTGTTCCTTCCAAGATGGACTGAATATTATGACATCCCACTTCTGACACCAATTTGTGAAGTGTGGGATAAATTAGGACTCAAGGCAGCAGGTTATGGATAAGCTGATGTTTATTCCTTTGTACTTATTCAATGGACTGAGCGACAAAACAAAAACAGAAATCATACAAAATAATATATAAATACACTAGAACCAACTAGTGTCATCACTCAGAACAGAATCTGTCTGCTCTTTATAAAACTATCTACTGAAATGAAAGAGAGCATCCTATTTATAGGGATGTGATAGGGGAAGAGATTAACTCTCCACCCATCAGAGTCACAAGGTATACAAAGTCTTTAAATCAATAAATTATTAACTTCTAAACATGAATTATAATGTTATTTTCCATTAACATATTAACTTAAGTTCCTAATCAAAATAAAATGTACAAATTAAAGGATATAACTAAAAATGTCTAACATAAGCCCCACCCCTTATGTGTCAGGTCTATAAATATAGCAAAGCAAGGCCGGCCGGCTGGTATAGACCTGAACACAGAGAAGGATGAGGCTCTTAGAACTTTGACTCAGCAACAATACAGCCTGCTACTAACCATCCCAGGTAAATGCACATAATTATCCCTTCCTACAGCATGCTTTGGAAGGAGAGACAAACTGGGCAACCATAACATATTTATTTGTTTAGCCTTCTAATAAGCTTATAAGAAACTTGGGCATCATGGAATTAAAACTGGGCTGTATGTGGAACTCCAACTACCAGGCAAATATTTAGCCAGAGGTCTTACTGTTCTAAATATGCAGCACTATAAGATGCATGTGGCTGTAAAATCTTGTCCATAGCCCTCTGAAATGTTGCAGGTGCCTCATGTAGTCCAAATGGCATTACATTGAACTGAATTATAGGGCAACTTTATTACTACATAAAGAAATTAAGACATATAATCAGTATTCCACTATCGTAGGTACCAGAAGGCAGGGCATGCTGAATGGATTCTGACAAGGGATTTTTAGGAGAGGACAGAATACAATAAAGGAAATAAAGTTAAACGATATCAGGTGGCCAGCCTGACAATAAATAAAAAAAAAAAATAAAGTTACAGAAGGAACAAAAGAGACAATGCTGTTGCAACAGACTTAAAGACAGGATAGAGGTCCCTTGTTCTGAATCCATTCTCACACCATAGAATTTTGTTTGATTTAAAAATAACCTCCAAGTAATGATCATTAAATTTCATTGTATCTGAAATAAGAACACCTAGGTCTTTTTTAGCTGTAACAGCTTACAGAATATTATTACTCGGTATATATATTGGTGCTGTGGGTTATTTTTCCCAAAGTGCATCACATGACTTTTTTCTGTATTAAAGGTCATACCTCATCCGTAAGGCCATAAAGTAATTATGTCTAAGTTTGATTGAATGGCATCTATTTCATCTGTGGTGCTACATGGACCACCTATTTTAGCATCATCTGCGTCTTTGGATAACCAACCACATATATTTTTGAACATATCTGATGTAAATAGGGTGAATATAATAGGCCCCAGGACAGACCCCTGTGGGACTCTACTAGTGACAGAGCCAGATGTTGAATAATGACCATTTATAATAACAGATTGGGTTCTATCATATAGCCAGTTCTTAACCCAGTTAAGTAGATATGGATTATCATTTAGTTCAATCATTTTATCTATACTAGCCCAATGCAGTACTTTGTCAAATGCTTTACTAAAATCTACATACACAACATCCACTGGTTTATGTGAGTCCATTGTCTCACTCACCTTCTCAAAAAAGCATAAGAGGTTGGTGATGCAAGACCTCCCTGGAGTGAAACCATGTTGTTCATTGTCCCTATTTGAGTTTTCAATATGTTGTTTAATTTTGTCCACTAATATTGATTCCATAATTTTCCCTGGTAGAGAGGTGAGACTTATCAGATGATAATTGGCTACGTCAGTTTATTTACCCTTTTATATATAGGGATGACTTCTGCTGTTCTCCAATCACTTGGGGTGATACCTGTACTGTACTTAATGACCTGTTATAAAGAGTGGAAAGTGGAGATTGGGCTCAGAATAACTTTACCTAGTAACGTAATCATTTTTGTTGAGATTTTATCTGGACCTGGGGAGTTAAAATCTCTTAATTTAACTATTTTAGAAAAGATTTAGTCATGGGAAATAGAGATGTTAGTATTTGAAATGGGAACTAGGTCCTGGATGTGACCAGATTTATTTTTTTTTTAAAACACAGAACAAAAGTATTTATTGAATTCATTTGCAAGTTCCACTGGACAAGTAATTGTTTTCCCCCCTTTTGATGATAGGACCAATATTGGTATCATTCATCTTAAGGGAGTTTATATAGCTATAAAATTGTTTACAGTTACTCTTTTTTTTGTTTTTGCATTATTTGCCAGATTAATTTCTGCTTGTTTTTTGGAGTGTTTAATAATATTTTTGCACTTAAAATTTTTTTATTTTTTCCAATCATCTGATTTTGATTTTTGATATTGATTATATAATTTACATTTTCTCCTTATAATCTTTTTTTACAGAATTATCGAGCCATTTTGGTTTAAGTCCTTTCATAGCATACTTTCTAACTGTTCTGATGTTGTTATTACAAATGTTGGTTATATGTCATTTAATTATTTTCCATGTACTTTCCACATCCCTATCTTTTAAGTCTATTGCCCAATCTGTTGCATTAATCTGAGCCTGAATCTGGTTAACATTTGCAGTATGGTAAAGGTAGACTTCAGTAATACCAGTCTTGTATTTAACTATCATTTTTATTGAAAAATAAACCAAATTATGATCACGATCCACTAATGGTGCATCAGTATGATATTCTGTCACCTCAATATTTTTAGCTGAAGTAGTAACACACAGGATAGAACAAAATTTAAGTATATTTTCCTTATGAGTTGGTTAATAACTTGCTCTAAATTAAGCTCTCTACATGTATACAGAAAATAATTTTCTCTTGCACTTTGACCTGTATTATTGTCCCAGTTTATATTAGGAAAATTAGTCTCTAGCAATAATTACCTCACCCATTTCTACAGCCTTTTTTGATCTCCCTTAGTATGTTGGTGTCTGTTATTTCATCTGTAGTAGGTGGCCTGTAGTATAAACCACTTAATAAAATTGATTTATTAACTTTTAATAATTTATTCCGCAGTGTTTCTGTGTTGTGTAAAATTCCTTTTATTTTGTGCGTAATGTCAATAAATGTGAATTTTTTGATACGTATAAAGCTATTCCACCCCCCTTTCTTGTATGTTCGGTCCTGATGGAGTAATTGATAGCCCCTATGTTTTTGCCCCAGACATCAACTGATGGTCACCATGTTTCTGTTATAATTACTAGGTCTGGTTGATCTTATTCTAAGACAATTTCTAAGTCCTGCATTTTGTTATTTAAACTTCTCTTACATTGCATAACACACTATTTAATCGGTTCTTATTATGCATTTATCTTTTCCAGTATATGTTTTCTTATTTTTATGTTTAATCTAGTTAGTGTTTGTCTCATCCCCTTCTTAATAAGTTTAAATGAAGCTCATTCATCCTATTCATTATCAATTTCCCAAGCTTATTTGCACCTGTTTTTGATAGGTGTAGACCATCTTTTGCATATAACTTATGGTCATTAAGATAGTCACTCAAAGTATCAATAAACTCAAATCCTTCCCTTTTGTGCCAATTTTGCAATCTGCTATTTATGCAACAAATGGTGTTGTTTTTTTCTCTAGAAGCTCAGGGGAAAGGTAAAATTCCAGAGATAATGACTTCACGCCTGGATTTCTTAAGATCTTTTTCTATATAAATTAAATCATAGCAAATGTCTTTTTCATGATCTAGCCCTACATTAGTTGGATCAAGATGAAGGGCTACAACTGGTTTTTCCCCATAGCTTCTTAGTATTTTTGAAATTCTAGGTTTAATGTCCTGTGTTTTTGCCCCAGAGAAACTGCTGACCATAAGTACTTATTTTATCGTTATTGCAGGAGGTATCACAATATTTAGTGATATAATCACCAATCAGTACTTTCTTTAATTCTGGTTTTGAGGCATGGTGGTGATCTTGAAGATCACTGTTTGAGCTAGGTTCGCCAGCCAAAGGATTGAATCTATCTGAGAGCATGACTGGGTGACGTAAATATGGTTGTGCTCTTTGGTTAGTTCTGAGTTTTTTCATGGATGCACATAACACCAATCATCTTATCTAACTCCTCTCCTGTGCTGGAGGCCTGTACACAACCCTTGTATGGATAGCAGCCCTATAGCCTGTCTTCAGGTTGGCCCACAGCACCTCAAGCCCTTTATTTTTCTCCTGGTGCCCCTGTACCTTCATGGCCTTGATTAACTCCCTCACATATAAAACAATCCCTCCTCCCTGCCCGGTCTCTCCTAAGCACAGAGTAGCCTGGTATAGCCATGCTCCAGTCATGGTGCTCAGTGTACCATAGCTCCATAATGGTCACTAAATCTGTGTCAGCCTCCACCATGATGGCTTCCAGGTCTGGAGTTTTGTTTCCAAGACTTTTTGCATTGGTGCATATGGCTCTCCACCTTCCTTCCCCCCTGCCTGTTGCTCTGCTTCCCCCTCCATTCCTGACTGTTTTTCCTTGACCCCTTCCTGACTTTTCTCCTACCTTTTTAATTTCCCCATTCCCACAATCCTTTAGCCTTGCATACCTTGGTTTTATCCCATTTTCTTCTGCCTTATTCCCGGCTCCACCTTTCTGTGCCCCTTTCCTAGGGGAGTTTTCTCCCTGCTGGTCCTCACTCCCTGCTGATCTGGGGACATTTGCTGCCTCCCTTTGTGTTACTGCCACCCCCTCTGGCTAGTTTAACCCTTGCAGGGCCACAGACTGATATATCAGTTCAAAATTCCTATATGTTCTAATTCTGTCAGCAGCCTAAGGGTTAAATGCTCATCCAAGTAGCATTTAAACCTCTCACCAAGGACTGCAATCCCCTTCCTGGAAGGATGCAGATCATCTCCCTTATAGAGGCCCATATTCTCCCAGGCTGGCCGGCAGTCCCTGATGCAGTTGAAGTCCTCCTTCATGCCTTTAACCAGTCATTAAATGCCCTGGTGCATAGTACTCATGCATCTCCCTGACAGTACATAGGTAACACCTCAGAAAAAGCCACTGGGTCTACTACCTGCTTAAGGCCCCTCCCCAACTCCCTGAAGTTACCCTGCACTCCTCCTACCTTTCCCTTGCCAGGTCAGTTTTCCTTAGGTGGACAATGACATCTAGCTTCCTCCCATCTCTGGCTGTACTAGCAGACCTATGGATATGCTGTCCATCCCTGCAAGCCAAAGCACCAGGGAGGCACTTCATCTCCCTCTCCCTGCTCCCAAGTCAACCCCTCTAACAATAGAGTCCTACACAAGCAGCTGCTTCCTCTTCAGCTGTGGTCTCTTCTTCCTTCCTTGGGGCCTCCACTTCTGAGGACCCCCCCTTCCTCCCTTCCCTCTATGTTGGGTGACAACACTTAATAGCCCCATCCCTCTGGAAGAGCAAAGGAGTTCTGCAGTGATATATTGTAGTTTGAGGAGCATGCACCCTTCCCACCACCCTCACCCTCTCAGAGTCCACCAAGGTCCATCCACTCTGCCTCTGCCTAGGCATCCTTTGGGGGGGAGAGTAGTGGCAGACTTGGTGGCCCATGGGTGGGGCAGTAGGTCCTCTGTACCCTTGCTAGTGTGACCTGGAATCCAGCAACTTCTGCCTCTGACCCAGAGAGGCAAATACAAATGGGGCAGCACCACCAGAAGGTGTCCCAGAAGACTGCAGCGCCACACCGATTGCACTGTATCGCTCTCATAATCTTTCCTTTCCTGTACCTAGTATCTGTTTGGGATTTCTCTGTACACTTCTGCATCCTTCCTACTCCTGTTGTACTCCTACCTCTCCCTTTTGCTTTCCTGAAACTAATTTAGAAAGGTACCCACCACACTACCTCCCCCTTTGATGCCCCCTTTTCAGTTTATGCCCCTAGTTCCCTATCCCCTCTTCTCCCTGTCTCATTGGTTTATAGACTATCCCCATGTGCAATTTCTTTCCTGATGCTGTTGAGAGCAGTACCCACAACAATTATGTCTCCATATTTCCTCCCCTGATGGACCCATTTTCTATTGCCTCTGTGCCTTTCTTGATATAGAGGGCTACCCCACCTCCTTTTCTTTTACCCCCTGTCTCTCCTATATATGGCTTACCCCGGTACTGCCAGATCCCAGTCCTTATTCCCAGTGGCCCATGTTTCTGTAATGGATGCAAGGTCTAATTCCCCATCCGCCACCATTGCCTGGAGATCATTAATTTTGTGTCCTATGCTCCTGGCATTTAGGCCGATTGCCTTCCAGCTTGTGTCTATACCCTTCCCCCTCTTGTAAGCTCCTCTCCCTGTGTCCTCCCCCCACTTATCATCCTATTTTTTCTGCTCCCTACAGGCCTTATGAGCTCCCCTCCCCAGCAACCTTACTTTATGGACCTCTGCTTTGCATGCTTTCATCTCCACTGCTCCTAGACTCCATTTCTGGAGGAGTCCTAGCTAGGGTCACCTTTTGCTCTCCATCTTCTGTGGTTTCCCCAGCCTTGGTGCCCCCCCCACCAGTTTAAATGTCTACCTACATAGACATTAAACTTCTGTCCAAGTGCACTGGTTCCCTCCCTTGTTAGATGAAGGCCGGCACCCTTGAACAGCCTCCTGTCCCAGATGCCCTCTGTCACAAATACACTCCGCAGGTCAGGCCTTCTGCTCCCACCATGCCAACCTCAGAGTGCAATAGTGTGAACAGGTAACAGACAGGGTAACCCTCCTGTCTGCTTTGGGTCAGAATCACCTGTTAGCCTCAAGTTCTGGAGAGATTCAAACTGTGAACCTTATGCTAGCATACTCAGTTTACAGGCTCAGATATGTACCCTCTTTGGGACTGCAGTACAATCTTTCACCAGGGGCACCCAGCCAGGTCTCCAAAATTAACCCTTAAAACTCTGTAAGAGACCTTAGGTATATTCTTACCTTTTCCAAGCTTAGTAACACCATCAAGCCTTTCAAACAGCTGTCAGACTTAACCAAATATACATCACATGCAAAAAGAAATGGAGAAGACACCCAGACAGTATTTCAAAGAAATGGTTGTTTACTAAAAATATGATAAAAAGGTAAAATTAAACACAGAACAATATATTGTACAGCTTACAATCTTACAAAACAGGAAGGACGTTTCATAACAACACTCTTACCCAATGAAGACTTAATTGCTTTCTAACGATTAGCTTTCTAAGTGCTCTCCCAGTCAGAGTCTATTTCATATTTGTCCATTCCATACTATGTTTCACTATTAACTCTATCTGTCCCCACCCCCTTTGATGAGGTCAGCCAGAACCTCCCCAGTTTTAATATTCTTACATCAGCAACTCTGAAGATGTGAGTCATATGCTTTTAAAAAATCTGTAACTAGCCATTTCCCAAATCTGGCAGTCTTTAATTAAACATTTCTCTTTGAACTTAACAATCTCACACTCATGTCCCTTATTCTCAGATACTTGATAAAACCAGTAAGAGTCAGTCCAGTGATGACTTCTTCCTGCTACGTCATAAAAGTCATATATACGGGATACTTCAAAAGTAGCACAGGTTATGAGGGCCATAAACTGTCTCTCTAGAAGGATGTCTTAATTATTGATTCTCCTGGTCTGTTTAATTACATCCCATAGTTCCAGCTACTGAATTTTGAAGTTATAGGCCAAATCTGCCAACTTATGTGAGAAAATGTCATACACAGACCAGTTATTTATTTTACATATATCATACAATAATCATAAGCAAGGAGGCAGAGTGTCACACTCCTCCCCACCCAGACTGAATTTGGGGGCTCTATGCCCTGCATGAGATGAGCTCCCTAAGTCAGTTCATTCCTCATACAGATGCGACAGGCCATCTGCGTTCTGATTGGTTGCTCCAACCCTATGTAAGATCATCATGTCATACCCTTGGAAGGCAAGACTCCACCTTAAGAGTCTACCATTCGTTTTTCCCATTTGTGTCACTCAAACCAGGGAGTTGTGGTCAGTTTGTACCTCAAAATGCTGCCCGTATAAGTATGGCTCTAACTTCTTTAGGTCCCACACCACGGCAAGACACTCTCTTTCCACAGTAGAGTATGCCTGCTCACTGGGAAGTAACGTTTTACTTAGGTGCATGATGGGGTGATCTTTCCCTTGGTTGGATGTCTGACTCAGCACTGCCCCAATACCCACATCTGAGGCATCAGTCTGGACTATAAAGGGTCTACTATAGTCAGGACTTGACAACACAGGAGCACTGCATAGTCCTTCAGTCTGGTAAAGGCTTTTTCACAAGTTGGTTCCCAGGTAACTTTCTCAGGCTTCCTTTTCTTTACCAGGTCAGTTAGGGGAGCAGCCAAGGCACTGTAATTGGGTACAAATTTCCTATAGTACCCTGCTGCCCCCATAAAACTCATGAGCTGTTTCTGCATTTCTGGTCTGGGCCATGCCTTGATCGCCTCTATTTTTACTTGATTAGGCTGGAGCTGTACCCGGGCTACAATGTGCCTGAGGTATGCCACTTCAGACATGGCCACCTGGTACTTCTCAGCTCTGACAATGAGTCCAACCCTCTGTATTCTGCCCAGAACTTCCCTAAGGTGGGACAGGTGTTCCCCCCAGCTGGCACTAAAGATGGCAGTGTCATCTAGGTACAACATGACGTACTCCTCAACACCATTTAACATCTGGTTCACCAACCTTTGGAAAGTGGCCAGGGCATTCTTCATTCCAAAAGCCTTTATTTTAAATTCAAATAACCCCATCAGAGTGATGAAGGTCAACCTCTCCCTGGCTCTGTCAGTTAACTCTACCTGCCAATACCCCTTTATCAGGTCAATAGTCATAAGGTAGGTCGTTCCTCCCAACTTGTCCAGGAGTTCATCCGTCTGTGGCATCGGGTGGGCATCTGACTTCATGACTGCATTCAGTCCATGATAGTCCACACAAAAATGAGTAGAGCCATCTGGCTTGAGCACAAGGACTACGGGTTAGGCCCATGGGCTGTGGGATTTCTGGATTACCCCTAAATCCAGCATTTCCTCCACCTTCCTCCTACTGTCCTTTTGGACAGCCTCTGACACCCGATATGCTGTCCACCGTATGGACACCTGTGTCCCTGTCTCCACATCGTGCATCACTAAGGGTGTTAGTCCAGGCTTGGTGCTAAACAGTAGGGCAAAGTCTGCTAAAACCTCCCTTACTTGCTGGATCTTGTCTGGGACCAACTGGGGTGACAATTTCATTTCCTCACAGAGGACTCCCACTCGCTTTCTTCCAGCAAGTCCAGCAGGGGGTCTCCTTCGTCTGTCCCCTCCCCTCCCCAGATCTATGTAATGCAAACACCATGTCAGCCCTAGTGCATATGGCTTCATCATGTTGACATGGTACATTCTCTGTGTATGTCTTCTGTCGGGTAACTCTGTTATATAGTTTACATCATTTACCTTTCTGACTACTTTGTATGGTCCTGCCCACTCAACCTGCAGCTTGTCTTTCTGGACTGGGATGAGGACCATGACTTCCTGACCAACTGTGTGTGAGTGAGCTCTGGCTCTGCAGTTGTACCACACTTTCTGTTTCTGTAGGGCAGCTGCCAGGTTGCTCTGGGCTGTCCCCGTAAGCTCCTTTAGCCTTTCCCTAAATCTAAGGACATAATACACTAGGGGAGTCCTTCCAGATCAAGTCTAGGGGCTCACATACCTGGTATCCATATAAGAGCTCGAAGGAGAAAAACCCTGTTGACTCTTGGAGCACCTCCCTGTATGCAAACAACAGGTGGAGAAGGTATTTCTCCCAGTCCCTCCCATGCTGTTCAGCAAATGCTTGGAGCATTGCCTTAAGGGTACCATTAAATCTTTCCACAAGTCCATTGGCTTGTGGGTGATAAGGTGTTGTGTGTCTCTGCACCACCCCACACTTCTCCCACAAACATTTCATCAGGTCCAGCATGAAGGAACCCCCTTGATTGGTGATAACCTCCTGCAGAAAGCCAACATGGAAGAAAATCCCAAGTAAGACATATGCCACATCCTCAGTGATGATAGGGCGACTGCCTCTTGATACCGGGTGGCATAATCCACCACAGTCAGGATGAACCTCTTCCCGGAGGAACTGGGGGTATTTAAAGGCCCCACAATATCCATTCCCACCCTCTGGAATGGCTTCTCCACTATGGACAATGGAATCAGGGTGGCTTGGGTTTTCTTACCTGCCTTCCCTATTTCTTGGCACCGGTGACAAGACCTGCAATACTCCTTCACCGGCTGGGTGAAGTTCGGCTAATCGCTGCATAGTGTGTGTGATTCCCAGATGACCAGACAAGAGAATGTCATGTGCAATCTTGAGAAACTGCTCCCGGTACCCCTTGGGAATGGCAAGCTGCCTGCCTACCACCTCTCCCTCTGTCTTAGCATCCTGAGCATACATGAGTCCATTGTCCAAATAAACCTTATGTTTTCTGTCACCTCCCTGTACACCATCAGAGTCTGCCCAAGCCCTCAGCTTCTCTAGACTAGGGTCACTTTCCTGAGCAGCTGCAAACTCCTTACACATTCCAAAGGCCTGGGACAGAACTTCTTCAGTGTATAAACTAGCGTCCCTAGCCCTAGAGTCAGGGCACTCAGGATCACTGCCATCCCTTACCCTCTGACAATGGGTCACCCTCCTTCTTTGGAGCAACTCTCCATAGATGTTTGGTTAATTCAAGTTCAAGTTCAAGTTTATTGCAGGAAAACTCTATTGAGCAAGCTGATTCACAAGGAGGTCCTGTGACATAAACACTTAAAGTACAAACATAGATAGGTAATAACAGTATATACATGAAATGCACGTTACATGATACAGGCTGGATATACATACAAGAATACCACATAGGGTGACCGCAGGTGGTAAACATTAATATGAGACAGGGAAGTGACTTACAGGTTGCATACTGATAAATGAAACATGATGACTGGTGTGTGCAATACATATATTTTGGCAGCTAGAACAAACAACAGACTACAACTGATATGGGGGGGAGGAGTGATTTGATAGAGTAGCAGTGGAGCGTAAGCATAGATAAAGCCAGGAGTAGAAGGGGAAGGGAAAGCAGTTAATATGACAAAGCAATTATACCTCACCAGTGGATAAATATGGCACACATGGGGAAGGAAGAGACTTAATGACAGTTACAGGTGTCTTTTATTTTGGCTGAACTTAGCGATTTGTAGAAGTTTATTGAAACTGTGCTAGTTAGTTTCAGTACGGTTTGTAATTGGTTCCAAATGGAGGAAGGGCATATGTAATAGACGCTTAACAAAGGAGGTCCCGGCCCTGGTATGTCAAGCATAATAAAGTCAGATTTTTCTTAACAAGTATGCACTATGTGAGATACTAATAAGGGAAGAGAGATAGCTTGCAATTTCTGCAGGAGCAGTTTACGAGTCCATAGCCCAGCATGGAGCAGGCGTCTAGTAGTAAGGGATGTCCAACCAACAGCTGCATATAAGTCACAGTGGTGCGAACAGTAAGGGGAGTTGGTAATGAACCGTAACGTATGGTGATAAAGGATGTCCAGTTTACTTAGATTTGCAAGAGTGGTGGAGGAATAGATTACATCGCCATAGTCGAGTAGGGAGAGAAAAGTGGCCTGTACAAGCTTGTTTCGAGTTTCAGGGTAGGCAAATTTCTGTAGAAGAAACCTAACCTTGCTTTTAACATTCTAGAGACATCTTCGACATGTCATTGAAAGATAATTTATTGTTGATCCAGATACCCAGATATTTAAATTTGGTTACAACTTCCAGAGGCTCGCTTAGCTGGTGACAATGAAGTCTTGGGCAAGGGTATTGGGGGGCTCAGACAGCACTCTCGCGGAGAATATCATTGCTTTAGTCTTCTTAGCATTGAGCAGAAGCTTTGCCTTTATTAGATTATGCTCAAGTTGTGCGAAATCTGCTTGAAGCACTCCCTTGACTTCAGGTAACGATGAGCCAGAAGTATACAACACAGTATCATCTGCAAAAACGTGCAGATTGGACGTAGATATGTTAGCATCTAAGTCATTAATGTACAAAGAAAACAAGATAGGGCCTAAGATGGATCCTTGGGGGACTCCTCTTGCAACTGGCTACTGGGGAAATTTCTACCCCCTTTTTATTAGTCCCCATATCAGGAGACCCAGGCTAGGGAACCAGCCTCCCTGTGGTTTCTACAGGGGCTTCTACAGGGTCCAGGGAACTATTATTTCCCCATGCCACTTGGTTATGGGTAACTGCACACGCCATTCCATTTGAGATTGTTGCAGAGAATTATGTCAGCCACTAAAGTTTCAGCTACAGCAACCTGTTGCATAGTTCCCCATTTCACCCCAGTCTAGGAGAACACTAGCGAGTGGCAATGTTTTCTCCTCCCCAGTGAACCCTTGTACAGTTACAAATTTATTGGGTATAAGCTGACCAGGCTCTACCATATCCCATTTTACCAACGTCAGGGATACCCCTGTGTCCCTTAACCCTTATGCCTGTACACCATTCACAGTGACTGGGTGCATGTGTTCCCTCATGTTTACAGGCATGCTTTCAGGGACACACAAACAACCCACTTCTTTCCCAGCACCACTTTGTGTATTGCTCATCCTTTTGGGATACTGTCTGGCAATATGCCCAGTTTCTTTGCAAACCCAACATTCATTTCTTTTCTCAGAGAAATCTTTTCTTTGAAACCTGGGGCTAACTGGTTTCAGTCAAGGCAGTGAGGGTTTTAGCTGCCCTGAAGGTACGCTTTTCCCTTTCTGTGCTGTCACGCCTCCAGCCAGGTTTTCAGCTCTGTTGGGCATGCCCAAAAAAACTGCTCTAACAATGCAGCATTTTCAATTTTACTTACAGAGTTTGCTTCAATTCCTTCCCACCAACATTTTAAAAACTGACGTCCTTTTGTGGCTAGCTCCTCATAGCTCTTATCAGGGCTTTTCCTGAGCTTACGGAATTTAGCTCTGTATGCTTCTCAGTTAAATCAAACTTTTTTGAAAGTGCAGCTTTAAGTTTGCTGTAACCATTACTATCCTCATTGTCCATTTGACCCAGTGCATCTCGAGCTTTCCTGGTAAGTACTGGGATAGCTGGAAGCTCCAGAACCCTCTAGGAATATTTGCCTGAATGCAAACTTTTTCAAAGGAATTTAAAAAGACATCCATATCCTCCCCCTCTTTAAATTCAGCTATCAATTTGGAATTTAATTTGTAACCCAGTCCTGTAGATCCAGTTAAACCCAGGCCACTTACCTGCTCTGATGCTGGTGGTTGGAGTCGTAGCTTCTCCAGTTCATGTTGCCTTTGGCCCTCACACTCTTCATGCTCAACTTCTCCCTCTTTTCCTCTGCGGCTGGCTGCTCTCACTCTGCTTCTCACCATTCTCGTTCAGCTTCTCACTGTTCTCGCTCTCTCTTCTCCTCTGCAGCTCACTGCTTTTGCTCTGCTTCTTGACGTTCTCACTCCGCTTCTCACCGTTCTCGCTCTGCTTCTTGCTGAAGCTGTCTCTCTTCTCTCTGGAACTCCAGCTCTATTCTCCACAACTCTATCTGTAGCCTGATTGCTTCTGGCTCCAGAATGCTGGCGACTTTCCCCTGTGGCTGTGGCACTTGGCTTGCACTGGTCCTGCTGTCCTCCTCACTGGATCCGGACACTGCACTGGACTCTGGCCCCTCCATGCTCAATGTTTGGTCCTTTCCAGTCATGGACTGTGACTCATTGCTCTGGGCATCGGTGGCCATCAGGGCATCTATGAGGGTCTGCTTGTTGGCTTTCCCCTCATACTGGACTCCTCTGTCCTGGCACAACTGCCTCAAGTAGTCTGCAGTGTACCTGCTGTAGTTGGAAGCCATCTTCTTCCCTAACTACAGCTACTCTAACTTGCGATTGGAAAAAAAATAAAACAGGTAGGAACTTTGACTGTAAACAAATGATATAGTTCTGTTTCTTTTAAAAAAATCACTGCCTTATTTTGCACGTAAGCTACACAGTATTAATCTGACACACTGAACTGTTAAAGCTTGTGTTACCAATACTTTAAATCGCACCACTGCCAACCAAATCTGTCACAAATGCACTCTGCAGGTCAGACCCTCTGCTCCCACCATGCTAACCTCAGAGCACAATAGTGTGAACAGATAACAGACAGGGTAACCCTCCTGTCTGCTTTGGGTCAGAATCACCTGTAAGTCTCAAGTTCTGGAGGGATTCAAACTGTGAACCTTATGGTAGCATACCCAGTTTACAGGCTCAGAAATGTACCCTCTTTGGGACTGCAGTACAATCTTTCACTAGGGGCACCCAGCCAGGTCTCCAAAATTAACCCTTAAAACTCTATAGGAGACCTTAGGTATATTCTTGCCTCTTCCAAGCTTAGTAACACCATCAAGCATTTCAAACAGCTGTCAGACTTAGCCACATATACATCACATCCAAAAAGAAAGTGAGAAGACACCCAGGTAGTATTTCAAAGAAATGGTTGTTTACTAAAAATATGATAAAAAGGTAAAATTAAACACAGAACAATATATCATACAGCTTACAATCTTGTAAAACCAAAAAAAATTGCATAACAATACTCCTACCCAATGAAGACTTAATTGCTTTCTAACTACTACCTTTCTAAGCGTTCTCCCAATCAGAGTCTATTTCATATTTGTCCATTCCATACTATGTTTCATTCTTAACTCTATCTGTCCCCACCCCCCTCTGATGAGGTCAGCTAGAACCTCCCCAGTTTTAATATTCTTACATCAGTGTCTCTGAGGATGTGAGTCATATGCTTTTAAAAAGTCTGTAACTAGCCATTTCCGAAATCTGACAGTCTTTAATTAAACATTTATTTTTGAATTTAACAATCCCACACTCATGTCCCTTATTCTCAGATACGTGAGAAAACCATTAAGAGTCAGTCTAGTGATGACTTCTTACTGCTACATCATAAAAGTCATATACAGTATGTGGGAACTTCAATGGCAGCATAGGTTATGAGGGCCATAAACTGTCTCTGTAGAAGGATGTCTTAATTAATGGTTCTCCTGATCTGTTTAATTACATCCTGTAGTTCCAGCTACTGACTTTTAAAGTTACAGACCAAATCTGCCAACTTGTGTGAGACAATTTCATACACAGACCAGTTATTTATTTTATGAATATCTCACAGTAATCATAAGCAAGTGGGCAGAGCGCCACACCCCCTCTCTCCTACAAAATGATACCCCCTCCTGAAGATATCCCTTCAACCGCTCATTAAAGTCTCCTCCTTCCTTGTCCTATCCTTCTCATGCCCACAACCTCACACATGGAGAACCTAGGAAAAGGCCACATAAACTGATTGTGCCCTCAATATGTCCCCCAGCCTTCTAAAAGTATGCTTTACTGTCTCAGTCAGCTGGTTTGCCAGACTGGTGGTACCTAAGTGCAACAGCACCCCAAACTCCCCCTTCCCCTCTTCTACTATCCTCCCTAATCCTATCCATATCACAGATAACTGAGCCTTCTGGAAGGCAGCTTACCCCCCCCCCACTTTCCCACTCCTCCCATCACTTTCTCCACCCCAAGGGTCAGAGCAGGGTACAGGGGCCTAAGTGGATACAGGTGCCCAACTGGAAAAATCAGTATTCCACTTACATTTGATACACTAGTATTTTGTATGCATTTTACATTTACTTTCAGTGCCCCAAATACCCCATTTAATTAGAAAAAAGATGATAAATGCAAAGAATTTCCAAGTTTAGATGATGGCTAGATACCACTTTGTCCAACTCTGTCCACCCCCTGTAATCACAGCTACTCCTTGCTGCTGTCTTCTTGTTCTTTCCCTACGTCTACCACCAAGTCATCCTGTTCACACATTCCAACTGACTTAGATGCCCCCCCTTAGGAGTCGGATACCTGTGACTCCTTCAGTGGTCCAAAATGATTTAAAGTTGGAATTAGGTGAGTTTGGACAACTTTCTTGTGACTGCCCCTGCCACTCCTCCCGCACCTCACCACATTCCAGTCTCCCCAGGCCAGTGAGCATCTGGGGGAGTTGGAGTGTAGGTGTGTCTGTGAGCACCAGCCCAGCTGGTGATGCAGTATAGATATCTCTTGCCATGCTGCTACCAGCTGTGCCTGGAACTCCATGATTCTCCGACATACTGGGTAGTGTCCTACCCTCCACAGCGTAGCCCAAGAGAGTAGCATGCCACAGTGTCTGCAAATGACTGTCTCCCTTCTGCTCCTGTACTGCACACTGTCTGTTGTTACCCTTCCTTCAATATTTAGTGCCTACCTACTACAGTGTAATACACCCTGCCCTGCGTTAATCTCCACCTGCCTTAAAGGAGAACTGTGCTGAACCTGCAAGTCATTTTTCCCAATAGAAGCTGTTTTTTTAAGTACTGATTACATTTGTGTTATAATTGTTCCATCTATGCAGACCTTTTAGTAACCTCAGTAAGTGTTTTTGCTTTACACTCTGGTGTTAAGTGCCATTTTAGAACTGCATTATGTAATTTATGTCCTTCTTAGCCACAGAGTTCCATAATAGAACATGAATGCATTGTGCCAACAATAGAAGAGTGGAAGAGGAACACAAACTACATCATACAGTTCTAAAATGGTTCTGACCAGCAGCATATAAATCAGAACCACCCACTAGAATAGCTAAAAAGTCTAAATAGCTGGAGCAATAACAGAATTTGAACCAGTCTGTAAAGAAACAGGTTCTACTGGGGAAAATGACATATAGATTCAGCGTAGTTCTCCTTTAATTCCTTTCAGCTTCTCCCTTTAACACCTAATGCTAGAGAGGCTGTTTTGGTCCCTTCTTCCTTTTGACATCCCTTAACCTTGGTTAACCCAATTACTAAAAACCTGTGACATATACATAAATATAAAACATATGTAATACCTAATTCATGTGTATCAGATCTTACTATAATCCAAATATATGCATCAATATGGTTCCTTATATCCAGGGGTAAAGTGCCCCTGCAGAGCTGCCAGCACCACTTCTTTAGCACCTGTTGTTCATTTGAGGTATCCCAGCTGACCACAGGCCAGACTCTGCTTAGCTTCTTTGATCTGATGGGATAAGGCTACTAGATGATAAGGCTGTAGGCCCATGCAGTCATTACAAGATTTCCTACAGAAGAGGACAACATTGCACATGCATCTAAGTGCTTGGCTCATCCCTGTACCTGGTGCTGCTTTTGAAAATATGTTCTTTAATATTTTGTGCAAGTTGTTCATTGAGGAATCTTAACGTAAACATGAAAAGGTATTTGCTTGAATGTGTTGCACAGTGAAATTGTGTGAATAGCCAAACATATATTGGACCATCTGAAAATATTAAGTTCAGATTCCTCTCCGTTAAGAGAGGGCTCATTTTACGCTGTTAATTTATGCAGTTTAGGTTGGGGGAGTGTCATGTGATGCTCCCATCCACTCAAAGCATTTGTTTAAGCCAATGTTCTCTAACAATAGACTTCTCGATGGTGCCTGTTACACCAAAGTGATATTATGTTTTCAAAAAAAAAGTTTATTTAAAAAAAATTCCATGATCGATAATGTGTTGGTGCTGAGCTGTTCTGACCTCAATGGATGCAGATGAAATCAACTTACAGTGATTCGAGTGGTTTAACTGATGTAGTAACACATAGGATAGCCCAATCTAAGATGCAGTATACAGTAAGTGTCTTGCTCAGCATCTCACACACATGAGTAAGTCACTGTGGTGGGATTTCTCCTGGTAAATCCAGGGGCTATCAGTTCATACTGTAACTACAGTACCTCTAACCACTGACTTAATACATAGGTACTTTGAAGAAAATGGAATAAGAGGGTATCCTCACTGAGTGTATGTGTGTGTGGGTGGGGGGACTTGATGGTTGATATTATTTTTTCCCTAAAAATGTATGTTCGTATAAGTCCGAGCCTGAGCCACTAAACCACACTGCTATATTTTTAAATGAATGGAACTCTTATTTTCCCATTCTGTTTATCTTCAGTCACCTTGGCTAGCCCCTTTCTGTTGGGCCCCCTTCAGCCTCAGACTTACCCCACTACTTACCCTAGACCATCTGTGGTGGGTGCCGCAGTTGGTAGCTTGGGGCCTGCAAGGGTGACATCACCAGCCTGCAGAAGGTGTTTTCTGTCCGGTGTGCCATGACATGCATGTACTTGCGCACAGTGCAATATCGGCATCTGGTGGCATCCCTCACCGGTGAGTATCTCTGTTGTGTTACCAGTTGGCTTCAGCCAGGTGTTAGTCATGAAGCAGAGTGCAACCACCTCCCCTCCCCCAAGAAGGAGCGCTGTCCTTGGGACATTCAGTCCTCTCTCCCCTGGCTGTTACCCAGTGACCCAAGCTTGTTCCTGAACTCTGGTCACTACTGCTACTGGGCTGTTGTTTGAGTACAGCTTTTGACAAATGAAACACAAAAACACTACAGAAGTAGTATAAAAAAAACTTTATTTACAATGCATGTACAAAATAGTTCCTTGTGCTTCTAAAATAGTTCTAAATGAAGTCCATATTTAATAAATAAATGGCACTCGCTCTCCGCTCCTCTGAAATCAGAGTTCCAATTATGCAAAGAAACCTTTGGCAGAATCTTTTATGCATTTATTCCAAGGGGTTGGTAATTCGTCCCATGAAGAGAATTGAACCTGCAGATTAAAGAAAGAAACTGTTTCACTCATTTACAGTACATGACATATTAGTTCATGATACTCAAACCTTAGATCATAAACTAAATTACACTGCAGACTGAGAAAGTGTCATGTTATGCTCTCAACCAATCACAGCACAGATTTTGTTTGTGCGCAAGACACTTTTTTTTTTTAAACTCTATTTATGCACCGGCTCTGTGGAACTGTCTCGGGCATCCTACAGTGCCCCCAACTCTACCTCCATGCCTGAGAGGCCTCCTGCTTCCTTACACCAGCCCGGCTATCCCCCTGGCTCTAAGCCCCCCGAGGTAGGGACGCCCTTTCCGCTCTATCTGAAATTTGGGCGGGGCTGGGCTTGGACCAGGGGAGGAGTGCAACCAGTGGTGGACTGTGGGTGGGTAGATGTAGGTGCTGTTGCCTATCCATGAGCCGAGGATTTTCTATTTTAGTTGCTTCCCCTGTCCCCCCCCCAAGTTTGGACATGCAATGACATCACAACATCTGCCGCAACTCCGCTCCCTCTACTGTAGTGCCCAGACGTGCGTACATCCTCTGGTCTCCACCAGGTGATGCTATTGTGCCAGGCAGACCCTGGATCCCTCCTCAGAGAAAGGAGAGCAGTCCACAGACGCTCAATCCTCTCTCTCCCCTGCTGACCCCCTACGACCCGGGCTCATTCCCAAACCCGGGTCGCCGGTATGGCGCGAGGTGTGGCGTCCAGCACCTCAACCGTCAGCGCCACCGGGCCGGCCGCGCAAGACACTTTTATTTAGATAAGAGGGCCTCACATTCAGCACCATGGCAACGGACAACTGCCTGACAGAAAAGGTGGTCTGTTTCTTCTAATAAAAGGTATGTTTTTTTTTTTTTATAAAAAAATCACAATCTGTAATGTTTTAATATGACTTTGGTAGCAACTTTTTATCAGAAACAGTCACACACACATTCTTCAGGTGATACAACAGCTCAGTTTTGCTGTTCTGTCACCCAAAGAATGTGTGTGAGACTACTCTAATACTAATAAGAGTAGCTCCTGAAGTTGTATTAACACACAGTTGACTGCATTCAGCATGTGTGGTGGAGAATTTTTTCAGTAGTCTGTTGGCTACTTTATAAGCTGTCTGCCATATATAGTTCATAGACACTATCACACAGCCTGAAGTGAACAGATTCATTTTTTCATTCTTTTTATACCTGCCCCCCCCAACTTCCTTGATTCTTCCTATTCTCCCCCCCGCTACTCCATGTCCCCACCTCCTCCCAGGTCCTCCCAGTCCCAACACCACCCTGACCATCGGAGTTGCTGCGACAGCACCCTTCCTTTAGCTGGGAGGGCAGGTAAGAAGTTACTTTCACAACTGATGCCAAATCTGCTTTATGACTGGTTAGAGAGGGTAAAAAAAATGCTGGCTGTCCCTTGCCTTCACTGTCTAGGAGCTGAGTGCCTCACCTCAGCTACATGTCTCGACCCCATCCAACCCCCGAGTGGGATTCTGGCAATTGCATACACACCCTGCTCCCCAGGGCACTACTGAGCCAGTCCACTAATTCACTTTTTGGGTAGAGTTTTGAACCTCACTTGGACAGACCCTAAGATCTCTGCACTGCTCCATTCATTGCTGCTCCTCACGATACTATACAGTTGGCGAAGGCTCGGAGATTGGCCAGCAAGAAATGTCATGTGTCTAAAGGCCCACGTTTATACTAATTTGTAAGCTTCTTTAATAAATGGAATACTTAATCCACAAGTAGCACTTTGATTTTGAAATGCTAGGTCAAGTTATGTCCCATTTTTAAAGCAATTTGAAAATTCAGTGTGCACAGACTGCTCATCAGCACATTCTATAGATTACTGCTTGTGTACAAGGTCCTAAACTTAGACTTTATTTATTAGATTTACACAATATAGTAAACTATAATTTCTGCATAAAATACATGAGTTGCATTGATGCCTTAAACTTGGGAGAGGCTGGCAGGGAGGATTGAGTGACAGATCAACTGTTCTCATTGGGGAGGGCAGAGTCAGATTGGCCCACCAGGATACCTGGAAATTTCTGGGTGGCCCCCTTTTTTGGATACCTGAACACCTTATAAACTCTACAAATCTTTGTATTTATCATCCATTTTTCTCATTAAATGGGATATTTTGGGCACTGCAAGTAAATGTAAGATGCAAACACAGAGCTAGTGCATCAAATTTAAATGGCATACTGCTATGATTGTGTCACCCAGGGCACTCCCCTATTGATTTTCCAGGTGGGCCCTTGTATTAACTTTCCAGGTTACTGTACCCCTGTACAAAAATCCAGCCCTGGCAGAGGGAGAATTATTAGTTCTACTCCATGGTTGCCTCCTTTTGTAACGCAGAAGGCTGCACGTAGGAAAAATAGTTAGACATTCCCCCTAGGGTGAAGGTGGGGATCTGGTGACTGGTGTGGAGGGACGTACAATGCTCAGTGGTGCATCTTAATGTCATTCCTCCACATCACAGGGAATGGGTTAAACAGGGACAAAGATGGCCCTCTGGTCAGATAATAGCTGCCTTGCCCTGCCCACACCAGTAGAGTCCACAGTCAGTTAAGTCCTCCACCTCCAAAGTCCCAGGCCATCCCATTTTTATTGGAACCCACTCCCCGCCTCCCCTCTAGGAGAGCTGCAACAAAATGGACTGAGAGATTGCACTGACCCCTTAGAGACTCCAGGGAGGACAGCCCAGGATGATATACCTACAGTGAGGAAGTCAGGATTGTCAGGGCCAGAATGAGTGAACAGAAGGACCAGGTAGAAGTTAACAAATATACAGGCGTTCACAGTTTTATCAGTCAGTGCTTATGTCAGCACTGAACAATTATGATATATGATGTAAGCTTGTGATGATTCCATGCTTATATCCCAGGTAAGATCATATACTGTATACTGAATGTAACAAATAACATACACCCGACCTTCTCCAAATAAGGATGTAATGCTATTTCTGGGGTTCTGGAGGCAAACATCATAGACTGTACAGAACATCCAAAACTGCATCGCTGCCAGCATCAACTGCATTTCAGCAGCAATATTACAACCATAGTACCTTGGCATCTCAGTAGCTTGTGTTATTATAGGAGGGCTAACTTGGCCACCAGATCACTTAGGGAGATAATCAGAGTGGGCAACACATTACCCAGGGAGATGAGCTGGGGGGGGTTCAGCCCGCTGGTTCGTCTGGAGTGCCGTGGCGGGGCTGGGGTGGTCTGCTTGCCACCCCGGCCTTCCATCTTTGAAGATTCATGATAAGAAAAGTGACAGTTCAGGTGGAGTACAGGGGAGCAATGGTGCAAAGCAAATGGGGCCTGTTGGTGCATTTGGGAGCCGGAGCCTGGGGAGAAGAAAGAAAGAAAGAAAGAAAATGGAAGCCCGCCAAGTGAACTCTGGCACCTTGGTAGGGTAAGCATCCATAGGGCATAGAGCCCAAAAGAGAAAGATTTCCTGTGGGTGAGTTCAGCTGTTGGGTTGGATGGTTTACTGTGGGTGGGCCCACTATGGCAGCAGGGGCTGGGGCATGGCTTGGAAGTGGCAGCCCTTGCAGTTGAGGATGTAACAGCTGCAGAGTTACCCTATTCCCCAGGCTGAAGGCCACCACAGAGTTGGGTCCCAGGATGTTTAGTTTAGTTTATTGTTCTAGGAATTATTACCTTTGAGCCAATGGCTCTTTTACAAAGGTTCCACGTCATCAATGTACAAACAAACAAGACATGTTACATAGAATGGTCAGCAAACTATAAAGGTTTCAATACGCCAGTATAATACAGTACATCACAGGAAAAAAACAAAACATTGGAGGGATGGTCAAGGTGGGAAGGGTAGGAGGAGATATGGGGAGGGGAGCAGACTTAGAGTAGTTAGGGGTACTCAGATGCCTTTGTCAAGAAAGGAGCAGAGGAGAAGGAGGATGTAAAACAGTAAAAACAGCCATGAGGGAAGAATCATTAGTCAAGGCAGTCACAGGAGCTAGAGGCTGAGAGGTGAGAGTAAAGCATAGATTTGAAAGCTCCTAGTGACATGATGTGAGCTGATTGTGGAGGTGGGGGAAAGTCCATTTGGGAGAGAGTGATGTTTGGGACCCCAGCGGGGTGGCAGTCCGTTGGGTGATCTGGTGTGGCACTGGCAGAGGTCCCCCCTGATAAGTCAGTTCAGAGGTTGGAATTGCTGCATGAGCAGAGGTGCTGTTGGTTTCGGGGCCCTCATAGACGTGGGGGAAACCATTCTAGGCAAAAGACATCAGTGATTGGATGTCTGAAAGGGTTTTGGTGGTTCAGGTCTTGCTATGGAACATCGAATAAAGTGTACAAAATTAACATCTTGAAGAGAAAAGAAGTTTATGCTCCATAAGTATTAGCCCCCGGGTGGAGAAAGTGTAAGACCAGGCACATGTAAATGAACTAAAGAGAGTATAAGGGTTGGAGACAGTAGAAACATCTTGTGCTGTCATTAACCAAGAGTAGAAGTGTAGGAATGGAACTTCTGAAAGAGAGTCTGAAGGGAAAAAATGTAACTGCTAGAGAGAGAAAGCAAGGAATGAGATATGAGTTAGTATAGTGTGTCAGTACCAAGCTACCTCAAGTGGAAGCCACTCTCGGCCCCAAAATTGCTGCCAGGAATCTAGCCTTCATGGTTTAAGGGAGAGCTGCATGAAATAACTAGTCTGTTAGCTCAAGAGACTGTTGCAGTAGATTTTCCAGTTATGTCTTGAAGAAAACCCACTGTATGTTTCACCCCACACTCCCTGAAGTGGTTGTTACTGTTTCACGTTTTAATTAAATCATTTTGCACATTGATTCTGGGGTTGACAGTAAATTTCATCAATGAGACTGTGCTGGCCTGTATGTTAACAACCATTGCCCCTGCAGGTGAGCAGATTTGCCTTATGAATGGTGCCTGCTTCCCTAGTTTTGTGACTCCCAGTCACTACCATCGCTGAATCCAGGTAACAAGTTATTTTGTTCTAATTCTTTTAACTGTGGTTGCTTGTGTTGTGATGTGCCCCCCTCCCATCAATGCACCACCTGGATATCCCTAGACAGGGAGGGGGAGGCTTGCACATATATGTTGGGGAAGAAGTGGAATCAAATGGTTACAGCACTGAACTGTGAAACAGGAGATCCTAGGTACTGATACATAGATACATATATACATAGACAGTGTCGACAGATAGGGGCCTGTGGCCCACCCAGTCTGCCCATTTGAGCTTGTAAGTTCAGTTTATGTTTTCCTAGAAGTCTGTTACCCCTTACCCCTGACCTCCAGAATTCCTTTATGTCTATCCCATGCATTCTTAAATCCCGTGATTGTTTCAGCCCCCACCACTTCCTCTGGCAGGGTGTTCCACTTGCCCACCACCTGTTCAGTGAAGAAATTCTTCCTCACGTTTCCTCTGAATCGTCCTCCCTCCAACTTCATCCCATGTCCTCTAGTCCTGGAACATCTTTTTCACTTAAAAATAGTGTATTCCTGCACCCTGTTCCTCCCTGTAAGATACTTGTATGTCTCTATCATATCCCCTCTCTCCTCCTCTCCTCCAGGGAGTACATATTCAGTTCCTTCAACCTGTCCTCATAGGACTTGTGATGCAATCCACGTACCATCTTTGTTGTCCTCTTCTGAACCTTCTCTACCCTGTCTATGTCCTTACATAGGTAAGGTCTCCAGAACTGTACACTGTACTCCAGGTGGGGCCTCACTAGTGTCTTGTATAGCGGAATTATGACCTCCCTTTTCCTGCTGGTGATGCCCTGCCTATGCATCCCAGCATCCTATTTGCTTTTACCTGCTGCATTATCACACTGTTTCCCTACCTTGAGGTCATCAGAGATGATAACCCAAGATCCCTTCCTGCTTGGTGCATGCTATATCCTCACCCCCAACTGATATATTGTGCCAGGGTTTTGTGCCTCATATGCATTATCTTGCACTTCTTTGCATTGAATTTCAACTGTCAAACCCTGACCATTCTTCAAGTTTCTGCAGGTCCCTTCTCATTCTGTCTACACCCTCTGGTGTGTCTACTCTGTTACAGAGCTTTGTGTCATCAGCGAACAGTGAAATTCTGCCTTCTAGGTCCTGCGCAGTGTCACTGATGAAGATGTTGAATAGGACTGGTCCCAGCACTGATCCCTGTGGTACCCCACTGGTCATTCTTCCCTCTGTGGAGTGACAGCCATTTACCACCACCCTCTGTGTCCCCCCACTTACACTAACTCATTGCTTGACTTTGAGAAACCCATGTTTGTGCCCCCAGCTGGAAAACTGGGCAGGAGCAGGGCCTCTCTGAAAATGAGATGTTGCCCTTCAGCTGAACTAAAATAAGCTGTAACAAAAAAAAAAACAATCATGGCATTGTGTCAGTGTTAGGATTATCAGAGAAGGAAAGTCATATAATGTTCCTTTTTTGAATACCAATAATTATAATTAAAAAACATATATTATTAGATACAACTGTTATAAGTTCACTAAGTTCCACAGACCAATCCCATAGACTGCAATGAGAACATGTCTCTTGCAGTATGTTGAGGCAGCACTACCAGATGGCAAAAACTTAGTTTGCCACTTACCCCCTTACCTAATTTCTAAAATATTTCCTTAATAGCCAATTAAAATAAAACCTCTTCTGTCTGTTTTTGTGCACTGGGTACATTCACTGGAGTGTGAGACTTCATTTACAGGAATGACCTGGAATCACAGGTAAGGACAGATAAATAAGGATCATGAGTACAATAAACATTACAGTAGGGGCATATAAGCAGTAAAAAATACAAATTTAAGTAGGAGTTTGTAAGCTCAAAACATCTGAACAGACCCAGGGAGTGATTGTTGGGCACTATTGGTAAAAGTCAAAATACTGGCCTGCAAAACATAAAGAAACAACAGGGTAAAACCGTTCAAAATAAAGTGGAAACAGCTGCCTTTAAAAATGGGAAAAATGAATGAGCTGACTCCCCAATTTCTTTTTTTTTTTTTTAGGCATGGAAATCAAAAATGACTGATTTTTCTCAAGAAAAACTTGTTTTACCAGCAATATTTTATGTAATCTTCCAAAACATTATCTCTTGACAAGTGTGACTGCCACAATTTGGACCTGGGAATTATTTTGAGCTAAAAAAAAAACTGACCAAGTTTGGAGCTATGGACATTTTTTACTTCCAATGAAAATAATAATGAATGGAACCCCTGAACAGACTTTAATGACTATGAATACTATATAAATAGGAGTAGGTGGTGCTGAGCATGATTAGATTGGTCAAAACATGTATATTATTTGGCCGAGAATTATCTACTAAATAAAATAATTTACATGTAATAAAGTGTTAGTGAAACAGATGGACTCAGACACAGCCATCAAGTTAAGCAGTCATCTTTATTCTCAGATTCACACTGGCAAGGTGCCCACTAGGCATAACAGGAACTACACTAGGACTACAACTGTTCTGGGCAAGGACTACTACCAACATGGCTTCCCTAGAATAATTACCTACAGTATATATATATACTGTATATATATTATATTACAGATATTTCTGATCTTCTTCGAGGATATCCCCCTCCATTGAGCCACGTCACAAAACTGTAAGCAATTGGCATCAGGACCACCCAGAAATATTTACTGGCTGGGGCCACACACATATTGACGTGCCTCATTTTTGGTTATATAATGTGGGTATCCTCAGCATGCCTCAGTTCTTTCTTCCAACGTCAACTGCTCATCTGTCCACTGCTGCTGAAGAATGCTGTAGAACTCTGCAAGTATTCGCTAACTCTGCTACCTCTTGAAGTTTATTTTAATTAAAACTTTTATGCCACCACTGAAAGATAAGGAACCATTGTTTTGATAGTGTCATTGCAGCAAATTGAAGATTTACAAAGATGATGACCACTCTATGTGCATTTGTTGCCTGGGCCTCACTCATGATGTTAAAACCTGTAACATTTGCCAGGGCTTTAACCAAGTCACCAGGAGATGTCACATGAAAGCTTTAGTGCTATACTTGAAAATAAAAGCCACAGGGGAGAAACAAGGTGAGTCAAATGTAGCTTCACTGCTGTCAACTGCTCCTTCTCTTTCCAGGTAGCTTTTGACCCACGTTCTTCACAGTTGATGGTGTCCTCTGCTGAGTCCACCAAAAACGAGGACAAGTCCATGAAGTCAGCGGAGAAACACCACCACTCTGAGAAAGAAAAGCGCCATATACAATAGACTGCCTCCCCAAACTGTTCATGATCTCCTCTGAAAAGAGATAAGTCCAGTGATAAAGACTGGTCACAGGCCAAGGCCTCCAGTCCTGCTGCCCCTCCCCCCTGACTGTCTCATAGACACCAGCTGATACTGCAGTTGTGTACTGTCCTGTCCATGGTTCCGCCATTGTCAACCCCCTCTGAGCCTGTTGCCACACAACTCCTTTACCAAATTATGTTAGAGGTTTTCCAATGACTGATGCCATTGCCTCCACTGTTGACACCTTCAGAGATGATGCTACCGTCAGCCTCATCAATGATACAGGAGTTCCCTGCCCTCACTATTGTGTCGGGCCTGGACCGTCCTCTGCCAGTGGTGCTACCATCAAAGGTTCCTCCTTCTATGACTCCTCATCCAATTGTCCCTCTACCTATGTCAATAGATGTCAACAAGGAGCTGGAATATAATCCAGAATACTTGGAAGAGGAGGAGGAAAGTGTGGAGAAAGTTGGATGTTCTGAATGCTGTGGGATCCAGCTCCACTCTGTCCTCTTGTTCTGTTTAAAGTGTTAAAAACACTCCTATGTCTCTTCCTGAGAATCCCTCATTGCAGGCTTTCCTCAAGTTTATTCGGGTCAAACTAGAATTTGATGCTGAAGAGGAGGATTCCTCTAGGAATAAATTAAATGAGTTCCCAGAGGTGTCTGCCTCTCCAGCAGTCTTAATACCTCCAATTTATTCAACCTTGGAGGATGCCACTTTGGCTGCTTGGCACAGGCCCTTTGCCCTGCCTGCTGTTCCCAGAAACATGTGTAAATATGATTGTGCCCCTACTAGCAAACCTTATTTTTCCTCTCAGCCTGAAACAGACTCCGTTGCAATTATGGCTGCTCATGATAGGTCAAAAGCCCCTAAACACATGAGTTCTCTTCCTCCTGAGAAGGAGTCAAGGAAGCTTAATGTGATGAGGAAAAGAACATTTGCTTCTGCTTCCTAGGACCAAGAATTGTAAACTATCAGGCATACACAATCAAGTATCAGAATTGCCTGTGGAAGTCCATGGCCACCTTGGCTGAATATCTGCTGGAAGGCCCTGACAAAATCATAGCTCAACAGACAGTTGTTAATGGCTTGGAAGGTAGTAAGCATCTGCCCAGATTTACATATGATGCCTCAGACACTGAGGCCTGTGCAGCTGCTTCTGGCATCTGCCTGCACTGCCATTCCTACATTCGTGTCATATATTTTGCCTGTAATGTACAACAGTTGGTCCTCAAACCACCTTCAGAGGGAAACAGCTGTTTGGCTCTGATGTCGAGAATGCTATGTGGGACCTACAGACTTTTGAAAGATGACCCTGAGATCCCTTCACATCTTGAACGTGAAGCCCCTAGGCAGGGGCCGAGACTATTTTCATAGGCCCTATGCTTGTCTAGGTTGGAGCTACTCCAGAGGTCCCAGCCATGTTTCCCATCAACTTCAGTCCTCCAAGTCTCAGGCTGCTCTGCCTCCCAGTGCCCACACCAGGCTCACAGAAGGTAAAGGTATTAGCAGCACCTCCCATCCCTTCCTTTCTACCTTCCCTTCTCTTCCTCTGATTTCACTGCCTTAGGAAGTTCTGGTGGGAGGCCGAATGTTGCCACTGTATAGATCATTTGTGAGACCCTTCCTGGAGTACTGTGTCCAGTTGTGGAGATCACATCTCAAGAAGGACATAGACAGGGTGGAGGCTGTCAAGAGCAACTAAAATGGTGCAGGGGCTGCATCAGAATCCCTATGAGGATAGACTAAGAGATCTCAATACATGTACCTAGGAAGAAAGGGGAGGACATGATATGTAAGGAATAAGACACGCCGAGGAGTGGTTTATAGGCTGATAAGAGCACGTTCCAGGTGTGTAATGAGGGGTTCTATGTGATAATGGTATAAACCTAAAGGTGATCACTGTTATTGAGCAGTCAGAGTGCCGAAAACTTGTTCCACACTCTGACACCTTCAGCGCACAGGACAATGGCACCGGGACATGTATTTTAATGCTTTCTGTGGAGGGATATGCCCCACTACACACCCTCATGCGGGAGGCTGTGCCCCACATCCCCCTACTTAAAGGATTCTCAGCTGCAGTGGGGGTGTATGTCTGGGGTGAAAGCATTAAAAAATAAAGGTTCGGGCTGGGAGCAATAAAATTGCACCAGCGCCCGAACCCGGTACCTCACCCACCCCAACCACAAGCCAACCCCTGATGCCATGACACAGCTCGGCAATCCACTGCAGTGCCACCCCCTACAGCTCCTCCGCCCCCCTAGTCCACACTCGCCGTGCTTGCTCCCCCCAGTGCACGCGTACACATAGCATCATCCTGTTGCCCAGTTGACCCACCCCCTCATCTGGGTGCCCTACCCTCCCATCGCCATGATGGATTGCACTGGGAAGGAGCCACCATTATGGATGGTGGCATTCCCCATGCGCCCACCTCACGGTATACCGTAATGAGGCATGAGACGCTTGCGCCGAGTGCTTTTAGCATCTGGGAAGTTTTCTGATCAGCCCATAAACCACACCTCAGAGTGTTGGGACATGAAGGAGCAGCAATAAACTACACTTCATCAGTGTGGTACAGCCCTTGAATAAATGCCAAGAGTTAAAGGTTGGAGGAGTCCTGTCACAGCGTGTGGGAATAAACTTAAGACGAGGCAAATTTACAGGTTTAAAACACACTGTGGTGTGATATTTATTTTTCAAAAGTTAGAAAAATAATAAATGAAAACAAAAAAAAAATTGCAAAGAAAATCACTACTTAACATCAATAGTTTCTCACATAATACAGTCCTGGATCTTAAAGCTCCTAAGACCCTTATCATCTGCATTCAACAGCTTGTCTACAGTAGCAGTAGAACCTCTCTCCTCCTCTTTTGGGGCTGAGTGCCACTGGACTGAACGGAAGTGAACTCACTGAAGAGGTTTTTATATCTTTTGGTAGGGTCACCTGACTGAGCTCTTTTCTATTTACATGTCTGGACATGTTGTTTCATGTCTGAGCATGTTGTTCAAAATTGGGGGTGCTTATGGAGACTTCCTGGTTCTGTTAAAGGTACAGTGTATATCTCAACCGATATTGACTCTCTATATCTCTGATTCATATTGACTAAGCATTTTTATAAAGCATACCCCAGTTTTTTGTTTAGCTCCATACAGTAGTAGGTTTATAATGTGAATTTATGAAAATACCTTAAGGATTTTGTATAACTGGACTAATCATGAAATGATTAGTTCGATATGGCTTCCGAATCATTTTTCTTTAAAAATGCTTTATTAACTGTATTAATTCCTGCTATCTAAAATAGTCTTCATGTTTATTTTACACAAAATGCACTTATGCATTTTACATAACACCTCTCTGGGTGTTTGGCGTCATTCCAGGGACTGACTGAATGGATGGAAATGGAAAAAGAATGAAAAGAAAGAGCTATTAGGAAGTTTGTAGGGATAGTAAAGAGCTATGCTAGGTGGCCAACCTAGGGTATGGGGCAAAAAAGAAGAAATGCAAAGAGAAAAGTGTTAACTGTTGCACAACAGAAGTTATGGTAGTTAGGAAATAAGGAGCTAGAAAAGTGGTCCATCAGTCACAGCCGAGGGTGTAGCCTAACTCTGCCACACACCTCCCTCTTTAAGAAAAAACAGTTCTCAAAACTATATTGTTTTTTCAAGAACCCCCTCTCAGTCATAAATATTCTACCAAAACAGTAGAATGGGGGTTGGTTGAAACTTTTTCTCACCCACTATGAGAGCTTCACCCCAGGGTCCCTTAATTCAGTTATTTTTAGTATTGTCCACCATACCAAGTTACTGCAATATGACAGTACTTTTACAACATTACCCTGGGGCTGTCATACAGTTCAGCACAGTACCCATCTATGCTTCCTAGTCTCTTCCCTCCTGGTGCTTTCTATTTGAGCTAATCAAGTAGTATTGCACTTTCCCATTTTTTCTCCATCCTTCTCACCAAGCTATCCAAACTATGCCTATTTTCTCCACTCAGGCCTCGCACTTCTATCTCCCTTTCTATCTCTCACCACCCTATCTAATTTCCTCATAGTTACTTTAGTCAGACAATATGTTATTAGCCCTGGTTATTAATATGCCTCTGTATGCTCTGTTCTAGGATATTACTTACACTGTTACTTGTAACTACCTTGCCTATAACTATTTGATCTGTATTTTATTGTCTACTATGTCTATTACTTTACTCTATAGTGTACATTTTGTTTAATTATGTAAAAGTTGTCTTGCGTTGTGTATTAGTTCTGTTTGTACTGTATCCTCCCGGATCGTGCCTGAAAATAGTCATTGCTATGGCTAGTGCACTTACCCAGTAAACAAAAACTAAATAAAAATAAATAAATAAAAATGCTCTCAGAGGACTTCCATCTGTAGTGACTGTCTGTCCTCTAACTATTTCACTCTGGTTACTACAACTGAGACACTTCATATATAACATCAGGCACCCATCAATAGGCATCGTTTTGGCACTCATCACTTAACATTGTTTCCAAATCCATCACTTGGCATCTTTTCAGAATCCTTCACGTGGCATTGTTTCAAAACCCTGTGCACCAACTATCGTACCTTCTTCGGTACATTAAAAAAGAGGAAGTAATACACAGCAGTTTTATGCTGGCTTCCAGCTTCCTCCATACCCATCACTTTGCATCGTTTCAGCCCTGTGCACCCACTATCGTACCTTCATCATTACATTAAAAAAGAGGAAGTAATACACAGCAGTTTTATGCTGACTTCTAGCTTCTTCCATCTAGCTATCAGGGCAGCCATACAGGCCTATACCACAACTTCCTCTGGGGCGAGTTGTACCCAGCTCTAACCGCATTCTAACACATTGTTTCCACTCAGAGGTCCAATCATAGGTTCCACCCCATAACCTAAATCCTCCATGACCCTAGGTTCCTCATTTTATATCATACAGTATAGACATTTCTTTTATGTCATACATTTCTTGTTACCATTTCATTTATCCATGTCCCTTTCATATATTTTCGGTAGACAAGGAACATTCTCATGCTGAACATCAACCAGCCAGTTCCTAACTCCAAAACCTTTGGGATTTCCTTTCAACCCTTATTTTTAACATACCAGGTGTTTCCTTACAACCCTTACACCGTTCTGGTACCCTCAACTGACTGTACTCAGCACCAGCCTTAATGCTGTATTCATTTTAAACATTACATGTTTCATACATTTCATATCATATCACGGGGGGTTCAGAACATGAGAAAGTCCATTCAACCACCATGGTGCATTCCCTGTTGCTTGTAGTCTTCACCCCAGTATGCAAATGTCCTGAAACAGTCTTACCTGGGGCCTTCATCTCATCATCCTCTAAGTAGCAGCAGCCCAGAAAAATGGGCAACAACAGAATATCAAAAGTGACTGGCATGAAAGGTTTCATCATGGGGTCCTCCTCCTCTAGAACCCATGGATCCTGGTCCTCTGCCTCAGCCACAAAATCCTCTGGTTGGGAACCCTCCATCAGCACCTGGCAGCGGTGCTGCACCTCTCTCCGGTGCTGGTCAGCCTCTGCATTCCATCAAACTCCAGCCCAGGAAATAGCTCCTCTCCAGTTCTGCTCATCTGGGCTCTGGTATGCACAATGGTAAGCCCCTCCTCCTTCAACAGATCCTTGGCATCCACAAGATCCTGGAGGTATGTCATCCTGCTCTTTGCCCCCATGTCTGGATACCAGGGCTGGTATCTGGGTACTGGTCTCCCTCTCATTTCTCTGGACAGCCAGTACTATCCCACTTCTGAAACCAAGTTTGTCACAGTGTGTGGGAATAAACTTCAAACTAGGCAAATTTACAGGTTTAAAACACACCATGGTGTGATATTTATTTTTCAACAGTTAGAAAAATAAATGAAAAAAAAAAATTGCAAAGAAAATCACTACTTAACATCAGTAGTTTCTCACATAATACAGTCCTGAATCTTAAAGCTCCTAAGATCCTTCTCATCTGCATTCAACAGCTTTTCTACAGTAGCAGTAGAACCTCTCTCCTCCTCCTCTTTCAGGGCTGAGCCCCACTGGACTGGACTGAAGTGAACTTAGTGAAGAGGTTTTTATATCTTTTGGTGGGGTTACCTGACTGAGCCCTTTCTTATTTACATGTCTGGACATGTTGTTTCATGTCTGAACATGTTTCAAAACCAAGGGGTGGGGGTTGTTTCAGGGGACTTCCTGGTTCTGTTAAAGGTACAGTGTATATCTCCACTGATATTGACTCTCTATAGCTCTGATTCATAATGACTAAACATTTTTGTAAAACATACCAAAGTTTTTTGTTTAGCTTCATACAATAACAGGTTTATAAAATGAATTTATGAAAATACCTTATGGATTTTGTATAACCGGACTAATCATGAAATGATTAGTTTGATATGATTTCTGAATAATTTTTCTTTAAAAGTGCTTTATTAACTGTATTCATTCCTGCTATCTAAAATAGCCTTCATGTTTATTTTACACAAAATGCACTTATGCACTTTACATAACACCTCTCTGGGTGTTTGGTGTCATTCCAGGGACTGACTGAATGGATGGAAATGGAAAAAGAGCAAAAAGAAAGAACTATTAGAAAGTTTGTAGGGATAGTAAAGAGCTATGCTAGGTGGCCAACCAAGGGTAGGGGTCAAAAAAGAAGAAATGCAAAAAGAAAAGTGTTAACTGTTGCACAACAGAAGTTATGGTAGCTAGAAAATAAGGAGCTAGAAAAGTGGTCCATCAGTCACAGCCGAGGGTGTAGACTAACTCCACCACAAGTCCCCCTGAACAATGTGGTGGGCGGGGCAGGAGCAGCCAGAGAGGTGTTGTCGAGGTAGTGTCAGAGGGGGGAGGGCAGGGACGTGATGAGTGGGGAGGGGCAAGGGGGTAGGTGTGTAAGGGTGGCAGGGGGTTAAGTAGGGGGTTGGCCAGAGGTGGTTTGCACAGGTAAATTATGAGTCTTGAACTAGCATGAGTTATATTATGCAAGAGCAAGTATTTACAGGAGTTAGGTGACAGCGGAGGCCAGATTTGAATAGGCTGAGACTCTTACAGTCATGGAGCGTTAAAGGCAGGCCATTAAACTATTTGGGTCCTCGATAAGAGATGGATCTCTGAGTCCGGCCCAGTGGCACTAAGGGTTGAGGCACTGGATGCCACAACTTGCGCCATTCCGGCGAGCCGGGTTTTGGTAACAAACTCGTGTCGCTCGAGGCAAGTGGGGGAGGCAAGGATTGAGCATTACAGCTGTCCTTCCTCAGGGTGGGGGGGTCTATGCTGTGAATGGCACAGCTAGGGGGACTCACCCATGCCCAGGGTGCTTGGTTGCCTCCGCGGAGGTGGAGACAGCTACTGCACCCATTGAACGGTGCATGGGTGCAAAGGGGTGAAAAGGAGAAAAATCCCCGGTGGCAGGATGATGCCCAACTCCCTGCAGGCACCGCTCCTGGGCCAGACATAAGGTAAGCCCCGGTAATTCTGGGGGACGGAGCTGGGGGGGTTGGGCAGAAGGGGTCTGTCAGGGGGAGGCATAGAAACAGCAGCTGTGATAAAAAAAAAAAGAGATGGATCTCTGAGCCAGCATGGTGTACTTGAAGGGCACCAGGAGCCCACCACTATCTGTGCTCCTGGTGTTGACACTAGAGTGAACGCATTTGAACAGTGAGGAGGTTGAGTCAGGGGTTTGGCCAAGTAATGATTTTTTTACCAGAAGGCAGGTCTGGTATATGGTCCTTGATTTGAAGGGGAGCCATTCGATGTCTTTGTACAGGGAGCAGGTATGCGTGCGATGGTCAGCCCCAAGGACCAGCCAGCATGCTTTGTTAAGAAGGATCATGACCCTCTTTAATGCGGTGTGGGAGCCAGTGCCATAGATGATTAGGCCATAGTCTACAGTGGATAATACTGAGTGACGAGTAACTAGTTTTAAGGTGTCAGGGGTCAGAGACTGCCTGTGGCGATATAGGACTCCCAGTTTGGCACTGGCTGTTTTGACCACATGGTCAATGTGCTTCGAGAAGGTGAGAGTGTCATCTAGGTGGATACCTAGATATTTGAAAATGGATGAACTTGAAACTTGAATACCTGTTCCAGAATGTCCCCCTTGGAGCTCCGAATCATTATTGGGCCAAACTGTTTTTTGCTCTGCTGGACAGTGAAGAGCATGCTCTTTGTCTTTTTATAGCTGAGCAGCAGTTTGTTATTAGTGAACCATTGTTCAAGTGTGAGGAAATTATCTTGCAGCTCAGCAGTGATAGTGGTCATTTGTTTGCCGGGCACTGAGATGACTGCATCATTGGTATAAAGCACCACGTGTGTAGGGCAGTTAGAGGGTAAGTTGTTAATAAATAGGCTAAAGAAGAGTGGTCCAAGGATGGACCCTTGAGGGACTCCTACATTAACTTCTCTATGCTCAGAGACCTGGCCACTAATTCTCATGCACTGCATTCTGTGGGAGAGATAGCTGCGGAACCAGGCCACAGTGTCAGCAGATAAGCCAGTAGATAGGAGACAGTTGAGTAGCAGGTTGTGATTAACTGTATCAAATGCCTTTGTAAGATCTATAAAGATAAACCCCACTGCTAGAACTTTGTCTAGGGCATTATAAATCTGGGAGGTGCAGTCGATTAGAGCTGTTTGGGTTGAGTGATTTTTCCAGCACTCGTGCTTTTGGCTACAGAAGAGGTTGTATTTGTCCAGGTATTCTGTGAGTTGGTCTGCGATCACTTGCTTCAGGGCTTTGGAAAGGGGGAGTAGAATGTAGATTGGCCTATAACTGGAAAGGTTTGTTCTATCCCCTGATTTATGGACTGGGGTGACAAGTGCCACCTTCCACTTGTCAGGGAATCTACCCATTCTAAATGAGACATTGAAGATTTTTGAGAGAGGGTCAGCAAGTTCGTTGCAGGTAAGTGCTACCATCTTCATGTCTATTAGGTCGCTCCCCATCCTTGTCTTTCCAAGAGCCCACTTAACGTACCTAAGTGTCTTAAACCAGGAGACCTGCCTGAAATAGAAGGGGGGCCCCATTGCTACAGGGAGCTGGCCTGTTTGTCTCATGGCGTACACCTTGTGGATCCATGGTGAGGTAGTCATCAGGGAGTACAGTGCCTAGGTCAGTGAATGCTCGGTTGAAGGCATCTGCGACCCTTACTGCCTCTCCATTCGAGCCTGCTGTTACTTGTGAGCTACTGTATGCTTCCTTTCTTGTAAGGCACTGTTTCTAGTAGCTGTGATGTCTGTTAGAAGCATATCTGAGTTGCAGGTTCTGGTTGCAGATGTCCCATTTCTTATTTTCCACAAGGATAAAGTTATATTATGCACAAATCCTCATTTTGTACCAGAAGTTGTGTCTGAGCAAACACCAAATCAGACCATTGACTTCCTGTTTATTTTTGGACCCGCTGAGATAGTGGAGAATGTAGTTTGCATATGCTGGACGTCCATAGGATGCTGCTTTGTTACTTGAATTGTACTAAGGATGGCAGAAAATCCTCACAACAGTTTGTTACTTTCACTGTCTGGGTGGTGGGCTCCCCCATTTCCAAGCAGGGCTTTTCCAAATGGTTGGCTTGCTATATTTCTTTCTGTTACCAGAAGCACCGTAAGGAGCTTCCTGGTCCTGTCCATGCTCACTCCACCCATAGAGTGGTTACTTCTGTGGCTCATTTCCGCAGTGTGTCCACTGCTGACATATGTGCTGTTGCCACTTGGAGTACTGTTCATACATTTACTAAACATTACAGTCTGGACATCGTCTCTTGTAGACATGCTATCTTTGGACTTACTGTCCTCCAAGGCCTCCATACTTCAGGGTCAGTAGATCCTGCCTTCCTCCTGCAGTGCTTTGGTACTGCTTGGGAATCATTCCACAATGTGGCTCAATGGGGGGAGACGTCCTCGAAGAAGATAAAATAGTTTTCATTGTGACACTTGGACAGCTGGTTCAGATCACTGTATCATTATTGTAATATAAAAATGTGTTATGGACTGTCTCTCATGAGAGATGCTGAGACAGCATGTGAGTTGACACACACACACACACACAGGTTTTAGATACAAGGTGTTACCTGGAAGGCCAGAAGCTAATTACAGACTAGAACCTTCCTGTTTTTCTAAGTTAAATATAGCTTTAACTGCTAAGAGGGAACTTAGTGTCCATTTTATGACGTTAGAGGAGGAAACCAGGTGATAGCACACTGGTGCGATATCATAAATGCTTTGATGTCTGTGTGAGAGAGGATACTGCTTATAGATGAAAGGAAATTTACAGACTTGATTGGGAAAGTCACATGGAGAAAGGAGTTTCTGCTGATGTAACCTTAATTATCTTATCTTCTAATATGATAAAATATCCTGGGTGTATGATTTTTCATAAACAGAGGAGGAGCTAGGTGACCTCATGCAAAGGGGTTGGCCAAGACAGTTTTTTAAACAGTATTCTGTTTTCCTTCAGAGACTTTTATTTATACTCTGACAAAGAAACATCTTTGAGCACTTTAAGCAGGTATTTAGAGAGAGAGAGAAATCTCAGTACTGTAGTAGGAATTGCACTGTTAAAACCTTGTTCTTTTAAAAGATTTGTATGTTATTGTGATATATGGTCCTGTATTTTATGTCTTACATGTCTTTTATCTATTTTAGTAAAACTTTAATTTTAGAGCCTACTTGGTCTGTCTTTGAATTTTCTTTTCTTTAACAAGTGAAGTATACATGGATAAAGCAGACACTGTGCATAAGTTTGAATGGTGATACCAAATTGGAAAAGGTAAGAGAAATCTGAGGTCTTTATTAGAGTTTTTAAGGGTTCATTTCTGTACACCTGGTTAGGTGCCCATAGGCAAAGATATCTGGCTCCCTGAAGACAGAATTATTTGAGCCCGTGCATTGGGTACGCTAGCAAGAGGTTCACAGTTTGAATCCCTCCAGAACTGAGACCAAAGGTTGATTCAAACCCACAAAACAGACAGGAGGGTTACCCTGTTTCTGTTAACTGTTCACAAGACTGTGCTCGGAGGTTGACACTTTGGGAGTAGAGGGCTGACCTGCTGAGTGGGTTTGTGACAACCATAACAGTAGGTCTGTGAGAGAATCTCCCCCATTGAGCCACAGCTCTTCCTCTCTCTCCTTCCCCCAGTTATCGGGTGACAGGTGATTATCCTGCCTGCTCTCACATGCTTGTTCTCCTATAATGCCTAATTTGGTATGTTTACTGAGGTTTCCATATCCTCTCCTATGTGCCTGGTTTGGCCCTGGTTGCATCAGTCCCTGCTGGTCCGATGATCCTCTAAGCTTGTCTCTGGTGGGGGACTGAGGCACGTTTGGGACACCCATGTTATATAGGTGACAACAAGGCACGCTGACATGGGTGGTCTCAGCCAGCAAACATTTCCGAGTGGTCCTGATGTCAACGGCTTACAGTTTCATTATATGGCTCAATGGAGGAGATACGCTCAAAGATCTGTGGTTATGGTAAGTATTCTTTTCTGTTGTATTATTTCTTTACAGGGTGTGGGTCAATGTTTTGAGTTTTAGAAGATGTTACTTAAGTCTGATTTGCCAGAAATATTGTACATGCATGCCAACTAGTATCCTTTATAGTCAAACAAGAAAGAAGTAATTCTCCTTACCTGTGTCAGCTTGCCATAGAAAAAAGGAAAAGGGTCTGTCTGCTTTAAACACAGGAGCTCTTGATCTTTTCAGAAGCACCATAACTGCAACACAATTAGAAAGAAATAACCTTGAGAAACACAGAAACATAGAATTTGGCAAAAAATAACCCATCTAGTTTGCCCTTTTTTCCGTGCCTATTTTGACACCCTGGATCCTATTTGGTCACTGGTGTCTCTTCTGCTTCCCTTTCCTCTACTTATTATGCCAATGTGCCTATAAAAAAAACCATATACAGCAGTAACCATTACAAAAGGTAAAAAATGAGGCCACCTGATGGCTTCCCATGTTCCCCACCAGGGGTTTGTTGCCTGGGCCTGGGCTGGGGTCGCAACCCATCAGGTGGCAGTGGCAATGCTGAGTGTCTCAGATGCCTACTGCTTAAGGAGTTTTTTTTCTTCATATAGCATTTTTCTCCCTGGGGAGCTGGCCAGGTTTTCAGCCCTGTCTCTGATCCCCAGACTTACTGAAGCTGAGTCCCCCATGGCTTTCTCCATGTGATGTGGCCAGGAAGTGAAAGGTCATACCCACCCCTTGTGCACAGATCAGAGTGCTCTGGCAGTCTGGTGGCAACACAGGCCATGGGGGAGTGGGCAGGGCTTCATGAAACCCCCCCTTCCCCAATTTTCCTCTTTGGCATACACACCCTGCAGAATTGTGACCCTGCCCTTCAAGCCGCTTCTGACCTGCACTACCACTGGGCTTCCACATAGCAGCAGTCATAGACTAAGATGGCTGGCCACCCCTCCCTGGGAGAAGAGAGCAGTCCGTGGGACACTTGATCCTCTCTCACCTTGGCAAAACCATGGGAACCCATGCTGACTCCCGAATACAGGTCACTGGTGTCGCTAGAGGTAAGGCATTCAGCTTCTTTGCCTTCCACGCCACCATGCTGGTCATTCGGGGAGCTTTATAGTATAAATCATAATTATAAAAAATTGTGATTTCAGCCAATCAGCACACAGAGCCACTGTACCATACAACCTAAGACTGTACTTGATGGAGCAGAAAAATCCACAGTCAGGCCTCAAAATATGCAGAAAGTGAATAATTTATTGTGTTGAACAAAAACAACAAAACAGGATACTGACAAACTCCAGTGCTTTAACCAACAGGTCTTCATCGGGGGGCAGGTATGGCAGGGTTGGCTGGGTGGGTGGGCAGGGTCCCGTAGAACCGCCACAGTGCACCACTTCATGTAGCAACCGGTGGTGGCAGGGGAGGTACCACTGGACACTTAGGATAGGCTCAGGTACCTGTGCCATGAGGTTAGGGGGATGCCACAGGACACCAGGGAGGCAGGAAACTATATGGGCCAGGAGGCCAGAGCTGGGGGTTCACTAGCCACCAGAGCCTCTATGGTAAGACTGGGATATGTGTTTGCCGGGTGGAGGATCCACTAGCAATCACGGCATCGCCGTGCATCAATGGGATGGGTGTTCGGCAGGTGGTGGAGTTTCACTAGCCATCTCTAACCTGATGGTGTCACTGGGATGGGTGATTGGCAGGTGGGGGTACTGCTGAATGCCAGGGCATCCATATGCATGTAGGGGATGGTCATTTTGGGGGGTGGGGTTTCCAGCTAGGCACATGGAATGGCCTGCAGCAATACGGGATGGGTGAACAGGGGTGGCTGGGGTATTGGTAGACATTAGGGGATCATGTGGCAACACTGGGACAGGTGATCAGTGGGTATGGTGTGCCACTTGCCACCAGGGACTCTGCAGAATCACTGGGATGGGTGACTGGCAGGTGGAGGGTGTTATTAGACATCAGGGCATACAGTGACCTATAGGGGATGGGCATTCGGGGGGAGTTGGGGGTGCCACTAGACACCATGGCATACATTCACATCTTGGGGACAGGCATTCAGGGGCATGGGGATGCCATGAGACACCAGGGTTACTGCACCCACACTGGAATGGGTGCTCAGCTTGTGGGGGGTACCACTACTCACCAGCGTGCCATCCGCCTATAGCTAGATGGGCGAATGAGGGTTGCAGTACAGCCATCCTACCACTAGGGCTTTGTGTCCAGTTAAGACTAGGTTTGCGCCACTTTGGGGTGCCATTTACTATCAACACAAACTGCTGAATTTGCCACGGCACCCATATGCGGGGGGGGGCACACTCCTTTGCATGGTCACAGTGTTATGTTAGTGTTCAGGTGCTAAAGGGGTTAGCCCACACTACAGGGTCTCTGAATATAGACTAGACCCACAAACCAGGCACAAAACCTAGTTAGCATGGGCAAATACCCATTAGCACCTGTGCTAACTTTTGAACGTCTGCTCCCTGGTATCATATGTCCAGTCCTGTCCCAGCAGTGTCAGTCAAGGTGTGGGTGATGGCCCCGTTCCAGCCTGCTTTTGCCCAGCCAGAAAGGTCTCATATATTAGCCAGTGCTGGGCCAGTTACTTTTAAAATGTAAAATATTACAGTTGCTAGTTATGCAAAACAAAATGTGCACAGTAGCACACTGCAGTTGTTGATTACTTATTTTACAATAGTAATGCATATTACTTTTTATGTTACTATTCATTATGTGTCTTCTGCAGATAGAAATGTGAGTTTTACTTATGAAAATGAATTCTCAGGGGGCAATGTTGGAATACCAGGTGAATCTAAGCCCTGAATTTGTCAGATTTTTACCTGGTGCTGCTAAAGGGTGTGAGAATACTGCTGCTGGAAGGACATCTGATCCCACATAATAGTAACTAAAAATTATATTTTTACCTCAGGAGTCCTTTATCATCAGTAACTTTTGTGCTTAGCTGGCTAGGTGCAACTGCCCTGGAGTGAATTTTAGGGGGACATGAAATATTGTTACAGTTACTTATTACTTCTTCTTATAAGTAATCTACTACTTGTTCCTAAAAAAAAAGTAATGTTACAGTAACTGGTTTCTCCCCAGCACTGGTCTTAGCTACACTCCAGTTGTGTTCGAGGTAGGTGTATAATGGTGTGTGTGTGTTGGGGGGCATACCTCTCAACCTTTCTTCACCAAAATGTGTGACACGATGTGTGACAAATGAGCAAACTGTGTGACATAATGTCTAACACTATAGCTATCAGTGCACTAATGTTCATAATGTTTTTTGATAACTGAGCATAATAGATTATTATGTATTTCTGCTTTAAAGTCTCAGTGGGTTATGGGGAATATCACCTTCCCCATGATGGACAAAGGGTTTCTGAGAGGTAAAATGAGTGACGTACCTCATGATGTGTGACAGTTGAGAGGTATGGGGGGGGGGGGATTAGATGAAAAATGTGTAAACAATGTTGGATCTTAGAATGCACTCCCTGTCCCACCCCCAACTCTGGTTGGGAACATTCTGACTGATTCTACAACTAGCTGACCTCATCAGGACAGGTATGACTGGGATGCCAGTGAGCATGGGAAGCACACAGAACAAACAAACAAGAAAAAATAAGGTATAAAGCTGGCCTTTTGGCATAGAGGTAGAACTGCCTCTTGCAAAGCTGTCAACTTGGTCTAAAGTCAGGCATGCTAGAGAAGTGGCACAAGGAGGATTCAGCATCCCACAGGATGATTTTCTCCTCTGGGGTGGGCAGCACCTCCTATTGTTATACTGCCACCGGGGTGATCACAGATGGCTGTGCAGTGGGAATGAATGAGTGTGTTTAGGAGGGGGAACATGCGGACACTGGTGTATCAGGCATGCCAGCACACTGCACGTCATACACTTGCTCTTGGGTAGGGCAGAAAATGTGAAAAGAGGGCACCACAGACTAGATAGATGAAGTCTAGCCCCCAACCTGAAATGGCCATCTTGGGCTCTCTCCTTGCCCTCTGGGGAAGTCTTGTGGAAAGGTCTTGTGTGTCTCTGCCCAGAACCCGCAAACAGTGGTGGCTGCAGATTGCACTGTTCTCCCATGTGGGCAACCTGAACTCATGATGCTGTCCCATCCCACTGCTCTTGGCCAGTGGAATCTATGAAATGCTACACAGGTCATGTTCTCAGATTCAGGAAGAGGGAGCCTATACATGATAGAAGTGCCTCCTTTGGTGGGTCAGGTGTAATGTTAGACATTGCCGTTGACCACACGACATCCTCCAGGTTGGTATGATGTCCAATGTTGCTGTAGAGATGGGGCAGTGAGTGAGTTCTGGGGATTCATGTGAGAAAAGACCCTCACTGTCATATGACACCAAAGGCCCTTCACACATTATCTGCCTCTGTTTCAAGCCATGGATCCTCCCTGTCACACCATGAATTTAGAGACTGCCTGGGGCACCTGGTGGAACTACCCCTCTCCTCTTCAGTGTTCTGAAACTGACTGTGTTTGGCATTTGCCTCATGATGTGCGACTCACAGATAATACTGTGCATAGTCCAGGGGATCTGGTTCTGTGAGGCCAATGGGTAGCAGAGACTAACTCGATGACCAAAGGTGAAGAACTGGAGATCATATTCTGAGAATATTGAATTTAGAAAAAGTACCTAGCAAATTTTAGTTTGTCCACAAGGTGGTGCTGTGAACATGTGTGGACCATAGAGATCCTCTACACTGGGGTCTGCAACCTTTTCAGGACTGGGAGCCACATGTCCTCCTGGCATGACCAGTCTGATCACCAGAGAGTCATATGAGTGTATGCATAGCAGAGGTCTTTTGTAGTGCATAATTTGGCTTAAATTCATCCCGCAATCCTATTTGAATAAAGCATATGTTAATCAGTTGAAACACTGCACAAAGAAGCCACACTGGATAGCTTCCTCTCCAGATCCTCCCCAAGAGAATCAGAGGAGTTTTAGCCATGATTTTGTAGCTGAAAAAACAAATGGTTAGTAATTCAAAATTCATTCCTAATACGTGCTTCAGGTAAGTCTCTTGGAGCCACTGAAAGAGTTCCACTCTGTTGGCCTCTGTTCTCTGATGCAACCTTCCTGTGTCTCAGCATAGATAGGGGTGAGTCTGGCCATTATTGGCATATATGGAATGTTTGGTTGGGTCATGCCCTGGAATTAGTAGAATTTCTTGGAAACTTTCACTTCAAATCACTTGAAACATTCATCCGCCCCTGCTGATGAAACAAAAAGCACCCCAGTCTTCTGGAAAGGTTATGTTCTCATCTACGATTGTTTTCTTTGTTGGGTATGCTAGTTTATCATAAAATGTATGGCTGATTCACAGCATCAGTGCCACCTTAGCATTGGCAAGCTCTGTTTAATACGTTTAAAGGAACACTGTCAACTTCCTTAAGCCTCAAAGTGTCCCTAGTTTAAAACGCACACTTTATGATTGTTCACATTATACAGTATATAGACTGTTTGTGCAGCTGGTAGTTTGATTCACATCCCTTTTTTTCTTTTAAAAAGTGAAAAAAACTAACTAACTGCCGACCATACTGGTGTTACCACACCAAAATATGTTTGTTTACATTTCTTGACCACATCACACAGCATCTCTCCTGGACTCGGAAACACCCCAACACAGGATAGTCACTCATTATGCAGTGGGAGTAGAGGAGACTATTGTATCATGAGTGGCTGCACTGCTTGATGGTGTGTCTTATGTTCAGAAAATGTGTACTAAGAGTAGTTTAATGATTTGAAGTAAAACATAGCTAGGTATAGCTGTACATTACCATGCATTTAATTTCTAACAAGCAATGAGGTAAATAAAACAACCAGCAACATAAATGAATTTTAGAGAAAGTAAGCAATCATAAAATGTGGGTTTTTACCAAAAATAATACAAAAAAGGCTGACAGTATCCCTTTAATATTTCTTGCAGTTGTATGACCTTGCATGCCTTGACTCAGTCCTCCTTCCATCTCCATAGCCTTCTATCCTGCCTGAGGAACAACTGCCTTTCAAATGATCTGAATGCTACATAGCATCCTGATGTAACTGTGGTTAAACATCGAAACATAGAAACATAGAAGTTGATGGCAGATAAGGACCGCAAGGCCCATCCAGTCTGCCCATTTCTTTTTCAACCTTATAAATGTGCCATCGGCCTTTGCTCTGTCAGTGGCCTATCTATTCATACTCATTTGTATTGCTCCCTTATGCCTATCCCATGCCTGTTTGAAGCCCTGCACTGTATTCATAGCCACCACTTTTTGAGGTAGGCCATTCCATGCATCCACCACCCTTTCTGTGAAAAGAATTTCACATTCTCCTTAATCAGCCCCTCTAATCTCATGCTGTGTCCTCTTGTCCTGCTATTTTTCTTATATTTAAACATGTTAGACTCTTTCACCTTGTTAATGCCCTTAGGTGTTTGAACGCCTCGATCATATCACCTCTCTCCCTCCTTTGCTCAAGGGTATACATATTGAGCTCTGTTAATCTGTCCTCATATGTCTTCTGATGCAGTCCCTGCACCATTTTGGTTGCCCTTCTCTGGACTGCCTCAATTTGTTAATGTCCTTGTGAAGGTGTGGCCTCAATACTGCATGCAATACTCCAGATGGGGCCTAACCAGTGTCTTGTAAAGAGGATTATTACCTCCCTCTTACGACTTGTGATACCCCTACTAATACACCCTAACACCCCCCTAGCCTTACCTACTGCTTTAGAGGTCTGCTTGGATGATTTCAGATCATCAGTGATGATGATGCCCAAGTCTCTTTCTTCCTTTGTGACTGCTAGCAACCCTCCCAGCCTATAGGTGGCTTCAGGGTTTCTCTTCCCTATGTGCATGATCTTGCACTTCTTTGCATTAAATCCCAGTTGCCACTCTTCTGACCATTTTGCTAGTTTATCCAGATCTCTTCTCATTCTGCCCACCCTCTCTGGATCATCTACTCTGTTGCAGATCTTGGTGTCATCTGCAAACAGACAAGCCTTACCCTCTAGTCCATCTGCAAGGTCACTAATGAAGATGTTGAAGAGGACTGGCCCCAGGACTGATCCCTGAGGTACCCCACTTGTGACTTGCATCTCTTCTGACTGTATACCATTTACCACCACTCTCTGTGTTCTGCCTGTCAACCAGTTTGCCACCCAGTTGACCAACTTCTGACCCACCCCGAGCCTACCCAGCTTATTTATCAATCTTCTATGTGGAACAGTGTCAAAAGCTTTGCTGAAGTCAAGGTAGGCGACATCAACTGCTCCCCCTTGGTCCACCACTCTGGTTACCCAGTCAAAGAAATCTATGAGATTAGTTTGACAGGACCTTCCTTTGTAAACCCATGCTGTCTTGGATCCTGTGCCCCTATGATTCCAGGTGTTGCACTATCCTTTCCTTAAGGAGTGCCTCCATAATGCTCACTACTGAGGTGAGCTTCCAGTTCAGGTCTGTCTTACCCTCAGTAGTGGGCAGATTATGGAGGCACTCCTTAAGAAAGGAGTTGTACCTCCCACCCCACCTAGATCCCAAATGATGTGAGGCTATCACAATACAGTATATAAAGTGCTCAGCACCTGTTAAGAGATGAAGAAGGATGACAAAATAACTGGCTGGACCATTCTGTGTATCTGAGGGTAGGAGTCCATCTGTCCCCCCACTTGGGGCACTGATGTCTTAGTCAGGCAAGGGTGGTTGGGCATGGACATCTACCAGGACCAGCCTGCTATATGTAAAAACACATGGCATGTCTGGTGCCTCTGCATTCATTGTTAAGTACTGCAAGCCCTGCTAACATCTGGCAACATTTCCTGAACTGCAAATCTTTGCCAACATGATCCCTCCCCATTGATTACCAGAGAGCATTTGTGCAGTTGTGAGGCATCCAGAACTGATTGGCACTGGGTTTGCCACTTGATGTGCAATACTCTGGGCTTTGGCACCAACCTTGTTCAGCACCTTGGTAATCAGTAACACTAACTATGATGTCATCAGTCAGCCCTGTTATGAACCTTTGAAAGCTTTCTCCCTCACATCCCACTGGCTGATGTCAGTAATGCAAATGGTAGTATTGATAATGGCCTATAATATGGTGGACGCTGCAGTGCCGATAGCCTCTCATAAGTAATATTGCTTGACTTCCTCATATTGTCCCAGCATCAAGAAAAGTCCACTTAATGGAGAGGGTGGTGGATAACCGAAGCAAACTCCTAGAGGAGGTGATGGGAGCAGGGACTGTGGGGGGATTCAAGGGAGCATGGGAGAGACCCAAGGGTTTCTTGGATTGGGGGGGATGGTAGGAAATTGCAAAGTTCCAGCAGCTTGTTAGGCAGACTGGGTGGGCCTGGCAGTCCTTTTCTGATGACACACTTCTATGTTTCTATCAAGGATATCAGTGTGTATGTGATATTGCATATTCAGTGTGTGACCTCCACAGACCATTCCAAGATATGTTTTATTGTGGAGAAAAGTAGCAGAGATACTGAAAGGCATCAAATTGGACGTTTGACAATTAAGGAGCTGCAGAGCCACATGAACACAGGCAAAGAGCCGCATGTGGCTCCCGAGCGTCACGTTGCAGACCTTTGCTCTATACAAATACTAGAGGGGACATCACATGGAGTACTAGGGGTTTTCATGCCACCATATGCAAGTGGCCTATACTATGTCTGTGGGGATAATATGCAAATGAGTGTAGGTCATGTGATGACCCCTGTAGTTTTTATATATAGGATCTCTATGTGTCGACCTGAGACAGCACCGCTGTTTATTTGTAGCCCTGCGGGGCTATGCTGAATACTGACTAGGTCACTCGCTCTGTAAAAAATGTTATCATTGCTTTGCTGAAGTGTGACAGGGTAACTTGTTTATAAGCCAGTGGTAATATAACAAATTTAATTAGTGCAGCCCAGGGCCAAAACGAGCTTGTCTGATAGCAGTAGGTTTTCATTTCAGTGGTAGAAGTCCAGATATTTGAAACATTGCTGAGCAGGTAGAAACTGAAGTACTGAGCATTGGGACAGAGAAGTTTGGTTTGGAAGCACAACAGCGGGATCATTTTATTTAAAAATGATTTTGCAGAGCAACAGAGTGGTGTGACCAAACTGAAGGACTGTGAGCCTGGAGGGACCATTTACTGGCTGGGTTGGGTACAGGTGTCCAGTTCTGAGGAGGAAAAGGACATAGGGCTAATCGGCACAAGGGATCTGAAGCACTCGACACATGTGCATCATCAGAGGAATCACCTCCAGGATAGGGGAGGTAATTCTGCCACTGTACAGGTCCTTGATGAGACCGCACTTGGGAGTACTGTGTGCAGTTCTGGTGCCCATATCTGGAAAAGGATATCAGTTTACTGGAGGGGGTGCTCCGTGTAAGGTGACCAAGATGATTCAGGGCCTGGGAGGCAAACCCTACAAGGAGAGGCTGCAGGTGCACAATATGTATTCCCTGGACAACAGAACAGAGAGGGGAGAACATGATCGAAACCTTCAAGTACCTTAAAGGTATAAACAAGGTTAGTGTAGAAGGCATCTACGGTCTCGGGGGGGGTGAGGGGAATGGGTCCACTGGGGGCACAGTCTTAAATTATTGAGGGGAGATTCATAAGTGAAATTAGAAAGCACTTTTTCACAAAAAGAGTGGTGTCAAAGTGGTATGAGCTGCCGGAGGAGGTGGTTTCGTTGAAAACTGTGGACAACTTTAAAGGGACACTGTCAACCCCCTTTAGGGTTCAAAGTGTCCCTAGCTTGAAAAACACATTTTATGATTACAAACATTCTGTAAAGATTGCTGATGTAGTTGGTAGTTTGATTCTGAATCTTTTTTCTTTAAAAAAGTGAAAAACAGACTGCCCAACATCCTGGTGTTACCACACCAAAACAGGTTTGTTTACATTACTTGATCAACTCCAGCTGCATCTTTCCTGGACTTGGGAACACTCACAACACAGTCTAGCCACTCATGATGCAGTGGGAGTTCAGGAGGCTACTGCCTCGTGAGTGACTGTGCTGTCTGGGGGTGTTTCTAATGCTCAAGAAGTATGCAGTAAGAACAGATCCAGAATTGTAAACAAAACAAGGTTGTTTATAAATATACATAGCATGCATTTCAATTCTACTAAACAAGACGACAGACAAAACAGCAACATCAATGAATTTTAGAGAAGGTAAGCTACCATAAAATGTAGGTTTTTAACTAGAAATAATATGATGAAAAACAGGTTCACAGTGTCCCTTTAAGAGGGGTTGGGACAGGGTGAAAGAGAGAGTCATAACAGGTGGAAAGAAGGATGGGGGGATGTGAATGGGAGGAAGGGAGACTCCATGTGGAAAAGGGAAGGGGGCAGCTCCAGTAAATTCATCTGAGAGCTGCACACTCAAGCAGACTAGATGGACTGAAATGACCAGTTTCTGCTGGCATTTTCGTATGTTCGTATGCTTAGTAGCTCTGTGAGGTTTCCAAAGGCAGCAGAATCCATGGAGATTAAGCAAGGTTTTTATTTTGTTATTACTTCCCTTCATGCTTCTATAGTAAGCTGAGGATATACTCCATACCTACCATTAGTGCCCCTTTCATGTTCACCCCACACTGTGCTGGCTCCAGGGACCTACTGGGGGATCTGGGAGATCGTGGCTTGCCCCCATGGCGGGGCTCCCCCAGCCCAAGGGGGAGGACCGAGATGCTAATCTGGACCCCTGGCATCCCCTAGAGCAGGCTGAGGTGGCACTTGCAATGGCCCTGGCATCACTGTGCTGCTGCCACAGGGGAGTTCTATTTGTGGTTGCCCCTGGAGATGTGGAGGTACAATCAATGACGTCACTGCAGGGTGTGTGTGCTCCCACAAGTGCCCTACACATGTCCGCCATTGTTTCTGCCCCAATGATATTGTCCCATGCTGGTGTTGTACTCCCAGTCTCTACTGGGAGTCAAATGCTGGGCTCCACCCCACTCCACCCCCCAGAGGACTGCAGTCCACTGGACACTCATCCTACCTCCCCTGGCTGATCCTCTGATGTTCTGGGCTTGTTCCTGAATCTGGGCCATCAACATCATGAGCAGTAGAACTACTGCTATGCCAGCAGGTCAGCACCATTAAGCAAGCTATTGACTGGAACTATTTCTAACTGTGACTTTATCATGGCTATCACCATAGTTAGAAAGTGTCTCGGCCAATCAGAAGCCTGGAGTTTACCTTAGTAAATAGTAACTGTTGAGGAAATTCTTTTACAATCAAGATTTTTGTCCCACGGTACTTGACTGCCCGGGCTTCAGGCCTGAGATGCTGTTTTCTCCTGGCTACCTCCCAGCCCATCAGCTGCTACACACGCCATCTCTCAGTCAGGGGTCACTATGGTGCAGGGCCCCGAGACTGCTTCTGAATGTCATTTAGATGGTACCCTGGGTTTTCCTCAGTTTTCTCCCCAGTTGGCTGTCCCATCCATTGCCATCCCCCTTTTGGTAAGGCACAAAGTACACACACAGTATTCCTCAAGGCAGGGGAGCACTCTTTCTGGTTTTACACTGGAGGGCACTACAGTATTACTTACACTGATGCCATCTTGCTTGACAGAGCCTACCTTGTGTGGTCACACCCCTCCTTTTGAAATGGTCACCAGATCGCCAGCTCCTAAATATGCTCCTGAAACCTGGGCCATCAGTTGACACTAGGTGTGAAAGATAATTGAATAAAATAATTATTTTTCTATATCAATGGCTTATAATAACAAAAGTGCCCACTGAGGAGGGTATTTAAAGGTAATTTAACTGCCTGGAAGTGCCCTTCATATATAAAAAATTATTGCTTCAGTATTTACCTGCTAGGTTGGCCTGATGGCTCAATGGCACGTGACGCCAGTGAACCTAGATCACATCCTGAGCTTGTGGGGCTGGTAGAGAAGGATTAAGCATTCTAATGGATGTTCTCCTCCAGTGAGGAGGATGGGAAAAAGCTCCTGCTGTATTACTGACACCAGCAGGTTGTGTAGTCAGTAGGACTAGTGACTACGGAGGATGCACTGCATAGCAATAAACGGAGGTGTGCCTCTGCATCTTTGAGGGAGAGCCCTGGGGAACAAATGAGAAAATAGTCCCTCTTAGCAGGTGTCACCACCAAGTCCCTTGCACATCCAGCTGAGGCACCCCAGCATCTGGCACCTCCTCTCCTACCTGATTTGGACAACTCCTGTCTGGGACATGATCATGTAGCAATAAGCTATACCTGGTTGAGACCATCTCTGATTGGAGGCCCTGCCTAGGTAAGTTCACACCCAGGGGTTCTGGTGGGCAGGACTTGAATGGTGCTTATAGTTAGTGGTTGCTCCTCTAATGGAGATGACGTGTCTCAAGATTGTGAACTGGCAGAGTGAGGTCTGAGAGAGGAACAGATAAGATGGTATAAACATAGGAGTAACACAAATATTATTACCTGTAGCTGCTGATGCTTTGGTACCGTTCTCAGTTACAACAATCTTTGCTTCATGTATGGCTTCTGAAATGTAAAGGTTGTCCTGGTCTAGAAATTAAAGAAGAATATAGCATTAGGCAGAGGCCCAGATATTCAAACTGCTCCCAAAATGTGCGCAACAGCAGGAGCAAGCACAATTTAATTGCGCATATGCGCAACAGACGCGATATTCAAACATGGAGCAGAACAAATTGCGCAAGCAGCCAACGTCTGAATATCGCACAAACTGCGCTATAGCGCAACCAGGAAGGGGAAGCTGAGCAGAAAGGTTGCGCCATAGCGCAACAAGGGCAGCACAGCTGAGCAGTCCAGAGGTGCCATAGCGCAAGCAGAGCCCCCCCAGCAGAGCAATGGAACTGCACAACCAGGGAGGCAGGCTGGGGCCCACCGTCAGCCATGCCACACATGGGCACAGGAACACACTGCAGAACCAACAAGACACCTGCACACCCCAAGCACAGCATCACTGGGGGTGGGACGGATGATCTACTGGTCCATGGGGACAAGTCAACAAAAGCACAGCAGGGCCATGACGCCCCAGCACAACCACTGGCAGGCTGAGACTGCCACACACAGGGGGTTGACAACCACAGTGCACATCAGCCCCCCGTATGCACAGCACACCCTGCACCGTGACCCCAAGACACCACCCATGTGCAGTGACTGGCACTGCAGGAAACACTATGCATCCCCCCCGGCACACGTCAACCCCGTGTAGCAGAGAACCATACAAGCCAGACCCACCCTGTGCACCCAGCAGTGGGTGGCAGCAGATGGCAAGACCAACAGAAAGTCACTGCCACACTGGAGACACCTCCCCATGCACACACACACACACACACACACACACCCAGGACCATACCACCCCAGATGGCATGCACACCACTGCAACTGAGCAACCATAGCCAGCTGCAAATCAGAGACCAACACAGTATTCATATCAAAATATATATGTATTAGAAAAATGTAAATTACAAAATTAACAACAACAAAACTATATACAAGGGGGGGGGCTAGGGGTACAAGGTAGGGGTGGGCAAAAGGTAGGGATGAACAACTTGGAGAGGGAAGGCAGGGTGGGAGGGATGGATGAAGTGGGAAGGGGAAGCCGGCCTAAGGCCTAGCATGCTGGTCCTCTGCTGCCTGGTGCTGTCGTGTCTGGCTGTGCCTCCTCCGTAGGCCATGGCGCTGGATGTCGTGGAGGATGGTCCTGTTGTCCATGGACACCTGGGTGAGCTGCTGCAGTGTCCGCTCTATCCTCCGGAGCACAATGAGGCCTAGGAAAATGGGAACACAGTCAATGGCTGTGACTGACCACAACCCTGAACACCACCCAACCTGCAAGCCATATAGCCCAATGTCCCGCACCTGTGATGGTATGCACCCACCCACAGTGAACATGCACATGGCCAGCCCAACCAGGTGGCACCAGCTATGTGCACCACTGCACACACACACTGCCCATGTCTATCACAGCACAAACAAGGCTGTCAAGTGACGTGGCAATGTGGTGCGATACCAGTTCCACAGCCATGTGCCCAGTGCATGCATGGACCACCAGTGACACACACACAGACGTGCAGTGACATTGGACAGTGATGAATGTCGCCTGTGTCATGCATGGTTGTGTTGTGCATGGCTGGTGGTCATGCCCACCCCCTCCACCATGCAATAGCATCCATGATGTAATGATACTCACACTCCGCAAGCAGCTGTGGCTGCTGCTGCTGCTGCTGCTGTGGCCCACCCCTCGCAGCACCACCGACCGCCACCGGGGCCCTGCCACGGCCCTCCTCATCCTGTGCCTGCATCCTCTCTGCCCGGCCTGTGGGAGACAAATGTTGAGAAAAACATCAGTGTGACTCCAAAGCAGACTGCCCCCTGCCCCAGTGAGAGTACCTGCCCACACAGCCAGACCCATGCATCTCACACCTGCACACACTGACGCAGCCAGCCATGTCAGAGCCATCAGCCATGCACAGCCACCAAAACACACTCACACCCCTACAGAGAATACAGGTGCATAGATGGTACACCCACCTGGCCTAGGCACAACGCCCCTCCTGGCACATGACCGTAGCCACTCATGCAGGTCAGACTCCCTCCTGCGGAGGTCACTGTACCTGTGCCGGCACTGCTCAGCAGACCGGCGCCACCCAGTGACCCCCACCAGGTCATTGGCCACTTGCAGCCAGACCTGGGTTCGGGCTATGGTGAGGGGCTCCTCCCCATACAGTGCCCCATAGTGGGGCTCTACCAGGGCCACCAGGTTGGCCACCTCCACCGGGCTCCATTGGACTGCCCTCCTGCGTGCCATTCCTCCAACTTTACAGCAGGCAATATGGTGCCCCGGAGGGCGGCAACCCCATGTGGACATGTTGCGCAATAGACCACCATAGGTTCCAATCGTGCTGTTCGTACAGCGCCGTCGGTCCACATAGCGCTGTCACCAGACAGCGCAATAGGGCCATACACATGGCAGCCGAACAGCGCCAGGGGGCAAAGGTCGGACACCAGGTCAGGGTCTATGACGCAGGCCACGCACAGTGCCATCTGACGTCTATGCATCCTGTGATCGACCACCTGCGCGGCAGTGCCACGGTGGACTATTGCGCAGTGTCCTGGCGCCATATAGTGCCCAGTGCTGTAGCGCCACTGGCACAATGGTGGCCATGGCCTGAATTGCCGATCGCGCAAGCACGTCATCAGCGTGGCAGATGCCTGCGTAAGCTACCTGGGCATGCGCAATGCAGTGTACCGCACAGTCACAGATCTGCGCTATAGGCTCAGCCGGCTCAACCGTATTGCCAAAAGCGCAATGGCGCGATATTCAGCCGGCACATGCAAATCATCCGATCAGCCATTCAAAGGCGCAGTGGCGCGATTTGCATCTCATTACAGTTGCTCCACTCCTAATTTGCATGCATTGCGCTATAAAAGTGTGACAGTGGGCTGCGCTGGCCAGATTCGGTTACTGCAGGTGAGAGGTGAGTTGCATGCTGTGGGATGTTCTGGACAATGGGCATGGGATAACGCTGTAGACTGCACAGTGACAGGTGTCCACTTCCACCCATACAGATCGCCATGACCGAGCAGAGCCAAGGTGAGGGTGAGGATGGTGGGCGAAGGAGGAGGAGGCCCAACTTCACCACGGCAGAGACTGAGGCCCTCTTCCAGGCCTACCTGGAGGAGGAGGCACTACTGAGTGGATGGCGGGGCACCCCTCAGGCCCATGCAGCTGCATGGGAGGGGGTAGCCTGGGCAGTGAACCTGCATGGAAGCCACCAGCGCCGTGCAGGAATGCAAAAGAAGATTGGGACAGACCGCAGGGAGGGTGAAGGAGAAGGTGGCAGCCCTCAGGGCGGCACGTGCTGGATCGCCAGCCAGCGGTGGTGGAGCTGACCCCAGCTGAGGACCGACTGGCTGCATCAATGCAGTGCAGTGCTATTGAGGGCATACCAGGAGGTGGATTCCGGACAGGTGGAAGCCCATCACTGCACTGTATGACATGGTGGTGGTGTTGGTGGGGGAAGGTTGTTCACATGCACTCACATGTCCTCTCTTTCTGTTACAGATCCTGTTCATCTTCAGGGGACAGTGGTGGTGGGTCCAGGCAGTGAGGATGACCTGCTGGACATGGAGGAGGGTCCATCCACCTCTGACACCAGCCAGCATGCACTGCACCAGCATGCATGCTGGGCTGCCAACTCTGGTGTCGGTGATTCGGGTGTGGGGGGTGCACAGCCTGTGTCTCAGCACGCTGTGACTGTGGCTGTAGCACGTACCTGCACCATTGATGATGCAAGGACTGCAATGGGCAGTGACATGTGTGTGTCCCATGATGGACACACAGCAGGCCAGCACGTGCCCCTGGGCCTTGCTGGTTCCAACTTGTGTGCCAGCATGTCGGCACAGTCCCAGGCTGTGCCTGTCAACACCGGTGGGGCAGCACCGGTGGCTGTGCAGGTGTCTGGCACTGTTGCAGCCACAGTGGTGGAACGAGTGGTCCCTGGGGCACAGCGGTTGGAGGGGCAGCAGCAGCAGTCACCCACCAGGTCTGGGGGTACAGTGTCCAGCGGTGGCACATGCCCACCGCCCTTTGATACGCCCATTACTGGTCCAGGCGAACAGCGCCCACCCTCAAGGGGTGTTGTGCATCAGGACCTTCCACACCCTGGGGGCAGGATGCCGTTGTGGCAGAGTACCCATTGGACGAGCACACCCGCCTGCTGCGGGAATCAGTACAGCAGCAAAGGCGGGTTGCAATGTCTGTGGAGGCACTGTGTGCGACTGTGGGGCGGCACAGCAGGGAGTGTGCTCTGGAACGTGCAGAGATGGTCCATATGCGGATGGATGTGACCGCCACCATTGACAGGCAGACCCAGGCATTGGTCGCTGTCGTGGCTGCATTGGGCACACACGCAGGTGCTCCTGTACCACGCATCCCACACAGTACGCTCTCCACTCCCCGTTCCCGGCGATCGTGCAACACCAGGCCTGTCGACACCAGGTTCTGCTGTGGGCATCCCAAGCACCCCTGGTGCAGGTATGTTTGGCATCCTACAGACCCCACTGCGGACAAGGTCGCGATCGCGCAGTGGGACCCCTGGTGGTCCATCTGTGCCACCCCATGTGGCCCCTGCTCAGCCTGCCAGTGCTGTTGGGTCACGGTGGGGCCGCCCATGCATCCGCAGTGGCCGTGGAATGGTGCAACATGACTGACCTGTCTTCCAGTGCGGGCCCTGTCTGCTGCTGCCCTGTGTGCACTGTGCGTCATGGTGGGCAGTGCAATGGTGGGTGCCCTGCCCATCACGCCGACATACGGACCACCTGCACACCATCCCAACTGCTGTCCACAGGTGCGTGTGCATGATGATGCCTGCATTGTACTGTACACCAAGGTGCAAGGGTGCCCAGCATCTGACACACATGCTTGGACAGTACAGGTGGTGGGTGTGGTCTGTGGATCTGTGTGTTTGCCATGTCTGTTCCTGCTGTGCTGTGCACCTGCCCATGTATGCTTTGTGCCTGGTGTTGTGTGTGTGTGTGTGTGTCAATATGACTGTTCGCCCCTCCCTGATGGTGTGTTTGTGTGCCTGGTCCCTTCCACCCCCCTTGCCGTCATGCACCCCTGGTGTGTTACTCTGTGTGCCTGTGGGTTGCGCCAGGACAGTGTTGTTTGCACATGGCCCCTTGACTTACCTGTGTTGTGCATAATGCTCCTCCGTGATGGTGTCCCGGTGCAGCTGGGCCTGCCGGATCAGTCGGGGGTCCTGCCATCCAAGGGGGGCTGCTCATTACCATCAACACCGGCGCTGCTGGCGTCCCCATCGCTGTCCCCCTCTTCAACCTGTACGGCTATCCCACAGTCATTGGCCATGTTGTGCAGGATACAACAGGCCGGGAATATCCCACAAGCCTTTGAGGGGCTGTACTGTAGGGCACCGCCGGAGGTGTCTAGGCATCGGAAGCGTGCCTTGAGCATCCCAAACACCCGCTCAATGATGTTGCGTGTGGTGGCATGTGCTCTCATTATACGCTGCTGCGATGGGGTCATGGGGCGCCGATACGGTGTGAGCAGCCAGGGACGGAGTGGGTATCCGCTGTCACCTGTGTGGAGATAGTGGAGATCAGTCTCATGTTCAGGTCCATATTGCCCATATCCCTGTGTGCCACTACCATGGCACCTGTGGCATTCCCACCCTTGCCCCAAGTTTGCATTTCCTACATGCGTACTCACCCACTAGATGGCCTGTGGGGATGTCCCCACTCTTGAATAGATGGCACAGTGCGGACTGATGCCATATAAAGGCACCATGTGCTCTGCCAGGGTGTGTGGCACAGACATTGATTATACGCCCAGTGGCATCACACACCACCTGGCAGTTGACACTGGGGAAGCCCTTTCTATTCCTGTATGTGGCCCCATCGGGGCTAGGTGGCATGCGAATGGCCACATGGGTGCAGTCTATGGCCCCTAGCACGCCAGGCGTACGTGCTACCCTGTTTGCTGTACGCTCTGCCGCGGTGCTGGGGAAAAGGATGTGCTCTGCAGCATGTGGCAGCAGTGCACTGAGGAATTGGGTGAGGATGTGTGATGTGGCCGACTCTGTGATGCCTGTGGTGTCCCCTGTTGGCCTCTGGAAGGTGCCCATGGTGAGCAGGCACATGCAGGCTGTCACCTTGGTCTCCACTGACAGAGCATGACTCCGTCGTGAGGGTGTCTGCATCACATCGCTGCACAGCTCACAGAGCCGCCAGTATTGCCCTGTTCAGGTGGTACCGACCCACGATCTCTACATCTGTGTACAACTCAAAGCTGATGTGGGCACGGGTACCTGTTGGGTGTACCGCCGACGGGCCCCTCCACGGCCACGTCTCCCTGCACCTTGCATTCTCACCCCCCTCATTACAGCTTCCATGTGGAAGCTGCCACTGTCCATCTCCCTGGCTTGTGCACCCCCCGGCTGATGTTGCTCTGTTACCCCCGCTGTCCTGACTGCTACTTCCACTGCACCGGGCACCCCTCTGCTGGCCTCTGCAGCTTATGGCCCACACTGCTTCCCTTGCCTGCCCTGGCCTGTCACTGTCTGTCTTTCTCTCTCTCTCTCTCTTCCCCACTTGGCATCCCTGTGGTGTTCTTGTGCCGCTTCCTTGAGCCTTTTTATTTTGGCTCATTTCCGCTGAGGCGCAACTTCTGGCTGGTCCGCTGTTGCGCAGTGCGCAAGTCTTTGGATATCGCATTGCGCTCTTTATGCATGGATCCACCCCCTTCGGTTGTGCATGCCGTCATTTGCATTGCGCTGTTGCTCAGCATGTTTTCGGTGGCGCAACTGCCTCCTGCTGAATATGGCAGAATGGCACACTTTTGGACTTGTGCAGGCGCAACCCTTTTGAATATCCCACCCAGAGTGTGTAAAATCTTGAAGTGTAGTTGCCATGTGGCCACTAAATAAAAATTGGCAAGTGGCTCATACAATAGTGGTCATTCTGGCAACTGCACAGGGTAGGCTTCCCAAACCTAATAGCCATAAGACCATGTAAAAGTCAGGCAACACAGTAACCCAAAAAATAAATAAAAATGGCCCCAACTTGGTACCTTGAGAAAGCGCATGTTACGAGCATGAAACTGTTGGTACGGTTGCTAGTGTTTTATCTTTTAACTAATACATATTTTTTAAATGTTTACCTTAGTTGAGATAATTTCTATTTATTTTCTCAGTTACTGTGTTGCCCGACTTTTACCTGGTCCTTTTGCAACATGTTTGTCATGGCATCAGGGGTCCGGGGAGCTGACTTCAGTGCTTGTTTTGCAATAAGACCACGTAAGCATACTGTTTAATGCCCACTGATGATTTCCAAATTGCCTTTGGTGGCCTGGACTACTAGAACTTTTTTTACAGTCCAACAGTATCTATTTGATATTTTAAAAGCAACTGAAGAAGCAAATAGGTTAACTTGTTACTGCACAATAGTGACCAGTGACACATTACATGGCACAAATTGCTGGACCGGCAAACCTCATCACAGGCACCCTGGCAATCAATTTAAATAGCAAATGGAAAACAAATTCCATGTCAATTTAAGTTGGGAAATCCTTAGACCTTCAAGAAAAGCTTGGCTTGATAAAGCTTAGCATTTCTAGTAGTTTTGACATTTTCATTGAACTCAGCTAGAAGGCAAAGTTTAGTAAAGCACTCAGATTTTCTAGAAAAAGGTTAGATCATTTGTACGGCTCAATCTAAGTTTCACCAAGCTAGGGTAGTACAGCAGCTTGTTAAAAAGTTTGTGTCCCTGAAGTTAACTAAACCTGCTCTCTATTGAGCTGTAGGCCTGTGCTTTAACCAACTGCACCATTCAGTCAGAACACTTTATAACTGCACAGCTATAACCTACATAGCTTTTTATTGTTTTCCCAGCTTTTCCCATCCATAGCCTCAGTACTTTTGGGGTGGTTTTCTGTAAGTTATTTCAACTATAGCATCATCTCCCTTCATACAGTAAAACTAAAGGTACTGTACAACATTTATTTAAAGGGATGCACAAAGTAACCTGGTATGTTTTATTAGTTTGAGGTTGAAAAACACTGTTAAGAAAGGTACAAAAAATCAGTGCTTCTTATAATGCACAGCAAAATGGAAGTCCAACAGTTACTAAACATGATAAAAACACAACTCATCTTAAACACTATGCGCAATCTTTTCCAAATACCTTTTCTCACATGAGCCCTGGCCTCAGCCCTAAACTACTTGCAATACATTTAATGGGCCCTATGCACTAATGGGGTGTAGTGGCTACTCATGTGTATCTGGGGTGCGCAACCACTCCACACCCATTGCGCCACCTGTGGAATTCACCCATAGGGCGTGCAGTCCCACTGCCAGACTGCACAGAGGGCAAGACGGTTGGGGCATGCCGGGGGCATGCCCACACTCCACACCATTCACAGAGGTATGGAGTGCCAGGCACGAGGGTGCACCTTACACTGGGTAACACCCAGCCGTAGGGGATATGCACCCCCCCAGGATGCTGCCGCCAGCAGTGGCCCAGATGTGGGAGCGCTGCAGACCCCCTTACATGCCCATGGATCTGCACAGAGGGCTATGGCGGTGGACCGGGCACCCTCCCACCCTGACCTTGCAGCACACATGGCGCTCTCCATCTTGTTTCTGTGCCCCACGGGTGCAAGGGATCTACTCGTGGACCAGGTCCAGGCATCCCATTGGGTGTGTGCCCGGTCCACAGAACACTTCACTGCTCACCTGCACGCTGGGAAGGAGGAGCTGCAGACAGGTGGGCACCAGTTGTGCATACCAGCATATGCGTACCTGTCTGTGGGTGCGCAGCTACGCGGGTGGGGTACATGCGTTTTCCACGTACCTCCATCCGCGTAGTGCATAGTGTCCATTATGCTTAGATTCCTGATACTGAAGTATATACAAGACCAATCAGAAAATAGCTACATACAAGTAGAATGTAGGGATCTGAGACTGATTAAATGACGTATAGAAAAGATGTTCTCAGGTAAATACCCCACATCTAAACTTCACTTCTTATTGCCTATGAATGGCACAAATCCTTTTTGTTCTGGTAGTCTTTTCTCTTTTCATAGAAACATTAATAATGATGGCAGAAGAAGGCCAGAGGTCCATCCAGTCTGCCCATATTCTGAATAATCCCCTGGAACCTTCACTGAAACCTACTGTTCTACCAGTGCACTAACCCTCACCATCCTATCCCCATTCTCCTCCCTAGTCTTGCTGCCCTCAGCAACCACTATTCCCTTCATTCTATCCCTTGCCTGCTTGAATCCCCTGATTGTGTTTGCACCCACCACCTTGGCTGACAGACTGTGCCAAGGTTCAACCATCCTTTCTGTAAAGAAGTACATCCTCACGTCCCTCCTGAATCTCCCTCCTATTAATTTCCAATACTGACCACGTGACCTCAAGTTGGTATTCAGGGTAAATAATTCCCCACAGTTTATCTTGATAATCCCTTTAAGGAATCATATCTCTCCTCTCCCTTCTCGTTTCCAGTGAGTGCATATTTAGTGACTTGAGGTGCTCCTCATAGGATCTGCCCTGCTGGCCCTGAATCATTTTTTGTTGCTCTGTGCTGCATTGTCTCCAACCTATCCTTATCCTTTCTGAGGAGAGGACTCCAGAACTGGATGCAGTACTCCAGGTGAGACTTTATCAGGGATCTGTATAGGGGAAGTATTATCGCTTTTCTTCTGTTATCAGTACCCCTCTGAATACATCCCAGCATCTTGTTAGCCTTGCTATAGGTCTTGTTGCACTGGCTTGTTTATTTAACTCATCACCTCCAACAGCTCCATATGAAGTCCGAACTATCCATTGTTTACCTGACACAAAATGGCCACCCAGGAGGTAATGAGTTTAAGGGAGTTATTTATTTAATTTTGTTTACCAGGTACGCCCACTGGGCCCCAGAGATCCCTTTCTCAGGGGCAACCCAGAATTAGTTACACAGAAACATTTGGGTACAGTACAAATTAATATACTTGAACAACTGGGTACAGGATAAATTCATATACATGAACATGTTAGGAACAAACTAAAGTTACTGATGATAACTCCTAGTTCCCATTCCTCTTCTGTAGTGCTAAATCTCACCCCACCCATCCAGTACTCCTTCTTGGGGTTTCTTTTCCCTAGGTGCATTACCTTGCACTTTCAGCCTTTGAATTTTAGCTGCCAGACCTTTGAACACACACTAGTTTTGTAGGTCCCTCTGTATATCCCTTATTCCCTCATCCCTATCCACCCTCCCACGTAGTTTTGTGTCATCTGTGGAGAGACACAGCCTGTTCTGGAGTCCCTCACCTCACCGGTGTCACTAATGAACATGTTGAAGAGGACCAGACCCAGAATAGATCCCTGTGGAACCCCACTCTAATCTCCCTTTCCTCTGATTTACCCTCGTTCACCACCACTATCTGTTGCCTCCCTTTTAGCCAACTACCCGCCCAGTTCACTATGATTTTAGCTGCACCCAGGTCTTCTATCTTTTGAGCAACCTTTTGTGTGGTACCAAATCAAAAGCTTTGCTGAAGTCAAAGTACAGCAGATCCACTACAGCAGTGTACACTACATTTCTTACAGGCTGCTGAAGTGTAAACTAAGTCTAAACTTTTCCTTGCTAATCACACCCTCCAGTTGTCTCATACTAGAAGTTCAGAGGTTTCCTAAAGCAGGGCTCTTTTTTTCTTTGGTATCTAAGTTTCAGAAAAGATGAGAAAGTCTGGGAGCCCAATGATTTCTGTGCTCTGAAAAAGTCTAAGCTTTTCGAAGAGTTATAACCTGGGACAGATCTGAGAAATTCTCAGGATTGGTACAAGTTCTAATCTTGTTAAGAAAAGCTGGGTGTAACATTCTTCACTGTTGATCTGGTGATTGTGCCGTGCCATGGCGTGATGTGGTCCATGTGCGGCGGAGTTAAACATGTTACCAGTCACCACTGTATGCTCATTGGTGTAGACTCCATGAATGCTGGCAGTGCTTAAAGGGGAACTGCTGTGATTCTAGAAGTCATGTTTTCCTGAAAAAATTGTTTTTTAGACATGTAGACACTGCCTACAATAAAAGACCTACAGTCCAACCAGTCGGCCCGAATAGATGTCCCTACTTCATCCCCGTGACCTAATGTCCTGATGAGGTTTCTAGCCCCGCCCCTACTTCTGAATTCCCTACCTCCCTAGTTACCATGGTGGAACAGTCAGTCCCTATACCCTACCCCAGCCATGACCGAACCCATTTACAGTCCTTGCCCCCACCACCTCTGCTGTAGAGTGTTCCATAGCTCAACCACCCTCTTGGTGAAGCAGAACTTCCTCACATTCCTCCTTAACCTTCCCACCACCAGCTTTCATTCATGTCCCCTCATTACTGTCCCCCTATTCCTGTTGAATACATCTTCACTGTTCACTCTATTTATTTCCCTTAGGAACTTGTAGATCTCTAGTATGCTGCCCTTCTCACTTCTCATCTCCAGTGAGTACATATGTAACCCCCTCTCTTCCAGAGCCGGGACTGCTGTTCGATCAAGCCAATCCCCAGGACGCCTGGTATGAATTGGGAGATTAATTGTGGAAGACATTTGGTGCAACAGTGATTACTGGGACAAACCGTGTGAATTCAGTGGAGCTGCAATCTTATGACTTCTTGACCTTAGGGAAGGCCAATCAGTACAATTCTTTTGTCTGAGTGCAACTGCAGATTTGTGCTAGTATCCAAATTGCTACTGCAGTTCCACTTAATGCAGTCCCAGATTCAACGTTTCATTAGTTCTGACCAAGAGTTCTTTCTTTGAGCTTAATGTTTAGTTTGCAATAATTCAATATGCTGAGGTGTTTTATTTAGCCTTCCAGCTGAAACATTGCATATCCACCCTGTGAATCCTGAATGCCCCATAGTTTCCTTTTTTTCTGCATTGTTTAATCCCGCATTGCACTTTAAATTTTGCACCGCTGTCAGCACATTTTGCCACATTATATTGTGTCTTTTGCATAGCTCATGTTAAGTGCACTTGTATTGCAAGTTCTAGTCACTGAATTGTGTTTTTATCTCCCATTTTACCTCCTCCCCACCACTGTGCCAGGTCACACATAGAAATGAGCCCTGTTCACCGTATCTTTCACGATTACACATTTTGGACCCTTACTGTTTAGTATGTATACGTGTGATATATGTGAAGGTATCTAGGGCAAAGTATGTCTATTCACAGATGATTCAAAGTTCTGTAGGAGAGGTGACAGTGAAGGAAGAGTTTACAACATGAGACAGAACGTGAGAAGACTGGAGAAAGGGTCCTGTATTTGTCAGTTGAAATTCAAACCAAAGGGGAAGAGAGACAATTGGTGGTCACACCCATAACAGCAATCCTAATAGGTCTGCCAAGATTGAGTCAAGTGAACTATTTGAGAAGTGAGGTGCTCAATCAACCAGTGAACACAAATAAGTTCATCCAATTCTTTTATTATTTTCAAGGACTTCAACCTTGGCCACCATCCATTTGCCTCAAACATTTTCACTTGCCACCTCTGTCAGCTTTATTAAGGTGAGTAGTCCTACAGTTAAGAAACATATGAAACATCTTTATCATTTAATTCTTTTTTTTTTAAACTTGATTTTTATTAATTTTTTATCAAGGCCAGTGGTACAGAATGACAATTTATCATTTAATTCTTTGCGAACAAAATTCATGTTCACACCAAAACAATAAATGCTGCCACACAGTATAATACACTCATTTCCACATTTTCATTATTTACTGACTTGTATTTTAAATGCTTAACTCATCAAAATCTGCTTAAACAATGGTCCTTTGGTACTGCCTTATAAAAAGTTAAACGCACAAAACCACGTATGCCTCCCCCAACTACCAGGTAGCAGGTGGAAATATTAAACATTTATCCTAGGGTGGGACAATATCTCTGAGTGGTAGTAATAGTATTTATACAATAGGGGTGACGTGATATGTGATCACTTAAATTGCAGTATCAGAACCCCAGACTGATAATACAAACATGATGTGTACACAGTGGAAATAACTGCTAGATATCCATACCGTGTACATGTCATTAAGCAATATCGCCACTATGTACATGTTAGAAAGTTAACATGCCGAACTACATTTCTAAGCCTTTAAAAAAAAAAAGAGTTGCCCAGGTGAATAAAATTAGCACGAAACCCCAAGAGTATTCCTCTTACATAGCATAGCTAAAAATGAAAGCAAACGGAGCAAGAACAAACACCTGAAAAGAAGCCCAAGATGTGTAAAATAGTAAAAAGGAAAGATTCAGCTTACCGAAAACAGGGACAGAGAACTTCAAAGGACACACTGCTGGACACCATGGCATACACATTAAAACATAACAAAATGTACATATAGAAAATATCAGTACAGCTTCACAAAACAGGAAAGAATCCCAAAATTAAACAAACAGATTCACAATAAATAATATTTTTGACCCCAAAATCAGAAAAACACAGAAAAACTCCACGCCTAGACTGGAACCACCCACGATGGATCTACCAATCACAACACACCCCAATGAATAACATCCAATCACAAAGCAGCACACAAACCAACCAACCAAAATATCACACTAAGGAACCAATCTGCACCGACATATCACATACCTCACCCAATAAAAAACTACTACAAACCCCCATTCACAAAACCAGTCCTAAGACTGTGGAAGAACACCACAAAACAAAGCAACCCTACAGGTAAAACGAAGCAATAAATCAAAAAACAGAGCCAGTAAACTCGCACAGAAGTACAACCCCTATTGTATAAAACACATACATGATGGCAAGGAGCTTGATATGTGATATACCTGAAATTGTGGCAAGTGAGCTTGGGGAATAGTCACTCGTGGCTCTGCTACGCTATGCCACTCATGATATTCCCCGAGCCCACTTGCCACTCATTCAGATATATCACATATCAAACTCCTTGCCATCACATATCCCCTTATTATTGGGGGTTAACCAAACTAGTTGGATTCATAAACAGCCAAACCGGGGGGAGGAGGAGGTGTACTACCAGTGTGCTCAGGGTCAACAGGGGTCACATATTTAAGCTAATAGTGTGCAGGCTGACCCTGTACAGGGCATCCAATTATACACTACCTACAGTACACATCAGAGGAGTACAGCAAAGTCTCAAGTAATGAAATCAAAGAAAAATACATATGAACACTGAACAAAACTAATGGTCCAGGAATCAGTCTGATAAGCATAGCCCACATTTTTAACATATAATAAAAAACATATTTAAATGAATTCCCTGCAATGCCAATTCTAGGCACAACAAACAGTAATTTAGTTACAGCAATGGTAACCAATCAATCTTGTCACTTGAGACCATGATCACTGTTAAGCATGCCAAACTGCTCAGTCCAGAAGGCCTCTCTCTTGAGAAGCCTGTGCTCTCTGTCCACCCCCTCCTAAGGGGTTCAAGGGGTTCCAGCCCTGTGAATTTTAAAGAGGAGATCTGATGATTCACAATATTAAAGTGTCTTGCTAAGCTCAAAGCAGCATCATTGCGTCTAATCATAGACTTATGTTCTGAGATACATACAAACATACGAACATATGAAATTGCCAGCAGATAAAGGCTTTCTGGTTTATCAAGTCTGCTCGATTGTGCAGCTAGCAGCCCTTATACTGCAGCTGCCCCTCCCCCCCTCCAGTGACCTTCCTCCTTACCCTGTCCCATCCCCTTTTGAAGCCGCCCACTGTTCTATGTGATACCACTTCCTCTGGCAATGCATTCCACCCAGACACCACCCTCTCAATAAAAACGTGTCTCCTCATTTACCTCTTGAACCTTCCCCCTTCCAATATCAGATCGTGCCCTCGAGTGTCCCTCCCCCTCCTTAATTTGAAAAGCCCCTCCATGCCCATCTTATTTATTCCCTTCATGAAGGCTTCAATCATGTCCCCCCATCCCTCCTCTCCTCCAGGGAGTACATGTTCAACTCCCTCAGCTTGTTCTCATAGGGTACGTCCCCTAGGCCCTGGATCATTTTTGTTGCCCTGCACTGCACCCCCTCCAGTAACTTAATGTCCTTCTTCAGGTACGATCACCAGAACTGCACGCAGTACTCCAGGTGTGGTCTAACCAGTGACCTGTATAGCGGCATGATCACCTCTCCCTCCTGGAGGATATGCCTCTGGCAATACAACCCAGCATCCTGTTGGCCTTTGCAGCTGCTTTTCTACACTGTGTGTTGTGCTGAGTTGTTGTGAGTTGTTGCTGAGATCCTAGGTCATAATTTACGTCTGCCCAGTATACATCTTAATCACAGTTGCATTTAATAAGGTAAGTAACAAAGATGCTGCTACAAGTGCTGAGTTGCTTATTTTTTAATTTTTCATCATGATAGGGACTAGAAACCTCCAGGGACTTGTGGGTATTGCTGCATTGGGCACAATGCCCACATGGGTAGTTCCCTTCCAGAGGTGGTCTGAATGAAAAAACAGTCACTGTTTCTTTTTTATGAACTAAATCTGAATGGACCAATCTGGTTTTCAGAGTATCACATTTTTTGTCCACCACTAAAGGTAGGTCATTGAATACATGTGCACCTCTTTCTGTTGTCTGTAAGACATGCCAGTTCCTTAGAATAATAGATTTAATATGACCCAAAGCATTATTGAATGGTATAAAAAACAGCAGACCTTGGGTGGTGATCTGTTCTTTATCTTCAAAAGTTGTACTCTGGGAATTCCAGAAGCTTTAATTCTAGCTGCTGTAATCACTTTTGCATCATAGCCCCCCTCTTTGAATCTTACATTCAAGAACTGTGCTGCTTTAGAATATTCTGTGTCTTCATGACCATTCCTTTTTATTAGTATACTGCCCATAGCGTATATTTTCTATCAAGCTCCTAGGGCGGTGCCTAGCAGAACTTAAAAGGGCATTCTTGTCACTAGTTTTTCTGTATGGTCTAGCACCCAACCCCCCTCCTTCAGTTTTAAAAATTTCTAGATCTAAAAATGGAATTAATTGGGTGTCAAAGTGTAATGTGAACTGAATATTATCATTCATTCTGTTCAAATGTGCATGGAACTGTAATAATTTCTCCACTGTCCCAGACCAGACCATAGAAAAAACAGATTTTCTATGACTCTCTGATTTTTATAAGGATTATTTTCATGGTCAGTAAAGTCATTTTCAAACTGATATGTGAACATATTGGCAAACAATGGGGCCATGGTAGACCCCACTGCTGTCTCTCTGGTCTGTAGGAAAAAGGTGTCGTGCAACCTAAAATCACTTCTGGTAAGTACGAGACTTGCCATTTCTATCAACAAGGCAGTGCTAGGTTTATCTGCCAGATTCCATACGTTCACTGTATCAGTCAATACTCCTAGCCTTTGGGCCTCAGGGATCGAGGTATACAGAACAACCACGTCCTTTGATACCAATAGTAGTCCCTCAATGTTATTAATCTCTCTGTTAAAATTTTCAATTAGATTTAACACTTCACTCGAATCCTGTAGATAAGAATACATCATGGAAATGAACTCCCTCAGTTGGTGGTCACGAACTCCCTCAGGTGGTAGTCAACAAATGATGAAAACAGCTCTAAAGCAGATACTGGTACAGAGACTATAGGCCCGTTGGAAGGCAACCTGGTGGGTCTGTGCACTTTCAGTAAACAATAGAAAGTTGGTATTATAGGATGTTTAGCTAACAGGGAATCAGCTACCCAGATACTTCCCCCATCCCTCCCTCTGTGAACTACCTCTGAAATTTCAGACATCAGTTCACTTGTGGAGTCATTTTCCAGTTTACAGTAATCAACTTCATTTTCAAGTACCTATTGCATTCCATCACATAGTCCACTGTATCCAAAATTTCCAGCCCTCCCCCCCATCAGCTTGTTTTATTGTAATATTTGTGTCCTGTTCCAAGCCCATAATGGCAGCTCTCTCTGTTGTGTGAAATTTCTCCTCCTATTGGTAGAATTGTTTAACAAGGTGTCTACCTCTTAGTCCACCCCTTTAGTAAATGTGTCTATCTGACTAGGGATAGGGCCCTGGGGAATAAACTTGAACACAACATGAAACTTTTCTCTCAGTAACAGTTTTTCAGTGTCAATTTGCTTAGCAGAGTCAATAAAATGATATCTCAGTCTAACCTTCTGATAAAAGCAGTGCAAATTCAATTGTGTTTGAAACCTGCTAGGTGTGGCAGTGGGTGCAAAATTTAGCCCTTTATTAAGTACTTTCCCTTCTGTCTCACTTAGCATCCTTCATGTGAGGCTGAATATAATGCTATCTTTGACTTGATGCTCCCTCCTCCCACTGCCCCTTCTTCTTCTCCTCTCTCTGTTTCTGTTCCTTCTTTGTCTTTTTTCTTTGTGTTTTTGTTTGTTTGTATTTTGGTCAGTATCTGTTGTGCCATTTCTGTTCCCTGATGTCTGCCTTCCCGTTTGGATCTGTGCCTCTTGTGGATTCACTTGACTCTTGATCCCCCTCTTGCTGTGGCGGCACCTATACTGTGTGTGTGTGTGTGTGTGTGTGGATGGGTGAGGGTATTTCTGTTGTCTGCCTTAAAAAAAATGCTGGTACTCTGTCCCTGTAGTCTATTGTACCCTCTTATGTTTCTTACATTTTTTAATTTTTTAAGTCTTTTTCAGATTTTCCCAACTCCCTGGATATTTTCTCCAGGGATTTGGTTAGCTCTTCAAGAGTGAGCAAAATAGTTAACTGGGACTGTAAATTATCAATAATTACTGGTCATCAATTTTTAACATTGGAATAAGTAGTTGATATTTCCCGTAACAACCAGCTGGTTGTTACAAGATTCACGCGCTGCGATTGTCCTAGTGATGCCTTGAGCATTCTTTGAGTGTACACATAAGCCCAGTGACAGCAAGTGAAAAAAAACGGCGTAAAATATCTACACTCCTGCAGTACCTGCCTGAGAAACAGGAAAACCAGCGGCCCTCAACATCGACTTGTGTCTTCCCAAACCCAAGTAGTGGTCAAATGACTGCTAAAGAAATCACAAGAAGTACTCTTCAAACAATATTTGGTCCAAACTGTGTGATCAACCAGGGAGTGTCAATAAGTTTCTATCATGCAGCCCCCGATGAAAGTAGCAAGATGAAATGAAGGCGTCCAGTAATCGAATCAGATTCAGAGTAGAGGTACGTGTTCACTGACATAGTACTATCCATATGTTAATTAGTAGCCTTCCAGAGTAAAAAAACAAACCAAAAGTCAAAATCCGTAGAATTGTAATTGATGTCCCTTAGCACCTGTACGAGAATTTTAACACTGTCCCTTACTTCATTTCAGGGACAACCTCCGTAGCCATGGCGATGAACTGTCGTGCAGCAACTGATACTGAGCACACTCAGTTATGAAGTTCCCACGGAGGTCTCAGCTGTCTGATATTTTTTTATAGAGTGAAGTAAAATGCCGCATGGACAAATATTCGAAAGAGAGCTCTTTTTTTTTTTTGTCCAGCTCGCATAATATCAGCTTCAGCATTTATTTTGTTTTATGTAATAATCTTGTTGGTTCTGTCTCAATAGTAGCAACTATATATTTCCATGTGATGCATCACATGAAAGGTAAACAGTTCTTATTTATTGCTGTTGTGTTTGTTATTACTAAGCAGAATAAAAATGCCTATTTTCTGAAATGGGATGTATTGTACAATATGAGTTTGTGTAGTGTGTCAGCAGGTCTTACATCTATGGTAGGATAAAAATTTGCACCAGCAATTATAAAAAATAAGACAGGGTACTGAACGTTATGAAAATTTAAATGCACCCTCGGTGAATGATGCATTGATAAACCCCTTGAGCTTCGCTCTCGGGGTTTACTGATGCATCCCTCACCTCGGGGGTGCATTAAATTTTCATAACGTTCAGTACCCTATGCATTATTCTCTATATCTCAACTTTTAATCTGTTCCTCTCTCTAGCTGTAGCCTTGATTTCTGCCACCATAAAGTTGATGGAACACTTTTTCCTTACTGCATCCCACCTGTCTTTCAATATTACACATATGAAAAGCACAATTTGGAACAGCCATAAATCATGTGGGATACGTTTGTTCTTGACATACTCAGTAAGAGTAATGAGGGAATGTACCATTCTAATTTCAAATATTTTTCTCTTAGTAGTTCAAGTTTTCCAGTTAAAGTATTCTCATTTAAGGGTTTCTGACTTATTTTAGACAAGGCAAATTTTATTTTTAATGTGCCCAATTCTGGAGGCTCTGGGTGCCGTAACAAAATAAATACAGATACACTTAAAAACAGCAGGAGATAAATTAGTACTCAAGATAAAAATTTACTTGTAATAAAGACAGGGTTGGAGTATGTTATTCAGTAAACACCTGGCTGAATAGGTGGGCCTTAAGCCTCTGCTTAAAAACACCAATCAAAGGGGCCTCCCATACTGCAGATGGAAGCACATTCCATAGTGTTGACCCAGAGATGCTAAAAGCTCAATCACCAGAAGTCCTGAGCCAAACCCTGGGAACATCCAGGAGGCCCTTCAAGGAGTAGTGGAGGGAGCGAACAGAGGCTGGAGGTGTCAGGAGCTCTGACAGGTAGCCAGGACCCAGTCCATATACAGCTTTATAGGTGAGCAAGCCCACCTTGAAAAGGACCCTCCTCCTGACCGGCAGCCAGTGCAGAGCACACTGGATTGGGGTCACATGACATGATCTAGGTAGCAGTAACTGGGCCGCTATGTTCTGCACCAGCTGCAGCCCTGCGGAGGGTCCCTCCCGTGACCCTGAAGTAAAGAGCATTACAGTAGTCGAGCCTGGAGATAACAAAGGCGTGTACTAGGGTTGGTAGATCCTCGGGCAGAATGAGGGTCTTGATCCTGGTGATGTTCTGTAAGTGGTAAAAAACACTCTTAACAGACATCTGATCTTCAAAGGTCAGCCTGCTGTCCAGGATCACACCTAGATTCCGCACACTTGGGGAAGCAACTAATGGAGCAGACCCCAGTAAAAGACCTGTTTCTGCTCCAGGCAGCAACCCATCATGCCCGCAACCTGGCTCAGCCACCAGCACCTCTGTCTGATCCGGGTTAAGTCTCAGCCAGCTGGAAGCCATCCAGTCATTGATTTTAGCCAGACAGATGTTAAGCATGTCAATGGCACTGGATGTTCCTGGAGCAAATGACAAATACAGCTGGGTATTATCTGCATAGCAGTGAAACTCCATGCTGTATTGCTGAATGATCTCACCTAGGGGCAGCATATACAGCGTGAACAGCATCGGCAACAAGATCGAGCCCTGTGGAACTCCACATGACAGGGGCATTGGAGAGGAGGAGAAATTCCCCATCACTACCTGCTGCACTCTATCCGAGAGATAGGACTCAAAGCATCTGATGACAGTACCAGTGAGTCCACAAAATTCACAGAGCTGATCAAGAAGCACAACATGGTCCATGGTGTCAAAAGCTGAAGAGAGAGACAGAGGAGAACAAGAACTGACCTGTCTCCTCTATCTCTAGCCCTGAGTAGATCATTATGCACCCTCACTAGTGTCATTTCTGTTCTGTGTCTAGCCAAAAACCTGATTGAAATGGCTCATAGATGTCCTAGGACATGAGGTGATCCTCAAGCTGATGAGCCACCAATTTCTCGACAACCTTGCTTAAAAAAGGCAGGTTGGAGATACAATGGTAATTCGCTGGAACGTCTGGGTCAAGGGAAGATTTCTTTAGGAGGTGTCTCACCAGTGCCTTTTTCAAGGCCACTGGGAACACCCCCTCCACTATTGAGCACCTGGCAATCCTAGTGAACGCTGGGCTCACAGCCTCAGCACATCCCATCAAGAAACGCGTTGGGATGGATCCAGCTCACAAAAAGTGTGCATCAGCTCTAAAATCACCTCAGTCACTTCCAGTACCTCAACTGGCCTAAACTCCCCTCAGACAGGTATGGAGCCTCTGCTCCCACCAGTTCGGTCACTGCGAGGTGTAAGCCCCCCATATGGAATCCCTGACAGGATGGACGACATCCTATCACAGGAGAACAGAGCAAACTCTTCACATAAAGTGGATGAAAAAGTCTTCTTCATCTGTGGACAGGCTGGATGAAGAAGCCTATCTACAGTCCAGAAAAGCTGAACAGGTCTGTTCCTCCCTGCCACAATCTCCATGGACAGGAACTCTGCCTTCTTATGGGAGATTGCCTCCTGGTACTCACCACAGTGGGTATGCAGGACCAGTTTGTTGCCCTCCAGCCGGGTCTTCCACTAACAAAGCTCCAACTTCTGACCCTTGATCTTCATTGCCTAGAGATCCCCATCAAACCATGGGGATCTCACCCGATTTGCCCCTCCTAACCACCTGCCAACCTCCTGGACCAACTATCCTTTGTGGTCAAGGTGATAAATTAAAACTGTAAACCCTGTAAGCACCACCTTTAACAATTTCACAGTGCATAATATGGTGGTGCTTCGGACACCACCATATCATAGGTGGCCACCACCTCACTTGAGCCAACTGCACAAGCTGCCTCAACTCTAGATAGGTCAGCCAATGTCAAAAGTCCTTCTGGGTCTAACCCCCTTAAAGGGCAGTAGCTGACCATCTCCACAGGGGAAGGACTATCAGGGGGACCCCAAACGTGAACCCCATAACTTTTAGTGCTAGACTCTTCCCCTACTACTTTGCCCACCTAGTTTCTGAGTATCTGAAAATATTAGTGCACTTATCAGCTAACTGATTAATATAATCAAAAAAATCCATCCCTTCAGGAGTCCTGTGTATAGTGTGAAGTGAAGGATAATAAATCCAGTTGCTGAGGTAATCTCACCCTAAACACACAGAGATAGTTAAATAAAAGAACAGTCAATCAGATATAAATTGAAAATGAATAACGTCTCTGTTGGTAACTAACAGGCAGTATTCTATAAGTTATTTTATCATTTTTGAAAGTATAGTGGACGTGGACTGACTGGGAGAATAGTGCTGCCACACCACTTTGCTTGCTTCATTGAGTGGTATACCAGCAGAAACTTTATTCATTTTCAATTTACATTTGATTGTTTTTTTGTTTAACTATCTACTGTATGTGTGTTTAGAGGGAGTTTACTTTAGCAACTGGATTTATTACCTTTCACTTCACACTGTACACAGGACTCCTGGAGGGATGGAATTGTTTAATTACATTAATCAGTTAGCTGATAAGTGCACTAATATTTTCAGGTATTCAGAAACTGAGGTGAGCAAAGTAGTAGGGGAACATTCTAGTGCTAAAATAAGTCAGAAACCATTAAGTGAGAAAGCTTTAACTAGAAAACATGAAACACTAAGGGAAATAGATTTGCAATTAGAATGGTACATCATTAATCTTAATGGGTATATTAAGAACAAACATATCCCATGTGCTTTATGTGTGTAAATTGAGCTGAATTTTACATTTCATTGTGTAATACTGAAAGACAGGTGGGATGCAATACGGGGGAAAGCGTTCCATTAACTTTATGGTGGCAGTGATTGAGGCCACAGCTAAAGAGATAAACAGATTAAAAATTGAGATTGCTAATTTACAGTCCTAACTGACTATTTTGTGCACTATTGAAGAACTAATTAAATCCCTGGAGAGACTATCCAAGGAGAGAATATCCAAGGAGTTGGAAAAATCTGAAGACTCAAAAAATAGAAAACTTAAGAAATACAGGAGGGATACTACAGATTACTGGGATGGCCATGTGCATAGCTGGAGTACATAGAGAGGCAGAACTGGTTGCCTCAGACCAGCCTTTTCAGATAGTCAAACATCCTCAGAAGATGAAGGAAGCAAAATTATACAAGGGCTTGAAAAATGCTGAAACCTGATTGGCTGGCTGGCATGATTTAACCATTGTAAATCCTGGCATGACCAATGGGAAAAAGTACCAGCCAGCCGTATCTGGACCCCCCATTCCCCTTTGTAAATCAATCTGACCACCAAACATCAACGGCAAAAACCCATCATCTTTACTCCCTGCTAAACTGTGATGCAAAAGTGGGACTTTCGAAGGGACTGCAGATTTGAAATAACAGTCCCCAAAGCCATTGTACATGCTGCGAAACCCCTTTTTTTGCATAAACCCCCCCCACATTGCTTACTCTGTTTCCCTGTCCCCTGACAGAAACTAAAGCTGTTTGCTGTGTGTTAGCTGTGAACGTTTCTGTCTCTCTCCAGTCCTAAGTACGAGCCTTTCAACTTAATGTAAAATACACATTAATGTAAAAATCTCTCTGATCCGAAGAAGGAGCCTTTCAACACTGTAGTAACCCTCTTTCCCTGTGTCACTCCTGTTTCTATTAAAATAAAACACAACTCAGTCTCACAGCCCACAGAAAACAATGTTGTCACCCTGTCCCGACCCAGCCCACTTGCACAATCATAACAAGGTGCTTGCTAGCAATAATGTTAACCTTCTTAGCTCACAGCTTCACTTCCAGCAAGCACCAAAAACCTCACTATGCGATGCCCTGCACTCTAAACCACCCGCCTCACCTCTTCAGAAAATATTGGTTCCATCCCCCTTTCAACCTGCCACCTCCTCTCACTGTCACTCCCTCCAGCTTCCATTACTATCAGTGCTGCTTCCTGTAACAGTCACTCCCTCCCACCTCTGTTTCGATCCCACTAGCTCCTCGGTCCCAGTACAACACTTGCATGCTCTCCCAACCCATTGCCAAAAGTGAAAATCATTAAAGACAAAAAACTTAGCTCCCACTCAATCTCCAGGCAAAATGCCGCTCCTCGCTCTCCCTCACCATTGACTGTTGGTCACCCAGTCTGCCATCTGCTTGGCTCGGCTGCCACACATCTTCTTGCGGTGCTCGCATACTGACTTGCATTTCTAGAGCAATTTTCCTCTATTTTTCTATGGAACCTTAACTGCTCTGTTTTTGCTCTCTCTGTAAACACCATTGTGTCAATTGTGGAGCATTATTCTACCTAGCAACAGGGAACTATTTTCTATGGCACAACAATAAATTAAAATTATTTAAACTGGCAATAAAACTGTATTTTCTTTCATTTTTTGTTATAAAAAATAAAGAGGGGCATTGTATAATCACAATACACCACTGCAGGGTGTAGGTTATGCTGGTATTTACCCACTTCTGGTGTGGTTTACTCACTTAGTCTGTGGCCTCGTGACCAAACCACACCAGACATGGGTAAATCTCAGCATAACCCACACCGTGTTGTGATATATTGCTTAAATATTCTCCAGCAGTGCCAACCTTTTTTAGACAGACAACAGAAACCCCCACCACCCATGCACAAAGTACAGGTGCCACAACAGCAAGAGGGGGATCAAGAGTTGAGCGAATCCACCAGTGACACAGATCTACAAGGGGAGGCAGGCATCATGGAACAGAAAGGGAGACAACATATACTGACCAAAAAACAAACAAACAATCACAGAAAAAAAGATAAAGAAGGAACAGAAACAGAGGGAGAAGAAGAAGGGGCAGTGGGAGGAGGGAGCACCAGGTCGAAGACAACATATTCAACCTCTTGCGAAGGACACTAAACGAGACTGAAGAAAAAGTACTTAGTAAAGGGTTAACTTTTGCACCCACTGACACGCGTTACAAGTTTCAAATAAAATTGGATTTGCAATGCTTTTATTGGAAGGTCAGACTGAGATATCATTTCACTGACTGCTGAGCAAATTGACCCTGAAAAACTGTTACTAAGAGAAAAGTTTCACATTGTGTTCAAGTTTATTGCCCAGGGCCCTATCCCTAGTCAGACTGACACATTTACTAAAGAGTTAGACTAAGAGGTAGACACCTTGTTAAACAACTCTTATCACTAGGAGGAGAAATCTCACACAACAGCAGAGAGAGTTGCCATTATGGGTTTGAAACAGAACACAAATATTAATAAAACAAGCTGATGGGGGAGGGCTGGTAATTTTGGATACACTGGACTATGTGAAGGAATGCAATAGGTACTTGAAAATGAAGTTGATTACTGTAAACTGGAAAATGAACCCACAAGTGAACTGATGTCTGAAATTTCAGAGGTAGTTCACAGAGGGAGGGACGGGGGAAGTATCTGGGTAGCAGATTCCCTGATAGCTTAACATCCTATAATAAAAACTTTCTATTGTTTACTGAAAGTGCACAAACCCACCAGGTTGCCTCCCAACGGGCCTATAGTCTCCGTACCAGCATCTGCTTTAGAGCTGTTTTCATCATTTGTTGACTACCACTTCAGGGAATTCGTGACCCCCACATGAGGGAGTTCATTTCCATGATGTATTCTTATCTACAGGATTTGAGAGAAGTGTTAAATCTAACTGAAAATGTTAACAGAGAGATTAATAACATTGAGGGACTATTATTGATAACAAAGGACGTGGTTGATGTGTACACCTCGATCCCACAGGCCCAAGGGCTAGAAGTATTGACTGATACACTAAACTTAAGGAATCTGGAAGATAAACCTAGCACTGCCTTCCTGATAAAACTGGCAAGCCTCATACTTACCAGAAATATTTAGTTTTCAAGACACCTTTTACCTACAAACCAGAGGGATGGTGATGGTAGTCTATCATGGCCCCATCATTTGCCAGTGTGTTCATGTATCAGTTTGAAAATTACTTTATTGACCATGAAAGTAATACATATAGAAATCAGATAGTCATATAACAGATACATAGACAATCAGCTTTTTCTGTGAGCTGGGATAGTGGAGGAATAATAATGGTTCCATGAACATTTGAACAGAATGAATAAGAATATTCAGTTCACATTACACTTTGACACACAATCAATTCCATTTTTAAATGTAAGCAATAATGCACAACAGGGTGTGTTGTGAGATTTCCATACACCTTGAGCGGTCTCATGATATAAACCACCTGAGGTGTGTGTAAATCTCACAACAACACACCCCCTGGAGTGCATTATTGCAATTATAAAATGGAATAAAGAGCAAAATATGGTTTTCATTGAGAACAATCAATATTTTTATTAATTTCAAAAAATACAAGTTGTTTGTTCTTCCACCTATGATAACATAGTACCAACTTGACAGGGGGGGACTACATGTAAATTTGAAGCCCCATACCTGTTGCTAGTATGTCTTACTGAGGCCATGCCTGAGGGAGGAGTTGGTCACATGGCCACTGATGTTGGCTGATAGAGGAAACTGAGGAAAAGCAGTTTTACTAACCGCTGGGCTGCTCACTTGTTCAAAACATGGTAGCGGAATTTTTGGGCTTGAAAGATTTGGCTGCTGTCCAACAATGTCAGTCACTGTTGGTCCATGATAGATAATAGCATGCTTACTCAGTCCCACTGAAGTCAGTTCGCGATTGGTTGTTCTGTCACAGATGCTGTGGAGGAGTGCGTCCAGAGAACCACTGCAGAGATTGAAAAAGGAGATTCCCATGTTTAAATGGTTTCTGGGGCACTATTTAATAAAGTATGATTTTCTGACACTGAATTTATGTTGAAACCATGATCTCAGAATGGTTCCATTGCAGATTTCACAAATGGCGGTTTTGAATACTGTGAGCATTCTGTCACTTGATCTACATGTATTGAAACATGTGATCAGGTTGGAACAGCTCAGCTGGAACTTTAGCCATGTGTTTGTCATGAGATATACACATGGCTAAAGCACCAGTCTAACCAATCACCTACAAAGATTTTCCCTACCCATTTTATAATTAGAGATTTTTAAAACTGACGGAAGGGAGTTAGGTGCTAAACTGTACAGAAAAAACTAGTGACAAGAACACCCTTTTAAGCTCTGATAGGCACCACCATAGGAGCTTGATAGACAATATACCTTATGGGCAGTATAGTAATACAAAGTCTGGCCAGAGCCAATAGTGCTACAGCTGAGGAAGTTGGGGTAAAAATATTGAAAATTTGATTTTTAATATTTTTACACCAAATTTTCAACATAGTCTTGTTATGACCCTGCCTCATGAAGAAGGGCAGAGAAAATGTTCAGCTCCTGGCCTAAAGGTGATTTTGTGCAGGGACTGCAAAATCAACTTTCAGGATGCAAAAACACATTTTGGGCAGGAGTTGAAAAATGACAGCTCTCACATTCATGAGGTGCTGCAAAAAAATGGCTATGCTGAAAATCTGGTATAACATTTTGAATATTACCAAAGTTATGAGCCTACGTTTCCAAAATTCAACATAGCCTCACATAGTAACTTTTTTTAAAAAAACATTTTTGCACCAAATTTAAATCATAGCCTTCATATGACCCAGCCTGATGAATAAGGTCAGAGAAAATTTTCAACTCCTGGCCTAAAGGTGATTTCGTCCAGGGACCGTAAAATCACCTTTTGAGATGTAAAAAACACCCAGTTTGGGCAGGATTTGAAAAATGTCAGCTGTCACATTCATGAGGTGCTGTAAAGATATGGCTGTGTTGTAAATCTGGGGTAAAAATATTGAAAATTACCAAAGTTACGATTCTGCATTTGCAAAATTCAACGTAGGCTCATAACTTTATTGTTTTTTAAATATTTTTACACTAAATTTTCAACATAGCCTTCTTATGACCCCACCTCATGAACAAGGACAGATACAATTTTAAACTCCTACCTGAAAGTTGATTTCATGCAGGGACCACAAAATCACCTTTCAGGATGTTAAAAAAACATTTTGGCCAGGATCTGAAAAATATCAGCTGTCACACGCACGAGGTGCTGTAATGATATGGCTATGTTGTGAATTTGGGGGAAAAATATTGAAAATTACCAAAGTTACGAGCCTGCGTTCTCAAAATTCAACGTAGGCTTATAACTTTCTTGTTTTTTAATACTTTTACACCATATTTTCAGCATAGCCTTCTTATGACCCCACATCATGAACAAGGGCAGAGAAAATTTTCGGCTCCTGCCCAAAAGGTGATTTCATGCAGGGACCACAAAATCACCTTTCGGAACAGATCTACCTAATGACTGTGCAATGGTTCATGAGGTGGGGTCCCAAAGAAGGTACGTTGAACATTTGGGGCACAAATATTAAAAAATTGGCCAAGTTATGGCACTAAGTTCAAAACCCCATTGAAATACATTGAACCGCATACCTGTTTCCTCAGTTTGTGTTCTGGCTTTGAAGAATGAAGACATGTCTGCGGTCCTGAGAAGATTGCGGCGTTGGACTCCCGATGGGTAAGTAAAGGCTTGTGGGGGTGTGGTGTGTGCTGAGTAGGAGGATCAGGTGGGGGAATGGTAATGGCACAAAAGACATCGATGGACGGTTTTCTTTTCACAGGGTAAAAAAAAAAAAAGGACCGAGGAATCGCCATTGTGATACTGGGAGACTGGGCACCCCTAGTGTCACTGTTATGTTTCTGTGGGTGTGTGGGAAGGAGAAAAAAAATATTTTTTTTAAAAAGGTCGAGGAACACGAATATGACACTGGGGGATTGGGCACCCCCAGTGTCACTGTTATGTTTTTTGAGGGTGTTGGGTGGTGGGTGCTGAGAGGGAGGGTTGGGTTATGGGAGAAAAAATATTTAGAAAAAAAAAGGTAATGGAACACAATTGCGACACTGGGGGACTGGGCACCCCTAGTGTCACTGTTATGTTTCTGGGGGGGTGCTGAGAGGGAGGGTCAGGTGGGGAGATATGTATAAAAAAAAAATCAGCGTTCATGGCGGAACATAGCACAGTCTGCCATGACCAAGGTGGCCACCGCACTGTACCGCTCATGCGCTAGTAGATGCACATGTGCAATACAGTTTGGTGGCCATCTTGGACATAGCAGAGTGCGCTATGTTCCACTGTGACCACTAACACAGTAAACAAAATTGTGCAGTGTGACTTCCACTGGAGACAATGAGTGGAGTGCTTCACAGATGCGGAGATGACTGTGTTGCAACTCCAACATGTTGTTCGGTCAGAAGGAATGCGCTGAGTCCTTTTTTGATCACAAGAGGTCTGCAGGGCTATGCCCACTGCAGCCCTGAAAATGAAATATTTCTGATGGAACAGACTATTCTAAAGCAGCACAGGACTTGAGTGTAAAGATTCAAAGAGGGGGGCTATGATGCAAAAGTGATTACAGCAGCTCCCACACCTGCAACTGTAACCTGTAACCACTCCTAGTCTCTTCCCTATTTTCTTTCCTACTAGCCCTTCACTCCCTCACCTCTCTACCCTTTCCCTACACCACCCCCTTCTCCTTTCCTTTCCATTATTCCTCTCCCTCCTCTCATTACCCTTCCCTACTCCTAATCCCCTTTCACTCTCCTACTTTACCCTACACCCTACCTCTTTTCTCCATCTATCTGATATAAATATTCACTGCAGTGGTGTATAGTATATTAGTTTACACTGTTGGTTATTTATTTATTTATTCATTTTGCATGGGTTAAATCCATGTATCCAATTTACTGAACTTAGCTGTTTACGTATTTTATTTATCCGCTGTACATAGTTACTCCTTGATGTTTTTCTAACTCTGTGTATTCTCATTTATGCAACAGGGGTCAGGATAAAAACTGTAGAATAAAACCATTTATCTTTGCTACTATGGTAATAAATTTATTTATCCACATAGTAACTACATCATCACCCATTTATTCACACAGTAACTACATCAGTAGCTCATTTATCTACACAGTTCTCTTCAGAATTCATTTAGAATGTTTGGCCTCAGAAGCAGTACTAACCATATTTAAATGTCAATAACTTAAAAACGAAAAAAGATAACATGGTACTGTGAGCACGAAAATTGTTCAGCACAAAATTATCTACAAAATAAATAATGTTTCATTTATATAAACCCTGTATATTGTATATGGTTAGCAAGAAAACAGAAGAAAATGTAATTTTTTATTCACTTTTTTGACAAACAAATATAAATAACTTTGAAACAAAAAATGATAGTATGGTACTGTGAGCACGAAAAATGTTCAGCTCAAAAATATCTACAAAATGAGTAGTGTTTCATTTATAGATACAATTTTGTTTTTTTATAATTAGCAAAAAACAGCATAAAATTCAGTTTTCTTTTCCTTTTGACAAATTATTTACACCTACCAAAATCAAAATGTTCACACAACATCTAAACCTGTTGCATAAATGGAATATAGGAAGTAGTTAGTGTGATAATGATGATTTTATTAGTTTCCAGTGACCTTCATAACTTCCCACTCATGCCTTCGGCACTCGTGAGGTTACTTGAGGTCACTGGAAACTGTACAAGATAAATGCATTATCACACACTGAACCGCTGCATATCCCTCATGTATACTCCCCTTCCCCTTCCCCCCAGGACGCATCTGGAAACAAACTTTATTGTTAGCTCAGTATGCCTTTCCTGGTGACATTTTTAAATAAATAAAAATAAAGCCTGTGGAATTCCCAGAGAATAACTTTTGAAGTCAAAGAACAGATCACCACTCAAGGTCTGGTGTTTTCTACACCGTTCAATAGTGCTTTTGACCACATTAAAGCTATTATTCTAATGAACTGGCAGGTCTTACAGACTACAGAAAGAGGCGCACATGCATTCAACGACCCACTTTTAGTGGTGGCCAAAAAATGTGATACTCTGAAAACCAGATTGGTCCATTCGGATTTAGTTCATAAAAAGAAACAGTAACTTTTTTCATTCAGACAACCTCTGTTAGGGAACTAACCATGTGGGCATTGTGCCCAGTGCAGCAATACCCACAAGTCCCTGGAAGCTTCTAATCCCTATCATGATAGGAAAATTAAAAATAAGCAACTCAGCACTTGTAGCGGCACTTTTGTTGCTTACCTTATTAAATGCAACTGTGTGATTAGATGTAAAGATGGTGCTTCTAGCTTAACAAGACACTATAGTAGTGCAAATCATCAGATCTCCTCTTTAAAATTCACAGGGTTGAACACATTGAACCCCTTTGGAGGGGGGACAGAGAGCGCAGGCTTCTCCACACAGAGGCCTTCTGTATTGAGCGGTTTGGCACACTTAAAGGAAAACAATGGAACAGACACAGCTTTCCTCAGACACTACAGAAACTCTCAATTAGTGCTTTCAGACAGTAACTGCTTTTTTAAATTATTTAGAACTGTTGCCAGCAATTTCTACTTTTTGTTACTGGCAGACCATTTCATGAGCAGCAGTGAGCATCCGCAGCTCATGTCAGCACTAGCTGTGCCTGTTTGACCTCTGCTATTGGTTGGCAGGTCATATTAGCATAAAGTGAGCTCAGGAAGCTCTCTGTTACTCATGAAATGGTGGCTGCCAGCAATAGAAAGTGAAAGCTGAAGGCCACTGTTTAAATCACTAAAAAAGCAATTAGAGGAATAAAAAAAAAAAATACTGTCTAAAAGCACCAGTCAGGAATGTTTGTAGTGCCCGGGTAAAGCTTCACCTTTTCCAATGTTTCCCTTTAACAGTGAACATGGTCTTAATGAGGAGATCGATTGGTTACTGTGGAGTACTGCTTAAGTATGGGGCTAATATAGCTGCTGCCCATTTAAGAACACAAGACAGCTGTAGCAAGTTAGGGTCATTATTATAATTTGTTTGCTAATTTCTGCTTTGCAGGGACTAGAAACCCCTTTAGTCAGTCAGTCAGTCAAGGCAGTCTGTTCTTGAACCTCATGGTGAGATGAAGTTACCTGCTGGTGTATATACAATTTATGAATAAACCTGCTTGTTTCTTATTTTATGTGTCCAGCTCAGTATTTCATACGGTGCGGCAAGATGTCACCTGCAGCAGCAACAGATGGGTCTGGCAGAACAGAAAGAAGGTAAGGGTCCTTAGTGGCAGACCAACACCGAAACGCCACAGTTACCATTGCTGTAATTAAATTATTGTACGTTATGCCTAGAAATGATATTGCAGGGAATTCATTTAAATATATTTTTTTTATAAAATTTTGGCTATGTTTATCAGCCTGAATCCTGGACCATTAGTTTTGTTCAGTGCTCATATGTATTTTTCTTTTATTTCATTACTTGAGTCTTCGTTGGACCCCTCTGATGTGCTCTGAAAGTGGTGTATAATTGGATGCCTGGTACGGGGTTGGGCTGCACGCTATTAGTTTAAATATGTGACCCCTGGTGACCTTGAGCAAACTGGTAGCTGACCTTACACCCCTCCCCATTTAGCTGTTTATTAATCCAACTAATCTGGTTTACCCCCGATAAATACTATTACTACCATATATACAACAATATTGTCCCACCCTTGGATAAATGTTTAATATTTTAAAACATTTAAACTCCACCTGCCCGGTGGCGCAGAGGGTTGAGGCACTGGACGCCACACCTTGAACCATGCCGGCGACCCAGGTTCGGGAATGGACCAGGGACGCTGGGGGTCGGCAGGGGAAGGAGAGGATTGAGTGTCCGTTGGGCTGCTCTCCTCTCCTGGGGTGGGTTAGGGTAGCATGTCGCTCTGCAGCAGCCCCCGGTGGAGACTGGGAGCACTGCAGAGGGACTTTGATGTGGGAAACACCAGAAAAGCGGAAACTGCATTGGGATCGGCCGGATGATGGCGGCCGACCACGACGATGCCCTCAAGCACTCCCGACCAAGCAACATCCACCTCAGCAGTGACCGGGCAAGAGAGTAATAGTGTGCTGGCGTGCCCCAACTGGTGCCTTCCCCTTCAGAGGAGGGGGACCTACCCGATGAAGGGATATGTCGGGTTAACCCATAGGGAGGCTGCAATATGAGGTAGGAGGCTCTGGTGGTGAGTTGCGAGGGGGAATCACTGGTGGTACTAGGTGGCCTGAAGGAGGAGCAGGTCCCAGTGAGTAAGGAGGGAAAAAAAAAGATAATACAAAAAAAGCAAAAACATTTAAACTGGCTAAACTTTAGGAAGGTGTGGACTGTGTAACTTACACAGTCATCTACAGCACCAGACACTCCCTTGGGTGTCTGCAGTGATGACATCACTCAGCTGCTACCGGGGGATGTCTTCTCACAGCTTTAGTGGTCTACTTCAACTTGAGGAGTCCCACATGCCAGGAGATCTAGCACCAGGTACTTGGTCATTGGAGCAGGCATGTATGGTTTTGTGGGTTTAACTTTTAATAAGGCAGTGCTAAAGGACCACTGTTTAAGCAGATTTTGGTGAGCTAAACATTTAAAATATATATTAGTAATGAATGAGAACGTGGAAATGGGCGTAATGCATATGTGGCACCATTTAATGTTTTGTGGCAGACATGAATTCTGTTCACACAATATTAAATGATAAAAATGTTTCATATGTTTTTTAACTGCAGAACCACATGCCTTGAAAAAGCTGACAGAGGTGGCCAGCGAAAACCTTTGGAGTAAATATATGGTGACTGAGCTTGAAGTCCTTGAAAATAATAAAAGATCTGGATGAACTTGATGAACATACTTGTGTTCACTGGTTGACTGAGCACCACATATCTCTGAGTTTAACTTCAGTGTCAAAACGTGCAAAGTGATGCTCATAACAGTGATAGCCATCGCCATGCTACCAACCCAGATGATATCAGAAGATACTGGAAAAGACGTAGTCATCTGAATGTAACTTTTCTGGACAGTATCATGATGTGACATGTCACATGGTGCTTCACAACTGCTGGTGGCCATGGCTACCACTCTAAGGGTAAAGAATCTGAAAACAGTTTAGTATATTGAGGGGATGCCAGTAGGGATCATGAAAGAGGAAAGAGACAAGGTGATGACACTGAGAGGTGAAGTGCCGCGTCATTTTCGTTTTTGAAACTGCCTCAGTGCCACTGTATGTACCAGCTTTTTTGCACCTTTTAAGATGCTGCTATATGCGTTGGCTGCATAAACCAATAAAATACACTAATGGAATTTTTCAGTGCCTGTCGATTGATGTTCAGCAGTCCTTCCTAAGTGTCCAAGGTCTGTGCTGATGATGATGATAACAAAATAACCTAAAACCATATTTGGAGTGTGATGAGGCATATTTAAGGGCTAACAAGATGCTGGGGTTCATGGGGAGAAGGATTACTAGCAGAAAGGAAGTCATACTGATGCCAAACTTGACAAACCAGCGGTATACCATGATGATAGCAACCACATGTGGGCGACTGTCAAAACAGCGACCCATATGAGGGCACTATCATCATGGGTGATGGTAGGGGCGACGGCGAGGGTAGGGTGGGTGACAGGAAGGGAAGGTGCAGGACATATGGGGATAGGGAACTGGGTTGTAACCCTGTAATGTACCTGCTTCTGCTGAGCCAACCATGTGATGTGGTGGGTAGGGTGGTTGGCTCCAACGAACAGGTCCGTCTGGACTGGGGCAGGTTAAATTTTTTGCGATGCACCGTGGTTGCAGGACTTAATTTTTTAAATTGGGTTGTTCCCCTTCTCGATATGCACCCCCGACCCCTGAGTTGAGAATCTTAGATAGGTGCGGGGGTTCGCAGGCACAGACCCCCAAATGCACAGTTCCCATCGCCTTTAGTGAATATCACCAAAATGTTTTTGGCAATAGTGCAGTTCGCAACAATAGTGATTGCCTTTCAGCGGTCGCTATTATCACATAGAACCCAAACCAGCGCACATGAATAAATTGGGTGGTATGTAAACTGGGTACAAACCCCCAATATATCAATTACAGCACACTAATTGTAAATGCGCTCCTCCAAACTTAACCTGATATTTTTGAGTGTGTTTACAATTAGTGTGTTGTAAGTGAGAAATGATACTGTCCCTGTATCAATCACTGGACAAACTGCACCTGGAGTACTGTGTGCAGATCTGGGTTTTCTCTCTGGGGCAGTATTAGCATTGATGTGGTTTAGGGCATTGAGCTGCAAATCTGGAGACCTGGGTCTGAATCCCAGTCTCCAATGGCATACTGTGTGCCCCTGAGCAAGTCATTTCACTTCCTTGTATTCTCAGGTCGCATCTGGAAAGAAAAAATTACTCACCTTAGTAATGTTGTTTCTTCTAATGGAGTCTTGCTGTATTATAGACATTAGCAGTTTGTTCCAGCTCTAGAACTGCCCCGGAGTGAAATGGTTAAAACCATTCCAAAATAGAATTTTGGCACGAGAGCAGCTCTATCTGTGTCATTTCAAACTTGAACTGTCAGATCTTTATGAGCCAAACTCACTAAGGTCTGTGTGGAAGCTGTAACCTACACTAGCCAAATGGCTACCTAAATAATAACAACCATTGATGGTCCCAACACCCAAGACTCAAGTCAGGGGACCAGAAATACTAACACCATTCTAATAATATGAAAATGGAACAGAAGTATAATAAAACACACACACGCGTACACACACACACCCCCAAAGTCCCAAAGGGGACAAAATGCTAACAGGACATAAGTAGTGCCCACACTAAGTTGCCCGCACCCCACCAAGTAGAGGTTCTGAGAGGGGCAGGTTGGGGGGGAGGTCTATAATATAGCAAGACTCCATTAGAAGAAACAACATTACTAAGGTGAGTAATTTTTTCTTCAAACAACATGAAGTCTTGCTATATTATAGACATTAGCAGAATACACAGCAGTACCTCCATGGAGGAGGGCAGAACCTACTTAGGAATAGGCTCTGAAGAACAGCTGTGCCAAAGCGAGCATCTCCTGGCCTGGACATCCAGGGAGTAATGCTTGGTAAGTGTGTACCGTTTTCCAAGTAGCAGCCTGGCAAATCTCTAATAAAGGGATATCTCTGGCAGCAGCTAGAGACGCAGCTGTACCCCTGGTAGAATGAGCCCTCAAACTGGGGCTCTGCCCACTTTCTGATAACAAAATTGGATACAAGAGACAATCCACCTGGCTATTGATCTCTTAGTGGCAGGTTTGCCTTTCCCAACTTCACCATAGGTAAGGAAAAGTTGGAGGGATTCGAACCTGTGACCTTTGGTACGCTCTATATAATAACTAAGAGCTCTCTTAACATCCAGGCTGTGCAACCTTCTCTCACACGAAGAGGAGTGATCAGTGAAAAATACTGGAAGGGAGATAGATTGATTAAGATGGAAATCTGAAACCACCTTAGGCAAAAACTTCCTATTAGTCCTAAGGACTACCTTATCCCTGTGGAAAGAAATAAAGTCAGTCTCCACTGACAAGGCTTGCAATTCACTTATGCATCTGGCAGAAGTGATAGCCACTCTAGAAAAACAGTTTTCCAAGTTAGTACTTAAGCTCTGCAGAAGACAGAGGTTCAAAAGGGGGTTGCATTAACTGGGCAATGCAAACATTAAGGTCCCAAGCAGGGGCCGGTTCCCGAAAGGGAGGATTAGTATGGAGTAATCCCTTAAAAAACTTGGAAAACACAGGATGAGAGGAAAGAGGGGATGACTTTCCTGCTGACACAAAAGCAGACACAGCTGCCAAATGAACTCTCAGGGTAGCTGGTCTGAGACCCAAGGAATTAAGATGTACCATGTAATCTAACAAAATGGGCAATTCAGCAGATTCTGGGGAAATATTTTTCCCAGCACACCAAATGGAAAATCTTTTCCATTTAGAACTATAAGTAGTCCTAGTGGAAGGCTTTCTGGAAGCCTTTAGGATCTCAAGAACACCCTGAGAGAGCTGTAAATCAGCAAACTCTAACTCCTCAAGAGCCAGGCCTTGAGGTTGAGGGATTTGAGGTCCGATACCAAACCCTTCCCTGGGCACAAGTCAACAGATTGTGATTCCTGGGGAGGCACAGGGGAAGATGGACTGTCAGAGACAGAAGGAGTGGGTACTAGGGCTGCCTGGCCTAATCCGGGCAATCAGAATCACCCTGCAAGGCTGAGATCTGATTTTGACTAGTACTTTGAATAGGAGAGGAAAGGGGAAGCATAGAGGAACTTCCTCCCAATCCAGAAGAAGGGCATCCAGGGAACTGAGCCCAGCACTGGAGGCCTGCAACAGAACAGAGGAAGTTTGTGATTGTCTGGGGCTGCAAAAGATCTATCTGAGGGATGCCCCACCTGGCAAAAACTATCCCCAGCACTTGAGGCTCCAGGGACCATCCGTGATGGCCCTGGGAAATCCTGCTGAGGGCATCCGCTAGGACATTGTCCTTCCCTGGAAGATGAACTGCTATGAGGGAAGTGTTCAGGGAATAGGCCAGAGACCACAACTTATTGCCTCGGTGCACAAGGTCGAAGACCGAGTGCCCCCTGTTTGTTGATGTACCACATTGTTGTGGTGTTGTCTGTTCTGACTTGTATCACCTTGTCAGACAGATGCAGAAAAAGCTTGAAGAGCTAAAAGACAGCTCTGAGTTCCAGCAAATTGATGTGGAGCAGAGATTCCTGGGGACCAAACTCCCTGAGTGGAAAGGTCGCCCATGTGGGCTCCCCAACCCAGAAGGGAAGCATCTGTAGTGAGAGTCAAGTCGGAGAAGGGAAATGAAGGGACCCCGCCTTAAATTGCTCTGATCCTGCCACCACTGGAGAGCTAGGATCAAGGTTCGAGTCACTGGGACCAACTTGAAAGGGGTCTCTTCTCTGAGACCAAAAAGGTTCTCAAGTGAAACTGAATGTCTCTCATCTGAAATCTGGCTCCTGCACAACAGCTGTGGATGCAGCCATGTGCCCCAGGAGCTGCAGAAAGTGTCTTGCTGGTCGAGAGACCTGCAGAGTGAAGGAAGAGGCCAGAGCCACTAAATTCCTTACCCTTTCTGGGGGAAGAAAGGCTCTGGCTAGCTTTGTGTCCAATTCTGCCCCTATAAAGGTGAGTACCTGGACTGGTTCCAGAACCGACTTTGGTAGGTTTAGCAGAAAACCCAGGGAGGTGAGAAGCTGCTGGGTGACCTGCAGGTGAGATTTTACCTGTTCTGGGGACTGGCCTACAATGAGCCAGTCATCTAGATAGGAAAAACAGCAATCCTCTGCCTCCTTAAGTGGGCCACTGCCACTGCTAGACACTTTGTGAATACCCTTGGAGCAGAGGTAAGGCCGAAGGGCATTGCTCTGAACTGGTAATGACCTGAGGGCAGTTCGAATCTGAGGTACTTTATGGGATCTTCTGATTAGGACATGGAAATAGGCATCCTTGAGGTCCAGGGAGGCTAGCCAGTCCCTGGCCTTAGGGAAGGTAAAATCATTGCCAGAGTTACCATTTTGAACTTTGGTTTCAAAAGATGCTTGTTCAGATATCTGAGATCTAAAATGGGCCGCCATTCTCCTGTCTTTTTGGGGTAAGGAAGTATCTGGAATACAGACCCTTGCCCTGATGCAGGAGGAGCCCTTTCTACTGCTCTGAGAGCTAACAGGGATGAGACCTCTGTTTCCAGAGCGAGGGTCTCTGAAGCACTTGCAGGTAGAAAAGTCTGCTTCTCAACTTGGGAAACTTTTTGAAGCTGAGAACCAGACCCTGGCTTACTACTCCAGAACCCACTTGTCTGAGGTTAAAGAAGCCCACCCTGACTGAAGTAAGCCAGCCTGCCCCCCACTGGTACAGGAGAATTGGGCTCTGGGCACCCCATCAGGGTGTCTGTTTCAGAGGAGCTTTAGGCTGGGGGTGGGAGCAGGTCTGCCCACCCCTCGCCTGCCCCTGCCTCTGAAGAAGCCCCTCTGAGCATAGGCAGAGGAGGCCTGAGTCTGGTAGAAAGGCCTGTGAAAGGCCTACCCCTACCCCTGGGGCATGCCTTTGAGGAGTGGCTTGCCGCCTTAGCCTGTGCACTCTTGTAAGTAGTCCTATATTCATCCATCTTTTCATGTAATTCTCGTCTGCTCTCCAAACAGAGAATTTCCCACCACAGGAAAATCCATAGCCTTAGTCTGGGTATCCTGTGACAAACTAGTACACCTGAGCCAGGCCAGCCTATGAAAAGCTACAGATGTGGCCATGACCCTAGAGGAAACATCATTAACATCCACAGCAGCATGAAACTGAACCTTAGAGGCTTCAATGCCATCAGCAGCCACCTGTTCTAGTTCACTAGCCAGCTGGCCATGGGCCTGCTTGGCCAATTGCATAACAGTATCCCATCTAGATTTCTGATACCTAGCTACATAAGCCATAATTTGCTTGTCTGAGTCCCAGAGAGGCTGCCATATACTGTTTTTTGCCATGGCATCAATCTTCCTGGAATCCTTGTCAGGAGGATGTGAAGCCAAGGAATATTAGCTTTATCACAGGCAGCAGCCTGAACTACCAACATGACTGCATTGTTGAGAAAGGAATTCTGTATCAGGGGCCTGACAATGTATACCTTCTGTCCATCTTTTTATCTACAGGAGGTACAGAATTAGGAGCTTTTAAAATTTTAATTGTTTGTTTCTAAAAGACTTATGTAAAGGAATAGACAATCTCCTAGACTCTGGAATATCCATCATTTCTACAAAATCAGGCTCCTCTTGCTCATCCACAGCCTCTTCTAAAGGAAGCTGGAGGGTTTCAGCAACTTTTTATAAAACATAAAATGAGATGGGAACTAGACAGCATAGGGGAGATTCTAAAGGTCTGTCTGGGGAGATGTCCGTTCAATGGGCACACCCAGACCTTCCCAGCCACATTCATACTGTTCATAATCCTCCTCCCTCCTCTGGTTCATAAAATTCCTCAATATCATAATCCTGAACCACTGGGACCGACGAACCGACCTTTACCAGATAGTGGTGGTTCTGACGGACCCTGAGACAGTGACTGGACAATTTGTATGGCTTTTGATATCTCTGCAGCAGTTGGAGAAGGAATTTTGGACTCAGACCTGCTGATTTTCTTGTTTTCTTTACTGGAATTGGTTCCTTAGAACCAGCTTTCTTTGCCCGAGGAAGTCTGGCCCTGGTCAGAGGGCATTCCTCTGGTTCGGTTGGCACCGAACCGGCTGGCCATCCGGTCAGCAGACTTTTTTGGCCTCTCGCCCTGAGCCTGCCCAATCTTTTTCCAGGGTGGCTGCAGGAAATTCTTACATACCTGGCAGTCTGACTGAGGTGGTCAAACCCCAGACAATAAACACATGTGGTGTGTGGGTCAGCCTTGGCAAAGACTTCCCCACAAACATCACAGTGTTGAAATCCAGTGGGCCCGGTTTTTCTTTTGGGTTTCTCAGACATAATGCCAGCCTAACCAAAAACTTGCCTTTTAACGGCAGTGCCAGGCAAGACACCTTATCGGTTCCTAACCGTGTCACGGTATTGGAAAACCGTGAATAAATCCATTTTTAGAACCGATAAGAACCGGAACCGCACTCTAAAATAGTAACTTTTAGTTTTAAATGAGTTTTAAACCCACTGATCGGTTCAAAACCGAACCGATAACTTACAAGTTCCACACAGACAAAACCTTCATTTACTTACGGTTACCACAGATAGAGCTTGAACCAAACGGTTTTATGTTAAAATAAAACTATTCTTGGTTAAATCCAACCGAGAAAACACTTTTAAACTGAGAAATGAACCGAGCAGAAGGAGAAATCTCCAGAGCGACTGTTCACTGAGGCGGAGTAAAGAATCTGACAGTTCAAGTTTGAAATGATACAGATAGAGCTGCTCTCGTGCCAAAATTCTATTTTGGAATGGTTTTAACCATTTCACTCCGGGGCAGTTCTAGAGCTGGAACAAACTGCTAATGTCTATAATATAGCAAGACTTCATGTTGTTTGAACAAGCTTTGGCTTAATGTGTCTTTCCTGGTTAAACAATTTCCCCTTTCCCAGTTCCGGGGTTTGAATCTAAGGAAGGATAAAGACAGATTAGGGACAGCGCAGAGAAAGGCAACAAAGATGATTCATGGACAAGGCAAGCCATACGAGGAAAGATGGAATAGTCTGAACATGTACTCACTGGAGGATAGAAGAGAGGGGGGTCGTGATAAAGACTTTCAAGTTTATGAAAGGGTTCAATAGAGTTGACACAGCAGGTTTATTTAATCTGACAAAGAGTTGGCCTACTAGGGATCATGTGCTTAAGTTGGAAGGTGAAGGTTAAAAAAGGACATTAGAAAGTACAATTTCACTGGGACACTGAATCCTCCCCCTCCACCTGGCTGGCCCCTGAGGACTCAGGCTCATTTCCGAACCCAGGTCGCCAGTGTCATGCGCGGTAGTGCTACTGCTGCTCCAGTGAGCTGGCCTTGTTCAGTTGTTTTTCTGCCATTCTCTTCTATATTTCTAAGGGTGGAAGTCAAGTGTTGCAGCCACATTTTTGGTTACTGGGGATGACATAATTTTGGTGTACTGACTACTGTTTTCCTTGTGTTATTTGAATTTTAAGCAGCAGTGCATGATTGTGGTTCAAAATGTTGTATTCTATTTTAGATTTCCACTTGTCTTCTGACTTGTATGATGCCCCTTTTTCTCTCATTTTGAGTTTGCTTTGCCACCATTGTTAACAGTTCAAATAATAAAAGGAGCAGTCCTTTTAATATGGATTTGCCTAGATTTTCATCAGTATTCCCCATTATTTTTGAACACTCACTGTTAAAGATCATTTGTCTTGTGACTATCATAAACTAGCATGCTGCAGACACTGCTCGCAGCCCTTATGGAACAGCAGGTGTACAGAAACACCTGAGAATACGATGGAAAACCTTTCCCAAACCATATTAAAAAGTGTGCTGCTCCTATTATTCCAAATGTGGAAAAAAGTGCTAAAGCAGACTCAAAATGTGGAAAGAAGGGCATAATACAAGGCAGGAGAGAAGGGGAAATATAAAATAAAATGGAATTAAAAAGAATGTGTGAAAAGTTCACTGTAACATGAAGTGCTTTAAATGAAAAAAAAAAATCCCTATATCTTTTGAAAAATGTCATCGGATCTCTAACTTCCACCTTGCAGTATAAAGCAATGACAATTAGATGTTTTTTGGTGCAGTATTAGCCACTGCTAAGCAATTTAAATCACAGACTGTAGTGAGAAATAATGTGACCTACTGGGAATTGAACCCAGGGCCCCCGGAATACCATCCCAGGGCTCTAACTACTGAGGTATAGGCTCACATGGTTGGACCTGTGATTCCCATACATACCTCCTTTTTCTGGTATTGCATATCCTGCATCTAGGAATAATCCAGATGACAATTAGATGTTTAAGAGTATAAAGCAGTGAATGAGTTAGTTGTTGTGCAGGGACTATATGCAGTTGTTTCTGTGCAGGGGAAGAATCAATCAATCAATCAATCACTTTATTTAACCAGGCATAAACACCATTGAGCAAGCTCATTTTCAAGGTGGTCCTGGGCATTAATACAATACAGTACACTTCATAAGATTACAATTACGGTGGACAGTGGTGCAAAAAAAAACATTGTGAAGGTGCTGGTCAATATGGACCTATACATACTGGTCAACATAATTAACATGCAAAGTTGTTGTTCAGGACACCGGGAAAACCTCCATCTCTTATGAAAAGTGCCATGGGATCTACTTCAAGCTGGTCCGCTACCAGAGGAAGGTAGACATGTCCTTGATATAACATCACAGCTCTTTGCACAGAGCACAAACCTGCTTAGTACTGCTCTGCCAACAGTAGACAACAGCCCAAGTCCACAGTGCAGGCCTTGAATGCACAACCTTCCAACTGTGCTGTCATTTGATCAGAGGCAAGAATGCTACCAACTGAGCTACACCACTACAGCAAAACATAACTGAACATAATGTCATGTTACATTTTTCGAGATCCCCATCCTTCCCACCCTGTTGGTTATTTGGAGCCCCCTTCCCTTTCACTTTGTCCCCCATTGCCTCTTTTATACTGCCCTGACACTGCAATCTGGCTTGATCTTACTTTGTTGATATTATTTATTGCATACTGTTGTTTTGCACATCTGTGTTATGGATTGCTGCATGTGGACTCCTGCTTTACTGCTGAATATTTGTTTGTGATTACTGTTATTTATTGTTGCAAATATCTCTGTATAGGGCATCTCCCCCCACCCCCAGAATGCACCTGAAAATGAGAAATTTATAGCTCAGGGTGCTCTTCCTGGCCAAAACGTTTAAGGAAGGGAAAGGATTTAGGTTTTATACAGTGTTTTTTATACTAACTGTACCACAGAGTACAGCGCAGGAGAGAGAGAGGGAGAATGATGCTGTCATTTGCTCAGAGCATAAGATTTGAAGTGCATAGAGAGAGTTAGAGAGGTTGAACAGAAGAATGTCAAGTGACTTGTTCAGGGTTGCACAATGAGTAAGTAGCAGGTGTTGGATTGAAACCTGGTTATCTCGGAACTCTGAACCATTAGGCCAGAACTTCTCCCTTGTATACAAATATATCATCTTATTTTTTGTAAGGTACGACTCACCTGAAATTCCTTTCAAATCTGCTTTACATGGATCGAATAGATCAGTAATCCCTAAGGCAGGTAAGACCATCTTTAGATTGAACCGATTTTGAATTATGAACCTAAACAAGAATTGGGAGAAACTTTGTGAGCTCACTTTGAAACTCTAAACTGGAAAAACTTTGACTTCACACTTGTATGTGGTTACTAATCATTACAGAACGTGTCCCCAGACTGAGTATTTGACAGAATACCAGCACGATGGCCAGAGTGTGCATTGATTTCACACCCCCAATGATGGCTTTATCAAAGGGATTGGGAGAGTATGACAGAGTTCCCCTTTACAGCAAAATGAAGTAATTATGTTCCCTTTGTTTGTTTATCTATTGCTGATATTTCAACCGGACCAACTTGGTTATGCCAATTGTGAATGCTGTACTCCCTTGTAAGTGACCTACACTTATGCCATGGACCTTTACCACTGTGCTGAGCCAGAAAAACGTATGGCACTCTAAAGCGGCAGCACAACGTGACTCTTTGGGGGTGAAGGCAGTAGCATGTCCACTGCACTAGCATCATCTGTGGTATATTCAGGGCGGCATGGGGTGTTATGAGTACCATGCAATGTCCTGCCCCCCCATGCCAGTCATACATGAGGACACTTCAGGTGGTGAGGGTGGAGGCTGGAACACCTATGAGGGGAAAGTTATCTCCACCTGCATGCATCACATCTGCATGCCCTTCCCCCATGTCGCCAGCCCCAGGATCTTTCCTCAGCTCCTCCCAGCACTGAGTACAAATGCTATTTAAGCCTGGGGGCCTTATCCAGCCACATAGAACACCTCAAGTCAGCAGCCTGAGCTGCAGCTTGGTGTGGAATCCTGGCAGGTGGGTGGTCAGCGTCACTGCAGACTGAAGACCATTAGAGGTTAGTAAGATGTGCAAGGATATTGAATTAAGCTGTACTGCTTGTTTACAATCAGTTTCTGCTCAAGAATGGGTTATGACTACAACATACTTCCCCAGAGTATGGGTCTCTAGATTCTGGGTTGGGTTGATTTAGGTAGCTGCAGAGACAATGGTACCATACTCTTCCAGGGTATACTGTGGAGGAGTGGGGGCTGTTAAGTGTGCAGGATGTTGGTAGTATGCCACTCTGAGCCAGATGCAACCTGAGCAAAAATATGCCAGCTGCGGTGTAACTCAGAGTGGGGGCCAGGGGTGCCCACTGCTGCTTCTCTTTCTCAGTGACCTCCTGGGATCTGCAATTGTGGATGGAAGGTAGTGGGCAGTAAGGATGGTACCAACTGGGGATTGTGGGGCCCTGGTAGTGCAACCTGTAACAATTTCTTCCCACTGAGTGAGGTGGTACATTCTTCTCCTCCTTCCTGTGAGAGCACCATGTTGCAACTGTGTCCTTTGAGGCGCTAAAGCAGTGGCACCTACTGGGGGGAGTAGCGGAAGTCACAGGAGAGGTAGAAAGAGGGTATTAATCATAGCAGATTCTGTAGTAAGAGGTGCTGGGAGTGGGGTCTGAACTGCAGACCTGATGTGGAGGGAGGTGTGCTGTCTCCCAAAGGTGACAACTGATATGGTACTCCCCAGGGTGGAGAGATTGGTTGTGGGTGAGGGTAGGAAGCTGGACGTAATTGCCTGTCTAGGTATGAATGACCTTGTAGGGACTCTGTTAGATGTACATAGTGGAAGCCAATTTCAGGGAGTTGGGTACCTGGCTGAGGGGGATGGCTAGTACTGCTACCTTCTCGTAGCTCGGAGGTCATCCTTGTGAACTGGCAGTGGTGGGGGGGGAGAGAGGCAAGGATGTTAAACATCTACTAAATTAACAATCTGTTGAAGCAGTGGTGTGCAGAAGAGGGGTTTTACTTCCTGGGGGACTGAGGTGCTTTTTTGGAAGGATAAAGGCCTATTTAAATTGGACAGTCTTCATCTGACTAGAGAGAGGACAAAGGCACTAGGCAGAGATTTGAAGTGTACATTTCAGGGTGTGTAAACTAGAAAGGAGAAGGCTAGGATTAGGCGCATACTCAGTGGAAAGTAGGGATAGACACATACTCGGTGTGAAACTTTCCCAAGTCTTTCCTGCCAGATTTCGCCAAACTCCAAGAACATTTGGTTCTCTCTGAACTTCCCCTTTGTGGACACTTTGTCCTTCATTACCACCTTTCATTCTGTGTACAGGAAGTCTCAATGCATTGTTTTGTCCCTCTTTCAATGCATTGATTCCATCCTGAAGGGAATGGACCAGGGCTTAAATATCTCTGTCATCGTTGCCAACCTGGCCAAAGCCTTCAACATCAGCCCCCATCACATTCTCTGGACAAACATAAGTGTGTTGGACTCTCTGGTCACTTGGTTAGATATGTCAGTCCTACTGGGATGGTAGGTCTCAAGCTGTCCACATTATTAAAGCCCCCCCCACACACACACACACTCTCCTAATCAACTCAGGTGTGCCCAAGACTTTGTCCTTGGTCTTACCTTGCTCTCAGTCTTCCTCAGTAATCTTCCCAAAGTGTGTGTCTCCACAAACATATATATGTAGTAGTAATAAAGACCTTTATTTGTATACAGGGTATAACTGTTAGGACTAGAAGCCCCATTTACAAAGTTGTCCAGTTACAGTGACATTGTTGCATAAATCTTATAAACAGTAGTGTTAGAAGAACTGACATAAGTCTAAACAAGATCTGGACAGTACATTAAGGTAGAATGATACATTGGGTAGTATACAATTAATTGTGAGTGCAAAATGACATATTTTATGGGAAAAATGGCCATGCCTCAGTTTAAAAGCAGGCATATGTTTTGGACCATTCCTTGTTTATGGCAGTTTTAAAAGCATTGAGTTTTGGGATTTTCCTAATGTCTTGGGGCAGTTAGTTTCAGAGCTTAGTGAGACAATACTTTCAGGTCATCCTTCCATAGGTGTCCTGAATTTTTGGGACGCTGAGATCTCTGTTTTCATTTCTCTCATTTGTATTTAGGGGGTCATTGTTTTTGGGACCTGGTCCGTTGGGCATTGAGTTTTCTCTTTGAAAGATCTGAAACCTCAATCATTGATTGTCTCCCTAGATTTAATGAATCCCAGTTTAGACTGCTGAACATCATGCAATGGTGGGTGTCATGGGGGACATAACAAGGTGAGTCAGGCAAGCTTATTGTAGAGCACATCTAGCTTGTGCTGCAAGAGGTTGCTTGCATGTCAGTAGATCGAGCTCTAGTATTCCAGTACTGGGAGAATCAGTTGCTGTGTGATATTTGCCCTGGCATCCTTTGGTATAAAAAAGGCTCTGTGTCTCGATGTTCCTATTCTTGAGTTCACTTTTTTAACTATGTTGTATATATGGATATCAGATTGAAGAGAATTGTCAATCATCACCCCTAGGTATTTGTATACATTTGTGTTTGCCACTTTAGAACAGTTTGTGAGTTCAATGCCCAATAAATTGTTTTCACCTTTTTTACTTTTATTTCTGAAACACTGCTTGAGTTTTTTTATGAGTTGAGCACCATGTTGGGCCATTTGAACTATTTCTACAGTGAACTGAAGTCCTTTTGGAGTTTTAATTCCATTTCCTTGTATTTTTTTTGCTCTGCAGCTTAGTACGTTGTCATCTGCATAAAGTTTTATGTCTGAGTAAGCAACTAGTATAACTTGGTACGTATATTAGCAATAGCATAGGGCCTAGGATACAATATGTCCTTGTGAGACACCTCTGTGGAGGGGCTCATCTCACACAGAATACCCTGAATAGCACCTCAGACAAAAGGCCCTGAACAGCCACATACTGAGACCTTCCAGTAAGTTATGAGCTGAACCAGCTTAGTACTTCCCTTGAGATCCCTACATAGCTCATTATGATTTTTTTGATCTACATGGTCAGTTGCCTTTGAGAGGTCAATGAACACTGTACCCATGAAGTCTCTCATGTCTAGATCACCAGCAACCGGGTCCCTGAACTCCATGAGTGCAGTGTCCATAGTCCTTCCTGCCCTGAACCCCAACTGATGAGGAGTCATAAGACTATACTTTTCCAAGAAGTTGTAGAGCTGGCTGCACACCAGTCGATTGAATAGCTTTGAAATCACAGACAGTAGAGCTACTGATCGATAGTTGGTTGGGTTGTTTACTTCGCCTCCCTTGAAGATAGGTGCAATTCTGGCACACTTCAAGAAGTCTGGGAAGTTTGTTTAAACTGGGTGCCTATTGTACAGTTTTGCTAGGTTTGGAGAAAAATACTCTGCAGATATCTTTAGGAATTTTATTTCTACTTGATCCAGCCCAAATGGCATTTTTTACATTTAGTTTGTTAATTTCTTTATGGATATCTCTGATCTTGAAGACTCTGAAATGAAATTTTGGGATTGTTTGTGAGTTTGGGTCTCTGACCTCAGGGGTGAGTTGCACTTTCCTATGTCTATATCCAGGATTGTGAGTTGGAATCTGGCAGTGGGCAGAAATATTTATTTAGGGTATCTGCAGTGTTTCTGGGGACTGTATTGTTCCACTGCTGTTGACAAAACTTGAGTAAGGTTTTTGGGGGGCTCCTTATCATTCAAGGCTCTTGGTTAGATCCTAATAACATGAGGGGTCTTTTGTGACATTTATTTTATTCTTGTAGTACTGTTTGCTGGCTTTTTTTAAGTTTGACTTTTACAATTATTCCTTAATTTCTTAAATAGCTCCTAGTCCTTGGATTTTAGTGTTCTGCTTGCTTTCTTCCAAATACTGTCTTTGACTCTGATTAGTTCCTTTATTTCTTTCTGACTCCCATGATGGGTGACATTTGTTAATTCTTTCTGATATTAACGGAGCATGTTGATTTCATATAGAGAGAAAGGAACCTATAAATTCAACAACAGCTGTTGTTCATGTCAGGGATCAAGTCTAGTCTGTCCCAGCTTTTTTTTGTATACTAGTGTTAAAGTTAATGTGGTTGAAGCTTTTAAAACACCTGTTTAGGCAAAACCTTGCGCTGGCCACTGTTTCCGTGTTCCAGCTAACAGAGCATGGAAAGGGACTGTGGTCTCCTAAATTTGGTGGCAGCAGCACCTGGTGATTGTCTATGGTCATTATTGATGACACAAATACTATAGTAGGTCAAGGATGTTGCCAGTACTCTGGTATGATCCTTTCCTCATTAGCATGGTGATGATCTGTTACAGGTCCATGGAGGAGAGGTTTAGCACCAACTTGTCCCTCCTGGGTCCACTCCAGGCTGCATTAAAGTTTCCCATAGCAGAATTTCTTTACCTCAGGCTGGGTTAGTAATTAAGTGGGCCACTTTGTTAAAGTGCAGTGCATTGGTTTTTGGCAGTGTGTAGACCACCTCTATACATATATCTTGTGGTGGCAGAAAACCAGGACCATTTCTATGCCGTCCACATTTCCTGAATACTTCAGTTCCACACATGTTAAAGCATGTTTTGTGTACAGCACAACCCCTCCCCACTCCTTGGCTGTCATATCTAAGGTGATCGTATTCACCTAGTTGTACTTCAGCATCTGGATTTTTCCTTGAGAGCCATGTCTCAGTCAGTTCTGTAATATCGTAGCTTCCCAGGCTTACCCATGTAACCCCCCTGTCAGGGGCTTACCTGTGAGCCCCAGAAAAAGGCTCTGTTCCCACTGGGGTTTTGGTTCCACCCCCATTCTTTTTTGGCCCGGTTCCTGGTTTTCCTGGCTTGCCCCTGTGTCCTGGTCATCTCCTGCCAGCCCCTTTCTGGTTTTAGAGAGAGTGCGGGGCCGAAGGAGCAAGTTCGTGGAGTCGCCAGCATTTGAAATGGCACTGTGGTGCCGGCGAGCTCCGCACATGTGCAGAAGTGCATTTTTATATGCCCATTTTGGTGGTCTTTCACTGTGCCTCTTTAGTGGTCCCGGTCCCATTGCACAATGAAAGAGGGACCGGAGATCTTGAGGCAACTGAATAGGCAGCAGAGAAGCAGCAGGATGAGTTTCAAAAAGCGCCAATCATTGCTTGAGGATACGGGAGCTGCCTCATGAATATTAGAGAAGTGGCATCCCTTTGAAGTAGTGGAAGCCTGTTTACCGCTGGGGCAAAAAGGTAGTGCTAGGACAGGGTCAAAGAGACAAAATAAAATATTAAATAAATAAAGCAAGGTGTACAGGGGAAAAGGGAAGGCTGCATCAGGGAAAATAAATGCTTACTGTGGGTGCAGCAGGGAAATACAGAGGCTGTACTGGGCTATGTGTGTGTGTACTGCCTAGGGGCAATAGAGAACAACAGGAGTGACTGCAAGAGGGTTAATGTAACAGGGTAAACTGTGCAGTCAGATAATAGGGCACGGGGTGGCTACAGCTGTGTGGGGAAAATGTGAATTAAAAGTAAAAAGTTTGGCTGCAGGAACACTTGAAACTTGGGACACTATTTACTTCGGCCACCATGATTAGCAGCCATGTGATACCAGCCAGCCAACCACCAAGCCAGGATTCTTGCCAGGGACTCTGGGACCGATTGAAAGGACTTTTGGGGAAAAATACTGGGGAATGTTTAGGCACCTTTTTTTGCACCAATGAGGCATTGAGGGAGCCTCATACATATTAATGTTTCCCTAAGGACAGTGGTTCCAGCCGATGGGGAGTGAGGAAAGGGCTCTCAATAAAGCAGGGACAGTTGGGCTTGGAGTCAATTTGGTGGGAGCTCCTGCAGAGGGAGGGGGGCTCCTGCCCGTGGAGAGATTGGGGCTGTGAAATGGGCCTGCCTGGGGGCTGTCAGCAATTTGTCCCCAGGGCAGGGAGTGCCTGCCCCATTGGGAAAAGGAAGAAGCCGTTTGGCAGAGAGAAAAAAGGAAAGTTGCAGGATGCTGAAAGTCCTGTGTTATTCTGAAATTGCACCACAGCGGTGAGAGAAGCGCAGTTCAAATGGAAAAGACTCTGCAGACTGCAAGGGAAAAGAGGTTGTGTCCTGAGTCCGAATAAAAGGGCAAAGGTTGGGTCTAAGCCTGAAAAAGACCAAGGCTGCGTTCTGAGCCTGGAAAAAGAACAAAGGTTGCATCTAAGCTTGGAAAAAGATGGGATACAGAGGATAAGAAAGAAGAGGATATATAAATGTGCTGAGAAACAGGAAAGGAAGAGTAAGCCTCTCCAGTTGGAGAATGAAGTACCTGCACGGTGAGAAACTGGACTTTGTGTGCAGGTGATGATGTGTGAGCCAGAGTGAGAATGTGGCTGTATTAACATTGAGAGACTGTAGAAAGCAGAAGGATAAACAGGTGCCTCTCTGAGTTCAGATGCCTGTTGTCTGCTCCTGAGATACAGAAAGGAAAGAGAGAAACAGATTACTGTGGCTACACACTATGGCAGAGAGATAAGAGAAAGACAAAGAAGCAGAAGAGAATGTGCTGAAGGTTTATGCTGACACCCAGGGCCAGGTGGGGAACTCGCTAACCCCCATCAAGTGGGGTCTGCCACTGCAGGGGATCACAGGTCTTTTGCCCAAGTGCTGGGGGCTCTGATCGGAGGGAGCCAGGCTGTGGGGCCACTCCCTGGTCTGGGTCCTCTGTAGGTGGCAGGCCTTGCTCACATGCTCTGCAATGGGACCTGTAATGGGCCAAAGGGGACAAGTTGCAAGATCTGCAAGCAAGATGAAGGGAAGAGAAGCTGCAGCCTCTGTGCCCCGTTCAAGCATCGGAGCCCGGTTCTGCTTGTGTTGCCATCAATCCCAAGGACTTCAGTAAACTGTGCCATCTAAGGACTGATTCTGCAGAACTGTAAGTAAAGAATAGGAATTGCCCTGCACCTGGGGACTGTAAATATGTTGGCTCACTTGGGCAGGAGGTAGAGCTAAGGACTAGAGGGAAAAGGTAAAGGTTTAGCTCTAACCAAGAGAGAGGACTGTAAAAAGGTTAGTTACTTACTGCAAGTAAGTGCACCAACGCCGGCTACCAGATGCACCTCAGGCCTGCAACTAGAATCTGGGTGCCCAGTTAAGGACTTTGGGGAAATGAACTGGGACCAATGGGTCTGGGTTTGGGAACCTGCATCAGTTAGCTAGTTAGACAGAGATGATGGTTGCATTGAGTGAAACATGGAATTGGAATTGAAAAACGGAAATGTGATTTGGGAAATGCAAATTGAAATGCTTACTTGAACTCTATTCCACTTTCCCCATTCCTGAACCCTCCCCCTGTAAATAAACCATGGAGTTATTGTTTTGCAGCAGAAATGGATCCAGAGCCTAATTTTAGTGAGCCTGTTTATTGGAAGAAATGAAAAGGTAAATGTTTCAACTGAATGAGGGGAGGTTTGAACTTGGTGAGTCCATGCTTGTGGTAACTGTTGGGGAGGTGGGTTGGTACAACATCCCAGGGGGTTGTACTGCAAGCAGTCAGACCCACTTATATGTACTCTGGGTGGAGGCATCACCATTTTGTTTTAGCGTTTGGGAAAGGACACCCATAGGTCAGCTATGGGAACCCAGGCCCCTTATCCTTGGTCTGGCCAGCAAGGTGGGGGCAGTGGCCCTCTCCAGTATGGTGCCAGAGATGGGCTACATCATGGAGCACTGCTGGGATCTCCTGTGCCAGTCACGCCCAGGATGGACCCCCTCCCAGCTCACTAAAATGTGGGACCCTTGCAAGTGGCGGGAAATGGTAAAGAGGTTATGGGAGGTAATGGAGAAGTGATTTTGGCACCAAAACTGGCTTGGGCTGAATTTCATTGCTGGTCAATGAAAAATGTAGGAGGGACACTCCCTGGTGTTCAAAGCTGGAAATTGTGCCAAATGGTGTGCCACTGGAAAAAATAATGGTGCCAAGGGTCCCGGGGAGGGTTTATACCATCTAAAGCTCCGAGTTGAAGGGTAAGGTGTAAACTGACGGGAACAGATGATGATTGTTAAAAATGAGAAATGAAATGAAGATATTGTCTAGAATAGGTATAGAGTAGGATGTCATAGGTTTTGGCATTACTGTTAATGGGAATGGGTTACAGTGATAACTTGAGAGTAAGTCCCTTGGTTTGGTGCAGATGCCAAGCATTTAAGGGGAGGGGGAGTGTAACTCTCATGTCGGTGGCTTAACCTGTGAGCCCCCGAAAAAAGGCTTGGTTTCCCCTAGGGTTTTGGTTCCACCCCCATTCTTTTTTGGCCTGGATCCTGGTTTTCCTGGCTTGCCCCTCTGTCCTGGTTTTCTCCTGCCGGCCCTCACCTGGTTTTAGAGAGAGTGTAGGCCAGAGGAGCTGCTGGCATTTGAAATGGCTCTGTGGTGCCAGGGAGCTCCGTGCATGTACAGAAGTGCATTTTTGTACCGCTGTTTTGGCGGCCTTTCAGTGTGCTTCTCCGGTGGTCCTGGTCCCATTGGGCAATGAGAGAGGGACCAGAGACCTTGGGGCAACCAGAGAGGTAGCAAGGAAGCAGCAGGATCAGTTTCAAAAAGCTCCAGTAGCGTTCAAGGATACGGGAGCTGCCTCATGAATATTAATGAGGTGGCATCCCTTTGAAGTAGCGTAAGCCTGTTTAGCGCTGGGGCAAAAAGGTAGAGCTAGGACAGGCTGGAAAAGACAAAATAAAATATTAAATAAATAAAGCAAGTTGTGTGGGGAAAAGGGAAGGCTGCACCAATCAGGGAAAAGAAATGCTTACTGTGGGTGCAGCAGGGAAATTCAGAGGCTGCACTGGGCTATGTGTGTGTGTGCTGCCTATGGGCAATAGAGAACAGCAGGAGTGACTGCAAGAGGGTTAATGTAACAGGGTAAAGTGTGAAGTCGGATAACAGGGCACGGGGTGGCTACAGCTGTGTGGGAAAAAATATGAACTAAAAGTAAAGAGTTTGGCTACACAGACACCTGAAACTTGGGACACTGTGTAAATGTGGGACACTATTTACTTCAGCCACCATGATTAACAGCCATGTGACACCAGCCAGCCAACCATCGAGACAGGATTCTTGCCAGGGACTCTGGGACTGATTGAAAGGACTTTTGGGGGAAAATACTGGGGAATGTTTAAGCGCCTCTTTCTGCACCAGTGAGGCATTGAGGGGGCCTCATACATATTAATTTTTCCCTAAGAACAGTGGTTCCAGCCAATGGAGAGTGAGGAAAGGGCTCTAAATAAAGCAGGGACAGTTGGGCTTGGAATCAGTTTGGTGGGAGCTCCTCCAGAGGGAGGGGGTTCCTGCCCCTGAAGAGATTGGGGCTGTGAAATGGGCCTGCCTGGGGGCTGCCAGCAATTTGTCCCCCAGGGCAGGGAGTGCCTGCCCCATTTGGAAAAGCAAGAACCAGTTTGGCAGAGAGAAAAAGGGAAAGCTGCAGGATGCTGAAAGCTCTGCGTTATTCTGAAATTGCACCACGGCGGTGAGAGAAGTGCAGTTCAAATGGAAAAGAGAAAGCTTCAGATTGCAAGAGAAAAGAGGTTGTGTCCTGAGTCCGAATAAAAGGACAAAGGTTGGGTCTAAGCCTGGAAGAAGACCAAGGTTGCATTCTGAGCCTGGAAAAAGAATAAAGGTTGCGTCTAAGCCTGGAAATAGATGGGATACAGAGGATGAGGAGCAAGAGGATATAAATGTGCTGAGAATGAGGAAAGGAAGAGTTAGTCTCTTTAGCCGGAGAATTGTTAAGTACCTGCATGGTGAAAACTGGACTTTGAGTGCAGGTGATTGTAACCCCTAGGTGGCGCTATCCCAAGGGCTACTGCCCCCTGCCTGTGTGACTAGGTGCAGGTTAAGGGGCCTGGGTATTGAAAACAGGTGCCTCCACCTGGAGGACAGGGTTATTGGTAGCGTACCTGACCTGGATACAGCTCTCCGGGACACTGTAACCCCCCTGTTTCCCCTCTAGTGGCCTAAGCAATGAACAACAGACACAGTTACAATAACCACTAATCAGCATACAAATCCCCACTCTGTTTGCACTTATCACCAGGGCTGATTCCACCAGTTAGACCTTGGAGACCCCCTGCAAAATAAGGTTAGACAGCAGGTAACAACAGTACAGTGCTTCTTGTACAAAATGGAACCATAGTCAAGTTAAATGCAGAAAGAATTAGATCTGATTTATTCAGGGGAAATGAACAAGGGAAGGGCATAATTTGGCTGATTAGTTCTGTAACTGATTCAATCAGGCAATCATGCATGCACTTTAGAGTCCCTTCACAGTCACACACTTTGGGTACCCAGTGGGAAAAAAGGTGGGCTAGCCTGACACATTGCCCAGGGTAGGCCGGCGTTGCAGCTGGTCAGGGCCTTGTGATGGAGAGAAGGAGCATGCACAACCACACACAATTTGTAATCCGGAGCTTGGAGGCTCAGTTCATGACAAGAAAACAACAATTGAATCAGATGACAACACTTTTGATTTGACTGATGTTGCAGGGAGCTACCCTGCAGTTTACTCACGCTACGCAATACGAAACACAAGAGGGACAAAATGGTGACTGCAGGTAGACAAGCTGGTATGTCAGGAGAAGCAGGGCCCACACAGTTCACACGAGGTGTCATTCCTCTTCGAGATGCTGAGCAGGGGGCTGATCCCTGGGTGAGACTCTCATCGATGGTGATCTCTGCGTCTCAAGTAGCTGACTGGGCAAGGTGGCAGGGCCCAGGCCAGGTGAACAGTTGGGATTCAGTTTGATAGGTGCTGGAGACAGCTTCCAGCAAGCGTGACACACTTAAGTAGTGGGGAACCAAATCGCAACCCACTGACAGCTTACAGCACATTTATAGTAAAGCAAAACACAATACCACAGGTCGGATGACTGTCCAGTTGCAATTTCAGTTTTCCTGAGCAAAACCGTGATCTCTGTGTTGATTCAGATGTCCTGACAGGCCAATCATTTACAGCAAATCTTCGGTCTTCTTCAGGTAACAGGGCAGTCACAATTCGGTATTTCTGGTCACAAACTGGTTCAGATTCAGTCCGATTAATTTCACTAGCAGATCCCTCAGAAGGGAAGATGAAGCAGGCAGGCCAGACACAGCCTTCCCACCAGTTTCCTGCGCTACTATGCAGGAGCAGCTGCTCGAATGCCTTGAGCAGTTCACTCTCTCAGCTTCAAACTCAGACTGACTGACTGCTGCAGGCAGCACTGAGACTTCCTTCTGATCCAAAAAGGGTTTGGTTGATTGATTCATCTGTCTGTCAAAGCAAGGGCTCCCCCTCCAGGTCCATTTAGGCACCAAAATGAACAAAATCTGGTCAGATCCACCACGGCTGCATAATGAAGTTAGTGAGATTGTGTTGAATTATGAAGGATACATGGAGAAACAACACAATGCTTTTTAACTAGTAAGATTTGTTTTATTTTCTGTTCTAAGGAAGGCAGACACATTATTAGGAAAAGATATGGAGGTGTCGATTTTAATGGAAGGAATGGTAAGCAATAAAGGTTTTATGTAACGATCATATACTCATAGCGATAGAAACAGACTGATTCAGAACCCTGGAACCCCACCATCAGAATCAATTAGGAATGCACATTTCATAATTCATATTGAGGCCAATCAAACCAAACATCATGACTCAGTTGGCCTATACTTGCATGGCATGGATAACCCCTGTTCTGCAGATGCAGTCCCTGTTCTCTACATTAAGATGCAACATTTTATCTGTTGACTACTGATTGCTACTTTTGTGATTGACATCAGGACTGTGACACTTTCCTTTATGCACAATTAGAACAAAAAACATATTTAGGATAGTACATACATTTTTCCCAGATAACACATGGGTGCTCCTATTTTACATAGCAACACTTATTCCAGTTTCTGTTATACACAGATGTGTACCTAGGAATTGCAGAGTTTGGATCAGTCCAATTTCAGATATTAGGCTACTGCTATTTAATATATGACAATGCATATGTCACCTTGGGAATATTTCTATATTGTCCTTTTTTTTTGGGGGGGGGGTGCATAGAACAAACAGTGGCACTTATGATATCAATCACTAAATTAGTATTCCATACTCATTACACCAAGATGTTCCATCTTGCTGTAGAGAATGGGACTGCATCTGTGAAAAGGGGGTTGACCATACCATGCAAAGATACCTCAACTTGTCTTCATGATGGTTGCCGAGGGACTGGAAGGAAAAGTATGCCTCTTTACAGACACAAAGATCTGCAACAGGGTTGATACACAGGGGAAGGTGAAAAGGATGAGAAGGGACTTGGCAAGGTTGGAGAAATGGACAGAAGTATGGCAGCTTGGATTCAATGCAAATAAGTGCAAAGTAATGCACTTGGGAAACAAAAACCCATGGGAAGAGTACACAATGGGGGGGGGAGTAGTAACAACAACAAAAATGGAAAGGGACCTGGGGTAATCATATCAGATGACCTAAAGGTTAGCAAGCAATGTGAGAAGGCAGTAGGGATGACTAGAGGATACTGGGATGTACAGAGAGAGGCATTACCAGTAGAAAACAGGAAGTTGTTATCCCTCTGTACAGATAGTTTGTGAGACCCCATCTGGAGTACTGCATCCAGTTCTGGAGACCCCATCTCTGCAAGGACATAGACAGGATGGAGACAGTCCAGAGGAGGGCAACTAAAATGGTGCAGGGTCTGCAAGAGAAACCATAGGAGGATAGACTAAAGGATCTTAATATGTATACCCTTGAGGAAAGGAGGGAGAGGGAAGACATGATAGAAACATTTAAGTAACTCAAGAGAATCAACAAAGTCCAAGAGGGTGGCATCTTTCAGAAAAAGAGATGTGCAAGAACAAGGGGACACAATTTGAAGATAGAGGGGGGATGGCTCAGGGGTAATGTGAGGAAGTATTTTTTCACAGAGGGTGGTGGATGCATGGAATGGCCTTCGTGAGGAGGTTGTGGGGTCAAAAATAGTGGGGGAATTCAAGAATGCATGGGACAGACATAAGGCAATTCTTGTGGGGGTAGGAAGAAATAGGCTGTTGGTTAACTAGAATCTGCAGCTTATCCAGTAGGTAGGGATATGGGCAGACTAGGTGGACCAAGCAGTCTTTATCTGCCATCAAAGTCTATGTTTCTATGATTTTTGTGTCGCATCTTTTTTTCCCTATGCTTCATGAAATGTGTATTCCTTACTGATTCAGATGGTGGGGTTATAATGTTTCACATCTTTTTGTTTCTCTCATACCAATATATGGCTGGATGTGAAAAGAATTTAAAACTATTTTTGAGTTTACTTTCAGTACATTACAAGTTGTTTTACAGGTCCTGTACCAATCTACTGTACTTAGTAGACTACATGAATTTTAATTTATTTATTTTTACACTTGTCATTTTTTAATCACAGTTGGAGCGCTTAGTAGCTGTGCACAACAGTAAGATAGGCCCTAGGATTTTCATAAAATACATTCATCATAAAATAACTTGGATCATAAAAAACCAAAAATGGGAATTTCTAGATACTGAACCAAGTCTGACTAATGTAATATCAGCATTACCACAATTAACATTTAAAGGAACCAGTACTTTACAAGATACCCTTGTTAAATCTATATTTATAAAAGTAACATTTAATCTGAGAACAACTTGAATGCCTGACAGTCCACATTGAAGAAATTATTTTGAGAGTTTGAGAGGAGACATGTGAAGGAGATAGCTTCTGCGAGAACCTTACTGGATTTATGAATGTCACAGTTTACAGCCAAGAGGTTTAAAGGATGATGTCAGACTGCACAGTTATTTATAGTTTTTGCATTTTTCAATAGCTGTAACTTGTTTAGTGAAAAAAAATATTTTCCAGGAACTGGGAGGAATCAGTATATATTTGCATTGGTTTTACTGTGTATATGATGTGTTTTTTATATGTCATTACTTGTAAGATATGTGCTTTGCACCCTTGTTTCTATGGTTACAAGCTTCATAAAACTACACACACAAAAAAAGACAAAGAAAACCAAGTTGTGTTTAGCACCTCGTTTACAAGGGGGTCTTCAGAAATCAATGTGATCATAATAAAGAAACTGAGAAGTTATAGGTATTGAACCTTGCTATTCAAAGGGCAGAAAAATTACAATTAAAAACTGATTAAGGTGTAAAGCTGTAAATAAGAGTGAAACAACCACGGTGGTATGCACACCATGTAAAGTAATTCTTGAAAGGATACAGATTGGGGACAGCTCAATTAACACTGCAAGTCCAGAAAAAAATATACATTGTCACCTCTTGCTGTACTGAAATGCTACAGCTGCTGCAAAATACAAAGCAAGGTGATGGGGGCGAGATTGAAGGACGGGTGTGAATAACACCATATACCCAGCAGGAGGGACTTTACATCTCTCGGAATTTATTTGTGAAAATGAGTGATCAGGATAGGAATGTAAGCTGAGCCAAGGCTGGTTAAAATATAATAGTTGCTTAACTTGTAATAATCACATGTCTCCTTTTCTGTAACACCTTTCCATGCACAAACAGGCTTTGAATTTGAAGCTAACTTGCTTAACTGTGCTTGGTAGATTTTACTCCTGATTTCTGTTTATGACAGGCAGTAAACATTCCTGCATGAAAAGGCTTTACCATTGAAGCGCCTATAAAGTGAGGAACTACACAGTGACATAAAACCATCACTTTATAGGAGCTTCAAAGGCAAAGTCTGTTCCAGGAATATTAACTGCCTGTCATGAAAAGAAGTCAGGAGTCAAATCTACAAAAAAACGTTAAGTAACTCCCAGTTGCACTAGCAAATATGATTTACACTTTTACAAACATTTATCAAGTAAAAAGACATGCTTCAACTTATTCTAAAAACAGAGAAGCAAAACTCAGTAACCACACAGGCTCAGTATACACTGCAATTCCAACAAGACACTGGCCTGCTGTAGGGGCTGTTTGACATCAACCCAAAGGGCACTCTGGGAAGACTATCCTGGACAAGATGCAATAAAACAAACCTGAATGGCAGCCCCAGAGGTCATAAAACACCCAGAGAAAGCAGGGAAAGTTAGAAAAAACTCCTCTCACAGCCTAGGCAGACACAAAACATGGGGATCACTGTTTTGCTAAATGTATCCCTTACAATTTTTCTTATTTGCAAGACAGCATAGATTTGTCCTAACAAATCTTTCCTACTGCCACATTCAAAACATTATCCCCTACCTACTTGCCACATATAACTGTTGCTTGCTCCAGGTCCCAAACTAGTGTGTCCTGTTCCAACATGATAAATCCATCTCATGCCCCCCCCACATGAATCAAAAAAAAGGTGGAGGTGGATCTTTAGGAGCATCTCCAGTGGAGGTGGGGTGGATCTTACTCCCCCCCAAAAAATGAATGCTGCCTCCCTCTACTCAGGTTCCAGTTCTTGTACCGCACATTTAAGAAAGAAAATAATACCCCGCAACCATTGACTAACATGAAAGCGTATTTATTTGACATTTCTTGGAGGAGGGTAAGGCGGAGGAGGCTATTTACACATTCAGTCAGTTCCACGGACAAAAAATATGACATCACTCCTTTTGTACATGCAAAATGTCTGCAGACTCCGCCTACTGCAGCCGTAAAAATTACAACTCCTACAGAAATTCACTCCCTCAAGACCCCTGGGAACAGACTCCATTTTAAGGTCCCCAAAGGGTACTGATTGGTGCAATACAGAAATGTCCATGCTGCAAAGAAAGTCAGGTTAGACAAACTATAATACCATTATTATTAGAGCAGCTAATCAGCAAACAATTACCAGTTCTAACAGCGCTCCCTCTGCACCATTAATAGTGGCAGAACAGAGCAATATTATTGCAGCTCAGGCGGGACTTGAGCCTGGAAACACTCGGCCCCTACCCAGATTAATTATGCACTACAAAAATAATGTCTCTTAAAGGGACAGGCATGGAGGCTAACAGGGCACTTGCATGCAAGCACGTTTACACCTCTAAAAACACAGAATGCCTGCCTGGCAGTGGGCATTTAAGCACACCCAAGGAAGACTTTTAGGAACCCTCATTTATAGGGGGGTTACACCCCTCCCTGCCTGGAAAGAACTTGGCGTCCATGTCAAGTCTATGCTCACAACAACGTTATTTGATGACATTGTACTTACTGTATACAAAATATATGCTTCATTACCATTACTATACGTATCCAATATATATATATATATATATATATATATATATATATATATATATATATATATATATATATATATATATCTTATGGCAACAGTTATGCAGTTTTCATACATTCAATAATGATTTCACCATGATTCACACAATAATATTACTGTACTCATTCATGTTATAGTTTCTTGCATTCTAAACAACATAGATGGGGTCCCATCAGCTAACTTGGGGCTAGACGGAGCAGGGACACTATGTCCTGAAGGTTGGACAATCAACTTGGAAAGGCTCAGTTTGGGCAGTGAGCTCTTTGAAACATAGATACCCTTGTGGACAACATTTAAAGGAAGATCTACTGGTCTTTCAGGGGAGTCATAGCTTAGATGTATTATGGGTTTAACCGCTCTCCCAGACTTCCTTGGGGAAATAGGTACAGTTTCTGGAATACCAGCATTTGCATCAGTCTCTTCTTCAGTAGAAAGGGGTACCTCTGCACTAGGCAAAGTCTCCAGTAGTGGAACATTATTGGCTCCTTGCATGGCAGATTCTGCTTCCACAATACTTTGCTCATTATTCTCTCCTGAAGAGGGCCCAGGTTGCTCATCCTGAAGGAACTCTTGGATCACTGAAGGGGTGCTGTCAATGCTGTCATATTGTTTTGCAGGTTCTGGTGTGTCACCAGGGAAATTTTCCACAGCAGATTCCTCCTCAGGTAATTCAAACAGTTCCACTAGGCACAAGGACTCTGCTATTTCAGACATAATGCTCTGCACCTCACTTTCCGGGGGTATTGGTTCCAGGGAAGAAGCTGGGGGGTTAGGCAGCTCTGAAGGCCTAGCTTCATCCCCATGATTCTGCAGAGGATTGCCTCGAAACAACTGGCTCAGTTCATAAGAAGGATAGTAAGCACTGTCACATTCACTTTCATCAGAAATGGACTGACAGTCATCATCATTCAGGGCCTGCTGGGGGGAAGGCCTTAGGTCTGGAACAACAGGGGCAGGTTGACTCTGTCTCTTTCTGGTAGTAGCATGAGTCACCAGCCCGGGGGAAGTGTCAGGTGTTGGTTCAGCATCAATGATCACTAGACTGATGGGCAGTAGGTGATTGCGGTGCATGGTCTTGATAGCTCTAGAATTGTTCTCAGGGCGCACTTTGTACACAGGCAGTTCATCCAGTTTACCGATCACTATGTGTGGAAGGTGATGCCATCTGTCAACAATTTTATACTTTCCATGCAGTCCCAAATTGCACAACAATACACAGTCTCTGGGCAGTAGCTCTTGAGCCTTCACTTTCTTGTCGTGCCTCTCTTTGTTGGCAAGGTTTCTCTTGGCGGCCATTGTTTGAGCCAGTTGATATGCATGGTTCAACTGAGCTTTCAGTTTCTATACATATTGTAAATAGTTCTCAGCTCAGACTCCATCTGGGGAGACCCCAAAGCAAACATCTACGGGCAGCCGGGCTTCCCTCCTGAACATGAGATGATAGGGAGAGAATCTGGTAGCATCACTTTTGGTGCAATTGTAAGCGTGTACCAAGGTGCTAATCTACTGACTCCACTTAGACTTGTATTTAGGATGGAGAGTATCCAACATGTCCAGAAGGGTTCTGTTAAAGTGTTCTGGCTGGGGGTTCCCTTGAGGGTGATAGGGAGCGGTTCTGGACTTTTGCACCCCCCATAGAGAGAGCATTTCTTTGATTAGTCTACTTTCAAAGTCTCTTCCTTGGTCAGAATGGATATGTTGGGGTGCACCATATTGGACAAAGAACTTTTCTACTAGCACCTTGGCCACCGTAGAGGCCTTTTGATCCTTGATCGAGAAAGCTTGTGCGTATCGGGTAAAGTGATCGATTACTACCAGTACATTGCCAATGTTCTTTTGATCGGGCTCCAGACCCAAAAAGTCTATACAAACCAGTTCCATGGGGGCACTGGTAGTGATGTTGACAAGTAGGGCAGCTTTCTGGGGCAAAGCTTTCCGCTGGAGGCAGCGACTGCAAGTTTTGACATGATTCTCAACATCTGCCGCCATTTTTGGCCAATAGAATCGGGATCATGCTAAGTTGAGAGTCCGGTCAATACCAAGGTGTCCCATGTGGTTATGGAGGAACCTCAGTACCAGCTGTTTGAAGGCTGTGGGTAGGACCAACTGCTGCTTGTCCACTTGACCTCGATGATCTACTGTCTCTCTATATAATAACTGATCTCGTAACTTTAGTCTGGGGCCTTCCTTGAATAACAGTGCAGTTCGTAAGTCAGTAGAATGTAATTTATTTATTTATTTATTTAGCTTTTGTTGACCGGGTAAGTGCACTAGACAAATCCTGCCTATTTTCAGGCACGACCCGGGGGAGGGGGATACAGATGAATGCCAACTGACCTTGAACCAGATTAAGCTGTTGGTGGTATTTTTAGTGAATGAGGAAATTTGCCAGGACACCGGGAAATTTCTACTCTTTTCGACACCGTGCTATGGGATTTTAATATCCACCTGAACTACCACCAATCCAGGCAGATGGGACCTCGGTTTAACGTCTCATCCGAAAGACGGCACCTCAGAAGTGCAGCACCCCTCTCATGCTGCACTACAGTGTCAGTACTGGGATATTAACCCAAGTGCCAGATGTGGGAACTGAACCCACAGCCCTCTGATCTCCCGGCCTCAGAGGCGAGTGTGCTACCTACTGAGCCACTGACACTGACATTTAGACACATCCTTCCCTGCACGCGGTGCATCAAGTGTGGGCTGAATCATGAGGTTGTGGGATTGAGCCCACTGAATGCTGTCACTATCAAACTGGGGCAAAGCACTGATATCTAATGCAGTAAAATGACAATAAGCGGCAGGTATGCAAGTATCGGGGGGCCCTAAACAGTCCACCAGGCAGTCCATGGTGTCTGCAGACAATTGCTCATCCTTGTCAAACTTTTGGCACGATGCTTTGACGGTTCAGACAGCCTCACCCAATTGTCCTTGGAACTTGGCCGGCGTGAAAGGGCATCAGCATTAATATAGTTCACTCCAGGCCGGTATTCAACTGCGTAATCGTAAGTTGACAAGTCAGGAAGCCACCGGTGCCCAGTGGCGTCCAACTTGGCTGAAGTCTGTACATATGTTAGAGGATTGTTACCAGTCTTTACTAATATCTTGGCCCCATAGAGGTACTCATGGAACTGATTGACTATGGCCCACTTTAGAGTGAGGAACTTCAACTTGTGCACAGGATAATTCCATCAGAGGGTGTCAAGCTGTGACTGGCGAAGGCCACAGGTCTCAGGCCATCCTCATATTCTTGATATAGCACAGCCCCAAGCCCTTTCAGACTGGCATTCGTGCACAGGATGTATGGTTTGGTGGGATCAGCATATGCAAGGACTGGGGCGTGGGTAAGCTGATAGATGACTTTGAAGAATGTTGCCTTGCACTCGGGGGTCCAACTGGTTCGAAAGGTTCACCAGTTCGAAAATACACATTGTCTTCTTCTTTGAGGGACCTGTTCTTGTATCTGCAGTTGGTGGGAGGATAGTCTTGGGTAAGATTAAGGAACGGACGGGTTACCTTCGAATAGTCCTTAATGAATCGGAGATAGTAGCCGCAAAACCCCAGAAAATGCTGCAGCTCTTTCAGGTTGGTGGGTTGGGGCCAGGTGGTCAGGGACTGTACTTTACTGGGGTCTGTCTGTATCCCCTCAGCTGACACTATATGTCCCACATGTTTTACAGACGCTTGAAAGAACTGGCACTTGTCTATGGATAGCTTGAGGCTGAATTCTTCCATGCGATCAAGGACTTTGAACAGTCTGGCCTCATGTTCTTCTAGCGTGTGACCGAAAACAATGACATGATCCAAGTACACTAAAAATTCTAGCAGATTCATGTCTCCTATTGCACATTCCAGCAACCTCTGGAAGGTAGCAGGGGCACCCGAAATCTTCTGTGGCATCCTCAGAAATTCGTAGAACCACAAAGGACAGATGAAGGCTGTTTTCTCACGGTCCTCGGGGGCCATCGGGATTTGATAATATCCGTTGCGGAGATCAAGTACTGAGAACCACTGACTCCCATTCAGGCAGTCCAGGGCATCCTGTATGCAGGACATGGTGTATTGATCTGGGACAGTTCGTCGGTTAAGGGTCCGACAATCCACACACATCCTCACAGACCCATTTTTCTTGTGCACAGCTATGATGGGAGATGCGTAGGGGCTTCTTGACTCTTGAATAATTCCGGCAGCGAGCATCTCCTGTAGGTGCTGCCGAACATCTTCTATATCAGCTGGAGCAAAGCGGCGGGACCACTCTCAGAAAGGTCTGTCATCGTACAGCTGAATATTATGCTCAGCACCTTGGGCGCACCCCACATCCCATTCTTTTAGTGAAAACACTTGGTCTCTCTGGGCAAGTTTTCTACTGATCTGAGTCTTCCATTCAGCAAACAAGGGGGAATCACCAAAGTCAAATAGGCCTGGGGTCCCTTCTCCTTCTCGCCAGAATATTTGTTGCTGGGTAATACTGCAGTGTCTGTGCAGTGTACTGTAGCTAGTGTACACCCTCTGTTCACTCAGACTTCTCGATCTGACACATTTCAAATCTGGACTGTCACTCGTCATGCATAGGCATGGGCACGGGCAGGTAGGATACTAGGTTTAACCAATAGCCCCCTCTGGCAACTTTCCTTCACCTGTTGCATCCAGCATTAATATTTTGTTTTTCACATCTCTTCTAAGACGGACTTCTCCATGAACAGTATACTGAGTATTGAGTGGCAATATCAAGGAATCAGGGTCTTTCTTCCAGACAATTCCAATGGGCTCATCCTGGTTTTCTGCCACAGACTGCCTCTGCAGGTCATAAGCGTTCTTGATCAGTGCTGGAATTCTCATTGCCCGACCAGTCTGTCAGTCTCGTTTCTCTTGGCACAACTGCGCTAACCTCCCAAACATGTGGGCATTGGTTCCAATGAGTGGGGGGACCCCATCATACATCCCTGTAGGAGGGCACACCAGGGCCAGCGTCTCTACTTGTTCATCTACACCAGTTACAGCCGCAGGAAAAGACAGCCAGAGCTGGACATATCCTAGGTAGGGATAACACTTGTCACTCAGGCCCCTCACATCTAGGCCTTCTAGAGATTGTAATGGCACATCAGATGAGTGTTTGTCATACCAGTCCTGGAAAATAAAGGTCACTTGCGACCCGCTGTCGAGCACAGCCCAAGCATGTATACCACTGAAAGTCACAGTAGTCTGCATTGAAGGGCCCACCAATTTGGACCAGTCTGGAGGGATGGTAGCAGGGACACGGACAGATGATTTAGCCACAAAGAAGTTTGAGTTAGTATTTCTTGAGCCCTCACTGTGGTCATTTTGGGCACTCTCGGCCATTGATTTGCTTTTCAGAGCTCCCCTTGGAATCTGTTTACTACTTTTTCTAAGTCTTTCTGAGACCGACATTCTCTCTTCATATTTTTTTTTATATATTTTATTTATCAAGTCTAGGATTACAAATACCTTTGAGCCTTGGCTCTTTTACAAAGGTTCCACGTCAGAGAAATACAAATTATGGGGAACTTCAAGACAGACATTACAACAATGTGGACATTGCAAACAGAGTACAGATTAATACCATTCAAGGGTAGCATTGTAAGCAAGGCAGCCAGTGGCATTTGTCAGAGAAAATAGACAACAGATAAGAAGTGCCAGAGTCATAGGGAGAGGGAAGGGGGGGAAGGAATATAGGAAGGGTGGGGAGAGGGTGAAAAGTGCAGCATTGGGTATACCAAGACGTGAGGGTAGAATCCAGTGAGGAGGGGAGGAGGGACCCCTAGAGCAGGCAAGGAAGTGGAGAAACAAGGTTAAGTTGGGCAGTCACAGGAGCTGTTGGTAGTAAGATAGTCCTGGAGCCTAGTTTTAAACATATCAATTGTTGGAGCAGAGGAGATGGTGGCGCTGAGGCAATTGAACCAGAGTGGCGCTCGATAAGCAAAAGAGCGTTGTCCCTGTGAAGTGTGACAGTGGAGAACTTTCAGTAGCTGTAGCGTGGATCTCCTAAGGCACCATTTGTTAATTCGGTGTTGTAACAGAGTTGAGACCCCAGAAGGTGCAAGGCCAAGGTAGATTTTTTTCGCCATATGGCCATCCTTTTCACAGTTGTGACAAATGATAGACTCCTAGGTCATCCTTGGAGAGACCATTGTATGAGGGACTGAAGCAGTAGCAAGGGATCGGGGTCCAATATCTGCTTGCAGTGGCGAGGGTGGTGCAATGTGTCTTAACAGTTCCTTTAGGATGGCAGTCAATTCTTTGATCTCAGCCTGGGAGCCACCCTCTGTAGAGGATGCCTGAGGGTGCACCCCCAACCCCATAGCAGTCACATCCTGAGAGGGACCAGGGTCTTTGTCTGCAGTGGCGGCCTCTGTAAAGGCACCCATTTGTACTTTTCTGACTTCCTTCAGCAGCTCATCTCTCCACCGCTCAGCCCATGGCGGAATATCCTTAGTGGTCTCCATTTCAGAGAGGTCTTCCTGTGCCGTGGTTACTTGGGCTGTGCCCACCCCATAATCACAATCTCTTTCTTTACCTTCAATCTCCCTGAGTTCTTTTATCAGGTCACAGTAGTCAGGTGGGTTATCTCTCCTATCCTGGAGCCTTAACTGGATAATCTGCAATTTAGAGTGCTTGGCGTGTTGTAGTATGTACCCCAGTCTCACACGATTCAAGTCACTGGCGGCTACCCCACCCTTTCGATAAGCTGTCTGCAGGGCCCTCTCTAGGTGAGTAACATACACAGACAAACCTTCCCCTCTCCATTATTTGGTACCTTTGTATTGCCACATCAATGTCTCCCCTGACTCAGTGCTTCCGAAATTGCCTTCGAGTGCAGACAGGTACTTTTGACCAGATGCCTCAGGATTCGTGGACCTCAGAAATCTAATGGCTTCCAGGGCCAGACCTCTCAAACTTTCCATTTTCCTTTTTCGCTTCTCGGCCTCTGCACACTGCCACTCGGGTACCAAGGGGGAAACATAGTCAATCCAGGTCTCCCAGTCATCCTCCCCCTGTGGGGTGGGGAGGGTACCTGAGAACATCCTCATCTTGCAGTATGCGACATGACTAACTGCAGGCACCGAAGTGGGTGCCAGCATGGGTGCAGGCAGTGGAGCTGGTACTGGAGTGGGCAGGGGTGTGGGGGAAGGTACACCCCCAGGTGGCAGGAATAATTGCTTAAAGTACTCTATGGTCTTCCCTTCCTCCAGCAACAACTTAGCAAATTTCTCCTCAAAAGTCTCATATAATGGTGGGGGCTCGTCCTCCCCGGGGTTTTTACTGTCTTTTATTTTCACTCTCCAGGCGGCTGGGACCCCTTCTGAGGCAATAGTCTGTGGCACTTTAGAGCTATCCACGAGGTCACTACACTCTACCAAGGCCATGAAAGTTAGGGCGATCAAATCAGCCTGTCGGCCCACCACCGTAGCGTTTCTTAAACATTCAACTTTGGAGAGTGCTCCCTCTACAGTGTCCTTACTGGTACCCAGGGAGGATATCCAGTATAAGCAGAGCATCTTGGATGTCGATCTCCTGCCCCATACACCACCCCACCAACTGGTGTACAGTCATTTCTACTGGGGTAGCCATTAATCTTTAACAATAATTCTTGATTTTGGCCACTTGGAGGTGCTAATCCCAGCAGTAGCCTCTAAGATGTAACCCCTAGGTGGCGCTATCCCAAGGACTACTCCCCATGCTTGAGTGACTAGGTGCAGGTTAAGGGGCCTAGGTACTGAAAACAGGTGCCTCCACCCGGAGGACAGGGTTATTGGTAGCGTAGCTGACCTGGGTACAGCCCTCCAGGACACTGTAACCCCCCTCTTTCCCCTCTAGTGGCCTAAGCAATGAATAACAGACACAGTTACAATAACCCCTAATCAGCATACAAATCCCCACACTGTTTGCACTTGCCACCAGGGCTGATTCCACCAGTTCAACCCTGGAGACCCCCTGCAACATAAGGTTAGACACAGCAGGTAACAACAGTACAGTGCTTCATGTACAAAATGGAACCACAGTCAAGTTAAATGCAAAAAGAATTAGATCTGATTTATTCAGGGGGAATGAACAAGGGAGGGGCGTAATTTGGCTGATTAGTTCTGTAACTGATTCAATCAGGCAATCATGCATGCACTTTAGAGTCCCTTCACAGTCACACACTCTGGGTACCCAGTTAGAAAAAAGGTGGGCTAGCCTGACATGTTGCCCGGGGTAGGCCGGTGTTGCAGCTGGTCGAGGCCCTGTGATGGAGAGAAAAAGCATGCACAACCACACACAATTTGTAATCCAGAGCCTGGAGGCTCAGTTCATGACAAGAAAACAACAATTGAATCAGAAGACAACACTTTTGATTTGACTGATGTTGCAGAGAGCTACCCTGGTTTTTACTCATGCTACCCAATATGAAACACAGGAGGGACGAAATGGAGACTACAGGTTGACAAGCTGGTATGCCAGGGGAAGCAGGGCCCACACAATCCACTGAGGTGTCGTTCCTGTTCGAGATGTTGAGCAGGGGGCTGATCCCCGGGCGAGTCTCTCGTTGATGGTGATCTCTGCATCTGAAGTAGCTGACTGGGCCAAGGTGGCAGGGCCCAGGCCGGGTGAACAGTTTGGATTCAGTTCAATAGGTGCTGGAGACAGCGTCCAGCAAGCGTGACACACTTAAGTAGTGGGGAACCAAATTGCGACCCACTGACAGCTTACAGCACATTTATAGTAAAGCAAAACACAATACCACAGGTCGGATGACAGTCCAGTTGCAATTTCAGTTTTCCTGAGCAAAACCGTGATCTCTGTGGTGATTCAGACGTCCTGTCAGGCCGATCGCTTACAGCAAATCTTCAGTCTTCTTCAGGTAATAGGACAGTCACAATTCGGTATTTCTGGTCACAAACTGGTTCGGATTCAGTCCGATTAATTTCACAAGCAGATCCCTCAGAAGGGAAGATGAAGCAGGCAGGCCAGACACAGCCTTCTCACCAGTTTCCTGTGCTACTACGCAGGAGCAGCTGCTCGAATGTCTTGAGCAGTTCACTCTCTCAACTCCAAACTCAGACTGACTCTCTGCTGCAGGCAGCACCGGAACTTCCTTCTGATCCAGAAAGGGTTTGGTTGATTGATTCATCTGTCTGTCAAAGCAAGGGCTCCCCCTCCAGGTCCATTTAGGCGCCAAAATGAAAAAAAAACTACAATTCCTACAGAAATTCACTCCCACAAGACCCCTGGGAACAGACTCCATTTTAAGGTCCCCAAAAGGTACTGACTGGTGCAATACAGAAATGTCCATGCTCCAAAGAAAGGCAGGTTAGACAAACTATAATACCATTATTAGAGAAGCTAATCAGCAAACAATTACCAGTTCTAACAGAGCTCCTTCTGCACGATTAGTGATGGCAGAACAGAGCAATATTATTGCAGCTTGGGCAGGACTCGAGCATGGAAACACTCGATCCCTACCCAGATTAATTATACACTACAAAAATAATGTCTCTTAAAGGGACAGGCACAGAGGCTAACAAGGCACTTGCATGCAAGCACGTCTACACCTATAAAGACACAGAACTCCCGCCTGGCAGTGGGCATTTAAGCACACCCAAGGAAGACTTTTAGGAACACCCATTTATAAGGGGGTTACATGATGATATGTGAGCCAGAGTGAGAATGTGGCTGTATTAACACACTGAGAGACCGTGGAAAGCAGAAGGATGAACAGGTGTCTCTCTGAGTTCAGATGCCCGTTGTCTGCTCCTGAGATACAGCAAGGAAAGAGAGAAACAGATTGCTGTGGCTACACACTATGGCAGAGAGATAAGCGAAAGACAAAGAAGCAGAAGAGAATGTGCTGAAGATTTCTGCTGACACCCAGGGCCAGGCAGGGAACTCGATAACCCCCATCAATTGGGGTCTGCCACTGCAGGGGATCATGGGTCTTGTACCTGAGTGCTAGGGTGCTCTGATCAGAGGGAGCCGGGCCGTGGGACCACTCCCTGGTCTGGGTCCTCTGTAATTGGCAGGCCTTGTGCACATGCTCTGCAACGGGGCCTGTAATGGGCCAGAAGGGACAAGCTGCAAGATCTGCAAGCAAGATGAAAGGAAGAGAAGCTGCAGCCTCTGTGCCCCTGTTCAAGCATCGGAGCCCGGTTCTGCTTGTGTTGCCATCAATCCGCAGGACTTCATTGAACTGTGCCATCTAAGGACTGATTCTGCAGAACTGTGAGTAAAGAGCAGGAATTGCCCTGCACCTGGGGGCTATAAATATGTTGGCCCACTAGGGCAGGAGGTAGAGCTAAGGACTAGAGGGAAAAGGTAAAGTTTTCACTCTAACCAAGAGAGAGGAGTATAAAAAGGTTAAAGTTACTTAATTAAGTAACTGTGCCAACGCCGGCTACCAGCTGCACCTCAGCCCTGCAACTAGAATCTGGGTACCCAGTGAAGGACTTTGGAGAAATGAACTGGGACCAATGGGTCTGGGTTTGGGCACCTGCATCAGTTAGCTAGTTAGACAGAGATGATGGCTGCATTGAGTGAAACATGGAATTGGAATTGAAATAGGGAAATGTGATTTAGGAAATGCAAACTGAAATGCTTACTTGAACTCTATTTCACTTTCCCCATTCCTAAACCCTCCCTCCTGTAAATAAACCATGGAGTTTTTGTTTTGCAGCAGAAATGGAACCAGAGCCTAATTTTAGTGATCCTGTTTATTGGAAGAAATGAAAAGGTAAATGTTTGAATGAGACGAGGTTTAAACTTGGTGAGTCCATGCCTGGGGTAATTGTTGTGGAGGTGAGTTGGTACAACATCCCAGAGGGTTGTACTGCAAGCAATCAGACCCACTTATATGTACTCTTGGTGGAGGCACCACCATTTTGTTTTAACGTTTGGGAAAGGACCCCCATAGGTCAGCTATGGGAACCCAGGCCCCTTACCCTTGGTCTGGCCAGCAAGGCCGGGGCAGTGGCCCTTTCCAGGACGGTGCCGGAGAGGGGATACACCCATGTTTTAAATTTATCAATTTTGTTAGCCAAGCTCTATGTGGTGTTGTGAACCAGTTTTAAAGCTTCACTGCTATGGCCTGGGTTTTACTCGATGTCCCCACTTGCCAACAGTAGAAGCCCAATGAATATCATGTGCCCCTTTAAACTGTTTGGTTTGTCAGTTTATAGTTAGTTCCTAGTTCCTATCTGGGTCTTTGATCCTACATAATGGCACATAGGTTAGTAAATGAATTTCTTCTGGTTGTTTTAAACTTCATTGAGAATAGGGTCATAATAGCAAGGCTAAACTAAGAATTTTACCTCTGCATTTATTACATCCATTTTGGTGGTAAGCATGGTCCTTAGAACCTAGGCCATGTAAGAAAATTGCAATGCAGATTACTAATTTTAACACTGACATTTTGCAGCTAGAGTACAGGAAGAATTTGCTAGACCTAAAAATAGTTGTATCCAGTAATTTATCTTGTTTGATAGACTTTTACCACTTAATTTAAATCAGTACAGTATGTCTGAAGTATATCTCCATGTCCTAAATCCCTCCTACCTATTCAGGTTGGTAACTAGGTAAGGCACACTGGTCTAGGGCTTATCTCTTGGTGCCGTGCAAGGGGAAGGAGAAAAGAGGAGATGGGATGTATTGTATTTGGTGGTTATGTGTTGCTGATGAAATGAGACGCTGTAATGCAATCGATGGTACAAAAACAGTAATCATACATACAGCTGAGAACTGCTATCACAAACACAGGCACAGCTAACTGGGTCATAATTAGAGGACACCTTAGATGAAAGTGACAGGAAGTCCAAATGTCCTTCTGCAGCCTGATTGGTTGTGTGGCAGCAGGGCTCCAAAGTTAAAGTCACAAGCTGTTCTGGTACTGGTGGTTGTTTGGGGTGGGTGGGCATCCCAGATTCTCATGACTCAAGTCCTCTCGTGATGTGTAGCATGGAGGGGGGAGAGGCTCCTGCTCACAACCACTGGCACCCTTGCAGAAGATGGTGACAACCTCCTAAGACAAAGCTGTCCCTGACTGGGCAAGTAAAGTCCTGGTGAGTGAAGTAGGCTTCTAACCTCAGCCCAATTCGGCTGCCGAGGTCATGTGACCTGTTAACCCAGTCTGGCAGTGAAGGGTACAAAAAGTGCAAAGGCACAAGGCCAGATACCTTTGTTCAAGCAGCTAGGCAGTTTCAGTGAAGAAAATAGCAAGAATAAGTCATGCAAACAGAGCTGAAAGCCAGTCCCTGTGGATTCAAGTAAGTCATCTCCCAGTTTGTAACATGGCGAGGAGGCTTTTGCCTCATGACCACTACCATCCCTGCAGAAAATGGTGGTGACCTCATTAGGCAAACAGATAGCAGATCTGAACAGGGTACATATTCAGTGGACCCAAGAGAGCCAGAGAAAAATTGCCAGGGCAAGGGGACCCAGGAGAAGTCCAGCAGTATCAGCAGATACAACAGATGTGTATGCTGATGACATTGTGCCTTTAACTTCAGGCCCCTTTGTCTCTGATCAAATGGTGTGAATCCAACTGGATTTTAACTATATCCAGCTGTAGTTCCACTCTAACCACCTCACACCCAATGCCAAGAAAAGGATCTCTATGATAACTGGCACCAGGCCTTGGCTGGCCAACCTCCAGTCCCCTACAGTTTTCAAGACGCTGGATGGTGATGAACTTGGATGAGATTACTTCCTTCAGGTACCTTGTAGTTTGGCAGGACTGTCACTTTCAGTTTTCCTGTCCTGTGGATGCCATTCATCAAAAACTTCACATTAATCTTGGTGGCTTCAATAGGAACACAGCATGTATCCCTCTTCCCGCCCATAGAGATTGTTATGAAGATGATACTTCCAGTTTTTATTACAGGGATGTTGTGTAAAGTGTGGCACTCAAATCCACCATCACCAGGATGAACCCCTTTTTCCACTCCTTCAGTTACTTCACTCTTGTCTGTCCCCACCCCAGCACTCAAAACTGTCCCCTCTACACCTCCCTCTCATTACCTTCTCTTGAAAGAAGTGCCTCACCAACTCCAAAATTCTTGAACACCACCACTGTTTTTGCCCCCACCACTTCCACTGGAAGAGTGTTCCAGGCATTCGCCACACTTTCTGTGAAGAAGTGCTTCCTTGTATCACTCCTGAATTTACACCCCTCCAGCTTCACTGCATGTCCCCTTGTCCTTGAGCATCTTTTTGTCTGAAAAATACTCCTCTCCTGTAATGTATTTACTCCTGTGAGGTATTTAAAGTTCTCTATTATATCCCCCTTCTCCCTTCTCTCTGCCAGGGTGTACATATTGATGTCCTTTAGTCATTTCTTATAGGGCTTCTTGAGCAGACCATGCACCATTTTAGTTGCCCTCCTCTGGACAGCCTCCACTCTATCTATGCCCTTCTGGAGATGAGGCCTCCAAAACTGGATTCAGTACTCTTGATGGGGACTCACCAGTGATTTATACAGAGGAAACACCACTTCCCTCCTTCTGGTGGTGATACCCCTCACTATGCACCCCAGCATTCTGCTGGCTCTCCCTACTATCTTGTCACACTGTCTGGCCACCTTTAGGTCATCAGCTATGACTACCCCAGGTTTCTTTCCTGTTTGGTGGTCATCACTATCTCTCCTCCCATTTCGTACTCCACCTCTGAGTTTCTGTGCTCTAAGTGCATGATTTTGCACTTTTTTGCACTGAAACCCAGCTGTCATAGCCTTGACCACTCCTCGATTTTTCTCATGTCTCTGCACATTCTTTCCACCCCCCAGAGTATCCACCCTATTGCATATTTTGGTGCCATCTGCAAAGAGGCAGACCTTCCCTTCCAGCTCATCTGCAAAGTCACTTATAAAGACATTTAAAGGACTGGTCTCAGTACTGGGCCCTGCGGTACGCCACTGATCACCCTCCCTTCTCCAGAGGAAACTTCATTTAGCACCACCCTCTGTCACCGATCACTTAACCAATTTCTTACCCACTTTACCACCTTCAGACCCACCCCTAAGCTGCCCAGCTTACTTAGAGTCTCCTATGTGGAAAGGTGTTGAAAGCTTTACTGAAATCTAAGTAGGTCACGTCCACTGCTCCACCCTGATCTATTTCCCTGGTCACCCAGTTGAAGAAATCTTTCAGATTTGTTCGACATGACCCCCCATGAATCCATGCTACCTCAGGTCTTATAACCTGTTGGATTCAAGATACTCCACAATGCTTTCTTTCAGCAGGGTCTCCATTAATTTCCCCACCACCGATGTCAGGCTGACTGGCCTATAGTTGCCAATGTCCTCTTTGCTACCAGTTTTGTGAGTTCTGGGAATGAAGCTGCGCCCAGTGGTACAGGTTCAGGTGCTGCTGAAGAGGTGAGCAACCCCAGTGAACATGAAACAGGTCTGGGAACAGTGCACTCAGTCAGGATACCAAAAGAACAGCAAGTTGCTGTAACTCCTGCTACAGCTCACTGGAGCTTTGGTACTGGAACTGCTAAACTCAAAGCTACAAAGGGAAACATCAACAAAGCAAGCTGCTAAACTGGAGATATATTAAGCAAGTGAGGACAAACACCAACACTTGAACGCCCTGGTGCTTCGACTGAGTAGGTCTTCATCGGGGGTGGGGTCCAAGTGTAACAGACACCTGAAAGGCTGACAGATTGATGACATCACAGTGATGTAAGCAATTTCATAAAGTAACAATTGGATACCCCCAGAAAATAATTTTTTGCTAGTGCTCTGAATTCAGTTGCTAGCATACTTTTTCATTTAGGCTTTACATGCAGGTCTCTTTCAAACATCAACAATATAAACTCCCCTAAAGTGCAGCAACACATGACAAATAAATAGGACAGGTATAAAAATCACTTTAACAATTTCTAAATAACTGGACAAAAAAAAAAGAATGGGGGGAGTGAAGGTAACATACTGTCAGTCTTCCAAATCCATCAAAGAAATGAGTAGAAGAAGGTCTCCAATGAAGTGTACTCTCCATATCGTAAACAAACTTTTCTGCACATGTTTGTGAGAGTCGAGGCACTAGGGGTACGTGTTGGAGCAGCAGAGCACTGTGCATTGCTTGCCTTATAACTACTGGAGTGTGTTAAATAAACTTGCATTTATTTTGAGCATTACAGCACTTCAGTCCTCCTGTTTGTGTGCCACTATGCTGACTGATTTAGTGTTTACCTGTTTGGGCTGGCTGCCCTTGGTAGTGAGCACTGGTCTCATCTGTGAATCGCGGGCTTCCCAGCTAGATTGTGTGTAGTTATGGTGCCATACTGGACCTAGTTCTGTTGAATTAAGACAATATGGGGTGGGGAGCACAGGACTGGAAGATACTCTTGGATAATTTGACTGCAGCAGAGATCCCTGATGCTAGCTCTGGACTTTAGAAAGGAAAACTTTAAGAGAATGGGGAAAGAGCTTAGGGAAAGACTTAAGGGGTCAGGTCAGTTAGAGGGAGTCGAAAATAATTTTAACACCCTTTTTAATGGGATCCAAGAGATATTTTATGTAATGCCTAAGACAGGCTGAGAAGGGAAAGAGGCACAAGAAAACAATTTGGTTTTCCAGAGAGATAGTGGAAGCAGTCAGGGCCAAGAAAACAGCCTTCAGAAGGTATAAAGCTGATTAGTCAGAGGAAAATAGGGAGAACACCTTAGCAAACTGAAAGAGGCCAGTCATGCAGTGGGAAGAGCTGAGGCAGAGGCAGAACTTGGAATAGCAGAAGGGGTGATGGAAAACAACAAGGTCTTTTTTTCTGTATGTCCAGGACAAGAGGAAAAACGGGGGAAGGGGGGATTGAAAGGTTGAAGTAGGGGATATGGGTGGAGGAAGATGGGCAAAAAGTTGACACAGTAAATGAATATTTCTACTCGGTCTCATGGTTGAAGAAGGAAGGCCACTGCCAGAATGTGGCATTAACTTTGGAAGGGAGATGAAGATGGGGACCATCACTGAAGATAGAGTACTCAAGGGTCTAAGGGGTTTAAAGGTGAAGAAGTCACCAGATCCTGATGGACTGCATCCTCAGGTGCTCACAGAGCTGAAGCAAGTTCTAGCAACACCCTTAACAGATCTGTTCAACCCTTCACTAGTGGCAGGTGTGGTCCCCATGCACTGGAGGGTGGCTAATGTTGCACCTCTGCACAAGAGTAGGGACTGGAGAGACCTCAGCAACTACAGACTGTCCAGCCTGACCTCCACAGTAGGGAAACAGCTGGAGACTAGTATCAAGGAGCGATCGTCAGTAGACTTCCTGGAGAATCATAGTCTCCAGTGTAGTAAACAGCATTGATTCATAAATGGGATGTCCTGCCAAACTCACCTTGTAGAATTCTTTAGCACAGCGTCTCAGGCAGAGAACAAGGGCTAGACAGTGGACTTGCTGTAGCTGGACTTCAGCAAGGCTTTTGATTCAGTGCCCCATGGATGTCTTGTGAAGAAATTGGATGAGTTGGGGGCAGAGAAAGATGTAACAAGGTGGCTAGAGAACAGGTTGGGGGGGGGGAACCCAAAGGGTAGTTTTAAATGGATGGCACGCTGAGGTTAGGAGAGTGACCAGTGGGGTGCCTCAGGGGTCGGTCATAGGTCCTCTGCTCTTCAATCTGTTCATATGTGACATTGGAGAAGGGGTCTAGGGCAAAACATGTCTCCCTGCACTCAACACTAAGATAGGTTAAAGGTTGGACAGTGAGAAGGGGTTAGTGGCATGAAATAGGACATAGATAAAATGGAAAAGTGGTCCAAGATGTGGCAAATGAAATTTAATGCAAAATGTACAAGGTCATGCAGATTTATTTATTGACTTCAAAATTTTACCAGGAAAGACATACGAGATAACAGCTCACTTTCAGGTGCTTCCTTGTGGGGGGCAGGCACTCGGTTAACAAAATGGAGCTACAAGTTGAGGGAAATATGTAGCCCCCCACCAGTGCTGGACTAGTGGGCACATGGGGAGAAGGAACCCCAAAACACAGTATTGGATGGGTGGGGGCAGGTTAAACCAGACCTCAGAGGAAAGGGACTGGGGTGGGGGGTTACCATAAGTGACAGCCTCAAGAACACTGCCTAATGCAATAATGCATATGGGAAAGGCAGCAGGATGGTAGGATGCATCAGCAGGAACTTTTTTAGCAGAAGGGAGAAAGTGATTCTGCCCCCTGTAGGTCCTTGATGAGTCCACACCTACAGTGCTATGTGCAATTCTGAAACTCTCACCTTAAATAACACAAGGACCACTTAGAATTGATCCAGAAGAGGGCAACTAAAATGATACATGGGCAGCAGGGGAGACCTAGAATTAAAGATGGGCTGACCTGAATATATACTCCCTGGAGGCCAGAAGCCGAAGTCAGAAAAGGCGATTTGATTGAAACTTTCAAATATATGAAGGGAATAAAATGGGTGCGACAGCAAGTAACATTTCAGGTAATGTAAGGGGTCTGTGACAAGAGAATATAACTGTAAACATGGAGGAGATTCAGGAGGGATTTCGGGTAATACGTAATGAAGGTGGTAGACAGGCGGCAGGAATCATCTACTAGTGAGATGATAAATGTTAAGACGGTTACAGGTTTTCAGAGGCTGGGAGAGACACAAACCTTTCAAGTCTCCCTCTTTTCAGGGAGCCTGTCTGATTTTGCCTATTTTTGACATTTCACCTGCTTCTTATGGCACTATTCCACTTTCCCCAGGAATCAGTAGAATCAGAGAACAAACAAATTCCTGCATCCTGCAATGGGCCTACCATTACATTTCTACCATCTTATATTCACTTATGCATTTGAATGAAGGTTCTTTGAAAATCTCCCTGATTTTAGTGGTCAGAATCAGAAAACCTCCCTCATTTGAGGGGTATTGAAGCTATATGTGTATGGTGAAAATGATGGGGGGAGGGGCTGACTGGTGGGGGCACACGGCTAACAAAGCAGAGCTAAAAGTTGGGAGCACTGTGTAACCCTTAACAGTGCTAGACTGGTAGGACTAAGGTGGGGACCGACAAGATGTGGTGGACCAAGAGTCTTTTTATGCCTGTAAAATCCTGTTTTCATGTGTTGAGGAAGCACAGGCACATTGACTAATATATCTTTCCAACCTCGTTAGGTCCTCCCTCAGATCCCTGATGCCCTCCTTCTCCCCATAGCTTAATGTTCCCTATAAAGAGGCAGATTTTGCCTTTTATGCTGTCCCCAAAGTTGCTTATGAACACATTGAACAGCACTGAGCCAAGTGCTAACCCATGCGGAACCCCACTAATGATCTCCTTCATCCCTGAATGTTCCCCCTCCAGCCACCACCCTTTGCGTTTTTCCCCCAGCCAGTTTATCTCCCACTGGTCAATTTTTCATCCACCCCAAGTCCACCAGCTTGTTGATTAATCTCGTGTAGGATACTGAGTCAAATACTGAAGTCCAGGTACAGTATCTCCATTACTTGGACCCTGTCCACTGCCTTTGTAACTCAGTCAAAGATGTTGATCAGATTTGTTTGTCATGACCTGCTTGACATAAATCCAAGCTGCTTGTCATCCTGGAGCTCACTCACTTCAAGGAACTCGACCAACTGTTCCCTGAGAATGGTTTCCATCAGCTTGCCTACTGTCGATGTCAAGCTGACTGTTCTGCAATTCCCTGTCTCATCCCTTGCCTCACTTCTGTTCAGGGATACTACATCAGTGGCTCTCCACTCTCATGGCACCACTTCTGTATCCAGGGAGTGGTTGAACAGGTCAGATGGTAGGGGCTGCAAGAACTGCTGTCAGCTCTCTCAGCACCCTAGGGTGCATGCCATCTAGTCCAGGAGACATTCATTTTGAGGGCCTTGAGCCCTCTAAGTATCCTCTGCTCTATATTGACCTCCTCTGTCATCCACCCTCCCTCCCTATCCCTGTTTTCCCCTGCAGAACTGGTCCATCCTTCTTTTTTCTGAATACCAAGCAGAAGTATCTATGGAATACCTCTGCCTTTCCTCTGTTATCCTCCACCCTCTCAGGCTTTCCTTTTCAGCTTCACAAAACCTTCTTTCATTGTCCTTTTTTCCTGGATCTACCCCAAAAGGTCTTGTCTCCTTCCTTGACCTCCTTCACTGTCTCTAGGTCTGCCTCTGCCTTGGCCTGTCTTACAACCCTTCTAGCTGTCTTTACCTTTTCCATGTAGCTGACCCTGTCCTCTTCCTGCTGGGTATTCCTATATTTTTATAGGAAGCCCCCCCCCACTGCACTGCCAACCTCTCCCATAAACCAAAGTGGTTTCTGTGCTTATGCTTTTTTCCTTCTGCTTTAGACAGATTGCAGTGATTGCCTGGACCCCCTCTCAAATCAAGGACCATTTCTGACCAACCCCTATATCTGCCCTGAGCTTTGTTAGGCACTCTTTCAGTTTTACCCCCATGTTAGTGAAATCTGCCCTCTTGAAGTCCAGAGCATGTTTTTTCTTTTGTGTTCAGTACTGCCCTTCCCATATTCATATAAAAACAGACTGACCAGTGATCACTGCTTTTTAGGGGCTCAGCAATGCTGGTATCTCTGACATGATTGCAGTTTGTCAATACTGAGTCCAAGATGACCTGATCCCTAGTCGGCTTCATAACTCCCTGGACTACTGCATCCTTGGAGTGTTTGTTCCCTGCTACTGCTGACCTGTGACACTATCACCACCTCCCTGTAGCCTTTCTGATCATGTCTCCCAACTCCTGGTCTGTGGGTTCATCCTGATTTGGGGGCTAATATATCACTCCAACTCTTATTTTCCTCCCTGCCTCTGTATGGATTTGCACTCATATTGTCTCAGTGCCCACTCACCCATGTCCTGCCTTGTGGCAGTGATCCTCTCCTTAATGTAACGTGCAATCCTCCCCTCCTTCCCCATGCACTGTCCTTCCTCTAGAGGGCGAATCCCAGATCAGAGAGATCCCTGTAATGCCATGGTTCGGGTTTCCAGGTCTTAGTGATCACCACCAGATCTGCTTGGCCCTCCATCATCATGGCCTGGAGGTCATCCATCTTCTTCCCCAGACTCCTGGCATTGATGGACACCAACCTCTACAACTCCTGTTCTCTTCTTCCCTTTGTTCCCACTTCTCCCCAGCTGCCCTACTGAAGTCCCCATTTCTTCCCCTGACCCTATCTTTGCCTGCCATCCAGCTGACCACCTTCCCCATCCCTCCTCCTCATGTGTCCTGTTTCTACAGCCCTCCTCATTCCTTCAACTCCTCCAGTTCTTACCACCCAATTCCCCCTGAGACAACTTGCAATGTATTTTTTTTATGTATTTATCATCATCTGTGCCTCTATAAAGTATTTCAGCTGAGGTGCGAGGTCTGGTGGAAACTGAAAATTACATTCTTCTGTGGTCCAAGCTACAGCTGTGAGTGGTCTTTTGTATGAAAAGTGCTTTGTACTCAGAGTAGAAACAAGTGGATGTGGATAGCACAAGTCTTTTGATATGAAGGCGTTTATTTTGGGATGACATGGTCTCTTTCATTAAAAAAAAAAAGACATGTTTTGAATGTAAACAGTGGCTTAGGTAAGGCAAGATGTTTCCAGCTGGGAAGACGATGATAACAAAAGGACCAAGCTCTAAATAACGAATTCAGTTTGGACCAGTCTGGGAAAAAGACGGTCCTCTTTAATGTCTTTATAGGCAACATTGCAGAGGGACTGGAAGGAAAAGTATGACTCTTTGCAGATGACACAAAGATCTGCAACAGGGTTGATACTCAAGGGGGGGTGGTGGAAAGGATGAGAAGGGACTTGGCAAGGTTGGAGGAATGGTCAAAAATATGGCAGCTTAGATTCAATGGAAAGAAGTGCAAAGTAATGCACCTAGGAAACAAAAACTCAAGGGAAGAGTACACAACTGGGAGGAGGTATTAATTGTAACAGAAATGGAAAAGGACCTGGGGGCAGTCATATCAGATGACCTAAAGATAGGCAATCAATGTGAGAAGGCAGTAAGGAGGGCTGGGGGGGGATACTGGGATGCATAGGGAGAGGCATCACCAGTAGAAAACAGGAAGTTTTTATCCCTCTGTACAGACAGTTGGTGAGACCCCATCTAGAGTACTGTGGCAGTTCTGGAGACCCCATCACCGCAAGAACATAGACAGGATGGAGGCAGTCCAGAGGAGGGCAACTAAAATGGTGCAGGGCCTGCACCAGAAGCCATACGAAGAGAGACTAAAAGAGCTTAACATGTAAACCCTCAAGGAAAGGAGGGAGAGGGGGGACATGATAGAAACTTTCAAGTGCGTTAAGGGAATCAACAAAGTCTAAGAGAGTACCATCTTTCAGAAAAAGAGATATGCAAGAACAAGGGGGCACAATCTGAAGATAGAGGGGGATGACTCAGGGGCAACGTGAGGAAGTATTTTTTCATGGAGAGGGTGGTGGATGCATGGAATGGCCTTCCTGAGGAGGTCGTGGGGTCAAAAACAGTGGGAGAATTTAAGATTCATGGGACAGACATAAGGCAATTCTAGTGGGAGGTAGGAGGAAGTAGGCTGTTGGTAAAACTAGGCTCCTCAGCTTATCCAATAGGTAGGGAAATGGGCAGACTGGATGGGCCAAGCAGTCCTTATCTGCCGTCAAAGTCTATGTTTCTGTGTTTCAAAGATCAAGAATTGAGAGAGGGTGTGATATCAGAGAGGATGGTCCAGTGATGCGGGGATAGTGGGCCACCCAGCCGAAGGTATTTTGGTGCATGTTTGCAATGCAGTGCTCCCAGATCAGCCAAAGCATTTTCCTGTAGCAGACCCTAATTTTTCCTGTATTTTCCCTGTAAAACTTGGGTAAAATTCCTGTAGATTTTCCTGTATGCTCAAGCCAATTTATTTTTGCAATCGGCATCATTACAGTTGTCAAAATCACTACAACACATGCTCTGGCTGTTTTGAGTGTTCTTAGTTACTTTGAGAATGATGCATGATTGATACCCTGAGACAGAGTTGGTACCCTAATTTTTTTTCCGTCGTCTGGTGAATGAAGGGAGATTTTCTTTTTTAATTAATATTTCTATGTTAAAATAACTAAGAGATCTCCTCAATCTCCCCCAAGTACACTCTGTCCAATCGACAGGGACAGGACACCTGAATTATTTTTTCCATCTTCCAGTGACTGAAAGGATTTTATTATTAATATTATATTTAAAAAAGTATCATCTCCTTGACCTCCCTCATGTACATGTCCCAGCCAAATTGATCCATAAACGATGCATGATTCTTTGATTACCCCACAGACAGAGGTTTGATACCTGAATTATGTTTTCATCCTCTGGTGAATGAAAGGAGTTATATTTATATTTAAATTACTTAGATCTCATCTACCTCCCCAGAGTACACACTGTCCCAGCCAAAGCAGCACACAGATTAATGAATAATGCATGATTATTATTTGCTTGCCCCAGAGACCGGTTTGGTACCTGAATAATTGTTTCATTATATTATTTGTTCATCTTTTTCTCTTAATATTTATATTTAAAAACAAGCTCCCACACACACACAGGCACACACTGTTAAAACCCTGTTGAAAAACTCATACTGCAGATCTCATTGACCAGGCCTCCCCAGTACACCACTCTGTCCCAATGACCATCAACTTATTTGTTATTCTTTTCTCTTAATATTTATATAATATTTATATTTAAAAAATGCTCCAACACACAACCTGCAAAAATCATGTTCAAAAACTCAGCTCTCATTGAGCTCCTCCAAATAGACACTGTCTCAATAATCACTGACAGGGAGGACACACACCTGAATTATTTTCCAACCTGAAAGGAGTTTTTTGGCACTAAATGTATTAAAAAAAATTAGAGATCATCTCCTCAAGTACACTCTGTCCCAGGCAGCCAAAGAAAGCACAGAAAAATCAGGATGAAAATGTAGCCGGTTATTTATTGCTTTTTTAAAATTTTTAAAACCAAGAATGCAACCCCCAGAGACAGACAATTAATTTTACATTTTTTACAGATTCTCCCATGAGAAGGCAGCTCGGGCATCAGGCTCTTCTCCTGTGTGAAATATTCTGGTGTTTTGGCTTGGAAAAGGCCGACAAAAGAAACGGAACCACCAGTCGGGGGTGGGGGGGTAATCTCAATGCGGATGCCTGACTTCGCTTATGCTTTTTCAAGATGAACCTCCGTGAGAACACAGGCAGCTCAGTGATTAGGCTAAAGACATCTCTTATATTTTCTTTGCAGTACTAGGCCAACGAAACAGAGCGGGACTGGCGGTGAGGGTCAGGTCCTCTCTCGCCGCACTCTCTTGTGGATTGGATGGGGGGTGAGGTTGGTCCCGGGTGATTAAAATGCCAAAAACACATGGTGGCAGCGAGCTCAGATGTGTGAATGATTGATCCTTGAACTCCTCTCTCTCGCAGCACAATCAGTGGCACTAAGGCAAGTGGAAAGTATAGTAAGGTCGGAAATGAACTAAACATGCTGGATAGCCTTTTTAAATATTCCCGGGACCAGCACTGCATCAAAGCATTTGCACATAGCCAATCAGAGACCACAGTCAGTGCATGATCAGAGCATGACTGGGTCTCTGAACCAATCAAGAGGCAGGCTTGTGGAAATCTTGTCTGGGACTCTCGGCAGCAACTTTTCCCCATGATGGCGCCAATTTCTCCCATAGATTGTACAAAATACAGAAATCCTTCCCGTATCCCGTTTTCAGCCCCCAAACCCCGTAAAATATGGGAAATCCCGTAGATCTGGGAGCACTGGCAATGAGAAGTCAGTTATGCTTTGGGACATTGAACTAGTAGCATCACGGGTTCAAGTCTGCCATAACTCACCAGTTCCCAGCTGGGGGTAAGCTTCTTCTACTTTACTGAGAGATTTAGATAGCATTAAGTTAGATTTTTCTGTATGACCACTATCTTTTTCAAATGTGTTTCTTTTTATCTCTGTAGAAATACTGTATTCCTCATAGTCTTTAGCATGTATTATCCTGCAACATATAACTATTGTAGATTATTAAATGTTATTTTTATATGCTTCATACTTTCTGTGATTGAGTCATTTCAGGTACAGTATAGATAACCAGGGGTAAACTGGCAAGTTTGTGATCTGTTTCTGAAGAGACAAGCTACACAGTTACTATATGTAAAGCTAAGTGTTCTCAGCTGTGGCAAAAGGGGTGGATTGTTTGCCCTTTGGGAAAAAGCACTACTCTATGTGAGCAGTAGCTCTACTGGGATTCAGACCTACAGATTTTCTGAATTAGAGTCAAACTAAGTGGTGGCAGCATACCAAGGTAATCCTTTCAGGCATCTGAAGGGTTCTGAAAACTGGTAGCAGTGCAGATTGAGTTCTGGGAGAGAACCGGTCTGTGACACCCCCTTACCCAATATGCCCTTTATCTGGGGGAAGCCTGCAAGTCCCCTCCTTGGGAAAACCTAGACTTCTGTGCTTCATGATAGTCCCCCTCAGTTTAAGTTTAAACTGCACTTGATAGATTCCCCAGTCCTTTCTTTGAGCATCCTGGTTCCCCCCTGCTGAGGTGTAGTCTGTCCGAGGACAACAGGGATTTCTTATCTGAGATTCCACCCCCCCAGAGCTCCATATCAAGCAAAGCCCTTCGCATTACACCATTCCCTAAGCCAGTTGTTGAATTCGAATACCTGATCTTCAAAGCTGAACTGGCTCTAGGCACCATTAGCACCTCTGAGAATGCTACTGACTGTCCTCCCCTTAATATTCTTTCCAGGTACCCTGAAACTGTCATGAACTACCCCTACCTTGCACCCCGCCAGGTCATTTGTGGCTAGGTGGATGACCACATGGGGTTTACCCTCTACCTCTGCATGATAGAGTGGGCTACCTTGAGGGCACCCTACTCCTTTTACTATTGTGTCTCTTATTACAAGGACTCTAATTTTCTGCCACTTTTGTACCTCTTCACAGATATGCCAGTTTGGGTCTTCCTCTCTCTCATGCTATCACCCCTCTCGCTATGCCAGCCTCCTCCCTGACATTCTCCCCAGTGCTGCTGTAGAATGTTCCTCTAAAAGCCCTCCCAATTCCACCTCTTTACCCCAGCCTCACGTGCATGCAATTTATGTCTCACCCCATTTCCTCTCCCCACCTCCTTTGTATTGTTTATCTGCTCTACCTCTCTCTTACCATCCCCATGTTTCAGGCCCTGCCCAACCTTTTCTCCCCTCCCTGTTTGCTTGGTGCTCCTTCCCTTGACAGTCTGTGACTACCACTATTCCCTCCCAGTTCCCCCATTGCCCTTTTCCCTTATGTCACCTCTTAAGCTACTGAGGCTGCCTCCCTCTGCTGGAGAGCTGTGGAACTGGTAATGATTTTTACTGGTGCCCCTATAGGATGCATCATACCTGCACTCCCCTTTTTATCCCTCCCTTCCCTCCCAACTATCCTACAACCTGCCTCCCTTAACCTTCTCTTCCTTTGTAGCAGAGGGGTCCACAATCCTGAGACCTTCAGCTCCTCTACTGTCCTAACAATCTTACCCGCTACCTTTCTACTGATGTATTTATTTCTGTTTTGGGCATCTGCATTTTGGCCATCAGGAACATTAGCCTCCTGTGCACAGTATAACTCCCAGCCTCATAGAGTGTGCCTAGGAATGCTGCTTCCTCACAACTCCTGCAGCTCACAACCCTTCCCCTTCCTGCCTGAACATTGTGCTGTTCTTGCCTTGTCCTAAACTGTGCTCTTGCAAACCTGAGAAATATTGTAGTGTGCATTCCCTGTGGGCTGGCCTACTGCAGACGGGGTGCAGTGTCTCCCCTCTGCTGAGCCCCTGTAGGCCTAGCCCAAATAGGGCATAGTGCCTGCTCCTTTTTTTCACCTGATTACCCTTACTACCCTACCCTACCTTACTACAGCCTGCCCTTTGGCCTACCTCCTGACCTACCACAGCAATCCTCATGGACCTGCAGCCCACCCTGTGAAAGTCCTGCAGATGTCCTTAGACAGCACTCTCCTGCTTCATCCTACAGACACCCCTAGTTAGATATCAAACTCCTGCTTTGTCCCGCAGATTCCCCTATCTAGATTCCATACCCCCTGCTTTGTCCTACAGATGTCCCTAGTTAGATGCCACACTCCTGCTTTATCTTTGTCTATCTGAGCTTGTATCATATTACACTACTGTAATTTCTGTTCTGAGTATCTCTGAGGAGAGGACTTGCCTGGGTAGAAAGATGTCCATTGTCATTCTTCTCATGCTGTTTGTCCACTCAGAGATGGCTTGGGCTGTGATGTGTGGCTCGATGAGGTACAGGGCTGTTCTTCTGTCACCAGGAAGAACCACAAACATACTGATGGTGTTTCCAAGGTAGGGCAGTTCTAGCACTGTAATCCTTTGCTCTGAGAGAATTTTGAATTGACCTGCATTTTAAACAAGAATCATTTGAGTTTCCTTTATTAAACAAGTATTGTTTTCTGCAAGTCAGTGCTTTTCAGTTCTGTAGAAGTTACACATATGTTTAAGTACTGGTTTATATTTTGTTATTGCTTCATCTTTCCTGGCCTTAAAACAGCAGTTTTTATTAGTAAGAACAGATTGGATGGACAGATGGTCTTTTTCTGCCGTTATTGTCCATGTTTCTGTGTTTTATAGTCGGCAAAAAATTTCATATGATTTTTTTTTGCAAAAATATATTTCTGACATTCTTAGATTCATTACCATTTTATTTTTAAATGTCTCAGATATTTTAAAAATAGCTTTTATAGTTAATTTTTAATTTATGATGTAAGTCATTAAAGATGGCTACCACTCACAATTTCTAACACTATCTTCTGCTGTAGTTACCTGTTGCATGTACCTACTAGATTCATATTGAGGATGTGTTAGGATGGTGCTACTGTTTGTTTCTGATGGATAACAGAACAGCGCTGTATCAAGTAATATTTTCATGGCGGGCATGGCACGAGAGCGAGAACTTTAAAAAAAACTTAAAAATCCCATATCTTCATTCAGGAATGAAAGAAAACAAAAAGGAAAATGGGCATATTGATGCATTTGCTAGAACAATATTATTGCTGACATAAACTGTATAGTGGCTAACAAATACTACTGCTTTAAAATGAATTCAGTTCATGACTCTGATTTACACTCCTGTTGTAAAGACAATTTCAGATCTGTGTGCTCTAATCTATGCCCTAGTTAAGCTCCTACATTGCTGTCAAAATGCTTTTGTGGTTTGCTATAGCACTATGTGACTAAGTATGGGGTATGCAATAGGCTGACTCAAAACATGCAATTTCACTTGACAAGGGGGGCAGGACCATAACTCATGAGTAGCGGAGCCACAAGTGAGTTATAAAAGTCCTGCCCCCTCACAAGTGATGATAAACTGCTTATTTTGAGTAATCATATTGCATATTCTATTACTATAACATCTGTTTACTAGGTATAGCTTTTAAGTCTTTGCTTTGTATGTTGATTTAACTGGCTCCCTTTGATTTCAACTGCTGGCTTCAGTGCTGCACATGGTTATTGTGATGTCATCAACTTTGTGAAAGATGCTCTTTGATAGGTTCAGTATTCCATTGTGAGGTACCCAGCTTTGCTAGCTATGAGTCGTGGCATACCTTAAAATACACACTATATAGAGCATAATGTATTGGCAACTATGTACAACAAGGCTGTGTTTCCGTTGAGGGGCTGAGATAACAGCATATGAATCTCAAGGACAAAGCTTGAGAGACCCATCATGATGTCATCTCAACCACGAGATGGAAATACATGTCGAGATGCGTGTGGTTGCCCATGTTTTATTTTATATAGTTTATATATATATATATATATTTACACAGGAGTTACAAAAAACTTGCCATTTCTTTATTCTTACAGGTAAAAAGGTACAACTTTCGGCACAGGTTGGTTAGTAAGCAGCTGGGTCTGGGGTGAATGAGGGATCTAAAATGTTATGACCTTTGAACTGTGATGAACAACTGTTTGGAATGCGCATGACGGCACTATGGAATGCCTTCAACAGTTTATAATGTGCACAAGGATTTTAAGCTGTCTGATTTTTATACAGAACAAAGGCTAACCATATGCTATTAAAATATCTTGCAATGTTGCTCCAGAAATATTAGTTTCATTCTGTGGCATTTCTCTCTACAAACACACACAAGTTCCGTGCACACCACTCAGAGCTGGCGGGGTGCCAGCTACAAGCACTGCTCTCTCTACCAGTTGTATAATGTTCCTTAGTCACTTGGTAGGGATGGGCAAATCCTAGGCACCTGTACTCTCCCTCCCTGCCTGGGAGCTGAGCACCTCATCTCCTCAGTGCTGTTGGCTCCCACCTGGACCCCCTTTGTGGGATTCTAAGGCTCTCCTGCAAGCTCCAGTCTCCCAGGTGACAGTGCCATTTATGGCTGCTGCTGCTGCTGCAGTGCCACTGGGCTAGACAAGCTATGCAACCATTAAAAAGCAAGTATCCGTGCAAATAAATGTTTGAAACTTATATTTACAGCAAATGTGTTTCCCTTTAAAGGGCACGTATAGTGGCCATGCTACAAATGGTTCACAGACCCCTTACAGGTCCCTTACCCTCATGGGAGTTCTGTAGTAGAATCTGGTCTGCTTGAAAAAGGGGAAAGGATTGTATTTTTGCTGTGAGGATCCAACTTCTGGATTCCTTTCCCTTTCTGGACTGCAGGCTCCAATCCCGCGCTAACATATTTTGTGATGTAATGGTTTAGACAGAGTGAAGCAGGCCCCATTATAGTAGAAGAAAGTGTGTTTTAACATCATATTCTTTATATCTGAGAGGGCCACCGAGTTCAAATAAAAGCCTCCGCTCAGCTCTTGTTCGTTGAGCAGAGACCCCTAAAATACTAAAAAACAATGTTTAAACACACTGCCATTGACATTTATGAAGCATGCACCAACACTCTCCAAACTGCTACATCTCAAACTCTGTGATTGTAGAGGGTGGAGTCAGCAGTTCAGGAAGGGCAAAGTTCCTTGAAACAAAATTACAAATCATTCCTGTTTTTAAGTAGATTGTAATAAAAATGTAAGATTCAATACAGAGCTTCTGTGGAGGTAAGGCAGCGGCTTGTAATTTTTAAGTGTTAAAAATGGTACTCTTTAATGTTTTCCATGTTTTGTTACTGTCTCCTGTTTCTGGTGTACAAAAGATTTCAGGTAATGCAACACATATTTCACTGTATCATTCATAAAGCATCTGACTGTCCCCAGGTGACCTCACAATTAAGCTATAAGGTATGACCAGGGGTTACATTATACATCTGTTAATCATCCCGAGGGGCCTAATTTGGCACGAGGCACAGCCAAGTGCCTCATGCCCCAGGAGGTGATTAACAAATGGTAAATGTAAATCCTATTGCTTTTATAGCATTGTCAAAACAACAGTTTTCCCCATTTCTTTTCTTACTTTCTTTCTAAAATGACCTCATTTTTGAGGCTAAACAGTCCATCCATCTTGCATTGGAATGCTTCTGGATCTGAGATTCTGGTTCTGTGAGTGGGAGTCTAATAGAATAGCTGTTGTGGCATTAGGCAGCTTTATTGTGGCAGTTTATTTTCACTGAGACCTGTCAGCTGCCTAGTTGGTGCAGCAACCGGCAGTCAGCTAAGTTAATCAGGATTTTAGTCAGATGTTTTACACAAAGGAACACTGGTATTGTGGACGATCAAAATTACCTGAAACAAGTGATCACTGGCTTTCAAGCCACTTATAAAGTATGCATGGTGATCAGATTATTTTCATACTTTCAACAGGAACCAGTGTAGCCGGCACACTAGTTCCGTGTGTGTGCCATGCTCCGAGCATTTTTGTCATAGATGTTGATTGGTTCCTTTGCTTGAGCATGTACTGTATGTATGCAGTCAGAGGGTTTCTTAAAACTGAGGACTGAATAACAAACAATTTGTGTGACTAACCATTTTTATTATTCTTCATCTTGGTGGGGTGGGGGTGGGAGGTTGATGAATGTCACTTGCCAGTGTAGCTTTTTTGTTAAATAAAATGACGGATTCCCAGCTTTCTTAGATTTAGAATTTTTGGAATCTAAGGTCAAAAATCCTAAAAAAGGGTTGTATTCAGAATCTGTATCTGAGTCTGAGTATGCATCTGGCTACCGTTGCAAACTCCCCCAACGATGCCCAACTGCCTTCACCCATTACAGGCTTCCTCTGAGTTATAGTCCCAGTCCTCCTCCCCAGTCAAGCAGGGCACCAGTTCTGACCTCCCATAGCCAGTCCCGGACTCCCTCTTTCTTCTTCCCTACATGCATTGTGATGACTTGGGTCAACCGGCACAAATCTCTAGGCTGCCATTGACCAGATGCTTCATTCAAGTTTATCAAGTGCCTGGTCTAGTGCAGCCCAGGGTTTTGTGCCAATCAACTTAAGTCATCACAGTGCATGTAGGGTGGAAGGAAGAAGGAATCCAGGATTGATTATGGGAGGTCAGTACTGGAATCCTGTTTGAGCAATGCATGGGGAGTGGGACGCTGGCTCAGAGGAGGCTTGAAATGGGTGAAGGCAGTCGGACACTGGTAGGTGGGCTAGCATTCAGCAGTGACATGTGGCAGGTAGTGAGTTCTGCTTGTCTTTTATTTTTCAAACTGCACTATTTTTTGAATATTGTTTAAAAAAAATTTTTGACTGTAAATTGCATATATATTGAAAATATATTTTTGTTTTGTATTCATATTTTTATCATTAAAGTTTTAAGCTGATTGAGAAAAATCTTGAATCTTGATATCTTGAGTCTTGTTTGGGATGAACTGGGACAGGATGGCACTGCTACTACAGTAACTGAAGTGGACACTAGGAGCCTACTATTCTGGAGGACTTTCTTCAGTCAAGTGCTTTGGATTCGACAGGCAGAAATAATTTCAGTTGGTGGGGTGGAGGAGGGAAAACAAGTACTGCTATGATGCTGGGGGGGTCTTTAAGAGTATGGGAGGGTGGGTGAAAGCAACACTTAGCAAGGCATGAGGAGTTTGTAATAGCAGTTGGATACCAAATTGGAATCCAATTTTGATTTTAATTGTGTTTGCTTAACTGACATCAGAACAAAACTGGATTTCCAGTAACCCGATGGATGCCAAACAGAACAGAACTGGATGATTCCAATCAAACCTTGCGCCTATGGAGAACACAGACAATGAGCAAAAGCAGTTGGGGATCCCAAACCTGTTTGTGCTTTTGCACGAAGTTGCTATATTTTTATCTCCCCATCCAAATGGCCTCCTCCCTCTACAACTTCTAAGCGGTCATTTGCATTCAATTAAAGACCTATTAACTAGTGAGACATAAGCATTTGCTCCTTGGTTAGCATGGAAGGCTACCCTTCCCATGGTGTGTTGTCCTTCACCCCCTCAAACCCCAAGCAGGCATACCTGGTGCTAATTAAATATATATATATATATATATAATCCAAGCCCAACATGTCCCCTTCCATCTTCCCCCAGTATATTATAACATTATCCCTTGTAGTGTAGTGGTCCCCCTTCCCTCACCTGATCCCAATACAGTATTAAAAAATATTCATGGTAGTCTAGTGGTCCCTCTCCTGATGCTGATTCCAATATAATAGTAAAAGTATCCCTAATTGTATAGTGATCCATGCTTCTGATCCTGCTCCTGGTCCCAGATGATGCAATTATAATCCAGATCTACCTCTCCACATCTGGACCCAGTCCCAGTTCCATTATTATAATCCATAAGCCCCCACTCCTGGTGGCTAGATGTTGTGGTTACAGGCAGCCTCCAGACCCTCACCACCACCTCTCCCCTGAGACAGTGGCTGGCTCAGCCCTCTGCTTTACCTCCACATTCCATTTGCCATCTACCCGGATGCAAGTACTGTATCTCTATACATGCTGGTAAAGAGATATACAACTTGGGTGTGGCAGATGGTGTCTGGACATGGAGGTGTACGGAGGGTGTTTTGGCCTCTGTACACCACGTCTGGCCATCAGGAGGGGGTTTGGGTTATATTAATGGAACTGGAACTGAAAGAGAGGAGAGGGGAGCTGGATTATATTGCATCAACTGGGACCAGGAGCAGGAGGGGGAACCTCTAGACAGAAGATTTTTGACTGTTATATTGGAAGTGGGAGTGGGGGGTCTCTAGAGTTCTAGAGAAATTTTTTTTACTATTATATCAAAATCATAAGCAGAAGGGGGGACTGTTAGACTACCATGTCTATTTCTTTAATATTCTTTTGAAATTGTGAGCAGGAAGGGAGGGGACTGCTAGACTTTCACACACTATTTTTTATTATATTAGATACCAGGTGAGGGAAGGAGACTACTAACATCAGGTGTATCTTTTTGTTTTATTATTGGCAGTGGGATTGGCTGATGGAGGGGGGTACCATTAGTGCCAGTGATGGCTGTTCTGTAGCAGGGGGAATATTGCATATCACGGTGCGTGTTGTGCACACTAAGGTTTTGGAAGCATTAACTAGCACTGCACAGGCAGTCTGTTAGCGCTTCCAAAATCACCCCAGTATACCAATGCATCCTGTATGATTGCTGGCACCCTTCATCTACATACATTCCTGGGTGTCTTTAGTGCTCACACACTACCAGTTTAGCAACACACTATCTGTGCCTTTGAAAATGGCACCATGAATAGAAACTGCCTGTCAGGTGCACAAAGCACAGTTAGTGTGGCGGTAACTGTTCCAATACCCTGGTCTAGGTGCTCTAACCCCTGGAAAGGGAAACAGAAATTTCACAAACTCTAAAGTCTAGCCAATTGTAATAGCTCAAGCATTATGCTTATGAGAGTATGTACTGAAGTCGATACCTGTTCTGTATGCAACATTTTCAAAATCTAACCCAGATAAAAGTCTCAGCGTGGTTTGCTGTATTGTGACAGTTTTCTGTTAACCATCATAGAAAGATTGATTTAACTACCTGCATTTCTTTTCAACGAAAAAAGAAAATAAGACTTCCAGGGCAAGCCCTCAAAAGCTCTGAAACTGTTTTTATGTTTGTCTTCTTCTATCTCACAGAGAAATATTAGCTCAATATCAGAAGGAAACATTTACCATAGTTGGCTTCAGCTCTTTGATACATCATTGGTACTTTTAAGATGGAGCCCTCTGCGTTTATGAATGGTAAACTCTGAGTGTATGTGACTGAGAACTGCATCTGCCAAGTGCTTTTGAAGTACATTGTACTGACCACAGCCATTTGTGGCACTGTTGAGCTCATCTGGTCACCAGACAGTAGGTCTAATACATCACCTGTGGAAGAAATTCACACAAATGCAGTCAATAAAGAGGTGTTTAGATTTGTTTCATGTTCGCAGAGAGTATAAGAGGTGCCAGGAGGACTCAGCCTTTGCCTCCTTTGGTTCCAGTATCAATAGTGGCAGGCTGTGGTTTTCCCTTTTTGTCATCTGCCCCCACCCTCAGACACTGAGGTTGCTGTGGCTGTCTCTGCAACTTTTACCAGCACAGCTCACTGATTGATCAGAAAGGGTGTATGTGTAAAAACCAGGTGGCCTGTGCTCTCCCTCCCAGAGATGTAAGTGCCTTACCCCTATGAACACAGGTCTTTCAGCTTAGCGCCACTGGTCCTGGCCATGTGACATTAGTTTTAAAATCCATTTATTATGGGTTGGCACAGTGGCACTGGAAATTGAGGTGCTGGTCACTACACCTCATGCCACGCTGGCGACCTGGGTTTGGGTATGAGCCCGGGTCACCAGGGTTTGGCAGGGGGAGAGAGGATTGAGCATCCAGAGGACTGCTCTCTTCTCTCAGGGGAAGGTCTCACATTGTCCTGCTCGTTGATTGCCCTCTGCTGGTAACTGGAGGGCAATATGAGTCAGAAGACATGCTCTGACATAACCATGTTGGTACGGAGGGGGGATGGGAGAAAAAAAAAAGGTGGAAAATGAGCCTGGCAGGGCTCCAAGATGGTCCGCCATGAGCCAACTCCGGGGGTTCTGGATTGGGTCTCCAGGGATGGAATGCCACATTCCCAGCCCCGCCACAGGGGGCAAGCCATGGGGGAAGTATTGGGGTTGGCTAAAATGCGGCACGGTGGGACCCGAGAGAGAGTTCCTCCTTTGGAGGACCACAGCCCCTGCCAGGGCTCAAGAGGAGGATAAAATACGTATAAAAAAATAAATCCATTTATTACAATACTGCACCAGTGCAAAGTTTGCACCACCTGTTTTTTTTTTTAAATCCATTTATTATGATACTGCACCAGTGGACAGTTTGCACCACCTGTTTTTGTTATCTATTATTATTTTGCCAGTTTACAGTATCTGTGCTGTGCTAGCACCACTTGTACTTACTGTGTTTCATTAGCACCAATACTGTATTCTCATAAAACTGAGATTTTTTAACTCTTATTTTTGTGCCACTTTTTTGAAATTGTATCCAAATTGTTTTACTGTTTTTATCTGTGCTTCTAGTTTTCTTTAAAATCTATTTCCCAGCTTGTTTATAACCATGTATCTCTTGTCACCAACAAACACAAAAAGGGCAGAAATAGCTTATCTCCACCCTTTTCTTAGCCCAAGAAGGCTGTGGTCATTCCTGAAAAAAGTCCATTGGACCAGTGTATTTACCCCATCAACAAATACATAAATAAATCAATAAATAAAATTGTGTATCTACTATATATACTGTGTGTATGTATATATATATATATATATATATATGATGTAATTAGGGTGGTGTACCACTTTGTGGGGCCTGTCAGAGCCCTTTGTTTGTAAGACTCAGTTGAGAAGGCTATCTTATTACTTACTGTATACAAGTCTGAAGTAGATAAAGTTGCTCTGGAAAGCTCCCTTGTTGCTTATGTGTAGTTGCATATTAAATGCATTCAGAAGTAGAGTTTTTTATCTGAAAAATGCAGCAGGTTAGATATCTACCCACCCTGTGTTTAGAAGGTAATCTGACAGAGAACTGGAAAATCTGTATATAGAGATTTGAGCTGTTTTCCATATTCAGTGGGACTGCTAGAAATTCAGAGACTGTGCAGTGTGCCACATTTTCATGTTGCTGGAGGTGATGTGGTAAAGATTCAAAAATTAGTAATGTTGAATTTGAGAATGCAGAAGACAGAAACAAGCTAGAAAATCTAAAAAGAAATTTCAGTAGTATTATGAACCAAGGTAAAATACGGTATATATGACAGGTGTTTTTTGTTACTAGCACACAGACAAATGTGAGTTGATAGATGCTTATGTGACTGACTTAGAGAACAAGGCCAAAGTTTGTGACTTTAGACCACTGACAGAATCACTTGTTGGAGATTAAATTGTTTGTGGTATCAGGTGCAACCAGTCCACTGAGATCGGTTACTGTGGATCCAACCCAATATGATGGTGTACTGGCCAGAGATTTTAGGTATGTCTGAGCGCTGGGGACAAAGGAAAGGGTCCCTTAAAACATGCTGCTAACTGGAACACTACAGCTACACCCTGTACAAAGCCATTGACCACTCCAAAAAAGTAGAGGCACGCACAGGAGCTTACGTTTGTCTGCACAACACAGAGCACAGGAAAGGATATTTATTTCAGAAGATAATAGTGAGAGAATCATTTTAAGTGAATATATGGGTGTGTTTATGGGCTTGGAATATGTCCTAGGTTAGCACCACATTTAAATGCTGTGATATAGATCCTGTGGTGCGACTTCCAAGGTAGGTGTCTATAGCTCTAAGGGACAAAGTCAAAGCTGAACTTGACAGAATAAAACTACTACGTGATAGCCAGGCAGACTGAACGTTCAGACTGGGCGAACAGGATGTAACCAGTATGATGCCCAACAAGCTTAGACTCTGACCCAAAGGACTTAAAGACAATACTACCCATTGCATTAAAGCCTGCCCCTCTTCTGATCTCAGTCTATATTTGTGTTTTCCTGGTCTCATCCAACAAAAGAAACCCACCTTTTGATCTCAGTCCTTGCTTGCGTTTCTCTGGCCTCATCAACAAATGAAAGCCCACCTTTTAATTCTGGTCCAGACTCCCTGCCTGCTTTTCTCTGGCCTCAACCAACAAATGAAAACCTTCAAATCTCAGACTCTGCCTGGATTTCTGTAGCTTCATTCAATGAATGAAAGTAAAGAACAAACACAAAGGCAGCTGCAATGTACTAGGCCAGTGCCAACAAAAAGCAGAACAGTACTCACACGAAGAGGTCAGCAACACAAGCCCCACTTGCTATAATCATGACCGAATCACCACCATAAGATGAACTAGGACAAGAACCATAGATTCCTTCAGAAAGTTCTTTAATAATCCAAACAAAATACATCCATGGTAAAAACGGTCACAGGCCACGAAATGAACCCCTCCCCATGCAGTCTCGCACAGAACCAAACGTTTTCGCGCTAAACAGTGCTTTCTCAAGGTTGACGAGACTAGGAATAGCAGGATATTTAAAAGTCAGATTTAAAGAAATAGTGCCCAGAAAGACACTTACACATAGATAAACCACCTATCCGTGAGCATATAAAATGCATAAATTAAGTACCTCAAGCTTCTACAATATAATACAGATGTGCCACATACATAATAATTATAATATAAATACAACACAAAAACTGTGAAAATATCAAAGAATATATAAACACTGAAACCCCCCAAAAAAGATTAAAAAGACACATACATGAGGAAAATGTATAACAACATTTTCATTACAGTATGCATTAACACTGAAAAATATATAAGTTATGATCCTATGTGCAATATTGCAAAAGTATTAAATTATTTAAATACAAATGTACTATATATAGATTTAACAATCACAGGATAAACACTATATGATAAAACTAAAAAACGTTTTTACCATGGATGTATTTCGTTTGGATTATTAAAGAACTTTCTGAAGGAATCTATGATCCTTGTTCTAGCTCATCTTATGATGGTGATTCGGTCATGATTATAGCAGGTGGGGCTTGTGTTACCGACCTCTTCATGTGAGTAATGAATGAAAGTCGAACTTCTGATCTTGCTTCCTACCAGCATTTCTCTGGCCTCAACCAAAGAATAAAAACCCATCTTTTGATCTTGGCCCTTGCCTGCATTTCCCTGACCCCACCTACAGAATCAAAGCCACTCTTCAGATTTTGAGTCCCTTCCTGTGTTTCTCTGTCCTTAAACAATGAATGAAGACATACCTGATCTCAATTCCTGCCTGAATTACTCTGATCTTAACCAATGAATAAAAGCCCACCTTCTGATAGTCCTTGCCAGTGTTTCTCTGGCCTTAACCAACCATCTTACTCCCTGCCTGTGTTTCTCAGGCCCCAGCCAACCAATGAAATTCCACCTTATGAGCTTAGCCCCTGCCTGTGTTTCTTTGGCCTCAGCAAACAAATGAAAGAACACCTGGTCTTGGTCTTGGTCCTGGTTGCATTTCTCTGGCCTCAACCAATGAAAGAAAGTCAACCTTCTGATCTCAGTCACTACCTGTGTTTCTCTGGCCTCAGCTAAACTCAGAATACAACCAGGATGTCTAGTTTTCTTCTCTTCTGGCCTGAACATTTATGACATAGCCAAATTTAATATGCATACTGCAACATGGAGTACAGTACTCTCAATGTAAGGCAAACCTCACCATACATCTGAGTCCAATCTATCAAAATGGGATGTTGCCTATAACAGCATATGTCAGTTTGCCCTCTCTGCCCCTTGACTTACACATCATTGTGAACTTTCTAACAAACTAGGCTGGTTGTCTCCAGGGAACTACTGCACTTTTGCTTCGAGCTATTTTGTTGATAAAGTTGTTAGAGCCGCTAAGGCCTGTCAATCCAACTTATTCCCTTAGGTCTATTGTCTCATCTATGTTCCTTGTTCCTAAAATCCATATGTTGATGGGCGAGTGGGCCTTTGCTGTCTGTGCACGTCGGCTATGGAACTCTCTCCCAGTACATACTCACTGTGCTACCTTGCAACACGGCTTTAGAAGAGCCCTATAGGAATATTTGAAATCTAACTCTACCTGCAACTGCACTAAAAGAGGAAAGGAAATTTATGCTAATTGACAGCAGTTAATACTGTTCCTAGTAAGAGAAATGAAAGACTTTCCTACAAATGAGTCATATTTAACAGTACCTTAATAAACATGGGTGTGAAAAACTGTGTCTTCAATTGTTTTCTTTTTATGAACAACATTCTGCACAGTTCTCTTCATGGAACTGATAATGTGGAGTTTTTACTATGTCATAATTTGTGTACAGAATGCTAAACATGAGCTGTTGACCTATGAGAACCATGCTTAGAGTTCTGTGCACAAACTGTGACATAGTTAAAACTCTAGGTCACTGGTTCCATGAAGAGAACTGTAACAGAATGCTGTCCATAAAAACAAAACCATGCAAAATACAGTTTTTCATGTCACTTTTTATTCAGGTACAGTTACATACTGATCATTTAGGCTTATGGACATAATTTCTGTAAATAGGAACATTATAAACAGCTTCCAATTAGAAGTAATTTCCTGTCCTTTTTAATCTCTGGTGTCCTCTCTCTAATATGTGGTGTACTTTATTCACTAGTCAGTATGGTTCTGTCTAGACTCATGACTGAGTTAAGTTATAACTTATATACATACTGTTTAAACTTTGCAATGTTCCTTATCTGTTGTCACCTTTTCTGTTTTGTTGCTGCCTCCTCATTGTTAAGTTTTTGCTGTGCCTGTATATTCTCTGTAATCTCCTGGGTTGTACCTGAAAATAGGCATATATTTGTCACGTGTGCTTACCTGGTCAATAAAAGCAAAAGAAATACAGTTATATAATGCACCATTTATCCAATAAAGCGCTGAAGTTCTGTAGCATATATGATTCAGATAATCAAAGGTGGAGAAGATTACAAAGATTTCCTGTAACCACTTTACATATTACCCTACCAGTAAGTATAATCTGGAAACTTGACATTTGCTCATGAGTTCAGACATCAGAGCTGAGTTTTGAACTAGTGCACCGAGTAAGAACATCATGCATGTTATAGACTTATAATTAATGGGTTCCATTTTTTTCAATGGAGAAAACCATGTGTTAAATACCATAACACCTGAGTAGGTGTTATGGCATTCACGCGGTTCCTTCCCATTCAAATGCACTCGAGCTTCACACTGTTCGTTTTTCTCTCAAAGCACCAAACACTCACCTTCTTACTGCCATTCGCTGCATACTAAACCTTCTTGTTTCCCTCGTATCACCTCAGTAAAATAAAAAAAATGACTAGATTTCAAACCGTGAACTACACAGCACAACAAAATGGCTTCCGGTACCATGCAGGCTACTTCTGGGAGTGCCTGAATTTTCCACAGCCCAGTCACTGTAAATGTGTACAACTCCAACCAGAAACAATAAAATACATGAAGAATCTGACTCATCGATGACTCATACACCTCCGAAGAAGATATAGTAAGCCAAACACGACACTCACACATTAATTTACCTCCTAAATATTATGTTTTGCTATAACACAGTAGACTGCTACAGTACAAACTTTCACGACACTCCCTAACTAATCTCCCTTTCAACCCTCGGCTTTCCTCTGCAGGTCAGACAATCACAGTACTTCAAAACAGGTGAAGCAACGTTAAAAACCACCACAGTTATTGATTCTTAATTTTTTCTTTTTTTTAGTACTTAACTATTTAAATTTACATGTTCAACCTCCAGTTCGCAGTTTCTGTTACAAAAAGTGTTTCATTATGACAAGGTAAAACTCCAGTTTCTTCTTTTTTTATTTCAAACCTCAACAACAAAAAAAGGCACCCTTCAATTATATAAAACAAAATATGGGGTGCAGTGTGTTTCACTTGAATTTAACACACACCCTCGTTGTTGGATGGCAATCATAAACCCCTCGGGCTTTGCCCTCGGAGTTTATGTGCCAGCCAACAACTCGGGTGTGTGTTAAATTCTCGTAACACACTGCACCCCATACTTTATCCTATATTTAATACTGCTATCCCCAGTTCCTATCCTACAAGACAGACTATCCCCAACCTCCCTTGCCTCAGTCCACCATGAGAGGGGGCTCCTTTGTCTCTGACTTGTCATTCGGCTGAGCACCTTCATGTTTGGAATTACAGGGGAGGTCACTTGGGCTAAGCCCCCATAGCTCTGAAGTGAGTCACTGTGGCTTTCACAATACTGTCATTTACTTGTAATGGAAAGGGAATCTCTATTTAAATCTAGAGCCCCATTGGGCCCTGTAAGTTTCCAGGCTCATGAAGTGCAATTCCAAAATTGGGCACCATAGTCAGATGGTGGACTACCTACCTCGAATGTCATTCACAGATTTCTTTTTTGTCTTTAAATCTCTTTGTACCCCCCCAAAACTACTGAAGCTGAGAGAGCTTTTGAGTGTGTGCTCCAGGCATGACATGAGGAATGGAATGCTGAGGGATGCTCACATACAGATCCCCTCCAGAGCCCGAAAATGCTGCCTTCAGAGTGCTCTCAGAGCTCCACCATCTTGGGGATGGGTGTTAGGCTTGGGGATCATATCAGGTTCAGTATAACACCATTAGATCAAACACAGTTCTTTAAAATATCCAAGGATGAGAGAACAATGGGCACACGATGCACTAAAGGGAGGACAATTCAAGAGAAACATCAGGAAGAACTACTTAACTGAATAAAGGTGAATACATGGACAACATCCCTAGAGCAGATAGAATCAGCTGATACTGTAACTACATTTATACTTAGACTTGACAGGCACTTTGAAGAAAATGGGGTGACGGGGTATTCCCACTGAGCTGGTGGGGGAACAAACTTGATAGACCAATCATCCTCTTTCTTTCCTAAAATTGAGATTTCATAGGCCTTTCACATGACATTCCCCTTGTTTATTCTCCACCCCAAAATGTAATGATTCTGTGATGTTAATTGTGCCCTTTGACTTTACCTGCACTTTTGGTGTTTACCCAGTTATTGATCTGAGCTGCAGTTTGGTTGGGGTCACTGAAGTTAGCCTGGTGCAGGCTGCTGTTTGCCCAATGGGCCATGTCTTCACTGAAACGAGGCAAGAGATGGGTTCCAGCTTGCAAAAACAGGGCGCATGCCAGCTTTACCACTGCATGCTGGCGAGAGTTGTCCAGCTCTTCATACACTCTGCGCAGGAAGTCTTGCACTCGCCAGTCTGCGGGGAGAAGAAAGAATGTGGTACTACTTCTGTCAGCTGTGCCACAATGAATTCATACAGAGGAATCTGAATGTAGTCTTAGCACATGAACCAACCTAAACACTGTGTACACTGTGATAGCATCCTGAGGAGTAAAGCCATTGGTAGACCTTTAATAAACTACTTACAACAATTTGTCATTTGCTATTCATCATAACTAGGAATGAGAGAGAAATAAGAAACCACACACTCACCAAATAGTGAGCCAAATAGTTTTACTGGCTAAACAAACTACAGTATATACCCTATGGCCATGCATGACTCTGACGTTACGAAGCCCTATGCTGCTGACTTGTGGAATGGTGGTCCAACTGACTTTGTCTCTTAAGGTCTCATATATATGCCATGTGTCAGTTATTAAGTACTTATGGTCATTTGTTTATTTACAAATTATCTGTCCCCACGCCGGGGTACTGTTTTCATTCAAACAGCCCAGTCACCTGCCATAGCATATTGTCAGAACTCAGTAATTGCTACAGATATTTTGACTGTCCAGTGAGTGTACAGTCATTTATTTCATTCTCAGCTTTTATTGTCACTATGAGAACTACTACTGCCAAAGTTAGTTTTCTCTCTTCATGACAGGTGAACCTGATTAGATTGGACTTCCATTATCATAATAACTAAGTATGCCATGGTATGCCATTTTTATGGTATAATTGATAGGTACATGTACACCTTCAGTAGAGGTGCCAACAGCAGGGGTTCTCAAGGGTAAAGGAAATGTGGTAACTGAAGAACCAAAAGATCAGATATGTGTGGGACTGAATCCTCTAAGTCAGAGGTTCTCAAATGGTGAGGCCAGCTTCCCTTGGGAGGCCCCAACCTGTTCCAGGGGAGGCTCAAGCAAGTCTTGAAAAAGTATTATATTTCAATTTTGAACTTTATAGATTTTGTGTAAAGAGATAAGCCAAACTGAAAGAGGATAATAGTAGGGGAATTTATGTATTTATTCACAAGTCTGTGACCAGGGAAGGTACTGTACACTGAGCCATGGATTATTTCGGGTGTACCCAGGGAAGGGTAGTGAGAGAATACAATTCAAAATGTTACTGCAAAACACTCAAGCAATACAAAATGAATACAAGTGCAAACAAATTACGAACAATAAATGAACAATGCGAGAACAATTGATCAATTAGACTGGCAGCAGAACTGTCCAAATACAAGAGTTAACCATACAGGTACTGGGAATAACAGCAGGAGGGAGAAAAATGATCCCTGGGAAGTTGCTTAAGAGCAGGGTGAGAGGTGCAGAGACAGAGGTTGGCAGGAAGGTTATTCCAGATAGAGGGGAAACAGAAAAAGCAGTCTGACCCATGAAGGTTCGTCAGTAAGAGGTAACAATGGTTTGATAGTCAAAATATTGGAACAAGTAGGTTGTCCTGTGGGGGGAAGGGGTTTACAATAAGCGTAGTAACATTAGAGCCAGCTATAAAAAGGAGTTTCAGTTTATTCCTGATGTACTGTGAAAAGTAGGCTGTTTTTCTATGGGGAGGCCCAAATATATTTCAGTATTTTGGGGGGAGGCTCAGTATCTTTTCCATGGCTTAGGGGAGGCTCACTATGACAAAGTTTGAGAACTGTTGCTCTAAGTCAAGGATGTTGGACCCAAAATGCAGAGGAGAGGAGAGCAAATACTCTTGTGGAAGAAACCTCTGGGGATCCAAGGTTTTGGATCAACACTCCCTCTGGGCTTAAATAAATCAGGAAGTTAGCTGTAGGTAAGCTTGTGGAGTTCTGAATTTGGTTCTCTGACATGAGTCACGAAGCAAGAAGACGTACAGTGTCCTATAATAGTAATCACATGAGCAAGAATGTATTTTATTCTTGGAAGCTGCAGTAGCTGCTCCTATTCTAAATGAATGGTCAGAGTAATTTTGTGAGTTGAGGCCTAGGCAGGACAAAAAACTCTATGGGTGCTGAACCAGGCTGAAGCTATGATAGAGTCATTCTCTGTGGTTAGAAGGGGAGATGGACTTTCTCATGGGATGCAAGTAGGCAGAAATTGGTCAAGTACTCAGAAGGGACACAATTTGGCATTCGTAGGGTAGGAAGATTGGTAACTCTTTTGTTGGTGTGATCTTGAAAGGGTGTTTTGTATCTTGAAAGGGTGAGTATGAACTGCTGAGGAAACACCTGTTTCACACTTGATGTTGAGAGACGAATATCTGGAGAGATGGTTCAGGAGGAAGAAATAAATTCTCCAAGCCTGAGGAATCAAAAAAGTTTAGGGCTGTTAGGGCTCATAAGCTGGCATCAGGTTTGGCACTGAAAAAGCATGGGTAACCTGGGAAGGTGGAGGCCAGAAGGTGCATTCCAGAAACATATTGCTTATGATAGTAGCTGATAGGCTGCAGGTAATGGAACAAAATGAAAGAAATGCCAGAATTTGTTGGGTTGTATGCAAATAGGGATCTAGATTCTGGAAGGCACAAAATGAAACATTTCATCTAGGCTGTATTGTATACTGCTTAAGTGGAGGTGGTGAGGGAGTTGCCTATGACAGATATGAGCATACAAAGGTGCCAGCAGAACAGAGCTACTGGTCTATCAAAGTCTGCTCGATTCTGCAGTTAGCTCCCTACCAGGCAGCTGACCCTTCCCCATCCCCCTTGCCCTCCCTTCGTTGTCCTCCTCGCCCCACCTCACCCACCCCTGTAATCTGTCCCATGTGTTCTTAAAGCCAACCACATTTTTGCATGATATCACCCCTTCTGGCAGTGCATTCCACTTCGCAACTACTTTCTCTGTGAAGTAATGCCTCCACATCTCCCTTCTGAATCTCCCTCCCTTTATTCTTATCCCATGCCCCTAGTTTCCCTCCCATTCCTAAGTTTCAACACCCCCTCCACCCCCCTTGTTGATACCCTTCAGGTACTTGAAGGTTTTGATCATGTCCCCCCTCTTCCTCTTCCTCTCCTCCAGTATATACATATTCAGCTCCTTTAGCCTCATTTCATAGTCCATTCCCTCCATCCTCGTCACCCTCCACTGCACACTCTCCAGCAGCTTGACATCCTGTCTCAGGTACGGCCTCCAGAACTGCACACAGTACTCCAGGTGCGGCCTGACCAGCACCCTGTAGAGGGGCAAGATCACCTCCCTGCACCTGGACGTGAATCCCCATGCTATGCACCCTAGCATCTTGTTTGCTTTCACCGCCGCTCTCCTGCATTGGGCAGTATTGTTCATGCTTGCTGTTATCAAACCCCCCAGGTCCTTTTCCTCCTCGGTGTTCCCCAGCTTGATCCCCCTAGTCAGTAATCCTTCCTTGTGTTTCTAGCCCCAAAATGCAATACCTTGCATTTTTTTCACATTGAACCCCAGCTGCCACTTCCCTGACCATTCCTCTAGTTTGGTCAAGTCCCTCTGTAGTTGCATCCATCCCCCCTCATCGTCTACTACTGCCTCCATTTTGGTGTTGTCAGTGAACAGGCTAATCCTGCTCACCACCCCCTGTGCAATGTCCGAGATGAATACCCCGAACAGTGCCGGCAGATGGCAGATATGAGGTAAACATGACATCTGGAACTACTGAAAGTTAAAATGGGATAGGCAATCAGCTGGTGCATTAGCAGGACCTGGAATGCAAATACATTTAATTTTGAAATTATGAGATTGGGATGTCCATGTCAGGCTTCTGAGGAAATCCATTATTGAAGGAGAAGATAAATAGCCTTTGTTAATGATGGAGACTGCAGCTTGGTTGTCTGTAGAAAAGGTGAGCAGTTGGTGATTCCAAAGGTGTCCCCAAGTTAGGGTGGCAGCAACAATGGGGTAGATTTCAAATAAGGAGGACGCAGTATGGAACTGGAGATGTTGATGAATTTCTGGAGGCCAGGGACGAGCAAACCAAGCTGAACCATAAATGGTTGGGAATCAACATGAAAAGGAAGCATTGGTGAAGACTTTGATGTTGTATCAGGGAAATGGGTCTTTAAAAATTAAGGAGATGCCACTCCATTTGGACAGGAAGAGGGATGACATAGTTAGGTCAGAATGAACTGCAGCATTTAGGGTGACATGATGAACCAGGGGGGAAACTGAATGAGCTAGGTCATAAACTTATGAAATGAAACTCTTGCCTTAAGGGATGATTCTCATAGCTAAATGTAGACAGCCCAGTAGTAGTAAAAGCTCTCTTCTTGAGATACCAACTTAGGTATGTGAGCCAGTTTATCACTGGGTAAGGGGGCTTCCATCTTTTCAGAATCCACCTTGATAATATGGAATTCGAGTCATGACTGGGTCTAGCATTTTCTCTTCAGTTAGGGAATGTTGAGGGATGAGAACAGCCTCTTTAAACATGTGTTGCCCACAGCAGAGGGAGTCTCTTGGAGGTCCACAAACAGGAATTTGTTGAGCAGATGGCAGACAAGAAAAAATTACTCACCTTAGTAATGTTGTTTCTTCTAATGGAGTCTTGCTATATTATAGACATTAGCAGTTTGTTCCAGCTCTAGAACTGCCCTGGAGTGAAATGGTTAAAACCATTCCAAAATAGAATTTTGGCACGAGAGCAGCTCTATCTATGTCATTTCAAACTTGAACTGTCAGATCTTTACGAGCCAAACTCACTAAGGTCTGTGTGGAAGCTGTAACCTACACTAGCCAAATGGCTACCTAAATAATAACAACGATTGATGGTCTCAACACCCAAGACTCAAGTCAGGGGACCAGAAATACTAACACCATTCTAATAATATGAAAATGGAACATAAGTATAATAAAACACACACACGCATACACATACACACCCCCAAAGTTCCAAAGGGGACAAAATGCTAACAGGACATAAGTAGTGCCCACACTAAGTTGCCCGCACCCCACCAAGTAGAGGTTCTGAGAGGGGCAGGTTGGGGAGGTTCATAATATAGCAAGACTCCATTAGAAGAAACAACATTACTAAGGTGAATAATTTTTTCTTCAAACAACATGAAGTCTTGCTATATTATAGACATTAGCAGAATACACAGCAGTACCTCCATGGAGGAGGCAGAACCTACTTAGGAATAGGCTCTGAAGAACAGCTGTGCCAAAGCAGCATCTCCTGGCCTGACATCCAGGGAGTAATGCTTGGCAAAAGTGTATACCGCTTTCCAAGTAGCAGCCTGGCAAATCTCTAATAAAGGGATATCTCTGGCAGCAGCTAGAGATGCAGCTGCACCCCTGGTAGAATGAGCCCTCAAACTGGGGCTCTGCCCACTTTCTGATAACAAAATTGGATACAAGAGACAATCCACCTGGCTATTGATCTCTTAGTGGCAGGTTTGCCTTTCCCAACTTCACCATAGGTAAGGAAAAGTTGGAGGGATTCGAACCTGTGACCTTTGGTACGCTCTATATAATAACTAAGAGCTCTCTTAACATCCAGGCTGTGCAACCTTCTCTCACCCAAAGAGGAGTGATCAGTGAAAAATACTGGAAGGGAGATAGATTGATTAAGATGGAATCTGAAACCACCTTAGGCAAAAACTTCCTATTAGTCCTAAGGACTACCTTATCCCTGTGGAAAGAAATAAAGTCAGTTTCCACTGACAAGGCTTGCAACTCACTTATGCGTCTGGCAGAAGTGATAGCCACTAAAACAGTTTTCCAAGTTAGGTACTTAAGCTCTGCAGAAGACAGAGGTTCAAAAGGGGGTTGCATTAACTGGGCAATGCAAACATTAAGGTCCCAAGCAGGGGCCGGTTCCCGAAAGGGAGGATTAGTATGGAGTAATCCTTAAAAACTTGGAAAACCCAGGAAGAGAGGAAAGAGGGATGACTTTCCTGTTGACACAAAAAGCAGACACAGCTGCCAAATGAACTCTCAGGGTAGCTGGTCTGAGACCCAAGGAATTAAGATGTACCATGTAATCTAACAAAATGGGCAATTCAGCAGATTCTGGGAAATATTTTCTCAGCACACCAAATGGAAAACCTTTTTCATTTAGAACTATAAGTAGCTCTAGTGGAAGGCTTTCTGAAGCCTTTAGGATCTCAAGAACACCCTGAGAGAGGTGTAAATCAGCAACTCTAACTCCTCAAGAGCCAGGCCTTGAGGTTGAGGGATTGAGGTCCGATACCAAACCCTTCCCTGGGCACAAGTCAACAGATTGTGATTCCTGGGGAGGCACAGGGAAGATGGACTGTCAGAGACAGAAGGAGGGTACCAGGGCTGCCTGGCCTAATCCGGGCAATCAGAATCACCCTGCAAGGCTGAGATCTGATTTTGACTAGTACTTTGAATAGGAGAGGAAAGGGGGGGAAACATAGAGGAACTTCCCCTCCCAATCCAGAAGAAGGGCATCCAGGGGAACTGAGCCCAGCACTGGAGCCCTGCAACAGAACAGAGGAAGTTTGTGATTGTCTGGGGCTGCAAAAAGATCTATCTGAGGGATGCCCCACCTGGCAAAAACTATCCCCAGCACTTGAGGCTTAGGGACCATTCGTGATGGCCCTGGGAAATCCTGCTGAGGGAATCCGCTAGGACATTGTCCTTCCCTGAAGATGAACTGCTATGAGGGAAGTGTTCAGGAATAGGCCAGAGACCACAACTTCATTGCCGGTGCACAAGGCCGAAGACCGAGTGCCCCCTGTTTGTTGATGTACCACATTGTTGTGGTGTTGTCTGTTCTGACTTGTTTCACCTTGTCGTGGACAGATGCAGAAAAGCTTGAAGAGCTAAAAAGACAGCTCTGAGTTCCAGCAAATTGATGTGGAGCAGAGATTCCTGGGGACCAAACTCCTGAGTGGAAAGGTCGCCCATGTGGGCTCCCAACCCAGAAGGGAAGCATCTGTAGTGAGAGTCAAGTCATGAGAAGGGAAATGAAGGGGACCCCCGCTCTTAAATTGCTCTGATCCTGCCACCACTGGAGAGCTAGGATCAAGGTTCGAGTCACTGGGACCAACTTGGAAAGGGGGTCTCTTCTCTGAGACCAAAAGGTTCTCAAGTGAAACTGAATGTCTCTCATCTGAAATCTGGCTCCCTGCACAACAGCTGTGGATGCAGCCATGTGCCCCAGGAGCTGCAGAAAGTGTCTTGCTGGTCGAGAGACCTGCAGAGTTAAGGAAGAGGCCATAGCCACTAAATTCCTTACCCTTTCTGGGGGAAGAAAGGCTCTGGCTAGCTTTGTGTCCAATTCTGCCCCTATAAAGGTGAGTACCTGAACTGGTTCCAGAACCGACTTTGGTAGGTTTGGCAGAAAACCAGGAAGGTGAGAAGCTGCTGGGTGACCTGCAGGTGAGATTTTACCTGTTCTGAAGCTGGCCTACAATGAGCCAGTCGTCTAGATACGGAAAAACAGCAATCCTCTGCCTCCTTAAGTGGGCCACTGCCACTGCTAGACACTTGTGAATACCCTTGGAGCAGAGGTAAGGTCAAGGGCATTGCTCTGAACTGGTAATGACCTGAGGGCAGTTCGAATCTGAGGTACTTTCGATGGGATCTTCTGATTAGGACATGGAAATAGGCATCCTTGAGGTCCAGGGAGGCTAGCCAGTCCCCTGGCCTTAGGGAAGGTAAAATCATTGCCAGAGTTACCATTTTGAACTTTGGTTTCAGGAGATGCTTGTTCAGATATCTGAGAGCTAAAATGGGCCGCCATTCTCCTGTCTTTTTTGGGGTAAGGAAGTATCTGGAATACAGACCCCTGCCCTGATGCAGGGGAGGAACCCTTTCTACTGCTCTGAGAGCTAACAGGGATGAGACCTCTGTTTCCAGGGCGAGGGTCTCTGAAGCACTTGCAGGTAGAAAAGTCTGCTTCTCAACTTGGGAAACTTTTGAAGCTGAGAACCAGACCCTGGCTTACTACTTCCAGAACCCACTTGTCTGAGGTTAAAAAGCCCAATTCTGACTGAAGTAAGCCAGCCTGCCCCCACTGGTACAGGAGAATCGGCCCTGGGCACCCCATCAGGGTGCCTGTTTACCTGAGAGCTTTAGGCTGGGGGTGGGAGCAGGTCTGCCCACCCCTGTCTGCCCCTGCCTCTGAAGAAGCCCCCTCTGAGCATAGGCAGAGGAGGCCTGAGTCTGGTAGAAAGGCCTGTGAAAAGGCCTACCTCTACCCTGGGGCATGCCTTTGAGGAGTGGCTTGCCGCTTCTTAGCCTGGGCACTCTTGTAAGTAGTCCTATATTCATCCATCTTCTTCATGTAATTCTCTGTCTGCTCTCCAAACAGAGAATTTCCCACCACAGGAAAATCCATAGCCTTAGTCTGGTATCCTGTGACAAACCAGTACACCTGAGCCGGGCCAACCCTACTAAAAGCTACAGATGTGGCCATGACCTTAGAGGAAACATCATTAACATCCACAGCAGCATGAAACTGAACCTTAGAGGCTTCAATGCCATCAGCAGCCACCTGTTCTAGTTCACCAGTCAGCTGGCCATGGGCCTGCTTTGGCCAATTGCATAACAGTATCCCATCTAGATTTCTGATACCTAGCTACATAATCCATATAATTTGCTTGCCTGAGTCCCAGAGAGGCTGCCATATACTGTTTTTTTGCCATGGCATCAATCTTCCTGGAATCCTTGTCAGGAGGATGTGAAGCCAAGGGAATATTAGCTTTATCACAGGCAGCAGCCTGAACTACCTCAACATGACTGCATTGCTGAGAAAGGAATTCTGTATCAGGGCCTGACAATGTATACCTTCTGTCCATCTTTTTATCTACAGGAGGCACAGAATTAGGAGCTTTTAAAATTTTAATTGTTTGTTTCTAAAAGACTTATGTAAAGGAATAGACAATCTCCTAGACTCTGGAATATCCATCATTTCTACAAAATCAGGCTCCTCTTGCTCATCCACAGCCTCTTCTAAAGGAAGCTGGAGGGTTTCAGCAACTTTTTATAAAACATAAAATGAGATGGGGACTCAGACAGCATAGGGGAGATTCTAAAGGTCTGTCTGGGGAGATGTCCGTTCAATGGGCACACCCAGACCTTCCCAGCCACATTCATACTGTTCATAATCCTCCTCCCCTCTCTGGTTCATAAAATTCCTCAATATCATAATCCTGAACCATCTGGGACCGGACGAACCAACCCTTTACCAGATAGTGGTGGTTCGACGGACCCTGAGACAGTGACTGGACAATTTGTATGGCTTTTACTATCTCTGCAGCAGTTGGAGAAGGAATTTTGGACTCCAGACCTGCTGATTTTCTTGTTTTCTTTACTGGAATTGGTTCCTCAGAACCAGCTTTTCTTTGCCTAAGGAAGTCTGGCCTCTGGTCAGAGGGCACTCTCTGGTTCGTTGGCACCCAACCGGGCTGGCCATCCGGTCAGCGGACTTTTTAGTTTCCTCGCCCTGAGCCTGCCCAATCTTTTCCCAGGGTGGCTGCAGGAAATTCTTACATACCTGGCAGTCTGACTGGAGGTGGTCAAACCCCAGACAATAAACACATGTGGTGTGTGGGTCAGCCTTGGCAAAGACTTCCCCACAAACATCACAGTGTTGAAACCCAGTGGGCCCGGTTTTTTTTTTGGGTTTCTCAGACATAATGCCAGCCTAACCAAAAACTTGCCCTTTTAACGGCAGTGCCAGGCAAGACACCCTTATCGGTTCCTAACCGTGTCACGGGTATTGGAAAAAAACGTAATAAATCCATTTTTAGAACCGATAAGAACCGGAACCACACTCTAAAATAGTAACTTTTAGTTTTAAATGAGTTTTAAACCCACTGATCGGTTCAAACCGAACCGATCAATCTACAAGTTCCACACAGACAAACCTTCATTTACTTACGGTTACCACAGATAGAGCTTGAACCTGAACGGTTTTGGTGTTAAATAAAACTATTCTCGGTTAAATCCAACCGAGAAAACACTTTTTAAACCGAGAAATGAACCGAGCAGAAGGAGAAATCTCCGGAGCGACTGTTCACTGAGGCGGAGTAAAGAATCTGACAGTTCAAGTTTGAAATGATACAGATAGAGCTGCTCTCGTGCCAAAATTCTATTTTGGAATGGTTTTAACCATTTCACTCCGGGGCAGTTCTAGAGCTGGAACAAACTGCTAATGTCTATAATATAGCAAGACTTCATGTTGTTTGAAAAGGACATTTTTGGATATTTAGCACAATCCAACAGAGAGAGATCTGGAGAATATATCAAACAATTTGACTTACTTTTGCATCCAAAAGTTAATTGAACTGCAAAATTAAAAATTCATCCTGCCTGCAGATGCCATAAAGGTGCCATAGGGACAGACAGGTGGGAGAAAGCTTAAATGCATCCATTATGTTGGCTTTTAAAAGCCAGGCTCTTGGACCAGTGATTTTCATGTACTTAATAACATTGTCCATATGTACATATACTACGGAGTAGTCTTCTGAGAGGATCCAAGAGTTAGTGTTAGATTCAGTAGATGAATGGGGTGCTGAAAGATTAATAACAATGCGTTTCTTCTCAGAACATTTTCTAATGGCTATTTGAAGGGGGCTAATTCTGAATGTGGGAAACATAGAAGTTTGAAAAGTAAGCAATAACCCACAACAGGTTGTGTTGTTATTGGGGATTAACACACATCTGGGTGTGTTGTGAGGCACAAGGCCATAGGCCGAGTGTCCTCACAGCACCCGGGTGTGCGTTAATCCCCAGTAACAGCACACCCTGGAGTGGGTCATTGAGCTTATAACATGGGTTATATTTAAACAACAAAAAAATTGCCAGAAAGGTGTTTTTTTCTTTTTTTTGCTGTTTAAATAGGGAAAAAAGTATTGTATCCTGCCACCTTGCAAAATAGTCCCTAACAAATAATGCATACTATAGTGGTGTTATGTACATAGAAATGTCACAGATACACTTATGAGATGATCTGTGACTGTCTTGTGCATACTACTGTGTGTTACAGTACCTAGTACCATTATTGAGGCGCCCCTCTCCCCCTTCCCCAAACATGCACAGTACTGTCAAACTGTCTCTCTACATTCGGAGCATGAAACAAAGTGCTACTGCAATGTCCAGCCATTGTTTTACTGAGAAAGAGAGACGCAAACCAGTCACTGTCCAGATCCCTGGTGAGGGCACATTAGCAGCACAGCATGCAGTTCTGAGACCCGCACCTTAAAAAGAGACAAGGAGGCTACAATCACTTCACAGAAAGGTAATGCAAATAATCGAGGGGCAGTAGGCTATGCTGTAGGAGGACAGACTGAACGGTCTGGAGATGTACATTGTGGAAACCAGGTGAACATTATGCAGGAATTAAATAACTTCGACAGTAGTGAGTTCTTTAGTTAAGGTGCCAGCAGCAAAACCAGAAGCAATATGAGGAAATGGGGCAGTTTTAAAGGATTTAAAGACTGAGTGGCAGACCATCAAAATAGCCTTCCGAATAAGGTGAGCAATGCTAAAGCAACACACAGTGCTGCCCTGCCCAAGCAGGGAATGGACACTGCCGCACTCGCACTCCCTCTCTCCCTGCTTGCCTAATTTATGCACACACTGAAACATTCTCCTGATGCAGCATCGTTGTTATTTCTGCAGCAGAGGGACATGTGACCACACTGGCAGCACTTCATCTGAGTGGCTGAACTGCTGTCACTGTGAATGCCGTCCTCTGTGCAGGTAGCAAAGTTGCTCAATCGGGACACTGCTTCAGTGTGTATAACTCATGCTAGCAGGGACACAGAGTACAAGTGGCGCACTGAACTCTCAGTGTGGCCATGCAATGGGTTTCCTGTATCTCTCTCCCCTGGGGCTGGGGGGGTTGCCAGGACACTAGCTGGGCTCCTTGGAGGCACCAGATTACTGCACTTGGGAGGAGGACTATGATCGAGAACAAAAATGTGTAGGTGGCAGCCCTACATCACCAGGAATCTCACCTGTCACTCTAGACCCCCTTGCTGTCTTTCTCTCATACACTTGAACATGATGATTGGGGACACAAACAGGTATGTGGAAGCCGTAAGTCACCAGGAAACTTGCCTGTCACTCTGGTCCCCCTCGCTGTGTCTCACTTAGAAGCTTTCCTGTCACTCTGCACAGCATGACTCTGTCTCCCGTGTGTCTGTCTCACATGGTATCTAGCTCAGAAAAGACAGACACAGTGAGAAACACATTGCAGACACTTTGGTTACTATGGGGGGGAAGGGACAAGTGGGGATTACTGCCAAATACAGAGGGACACAGAGGCAGAAAAACAGACACATATTCAGTATGGGACTGCTTGCATCTGTTCCAGTCAGGTGCAGCTTAAGTGTTTTCTCAACTATACAGGCTGACCGTGGGGGGGACACACACACACCACTGACCTCTCCAGATGTGTTAGTGCTGGTTGGTGTGCAGCATGTGGACAATGTTGTGAATGTGGGGGGGGAGGATCATGCCGGCAGCCCCTAATAGGGGTGGGATTAGTGCTAATGATACTGCAGGGAAAGTTTGGCATGCTCTACAGAAAACAACTGTAGTTAAGTGTGTGACAGCACTCTTCCCGTGCATTCCTTGTGGAGGATAATTAACTAACGGAGAGTACTTTGTCTGCTCTTTGGGAAGGGATAGTTGTACCATAATGTATAACACAGGTACTGAAAAGGGAGGTAGGTGATTGGTACAGTGCTGTCACTCTTTCCTCTCCCCATACACTGTTCACTCAGACCCCAGAGATCCGTGGAGTGGGTGGGTGGGGAGCCCAGCACTGCAGCTCTCACGTAGCTGCCTATTGCAGATGGCTACTTTTGATGTTGATTCTATCAGGCAGAAAAAATGAGCCATTCTGCCCACAGATTAACTATCTTGGAGACTCCTTCACCATAACTGTGCCGATATATGTGCTTTAATGCACTGTCACCTGACGGCACTCTACCAATCCCCTACCTCCATTTTCAGTACCCATGTTATAAGGGCCTTTGATGAACCCTCTGTCAAACTGTATAGAAAGCAGGGTTTGACAGCTTCTGGATCATTGGTAGTGGACAATTCTGGAGCTGTGTATATCCAAAAAAACACCATTCTTGGGGAAATGTGGAGGCCACTGTAAAACAGACCACATCCTACAAGCACATTCAACATGGAATAGTCTTCATCCACTCAGACCTGGCCTCTGATTGGAAATAGCTGTGAAGTAGATCTGCTTACATCTTGTAACACTTTTTATGACTGGAAAGGAAGGTAAGGCTAAGGGACTGGTGGTGATAGATGGAGCGTGCCTTATAAAGTCATAATTTAAAGGTAAAGTTGAAACTTGGATTTCTTAAGAGCAGGCCTGACATTCAAAATGCTTTTCCTTTTTTCCTGCCTGCCTTTTTCATATTGCCCTTGCTGTACAAGCTCATTATCTATACTGAGACAGACATGTGTTTTGCAAAACTGTTTGTTTTTCTGAGTCTGTGTTACGATCCAGTGTCATCTCAAAATTGTTTAAGAACACCAGATTGATAGCTAGCCTATTGGTACAGCAGTAGTTACCCTCAGAATGTTGGTGATCCAGGGTTCAGGCATGAGCCTAGGTTGTCAGGGGCTGGCCAGGGGGAGGAGAACAAAAGACTGCAGAGGATACTCTCTGCCTCCGGGAGAGAGTTCATTCATTCCCTGCTGCATGAGTGCCACCTAGGGTTGTCTGGGTGGTATGAGCCAGACTGGAGTGGCAGTGGGAGGGGAGATGCATGTGGGTTATTTTTATTTATTGAAATTTCGGATAACACCTTTGAGAACAAGCTCATTTCATAAGTTCCACGTCAGACGAACAATACATATTGGGAAAGTATGAGGCAGAGAAGAAACAAAACAAGGAATAATTCAATTCCATTCAATTCAATAATTTCAATTTCAAGGAACAAGAGTGTATAACTAGAGAAGTTCCAATACATGTGGCATTGTACAATGTATGCCATGGTGCATATTTGATTATAACCTGAAATTCAAAGGGTCATATTTGAAGGTATGGGGTCTTATGAAATGACCCTTTACAGGAAAATGAGAACAGACTCAGCCTATTATCTAATAATCAACAAGGTAAGGGATGGCATCAGTCCAGGGGCCTCGTCAGAGGTGAGAAGGTATGGGACAAAGCATTTGAAAGTGAGCAAGGGAGCTCAAGAGATATAACAGGGGGGAGGGGGGATAGGGGGAAAGCCATAGAGGGGTGAGGGGGAAAGAGTGGAAGGGATCAAGAGGAAATGTGAAAGAGAATGATTAGCAACTTAGAACAGTTATTTACATGCTGAGAACAGTTATGCATAAGGTCAGGATAGCATAAGGTTAGAATAAGTACTGGTCACAAGAAGGAAGGTTATTGGAAGCAGTCACAACTGGCATCAGCACTAGCTGTTGCTTAAGTTTGACCTTGAAGGAGCCCAAGGTGGATGCTGAAGTGATGTCACGGTGTAGCGAGTTCATCCATAGTGGGGCATGGTAGGCAAAGGACCTTTGTCCCAGAGAAGTGGGGTATATTAAAAATATGGCTAGTAGAGCTTCTGGTGCAATGACGGTTGATAGTGGGGTAATAAGCTTTTGCACTCCTGGGGGCATTTTGCCTAAGCTTACTTTTTTGGACAGTAAACATGTTTGGTATATAAGTCTACCTTTGAATTAGAGCCGGTTAGCCTGGCAGGTATGCCCATTGTGAGCGATGCCTGCATTTTAGAGCGGGATCAGCAAAGAGGAGAAAACTCCTCCAGCAGACAGCATTTTCACACCAGCACACTTGGGTTCCTCACTGCCCCTCCAGCATGGAAGAACTTTCCTATGGAATTGCGCTCCACTTGGCGGGGGGGTGGCTGTTCCTCTCCACAACCCAACTGTGGAAGGGTCCCTCCTCATGGGGCAGAAAAGTGTTTTTGGGGGGGGTTCTGGGGCCTGGGACTGGGCTGTAACATGGTTAAGGGGTCCTCTGGGCTGTGAGAGGAATCTATAGTAATTAAAAAAGAAGACCATCAGATTGATAAGTGAGAATGAATTATCCACAAACAAGTAAGCCATATATGTTATCAATTCTGACTAGCTCTTTTCTGTCAAATGACCTGAAATGGAAAATGTTTACTCAATGAAAATTACTGTATAATGATAATATTACCATTTCTTGAAAGAGAGGTGGTATCTTTCAACATCTAATGGTGTCATCATTATGGTATCTGAACACCTAGTTCATCATCACCATCAAGGTATAGAAACATAAAGCTTGACGGTAGATGAGGACCATTTGGCCCATCCAGCCTGCCCATTTCTCCCTACTTACACTATTACCACAGACCATGCCTGATTTACAGCTGTTTCTCCTTCCCCCACTTCCTCTCCACTATGATTCCCTTGTGCTTATCCCATGCATTCTTGAACCCCACCACTGTTTTCATGCCCACCACCTCTGCTGGAAGGCTGTTCCAGGAATCCACCACTCTTTCTGTGAAGAAGTACTTCCTCATGTCTCTCCTGACTGTACCCCCGTCCAGCTTCATAGTATGTCCTCTTGATCTTGAGTCCCTTTTCTTCTGAAAAATACTCTCCTCCTGTACCAAAGGCTCTGATTTTTTTGTGCCACTTTGGGACCAAGTTCTGTGGCAGGATTACAATTTGCCACAGAACTTCTGTGGCGGTGGTTTGTAATTTCAGAGGAAGTTCTGTGACACCAGTGAACTGCCACACTGCAGTGTCAGCTTGTCATCCCGACACCACATCCATGGCAATGGCTGTGGCAGATGGGATGGGGGAATGCACAATACCACTAGTTCAAAAATAAACCCACAGACTTTTAGAAATAATATATTTTTGGAAAAAGCTAAAAAAATCTGTCACTTAAGGTCCTATCCTACTGCAGAAATTAAATATGCAGAGGGGACCTTTTGTGATAAATGATTTATCTATACTCATGCTGTTTATGCCACTGATGAGGTCCCCATTGTGTTTCACTTATATATTTATATGCAATCTGTAACGCAGTTTTTAAAAAATAAATTTCCTCTTGTGATCATGAAATTGTATCCTCTTTCATACAGGTCTCCTTGGAAATGTAATAAACAGAATAGTGGAAATATTTCAAGACTCATTTTTCATGCCAACCCACTTCTCGTGATGTACTACATTGCCCTGTCAGGCCATGACATACACGTGAACCCCTTGTGAGGAAGGCTCCCCAGCCTGTGACAAGGTATCACTTATGGGACAGAACACTGCACCATACCTTCCCAGGCTCGGAGCAGTGGTATGCGACAGTGCTGGCCCTCCCATCCTCATGCTGCCCAGCCAGCTCTCCAAGGTCATGCCCGAACTTGAGCCATCAGCACAGGAACACAACATGCTACCCGCTGGCCCGGCACACAACATTTCTTCGTAAGTTTTACGTAATTTTATCAACTCATTATAACGTAATCAATAATCCTGGCAAAAATGTGTATAGCAGAATTATTCATTTAACAGGTCGTTCTTTCAACAGGTCTACACATCATTATATTCTACCTTTCTGGGCATCATTTATTTTTAAATGACCGGTTAATTTATTTTACTAGTTATTCATTTCAGATGGCTTCTCTATACCTTAAAGGTACACATAAATCTTTACAAAGTAAGGTATTCAGTTAACAGGTCTATGCTATTGTTAAGCATTTTTTTAAATTGGTCCTAGTGTAATAACTGAAATTTTTATTAGGCTGTGGTATAGGCTGAGCAACATAACACAGTATCTGATGTGCTGTACTTCTTCCTCAGGGAGTGGGAGCAGTGGTAGATAAATGACTGTTTATTTCCGTGGCACAATGCAGCCCTGTCATTAGCTAATGTATGATGTGATGTCACTGCTAGCATTACATGCTGAGCATAGAGGGGGTTTTGGACATAAAAGGAGGGGACAGGATCCAGGTGCTATGGAAAAAATGAAAATATTAATAAAGAATCACCAAGGACAGTGAATTGTGTGGCACTGCTGATATTCTGCAGTGGGTTGCAAGTTCTGCACAAAATTCTGTGGCACAGAATTCTAGGGACCTTGCCTGTACCTTATTTACCCCCTCTGAGGTATTTAAAGGTCTCTATCATATTCCACCTCTCCCTCCTCCGTTCCAGGGTGTGCATATTGAGGTCCTTGGGAGTCTTATTTATTAGTTCTAGGATTACAAATACCTTTGAGCCAAGGCTCTTTTACAAAGGTTCCATGTCAGTTACAATTCAGTATAGGAAGACAAAATGACAACAGTATAAGCTAAAGCCAGAACAATAATCAGAATGCATGTAGTTTCAAAGAATATTAAACAAACAGTTTAGAAGAGTAGGTCATGGGGAAAGCCAAAGAGGAGGAAAGAGGTAAGGGGAAAGAAAAAAGAGAGAGTGGGAGGGGGCTAGGCACAGAGGAGTCAAAGCAGCCTGTGGCATTGTCGAGGACATAACACGGAGAAGTGCTTACTGGGGAGGATAGGCGGTGGCAAAGTGCTAATTGGAGGGTGAAAGAAATAGGTTTGCGTAGCGTTCAGGAGGGTCTGTTAGATGAGGCAGTCACAGGTGCTAGAGCCTGTGAGGGAGAGGCAGAGCCTGGATTTAAATGCACCAAGTAAGGGAGTGGAGGAGATGTCACTGCAGAGACCATTTAGCTAGCTCAGCACCCTGTAGACGAAAGATCATTGACCTTGTGAGGTTCGACAACAGGGAACCTGCAGGAGCTGGGATTCAGATCCCCTGGTTGAGCAGGTGGAGTTTCTTGGGTGCAGGAGAGCTTGGACTCCAGGTGGTGCAAGGCCCATGGTTATTTCTTTTCACCATAGTGCAGGTTATGTACTTTATCTGATTGGTGAGTTGCAGCCATCCTGTTTGTGCATAGAGGTCATACGTATGTGTGAGATGGTGTGATCCAGTGAGGAGTCGACAGGCCTTGTTGAGGGTGGTAGATATGCATCTGAGAGTGTCTTACCAGCAGTCTATACAAAGCCAATGCCACCTCCCTCTTTCTGCTGGTGATGCCCCTCCCTATGCACCCCCATGTCCCACTCACCCTCCCTACTGTCTTGTTGCAGTGCCTGGCCACCTTTAGGTAATCTAATATGATTACTCCCAGGTCTCTTTCTGGTTTTGTGGTCATCAATACCACTCCACCCATTTTGTACTCTGCCCCTGGGTTTCTGTGCTCTAAGTGCATTATTTTGCCCTTTTTCGCATTGAAACCCAGCTGCCATACCCTTGACCACTCCTCTAGTTTTTTTCAGTTCTCTGCTCATTCTTCACACACACACACACACACACACCGGAGTATCCATCCTATTGCAGATTTTGGTGTCATCCGCAAAGAGGCAGATCCTCCCTTCCAGCTCCTCTGCAATGTCCCTTATAAAGACATTAAACCGGATCATTCAACATCAAAGGATGCCATTACATTAGCAGCAAGCAATGAGTCTGTCTGCAACAGCCTCAGAGGTATGAAACTGTAGAACAGAAGCAACTAGCATGCAATCTCCTGTACCATCTATCATGTCTCAAAATCCCAATGTGAAAAGTCAGTCAGGATGGACTCCCACCAACTTCAAGCTTCTACCCTCAGATTGGACCATCAAAAGAGAACATGCCAGCTAGAATCACCCCCCCCCCCCGAGCCAGGTAAAAACAGCTGCTGATGAATGACTGAAAGCGCTTGACAAACAAAACCCCCTAATCAACGTCCCCTCTTTGCCAAGTGAATAAAAGGCCTGGGAGTGAGTTTCTACCTGAGGTAATTACATGGCTACTGTGGGTACATATGCTTATGCTGAGAACTGTCATCATCTGTACTGGGTATATGCCAAGCTGAAATCAGGACTGTCAGGATGAAGGTATCAGCTGAAAAGGAATTGTTCAAAGAACATACCTTTTCAGTACCCCTCTCCACCCAGGCAGGATAGAAGACATTCTTAGGATGGCAGAGAAAGGAGAGATATTACTGATGGGGGACCTGAATATGCCAGATGTTAACTGGAGCACCTTTGCTGCAGCCACATCCAAGAGCAGGGCCATTCCTGATGCCCTACAGGAGGAATGCCTCAGACAGCTAGTGTTGGAACCCACTCAGGAGGGCGCAATCTTAGACCTGGTACTTCAAATGGGGATGGAGAGAGGATCTCAGATCTAGAAGTGGGTTGTCATCTGGGAACAAGTGACCATCAAACAGTGTGGTTCACGTTAAACTCAGCTACAGAGTCAAGCCATACAAAAGTGAGGTACTGGACTTCAGAAGGGCTGATTTTGTCAAAATGGGAGAGTGTCTCAGAAAGCACTAGCAAACAGGCAAGAAGGAGGTGTGGAGCAACAATGGGGAATCATCAAAACTGCCACCACAGAGGCAACAAGCCCTTGTGTGAAGCAAATAAACAAATCAAAATGAAAGAAAAAGCCACTGTGGTTCTCAAAAGAGGTGGCTGTGAAAGTCAGGAAGAAAAGGATAGCATTCCAGAAGTGTAAGGAAACACAGAAGGAGGAGGACAGAGAGCTGTACCAGTTAAGGCAGAAGGAAGCAGGGAGGGAAGTCAGAATAGCAAAGGCCCAAACTGAGGAAAAGATAGCCAACTCAGTTAAGAAGGGGGATAAAACCTTTTATAGGTACATCAGCGAGCGTAGAAAGACAAAGGGAGGGATAGTGAGGCTGAATAGAATGATCAGTGGGTGGGCAGAGGGGGACAGTGAAAAAGCAGGGATACTGAATAAATATTTCTGCTCAGTATTACAAAAGAGGAGGGGAAGTGCCTAATCCAATTAACAGAAGCACTCTTGATAGGGGGTCGATCCCAGTCATTTCACAGAAGAAAGGGTTCTGCAAGAACTCCTAAAACTGAAGGTGGACAAAGCAATGGTCCTGATGGAGTTCACCCCAGAATTCTAAAGAATTAAGGGGGAACTAGTGAAACCACTGGCTACTCTTAATAAATCATGGGAGGATGGTGTGGTACCCGAGGACTGGAGGAAGGCAGATGTGATTCCTCTTCACAAAAGTGGGACCAAGATAGAGGCAGGAAACTACAGACCTGTCAGTCTGACCTCTGTGTAGGGAAAGTGATGGAGTCACTTCTGAAGGAAAGAATAGTTGAGTACCTAGAGGCCAGTGGGCACAGGACCCAAGGCAGCATGGGTTCACAGCGGGAAGGTCATGTCAGATGAATCTAATTGATTTCTTTGACTGGGTGACCAAAGTAGTAGACCAGGGAGGGGCTGTGGACATGGCCTACCTAGACTTTAGCAAGGCATTTGACACAGTCCCACACAAAAGATTAATAGTCAAATTAACCAGCCTGAGAGTGGGTCCCAGGGTGGTAACCTGGGTAAAACATTGGCTGGACAACAGGACACAGAAGGTAATTGTAAATGGAGTCCACTCTGAAGAAAGAGGGGTTACTAGTGGGGTACCACAGGGTTCAGTATTGCATCCAGTCCTTTTTAATGTCTTCATAAGTGACATTGCAGAGGGACTGGAAGGAAAAGTATGCCTCTTTGCAGATGACACAAAGATCTGCAACAGGGTTGATACACAAGGAGTCGTGGAAAGGATGAGAAGGGACTTGGCAAGGTTGGAGGAATAGTCAGAAGTATGGCAGCTAGGATTCAATGCAAAGAAGTGTATTAATGCACCTGGGATAAGAACCCAGGGAAGAATACACAATGGGGGAGGCAGTAACAACAACAAAAGAGGAAAGGGACCTGGGGTAATCATATCAGATGACCTTAAGGTTAGCAAGCAATGTGAGAAGGCAGTAGGGAGGGCTGGGGGTATACTGGGATGCACAGGGAGAGGCATCAGCAGCAGAAAACAGTAAGTTGTTATCCCTCTCTGCAGACAGTTGGTGAGACCCCATCTGGAGTACTGTGTCCAGTTCTGGAGACCCCATCTCTGCAAGGACATAGACAGGATAGAGGCAGTCCAGAGGAGGGCAACTAAATGGTGCAGGGTCAGCAAGAGAAGCCATATGAGGAGAGACTAAAGGAGCTTTAATATGTATACCCTTGAGGAAAGAAGGGAGAGAGGGACATGATAAAACTTTAAGGCACCTCAGTGGAATCAACAAAGTCCAAGAGGGTAGCATCTTTCAGAAAAGAGACTTGCAAGAACAAGGGACACAATTTAAAGATAAGTGGGGGCAGTTCTGGGGCAATGTGAGGAAGTATTATTTCACAGAGAGGGTAGTGGATGCATGGAACAGCCTTCCTGAGAAGGTTGTGGGGTCTAAAACTGTGGGACAATTCAAGAATGCATAGGACAGACATAAAGCAATTCTTGTGGGGGGTAGGAAGAAATAGGCTGTTGGTTAGCTAGGAGCTGCGGCCTATCCTGTAGGTAGGGAAATGGGCAGACTAGATGGGCCAAGCGGTCCTTATTTGCCATCAAAGTCTATTTTTCTATGTTTCTATGATAGTTCTGCGGCACAAACAAAACTCAGGCAGGTGCTCAACAAAACTCCTATTGGCTTATCTGGATAGGGAACACTTGTGCAGGCAACTGCCTGCCAGTTCGAGGTTCTGCCAGGAAGCAGCAAGAATAATTAGCCCAAATGTTAGTCCAAGCTCTCCCAACATAGTAGAACACTCAGCCAGTTCTTTCTGCTACTGCTGTATAACCAGGAAACGGACAGTGAAGACAGGTCCAAAATCCACAAAACCATAGAGCAGAGTCACAATGGGCACAGGTCCAGAGTGTAGACCCAAACAGAGAGCACAGTTTATGAATGAAACAAGCATGACAGCGCAGTTTCTTGGAAAGTCAGCCTGATATGTCAAGTTACATAAAATGAATACAGTATACTCACTGAGACCGTGAATTTTAAAACAGTCCAGTGTAGTATGTGTCCCATGTTCCGCTTGAGCAATGCCGAATTCCAAGCGGACAAATCCTACCCAGATGCAAAAAAAAAAAAAGTTCACATTGCTGAAACACGAGAATTCACAGACATGGCAGCTCACAAAGACAAGCTGCAGTCCTAACGGCAGCCTACAATTCTGGCAGCGAGTTTCAATCCTAGTGGCAACTTGCATACATGTGATATGTTCAACTTGCTTAAGAGGGAGATTTGGGTCAAATTAGGAAGAAGATTGGCCTGCCAACTTGCTTAAGAGGGAGATTTGGGTCAAATTAGGAGGGAGATTGGCCTACTAGTAGGGAGATGCCGTAACGTCGTGAGTTTGTCCCTAAATGGTGTCAAAAAAATAAGAAAAAAGTCATTACAAAAATTTAATGTATTTCATTTTGTCAAGAATAAGCACCAGAAAGAATAAACAACTAGTTATATAACATTATCAGATACATTGTTCATCACTGCTTTAATTTTTATGTGTCTTTATCTGCCCAAAAAACATGGATATTTTGGACAGAATTTTACTTAAGCAGAAGATTTTGTTTCCCAGGAGGGAGGAAGGAGTTCAGTCAAAAAAAAACAGGAGTCTCCTGCGTAAAGAGGGAGATATCACATGCATGAACTTGCAAGTCCAGCAGATCACAGGCAGACTCTCACTCCAACAAATATAACACAGACAAAATGAAAGCAAAGCAGAATAAAGACTTAAAATCAACATGGCTAGAATAAATAGAACTATTATAACTAAAAACTGAAACTACAGCCCTCCAATAAACAAGAATACAAACAGTCACAGACAGCCCACTCAGTGTAGCAGTCATCATTCCGCCATCTAGTGAAGAAGGAGGAGCACTGACAGGGGAAACTCACGGGGAAATTGAAGAGGGACTCTACCCCTTCCCCTTGAACTTCATCTTTTTTTTTTTTGTTCACTGACCATTTTACTTCATCCCCACCCCAAATAACCCACCAATTGCTACAGTTCTCTCAGGAGAGAGAGTAGATGAGCTAAGTGGGCCACTGGCAGAAGATCAGCAAATTGGTGTTCAAAATCTCTGCTTCACAGTGGTCATTTTTTTTATCAAGATGGCATCAGTCTGCTAGGTTATGAGTTTCCAGCTCCGACCTGCATAGTTTCCTTGGCCTCAGTATACAACATATGCCTTCAACCAGCAATATAAAAAGCAGCAAGTATAGTTTACTACTTCTGTGAGTGATAGACACCTGGCCTGTTTTGGAAAAAAAATGATAAAATAAGTCTCTCTAGCTCATCAAGTGACAGGATAGGAGTATGTCCTGCAAAACTAAATCTGCAATAGCTCCAGTAACACCTTAACTGAATGATCTAAACAGTGCTACTAAGCATAACAAGCATTTGTCAATGCCGAATGTTGATTGCATTGGTTTGTGGAGCTCGCTCACTGCCGCCTGTTACTCGCTCAGTCTGTTTCTCCCAGTGCTGCAGGCTGCTCTTTTGTACTGGGCTCTTGCTTGCGTTGGCAACTTGTTCTGCCCACTAAGAAATACGCATCTGTCCCGACAGAGCTTCATTGAGGTGGTTCACTCCCCCCTCTCACTCGCTCATTCTGTTTCTCCTGGCGCTGCAGGCTGCCCTTTTGTACTGGGCTCCTTCCTGTGTTGGTGACTTTTCTGCCCACAAAGAAATCCACAGCTGTCCCAGCAGAGCTCCGTTGAGGTCGCTCACTCCCCCTGTCTCACTCACTCATTCTGGTTCTCTTTGAGATATGGACGTGGAATGACGTCCAGGCATAGCATGCCTGACGTCCGCCATACCTCAGCCCTGAGTGCATCGCTCCTGTAGTGCCCCCAGTCTCCATCAGGGGCCGCTACAGAGTGATGGAAGTCCCAAATCCTTCCCAGGGAAGGGAGAGCAGTCCCTCAGATGCTCAATCTGTTCCCTTCCCAGCCAACCCTCGATGACCCGGACACATTCCTAAACCCAGTTCATTGGCGTGGTGCGAGGTGTGGCGTCCAGCACCTCAACCCTCAGCACCACCGGGCCAGCATACTATTTATTCTTTTATAGCCTCTGCTTCACAGACACAGGAAGGAATAGGCCGGGTTCACAATGGGCAGCAGGATGCAAAGCTATCATGAGGTCATAGCTCGATCACAATGGACACACTTACATAAATTCCTCACCAAATCCTGACCTCATTATTGCTCCACCTTCTATACCTGGTTAATAAATTACATTTAGGCCACCGGGGCACTGTATTTTTAATCAGGCCCTTCTGAGCACTGGGGGTCTATACTGCGCAACACCCCACCACCACACCTTATCTTCTTTCTAATCTTCTTCTGTTGTTTCCCTTGTGTATTCTACTATATTTATTGTTGAACCATAATTTTTCCTATTATTTTCTCTGTTTTGTTCTCACTGTCCACCTTAAAACAGCCTCTTATGCTCTATTATACCATCTTTACTATATTTCTACACTCATTCTGTACCATTTTACCACTGCACCTCCTTGACTCTGCCTTGTCTGTACCCATGCTGCTGTCACTTATTAAAGCATTCTTCCCTTTATATTATAATGGATGTCAGCCCCTGTCTATTATTTACTGTCTGTCCTGTCTGCATTATTTTTCTCACTTAGAATAACGGCTCCTTTATGATCTCTTTGTTACCCTTATTCTACAGGTATCCCTCACCAGGATTAGGATCTTAACCTGGACCGGTAAGTACCCAAGGGATCTTTACTTATTTGAAAGAGGGAAGAACAAACATTTGGACCATACTGGTGCACCTACATCCATTATAGCCCCTTTCACCAAGGTCAGTGTAGTTAGGACAAAGCTAATCATGGTACTTTAACAAGAACATTCACCTTTTGTGCATTGCATGCTATAAATAAGCAACACACCGCTTTATCATGCACATGGTACTTCACCTGGCAAAAACTACAGGCATGAGGGTAAGTGCAGTCATGTCAGTGCTGTACTTACATAAATGCATTTACACTGACTCCTGCAGCTGGAACCAACCAAACACCATGCATATGGCAGAGAGGTTTACCAGCCATAGCACTTAGTGGGGAAAAATTCTTCATATGTCAACTCCTGGTATGGACTCATGGTAGTTTTACTGGAATCCAACAGTATCTTTTTAATAGAACCCCTTCCCTAGTTGCCCCTCCATCAACATAGTCATGACCCCTGATTTTGGAGGGAGGAGGGGGGAAACCATAGTCTGTGAACTCTGATTATCCCATTTCCCTTTCCCAACATGTCCACTATGTAGAAAGTACCGTAAGCCATTGTAGCAAGCTGGCATGAGACTGGGAGAAGTGGCAGAGCAGTTGTATTAGTTATGATGCTTGGCAAACTATCAGTCTGTCTAACATCATCAATGACGTAACTGCTCCATCCTGGTCATGTTCACACTCACTCCAGTTGCTTACAATAGACTATATTCATAGCTGGGTATGGAAAGCAGTCAGAACAAGGCTTGGCATGCATTGAGGAGACCAGAAATTGGAAATCAGCAAACACACACTAGAGCGTGGATGCCTTGCATTATTTAGTTCTCACTATAATGCAGCCAAAGGCTCCTTGCATCGGCTCCCTTTAGCTGACACCGACCCATGAAAATACCAGCAGTGGATTTCTTACATCTGCCTGGATACAGGGCTACATTTTAAGGTATTTACATAGGAACATAGGAAAGCGATGGCAGAAGGGGACCGCTAGGTCCATCTAGTCTGCCCATTTGTCCAGCAACCTCTAGGTTTGCTGTGGTATTCCCCTCCCCCTCCCTTCAACAACCCTCTATGCCTGTCCCAAGACCTCTTGAACCCTCCACTGTGTTCTCAACCACCATTTCTCTTAGCAGCCCATTCCAGGCAACAACCACCCTCTCTGTAAAGAAGTATTTCCTGAAGTTTCCCCTAAACTCCCCCCCCCCAACCAGCTGGAGATCATGGCCCCTCTTTCTGGAGCACTCCTTCAGTTGGAATAGGTTCTCAGTAGGTACTTGGTTAATCCCTTTTAGGTACTTAAAAATCTCAATCATGTCTCCCCACTCCCTCCTCTGCTCTAGGGAGTACATGTCAAGGGCTGCCAGTCTCTCCTCATACTGCAAGTGGTTGAGCCCCACACCATTTTAATTGCCCTCCTCTGTACCTTCTCCACATCCTTTTTTAAGTATGGCCTCTAGAACTGGACCCCATATTCCAGATGCGGCCTGACCAGTTGGGTGTACAAGGGCATCAGGACCTCCCTCCTCCCTGCTGGTGACCCCCCACCCAATGCAACCCAACAGCCTACTGGCTGTTGCCACCACCCTCCCACTCTGCCCAGCCACCTTCAAATCCTGTGAGATGTTGACGCCCAGGTCCTCTCAACCTTGGACACTACCAGTGGCCTTGCCGCCAGACTGAATTCCGCTCTCTCTTTTTTTTGCCTAGGTGCATGATTTTGCATTTAGCTGTGTTGAGTGATAACTCTTACTTCGTGGCCCATTCCTCTATTTTCCTTAGGTCCCTCTGCATCATCTCGGCCCTTTCCTGTATGTCCACTCTACTGCAGATCTTGACATCATCCACAAACAGGCTCACTCTACCCTCCAGCCCCTCCGCTAGGTCCCCAATGTAGGTGTTGAATAGCAGGGCTCCCAGCACTGACCCCTGTGGTACACCGCTAGTGACCACTGATACTCCTGATGGCACCCCGTTGACCAGCACCCTCTGCCTTCTGTCCTCCAACCAGTTGTGTATCCACCTTGTAACCACCACCCCCAGACCTAGGCGCTCCAATTTGTACAACAGCCTTAAGTGTGGCAGTGTAGCAAATGCCTTCCTGAGGTCCAGGTAAGCCATATCCACTGACCCCCGATCCACTACCCGAGTGACTCAGTCGAAAAATCCAACCAGATTCCTCTGACAAGACCTGCCATTAGTAAAGCCATGCTGCCTGGGGTCAAGAAGACCATTTGCCTCCAGGTAGCTGGTGATTTTTTCCTTGAGCAGGCTTCCCATGAGCTTGCTAATCACAGAAGTAAGACTTATTAGCCTGTAGTTGCTCATGTCATGCCTCCCCCCTTCCCTGTACGGAGGCAGTACATCTGCACTCTTCCAGTCCATCGGGATTTCCCCCGAGTGTAAGGATTCATTGAACAGAGTGGTCAAAGGGGCTGCCAGCTCCTCTCTCAGCTCCCTTAACACTCTTGGGTGGCCCCCATCTGGTCCTATGGCCTTGTCCACCTTTAGGCCCTTGAGCTCCCTTAAGTTCTCCTCTTCCCAGAAGGGGGTCACATTCCTCCTCCCCCCACTTTTTCAGCTGATCTGTCGCTTCCCCCCTCCCATACCTCCTCCCTCATAAATACTGAGCTGAAGTGACTGTTTAGTATTTCAGCCTTCTCCCGATCCCCCTCTACCCTCTCTCCACACTCTGCTAACAGGCTGGGTATCCCCTTTTCCCCTCTTCTCCATTCACTAATATACCTGAAAAAGGTCTTGCCCCCCTTTTTTGCTGTCTTGGTGATCTTCTCTTCCATCCTAGCCTTTGCCCGTCTGATCACTCTCTCTGCCTCCCTCAATTTTTCCTGGTATTCCACCCAGTCTGTTTCACTCTGGGTTACTTGTACAGTTTGAAGGCTCTCCTCTTTGCTCTGATACTGGCCCTCCTTCCCTGCTGAACTACAGTGGCTTCCTGTTCTTTCTGCCTTTGCTTACCTTCTTTGAGCAGTGGTCAGTGGCCCCCACTATGGCTCCCTTTATCATGGTCCATAAGTTCTCCACTCCCCTATGCTCTCCTGTCTCGTCAATTTCTTAGCAAGCATGATCCTTCATTTGGTTGAAGTTTGCATACCTGAAATCAAGGACCTTCACCTTTGTCTGGTGGTGTGAAGCCGAGGTGCACACCATGAACCACACTGTGTCACGGTAGCTAGAGCCTAGGTGTTCCCCCACCGATACCTCCCCCACCCTGTCTCCATTTGTAAGCACCAGGTCTAACACCGCACCTTCCCTGGTTGGTTCCTTGACCAGCTGCCTGAGATGGGCCATCTGGAGAGAGTCCATGACTGCTCTGCTTCTGGATGAGGCTGCAGTCATAGCCATCCACTCCACATCTGGCAAGTTGAGATCACCCATCAACAGCACCTCCCCCTTGGCTGCCATCCGAAGCATCTCCTCTACCATCTGGTTGTCAACCCCTTCTAATTGCCCCAGTGGTCTGTTTACCATGTGGGAGGGGATTAATAAACCGGGAAGTAAAGCAGCTTCCCATGCCATTGGCCAGCAGTGTACTGTAGCACCGGAAATATAAACTAAAAATAACATTAAAAAAGGCAACAGGCAACAATGTGGTGCGGGGTAGATTATCCAATAACTGCACTTTGTTCCACTGTTGATGCAAGGCAATGTTGACATTTGTATTAGTACAGGCTAGCACTGCACTTTGCTGAAGGATCAGCAGCTACAGGATCAGCATTGCACTTTGCTACCGGATCAGCACTGCACATTGTTACAGGATCGGCACTGCACTTTGCTACAGGATTGGTACTGCACTTTATTTCAGGATCGGCACTGCACTTTGCTACAGGATTGGTACTACACGTTATTACAGGATCAGCACTGTACTTTGCTACAGAATTGACACTGTACTTTGCTACAGAATTGACACTGTACTTTGCTACAGGATTGACATTATACTTTGCTGCAGGATCGCCATGTATTTTGCTACAGAGTTGGCACTGCATTTGCTGTGCAACACTTCCTTATTTGGATCTCGTGGCAGGGTATACAGCAGTCTTCAAATATCAGCTGCCACTAGATTAAAGATTCAAACACAGTGATGATACTAACTCAGAAAAAGTATGAATTAGTGACTTTATTTGTACAGTGTTTAATTTTGCTTGCATATCATAGACTATCAGTGATTGCTGCTTTAAAAGTTCAAGTTGACACAACTGTCTGTGGGTTGCATGTTTCTCTTATGGGATGTAGGGGTGAAATGAGAACATGACAACCCCCTTACTGCAGTACTGTTGAGAGTTCTTCTTGGCAGTGCAAAGCCTGCTACAGCCATTATACCCTAGTGCAGCTGAACCGCACCTCCCCACCCAACTCCACATGACTGTCTCAGTGTCACAGAAGGGATTGCTTGGCAAGGATCTGTACTTAAACTTTGGTCTCCAGGTAATCAATTCTGTCCCATCCCACTCTCTAGTACTGGGCATTCATCCAAACTCCAGGTGTAGGACTAGAAGCAAGGACCATCTGATCTTCTGGCCCAAGAGGTGAGCATGCTATGTATTAAGCCACTGACACTGCTAGTGAGCCACTGATCTTGCTAATATTCACACCTAGACTATTCCCTATGCCTGAGATGGGTTGCAAGGGGCTCATTCCACATCTGTCCTAAAGACTAGGAACTCCTAAAGGGAGCAATACTTAGCACTTCATTACACTTTGCTTGTAGTCTTAATCCCTGGTGTTGTGGGATGTGAACCCATGACCTTTTTCCAACTGAATTACAGTGACACTATTTTTGAAAGTAATGAAAAACTCCCTGACCCAATAAAACATTGAAAACCCAAACCATAGGAAAAGGCAAAATGCCAATGGAATGCAAACATCCAGGCAGAACTTAGGTATCCCATCTAATTTCTTTTAACATTAGGGGATTTTCCCCAGTCCTGACCAACATTCTCAATAGTAAAACAGTTCCATACAACCCATCCCCCAAGACACACCTAAAAACAAGCTACAGCTCAATGTGCCTTTCCTGGTCTGAATTTACAAACAAATATAATAAAACTATGTCATTACAACCAGTCAGAAATTGATAGCCCCCCACCCCCACCGGCTTTCCAAGCAGACCATCAGTAAGAGGATTTCTTGTCAGAGTCCCTTCTTTGGCTTTGTCAATGCTTATACAGCGGTGAGATGACAGAGGATGTACAAAAGAGATAATGGGTGAAGAGCAGAAAGAAGCCATTGGATTGAAAGGTGGCATTTTAAGAGAAAAATAGGAAGGATAAGGCTGGGAAAATAAAATAAAACAATAAATGTTGGGCTACTGGAGAATGGGGACCACATTTCAACACACAAATCTAGTTTTTGTTTGAAGTTTATAAACCTGTAGAGTGGTGGGCTTGCTGCAGAACCTTTTTATGTTTACTTGCAGAATGCAAGCAAACATATTGGAGACATCTGAGTGAGAAAAGGGGCTGTGGAGGTGTTTCAGGCTGTGAGCCAATGATGCATGTGCAAGTGAGCCTCTTCTCTTCTACAACCGATGGTGGAAGCCCTGGTCGATGATGCAACTTTGGATTTGGATGCACACCTTTTAAAGGGGCCAGTTGCCCCTATCCATGTGCAGAAGTTGCCAATTCTGCCAATGCCTTTTCACTCGGCCAGCTGTGTCATGTTGTTCAGCTCTCTCCTGACCCTCAGAATCAAATCAATTTTATTTTTAAAAGCGCCTTTCCAGAGATCAAGGCTCTGTACATACACATGAATAGACACAACAAACATCTTAAAATCTGAATTCATAAACTCATACATAAAGCTTATAATTTACAGCAGTATTAGATACTAAAATATCTCATCAATTAAACTCGTCTGGCAATGCTAGGCTAAACAAATACATTTTGAGGACTACTTTAAAACTCTGGATGGTCAGGCACTCCCTAACCTGACAAGGTAGAGAATTCCACAAGGTAGGGGCTGCAAACACAAAAGATCTGACCCCAGATGTCTTCAATCTCACCCTGGGAATCTTTAGCAATCCCTCGTTGGTGGATCGGAGAGGGAGGGGGGGCAGTAGGGAGAAAGGAGATCTTGCAGGTAGAAGGGTCCCTGTTTGTGTAGGGCTATATAGGTCAGCAAACTGACCTTGAAGGTGATCCGCCACTGTACTGGCAGCCAATGCAGTCCGAAGAGCACAGGCATAATGTGACTGGTCCTAGAAGTATCAGTCACAAGCCTGGCCACTGCATTCTGCACTAGCTATTAGCGGCGGATATCAACGCCCAGTAGCCTTAGGTACAGGGCATTGCAGTAGTCAAGGTAGGAGGTCACGAAGGTATGGACCAGTGTTGGAAGATCATTAGGAGGAACCAGGTGTTTCATCTGGCCTATATTCCTCAGATGGTAAAACGAGGTCTTGACAATGGCTGACACCTGCAATTTCAGAGTCAAACTGTTGTCAAAAATAACACTTAGGTTATGCACCCGGTCTGAGGTAGCCAGCTGAATACCCCCAAGCCAAAGTCCAGATGGTCATCCTGCTGACAAACCTGCCTCCCGATGACCTGGGTCAACCACCAACACCTCAGTTTTAAGCTGGGTTCAACCTCAGCCAGCTGGCACTCATCCTGTCCTGGATCTTAGAGAGGCAGTTGTTAAACACCGAGATAACATCATCCTGCTCAGGTGCAAAGGACATGTACAGCTGAGTATCATCTGTGTAGCAGTGATAACTCAGACTGTACCACCTAATAATGTCTCCCAATGGCAACATGTACACTGCAAAGAACATGGGTGACAAAATGGAGCCCTGCAGAACTCCGCAGGATAGGGGGAGAGTGCCAGATAAAAAACAATCCCAGTGACCACTCTCTGAGTCCTACCCTTGAGGAATGATCGAAACCATCTGAGGACCATAACTGACAGTCCACAGATGAGCTGCAGGTGCTCCAATAGCACACCATGGTCCACAGTATCAAACGCTGCAGAGAGATAAAGGAGGACCAAGATGAAATGAGTCCTCCGATCTCTTGCGATTAGAAGATCATTTAGCACCCGAACAAGGGCCGTCTTGGTGCTATGCCTCTTTCTAAATCTGGACTGGAGAGAATCATAGACTTCTAGGTGGAAAGATGATCATCCAGTTGCAGTGCCACCACCTTCTCAATAACCTTGCCCACAAAAGGCAGGTTAGAGACAGGTCTGTAGTTAGATGAACAGTCTGGGTCAAGGGAGGGTTTTTTCAGAAGCGGTCGCACAACCACCTCCTTTAGGGGATCAGGAAAGATCCCCCTCTCCAATGAACTCCAGACTGTCTCAGCCAGGACCAGGCCAATATCATCAATGCAACCCACAAGGAGTCGCATTGGGCCCGGGTCCAAACTACAGCTGGTTGGCTGCAGCGTCTGGATAATCCTTACGATATCCATGAATTCCGGCTGGCCAAAGTTGGACCAAGCAAACCGGGTGCTCGCAACCCCCTGCCAACCTCTGCAACACCCATTAGATGGGATTGGACCGATTCCGGACCTGATGGTGGCAACCTTATCTGCAAAAAAACAAGCAAACTCATCACACTTCTCTTGCGAAAAAGATCTCCCAGGCTGAAGACAGATTAGACTGCACAATCTGTCAACAGTCCAGAAAAGCTGAGCTGGTTGATTTTGTGCAGCAGCTATCTCCATGAACAAGAATTCTGCCTTCTTACAGGAGATTGTCAACTGATAGACTGTATAATGGTCCATCAATCTAAGCCTATCAATCTCCAGGCCCAGTTTCTGCCAAGCCCTCTCTGGCCTTTGACCCACTCTCCTCAACTCCTTTAAGGGCCCCATCAAACCATGGGGATCTTGGGTGAAGAGTGAAGGGATAAACACGAACAGGAGCAATGGAATCCAGGGCCTCTGTCACTGGCTTATTATAGGCAAGTACCTGATCCCCTGTATCCATGCATTCACTCAGCACACTCGATAGGTCCAGCACAGCTGTTAGGCCCTCTAGGATCACACCCCTTACAGGGTGGTACCAGACCATCTCCATAGGGGCTTACCAATTAGGGTGAGCCACAAAACTGAACTGTAATGATCAGACCACCTGATTGGTTCCACCACCAAGTTGGAGATCTCCATCCCCAGGAGGAACACCATGTCCAATGAGTGACCAAAAATGTGGGTTGTGGAGGTAACTACCTATGTGAATCTCAACAAAGTCATAAGTTGTAGGAAGTCATGCCCAAATGCAAGAGTTCATCATCGACCCAGGCATTGAAATCCCCCAGAAACCACCATCTGGGGATCCCAATATCACATCGACAATGAAGTCCATGACTTCCTGCAGGAATTCTTTCCCATCCCTGGGTGGACGGTAGATGAGCAGTATCCTGCACCCCACACCTGCACCTACGATACACTCAAAAGATCTGATGGATCCCACTGGCACATCCACGAGGCCCAGTTCTGATCTAAAACAGATAGCTACACCCCTGCCCCTATCATCCATTCTCAGGCAGTGTATCACTGAGCACCCGGGTGGTACTGCTGAGGCCAATATGTTCTTGTCCAGCCAGGTCTTGGTGATGCATGTCAGGTCTGATGTCCCAACAAGATCTGCTATTGTTGCAGTGATGTTCTTCATAGACCTGGCATTACATAACACCGCCCGAGTAGGATGAGCAGTCGAGGAAGACAGTGCCACCTGCCTGCACACAGCAGAGCCCTTGGGTATGGGAACCAGGCAAGGAGGACCGTTATCCTGGTCCCATTTTTCCCCAGGGTGTCTCTTTGTCTCCACCACCTCAATCCACCCACTCTTCTCTGTTCCCTTGCCAGGTCCAGCTCTCCCCCTCCTTCTTCCTTCTCCTGATTATCCCCAAGGCACGACATCTCCTACATGCCTCAGCTGACAACGGGGGACAATCAAAAGAACACCGCTGCTTGTTTGGTTTCTTTTATGCTGTACTCAGGGCAACTGCCTGTCCTGCTCCCAAGGAAAACCAGTCCAACTGCTTTTTTTAATTCTGTCCTCAGAAGCACTGTCTATCCTGCTCCTAAGGAAAACCAAATAGCTTAATTTCTCCCTAAAGTTTGAGTTACCCCGTCTCCCCACCCCTCTCGTTTGGCATCCTGCTCTGCAGACTCAGCCCTGTAGCACAGTATCCCCCCAATGTTACTCTTAATAAAAAAGAATGTGACTGCTGCAGTCCTTCTCTCACCACCTTGACCATCTGCTGTCTCAATGAATGAATGAAAGACAGAGGGCAGATTACTATATTTTCACTATATCTCTTTCATTCACTGAGACGGCGGTCAGCCGGGGTGGTAAGACAAGTGCTGCAACGGTCGTCGTGTTTTTTCATTTGTTTTTGTTAAACTAAACCAGGTCATTACAGCAGGTCATGGGCAGAAAAATTTATACTTCAGATGTTTAATCTCCAAAATGTGTAATGTGCAGCTACTGTAGGTGTTTTAGCAAATCGTATAGACTGCAGAAGTAATGTACAAAAGCAGATTTGTTTGTGTACAAGTCAGTCTATGTGTGCATGATCATTACTAAGTTGTGTGCTGCTACATGTGTAGTATGCCCCCAACCAACTTCTCTTCATAGTTCCTTCACGGTAATCCATAATGTCCAGGTGAAACACATTCAGCTATCTGTTGCCATACCTGTGTGTAATATCATTCAGCTGCACACCCTATCACACCCCATTCATGGAGAAGCCCCAAGAGGCTTGAGTGCTCTGCTAAAACCTTCCTTCCATCCTAAGGAAGGCCTTGAGGCGAGACCACATGTCATGTGGAGGCCTGTGGCCAGCAGTGAACGGAAAACTGGCAGGGATGACACTGGCCTCTAGTATTCAATCAATCTGAAAGTAAATAAATAAATACATAAATATTTGAAAAAGCATGTAAAAAAAAAAGCATGTTACTTCAGGTCCCAACTCTAATGGATTACCCATACCCCAGGATTCCTCTACTACAGTGCTGCAGGTAAATTTTAATTATTTTCCTTTCCGTCACATGTGCAAAATGCAAGAAGTTTTGAGATAAAATTCCAGATCTTGAACCTATCATGGCAGAGGCAGACCTGGACATAGTGGCCAACATTGAGTCATGGTGCACAGAAAACCACAACTGGGACATAGCTATACCCGGATACAAGCAGTTCAGGAAGGAAATTGAGAGGAGGAAAGGTTGGGGGGTTGTGCTATATGTCAGGGAAGATATCAAGGCAACAGAAATGCAAGGAGGTAAGGAGTGACTGGAGGTACAGTGGGTCACCCTGGAGACAGCAGCTGAAGCCTCTATTTGCTCTAGAGTGATTTACAGACCTCCTGCATAGGGAGAGGATCTAGACAAGAAAACGCCGGAAGCAATTAGCAAGATGGCAGATAAGGGGGAGGTACTGCTGATGGGGGACTTCAATCTATCAGATATTGATTGGAGGCTCTGGACTGTGGCCTCAGCTAGAAGCAGTCATCCTGGACTCCTTGCATAGGGCATTTCTGAGGTAACTAGTCAGAACCCACTCATTATGGGTCAGTACTGGATCTGGTGCTTATGAACAGGGACAGTGTTGCAGATGTCAGAGTGGGATGCCAGCTGGGGACCAATGATCACCAGACAGCTTGATTTAACATTAGGGTGGCAGCAGAGGTGAAACACACAAGGACGAGGTTCCTGAACTTCAGGAGGGCAGATTTAAAAAAAAAAATGGGTGAATGCCTCAGAGATGCTCTAGCAGGGGGATTACCCTGATGGGGTGGAGGGACAGTGGGTCAGATTAAGAGAGGGAATAGTGAAGGCAACAAACCACTGCACAAAAGAGGTGAACAAAAGCAGGAGGAAAAAGAGACCAATAAGGCTGTCTAGTGAGGGGGCGGATAGGAAGGGTAAGGGCAAAAAGGGCAGCATACAGGAGATACAAGGAGAGGCAGAGGGAAGAGGATAGAGAGCTGTGCCAGCAAAAACAGAGGGAAGCAGGGAAGACAGTAAGAGATGCTAAGGCACAAATTGAGGAAAGAAAAGCTAGGGGAGTCACTAAGGAGACAAGACCTGTTTTGGGTTTATAAGTGAAAAAGAAAGACAAGGGGAGGAAGTGTGAGGCTGAGAGGTGCAGAGGATGATCAGGAAAACGCAGATATCCTGAACAAATACTTCTGTTCTGTCTTCATAGTGTAAGGAGAAGGGAATACCGTGTATAGGTTACAGAACCACTGGAGGGAGGGAGGGAAGTAGACACAATTCTATTCAGAGAGGAAAGAGTCCTAAATGGATCTGCTAATCTGAGAGTGGACCAGGCTATGGAGCAGGATGGGGTACGTCCATGGATATTGAAGGAGCTCAGGAATATACTGTCTGCACCTCTGACAGCCCTAGTCAATGATTCTCTAGATACAGGGGTGGTCCCAGAAGACTGGAGAAAGGCAGATATAGTCCCTCTCCATAAAAGCAAGAAAGAGGCTGGCATCTACAGACCTGTCAGTCTGACATTAGTGAGGTGAAACTAATGGAGTCACTGCTAGATAAATCGTTTATTTGATTGACACATAAGGTCTTTACAAAAGTTAAAAATCCACAGTTTTTACAATTTGTTATATATGTTTGAAGAGCTGGTGACACGTTCAGGCGAACTTTAATAAAACATAATACTTAGACACAGTCCAGCTTGTATTTCCCATTAGTTCTGCTTTTCTCCTCCCCATTATTTGTTACTGAGGTCATTTGTATGAAAACAGGATTTTTTCTCCTGAAGAGTTAATCTAGTCCTGCTGCATTCTCCCTACCTGAAGTCCTAGAGCACTGCTTGTGACCTCACAGTTACTCCCATGACAACAGACTGTGATGTCACAACAGGGGATTATGACTTAGAGTAGGGAGTAACCTATAGAGGCAGATGGACTCAAAATAAACTCTAAGGGACAATGATCATATATTCATACACATTTCCTTAGTAATACATTATGGGGAGGAGAAATATATCAAATATAAATGGAATGCAAACAGAATTGTACCTACATAGATACATAGGCACCATCGACAGATAAGGGCCTATGGTTCACCCAGTCTGCCCATTTGAGCTTGTAAGTTCCCTTTACATTTTTCTAGAAGTCTGTTGCCCCTTACCCCTGACTTCCAGAATTCCCTTATGTCTATCCCATGCATTCTTAAATCCTGTGATTGTTTCGGCCCCCACCACTTCCTCTGGCAGGGTGTTCCACTTGTCCACCACCAGTTCTGTGAAGAAATTCTTTCTCACATTTCCTCTGAATTGCCCTCCCTCTAACTTCATCCCATACCCTCTAGTCCTGGAACATCTTTTTCACTGGTAAATAGTGTATTCCTGCACTCTGTTCCTCCCTGTAAGGTACTTGTATTTCTCTATCACTTCCCATCCCATCCCATCTCTCCTCCAGGGAGCACATATTCAGGTCCTTCTGCCTGTCCTCATAGGACTTGTGATGCAATCCCTGTACCATCTTTGTTGCCCTCCTCTGAACCTTTTCCACCCTGTCTATGTTCTTACGTATGTAAGGTCTCCAGAACTGTACACTGTACTCCAGGTGGGGCCTCACTAGTGTCTTGTATAGTGGAATTATGACCTCCCTTTTCCTACTGGCGATGCCCCTGCCTATGCATCCCAGCATCCTATTTGCTGTACCTGCTGCCTTGTCACACCATTTTCCTACCTTGAGGTCATCAGAGATGAAAACCCCAAGGTCCCTTTCTTGCTTGGTGCATGCTGTATCCTCACCCCCAACTGATATATTGTTCTGGGGTTTTTGTGCCTCATATGCATTATCTTGCACTTCTTTGCATTGAATTTCAACTGCCAAACCCTTGACCATTCTTTAAGCTTCTGCAGGTCCCTCCTCCTTCTGTTTACACCTTCTGGAGGGTCCACTCTGTTACAGAGCTTCATGTCATCAGTAAATAGGGAAATTCTACCTTCTAGGTCCTGCGCAATGACACTGATGAAGATGTTGAATAGGACCGGTCCCAGCACTGATCACTGTGGTACCCCATTGGTCACTGTTCCCTCTGTGGAGTGACAGCCATTTACTACCACCCTCTGTATCCTGCCGCCCAGCCAATTACCTACCCACTGCACTACTGTCCTGCCACTCCCATATTCCACAGTTTGTTTGTTAAAGGTTTCTAAACTGATGTTTAACTAAACTAAACTAAACTAATAGTCTTCTATGTGGCACATTGTCAAAGGCCTTGCTGAAGTCCAGATAAGCCATTCCCACTGCCCTCCGCTGATCCACCTCCCTTGTCACCCAGTTGAAAAATTCAATGATGTTGGTCTGGCATGACCTCTCCCCAGTGAAACCATGATGCCTTGGGTCCTGTAGTCCATTGGCAACCAGATGTTCCACCAATCTCTCCTTCAGTAGTGCTTCCATGATCTTTCACAATTCCGAGGTCAGGCTGACTGGTCTGTAGTTCCCTGCTTCCTCTTTGTTCCTGCTTTTGCATAAGGGGACTACATCTGCTGTCCTCCAGTCTTTGCGTACCTCCCCTGTTTCTGTGATCAGCTAAACAGGATTGCCAGAGGTTCAGCCACTACCTCTCTTAGTTCCTTTAGGACCCTGGGGTGCACCCCATCTGGCTCCATTGCTTTATCGACTCTTATTCCTTCCAGTTCCTTTAGGACCCTTTCCTGTGTAAAGGGACTTGTGTTCATTTCGTGGTTCCCACCCCTTGTACTCCCTTCAGGCCCATTACCCTCATCTTCCTCAGTAAAGACTGAGCAGAAATATCTGTTCAATATGTTAGCTTTACTGTTGTCATCCTTCACATGGCCCCCATCCTCCCCCTTCAGTCTCACTATCCTCCCTTTGCCCTTCTTTTTTCATTTATGTACCTGTAAAAGGTTTTGTCCCCTCTACCCATTGATTTTGCAATGCGCTTCTCTGTCTGAGCTTTGGCTTCCCTTACTGACCTCCTGCCTCCCTTTGCTTCTCCTGGTACTTCTCCCTATCCCCTTCTGTCTGTGTCTTTTTGTATTGCTGGAATGTGATCTTTTTGGCTTTCACTTTCTCCGCTACCTCCTTGGAAAACACTAATGGCTTCCTCTTCCTTTTCCCTTTGCTAACCTGCTTAATGCATAATTCTGTGCTCTTGTAATCCCTGTTTTAAATTTGCCCACTATTCCTCCACCCCTGATTCCCTCCCCATTTCCATTAGTGCCTCTTTCAAGCATGTCCCCATTTTCCCAAAGTCTGCCCTCCTAAAATCTAGGATATGTGTTTTTGTGTGGTTTGGTTCTGTTCTTTCTGTGATTTCAAACCACAGTGACCGGTGGTCACTGTTCTCCAGGTGCTCCCCCACTGTTACCCCTATCACACTGTCTCTGTTTGTGAGCACGAGGGCCAGTATTGCCTTCTGCCAAGTTGGTTCCATGACCAGTTGTTTAAGGAAGGCTCCTTGAAGGGAGCCCAGGATAAATCTGCTCCTGGTTGATGCTACTGCAGGGAAGCTCCAGTCCACATCTGGAATACTGAAGTCTCCAACCAGCACCACCTCTCCCTTGTCTGCCACCCTTTGGATGGCTAGCATCAACTCCCTATCTGTTTCTTCCTCCTGGGCTGGTGGTCTGTAGACCACTCCTGTGCAGATGGCTGACCCCATTTTCCTTTCCAGCTGAACCCATAGTATATCTCCCACATTTTGTTCCTCCTGGAGCTCTGTGGCTTTTATGCCATCTTTCACACAAAGTGCCACTCCTCCTCCCTTACTGCCTGCCCTGTCTCTTCTGAATATGTTGTAGCCGGGTATGGCCATCTCCCAGTCATGGTTCTCATTACACCAGGCCACAATTTCCAGGTCCGACTGCACCATGGCTGCCTCCAGATCCTCCATCTTATTGCTAAGGCTCCTGGCATTGGCACACATGGCTTTCCATGATGTGAACTCCCTGTACTGTTTATCTGTTCTATTCCAGCCCCCTCCCTGGTTGTCCTTTATCCCTGGTACTCCCTGCTATCTGCCCTTCTGTTGAATTTTGCCCCCTTTCTGCCTATAACCTATTTATCTCCATCTTTTGCACACTGCTTTGTAGAGATATCCCCTCCTGTTCATCGGTTACATGATAGCTGTGGGCGGTGGGCAATTAGGTACCCTCATTGCTGGTCTGCCACCCCCTTGGCTAGTTTAAATGCTTGTCCATGTAGCATTTAAACTTATCATTGAGTGCTTGACAGATGCAGGCCGTTAGGCTTGAACAAGCCACCATCCCTCCAGGTGGGTCCCCAGTCACCAATGTATCCAAACCCTTCCTCGCAGTACCAGTTCTTCAACCATGTATAAAAGTTCCTGGTGCATGCGCCCCTACACTCTCCCATGCCTCTCATAGGTAGAACTTCTGAGAAGGTGACAGATGTAGCTACTTGCTTGAGACCCCTCCCCAATTTCATAAACTCTTCCTGAACTTTCTTAGGCTCCCCATTTGCCAGGTCATTAGTACCTAGGTGGATAATGACATCCAGCTCACCCTCCCCTCTTGCCTTCCTGACGGTCCCAGGATCTTCCTCCCATCCCTCCATGCTGTGGCACCTGATAGGCACCTCACCTCCCTGTCCTCCCCCTCATGTGTTCCTAGCTGGATCCCTCTAATGATAGAGTCCCCCACCAGGATTCGCTTCCTCCTCCTCCTCCTCTGGGATCCACTGCTCTCCCCACTGAGGTCACCTCCTCAGCTGACCTCTACATCCTTCTCTTCCACTTCTCTGGGTACCTCTGTTTGGTTGTCCCTGTTTGCCAGCACAGCATATGAGTTCTGGCGTGGAACAGGATTTGGGATGTGCCTCTGCCCGACTGCCCTAACCCTCCCCGAGCCCACCATCACCCAAGTATTCCTCATTCTTGGTATCCTTTGAGGCAGTGGCATTGTACTGGGTGGTCTCTGGATAGTGGTGAAGGTACTCCTGACCCAATTTACTTCCACTCTGAGTCTGGCTACCTCATCCCGCAGTCCAGAGAGATGCCTGCAGATATGGCATCACCTCAGTGTCCAGAAGGTCTGCCCGAATATGGCTGCCCTGCATCCACTGCATTGCACCACTCCCCACATTATATTGCACTTATACTGCTATTCCAGTAGTTGTCTGTTACTGAAGTTCTCCTTGTAGTTCCTCTTTATTAATTTACTGTCCTGAAAATCCTGCCACTGATCCTCAGATACTTTTTTTAAAGAAGGAAAAAACCAAAAATGAGTCAAAACACTTGTGCTGAGGGCGAGCTTCCTCCCCTTTATGCCCCTCCTATTCCACAACTCCTGCTAGTCCCTGTGCTTGGCTCCTGTCAATCAGATTTAACAGGGCATATAAATAAGAGTGGGGGTGGGGGGGTGAACATTTGCAGCAAGTAAAGACAGCAAAGGAAAACAGCTCCACTGAAAGTACACCAAAGTAGGTTTTAAATTTTCAACAGCCCCAAAACAATTCCAAGTAAAGACAGCAAAGGAAAACAGCACCACTAAAAGCCCACATATCTAGGTTTAAAACAAAAACAGCATTGATCAGTTACTGCATTGCACTGAAATGAATCTGGATCCTTCCCCTTCTGGCCTCTTAATTATTATGTTTTGAAAAGTTTTCTTTGTGGTATCAGTAGCTATTTACATACCATACACTAATTCATTTCCACTCATCAGAAATGACATAAAAGAATACATATACTTTTTTTTGTACTTTCTGTTTATTGTCATTTAGAAAATAACAATACAAGTTATACATTTCTCATGCAGATGCTCCACAAACAACGTAGGTTATAAGCCCAGACAGGATTCAGGGAGAAAGTAAATTAAAATACTGCTCTGCACTCTGGTACAATAGGAATTGGGGGGATTCTAAAAAAGAAAATTTAATAATGTCCATAAGATAGTCCATACATTATCAGCTGCTTCAATGGCAAGAGTAGTGTCCTTGTAGGAAGAAGCACAGGTAACATTTAAATGCACTCAACAAAGTGCTATATACTCTATAAAGATAATAAGCAAATAGGGAAATTATGCTTTTATCAGTACTCCATAACACATAGCAATTAAACTTCAGTATAATCACATAGCTGTGAACTGCAAAATGTTTGTAAAGATATTCCCACAATAAACCATCCCCTTATACATATTGAGCTGGTAAGTATCTAAACTAGGTAAGTAAATCTTTAACCATGTATTATGGCCCTTATACTAAAAGTCATTATCTATCGCACCTTCTTACAGCACTCTGAGTCTCAACACATGGGTAGTAAGCGCTCTTCTCATAGGCTGATGCACAAAGGAATCCCAAAATTCAAAATCCGATCCCTCTCCTATGCTTGCTGTTCCCAGAATCCTAAGTTTTTCTTTGTGCATCTTCCCAGGCTGGTCACGTTTTCATCTGGCTCTGTGCCAAACTCTAAGGTAAGCTGAATATTTCCATTGTTTAATGCTGTGTTAAAATCCCAGACAAAGTTACAGTGCCTATAAAGGCAGGCAATAATCTTTACGGGTTCCGTTTACTAAAGAGGACCAATAGGAGTGTATAATAAGCAAATATCTACTCTGAAAATAAGTCTAAATACTGTTAGATTCAGAAGAATCTCCGTGGCGCAGGGCTAAGAAGTAGACTGGAAAGGATGGAAGTTTTTAAAAAAAGGAGCTGATCGTTGTTCTATTGGTCATCCATCCCAGACTTTACAGGGCAATGCATAAAAGTTTTCATCCTCCCCCCTCAGTTCACCTTGTTCTGCTGAGGAGGGGTAGGAAGTGCTAACCCATCACCCTAGCACACTATCGGAGCCCCCCTTGTTGGCTTATCTCACTCAGCTGACAAAGGGATGAGGCCAATCAGCTAAGCATAACATGGTTCTGAATGCCCGGGGGTTGTGGTTTACCTCACTCAACCGCGACTGCCTCAGGGGCCTCCCTAAGTCAAAGGGCATGCTACAGGCGCCGGCAATGGCAAAAGACTGGGGGTTTTCCCCTTCTTACCGGAGAAGCCGCCACGAGCTTCCATGCTGTCCCTACAGCGGTGGCTTCCCCTGCTACTGCTAAGTGCCAGGATTCCTCCGACTGGGCTCCTCCGTTTGTTGCCGACTCCCTTTCTCCCGGAGAAACGCCTTCTCTCCCTCCTACTAGCTCGCCATATTGTTTTTACTGCCGCGAGATTATTAAGCGAAATCTCGCGGCTTTCAGAGGGAGATTTACAGTGAAGAACTCCCTTCCCAAAATGGCGGCGCTGCCCTCCCGAACTTAAAATGGTGCCCACGACGTGGACACACTCCTTAAAGGCACAGACACCTCCTTAGGTGTACTGCACACAAAAAAATTTAAATTTCAAGGCAAATGACCCAGAGAATCACAAGTGGGCAATAATCAAGGGCCACACATGTTGTTTTTCAGAGCATATTAACAGTATTCAAACACCTAATTCATCTCTGAGGAGATATTAGAGTTGGGGCATGTAGCTAAAGGAACAGAGCCTGATGTATAGCCTCAGTGCTTTTACAGGCCTAGCCAAGGGACAAGTGCTCATTTTTTATTATCTACTCATTTTTATTATGGCATTTCTTCAGACATGACCCCTGAGCAAGCCCAATACTATTATGTCTTTCAGAACCATGACCACTGTAAGAAGATTGTGCAGAAAGTGCCCTAACATCTTACTCACCTCAGACCAGGGAGCGCTATGCTCTCTCTATGCATGGTGGATTTCGAGCCTAGGGAGTTCACCCACAACTCAGGATCCACAGACGAGGATCCTCTAAATGATAATGTATCCACCGCTTCCCAAAGCATAGTGCTGCAATTATTTCAAAAGATCCTGGACAGGATCGACTCCCTGGAAACAAACAAAAGACCCAGGTCACCCAGCAAAACCCCCCACCCTAAGCGCCCCAGGTGTGACCCAAACTCAAATGACATGCCAGATGTGTCAGAAGATGAACACTCTGAGGAAGAGGAGGAGGAGGAGCAAGAGGAGGATATGGCTGCACGACTATGCCCCTTCGACACCATTCCTGAACTCATAAGAGTCATCTGTCAGACACTCAGAATGGGTGAGCCGGTGGAACAGCCGGACAACAGATTAGATCCCCTGGTTAGGGAGAGGAAGCAATCCTCCGCCTTCTTCCCAGTATGCAAAGTGTTAGAGAGCATCCTAGCCAAGGAATGGGAGGCACCAGATCCTATTAAGACTATGGAAAAGGGAACCTTCGAGAGAAGGTATCCACTCCCTGCAGACAGAGAGAAACTCTGGGGCAACTGCCCCCAGAGTAGATGCAGAAGTCGCCTCCTTGAGCAACAAGACCCTCTTGCCCTCAGAGTCAGCCTCAGCCCTGAAGGATCCCATGGACAGAAAGGTAGATGAAATTGTGAGGAAGGTTCATGATATGATGATCATGAACATGAGAGCATCCATAGCCGCCACCTATTCGGCGAGGGCCGTACTCAGATGGTTTGAGGCAGTCCAACTTGATGTCCCCGAAACCAGTGCCCATGGAGCCACCATGGACTATGCCATTCAAACCATGAAGTATGTAGCCGATGCCACGATCGATAGTTTTAAGATGGCATCCAGGTCAGCAGCTTCCATTAATAGAGCCAGGAGACAGGTATGGCTCAAGCTGTGGAATGCAGATCAAGAGTCCAAATCTAGGGTCATGAAACTACAGTTCTCTGGAGACAAGGTGTTCGGGCCTGGCATAGAAGAGTTCACAGTAAAGAAAGGGGATGACAAGGATCAAGGAGGGCGAGCTACTCTACCTTCCTTTCGAAACAACAAATTCCGACATTTCTCGGGCAGAGCCAAGAGGGGTCAAGGTCACCAGGGACAAGATAGACACACTTTTGGATTCAAACCAAATTTTTTCAACAACAGGCAGAACTTTCAGGGCAACAGGGACAGAGGCTCCCACTACAATGGCAAACAGGGGTATAAGACAAACAAATCGAACAGGGGATTCCGCCAATGAGAATCCGCCGGTCCAGGGCCAGACGGATGCAGTGGACGGAAGACTACAGCAGTTCACCACAACCTGGACCAAATCAATCAAAGACAAATGGGTCAAGGAGATCATCTCACAGGGCTATGCCATAGAATTCAACTCAGTCCCAAGGTGGGACAGATATATAGAATCTCACGTCTCAAGGGACAAAGCGACCTTGCAGCAAGTACGGGCCATTCTACACCAACTGCTACACAGCAGAGCCATAAAGTCCGTTCCAGTTCAGGAGAGATACTCTGGCATCTACTCCATATTCTTTCTAGTCTCAAAAAAAGACCAGAGACCTCAGACCTATCCTGGACCTAAAGTTTGTGAACAAGTTTGTACGGTACCAGAGATTCAAGATGGAAACCCTAAGATCCACCATTGCAGCTATACGCAAGGGTGACGTTCTAACTTCCATAGACCTGAAGGATGCCTAGCTACACATACCTATCAGACCTTCCCACCAGAGGTTCCTCCGATTCAGCGTACTGGGATACCACTTCCAGTACCAATGCCTACCGTTTGGATTGGCGTCGGCCCTGCGACTGTTCACCAAGGTGATGGCACCCCTAGCGGCAAAACTACGCATGGAGGGCATTCATGTGATCCCATACCTAGACGACTGGTTTATATGGGTGAGAACAGTGGACCAGTCAAGGACAGCAACCCTCAGAGCCCAACAACTACTGACCGAACACAGGTGGCTTATCAACAAAGCAAAGAGCCACCTAACTCCTACCACATTGTTAGACCATTTGGGGGGCAACGTTCAACACAGTGACAGGCATAGTAAGACCATCACAGACACGCATCAGCACGTTAACAGCGCACTGCAGAACGGTTATGCAGAAGAAGTCGACAACACTTTGGCACCTTATGCAACTACTGGGTCTCATGGCAGCATGCATAGACCTACACAACTGGGCCAGGTTACACATGAGGCATTTACGACGCCTACTCCTGGACAACTGGAGCTACAGTCAACAGAATTACAATCAGAAAGTGGCAATTCCATTATCGATACAGAAATCACTAAGATGGTGGGCAGACCCACACACCTTCACGCAAGGGGCACAATTGGAGAGAGATACAACAAGAACCCTCGAAACAGACGCAAGCCTGCTAGGCTGGGGTGCTGTACTGGACAGACAGTCCATTCAAGGGAAATGGACAAGCTGGGAGTCAAAACTCCCAATCAACATACTAGAGACAAGAGCCATCCAACTAGCCCTCATACACTTCAAAGGTCAACTCCAAAGACACCACGTAAAAGTGCGCACCGACAGCCGAGTAGCGATGGCATACATCAACAAGCAGGGAGGAACAAGAAGCAGAGCCATGGCTCGAGAGGCAGAAATATTACTGCTATGGGCAGAAAAATATCTACTCAGTCTCACAGCAGTCCACCTGGCAGGCAACCTAAACACAAGGGCAGATTGGCTAAGCAGGCAAACACTGCAACAAGGGGAATGGCAACTCCATCCAGAGATTTTCAACGAGCTCCAGAGGAAATGGGGCCTCTTCGACATCGACCTCATGGCCTCAGCGACCAACACCCAACTTCCGAACTACATGTCCAGATTCAGAGACAAGACAGCGGTGGGAGTGGATGCCATATCAACCCCATGGAAATTCAAAAAGGCATATGTATTTCCCCCAATAGCCATGCTACCAGCAGTACTACAGAAAATCCAGAACACGGGCAGCAGCGTAGTACTCATAGCCCCAGACTGGCCAAGGAGAACCTGGTACACCCTAATCAGGAAAATGCTGACAGACAATCCTATGAGGTTACCTCGCCACCAGAACTTACCCAGACAAGGCCCGATCTGGCACGAAAACCCTCTACCACCGAAACTGATGGCTTGACCACTCAGAGGGCTAGACTGTTAGAGCTAGGGGTATCAGGTAAGGTGGTGGACACCTTGGTACAAGCTAGAAGGGAATCCACCAACAGAACCTATAACAAACACTGGTGGGCTTTTGATTCATGGTGCAAGAACCAGGACTTGAGGGCATCTCAATGTAGTATAAATGTATTAGAGTTTCTGCAAAAAGGGTTGGAAAAGGGGTTATCAGCCGCATCTCTGTGGGTGCAGATGGCCGCCATAGGGGCAATAAGGGAAGAAACCGATGGACATTTAGCCGGAGCCCACCCTTTGGTTCAAGCATTCCTAATGGCTGCAACCCTTATTACGCACACCCCAAGACCCTTAACAGCTCCATGGCACCTCAACTTGGTACTTGACGTCCTCGCCATCCCACCATTTGAGCCCATTGAATCTATTCCCTTATCCTTACTTACGATGAAGACCGTATTCCTGGTAGCGATCTTGTCAGCCAAGAGAACTAGTGAGTTACAGGCTCTATGTTGCAGAGAGCCATGTATCTGTTTTTTCCCAGATAGGGTCGTACTCTGTCCCATCCCGTCCTTTATCCCGAAAGTGGCCAATGCCTACCACACGTCCCAAGAGATCTCAGTCCCTACCCTTGATCACCAGTTAGGGGACCCTCACAGGGAAACCCTACTCAGCCTAGACCCAGCCCGAGCAATTCGGACCTACCTGGCCAGGACGGAGACTCTCTGTCGGACAGACTGTTCGTAATGATCCAAGACAATAAACAAGGTCTGGCAGCATCCAGATCCACTATTGCTAGATGGCTACGAGAAGCCATAGCGAAGGCCTACAGGAGCAGAGGAAATACCCCTCCAGCAAACATCAGAGCACACTCCACATGAGCAGTAGCCACATCTTGGGCGGAACGCAATTCCGCATCTGTCAGAGAGATTTGCCAGACAGCGACCTGGGAGTCCCCGCACACTTTCCTCAGGTACTACCGGTTAGACACCAGCCTAACAGAAAACTCAGAGTTTGGTCGCAGGGTACTCCAGACAGCCTTGATTCAAGTTCCTCCTCCCACCCAGGACAAAGTCTAATACTGCTGTACAATCATCCCATGTGTTGAGACTCGGAGTGCTGTAAGAAGGTGCGATAGATAATGGTAGTTTACTCACCTGGTAAAGGTGATTATAGGAGCACCTTCTTACAGCACTCCGTATCCCACCCATTGCGGAGGAACATGTGTATATATATATATATATAGTGATACAGATTAAGGAAAGCATATAGAGTGATCCACCTAAGAATGTATCTAAAACTTTCGATAAGTAACTGTATACGGTAATGGGACATAGGCTCCACACAGTCAGTAGCTATGTAACAGGTTATCAGATGTTTATAAATAACAGTACGTAGTAAAGAATATCTCTTGACATAACATCACCCGTGTTGTGTATTATTCTAACCAATGGCCCCTCATGGGGCCAAAGGAAAGTAGTGTGTTTTTGTCCTTCCTGGTTTTTTAACAGTTTACTTTCGGGAGGGAAATGAGCTCTGGAAGATATCATACTGAGTATTCTGGGAACAGCAAGAATAGGAGAGGGATCGGATTTCGAATTTTGGAATTCCTTTGTGCATCAGCTTATGAGGAGAGCGCTTACTACCCATGTGTTGAGACTCAGAGTACTGTAAGAAGGTGCTCCTATAATCACCTTTACCAGGTGAGTAAACTACCATTAGTGTCCCAAAGTTCAGAAAGCAAGATTAGGATACTACCAGCCTTCCCCTAAATTAGCCAAAAGTGGGTTACTAACTAACTCTCCAAGTGCTTAGATTTTAAGGAAGAGGCAGTATTTTAAATTTCAAACTTGCGGTTTGTGCAGAATCGGACCCTCAGCTCTCCTTGTCCTCTGACTCTTCTTCTTCCTGGTGGGGTCTCGATTGGGCAGCGAATTCAGCCTCCGTTCATTCCATCCATCGACCTGCATCCTTAGGGTCAGCAAACTGCCAGGATTTCCCCTGTAGGTGACACATAGCCTGGCTGGGAGAAGGAAGGAATGGACGATGCCCAAAGATTGGGGCCGCTGCCGAACTGCGTTGAATTGTTTATGGTGTGACCTGGTCTGGTAAGAGAGGTTTGGGAAGATTTTAACATTCTTGTCTTGGATCAGCAGTGGGTAGGCAGCACAGGCAGATGATAGCACCAGGTCCCTAGTTTCTTGTCCTGATGTTTGAAGGATGATGGTTCTAGGCATCCCAGTAGTGGCATGCGGACACGTGGATTTACTCGGGAGGCCCTCCATAATTGCCCCCAATCGAAATCCTCTGAGACGTCTAAGGATGAAGCCAGCCAGTCTTTCAGAAATAGCATCAAGTTAGTGCCCTTCACTCCCTCTGGGACACCCAGAAGGCATAAGTTGCTTGACCTCAGCTCATTTTCTAGGCTTTCTAGATGGTTCCTCATGGCCACATTTTCTTTCGTAAGGGCCGACACTGCTGCTTGAGTAGCAATAATTCTCTTCTTAGATTCTGTCACCATAGATTGTAACTCAAACAGTGCCACATCATGCATCTCTAGTTTTGTTAATGTTTTCTCTATCTTGGCATCCACTGATTTAACCAATTCCAGGATTGCTTGCCACAGTGGAGTTGATGTAGATGCAGGCTGAGAACTCTCAGCTAGGCCACCATTTACTCCTTCTGAAACAGGCTGAGAAGCATTACATTTTTGAGGTCCAGGTAGCTGATTCTTCTGTCGCCCCATAGCGATATTTGGTATCCACCAAATCCTTGAGCACTCAGGAGATAAAAGGTGGAACTCTTGTCGCTGTAGCTTGAGTAGAATTTGTTTTTTTATATAATTTATTGTTATTGCTGTGCAGGAGCTCTTCTAAAAGCATCCACTTCAGAAGCTGGCTCTCTGGTGCCCTCCCGTACATATACATTTTTATAACTGTGCTTGTTTCTAAATTCACCTGGGTTCCTTCCATATATAGCATATGCTAATGCCAGAATTCTTTCTATGTTGGATATATATGTTTTGTTCATTTTTCCAACTAATTACGTTGTACAATAAAACCAGGCTCTTGTATTAAATATGGCATGTGTTTATGGTTTTTACTATGTCACTTCTAAGTGAAAGACTGATAATAGTATCTTAAATCCAGTGGGTTACAGGAACCAAGGCAGCATGGATTCACAGGAGGGAGATCATGTCAGACAAACCTGACAGATTTCTTTGACTGGGTGACCAGAGAAATAGAGCAGGGGGAAGAGTGGACATGGCCTCCTTAGACTTCAGCAAGGCCAACACTATGCCACATAGGAGATTCTTAAAAGACTGGGGAGCTTGGAGGTGGGAACCAAGGTTTTACACGGAGTACATAATTGGCTTACAGATAGAGAACAGAGGGTGGTGGTTAATGGCACTCAATCGGATGAAGGCAGAGTGACCAGTGGGGTTTCTCATGGCTCAGTACTGGGTCCAGTCATCTTTAATTTCTTTATAAGTGGCACTGCAGAAGAACCTGAAGGGAAGGTGTGCCTCTTTGCAGATGACACCAAGATCTGTAATAGGGTGGACACTCCTGAGGGGGTGGAGAGAATGAATAGAGACCTGAAAAAGCTTGAGGAATGGTCAAGGGGTCAAGGGTATAACAGCTGGGTTTCAATGCAGAAAAGTGCAAAATCATGCACTTTGGGTGCAGAAAGCCAGAGGCAGAGTATAGAATGGGAGAGAGGTATTGACAGTCACTAAACAGGAAAGGAACCTAGGGGTAATCATAATACATGACTTTTATGTGGCAAGGCAGTGCAACAAAGCAGTAGGAAAAGACAGTGGGATGCTGGAGTGCATAGGGAGGGGTATCATCAGCAGAAGGAGGGTGTTGCTGCTACCACTGTATCAGTCATTGGTGAGACCACACCTGAATGCTGTTACTGTATTGATCATTGGTGAGACGACACCTGAAGCACTGTGTCCAGTTCTGGAGACCACACCTCAGAAAGGATATAGGCAGGGTGGAGGCCATCTGAGGAAGGGCAACGAAAATGGTACAGGGGCTATACCAAATGTCCTATGAGGAGAGACTGAGGGATCTAAACATGTGCACACTGGAAAGGGGGGGCATGATAGAGACATTTAAATACCTCACGGGGGTGAATAAGGTACTAGAAGGGAGCCTTTTTCAGAAAAAAAGGTGTACAAGAACTAGAAGGCATGCAATGAAGCTGAGGGGATAAAGTTTAAGAAGGCTGTGAGGAAGTAGTTCTTCACTTAGAGGGTAGTAGATGCCTGAAACAATCTTCCTTCAGGTGTGGTGGGGGCAAAAACAGTAGTGGGCTTCAAGCATGCATGGGATAGGTATAAAAGAAAACTGGTATCAAAACAAGGGGAGGGGAGGCGGGCAGAGACCAGGTAGGGTCTGTGGTGGCAGAATAGGATGGGAAAGCAGGGGCAGATTAGGTGGGCCAAGTGGTCCTTATCTGCCAACAAATGCTATGTTTCTATGGCCACGTGTGCCACCATGTGCTGACAAAGAGCCAGCTTGCATCCTCCCTCTATTTGTGTGTGTGTGTGGGGGGGGGGCGCAACTTGTATTTCCCTCCTCTTTTCATTTTTTTAACTTCTTGCTTTTCATGTACCATGGCCTCTCTCCACTACCAACCTCCAGTCCCACCTCCTCACTCTGACAGCAACCCATAGGGGCACTACTGTGGGGAAATGTATCCAGTGTCATCAGAGTCTGCCATGTGGGGCCTGAGACTGCCCTACCATAATCCTTGCGGTTATGGTCTTCTCTTTCCATTTTCTGCAGCCCTCCCATATTGATGCGGATACCAAAGGCTCCAAGTGCATGAACGCAATGCCATCTCCAATTACCATTTTCCATAAACACTTTGTGCTGGGACAACCATTCTCCTCCATCCAGCAGAATTGGGTTGCTTGCTGTCAGCCATTTGCTGTTCCACTGCATTGCTCTGGGCTCCAGTTATGGACCCAGATCACCTGCATGCCAAATAGTTCCCCAGCTGCTGTGTATATTCCATTTTTGAAATCAGATCACCGCTCATCAGTTTTGTGGAATGCCTCACTCATTTGCATTGCTCTTAGTGGTAGTTAGCAAATCAGTGGCATTTTCCATTCATAGGGGTCCTGTTGTGTAATGATGTTCCTTTGATTCTGGGCCTATTGCAAAAAATTTTTAAAAACTAAGGCTCGGTGTGCTGGTTAAAAAGGGTATGGGTAAGGGTAAAATAGCTTGGCAGAAGACACCAGGAGAAAGGATTGCTGTGTGACTGAACTTCTCTGCTGGGACTAAAGTAGAAGAACTTTTGTATTTGACCTTTAATTTAGGGTAAAAAAACTAACATACAAAAAAAAAGTGTGTGTTTGGGTTAACTGAACTGAACGGGTATCTGAAGAGTTATCCAGGTGTAAATCTCAGGTGACTGAAAGGACTTAACTGCTGTGAGGTTTAAATTACTTGTAGAAAGATCTGGTAAGTAGGGGGAGCGGCTTGGCTAGAAGGAAACTACATTTAAAGACTGCCTTAGAAAGTTTCTGCAAATTGAGGTTACCACCTACTCGGTTTTTGACCGAATGATTCGGTTTTCTAGGTCCAGATTCGGTCCTCCTGTTTTCACCATTGCAAATTCGGTTTTTATGGTGGGTCAAGCAGCACCTGTGAAATTCCCCACTAAATGTTTCATTTTCTTCTCATCTGACTGTAAGCAAGTGTTTGACATTTCAGTATGCTTGCTTGCTTGCTTGCAGTGTATGCTAATCAGGAAGTGCCTTCAAGTGCAGGGCACTTAAAGAGCCAAATGTGTCCGTCTGCTCAGTTGTTACCTCTAACTTCACACCAGCGAATTGGAAGATTATTCATGGGAAGGGTAAACAATACCACCTTAATTAACACCTTCATTTTTCTGAAATCCTTAGACAGTCAGACAGGCACCACAATAGGGTAGCCTCTTGTCCAGTGTGGACTGTACTATTTGTTTCAGAAACTTTAACTGCTAATCCAGTTTTATTCAGAGGTAGTACTTTTTCAGTCATTTTGAATGCTCACATACTTGTAAAACAGATTCTGTTAAATCCTTCACCATTTTACTTGCATGTTCATATTACAAACAAATGTTGATGTCATGTAAACCTTTGTTTGCATACCAGTCAGTCAGAGAGGTGTAAAGTAGGGCTATTAAGACCATTAGCAGCAAATCAACCTAATCCTTTCTAGGCTGCATTGTGAGTATGGTTGGCTGCTGTGATAAGGAATACTTTTATACCTTTGAATGCTCACCATTTTTTCTTTTAGGGTCTGTCCTATATTTTAATATTTGTTACCCCATTCATTGTTAAATTAATAATCTAATATTTAATTTCATTTCTAGCAGTACTACACCTCTCTCTCTCCTCAGTAGTTATTGCTGTCAATTTTCAAACTACCTGGATATTCCAGGAAGACCATTCCAGGCATATCAGATGAACAGCACAGAATAATGTGGCTAATGTCACGCTAAGCCACAGAAATGAGAAAAGGAAGAAAGAGAGAGAGAGAGAGAGAGCAGTAGCTGGTGAGGAGAAAGGAACACAATCTAGATTTGATGGCACTGCAAATTTAGGTAATTTATCAAACATTATTTTTTTTTTTAACCAGAAGAGACACACTAAGCTGAAGCTTGTTTATAGGTGCAACCTGGGAGCACAAGGGAGTAAAATGATTTGGGCAGGGTCACACAGTATGCAAGTCTGGGCTGTGGAATTCAAACCCTGGTCTCCAGAATTGCAGCTCAGAGCCTTAAACCACTGAGCTATACTGCCTCCATGCTACTTATCACATATCATGCTATCTGGTACGTATGGCTGATATGGAAATAAAATAGGGTATTTAACAGCATAGAATAGTTTCTACCACTTTTAAAAACTTCTGTGGCATTACAAATAGCTTTAGAGTAGGAGCAATGGGAAGGACAGTAGCACATCTTAAAATGGCAGATGATATTTGTAATTACAGCTTGTCCACCATTACTGGTGTAGTTTATTTATTTATTGAAAGAGTTTTACCAGAAAAGGCCACCTGTTCCAAAATAGCCGGTTGTCAGAGGTGTCCTTGTAGTTACTTGATGTGTCAGCTAAGCTGTGTACACAGGATGGAAAGTCCCCTGAACCCCATCTCTAACCCCAGCAAATGTTAACACACACTGAAATTTAAAATATTTAAATCTAAATCAAACCAAAAATAATAATCATGATGTACTTTAAAGAAGTTGTACACAATGCAATATCAGCAGCAATTCTGAATAAATCAAGCGAATCGGAGTCCAAGCAATGCCCTCATAAGTCATAAAAGGAGTGGAGTTTGGGGGTGTGGTTTAGTATTCGGTTTTCATCTCATCCAAAGGTGGCAACCCTACTGCAAATAGCTTGGCAGAAGACACCAGGAGAAAGGACTGCTGTGTGACTGAACTCCTCTGCTGGGACTATATTGCCCTCCTTCCCTCCCCTCCACGCCCCCACCCAAAGCTAGTTCTATTTTTATAGGCACAGGATTTGACTGACAACAGGAACTTCCTGTTTAGGGGCAGGAAGTGAGTGATCACAGAACCACCAAGGACCCACCATCTTAGAAGGGCAAGAGTAGCTCTCCGGCCCCCTCTAGCTGCTGGAGGTCTGCCTCTGAGCAAGTAAGTGGTCTACTGCGAAATATAGGATATTCTTGTCTCAGAACAGGACAATCAAGAGCTTAAAGGGCACAAAGGCAGAAAGTAAGGAGAGAGAGAAAAAAAAACAGAGGAAAGAGTAAGGATTGCAAACAGTTAAGGGGCCAGAAATAAGACCTGATTGGAGTGGTGCAGTGCAGTGGCTGTGGAGCAGCAGTCTTCCGGGAGATGTTCTGGAGGATGCGGTGTTGTCCCATCTGCAGGCACCTCTCTGGGCTGAGGGAGGAGGTTGCTCATCTCCAGGCTGAGTTGGCCAGGATTTGTGGGACCTCCTCTTCCATCCAGGGACCACCAGTGCCACTGCCGCTGCCTCAGAGGTTGCCAAGAAAGAGGAGTGGTTGGACCACAGTGGGCTCAGGGAGGGTGAGGGTGGTGGAACAGAGGTGCATCCCTCCAGTTGTACCTCTCCACAATTCCTATGCCATTCTGGCAAAGTGTGGTTCCTCTATGGAGGCACCCACAGTGGAGACCAAGGAGGATGCTGGGAACCTCCACAAAGGAGACCCACAGGAGGGTGGCAGGGGACCTGCAGGGGAAGGAAACAACTCCTGGTGGGGGACTCCATTGTTAGGAAGGTAGAACTGGGGAGGAAGGGGAGAGGGAGGTAAGGTGCCTGCCTGGCGCCATGGCTTGGAGGGACAGGGAGCGAATCCTCAGGATTGCCGGAGCAGCTGCACAGGGAGGGAGCTGGATGTCATTGTCCACCTAGGGACAAAATGACCTGGCTAAGAAAGGGATTAGAGAAGTGCAGGAAGAGTTTGCTGAATTGGGAGGGGCCTTAGTCAAGTAGCACGCATCGGTAACCTTCTCGGAGGTGCTACCCATCTATGGCATGGGAAGGCTGGGTGTTCCGCACCATGGGATTCAATCAGTGGTTGAAAAACTGGTGTGGAGCTCAGGGATTTGGCTTCATTGGGGACTGGGGGTCCACCTGGAGTGATGCAAGCCTATACTGGCATGATGGGCTGTATCTGTCCGGGAGGGGAACCAGGATCCTAGGTGATAGGTTTAAATGCTTCATTGGCAAGCTTTTAAACTAGCCAAGGGGGGAGGCACTGGAAAGGAGCAGGAAAATCCTAGCCCCCCAAATAATCACGGTAGTAAGTGTGGCAAACACCAACATAGAGGTGTCGATAGGGAGAAGAGCAGGGTAAATGGAGAAAGTGACAAAGGCAAGAAGGACAGGGATGGGGCAAAAGGGAGTAAGGCCATCAGGAAATGGAGGGCAATGAGTACCAATGCCCGTAGTCTGGGCAACAAGCTCCCTGAGCTGATGGCTTTAATGGAAGAGGGATGCCTGGATATCGTAGCAGTCACAGAAACATGGTACACAGAGAACCATGACTGGGATGTTAACATACCAGGGTACATAACCTATAGGAGAGACAGGCAGGGGAGAAGAGGGGGAGGAGTAGCTCTCTATGTAAAGGAAGGAAGGGATAAAAGCAACTGAACAAAAGAGTAAACAGGGAGGAGAGGAGGCACTGTGGGTCACCTTGGAGACTGCAAAGGGCACCACAGTCCGCACAGGGGTTGTGTACAGACCCCATGTCAGGGGAAGAAATGGACAAGGATATGATAGAAGGCATTCTTAGAATGGCAGAGAAAGGGAGATACTGTTGATGGGAGACCTGAATATGCCAGATGTTAACTGGAGCACATTTGCTGCAGCACATCCAAGAGCAGGGCCATTCTTGATGCCCTACAGGTGGCAGGCATTAGACAGCTAGTTTGAACCCACTGGTGAGGGACAATCTTAGATCTCGTACTCTCAAGCGGGGCAGTGAGAGGATCTCAGATCTAGAAGTGGGTTGCCATCTGGGGACAAGTGACCATCAAACAGTGTGGTTCATGTTAAACTCAGCTACAGAGTCAAGTCATACAAAGTGAGGGTACTGGACTTTAGGAGGCTGACTTTGGCAAGATGGGAGAGTGCCTCAGAAAAGCACTAGCAAACAGGCTAGAAGGAGTGTGGAGCAACAATGGGGATTATCAAAACTGCCATCACAGAGGCAACAAGCCTTTGTGTGAAGCAAATAAACAAATCAAAATGAAAGAAAAAGCCACTATGGTTCTCAAAAGAGGTGGCTGTGAAAGTCAGGAAGAAAAAGATAGCATTCCAGAAGTATAAGGAAACACAGAAGGAGCAGTACAGAGAGCTGTACCAGTTAAGGCAGAAGGAAGCAGGGAGGGAAGTCAGAATAGCAAAGGCCCAAACTGAGGAAAAGATAGCCAACTCAGTTAAGAAGGGGGATAAAACCTTTTATAGGTACATCAGCGAGTGTAGAAAGACAAAGGGAGGGATAGTGAGGCTGAACAGAATGAACGGTGGGTGGGCAGAGGGGGACAGTGAAAAGCAAGAATACTGAGCGAATATTTCTGCTCAGTATTCACGAAAGAGGAGGGGGAAGTGCCTAATCCAATTAACAGAAGCACTCTTGATGGGGGGTCGATCCCAGTCCTTTCACAGAAGAAAGGGTTCTGCAAGAACTCCTAAAACTGAAGGTGGACAAAGCAATGGGTCCTGATGGAATTCACCCCAGAATTCTAAAAGAATTAAGGAGGAACTAGTGAAACCACTGGCTACTCTTTTTAATAAATCATGGGAGGATGGTGTGGTACCCGAGGACTGGAGGAAGGCGGATGTGATTCCCCTTCACAAAAGTGGGTCCAAGACAGAGGCAGGAAACTACAGACCTGTCAGTCTGACCTCTGTGGTAGGGAAAGTGATGGAGTCACTTCTGAAGGAAAGAATAGTCGAGTACCTAGAGGCCAGTGGAGCACAGGACCCAAGGCAGCATGGGTTCACAGTGGGAAGGTCATGTCAGGCAGATCTAATAGATTTCTTGACTGGGTGACCAAGTAGTAGACCAGGTAGGGGCTGTGGACATGGCCTACCTAGACTTTAGCAAGGCATTTGACACAGTCCCACACAAAAGATTAATAGTCAAATTAACCAGCCTGGGAGTGGGACCCAGGGTGGTAGCCTGAAGTAAAACATTGGCTGGACAACAGGACACAGAAGGTAATTTGAGGTCTCTCTGAAGAAGGGGTTACTAAGTGGTGCCGCAGAGGAGTTCAGTATTGGGTCCAGTCCTTTTTAATGTCTTCATCAGTGACATTGCAGAGGGACTGGAAGGAAAGTATGCCTTTTGCAGATGACACAAAGATCTGCAACAGGGTTGATCCCACAAGGAGGCGTGGAAAGGATGAAAGAGTTTGGCAAGGTTGGAGGAATGGTCAGAAGTATAGCGGCTAGGGTTCAATGCAAAGAAGTGCAAATAATGCACCTGGAAACAAGAACCCAGGGGAAGAATACACAATGGGTGGGGAGGTAGTAACAACAACAAAAAAGGAAAGGGACCTGGGGGTAATCATATCAGATGACCTTAATGTTAGCAAGCAATGTGAGAAGGCAGTAGGGAGGGCTGGGGGTATACTGGGATGTATAGGGAGAGGCATCATCAGCAGAAAACAGGAAGTTGTTATCCCTCTGTACAGACAGTTGGTGAGACCCCATCTGGAGTACTGTGTCCAGTTCTGGAGACCCATCTCCGCAAGGACATAGACAGGATAGAGGCAGTCCAGAGGAGGGCAACTAAAATGGTGCAGGGTCTGCAAGAGAAGCCGTATGAGGAGAGACTAAAGGAGCTTAATGTATACCCTTGAGGAAAGAAGGAGAGGGGGACATGACAGAAACTTTAAGTACCTCAGTGGAATCAACAAAGTCCAAGAGGGTAGCATCTTCTGAGAAAAAGAGACTTGCAAGAACAAGGGGACACAATTTAAAGATAGAAGGAGGGCGTTCAGGGCAATGTGAGGAAGTATTATTTCACAGAGAGGTAGTGGATGCATGGAATAGCCTTCCTGAGGAGGTTGTGGGTCTAAAACTGTGGAAGAATTCAAGAATGCATGGGACAGACATAAGGCAATTCTTGTGGGGGGTAGGAAGAAATAGGCTGTTGGTTAACTAGGATCTGCGGCCTATCCTGTAGGTAGGGAAATGGGCAGACTAGATGGGCCTAGTGGTCCTTATCTGCCCTCAAAGTCTATGTTTCTATGTTTCTATGGTAATTACCAGAATTCCTTCAAAACGTGTGCAAATTCTGTGTGGGTTTATGTATTTCATTGATTCCTGATTTTACTGCTTATGCTGGTTCTGGCATTAAAGCCGTTGTAGTGTTCTTAGCAACCACAGCCCCACAATGGCCAGAATACTGAAACTGTTGAAAGCAGTGAATACAGAACCACTGGAACACAGGAACCCATACAATGTAATGTAATCAAATTCGGTTCATTGTAACAGCAGAATATATTATTGAGAGGACATAGTGAAGCAGTTTAAATGACTGACACATTTTCATTTGGTGTGATGGAACATTACTGATGTACAGATAACAACTGGCAGGTTTTTCTAGTGAGTGAGGTCCACAGTTGACAAGTCAAGTTCTGATCAGCAGCCACAAGGTAATCTCCAGTATGTCAGTGTTCTTCCTCTTATTCTAAGCTAAGTTGAAGATGTTCATCACCCTGGTACAACTAATGTGGAGTTGTCTCAGAAAACTTTGCACTACAGAGTCGAGATCACAAGTGTTAACATGTTAAACTGAGGGCCAGTTGTGAACTTCCAGCACCTTATCGTGGACCTTTGTCATATAAACTGTTACACATTGTGCTATAAACCAGCATCCAAAGCATGTTTCTGTGGAAAAAAAGAAACAGTTGGTAGAGGTAGTCTGTACAGGAAGAAGAGGAAAGTTCATAGACAACCAAGTGGAAGTATAAAGAGACTGGACACCTTCCCCCAAATATGTCCATTAACTTAACAGATAATTTGCTCACTTTGAAAATGCCACCCATATTAAAATGCTAGAGCCTGCCAGTAATCTTGTTGCTAGATCCCATGGACTGTGACCAATTTTAATTGTGCACAGTTATTCTAGGTTAACCTTACCATGCACATTGTAGCCAAGGGCATTCTCCAGTTGAACAAAGGTGCTTCCCTGGGCCCCAAGCTGCAGCAACCCCAAGGAAGCGGATACACTAGCTGGTGACACAATCAGGTTTGTCCTGTTCTCCATCTTGGCTAGTGTGCGGTAGATGCGGACAGCAAATTCTGTATTTAAGTCTTTCAGCACAGCCTGCAGATTACAGCTACCCTCGCTGAAGAACCACAGACAGAGAAACAGCTTGGTTAAGGCGAGAGGCTGCATGTGGGAAATTCTCAATATCCTGGTGATCAATTTTCTCTCTGAAAACAACAATACCATTTGATTAGTGCGTCCTGGTACTCTTTAATGTCAAATTATAGCAGCACAAGTACATACAGCTAAATCATCCCATTCCATGGCAAAAATATGGGACTTCAGAGGAGCTGACTTTGATAAGATGGCCAACAGAGTTAAGCTAGCCCTGGCAAAAAGAAACACAGGTGAGGAGGTACAGGCAAAGTGGGCAAGCATTAGGATGCAATACTTGAAGCAACATCCATTGTGTTAGACAGAAAAGGAAGTGCAAAAGAAGAAGGAAACCACTTTGGTTCTCAAATACAGTAGCAGAAAAGGTCAGAGCCAAAAGGCTGGCCTTCAGGAAATATAAGGAACACAGCGGGATGAAGATGGAGGCATACCAAACTGCCCTAAGGGAAGCAGGCAAGGCAGCAAGGCAGGCAAAGTCCCAAACTGAGGAAACACTAGTACTAACAGTAAAGAAGGTGACAAGACTTTCTATAGATACATTAGTGAAAGGAGAAAGTCCAGAGGGGGTATTGCTAAGCTTAATGGAGAAAAGGGAGCAAGTGAGGAGGAGGACCCTGTAAAGGCATCTATCCTAAATAGATACTTTTGCTCAGTATTTACTGAAGAGAAGGTAGGGCAGGGCCCACAGCTCAGCATCATGGACACAGGGGGAGGAGGTGAGCACTACCCTTCACAAAAGAAAGGGGTCCTACAAGAGCTTGCTAAGCTCAGGGGTGGATAAGGCAATGGGACCTGATGGCATACATCCCAGGGTACTTAAGGAGCTAAAGGAGGAACTAGCAGAGCCATTAGCAGAATTGTTTAGTGAGTCTCTGAGCACAGGAGAAGTCCCAGAATACTGGAGAAGGGCTCATGTGATCCCACCCACAAGAGTGGTAGCAGGGAGGAGGCGGGAACTACAGACCGGTCAGTCTTACCTCAGTAGTGGGCAAGATTATGAGGCACTCCTTAAGGAAAGGATAGTGCAACACCTGGAATCCATAGGGCACAGGATCCAAGACAGCATGGGTTTACAAAAGGAAGGTCCTGTCAAACTAATCTCATAGATTTCTTTGACTGGGTAACCAGAGTGGTGGACCAAGGGGAGCAGTTGATGTCAGCTACCTTGACTTCAGCAAAGCTTTTGACACTGTTCCACATAGAAGATTGATAAATAAGCTAGGTAGGCTCGGGTGGGTCAGAAGTTGGTCAGCTGGGTGGCAAACTGGTTGACTGGCAGAAAACAGAGAGTGGTGGTAAATGGTATACAGTCAGAAGAGATGCAAGTCACAAGTGGGTACCTCAGGATCAGTCCTGGGGCCAGTCCTATTCAACATCTTCATTAGTGACCTCGCAGATGGACTAGAGGGTAAGGCTTGTCTGTTTGCAGATGACACCAAGATCTGCAACAAGAATAGATGATCCAGATGGGGTGGGCAGAATGGGAAGAGAGATCTGGATAAACTAGCAGAATGGTCAGAAGAGTGGCAACTGGGATTTAATGCAGAGTGCAAAATCATGCACATAGGGAAGAGAAACCCTAGAGCCACTTATAGGCTGGGAGGAGTTGCTAGCAGTCACAAAGGAAGAAAGAGACTTGGGCATCATCATCACTGATGACCTGAAATCATCCAAGCAGACCTCTAAAGCAGTAGGTAAGGCTAGGGGGGTGTTAGGGTGTATGAGTAGGGGTATCACAAGTCGTAAGAGGGAGGTAATAATCCCTCTGTACAAGACATTGGTTAGGCCCCATCTGGAGTACTGCGTGCAGTATTGGAGGCCACACCTTCACAAGGACATTAACCAAATTGAGTCAGTCCAGAGAAGGGCAACCAAATGGTGCAGGGACTGCATCAGAAGACATATGAGGACAGATTAACGGAGCTCAATATGTATACCCTTGAGCAAAGGAGGGAGAGAGGTGATATGATCGAGGCATTCAAACACCTTAAGGGCATAAACAAGGTGAAAGAGTCTAACATGTTTAAATATAAGAAAAATAGCAGGACAAGAGGACACAGCATGAGATTAGAGGGAGGCCGATTAAGAGGGAATGTGAGGAAATTCTTTTTCACAGAAAGGGTGGTAGATGCATGGAATGGCTTACCACAAGAAATGGTGGCTATGAATACAGTGCATGGCTTCAAACATGCATGGGATAGGCATAAAGGGAGCAATACAAATGACTATGAATAGATAGGTCACTGACAAAGGCCAATGGCACATTTATAAGGTAGAAAAAGAAATGGGCAGACTGGATGGGCCTTGCGGTCCTTATCTGCCGTCAACTTCTATGTTTCTATGTTTCTACCATACCATGCACAAAGTCCAGACAGGAAAGTCTATGAAACACACTAAGAACATTTAATCATTCTAGCTTATATTTCATGTTTTCCTGTATTTCTCTTTCCTAGTTCTTAAGTCCTGAATGCATTCACTTGCATAGTGTTTTTGTCCCCAGATGCCATATACTCAAATTGCCTAACTGCCTTCCAAATAATTATTTCTACAGCTATAGATAGTAATGTCACAACTTAGCAGGGACTGACTTCAACTGCAGACAATTAGCAGATGCCGATGAAGGTCAACAATTCTGCTTTTTTATGGCTATACTGTACTCAGTAATTACAAACTGATGTTTTTAAACAGAACAACCACTTGTGTCTGCTGACCATTTGAGAAAAAATGTTAGATTTTTTATAAGGTCTGAAATTATATTTTTCGAAAGCAGTATTTTTGTATTTTTTAGGCTTAGAAACTTTTTTTTCATGAAGACGTGAAGTCTGATCAACGTGAATTGATCTAACAATCTAGGTCTCATGTCATGATACATGTCAATACATCCCAATATCAAATATAACAGTATTTTAAACATTTGTGAACTGTTTTATGTTTTTATATATTCATATATGGAAGATGTAGCAACAATATATTGAGAATAGTGGATGGGCAACCATGCATAACAAACCTCTGCTCTCATAGGGGGACTCTGGTTACATCATTGACCTCGAGAGCATAGCTCGAGAGGTCTGATGGAAGCAGCACAGGCTTGTTGAGTAAAAGGTTGCCAGCCACAATTTTTCATAGTGAATAGTTTTGTGTTTTGGCATTGTTTTTTGCATTTTGTTGACTTGTAAGGGGTCCTGGACCGGCAGTAAAGAGAGCATCAGCAGTAGCACCTAAGAGAGAATGGCAGCCAAGTAAGCCCCTCAAAAAACTGTGGGTAAAATTTAAACTTTTAAACAGAATGTGTAGTGTTCTTAAACTTTTAAATAGGCTTTTTTTGGGCTTTTCCTGAATTTTGGTCATACTACACATTATTTTATTAAGACTGAATAGTTTGCAACTTAATTTTCATTCATCTTGTGCCCTTAATCACATGGTGAATATTTCACACTACTTCATAGCAACTGCTGCTCTTTCTTGCTGTTGCAGGCTTCCCCTGCAAAAGCATCAGAAGATAATAAAGAATGGAAAGGAGGGCAGGCACAGGAAACATGAAACCTCAGCTAATGTGTGCCAAAATAGTATAGGCTCAATATTCAGAAATATGGCTGGTGTGCAGTACGTTGGCAACATGCTCACTAAAATGGCTCGATTTGCGTGCACCAATTTGCTATACTGAGACCCCCACTTATTGCACAAGCAGCTGAGTTGGCACTACATGGCAAAAGGAGGTGGAGACATCACATGGTCATGAAAACAGCGAGTTCTCTGATTATGTATGGTGAATGCGTAATGGATGTCTCTGTCATAGTTTCCCTGCCTTTCTTTCTCTTTTGTACAGTAATGTGATGCTCTGGATCTATGCTTCTACCTACCATGCACTACTGATGTATACTGTCCTCTGTATATAGTGCATATTTTGTTGTCTCTGTTCACTGTGATATGCATTGCATTTTTCACTGTGATCTGCATTGTATTTTTGACTTGCTGTACTATTTCCTATCCTAACCAGGACCCTGTCCATATTAGACACTGGTGAATATACCCAACTTGAGCATGGGTCCACATCCAAACATATCACCCAGAATGCTATCTCTGTTCATACTGTGTAACCCGAGATATGCCTCAGGAATCTATCTAGTCCTGCTTCAATATCCTGAACAATGCCAGCTTCCACAACCTTAGTGCGTAGGCTATTGCACATACTACCCACCCTCTGTATTAAATAATATTTTCTAATGTTTTTTCTTATCCTGCTACCTCCCAGTTTGAGTTCAAGTCTATTAGTTCTTCAAGCACTTACCAACTCAAACATCCATAATTTTGGGAAATCCACCCTGCCTATCTCTTTTAGTATTTGGAGCACTGTGATCATGTCCTTTCTCTATCTTTTTTATTTGTACTTTTCCTTTCCTGTGCCACTACCCCAGCTGCCCCTGGTGACTACTCAGTCTTGTCTCTGCATCTGCAGCCCTCACCTTTCCACCCTCAGCTTATACTCGGGGAGGGGGGGTGAAGGTAGGGCAGGCCTGTTGCCGAAGACCCGCATGGGTAGTAATGGGTAAAGTAAGCTTTCTGAAGGCTGAATGTACTGTACTGAGCATTATTCATTGCCTGTAGGGAATTTTCCTCCACATTTGTTCCACCCTGAGAAGATTGCACAGAAGGACTCCAGTGCATGCACAAAAGGTTCCATGTTATAACGGCGATCACCAAATAGCGATCGCCATTACAGCAAGTGTACATCACCGAAAAACCAAAATGGTGATATACACTTCCAGCGAGGCAACAACGGCAAAAACACATGTTTTATATGTTATTTATGGGGGAGGCTGTGCCCCCTGCACCCCTTTAAAATGGTTCCCAACTACAGGGGGTTGCATGTCGGGGAGGGAAAAAACCTTTTTAAAAAAAATTAACTCCTGCACGTAAAAGACAAAATATCATGCTCTTCCCCAGTCCCGAACCCTGCACCTCCCCACTATAGCCAGCCACCCTCACCACCACACCACACAGCCAGCTCTGCAGCCTCTCACCGCACTACCTCCCACATACCTTCCCTCTTCTTCTGTTCCCAGTCCTGTCCTTCTGGTCTCCTTGTTTTTTGCCCGTCGCTACCCTTTCACGGTCACTCACATAACGAGCGATGAACTTGAGTCGCTCACATGCGAGTTGCTCAAGTTCAGTCTCCATTTTGATGGGTTACCCACAAAGAGCAGTTGTGTGATGCCACGCAGAGCCAGAAAACATCATCCCCTTTCCCACTGCTCCACCTGCACTTCCTCTGTGGTTACACAGGTGGTAGTGCTATTACATAGTTAGGAAGCAACCCTCCCCAGAGAAGCAGAGAATCCTCTGAGACGCTCGATACTTCTCACTGTGGCCATCCCTCCAACAACCCTGGCTTGCTCACAAACCTGGATCACCAGCATTGCAAGCCACAACCAAGCTACTACACCAACAGGCTGGCCAAGCATGTCCTTTATCAGTCTTCTCTCCTGTAGGTTAACAAACTTGAAAATGCCCACCCTCTCCTCATACTTCTTTCTCCTAGGCCACTGGTTACTTAATTGAAAAAAGACAGAAAAGGCCAAAGCCACATCACGTCTGTCTCCCACTCCAAGTGGGCAATTGGTGTCAAGATGACTGAATCTTTAATAATAGTCTAACTCACATTTAAATTTCTCAAATAGTGAAATCTCAACTAAGTTTTGCAGCAGAGCATTCCAAGCTTTAGTTACTCTAACAGTAAAATAATGAGCGCATTTCTTGGTGTTACTGTACTGCACCTTCAATTGTTCAGCTTGCTGACCCTGTGCTGGACCTTCTCAATCTCTTTAATATTCTTTTTGTACTGCAGTGGCTAGAACTGGACACAGTAGTCCAGATGCAGTCTAACCAAGGCTTTGTACAAAGGGAGGATGCCGACCCTTGACCTGCTCCTCAACTGTCTTAATACATCCCAGTACTACGTTTGCCATCTTGACCAAGGCCCTGCCTGGCCTCAGCTTGCTGTCCATAATTACTCTCAAGTTCTTCTCCTCAGTTGTGCTGTCTACTGCTTCACACACACGGTGTATGTAGAACCCCAACTCCTCACCCCCAGATGCAGAGGCAGTACCTTGCATGTGTCCATGTTAAATCTAAGCCCCCCATTTCACAGCTCCTATCCTAATGTGTGCAGCCCCCCAATAGTGCACCTCCCCGCCATGTCAACTCTTCTTACCAATTTAGATTTGTCAGCAAATTTCAGCATTAGTGCTGTGTGGAATGCAGAATTCTGCCAGTGGAATTAAGGTGGAATGGCCATTCCAGTGGTGGAATTTCCATCAGAATTTTATGGTTCTTTCTGTGGAATTCCAGCAGTTTGTGATTGGTGGAACCATATATAGAATACTGTACAGAAGCACATATACAAAAGGGCTATTTTTCCACCGAGTGGTTACCATGATGATGAAGACCTTGAGAGCGAAGCTCCAGAGGTCCATCTGTTGTCCTAGTAACCACAAAGTGGAAGAATATAGAGGATTGTGTATGAGTAATCATACACAACAAGGCAGTTGTAGGATCGAGAGGTTTCTGTGGAAACCAGCGACCTCGAGAGTGCAGCTCGAGAGGTCCGTTACCATGGAAACCTCGAGATCGTACTACTGCCTTGTTTGTGTATGGTAATCATACTTTGACACCAGTGTCCCATTAAAAGCCAAAAAATAACTTACTAAGGTGTGGTTCTTTCAGCGACATGCACTTCCTTGCCAGATCTCACTACCGTGGTCCACTTCATCATGCACGTGCAACAACATTTAGTCTTGTTGTGCTGCACTAGTGACGTACTCAGTGCAGCACAACAAGCTCGTGACATAGTTAGGGCAGCACAACAACGCTGTTCCAGGCATGGATTTCCATTTGGAACAGTATTCTACCATACACTATAGAAGTCTGTGTTGCTGTAGGAGATGTTTTCTTTCTGTTTGTCAGTGGGTGAAACGAGAGTACAGTGGAGAAGTGAGGGGCCAGCTGGGAAGACAACTGTCACAATGATATGTTTCTGTTTCTAGGTGGCAGTAGATTTTTTTTAATACACCGACGATGATAAATTTTATCTGATAAATTTATGACACTATCTAGCCTCCAGATAAACATTTATCTGGAGGTTAGATATGTCATTGTCACTTTCCTTCACCTTTGTAAAGAACATAACCAATCAGAGAGCAGCTATCACAATGATGATGATGATGACAGCATAATATGGCTGTGCAGTACTGAAGCCAGCAATTCATATCATAGAAACACTGTAAAACCTTCACACAAAAGGCTGATTTAAAAGGCTATGGGCCAGATATTCAAATCTTAGCCCGGGGCAAAATTAGCACTGCGTGGTGTGGCAAATTAGCCCGGAACCATTTGCATGCTATATTCAAAGGAATAGTCCCAGTGCTAAACCAGTTGAATATAGCGTGCAAATGAAGCCGTGCAAACAGGGCTAAGAGTGCAGTGCAAAAATAGCCTGGCAAATAAGAGCTCTGAATATAGCAACTGGAAAGGCCAAACTGCAACAGCAGCCCAGTGCACACCGAGGTGGAGTAAGGCAGAGTTGCAGTAGATGGCCAATGTGGGTGATAGCAATGAAGTGGTGCACAACAACTGCAATCAACATTGTGGGCCAAACACAGCAGAACTGTGCTTTGGTTTTGACAGATTTGGCCGGTGCTAACACATTAGCCCAGTGTTAAATTTTGCTTTATTCAAAGCTCCTATGCAAATGAGCCTGCTTAGGCAATCTGTGAGCAAACAGCCACAGGTGCACCATGATGCTGTTGTTGCTTACGGCCATGTTGCCTGTGGTTGCCGTGTCCATGGCCCCATTCTTGTTTTGCCCAAAGTTAAGACTACCTTTTTCTGGGTGGTAATTTGCACCATACAAAGTGTCTGTGGGGCAGATAAGGAGACAAGAGTTGTCTTTGAGGGTTTTATTTAAGAATGATTTTGAGCCAAACAGCATGGCCTTTGTTTTCTTAGAGTTGACCAACAGCAGATTATTCGAAGCTCCTATGCAAATGAGCCTGCTTAGGCAATCTGTGAGCAAACAGCCACATTAGCATCTCATTATGGCCTGCTTTGCAAGCATTGCCATGTTGATTGCCCGGCGCTATTGCATAGTGCACACAGCTCCACCTGTATGTCAGACTGGAACTACAGGTTGGTAGCTGCAGGCTGGGTGCACTCACAGTTCCACCAGTATGTCAGACATGGTAAACAGTTCAGTAGCTGTGGGCTGGTTTGGACACAGAAGCACAGACTATTGTGGCCCAGGGGACTAGCACCACAGAAACAGGTGGTTGTGCTGCATGCCATACACATATTGTTACACCTGCTACAGTGTGTATCAGATGGTACAGTACCATAGTAGCTTTTATTGTGAGGGACACAGCAGTGCCTATGTTGTGTCAGGCAACAATCAATCAATCAATCAATCAATCAAACTTTATTTTTAAAAAGGCGCTTTTCTTAAAACCAAAGCGCCTGTACAATTTCATAGAACAATAAATAAACAAAATCTAAAACTATTATAAATCAATAAAAGCTATGTTAAAAAGATGGGTCTTCAAGGCTCCTTTAAAACTCAGGACAGTCGGACTATTTCGCACCTGACTGCTGCTATCTACACAGTGACGTGCACAGCTGGTAGGTGTGTTCTGACAGTGGACACCACAGTCATACTGTTCTATGACCCACATACGCTGTGCCAGTGACATGAGATTCCCACACTAACATACACATGGCTAGCCTGTGTGTTGTGGGGAGCCCGGACAGGTGTGCAGTATGTGCCCGGGGGGGGGTCACAAACATACCATAATACAGGCACTGTGTGGACGGTCCCAGCCATGTGGCAGCACCTACTATGTGGTGCAGCCTGGCCACCTCTACACCCTCCCCTCAGTACCCTCCATTCCCCCAATACTGCATGTATGTGCTGGATTGTGGTGGTGAATCCCCATGGGGGGACTGGACGTGTGTGCTGCATTTCTCTTACACAGCATATGGAGTAGACCAGGGTGGCCATCTGCCCTCTCTGCCTCCTCATTGGCTGCAGTCATCAGGTGCACCATGACGCTGTTGTTGCTTATGGCCATGTTGTCTGTGGCTGCCGTGTCCATGGCCCCATTCTTGTTTTGCCCAGAGTTAAGACTACCTTTTTCTGGGTGGTAATTTGCACCGTACAAAGTGTCTGTGGGGCAGATAAGGAGGCAAGAATTGTCTTTGAGGGTTTTATTTAAGAATGGTTTTGAGCCAAACAGCATCGCCTTTGTTTTCTTAGAGTTGACCAACAGCAGATTAGAGGAGAACCAGTTATAAGCAGCATGGTAGTTCTGGGTCAGGAGAGGAGATGCATGAGAGGAACTTGTCACTATGAAAAATGACGAGGTCAGCCACGTAGAGAAGGGAGTTACAGTTAAAACTATCGGTGGGGAGGGAGTTAACAAATAGGGAGAATAGCAGGGGGCCCAGAATAGAGCCCTGGGGGACTCCAGTGGAGACTAGCAAAGGTGGAGAAGGGATAGAGCTGATGCGCAAGGACTGGGAGTGACCTGAGAGATAACTCCACAATCATTCAGTTGTCCTGGTGGAGCAACTGAGCAAGGATAATTTGGATAAGAGTAGGGAGTGGTTGACCATATCAAAAGCTTTAGATAGGTCAATAAAGACAGCACCAGTGGCACATCCTTGGTCCATGTTGGAGAGGATGTGGTCAGTGAAGAGGGCCAGAGCAATATAAGTACTGTGTTGCTTATGGAAGCCATGTTAGTGGTTACATAGGAGGTTGTATTTAGCAGTGTACTCTAATAGCTGCTGGTGGACAATCCTTTCAAGGAGTTTACTAAGGTGGGGGAGGATGGATATAGGTCAGTAGTTGTCGGAAGAGCAGGGGTCACCAGATTAGAGGATTGGAACTACTCTAGCAGATTTCCGAGAGTCAGGCATGGTGGAGGTAGATAGTGCAAGATTGAAAATAAAGGTGAGAAGCTGGCAAATAAGGGGAAAGACAAGTTTCAGGAAGCCGGGGTAGAGGCCATCAGAGCCAGGACTACCCCTGTTTGGCAGTTTCTTTAGCAGTTTTGATGTGACTTTAGTGGAGATGGTAGCAAAGTAGAAAGGGGGGTGAGGAGGGGCATCACTAGGAAGTGAAACAGAATGCAGGGAGGAAGTGCAGGGGCCTGGGGAAGGAAGATTGCAGAAGAGGGCCGACAAGTCAGAGAACTTAATGTGTAGAGCGCGTCAGCAACCGCCGAGGGGTCGATCAGAAGGCCAGCAGGAAAATTCAGGTGAATGGAGGGGATATGTGTGTGTGTGGATTTAATAAGGAGTTAATGGAGTCCCAGAATTTTTTAAGATTGCCTAGGTTCTCTCTCTGGAGCTGGTGATAGTAATCCCGTTTTATTGACCTGGCCATGTATTTACATCTATTGTGCAGGTGCCTGTACTCATTCCACAGGGCAGGGGAGGGTGTCCATTTGTAGGCAGTCCACTTACCATCCCTCAGCTTCATGAGAATCAGTAGGTCCTTTGTTAGCCACCATGTGCATCCGCCTCTGACACGCCAAGTAGTGGTAGGGAAATGGCGATACTGGATGTCCAGGAGAACACTGGTGAAATGGGTGGCAGCCATATATGCATTAGTATAAGTATAAAGGTCTCGCAAGTTTATAGCCCTAATATCCTCGAAGAGGCGGGAGGTATCGGGGCAATTGAAATTGCGGAAAGAGAGGTATTTGGGAGGAGGGTGGGTGGACTTAGAGGACCAAATGATGTAGGTGGGGGAGTGGCCACTAATGCAGTCAGATAGTGTGCTAGTTTGGGCAACTGTGTCTCTACAGTTAGTGATCACCCAATCGAGGAGTGTGTTGGTCTAGGTATAGGCGTTGAAACGGGTAGAGGGAGAGTCATAATTTGCATCAGGTTATACTGATTTAGGAGGTTAGCATAATCTGGTTCTTGAGCACCAAGTCAATTTAGGTTGAAATCCTCGAGAAGAATGGTCTCTCTGGTAGTGGAGAGTGATCCCAACCCTATTAGGAGGCTGTGAAGGCCATCTACACCTCTACCAGGTGGGTTGTAGCAGCATCTCAGGAAGAGTTTTTTGTAGAGCCCTGGATAACTTCAGCAATGAGCCATTCACTGGGAGATGCACTGTTGGAGCAGAGGGTGATGGAGGCAGAGAGGTGTTCGCTGACAAATATGGCGATGCTATCTCCCTTTCTTTTTCCTGGTCTATCTTTGTGAGTAGGGAGTACCCAGAAAGTTGGAACAAGGTATCTGGGTGCTGCGGCTTCAGCCAGGTGTCAGTAAGACATGGGGTTTGTAGAGGGAAACCCATGCTTCAATATCTGGGTATTCTGCAGGGAGACTGCAGACATCCATATGGGCAATTTTTAGCCCAGGAGGTTTGACCCAAGTGGCATCCTTAGAGGTAATGGTGGATTGTACAGGGCCAGGGTTGAACTCGATGTCCCCTGCCAGTAGTAGCAGGGAGAGTAGGAGGTGATGGGGCACTGTGGGCAGGAGAAAGGGGGGAAGAAGGAAGGGTGAAGTAAGAAAGAGCCAAGTAAATGCTGCTCAAGGTTAGTTAGGAAACGGAGAGAGAGGGAGCCAAGAGGAGTTAACTCTCAACTTCCCAAGGGGGGGTGCAGAGATGGAGGCTGTCGATGGAGAAATGGATGAGGTCTGACTGATCTAGGGATAGTATACAGGCACTGAGGTCCACTATCAGAAGGGTGCCTGCCAGAGAAGCAGCCACGAGGGATAGGAATAATGGTCTCATTGTGGTAGTAAACAGCAAATTTAGGGTAGAGAATAGGAAGGCGCCTGGCTAAGTAAAAATAGGGAAATTGGGAGATTATGCCTGGCAAAATTTTCACAGCAGCAAGGAGACTGGAGGAATGCTCCAGAGAGTAGCAGGAGAGCCAGGAGCAGAGATAGTGATGAGAAAGGAATAAGCTGGCTGTGTTACAAGGCAAGTTTCAGCAAAGTCTGGCTAGGTGATAGCCCCCCTAAAGTAGCTGGAGAGCAGCAATTGAAAATACCAAATTAGATTTGTTGTGTAGAGCACTGATTGGCTAGTTAGACATGCAGGGCATAACTGATTCTGCAGGCAGGGCATTTAAAGAGTGCCAGGGCCAGGGGAGGGTGGGCCATAGAAATTACAGTCCAAAAACAACAGCAGCAGGGATAAACTGTGGTCCAAGTAACGGACCCAAAACAGCTGCAGTGAAAGCAGCCTGAGGTCGGATCGCAGAAAACTCCAGAATTAAAAAAAGGCACCAAGTCAGTAGGAGACAGCTGGCTGGCTGGCTGTGCTGAGGTCCGTACCTTGATTGGTTGGGTGGATTGGCTTCGGTAGCCGGGTCCCTGGAGCGGCAGTCAGCACTGGACATTCCAAGGAACCCTTGTGCTGCAAATGGCACAATATCACAGTAACCATAGGAACACTGAAAAAAAATTCTACTGCAGTTGTAATCGTGGCCTGAGAACCTGCATAGTTACCAAGCTGCGTTTAGCGAAAAATCCATATCCCAAAGCGTTTTTGAGATATAGCTGCTGAAAGGTACCGTAGCCGCCATAATGTTATCCAATGGGAAATTTCTAAACTTAGGAATGTTATAACTATGGAACTGATGTAAATTGTAACACCAAACCAGCAAAAGGCATATCTGTGGGGCAAGCCCTCTCTACCCTGCAGATTTCAGCCCAAAGGTCCTAACCATTTATTTGTAGTGAAGTGGCAAAGAAACAGCAATTTTTCATAAGTAGCATCACAAATTTGCAAAAGTTTCACAAATTTTTGTAAATTTTGCGACACGACATTTGCAAAAGTGTCGCAAATTTGTGAACGTATCAACGGCCAAATTTAAAAAATATATATCCAAGCATTATTTTTAAAATCTAACACCAGGATCGTGTTCCTCGGGCCCCGATTAGGTAAACACAACTGTCAGTGTTTACAAAGGGGCAGTATTTTTTGAATTACAATGTCTTTTACCCGTCGCTGACTGAAAATAAGATGGCAGCAGTGCGAAAGTACTAAACCCATTTGTGGCAGTAAAAAGTGCTTTCGAGGTGTACATATATTTTTTCCCATAGGCTATAATGGGAAACTTTAAAGTTTCATAACTTTTGAATGGATTAATATTTTTTCATCAAACCTTCAAAAGGCACATCAGTGACCCAGACCCCCCCATATACCCTAACTATTTCAGACCAGACCCCCAAACCATTTCAGACCTGTAGACGAGCAAAGAATTTGTACCTAAATGGTAAATTTCACATTTTTTTGGTACTCTGCAGCTCTGCAACTGCACCACTGACTGGAACAAAACTTGTTAGAGCTAGAGATCTATGGTACCAGACAGTGCATGAAAGACATTTCAGGCAAAAAGGTTGAACGGTTGCAAAGTTATTAAAGTGCAAAATTTTGGGTTTAACACACACACACACACGCACACACATATACATACATATTTATAAAATGAGTAAAAAAAGAGGAAACAATGGCACCAGTGGCATTGGACAAACACCATCAGGTGACCATGTGTATATCAGAGCGCGACTGAACACCTGCAATTTTACCCCCCTTCAAAACAATTTTGGCATTTTATAAGATAGATAACCCACTCTAGGGTGTGCAGTCGTGCTGTGATATACACACGCCTTGGATGGTAGATGCACTTGGCCTGCGGCCCCTTGCGTAGCAAAGCACACCAAGGCATGCGTATATCAGAGCGTAACCGCACACCCTAGAGTGGGTTATCTATTACATATATATATATATATTATACTATGGTTAGGGTTGAGTAAGCACTTTAATGTTAAACCTCAAATTTTGTACCTTAATAACTTTGCCACCATATGATGGATTTGCCTGAAAGTTTGCAAGTGCAGTCTGGTACCATAGATCTCTGGACCTGGCAAGTTGTGTTATGGTCAGATGTATGGCTGTGGAGCTGCAGAATGCCAAAACACCCAAAGAAACTGAGTTTTTGTGCATTCTTTGCTTGCGCCCACAGCTTGCACAGTTTGGCCGTTCAGTCTGAAATCTTCAGGGAAGATGCAGTCTGGGTCACCAATGTGCCTTTCAAAGATTTGGTGTAAAAATATTAAACTGTTCAAATGTTATTCAAAAAACAAATTTCCCATTATAGTCAATGGGGAAAAAATATATGTGTCTCATGAAAGTGTCGCAAGTACAATTTTACTTTCGTAAATGGCCCTTTTACTTCCATGCTACAGCCATCTTCTTTTCAGTTAGTGAGAGAGAAAAATGCCTGGCGTTAAAATTTGAGACCATCTAGGTAAACACCAACTGTTGGGCTTACCTGGTCGGGTTCTGCGGATGCCAGCCCTATCTTTTCTTGGAGGTAAAACCTCCTAGAAATGCCATTTTTAAAATCAGCTCCACAGTACTTTCACAAATTGTGAAAGAAATGGCCATGACATTTTCGCAAATGCAAAATTTTCGTAATGTTTTTTGCGAAACTTTCGCAATTTGCAAAAGTATTTTTTTCCAAAACTGCAAATCTTTGCTATTACCCTGCAACAAAATGGTTGGGGCTTTTGGGCTGACATTTGCAAGGTAGCAAGCCCTGGTCCCACATATGTGCCTTTTGGTGGTTTGGTGCCAAAACATTCAACAGGCCCAAAGTTACAGTGTTCCGAAGTTGAGAAATTGCCCATAGGATAACAGTGGTGCCCGTGATGCCTTTCGGTGCCCATATCTCGAAAACGAAGCGAGATACGGATTTTTCACTATCCACAGCTTAGATCACCTTTGAGTGGACTAATTTGTAGAAACAAGTTTGGGAATCATAGATTACACCAGCAGTGGAACTTTTTTCCTACTTGTTACAGTTACAGAGATACTGGCAAATTAGTGTCACAAGAGTTCCAAGAGTGCCTTTTCAGTGTATTTAGGTGCCAATATCTTGTAAACAATGCAAGATACAGATTTGGTTTATCTATCTTGCGTGAAGTTCTCGCTGTCATGATTACAACGGCACTGGAATTTTTTTCCTAGCTGCTATGGTTGCTGAGGTATTAGCAAATTAGTGTTACAAGGGTTCCTTGCCCTGTAGAGCTGCTGTTTGGCTCCGTAGTTATATATAAGTGGGAGCACAAGGCCTGGATGGCCTGGAGAGCATGCACTCCCACATACACATACCATTATGCAAAAAATGGGCAATGTCAAGGGAGCGCAGGGCCCAGAGGGCCCGCGCTCCCACTAACATGTAGCACTTATCAGTTACATTACACTTTCTACTCAAAAATAAGGGAAATTCATGGCAAAAACTCCATTAATGCATCAGTTAGGGTACACAGCACAGTGACAAAAGCAGTGAAATGTGATGTTAGGGTTGCCACCCCACCCTCCATACACCAACAGGCATCGGTGTGTGCATTGGGGTTATCGTGCCTAACTCTCACCCCATTCTCCTATACTGCACCACCTCAACTTGTTAACACATGGAATGGGGTGAGAGTTAGGCCGACGACCCCAATGCACACCCCGATGCCTGTTGGTGTGTGGGAGGGTGAGGTGGGGTGGTAACCTAACACCACATTTCCATGCTTTTGTCACTGTGTTATGAACCTTAACTGATGCATTAATGGAGTTTTTGCCATGAATATATATATATATATATATATAAGTTTCATCAGTTCAGCTCCACTGAAGCCTAGTCAGTAAGTCCATTTTATATAGGAGTATCATTGATTTTGGGCTCAAAGTTAATGAATTCATCCAAATCCATCTCTACTTTTTCTAGGCCAGCCCTTCATTCTCTTTGATTTCTTTTTGTTGAAGCTCCATCCTTTTTGTCACATTTAGCCCATGGAGCTGGTCTGGAAAGAAAAACAATTTCTTTCCAGCAGAAAACACCAGGCATTTCACTGAAACTGGTCCTGAAATGTAGCTCGAATCTGTTGAAAGTCTTTTTTGGAAGTGTAGAAACTGCCGTCCCATCAGTGCATCAGTAGGGCTACTGCTCACGATGCTGGCGACCTGGGCTTGGGAATGAGCATGGTACATTGGGAGCCAATCACGGAGGGAGGAAGGACTAAGCATTTCAGGGGCAGTTCTCCCCTCTTGGGGTGAGGGGACACTGCACCCTGCTACAAGACTGTCACTGAGTGGTGGTGGTGTATGCATGCACACCAGAAGGGGAAGGGCTGCAGCCTCTTGGGGTGAGGGGACACTGCACCCTGCTACAAGACTGTCACTGAGTGGTGGTGTATGCATGCACACCAGAAGAGGAAGGACTGCAGACCGATGCTGGCACACATGCACTTCACCTTGCATGTATGTTCATGTAAAGCAGAAGGAAATGCCCCAGCCTCACCGGGCACCCCCTGCAGGCACCGCAGGACTGACATGGCAGACCATATGTGTGGTCCTTGGCAAGTGGTGGGTAAGCTGGTAAGTCAATCAGAAAGTTGGTGACTGGGCTGGGAGGCCACTGCAGGGACCAATGGATAGAGGGGCTGAAACAGATATTGGAAAAAAAGATGCATAGAAACCCTTCTTTCTCTGCCAGCCTGTTGGTGCAGCGGTAGCACTGCTGCTTGCAATGTTGGTTATTTGTGTTAGGGAACAAGCACAGATTGTTGTGGACCAGCTGGGGAGGAAAGCTCAAGTGTCACATGGACTGCGTTCCTTCTTCCGGGGGGGAAGGACAAGGCTCCTGTAGTGGGACTGCCGCTTGGTGGAGACCTGGTGGTAGCACAGTCAGGGACACGCACAAGAGGAGAGACTGCTGCAAGATGTCTTGGTGTGGATATACACCAGTGCACACTTGTGTGGCATCCCTGTGGAGGAAAATGGTGGAAAATGGATGGGCTGCTCTATGTTGACAATCCCTGGAGGCTGTCACATTACCGAAGTGGCTAGCCACCCACCACACCATGGTCCTGGGAAAACTGTGGATAACCAGTAAGCCTGCAAGAAGGTCAGTGATGGGGCTGGCGGGTGTGGACGGGCAGACCTGTTGGTGGTGGAAACAACACTGATTGGAAAAAAGAAACATTCCTTTCTTGGGTTGTCATTGATGCATCAGGGTAAATGTGGAATTTCAATATTTCTGAATGATAAGGTACCTTTGGGTCTCGCAGTCTGAACAATTAAGTCCCAATTTGTGTCAAAGTGTAGACTAATCAGAATAGTGGAGTGAGGTCCCTGCAGTTGTTTGAATTCATTTGTCTTTATATCATCATTTTGTATTGATGTCTCATTTTTATTCAATGCCCTAATTTTTTGTTTTGTTACTTGAGGTCTTTTTATGTTTGCTTGCACGCATGTGCAAGAAACATAGTGCCACCATACGAGTTTTTATAGGTGTGCCTCCCCCACTTCTAATGCCCTGCTCCCTTTTGCAGGCACAGCTGCACCATGCCAGTGAATATCTGAGCTGTCTATGACAGCCGTTCAGATGCAGTGATGTACAGTTGAAAGGAAAACACCGCAGACAATTTGCTTACTGCCGTCGGCAGTATGCAAATTGCCTACGTCAGCACTGCATCTGAACTGTCTGTCATAGACAGTTCTTCCCCCCCATGAACACGGTGCATGCTGGGAGCCCATCCCAGCATGCTCATACTTTCGGTACAGCGTATAGCGGCAGGTGCCCAATCCCCGTCGGCTCTTCCCCCAACACACTTCCAGGTGCCACGCTGGGAGCCCACCCCCAGCGTGGCAAACGTCCATCTGCTGTCCCCAAACACACTTCCAGGTGCCACGCTGAGGCCCACCCCAGTGTGGCAAACCCTCTATATGGCAGGCAGAGTGCCCAATCCCCATGTCGGCTCCTGGCCCCCCAAAAACTTTCAGCTGCCACGTAGGGCCCACCCAGCATGGCAAAGTCCTCTCGTCTTCCTGAAAGAAAAAAAAGACCTAAAACAAAATGGTCCCTCATTGATTGTCTTGCCCCGCTCTCAACCCGCCAACCCTCACACCTACCTCCCCATACCTCCCAACCCCATACTTACCTCCGGAGGCCGGAGTGACGATCTTTAATGGACCGGGAACACGTCTGCACTCTTCAAAGCCGACCGTGAACTGAAGAAATGCCGGTAAGCTGTATAATGGCATAAATAGTTTTTTTTCAACTTTGGTGCATATCTTGGCCATTTTGGGGAATTTGTTCACCAAAATTTCATCACGGGGTTCTTGGGGCCCCACCTCATGCACTCAGTCTCTGACATTTTGTTATTCGGTCCATAAGGTGATTTCGTGGTCACTATGCAAAACCACCTTTCGGGACCCAGTAATGAAAGAACAGTGCCACAGTTCATAAGGTAGGCCCCTCAAAACCCTATGTTGAAAATTTGGTGAAAAAATTCCTAAAAATGACTGTTTTACAAGCATGCGTTTTGCTGTTCTTACGCACGCTCGTAACTTCACAAATTTGTAATATTTGCACTCCAGATTTTCAATATTGCCATTTTACCACACCTCCTTATGAGAAGTACAGCTGTCATTTTTCATATTTGCCTAACATGTTTTCAGACATGTAGCGCACAATGGCTTAGTCAGTGAAATCAATGTTTGGGACAGATTAAGAAAATCACAGTTACACTATTCATGAGCAGAGGTCTTAGAATGGCTATGTTGAAAATTGGTGACAAAAATCCATAAAATGACTGTGTTTACGGTGTGCATTGCACAGTTTCCACGCACCCTCGTAAGTTCACGAATTTGTAATATTTTCAGTCCAGATTGTCAACACTGGCATTTTCAACACCTCCTTATGAACAGTGCAGCTGTCATTTTTCACACCCTGGCCGAAATGTGTTTTCGCACTTCCGGGGTAGAAGTGCATGGTTGCTGTGGGAAATCAGTGTTCAGGACAGATTAAGAAAATCACAGTGACACTGTTCATGAGCAGAGGTCCCAAAATGCCTGTGTTGACAATGTGCTATAAAAAAATCCCCAAACTAATTACATTATGGGTGTGAGTTGCGCAGTTTCTACGCACGCTTGTAACTTCACCAGTTTTTTTATATTTTCATTCCAGATTTTCAACATTGCCACTTTTACACCTCCCCATGAACAGTACAGCCATCATTTTTCACATCCTGTTTGAAATATGTTTTTGCACCAGTGGTGCCAAAATGGCATAGTCGCTGTGCAAAATCAGCTTTCTGCTAACAAACTGATATTGCCACTGTTCATAAGGTGGGGGGTCACAAAAAAAACATGTTTAAAATTTGGAGTGAAAATACCAATGAACGCCTGGGACGTTAGGGTTTCCAACCATAATGCCACAGCCTGTAGAGACTGACAGGCATGAGGGGTGTGACTTGGGATTGTCGTCTTTAATACTCTTGCCATTCCACCCCCAACCACACCCTGCAGCCAGTGACAGACATCGAGGTGTGCCTTGGACTCTTTGGCCCCAAAGTTCACCCTATTCTCCTATACTGCACCCATCTCACCGTATTTCTTATGGAATGGGGCGAGCATAAGGCCCAAAGACTCCAAAGCACACTGTGACACTTGTCGGTGTCTGCAGGGTAGGGTGTGGTGAAATGGCATGGCCGTCATGCCTGATGACCCAAAGGCACACCCCAGTGCCTGTCAGTCTCTGCAGGGTGGTGGTGGGGTTGTCTTCAGTTCAATACTTCACTGCCATTCCTATTATGCATCTCTCTAACTCCTACACTACCAATGCCAATGCCAGCAAGCAAACATTCGGCATTGACAAATGCTTGTTTGTTATAGAGTCTTTATCAGTTAAGTTTTGAGTGGGTTTCAGAATGCTGTGGGTGCAAATGGTTGGTTGTCTTTGGGAAGGCCCAACGACTCTTTAAATATTTCTTTAATAAATCTCTTAAAGAGGTATATTAATTATCCTGGACACTGGGGATCCTGACAATTCCAAAGTTTTTATATTTCAGACTATTCTCGAAAATGTCAAGCTTTCTTTGCATAGCTATCAAAGAGCGTGTATTCGATGACATACAATACAATGTCAGATAATATCATACCACACAGTACTGTACTATACAATCCCATTCCATCCCATACCTGTCTATACAATATAATATCATATATTATCATACCACAAAGTATCATACCGTACCATACAATCCCATCCTATTCTATCCCATGCCTGTCTGTACAATACAGTATTATGCAATATCATACCACAAAGTACCTTATGATACCATGCAGTCCCATCCAATGCCAGCCTATACACTACAATATCATATATCATACCACAAACAACCATACAGTACCATACAATTCCATACCCTCCCACATCTGTTTACACAATAAAATATCATATATCATACCACACAGTACTATATGAAACCATACAATCACATAACATAACATAACATAACATAACATAACATAACATAACATAACATAACATAACATAACATAACATAACATAACATATAATATTAAACCACACAGTATCATACTGTACCATATAATCCCGTCTTGTCCCATCCCATTCAGATGTATCTCAGAACACTTTACATTGGAGAAAATCATAGATCTTACTTCGAGAGGGTTCCTTCAGTAGGTCATCACATACAAGACTGGCGCCACCTGGTGTCGGGCCACACGGCAGACTTTTCTAGCAATACCTGATGAGGGACTGCCCACCCGATGTCATGTGACTGACGTCAGCGTGACTGTATATAGTGGGTGGTCCCCATGCCCGCCCTCCAGTTCTTTCCCACAGTTGCATTGCATACTTCCAGTTAGCGATCGTCGAGAAAGTTCATTGTGTCGGTTTATCCCTCACTGCTATTTTTTACTTCAAAATCGTGTTATCCTTATGTCTTCACCCAAGAAAAAGTACTCATCCTGTGGCAAACAGATCCCGCACAAAGACGATCATTTTCAGTGCGTTCTCTGTCTAGGCCCGGACCATCCAGTCTCCACCTGCCCTGAGTGTCAATCCTTTAATCAGGCCACGAAAAAGAGGAGGCAGCAGGCTTTGGAGGCCCACTTACTAAAAGCCCACTTGGCTTCTTTAGAGATGAAAATGGATCATCTCTGGGATTTGTCTGAAAAATCTTCTCCCTCAAAAAAGCACAAGGAGAAGTCTAGGGAGCGGGCTCGCTCTGCGGACGACGCCAGGCCCTCGACGAGCAAGGCCCAGCTGCCACCCAGAAAACCGGACTGTAAGTCGGACAAAACTTCGGCAGATAAGTCAGCCGTCGGCTTCTCCGATGACCGCACCGCTCAGGCCGTTAAGTCAACTCCCGGCTCCTCCGGGGACCACGCAGCTGCCGGTACATCGGCTCCCCCGGCTGGGGGCAGTCGCCTTTCTCCGGTAGATAAGTCAGCCGGGGGCTCCTCCCCTGACTGCCTAACCCCACCCGCTAAGTCATCCATCTCTGATGACCGCACAGGATCAGTTCCCCCGTCGGGGCCTCACAGCGCCTCACCCGACGTCCGGCGGGACCAGAAGGAGAAAGATCCTCTCCCTCCTCCTCCTCCTCCTGCTTCGTCTGTGCCCTCCAATTCTTCGGCGGGTACGTCCGGCAATGGCAGCAGAGAGCCCATCGATCCTGTCAATGTCCCGGCTCCACATTCCCCTTCTGGGGTCAAGGAGAAGGAGGCTCCTCCTTGGCCTACAAGCCTCACTGTGGAGGCCCCTCCTCCGCCTTCCGGCAGGCTTCTGGCACCTCCTCCGATGCTGGTTATCCTGACGACAGTCCCGTATCCGGGACTGGCTGATCGACCTTTGCCTTTGGCCTGACACTGGATCGGCCCAGCCAGGCCTCCGTCGGTTCCGGCTGGCCCCTCCGACACGGATCCCCTTCCGGCACGGATTGGGTGGTGCAAGTTCTAACGTCAGTCCCCCTAATGTGGGCTGTCCCGACGCCGGACCCTCAACCTATATATACGATGGCAGGTCCAATATGGGCTCCCTGACTCCTGATCTGATGACGGGGATTTATACCCGACCCCGAACTGTCCCACATTACCCATTGAGTACCACTACCCAGGGGGTCCCACTTCAAACTGGATTCACCTGGGACAGTTCTACCCTGGATTTAATCCCTATTCCTATTATACGGGATTCCAGGGCTACTATCCACCACCGGTTATTCCTCCCCCTCCTCCTCCCCCCCAGCCTCTGCCTACTCCACCTCCCCCTCCCCCTCCTCCTCCTCCGGTTACGCCGGAGTTCAAGACCTTAATCAGTCTTGGTGGCAGGAGGCTCAGTCGGAGTTGGTCTCGGACCTGGAGACTAGGCTCCTACAACCGCGGTCTCCTAGGTCCCCTTCCCCAAGCAGTTTGTCTATAGCCACTGTCCACATCTCAGGGAAGACTCGACAGGATGTTTCCCTTCCGGATACCAGACGCCGTCCTGTTGAGGAGGCAGATGATGATGATGATGACAGTTCAGAGGGGAAGGAAGATTCCTCTGAGGAGGTCCCGGAGGACCCTGAGGACATGAGGGGCAAGGTCTCGCCAAAGTCTCCACCAGAGGACCCTGCCTTCTCCGACCTCTTGAGGGCCATGAAGGACTATTTTGACTGGGAGTCAGAACAGGACCCCAGGAGACAGAGGCTCATGGAACACCTAGACTTAGAGTTTCTGTCTCCCATTCCCATTCCTCCTTGGATGGCCCCGATCAAGACCTCACCACTACCGTCTGGCAGGTGCCTCATTCTATCCTGGCTGTCCCCAAGTGGGCGGACAGGATCTACCGAGCGCCCGAAGGATGCTCTATTCTTAAAGGCCCATCCAAGGCTGACTCTGTTGTCATCTCAGTGGCTCATGATCGCTCTTCAGTGCCTAAACACATGAGTACTACTCCTCTGGACAAAGAGTCAAGGCAGATGGACCAGTTTGGGAAAAAGATATATTCCTCGGCCATGTGCACCCTCCGGTCCCTCAGTTACGTGGCCCACATGGTGTCCCATCAGAAAGTGACCCTGGCCAGGCTGGAAGTGCGAGTCCAGTCCATGGATCCCTCACCTCTAAAGGAGGACCTTGCCAAGGATCTCCACCTCTCCAAGGTTTCTTGTAGGCACGCTTTATGTGCCACTTATGACTCCATCGACTCGGTGGCCCGTACCTCGGCAACTGCCATTGCCCTCAGATGGCATTCCTGGCTCGCCTTTCTGGCCTCGCCAATGAGGTCCAATCGGTGATTCAGGATGCCTTTCAGGGCTCGGTCCATTTTGGTGGGGACACCAAAGATATTCTTACAGACCTACAGGACAAGGATGTTGCACTTAGATCTGTCAGGTCTATGTACTGATTGGGCTCTTAACAACAGCAGCAACAGCAGCCCTTTGAGGAAAAGGACCTGGAGGCAGAGAAAGATCACTCAGGCACACCGCCAAGGGAAGCATAAGGCCACGGGTACAGCCACCCCACCTGCCTCCAAAATCGGAACATTCAGGATGCCCTCCCTGGCGTCTTGCCATTTCTTGACTCCTTGGCCTCACTGCCTCCTCAGTCTCATAGCAGGGGAGCAGGGGGGGAGGTTCGCCCACCATGTGCAGGAGTGGAGGGTGATCACCTCTGATGAATGGGTCCTACAACTAATGTCCGTCGGAACCATAGAGTTTCTGGAGATTCCTCTGAAACTCGACCCACAAAGTCCTCTTATTCTCGGGATCAGGCTCTCCTCGCTCATGAGGAGGTAAATTCCTCTTGCTCAAGAAGCAGTCAAGCACGTTGCCTTCGGGCAAAAGGGAAAGGGATTTTATTCCCATTTTTTCCTGGTTCCAAAAAAGACTGGGGACATCAGACCCATACTCGACCTAAGTCAGCTGAATCGGTTTGTCGAGTACAAAAACTTTTGAATGCTGATGCTCCAGAGCTTCCTCCCTCTCCTCATGGAGAACCACTGGCTCTGTGCCCTGGATATGCAGAATGCTTACCTGCACATTCCTATTTTCCCCAGCCACCACCGATTCCTTCGTTTTTGTTTCCAAGGGGAAGACTTCCAGTTCTGGGCACTCCCTTTGGCCTGTCTTCGGCACCAAGGGGTTTTACCAAGTGCCTGGTGGTGGTCGCGGTGTTCCTATGTCACAGGGGCATTGCAGTCTTGCCTTACCTGGATGACTGGCTCATTTCAGCCCTGTCCAGGGATTCATTGCTGGAGGCTCTGTCCTTTACCCTGGACCTTTTCAGCAGACTAGGGATCACGGTCAGTGTCTCCAAGTCATCCTTTATCCTGCCCAGAGACTTCAGTTCATTGGGGCAGTCCTGGATATGGTCCAGTGCAGAGTCTTCCTTCCTCCAGACAGAATGGAAACCCTTGTCTGTCAGGCCTCCAAAGTGGCTTCCCTCAGGACCATCCCTGCCCGGGAAGTCCTTCGCCTTCTGAGCCTGATGGTGGCCTCCATAACTACCGTTCCCCTTGTAAGGCTCCACATGAGGATTACTCAGTGATTCTTGCGGGTGCAGTGGGTTCAGCTCCTGGATGACCTGGACCATCTGGTCCTCATCTCCTCAACAGTTCAGAAAGACTTACAATGGTGGAAGGATTCTCGCAATCTTTCTCTGGGGCTTCCCTTTTGGAACCCTGCACTGGTAGCCACCCTCACCATGGATGCCTCAAATATGGGGTGGGGAGCTCATCTTGGGGAACACCAAGCTCAGGGCCTATGGTCCAGCTTGGAACTTCTCACATCAATATTCTGGAGTTGAGGGTGGTACTGTATGCATTACAGGCCTTTCAGACCCTCCTTCCAAAGGGATCACTGCTAATCAAACGGACAATATGTCAGTAGTTTGGTATATCAACAAACAAGGAGGAACCGCGTCATACCCCTTTGCTGCGAGGCGATGCGGGTGTGGAATTGGGCAGTCCAGCACCATTTGGTCTTAGAGGCCGTGCATATTCCAGGCATTCTAAACGCCCTGGCAGACAGTCTCAGCAGGTCTCAGACCCTAGCTTCACGAGTAGGAACTACATCAGGATGTAGCAGGATAAAAGCCTTTTATTACCAGATAGGCAAAATAGTCAGCAAACATACAGGATACATGCCGGATACACTTTCCCTTCCCACAGAACCAAACATTTTCGGCTCACAATTACGCTCAAGGCTATGGCAATAGGGAAGTACACCTTATATACCTTAAGAAAGAATAGGCAACATATATAGAAGCATAGCATGCTGATGGTGTTAGTGTTCTTCGCACATGTTAATTCTAGGGGAAGAACATCATTTTAGTTTCCAAATCATTGAAAAAGTATTTGTAGGTTTTAGGAGATTTAGATCTGAAATTACGTCAAAGAGAAACTTATTGGCAGTATATTTTGAAGTCATATACTGCTGGGATTAAATGACTTCTTTCAACTTTCTCCATTTTGTAATTATAAAACAGAAGAATATCCGGTAATATTTTGTAGTTATATGATATTGTATAGGATTTTTTTCCCGTTTCTGTATTTTTATACATTAACACATTTTAACATAAGTAGGATTATATATATTTTTGGTGAAGTTGTGTATGAGTATATGTGTTTTTTATATAATTGTTAGTACTGGATTAAATTGTAAAAAACCTGTTATTTATGGCAATAGTAACTGAGTATGGGGTTTCATTTTATTTGAAGGAGGGAACATTACCTTTAAACTTCACCTTTAAATAAGGTATATAAGGTGTACACTCTCTATTGCCATAGCCTTGAGAAAGCCGTGAATTGTGACTTAAAACGCTATGTCCGTGGGGAGGGGCAAGGTGTATCCAGCATGTATCCTGTATGTTTGCTGACTATTTTGCCTATCTGGTAATAAAAGGCTTTTATCCTGCTACATCAATTGTGGAATTTTCATCTATGAGCAGATGGTGATGAGGTGCCGACCTATATGAACAGTTTGTGAGTACTATTTGGGTTTGGTTTTGGCCCCGTTTTTGTGGCGTTTGCAGCCGCCTATATATGTTTGTGTGGTCATTGAATTTGAATTGGCGTGCTCAGCTGGCTGTCGACTTGCTTTTGAATGTTTTAAGTAACAAGGCAAAAGGAAAATTTGGTTTAGTGCAATATGTCGAATAACAATGCATTTGGAGTCAGCAACAATGCCCCTCCCCAGCAGGTAGTTTCCAGTAAGTTTATTGAGTCATTATTTGCCCAAAAACATGCTTCAAACCCTTTTTTACAGATACAAAATGACAACTATGGTTGCAGACAACAGAACATTACGGAGGAACAAGATACCATAATAGATATTAAAAAAGCTTTTGTTCTGCTGCAAAAAACAGCTTTGAAAGCATGCCGCCTTTATTGGCAGAGAGTATCATTAACAGCATATTTATCTGTTAATAGAACGTAACGGGGCCTACGATGGACTATTAAGCCAGCATTTGGTAGAGAATCATTCATTATGGGATGGCAGCAATATCTTTTAAAGTCTACAGCTGGGCTAATTGAATATATTTTAAAAGATGCAGAAACGGTGGAACAGGAGATTAAATTAGAACTAATTGAAAAAGAGAAAGTGGTTCTTTCTTTTTCTGATCATGTGGAATATGTTCAGTATCGGAGACAATTGGAAGAAACAATTAAAAGACAAGATACTAGAATTGAAAGAGTGAAAATTAGTAAGTTTGAATGGGATAAAAGAGATTATGAGAGTGGAAGAGTTTTTGAATGGAATAAGATAATTAAGCCAGTGAAGTCGATATTAAAGAAGCAAACTATGTATGCGAATGATAAATCACCACATTCTGATGTTTATACAAGCGGATCTGAGTTTGAAGTTACAACTCCTTTTTTGGACCACAGTCAGGAGAGTATTCCTCCAAATCAAGAAGCGTACAGAGTACAGCAAGAAGTGTCAGTTTCAAAGCCAGTGTCCAATGTGGATCGGGAGACACAGAATCAAACCTCTACCCGTATCTGTACCCCCAACCCCATTCCCAGTTGTATCCCTCACACAGTCGGCCGATGTCTGTATTAACACAGGAGTTTCCAGTGCGACAGTTGAGACGCAGTCTGAGGTTTACCAGGTTTCAAGAAGATCAGTATGGAGAGGTACACGAGGGAAGGGGAGGAAAAATGAGAGGAAATGGAGGGGGTAGGAGAATGTATCAATGATGGGGGAGAGGGTCTTATCACAGATACAAACGGAATTATTAGGAGATGAAGAAAAGTGGTGGTCAATATTTCTGATTATGTGTTGACTGAATCGGAAACAAAAGTTTTGGAAAAGGGACTGTCGTTTGTTCCAACATTTGGTTTGAACAAGTTTGAAACAGTAGTGGATTTTTATAAATTTACTAGAAAATTGAATTTAAAGGCATTTTTTTATGATGAGAATCGAGAATGTAAAGTGCAAGAAAAGAATGATGAAGTAATGGATTCTTTTAAACCTGTCCCTGTCTTTAAGCATAAATCAACCTTTTTTTCCACCACAAAATGCGGCAGTAATGGTGTTTGAGAAGGCATGCATCCAGGATTTAGAAAATTTATCATTAACACCATTGAGATATTATAACTGTACAATGGAGGAAAATGCAGCCATTCGTGCTTTAAAAAGTAATAAAATGATCACCATAAAGCCGGCTGATAAAGGAGGGTCTGTGGTGGTTATAAATACCAAAGATTATGAGTCAGATATGTTACATCAATTAAATAATGCAGATTTTTATGAAATCTTGTCTTATGACCCTGTAAATAAATTCAAGCAAGAGATTGATAATATCTTATATGAAGCGTTGCTGGAAGGTCTGATTAGTCATGATACATATGATTTTTTATCTACAAAACATCCAATAAGATCTGTTATATATGAACTTCCGAAAATTCATAAGTGTCTGGAAAAGCCACCATATAGACTGATAGTGGCTAGTATTGGATCTTTGACAGACAATATTGCACACTTTATAGATTATTACATCAAACCTATTGCACAAACTACTTGGTCATATTTGAAAGATACAGTACAATTTATGGACTTTCTTGCGGACATTGAAATGAGTCAACAATCAAGTTTTGCAACAATGGATGTTTGTTCTTTATATACAAATACCCCACATGATGATGGGTTGGAAAGTTTGAGAGAAAGTCTGTATGAAAAAACTTCATATTCACAGGCATTTGTGGAATTTTTGATTATGTTAACTGAGAAGGTTCTCACTTGTAACACCTTCATATTTGATAGACGGATATATTTGCAGAAAAAGGGAACAGCTATAGGGGCAGCCATGGCTCCCAATTATGCAATTATATATCTATCGAAATGGGAAGAAAAATTCATTTTTGGAAATGAGAACCCTTTTTTGGACAGAATTGATTTTTATAAATGATACATAGACGATTTATTTTTTATTTGGAAAGGTTCTATGGTGGAATTAAGGTTGTTTACAGCGTATTTGGAAAAATCAAATTGCAATTTGAAATTTGAACTGAAAACTGATCCTGAAGAGATCAGTTTTTGGATTGATGATAAAGAAAGAAAGTAATGGGGACATTAGTACTAAGCTGTTTAGAAAGAGTACAGACAGGAACAATATACTGCACTTTCAGAGTTGTCATCCAAGCATGTCACAGAAAATATACCGATTGGACAGTTTTGAGATAAAAGGAATTGTTCTCATGAAGAGGATTATGAAAAAGTGCAGAGGAATTGACAAAGAGGTTCTTGCAATGTGTTACAGTATGGAGAATATTCAAAGGGACGAAAAAGCTGAATATAGGTGGAATATAAAAATGGGACATGTTCAAGATCAAGAAGAGGAAAAGAACACTGTACATATAAATGATGTTCCGAAATTTATTACTACTTTTAGTCCACAAGCACATTTATTCACTGAGATTATTAAAAAACATTGGCACATATTATCAGTGGAAAATAAAATTAAAGATTTGGTATTATCTCCCCCTAGAATTGTATATAAAAGGGGTCATAATTTACGTGATACACTAGTACATAGTTATTATAGTGGGGAGACACAGAATGTAGATCAAATGAGTGTTTTACCAAAGGGAACTTTTCAGTGTGGAAATTGACGGTTTTGTAAGTTTATTAAAACTGGTAAAGTGTTTAAACAACCGGTAACGAGGAAACAGTATGAAATTGGAATTTTTGCTAATTGCAATACTTCCAATGTTGTATATCTAGCTTGTTGTAATAAATGCACTGGCTTTTATGTGGGTAAAACTACTCAAAAATTTAAAGAAAGAATAGGGCAACATATAAGAAGCATAGCACATGCTGATGGTGTTAGTGCTCTTTCGCAGCATGTTAATTCTAGGGGGGAAGAACATCATTTTAGTTTCCAAATCATTGAGAAAGTATTTGTAGGTTTTAGGGGGGGAGATTTACATCTGAAATTACGTCAAAGAGAAACTTATTGGCAGTATATTTTGAAGTCATATACTGCTCTGGGATTAAATGACTTCTTTCAACTTTCTCCATTTTTGTAATTATAAAACAGAAGAATATCCGGTAATATTTTGTAGTTATATGATATTGAATAGGATTTTTTTCCCATTTCTGTATTTTTATACATTAACACATTTTAACATAAGTAGGATTATATATATTTTTGGTGAAGTTGTGTATGAGTATATGTGTTTTTTATATAATTGTTAGTACTGGATTAAATTGTTAAAAACCTGTTATTTATGGCAATAGTAATTGAGTATGGAGTTTCATTTTATTTGAAGGAGGGAACATTACCTTTAAACTTCACCTTTAAATAAGGTATATAAGGTGTATTACCCCCTATTGCCATAGCCTTGCGTAATTGTGATGCAAAACATTTGGTTCCGTGGGAGGGCAAGGTGTATCCAGCATGTATCCTGTATGTTTGCTGACTATTTTGCCTATCTGGTAATAAAGGCTTTATCCTGCTACATCAATTGTGGAATTTTCATCTATGAGCAGATGGTGACGAGGTACCGACCTATATGAACAGCTTGTGAGTACATCAGGAAGTGGCGGAATCCATCTTCCAAAATTGGGGGTGTCCAGAAATCGACCTCTTCGCCTCCCAATACAACGCAAAACTTCCCAAGTTTTGCTCACTCGTTCCAGAGCCAGGTGCTTTTTGGAGTGACACGTTGTCTCTGTCCTGGACAGGGAAATTCTTGTACGCTTTCCCTCCATTTCCCATTCTGCAGAGGGTTCTCCTCAAACTCCAGGCGGAAGGGGCAAATTTGATCCTCATCTCTCCTCTCTGGCTGAGACAGATCTGGTTCCCACTGCTACAGCAGCTTTCCGGGAACCATCAGTTCCACTTCAATGACTCACAACCCTGCATCTTCCATGCCTGGCTCCTGCAGACATAGCGATATCATGCTTGTGGCTTCCTCCAGGGTTGCTGAAGTCCTCATTGAGGCTAGGAAACCATCTACCCGTTCCACTTATGCCATGAAGTGAAAGTGGTTTTCCATTTGGGCGACCGCTAAGGGCTGGAACCCCTTCTCTTGCTCGGCCCCACAAGTCATGGAATACCTCCTTCACTTGTCAGACTCCGGTCTGTCCTACTCTTCCTTAAAGGTCCATATCTCAGCTATCTCAGCGTACTATGAGCTAGTGGATGGTAAACCCGTGGCTCAGTTTGAAGTCTCAAAAACCTTTCTGAAAGGGATTCTCCATCTGAAACCCCCCATCTGCAGCCCAACTCCGCCTTGAGACTTGAACTTTGTACTGGAAAAGCTCACCCTTCCTCCTTTCGAGCCGGCTATGAGCTGTGATTTGCACTTCCTATCTTGGAAGGCACTTTTTCTTGTGGCTATCACTTCAGCCCGAAGGATTTCGGAGCTTCACGCTCTAGTCTGCAAGGAGCCCTACTTGATTTTCCATAGGGACCAGGCGGTCCTCAGACTTCATCCGAGGTTTCTTCCCAAGGTGGTGTCAGAAGCCACGCTGAATCAGTCAGTAGAGCTTCCGGTGTATTATCCATCCTCTTCTAATAGAGGTGAGGCACTCCTCCATAAGATGGATGTCCATTGGATCCTCCGGTGCTACACCCATCGGACCAAAGAATTTCACTCTTGTGACCAGTTGTTTGTCTCCTTCACCCCAAGAATGAAGGGCAAACCGGTTTCTAAGCAGGATCTTTCCAAATGGTTGGCAACTGCATTTGATGCTGTTACCAGAAGTGATAAACCTCTGCGGGTACCATCAGAGGTCATTCTACTAGGGAATGGCTGCCTCACGGCCTTCCTTGAACGTTTCCACGGCTGACATTTGTCCTGCCGCTACTTGGAGTTCTGTCCATACCATTACCAAATATTATAGTCTGGACATTGCTTCTAGGCAGAGGGCTGGCTTTGGCCTAGCCATCCTGCAAGGCCTTCTGTCCTAGACTGGGTCCTTTCTGGACTTCAGTTTTTGCCATTGGAGTTGGTTTTTTCCTCCTCCCTAGTTTCTCTCGGTCTCTCTTTGGAGGGACTGCTTGAGACTGTGTCCTATATGTGATGACCTACTGAAGGAACCCTCTCGAAGTAAGATAGTACAGTTATGTAGGAACTTACCATAACAGTAGATCTTCAGGAGAGGTTCCTTCAGTAGGGCATATTTTTCCCTCCCTCCTTCCCCTCATTTTATGTTTTACAGAGACTCCAAATCCTGTTCGCTCCTGCTGTCAGACCGCTTCCTGGCTCCGGCTGGAGAACTGGAGGGTGGGTGTGGGGACCGCCCACTATATACAGTCACACTGACGTCAGTCATGTGATGTCGGGTGGGCGATCCCCTGTCAGGTATTGCTAGAAAAGTCTGCCATGCAGCCTGAAGCCTGGTGGCACCAGTCCTATATGTGATGACCTACTGAAGGAACCTCTCTCGAGGATCTACTGTTACAGTAAGTTCCTACATAACTGTACTTTGCATCAGCAACAAAACATACAGTGACATAAAAACTGTGAGAACTTGTAGCAACATAAAAGAAAGAGAACAGAGACATTGAAATCTGATACATGTAGGATTATTATTAGTGCTACAAACTGTGGTTCAAGGTGCTTGGCAGTCTATGAAAAAAAAAAAAACAGTTGATAGGGTTATTGTCAGCAAACAAAGCAACAGTGTCAGGAACCACTGATCAACCAAATCCAGGAAGGTGATTAGTAGCTCAGGGCTCTAGGATACCGCAAATGAATTGGTTTAGAGATTTAGAGGAAGAAATAATCTAAAAGCACAATACATGTTGAAAAATGTACCGTTGACTGTAGTTTCATCCGAAAATGATCTGGGAGTAATAATTACAGATAATTTAAAATTTACTGACCATAATAACTTAATGGTTAAAAAATGACATTGCTTAATTAATTGTATACTTAAAAATCTTAAGAGTAGAGACCCTGAGGTATTAATTCCCCTATACAGTAGTCTGATTAGATCAAAGTTTGACTACTGTTCACCATTCTGTGCACCTACGTTTGTAAAGGATAAAATTAAAAGAGAAAGGGTACAACGTAGATTCACTAAAAATATAAAGGGCTTTAAACATACTCCATATCTCGAAAGACTAAAAAAACTTAACCTCTACTCATTGGAATACAGATCTATAAGAGGGGATCTGTGTCTAATTTTTAGGGCCTCAAAAGATGTTTTCTTATTTGAAACTCTTTGTTTTGAATCAGGAAATAGTTTAAGTATCACCAGGTCTCATAATGTCAAAATTAAGACATTTAACATACAGACTACAAAAGAAAGAATTTTATAACCCAGAGAGCTGTCCCAATTTGGAATTCCTTCCTTTAAATGTAGTAAATAGCCCCAGTTTTAGTGTTTTCAAAATTAATCTGGATAATTTTATGGGAGATAAAAATATTATTTCCATCCTAGTTAATGGATGGTGAAGTCATAATGGGCTTGTTCCCTCGACTTTGTATTTTTCCTATGAACCTATGAACCTATTTGATTTGAAGAGGGAAAAAAAATCAGTTAGGTGGAGATGGAAGGGCAGCTGTTCCAGCCAGCAGGAGAACAGATGCTAAACTGTCTCCCTCCAATGGTTGAGAAGGCAATGCGAAGGCCAGAAAGAAGTCTAGAGCCAGAAGAATGGAAAGTGTGCAGTGGAGAGCAGGCAGTCACTGTAGGCAGTGGTGTACAAACAGCTGCATGGAATCATTCATATCCATTAAGAACAAACCTGCAATTATTGCAGATTTGGTTGGAACAGCTGATCTGGCTTGCACCACTGAGACCTGGCTGGATGAAAATGCTGGCCCCATTTTGGAGGCAGCAACACCAGTCGGGTACTCGGTGATACACTGCCCAAGACTGGACCGTTGGGGGGGGTAGCGGTCTGTTTTAAGACCGAATTGGGCCTCAATGGTGTACCAGTTGAGAGGCCAAATCCTTTGAATGTGCTGTGGTAGCTGATGCCGGGCTGGGATAGCTCTCCATCTACCGTCCACCGGTGACGAAACGATTCCTGCAGGAAGTGGCAGACTTTCAAGACGACATGGCATTGGAGTCACCCAGACTGATGGTTCTTGGTGACTTCAATGCCTGGGTTGATGAACTCTCACCATTTGGTCAGTACTTCTTCCAGTTGATGACATTACTGGGCTTCACTCAGACTGTTTCTTCAGCTACCCATAATGGTCATTCTTTGGATTTGGGTTTTCTCCTGGGGATTGTGACCTCTGACTTGGGGGTGGAACCTGTCAGTTGGTCTGATCACTACACTGTGAGGTTCAATATTTGTGCCCCCCTTCATAGGTCTGCCCCTGTGGAGATGGTCAGTTACCACCCTTAACGGGATGTGAGCCCTGATGACCTGGCGATGGTGACTGACCTCTCAGAGTTTTTTGATGCCAGCCCAAGTCCAGAGTTATTGGTTCTGGCTTATAATAAGGCCATTTTCTCAGCTCTGGACTTGATAGCTCCTGTCCGTGTTCGCCCCCTTCCACTCCGCCCTCGGGCCCATTGGTTTGATGGGTCTTTGAAGGAGTTGCGACACATGGGATGAAGGTTAGAACGATGTTGGCGGAAATCCACCCTGGAGGTTGACCGCCTTAGTTTGGTGGAGCACTATCAGTTCTACCAATCAGCGATCTCCCATAAGAAGGCAGAGTTCCTGGTCCAGGAAATCGCTGTCGCTCAGAACCGACCGGCTCAGCTCTATCGAACTGTGGACAGGTTGTGCAACCCAGCCTGTCTGCAGCTCCATTGAGCTTTTTCACAAATAGAGTGTGATGAGCTCGCTCGATTCTTTGCGAATAAGGTGGCCAACATCAGGTCAGAGATCCACATGACTCGCTCTATGGGGATGCAGTTGGTCAGCATTTGGTTACTATTCCTCATACTTCCTGGAGTTCCTTTGACCTGCTGGAGTTTGTGGATATTATGCTAATTGTCCAAGGGATGTGCCCTACGTGCTGTAGTTTAGATCCGGGCCCAGCTTCCCTGATTTTGGGTTTTACAGCACCTTGGCATTTGAAAGGCGCTTAATATAGAGAATACTGGATGGGCAACTATGCAGAACCAGTGTGTTCTGCCACAGATGGACTCTGATTCCCTCTGACCTCGAGAGCAAAGCTCGAGAGGTCCATGGGAATCAGAACCCCAAGGTGGCAAAACACACTGATTGTGCATAAAGTTGCTCATCCTGTATTTTTTATAGTGTATAGTACTGTGTGAAAAATGTGTTTTGTGAGTTCTTTTGCTTTCAAAATTAAACTGACTCATGCAGTCTCTAGAGGTTCTAGAATGCTGTTCTACCACAGTAGGGCAGAACAGCATTCCATGACCTTGGAACATAGAAACATAGAATTTGATGGCAGATAAGGACCGCTTGGCCCATCCAGTCTGCCCATTTCCCTACCTAATGGATAAGCTGCAGATCCTAGTTAACCAGCAGCCTACTTCTTTCTGCCCCCACCCAAAGAATTGCCTTATGACTGTCCCATGCATGCTTGAATTCCACCACTGTTTTTGACTCCACAACCTCCTCCGGAAGGCCGTTCCATGCATCCACAACCCTCTGTGGAACTGTGGTAGAACAGCATTTTGAAAAGGATGGAATGCTATACAGAACAACACTCCACTATACACTATAAATAAAGGTTTATTTATTATTATTATTATTATTATTCAAAGGGATCAGTGGGGTTAAAAGTGCAAACTAAATAGAATAAGCTTTCAACTTAGTAAACACCAGCTAAGCTGAAAATATAATGCATGACATTAAACTGTAGCTCATGGACTGGAGATCTATTTTGTTATATTTATACAAGTTCTACCAATTTGGTATGTATTATACATGTTCTACCAATTTGTTATATTTTATACATGCTCTATCAATTTTTTATATTTTATACACATTTACCAATTTATATTGTATACATATTCTACCATTTTGTTATATTTTATACACAATATACCAATTCATGTTTTATACATATTCTATCAATTTGTTATATTTTATACATATTCTACCAATCTGTTATATTTTATGCATGATCTACCAACTTCTTGTATTTTATACATTCTACCATTTTGTTATATTTTATACACATTCTACTAAGTTGTTATATTGTATACATACTCTACCATTTTGTTATATATTATACACATTCTACCAGTCAGTTATATTTGATACAGGTTTTACCATTTTGTCATATTTTGTACACATTCTATCAATTTGTTATATTTTATACATGTTCTGCCAGTCTATAATATATTTTATACATGTTCTACCATTTTGTTATATTTTATACATGTTCTGCCATTTCTCTCCACAAGGTCATGCTTTAGCTGCAACTTATTTTCCATGAATCATGCCTATCTTTTGTGTTTTCAAGGATCTGCTATTATTAAATGTAATATGTAATGGAAAGTATATACCTGGTATTTCATTTTCCATCTTACATGTACAGCATATTGTACAGCATACAGTACTTGCTGGTCCCACTTATGAAGTAATGTGGTGACTTGATGGATCTAGAGTTCCTTCCGCCTTTAAATTACTATATTACTCTGAAGAAATGGTAAATTCATTCATTTGAGATATGGGATGACTGAGCATTAAATGAAGAATTTTACAATTTTATATTGTGATTGTAGTATTTTCCAAATGGGGTAGGGTAACAAAAATTGCCTGAATTTTATTGTTTTGATCTTAATGTGACCCAAAGACCATAAAAAGTTAGAAAAGTTATTTTTTTAAAATATAAGTGCACCAATATAATTTTTAACTATATCAATATTCTTTTAAATTCTAACTGTACATTTCAAAACTGGATTGATATATTTTACAAATATATAAATATTATTTAAATGTATCAGTACATGAACACTCTGTTAAAAGTACTTATCTAATTTGGCATGCCTCTAAATTTTCATTATAAAAAAATCAAGGCCTCAATATTTAGACGTAAACACTGCCCTAGATAGCTTCTGCCAGAGAACACCAGGAGGAAGGAGCTGCTGTTGTGACTGGACTTCTCTGCTGGGACTAAACAAGTAGAGCTCTACTACTGGGACCTTCAATTTAGGGTAAAAAAGCCAAAACAAAACAAAAAAAAATATAAGTGAGTTTGTCTGAGTTGGCTGAAGTGAATTGTTATATGTGCAGTTATCTAGGTGTTTGTCTCAGGTGGTTGAAGGAGATTGTTACCTGTGCAATTTAACTAAGTGTAGAAAGATCTGTTAAGTAGGGGGAGTGGCTTAGTTAGAAGGAAGCCAGATTTAAACACTGCCCTATATAGCTTCTGTCAGAGAACACCAAGAGGAAGGAGCTGCTGTTGTGACTGGACTTCTCTACTCTCTACTAATGTATCAGTACATGAACACTCTGTTAAAAGTACTTATCTAATTTGGCATGACTCTAAACTTTCATTATAAAAAATCAATGCCTCAATATTTAGATTTAAACACTGCCCTAAATAACGTCTGCCAGAGAACACCAGGAGGAAGGAGCTGCTGTTGTGACTGGACTTCTGTACTGGGACTAAAGAAGTAGAACTCTACTACTGGGACCTTCAATTTAGGGTTAAAAAAACAAAACAAAAATTACTGGTGTATTTGTCTGAGCTGGCTGAAGTGAATTGTTATCTGTGCAGTTATCTAGGTGTTTGTCTCAGGTGGTTGAAAGGGATTGTTATCTGTGCAATTTAACTAAGTGTAGAAAGATCTGTTAAGTAGGGTGAGTGGCTTAGCTAGAAGGAAGCCAGGTCAAAGCCAGATTTAAACATTGCCCTAGATAGCTTCTGCCAGAGAACACCTGGAGAAAGGAGCTGCTGTTGTGACTGGACTTCTGTACTGGGACTATATTGCCCTCCTTCCCTCCCCTCCACCCCCCACCCTAAGTCAGTTCTACTTTTATAGGCACAGGATTTGACTGACAACAGGAACTTCCTGTTTGGGAGCAGGAAGTGAGTGATCACAGAGCCACCAAAGACTCACCATCCTAGAAGGAAAAGGGTAGCTCTCTGTCCCCCAGCTGCTGGAGGTCTGCCTCTGAGCAAGTAAGGAGACTACTAAGAATATAGGATCTTCTTGTCTCAGAACAGGAAGATCAGGTGCTTAAGGGCACAGAGGCAGTAAGTAAGTAGGGAGAAAATAAATAGATAGATAAATAAATAAACAAACAGAGGAAGAGTAAGTATTCCAAACAACAGTGTAGGGCCAGAAATAAGACATGATGGGGTGATACAGTGCAGTGGCTGTGAGCAGCAGTCTTTCAGGAGCGTTCTGAAGGATGCGGTGTTGTCCCATCTGCAGGCACCTCACTGGGCTGAGGGAGGAGGTTGCTCATCCCCAGGCTGAGTTGGTCAGGATTTGTGAGAATTCCTCTCCCATCCAGGGACCACCAGGGCTACTGCCGTTGCCTCAAAGGTTGCCAAGAAAGAGGAGCAGTAGGACCACAGTGGGCTCAGGGAGGGTGAGGGTGGTGGAACAGAGGTGCATCCCTCCAGTTGTATCTCTCCACAATTCATATGCTGTTCTGGAAAAGTGTGGTTCCTCTATGGAGGCACCCGCAGTGGAGACCAAGGATGATGCTGGGAACCTCCACAAAGGAGACCCACAGGAGGGTGGCATGGGACCCAACAGGGGAAGGAAACAACTCCTGGTGGGGGACTCCATTGTTAGGAAGGTAGAACTGGGGGAGGAAGGGGAGAGGGAGGTAAGGTGCCTGCCTGGCACCACAGCTTGGAGGGACAGGGAGCAAATCCTCAGGATCACTGGAGCAACTGCACAGGGGAGGGAGCTGGATGTCATTGCCCACTTAGGGACAAATGACCTGGCTAAGAAAGGGACCAGAGCAGTGCAGGAAGAGTTTGTGGAGTTGGGGAGGGGCCTTAGACAAGTAGCATGCACGGTAACCTTCTCGGAGGTGCTGCCTGTCTATGGCATAGGTGAGGCTAGGGTGCTCCACACCATGGAATTCAATCAGTGGTTGAAAAACTGGTGCAGAGCTCAGGGACTTGGCTTCATTGGGGACTGGGGGTCCACCTGGAGTGATGCAAGCTTATACTGGCGTGATGGTCTGCATCTGTCCAGGAGGGGAACCAGGATCCTAGGTGATAGGTTTACATGCTTCATTGGCAAGCATTTAAACTAGCCAAGGGGATAGGCACTGGAAAGGAGCAGGGAAATCCTAGCCCCCCCAAAAAAATCAGGGTAGAAAGTGAGGTAAACACCAAGATAGAGATGTCGATAGGGAGAAGGGCAGGTGTAAATGGAGAAAGTGACAAAGGCAATAAGGACAGAGATGGGGCAAAAAGGGGTAAGGCCATCAGGAAATGGAGGGTAATGAATACCAATGCCCGTAGTCTGGGCAACAAGCTCCCGGAACTGGTGGCCTTGATGGAAGAGGGATGCCTGAATATTGTAGCAGTCACAGAAACATAGTACAGAGAACCATGACTGGGATGTTAACATACCAGGGTACACAACCTACAGGAGAGTCAGGGAGGGAGAAGAGGGGGAGGGGTAGCTCTCTATGTAAGGGAAGGGATAAAAGCAACTGAACAAAAGAGAAAACAGGGAGGAGAGGAGGCACTGTGGGTCACCTTAGAGACTGGAAATGGCACCACAATCTGCACAGGGGTTGTATACAGACCCCCATGTCAGGGGGAGAGAATGGACAAGGATATGATAGAAGGCATCCTTAGGATGGCAGAGAAAGGGGACATACTATTGATGGGAGACCTGAATATGCCAGATGTTAACTGGAGCTTCTTTGCTGCAGCCACATCCAAGAGCAGAGCCATTCTTGATGCCCTACAGGTGGCATGCCTCACACAGGTAGTTTTGGAACCCACTCATGATGGATCAGTCTTAGACCTCATACTCTCAAATGGTGACAGTGAGAGGATCTCAGATCTAGAAGTGGGTAGCCATCTGGGAACAAGTGACCACCAAACAGTGTGGTTCACGATAAACTCAGCTACAGAGTCAAGCCATACAAAAGTGAGGGTACTGGACTTCAGGAGGCTGACTTTGGCAAGATGGAAGAGTGCTTAGAAAAGCACTAGCAAACAGGCTAGAAGGAGGGGTGGAGCAAGAATGGGAAACATCAAACTGCCATCACAGAGGCACAAGCCTTTGTGTGAAGCAAATAAACAAATCAAATGAAAGAAAAGCACTATGGTTCTCAAAAGAGGTGGCGGGGAAGGTCAGGAGAAAAATGCAGCATTCAGGAAGTGTAACCCCTAGGTGGTGCTATCCCAAGGGCTACTACCCTGCCTGCTTGGCTAGTAGCAGGTTAAGGGCTTGAGTTCTGAAACGGGTGCTCCACCCGGAGGTCAGGTTGGTAGTGGTCAAGCTAACCTGGGCACAGCCTCCGGACACTGTAACCCCACTCTTTCCTTATTAGTGCCGAAACAATACACAGTAATCACTACAATACCCCTGATACACCACATAAGTACCCACACTGTTTGCACTAACCACCAGGGTTTTCCTCTGGCCCGGCCCTGGGGACCCCCTGTAAAACAAGGTTATACACAGCAAATAACAGCAGTACAGTACGCTTGCACAAACTGGAACCACAGTCAGGGTAAATGCAAAAAAGAGTTAGATCTGATTTATTTAAGGAGCTTGAACAAGGGCAGGGCGTAATCAGGTTAATTTACTTAAAGGCTCTATCAATCAAACAGTTATGCATGCACTTCAGGGTCCATAAACAGTCACACACTCTGGGTACCCAGATGGAGAATGGTGGGCTAGCCAGGAACGTTGCAGCTGGTTGGGGCCCTGTGATGGAAGAAAACAACATGCACAACACAAACTTATAATCCAGAGTTGCAGGGCTCAGTTCGTGAAAATAAAACAACAAGACATTCAGATGACGACTTTTAGATTAGGCAGTTATGGTAGGAGCTACCCTGATGATTACCCACCATACCCAAGACTGGACACAGGTGGATGAAATCGAGACAGCAGGTGGTTAATCTGGAGTGCCAGGAGAAGCAGGGCCCCGCGATTCACTGAGGCATCATTGCTGTTCAAGCGTGGAGCAGGGGGCTGATCCCCAGGCACCCAGGCAGGTCTCTCATTGGTGGCTTTCTCTGTTCAGTGGGGTAGTCTGGCAGGACCCGTGTGGCATGGCCCATGCCGAGTGGAGATGAATGCAGATTCAGTCCGATTAGGTTGGAAACAGCTTCCAGCAAGCAGAACACAGTTCACACAGTGGGGAACCAAATCACGACCCACTTTCAATACATAGCACATTTACATGTAAAGGTTTTTTCGGTACCAACAAGAAGAACACAGTTCACACATTGGGGAACCAAATCACGACCCACTTTCAATATACAGAACATTTACATGTAAGGAAGTTCTACTGTACTAGGCAAACCGCTATCCAGTCACGATCGCAAAGTCTCTGCACAAACCAGGGATTCAAAAGCAGCTGGAAATCCTGACAGGCCGATCGCATTCAGCAAATCTTCGGTCTTCAGGTTAAAGCCTGGTCACAGTCTAGTGGCTTAAATAGTCCTCACAACTCGGATTCAGTTGGAATAAACTCTATTTTCCCTCTCAGGGACAGCAGGCAGGCCGAAACTCAGCCTTTTCACAGTTCTCCCATGCAAAACTACACAGAACTGCTGCTCAAAATCACTTGAGTTGTTACTTCTTCACTTCTCAGCTCAAAACTGAAACTAGCTGCAGCAGCCTAGGAAATTCCAAAAGATCCAAAAGGTTGGGTTGGCTGATCCTCCTGTCAGCCACAACAAAGGCTCCCCCTTCAGGTGCAAAAAGGTACAAAAAGCCCAAAACTACAATTCCTACAGATTTTGACTCCAGACAGCTCCTGTAATCCGGCTCCATTTTAGGTCCCGCCAGTACTGATTGGTCCAATTTGCAGTCCAGGACCAAGATAGTGGAGATAAACAAAACAGTCCTTGCTGCAAAGAAGGCAGGTAAGACAAATTACATTATCATTATCACTCTAAATGATTTTCAGCAAATAGTTACATCTTTCAACAGAGCTCCCTCTCAGATTACTTATGACTGCAATCGGGCAGCTCTTAAAGACAGTACACAAGAGGCTATACAGGCACTTTCTGGCAATCACATTTAAACTGGTAAAGCGCAGGACACCAGCCTGGCAGTGAGCATTTAGGTAAGCTAGAGGAAGACTTTCCGGGAACCCTATTTGTAGGGAGGTTACAGGAAGTAAGGAACACAGAAGCAGGACAGAGAGCTGTACCAGTTAAGGCAGAAGGAAGCAGGAGGAAGTCAGAATAGCAAAGGCCCAAACTGAGGAAAAGATAGCCAACTCAGTTAAGAAGGGGGATAAAACCTTTCATAGGTACATCAGGGAGCATAGAAAGACAAAGGGAGGGATAGTGAGGCTGAATAGAATGGACGGTGGGTGGGTAGAGAGGGACAGTTAAAAAGCAGGGATACTGAATGAATACTTCTGCTCAGTATTCACAAAAGAGGAGGAGGGGGAGGTACCTAATCCAATTAACAAAAGCACTCTGGATAGGGGTGATCCCAGTCCTTTCCTAGAAAGGGTTCTGAAAGAACTCCCAAAACTGAAGGTGGACAAAACAATGGGGCCTGACGAATTCATCCATAATTCTAAAAATTAAGGGAGAACTAGTGAAACCACTGACTACCCTTTTTAACAAACCGTGGGAGGATGGTGTGGTACCTGAGGACTGGAGGAAGGTGGATGTGATTCTCCTTCACAAAAGTGGGACCAAGACAGAGGCAGGAAACTACAGACCTGTCAGTTTGACCTCTGTGGTAGGGAAAGTGATAGAATCACTTCTGAAGGAAAGAATTGTTGAGTACCTAGAGGCCAGTGGGGCACAGGACCCAAGGCAGCATGGGTTCACAGCGGGTGATCATGTCAGACAAATCTAATTGATTTCTTTGACTGGGTGACCAAAGTATTAGACCAGGAAGGGGCTGTGGACATGACCTACCTAGACTTTAGCAAGGCATTTGACACAGTCCCACACAAAAGATTAATAGTCAAATTACCCAGCCTGGGAGTGGGTCCCAGGGTGGTAGCCTGGGTAAAACATTGGCTGGACAACAGGACACAGAAGATAATTGTAAATGGAGTCTACTCTGAAGAAGAGAGGTTACTAGTGGGGTACCATGAGTTCAGTACCTCGGTTCAGTCCTTTTAATGTCTTTATAAGTGACATTGCAGAGGGACTGAAAGGAAAAGTATGCCTTTGCAGATGACACAAAGATCTGCAACAGGGTTGATAGCACAAGGAGGCGTGGAGAGGATGAGAAGGACTTGGCAAGGTTGGAGGAATGGTCAGAAGTATGGCACTTTGATTCAATGCAAAGAAGTGCAAGATAATGCACCTGGGAAACAAAAACCCAGGGGAAGATTACACAATGGGGGGGGGAGGTAGTAACAACAACAAAAATGGAAAGGGGGGGAGCTGTGGAGCCCAAGCAAAATGGTGGCTCTCCTTTGGAACTCCTTCATCCTTTGCTACTAATTTTCTTTAAAGTGCTGTTTTGGGGCAAGAAGTTTATGCAGAAACTTGAGTTTATAATTTGGGAGGCTCTACTGAACCGAAATGGGTAATCCTCATAGAGAAAAGACAGCGGCCCAGACATTCAAACTGCACCAGACTGTGGCGCAAGCTTGGGCGCAGCGCAACTTGGCTGCGCAGGGGTGTGGACTGGGCGATATTCAACAGAGCTGTGCCATGGCTCAGCAGCTTTGAATATCGCACCCTGGCCACCCCCACTGTGCATGGCGCAGTGGCACTCCGCCAGCGCAAGTGGCCAGAGTGGAGCATGGAGATGCGCTAGCACAAGTTCCATTGTGCCATGCACAGCACCAGCGATATTCAAAAGTTGACAAGCAAATGTAGCCTTAATGTATGTGAGGTGCACATGGGGCCATTTGCATGTCATTATGGTCCCATTGCATGCAGGTGCTGATCTGACGACTTGTGCCTGGGGCCCTGCCAGGCAGCAGCCGTCGGGACCGACATCCTGCAACCCGATCGCGGCATCTGTGTGAAAAATAGAAACCGTTCCTATATCCCTGGTGGTCCAGTAGACGCTATGTGCCCAATCATGGGCATCTGTGTAAAAGAGACGTTCCTATATATCCTGGCGGTCCAGTGGACCACTATGTACTTGATCAGCGGGCATTTGTAAAACAAAAATATTCAATATCCCTGGTGGTCAAGTGGGTACCCCCCACCGCACTGAGCCCCACCCCGCTCCCCGTCAAGTCGGCGGGTGGCGGCACCTCACCCGCCTGCCACAGCCACCCGCCCGATGACACCTCGGTGAGGCTGCATGCCCATTGGTTCTGGCGTGAGCCAATGGGCGTACAGCTCCCTGTACTACATTCAGATATGTGAATCGTCATATCTGGAATATGTGGCTATAATAGAATACTGCGCCCATTGGCTCACACTGTGAACTAATGGGTGCAGCTACAAGGTGTCAATCCGGTGGGCGCGCGGGCGGCAAGCAGGTAAGGTGCTGCCGCCCGCCCATGTCCCGGAGGCAGGGACAGTGGGGCTGAGTTACCACTTGACCACCAGGGATATTGGAATATTTTGTTTTACAAATGCCCGCGATCGGACATCATAGTGGTCCACTGGACCGCCAGGGATATAGGAATGTTCTCTTTACACAGATGCCTGTGATCGGGCACATAGCGGTCTACTGGACCACCAGGGATATAGGAATGGTTTCTCTTTTTACACAGATGCCCGCGAATGGGCACACAGCGGTCCACTGGACCACCAGGGATATAGGAACGGTTTCTCTTTTTACACAGATGCCCGCAATCGGGCACGTAGCGGTCCACTGGACCACCAGGGATATAGGAACGGTTTCTCTTTTTACACAGATGCCCGCGATCGGCGCGTAGTGGTCCACTGGACCACCAGGGATATAAAGGCGGTTTCTCTTTTACACAGATGCCTGTGATCTGGCATGGGGGTGCCGCCAGGTGCGGCGGACTCTGGTGGCCGCCCACAGGTGACAGCTGCCATGTTGCGCCCTGCAATGCGGCAGCTCACCTGTGGTGGCCATCGAGATATTCCTTTTTTTGGCATAACTTTGTGCTGGCGCGGGTGGGGGTGGCGCATGCATGGCTCTGCACATCCAGCGCTGAATATCGGGCTGTGCAGGTTGTGCATCAGGCACCCCCATCATACGCCACGTACTATATTAAGGCCCAGCCGCACGGGATCGTGCCACGACTTTTCCCCTTTTGGAATATCGTGACAGGGCGCATCAGTGGGTTGTGCATGGCGCAACACTGTTGCACCATGCGCAACCCTTTTGAATATCTGGGCCAGCGAGTGAAGGCGCAGAAAACAAGAATTCATCGGGACCACCCACCACGAGGTCTAATCAAGACACTGCAGCTGATCAAGGTGAATGCTCGTCCGAGGAATCTTTGCAGACGATCAGAGTTAAACTAAACAGAATTATGGCCTCAGTAATGGGGCTCTCGGACAAGTTTGATGCCCTTACAAATAGAGTGGCAGGAATTGAGACGATCATGGAGGCAGTGCAGGGAGCATCTGCCGAGGCTTCCAGATGGGCTAATTTGGTGATGGGTGCCACAGCGATAATAATCAAAGAGAACTCCCGCCTGCAGTCTCATCTTGAGGTGCTGGAGAATCAGGCGAGCTTAGCAATTTAAATTTCATTACAGGAATGTGAGGAGACCATCTCTTCTTCTTTATTTAAGACTGGCTGAGACAACAGCTTGGGAAGAGAGTTAAGGAAGCGGGCTGCATGCTTTCAGAAGACATACCGTGTGACCTCTCGAGGCAGACTGGACAATGCGGAAGCACCTAGAGCAATAGTGGTGGTCCACGGACAGTATAGGCTCAAAAGACTCAATTCTGGCAACAGCTCGACATGAAAACACTTCTATATGATGGGGAACAAGTCAGGATATTTCCTGATACTGGATATGCCATGCGTCAAAATGAAAGAAATACGATGGAGTGAGGGCCATGTTGCGAGAAACAGGTATTCTTCATGGGCTAATTTTCCTGGACAGATTGAGAATAGTTTATCAAAGCAGAATATTCTTGTTCAGTGAACCAAAAGAAGCTTTGAAATGGGCACAGGGTCATGTTCCTTCCAGACAACGAGAACAAGAACATGAAACAGCATCCTCTGAAGACAATGAAGCCTCCTGAATAATTGGATGGGAAACCTGGACTAAGTAAGGGATTTATTTTTCTCTTATGTTCGATAGGTTGGCTCATTTGAAATAAAATACATCTGAAGGACTAGAGACTGTACTTTCTTAAAGTCCACTTGTGGTGATATGAGCCTTCTTCATTTATATAATTACCCGCTCATGACCAGATTTGTTATAAAGATAGGATATAAGTTCCATGTTTAGTATATCCTAGTTGTCTTTTACATTATGTGCCCAATTGCTTAGATAAAGCGTGGTAATATTCCTCTGGTGAGGGAGGCGGACACTGGATTTTGTTCTCACTAACTACTAGTTATAGATCCACGCAGCTCTTGGACTCTAAGTACAGCAACCCGAATATTTGACTTCTGTTTTATTAGTTTCTTTCTCCCCCCCAATAAGATGCATCTTAAAGCATTTGAAAGAACTGTATGTCTGTATTAAGAGGCGTGGCATCCTCATGGGATTAACAATGTATTTCAATGCTTGCTGTGAAACTATATGTTTGTATATGAAAATAATAAACATAAAGTTTAAAAAAAAAAAAAAAGGACCTGGGGGTAATCATATCAGACGACCTTAAGGTTCAAGCAATGCGAGAAGGCAGTAAGGAGGCTGGGGATACTGGGATGTATAAGGAGAGCACCACCAGCACAAAACAGGAAGTTGTTATCCTTTGTACAGACAGTTGGTGAGACCCCATCTGGCGTGCTACGTCCTGTTCTGGAGACCCCATCTCTGCAAGGACATAGACAGGATAGAGGCAGTCCAGAGGAGGGAAATCAAATGGTGCAGGAGAAGCCATACGAGGAGAGACTAAAGGAGCTTAATATGTATACCCTTGAGCAAAGGAGGAGAGGGGACATGATAGAAACTTTAAGTACCAAAGTGGAATCAACAAAGTCCAAGAGGGTAGCACCTTTCAGAAAAGAGATGTCAAGAACAAGGGGACACAATTTGAAGATGGGGGGCAATTCAGGGGCAATATGAGGAAGCATTTTTCACACAGATGGTGGTTGATGTATGGAACAGCCTTCCTGTGGAGGTTGTGGGTCTAAAACTGTGAGAGAATTCAAGAATGCATGGGACAGACATAAGGCAATTTTGTGGGGTAGGAAGAAATAGGCTGTTGGTTAACTAGGATCTGCAGCTTATTCTGTATGTAGGAAAATGGGCAGACCAGGTGGGTCAAGTGGTCCTTATCTGCTGTCAAAGTCTATGTTTCTATGTTTCAATATTCCAAAGGTTACCAGGGCATATCATGCTATCTGAGAATAGTGCAAACCTATGGGTGGAGTCCATATTCAAAAGCCCTATTGCACTGTGTTAATGTGAAAGCGATATCACAGAAAATAGTGCTGCACCCATACAAAGAGGGATCCCATGCATACAGAGTGCAGTGGTATAATCAAAGGTTTTGGCAGTGCTAAACAGCCTCTGTCACAGTGCTGTTTAATAATGGCAAATCCTACACTTACCAAGGCAGAGTGTTGTGTGAACCCCTAATGCTAGCCAAGTGTCAAGCAGAGGACTGACAGGAGGGCTGTCAGCCTAGGTGGGCCACACCACCGCAAATTGCTGCTACAGGTGTGCTGAGTCACAGAAACCCCAGTGGTGGCAGGTGGAATTCCCCCCACTGCAGTCCCAGTTCCTGATGGCTGTAATGGTACATTACTTGGGCCACACCACTGCTGATCACAGTCACCCACCCCTGAATGTCACCCCTAAATGGACAGGAGTCCCTTTACTGTCCCACACTGTTAGGACCCTCCACCCCACACCCAGCGTCGTGCACACTCTTTAGAGGTATGCCTTGATATGGCATCAGGATGGTGGCTGGCAAAGCCCCTTTGTTCACCACCTCAGCTGGCTGCCATCTGAATGACAGAGGCATGCATGTGACTACTGTAGTACTGTACTACAGCAGTTGCATGTACACCCCCTGTCATTCAGATGGTGACCGGCTAAAGTGGGGAGCAGAGGGGATGTGCTGGCAACCATCCTGATGCTGTATATGGCATATCTCTGGTTGGTGTGGGCGAGGGTGTGTGGGGAGAAGGATCCTGAATGGGATGAGAAGGGGGACTCCTGACCATTTGGGGGAAAGGTGTTGGGGTGGGTGAAGAGCGGGTGACTGCTGGACACACTAAAGTGTGCCAAAGTGGAGATTGGGGATGTGGGGGGATGGACATACTGCCACCAGTGTAGCATTACAGCAACAAGGAACGGTGATGGGTGGGTGAGGGGATTCCACTTGCTGCCTCTGGGGTTTCAGTGACTACAGCCCACCTGCTGTGATGATCAGGGACTGGAGGTGCAACCAGCTCTGCATAATGCTACCATGCGGCCTACAAGGCAACACTCTGCGGCATGCTAATCATCTCATAATGGGCATGCAAGTGGCCAATAGTGTCATGCATGCCAAATGATCTCATTAGCATGTTAGGGCTGAATATGAGTCACAAGAGTCCTGATGCTATCTTGTTCTGGCCACTGTGTCCCCGCTGGGCTCCTGAGGGACATTTCCAGTTGAGGCCTTTGTCAGCACAGTGCAAAGTCACTATGCACTTCTCTGATATGGCCAATTATTCAGACCGTTAGCACACAGATTGGGTTGTGCTGTCAAAATATAGCCCCAAGCTGGCTGTGCACAACTTCTGTGCTGCACTTTGTCTGTGTGGCACTCATGGAGGCTTTCAATATGGGGACATAAGCCCTAATGTTTCAAAAGCTAATCCCTGCTCAAATAAATCTTTAGAAAAAATAAAACTACCAAAACTCAGTAAATAAATAAAATAAATAAATAGAAAATGCTAAGTTTGGAACCATTAGGGCTAGAAAGCGTAATTAGTTTTTTTCTATTTATTTTTTATCGAATATTTTGTAGGTTTCTTCTGTTCCGGCCTGAGGCCCTGGCACATTGCTGTGCATGCGGAGGCACACATGCACACCATGGCATCAGCTCAGCCCTTTCCACCCACCCGAACGATGCCTCCCCTCCCGTGCTACCCACGGACATCCACACCCGGTGGGAAGGAGCATCACAGGGGGCAACAACTCCCCACCACCCCCAGGAGGAGAGCTGCCTACCAGCTTGCTCAATCTCACTCCTCCCCCCCGCCACGCACTGGCAACCCAATGACCTGAGGTTGTTCCCGAACCTGGATCACCGGCGTAGGGCGAGGTAAGGCGCCCAGCGCCTCAACCCTCAGCACCACTGGGCCAGCTATAATTAGTTTTTTTAAATGAAAGCTTGAAGTCAAGTCAGCATATATATGTTCTATCAATACAAGTTTATGTATGTTTTAAAATAATGTTATTACAGTTCTCTCCCTCAGTAGCATCCCTTCTGTTCCAGGAGCCCTACAACTGAAATTCTGTACCAATAGAGTTAAAACTTCATTTGAAGTTCATAAAATTTGGTAATATTCATAAATGGCTCATGCATCAGGCCAATCAGCTGCTAACCAGCCATCCCAATGTCAGCTATGGCTGAAAATATATTTGTTCATAAAGTTTCTCTCAAAGCTCGTTGCACTTACTTGTCTATTTATCAGGCTGGTATTGTAGAATGCAATTCCCCTTTTTATAGGAAATATGTACAGAAGATGTGCTATAAGTAAGTTTACCTGCTTGGAGGGGATATTTTTATCTTTCAAAATATTTTACGCTGTATGTATATGTTTGATAGCAGCTTCTCTATTTATGTAACCAGGTTTCTGGATGCTAATGGTATCCATTGAAAATGAGACATTTGGCTCAATGGGGATTGCCCATGTTCATGCTTGAATGTATAAAACAATTTACTACTACTACTACTACAGTTGGAGACAATTCCTTAAATAGCTGGTGCCCCATAGACAGTCACAGTGGAGGATGGCGGTATGAGGGGATTCACTGGGCTCCCTGTTCTGCCACCCACTGAATATACCATACATAAAATAATGTAAACGACTGCAGGGAGCAATATGTCCCCAGCAACAGCAGCATTGCATGTGTTTATGCAAATTGCAGTTCCAGATGTTAGTCATCACACATAGACTGTGCGACCACCACCATTCAGTAACTGCTGCTACCACAGGAGTCAGCCCATGCCATGGCCCATGCCCGTGGCACTCAGCACTACAGCCAATGTTGTTCTCCCACCCCCTGTCCCATAGCTGAAGGCATGGTTGTGGACCATAGAAACACAGAAGCTGTCAGCAGATAACGGCCTCCTGGCCACCTAGTCTGCCCTATTTTCTCTACCTATAGTGACACTGCAGACCCTATTTAGTCTCTTGGCTCCCCCCTTACTTCTAAGATCCCTCTGTGTCTATCCCATGCATTCTTGAATCCTGTAATCATTTCAATTCCTACCACCTCTGCTGTGAGGCTGTTCCATGCATCCACCACCCTCTCCATGAAGAAGTACTTTCTCCCATTTCCTATGAGCCCCCCCCCCTTCTTTCTTCATAGCATGACCCCTTGTCCTCGAGCATCTTTTTCTTTGGAATATGCTTCCTTCTTGTACCTTATTTTTACCTGTGAGGTATTTAAATGTTTCTATCATATCCTCCCTTTTCCCTCCTTTCCTCCAGGGAGTACGTATTTAAATCCTTGAGCCTTTCTGCATAGGGCTTCTGAAACAGGCCATGCACCATTTTGGTTGCTCTTCTTTGTACTGCCTCCACCCTATGCCCTTGCAGAGATGGGGCCTCCAGTATTGTACACAGTATTCAAGATGTGGTCTTGCCAGTGATCTATACAGGGGCATTTTTACCTCCCTCCATCTTCCTGCTGGTCATATCCCTACCTGTGCATCCCAGCATCCCTCTTGCATTCCCCACTGCCTTGTTGCACTGCTTCACTACCGTCAGGTCATCACAAATGATCACCCCCCCCAGTCCCTTTCCTGCTTTGTGACTGTTAATACCTCTCCTCCCAGTTGGTATGTTGCTCCCAGGTTCCTGTGCTCTGTGTGCATTATTTTGCACTTTGTGCATTAAAACCCAGTTGCCAAACCCTTGACCATTCTTCCAATTTTTTTAGATCGTTCCTTATTCTCCCCTCCCCCCCAGTGTGTCCACTCTGTTGTAGAGTTTTGTGTCATCTGCGAACAGGCATACTTTCCCTTTCAGCCCTTCTGCAATGTCACTAATGAAGACATTGAAGAGGACAGGCCCTAGCACTGATCCTTGTGGCACCCCACTGGTCACTTTGCCCAGTCTGGAGTGACTGCTGTTTACCACCACCCTCTGACTCCTATTGCCCAGTCAATTTTTTACTCATTTTACTACCTTAGAACCTACTCCAAGGTTACCCAGCTTGTTTAATAGCCTTCTATGTGGAATGGCATTGAAGGCCTTGCTGAAATCCAGGTAGGCCATGTCCACCGCTCCCCCCGATCCACTTCCCTGGTTACCCAATCAAAAAACTCAATCAGATTTGTCTGGCAGGCCCACCCCCTGTGAATCCATGCTACCTCTGATCCTGCAGATTATTGGTAACAAGGTATTCCCCAATCCTTTCCTTCAATAGTGATTCATTATCTTGCCCACCACCGACGTCAGGCTGACAGGCCTGTAAATTCCTGCCTCCTTCCTATTTCCACTTTTGTGGAGTGGGACCACATCTTCAGTCATCTGGTGCCTCCCCTGTTCTTAATGACTGGTTGAAAAGGGCTGTCAGAAGTGCAGCCAGTTCCTCTTTCAGTTCCCTCAGTATCCTGGGGTGCGCCCCATTGCTTTGTTTACTTTTAACTTTGTTGGTTCCTTAAGCACTCTTTCTTCTGTAAAAGGGCTTGTGTCCACTTCCTATCCCTTTATACCCTTGTCCTTAATCCTTGGCCTGTTTCCTCCTCCCCTCTCCATAAATACTGAACAGAAGTATTTGATCAGTATATCCGCTTTTTCATGGTGCTCTCCCATGCTGCCCCCTCCTTCTCCTTTCAGTCTTATTGCCCTTCCCTTTGCCTTTCTCTTCTTGCTTATATATCTAAAATGTTTTATCTCCCTTTGTCACTGACTTGCCGATTCTTTCCTCTGTTTGTGCTTTTGCACTTCTGATTGCCTTCCCTGCCTCCCTTAGGTTATGTTTAATTAGGTTAGTCCTTTGCTAGTCTGCACTAGTGGGCCTGTAGCCCCCAACCCACTTCCTGTGTCCATAGTTAACTTCTGGTATCTGGTGAATCCCCCTTCCTAGCCCCATCCCTGGCCATGTAGGTATAGTACTGCCTTACCCTTCCCTTTGCTGTAATGAATGTTCCAGCTTACAAAGCAGTGATCCTTTAAAGAACTGCTTTTAGCAGTTCTGCCCTGGGCTAGTTCACCGACCCATGCACTAGTGCAGCGATGTTCTTGTGATCCCTTTTTGTCACATATTAGGGACTGTGTATGAGGCCCCAGGTGTCAAGTCTGCAGATGACACTAATGATAATCTGTCAAGGAGAACCACAACCTCTTCCTGTTATTTTTTATTAGATCTACACAAATAAAACAACAGAAAATTCATAATGCATACATTTCTAAACCTGATTTACAAACACAATTAGGTCACAATAAAAAAAAAAGTTGATCCTCAGATCGAAAATATACTTTTTTACTTCTGTCTCAATGTTTAATGAATATTTACTGAATTATCATGTTACAGGAGGATAACAAGGAGCTTTTGACCCCAATGTCCCCCATGAACATAAGAGGAATATTTGTTTATTACTAAAAAATACAAAAAACAATCTTGCTTGCCACTCTGAAAACATGTCCAGAAAAATCCAATGATCAGTTTAATAAATTGTTCTGGCCTAGCTGTATTTTATTATGTAAGTAAAAATGGTGAGACTGTGAGGCTTTCGAAGGTGCAGGTGGTTTCCCAGTAAGGAGAGAAAGATTTTTTTTCTAATTTATATCGGTGACAGTGACCCCACGTTTATAATCTGCCCTTTGAGACCAAAAGCAAGTCAGATCACCATAACACCAGGGAACTTATACCAACAAACACACTGGGACTCTAATTGTACGAAAAGAAGTGGAGATTAATGGCTCCTGGGGAGAGGGAGGGAGTGTGCTGCTCGGCATTCTAGCACCTCCTGCTGGCCAGCCAATGAGTGGTACTGGCATTGGCTGTGAAGAAGCTGCTACCCTGCCCTCCTAGCTGGAGGAAGATTTCAGCCATGGCAGGCCCAATCACTGGAGCAGTGTGGCAGCTAATAACAAGGGGAAAATGGGCTAAAGAAAATAATAGAAACACGCTGTACAAAAAACACAATTGCAACTTTAGACTGAGGATTTGTTTCTGAATCCAGTTTGAGTCTAAAATGTTTGGATGTGTGCCATAATTTAAAGCAGCAGTATTTGTAACTGCAAAAAAAGTGTCATTATACAGGTTTTTAGTAATATTGTATTTCTGACAACAACAACAAAAAAAAAACTCAGTGTATCAATTTTCTTTTTACTGTATTTCATTCCAGAACTGGGATATGGTGGCTAGAGATGTTTAAATGTCCCTGCCCTCTGGCTACACCCACTAGGAAAAAATTACACATCTGTATGTGTGGTGCTGTGCTGTTTACCATTAGAAATACGAGCTAGTGCCTTCTTGATACATTCACAATATGAATCTAGTAGGTAAAGTCAAACAGTAACCTCCAGGAAGGGAATTTTAAAATTGCCAGCAGTGGTCACCTTTAATAACTTGAGCCATTTATTATAAAATTAGTTAAAAGGAAAGCTGTTTAAAAACATCAGAGAGAAAGAAAACTATACTGATTATGAATTTAATTATATCAGAAATATATTATTGCAAAAAAATATATATAATTAATTTTTCTGCTAACAAATATTACTGCTTTAAGGTTTTTGACAATATGTTTTGAAAGGCCCCATACGTATTGAAATATTATCTTCTGTCATTCAAAAGCTACCCCACCCCCACACTGAAACAACTCTTGGCTTTGCTCCACATCATATTGACTTGTTAGATGTGCTCTGTCATCCCTGCATATCAGCAGATGCTGCAGTGCCCTTGTATTATACAGCTGCACTTGGTAAGTAAATAAAATGATCTATTTAATGTGCTCCACACCAGGCTAGCCTCTATTTAGGTACAGCCTCATGGTTGCAAGAGGGTTCCAGGGTGCTGCAGCAGCAGCAGCAGTGGTGCAGATGTTGCAAAGGTATATAGTGAATTAAGGAAAGCAAAACATAAACTACACTGATAAATACAATAATAAACACACACACTGACTGAAGTGTAACTTGTAAAACTCATTACTTCTGGCAGCCACAGGGCATGCAGAGGTGATTATAAAGCCTTGCGTTACAATGTTAGTACTGGGGCATACTTAATATTTTCATAGAGTAAGTGTCATCTTGAGGGACCATAGTATAAGAATTACTCACTATGCTTAATTCTTTCATAGAACACTTTTCAAGGAGATTTAATAGTCAAAACAATGATTTAAAATGTGCCATTTTCTTGCATGCATTTACATTAACCCTTTGGTCTTTTTGCAGCCCCCACACTGATGCAGTCCCCTACTTTATTTTTATATACTTACTTTTGCTGTTGAAGGTGTGTTCTCGTCTGTGTCCCTCTGTGTCTCCCTGTGCCTCTGTATGAGTGTCTTTCTCCTGGTTTAATGTCCAGTGGGCTGAGGGCTGTAAAGTCACGAGACTGTGTTTAAAGGGGATGGTCAGTGTTTGTCATCTCTGTCGGCGATGGCTGTACCACTCTGTCCAAATTCCCGTAGGCTGGAGACTATATAGAGCTGGGCAAGGAGGCATGTCACTGGCCGGCAAATCCAGGGCACGGAACAACAAAGGTACACATGTGCATGCAGTCAGCAACTTCATCTCCAGTGCTGCTCCAACCTAATCACAGCTGTGACCTGATTGTAGCTCAACAGGCACTTCCCCAGTTCTGTCTCATAAATGAGAATGATGCAGTGCTGAGTGAAATGAGTTAGGGAAGCAACAGAAGAAAGAGACACATTTTTTTGTAATGATATGATTTTATCAATGGTATGTGCTCACATTAGGAAAGGAATTTGTTTTCTTATATGCCAAGTTTCATACACACTATATCCCAAAGCACTTTACAAGCCATGAAGAGTTGCTTTGGTACTAGGCAAGTACAAGGAGGTTAAGGTACTTGTTGGTCAGCATGTAGTTTTTTCAGCAAAAATGTTTTTTTTCTTGAAACACATCAATATACCCCATTTTTCTTTTTGTTTTCTTTCATACCTGAACTAAGATGTGGGCTTCTGAAGTTTTTAAAAGTGCTGGCTTTTGTGCCACACCTGCCATGGAAAGATTAAACATCTTGGTACAGTGCTGTGCTGATTACCACCAGAAACATGTGGTATTTTTTTTAACCCCTCGGGCTGGCTCTGCTCAGCCTCAGCCCACTCTCAACCAGCATGTGATCACCCAGGACTTAACTCACAATCCCCCATGGTTTGGTCCCCCTGTGACAGGGCAAAGAGAGGAGGGCTGTCCCCCAACCTGAGACCTCATCCAGATGAAGTGGTCCTGGGTGGCAGCGTGGGTCAGAGAGTGGGCAGAGTGTTATGCTCTGGCCCCATTTTCCATTTCCTGGTCCCCTAGGTCAGTGTCGTACAATGACATCAACGTGCGTGCAAGTAGAGGCACACATGCTCCATGCACCTGCTGCTGACCAATCCCCTACTGGAGTCATGACCACTACACTGCCACTGTGCCTTGATTGAGTGGCAGTACTGTGAGCAGAACTGCCTACCCTCCCTCCCTGAGAGAGGACAGCATTCACTAGACACTCAGTCCTCTCTCCTCGGCTCACCTCAGTGATCAATGCTCATTCCCAAACCCGGTTAGCCAGTGTGGTGCCAGCGTCTCAACCCTCCATGCCAGTGGGCTGGCTTAGTAGTGCCATCTTAATACATCCACAGCATGAATCTAGCATGTGCATTTAACAGGTACATACTCACAATGGAAAAAATATAGAAACGTAGAATGTTTTGGCAGAAAAGAACAGGTAGGCTCATCTAGTCTGCCCTTTTTTCAGTGCCCACTTCTAAGAGATTTTTTTAAAATTGTGAGTGGCTGCCATCTTTAATAACTTGAGTCATTAAGAACAAAATTAGCTATAAAAGCTGTTTTAAAAATATCTAAGAAAATTTAAATACACTCCATATGAATCAAAGGATGCCAGAAGTATATTTTTGATGGAAAAAAAAACACATGATGAAATTTGTTGCTGACTAATATATACTGCTGCTTTAAGTGAGATTGGGGTTGATTATGGAAAGCTCTGTAAGGTTGAACAGAGAGAAAGAGAGAGATAAAGTGAGTGAAGGTTAAGCACAGTGAAGTTATATGAGTTGCTTGAGGTCACAGAGTATGTGCTGGTGTTAGGAATCAGATCACAGATCTTCGCTCTCACCAGTAAGTTTTACTACTTTTAATGACATTACATTGAACATTTCTTACTCTACCTCCCAGTAATCTATTTAGGGGAGACAAATGAGATCTGATGCAGGGCTTCACATGCTACTAAGTGTTGCTGCCATCAGCCTGAAAGTTTACCCAGTGACTAGAGAGTAGTAGACTTTTTACCTTACAACATAGACAGGAATAAGTTAGCAAAGGAGGGAGAGGGGGGACATGATAGAAACTTTCAAGTACCTCAAGGGAATCAACAAAGTCCAAGAGGGTAGCATCTTTCAAAACAAGAGGTGTGCAAGAACAAGGGGGCACAATTTGAAGATAGAGGGGGGTTGGCTCCGAGGTAATTTAAGGAAGTATTTTTTCACAGAGAGGGTTGTGGATGCATGGAATGACCTTCCGGAGGAGGTTGTGGAGTCAAAAACAGTGGTGGAATTCAAGCATGCATGGGACAGTCATAAGGCAATTCTAGGGGGTGGGGACAGAAAGAAGTAGGCTGCTGGTTAACTAGGATCTGCAGCTTATCCAGTAGGCAGGGAAATGGGCAGACTGGGTGGGCCAAGCGGTCCTTATCTGCCATCAAATTCTATGTTTCTATGTTTCTAAATGTGTTTTTTTTTACATTATTGCTAAGACTCCTCCCAACTGACAGTTCCTTTGAGTCCTACTCCCCATCCCCCAGGACTTACAGAGCCTCTGGAAGCACCCCCCCCCCGCTGATTTAGAAACACAGAAACCTAGAATCTGTCAGCAGATAAGGACCATACGGCCCACCTAGTCTGCCCATTTCCCTACTCACTGCTGCAGCCCCAGATCCTATTTGATCTGTGGGTTTACCCCCAGGGCAGGACTGCTGGGAGTGAAGAATACCCCCAGTAGAGACAAAGTCCAGCGTGGAGGCTGCAGTCTGGTCAGAGGTATGGTGCCTGCAAGGATCAGGCTTCAACTTGCTGCCACAAGTTAACTGACTTCTGGAAAGCAGTTCATAGGGAACTTCAACAGTTGACTGGCCTTAACATCTCTTTTACTTTCACTGATCTAGTATTAGGATTCCCAACATTGTTATCTGGTTCTAATGCAGTTAGAAAGTTGGGTCAAATACTCCAAGTGGCAGCTCTGAAATGCATAACCGCTCAATGGCTCTCCCCTGCCCCACCCAGTCTGGGGTGCTGGAAAGCCCGAGTTGCGGAGTTGGAGAGAATGGAGCATATTACAAGTCTGATCAGGCTACGATTGGAGAAGTTTTTAGCAATATGGCACCCTTGGCACCAAACTTTCTTACAATCCTCCTCTACCCATATAGGGGGTTATTCATTAGATCTGGTCTTTCTCTTGGGTATGGAGATCACTGACCTGGGGGTGGAACCAGTCAGCTGGTCGGACCATTACACCATAAGGTTCAGCTTCAGGGCCCCCTCTAATAGGTCTGCCCCTACGGAGATGGTCCAATACCGCCCTTTAAGGGGTATTGGCCCCAATGACCTAATGGCGGTGTTGGATCTATCGAGTTTGTCGGGTGAATGCATGAGTCCAGATGGTCTTGTACTTGCCTATAATAAGGCTGTGGGAGATGCTCTGGACAAAATTGCTCCTGTTCGTGTTCGGCCTCTCACCATCCGTCCAAGGAGTCCATGGTTTGATGGCCCCTTGAAGGAATTAAGGCGAGTAGGCCGAAGGCTGGAGAGAGCCTGGTGGAAATCGGGCCATGATGCTGACAGGCTTAGATTGCTAGCCCATTATGATGGCTACCAATCAGAAATCACTCATAAGAAGGCAGAATTCCTGTCCAGAGAGATTTCTGCTGCAAAGAATCGACCGGCTCAGCTTTTCCGGACTGTGGACAGACTGTGCAATCCAGTCTGTCTTCAGCTAAACCTTTTCTCAGCTTAGATGCGAGGAGTTAGCGCTTCTTTGCGAGATAAGGTTGCCAGCATCAGGTCCGGCATTGGTCGACCTCTCCTTCGAGGATTATGGTGGAGCGATTGGTGGTACCTAGTCCTCGGCCTGTCTGGTTGGATTTTCACCGCCGGAATCGTTGACATTATGAAGATCATCAAACAATCGTCCAACCAGTTGTAGTTTGGATCGGGTCCTACACCGCTGTTAGTAGGTTGTGTAGAAGTTATCTACCCAATCCTTGCTAACATTGTCTGAAATCGTTGGAGAGGGTTTCCTAACCCTTAAGGAGGCAGTAGTTAGACCACTCCTAAAACCCTCCTTGGACCCAGACTGTTTAGCTAACTACCGGCCTATCTCTAACCTGCCATTTGTTGGTAAGGTTATTGAAAGGCAGTTGCACTGCAATTGGATGATCATCTTACCTCCCATAATGTCTATGATACTCTCAATCTGGCTTCAGGAAAAGGCATAGTACTGAGACTGCCCTTGTTTGGATATTGAGCGACCTCCTAATGGCCAGAGATTGAAAGGCTTGTACCATTCTGGTCCTTCTTGATCTTTCTGCTGCATTTGACACTGTAGACCATGGGGTGCTACTGGGCGACTGCGGGTTTTGTGGGCTGTCTGGTACAGTCCACGAATAGTTCGTTCTTACCTCACGGTAGGTCTCAGAGAGTTGTCACGAATTTATTCCTCTGCGCCTTTTCCCTACCATGGTGTACCACAGGGCTCCATTTTAGCTCCCATGTTGTTTGCAGTGTATATGCTGCCATTGGGAGAAATCATCAGGAGATACAGCTTGAGTTTTCACTGCTATGCAGATGATACTCAGCTGTACCTATCCTTTCTCCCGATCAGGTGATGCACTCTCCGTACTTAACAACTGCCTGGATGAGATCAGAATTTGGATGAGTTTGAGCTGGTTAAAACTTAATCCGGATAAGACTGAGGTATTGGTTGTGGATCCAGGTCATCCTGGGAGGGTTTGGGTGTTGGACAGCCATCGGGTTTATTACCTGGTGGTGTACAGCTCTCTAGCTCTCGACAGGTGCGAAATCTGGGCGTTATTTTTGATGATGGTCTGACCCTGAAATCCAAGTGTCAGCTGTTGTCAAATCCTCTTTTACCATCTGAGGAATATCGCCGGGTGAAACATCTGATTCCCAGGAGGACCTTTGCGACTTTGGTCCACGCCTTTGTTACCACCGTCTGGACTACTGTAATTCCCTCTACCTAGGGCTACCAGGGGTTGACATCCGTCGCCTTCAGCTGGTGCAGAATGCTGCAGCCAGGCTTTGACTGGGACTCTTAGAACCAGTCATATACGCTATTAACTGCGAACTGCACTGGCTGCCTGTTGATGGCGGATCACCTTTAGGTTGGTTTACTAACCTTTAAAGCCCTACGATCAGGGACTCGGTTACCTGAAAGATCTTCTGGTTCCTATTGCCCCCTCCGCCCCCTCCGCTCTGCCAATGAGGGATTGCTAGAGATTCCCAGGGTTCGTTTGAAGTTGTCAGGATCTCGTGCTTTTGCCTTTTCGGCTCCTACCCTGTGGAATTCTCTACCTCATTGGTTAAGAGAATGCCCGGCCGTTGACAGTTTTAAAATTGCTTTAAAAACATATCTTTTTACTTTGGCTTTTCCTTTATAGTTGTGATTGTTTAATGTTGGATTTTCCTGTTTTGTTTAATCTGTACAGCGCCTTGATTTTGAAAGGCGCTTTAAAAATAAACATGAATTGAATTGAATTGAATTGAATCCGATCCTTAATGAAACGGTATGGTTGTCTGCAGATAAGGAAAAGTCCAGGTGGGGGTGTGTGTGTGTGTGTGTGTGCGCACTCGACCATTAGTTCTTGTTTTTTGTAATTCTTTAATGTTGATCTGTATATAAGTTGAAGACAACATTACCACAGCCATTACAATTTTCATAATGAGAGTTTTTTGATAGTACAATGGACACTGTTCCAAGATGACGCACAGTTCACTAACACTATTGTATTCACCTTAGAAGCATGTAGTCTGTAAGATATGATTTTGTTACCATAATTATTAAAGCTTCAGGAGTCTAGAAGCTGGAGTGAGCCACATGAGTTTTAGAAGATACTGACTTTTCACAGTCTGGGCCAGAGGTTTGAGTTTAAAGGTTCCAGGGACTGGAAACCGTTCATTGTATTTCTTTTTTCTCATACTGTTATAACCCCCTACAATTGGGGGTTCCTGAAAAGTCTTCCTTGAGCTTGCCTAGATGTTCACTGCCAGGCTGGTGTCCTGCGTTTTAGCAGTTTAAATGTGATTGCCAGAGAGTGCCTGTATAGCCTCTGTGTACTGTCTCTTTAAGAGCTGCCTGAATTGCATTCATAAGTAATCTGAGAGGGAGCTCTGTTGAAAGATGTAACTATTTGCTGAAAATCATTTAGAGTGATAATGATAATGTAGTTTGTCTAACCTGCCTTCTTTGCAGTAAGGACTGTTTTGTTTATCTCCACTATCTTGGTCTTGGACTGCCGAATTGGACCAATCAGTACTGGTGGGAACTGAAATGGAGCCGGACTACAGGAGCTGTCTGGAGTCAAAATCTGTAGGAATTGTAGTTTTGGGCTTTTGGCACTTTTTTGCTCCTGAAGGGGGTGCCTTTGTTGTGACTGACAGACAGATCAACCAACCGAACCTTTTGGATTCTGGGGAAAGTCCCAGACTTGCTGGAAGTTGAGCCAGATCAAAGTTGGGAGCTGAAGAAGCAACAGCTTGAGACAGTCTGAGTAGTTTCACGTGGGAGAACTGTGGAAAGGCCTGAGTTGTGGCCTGCATGTCTTCCTGTTACCCCCGAGAGGGAGAGAAGATAATTATTTCAGACTAAATCCAAGTTTGTGAGAACGAAGTAAGCCACTGATTTTTTTACCAGGCTCATACCTGAAGAAGACCAAAGATTTTGCTGAATGTGATCGGCCTGTCAGGATTTTCAGCTCCTTTTGAATCCCCAGTTTGTGTAGAGACTTTGCGATCGTGACCGGAGAGCAGTTTGTCTGGTACAGTAGAATTTCCTTACATGTAAATGTGCTGTCAGTTGTTGGTGGGTCGTGATTTGGTTCCCCACTGTGTGAACTGTGTTCTGTTTGCTGGAAGCTGTATCCAGCCCAAAATGGACTTTATCCGAATTTGTCTCCATTTGGCCTGGGCCTTGCCACACTGGCCCAACCAGACTACCCGCTGCACAGAGAAAGCCATCGACGAAAGACCTGCCTGGCGATCAGCCCCCTGCTCCACACTTGAACAGGAACGATGCCTCTGTGAATCATGTGGGCCCTGCTTCTCCTGGTACTCCAGATCAACCACCTGCAGTCTCAGTTTTCGTCCAGCCTGTGTCCAGTCTTGGGTATCGTGAGTAATCATCAGGGTAGCTCCCTGCAACAACAGCCTAATCTAAAAGTGTGTCACCTGATTGTCTTGTTGTTTTCTTTTCATGAACTGAGCCCTCCAGCTCTGGATTACAATTAGTGTGTGTGGTGCATGTTGTTTTCTTCCATCACAGGGCCCTAACCAGCTGCAAAGTTCCTGGCTAGCCCACCATTCTCCATCTGGGTACCCAGAGAGTGTGACTGTTTATGGACCCTGAAATGCATGCATAACTGTTTGATTGATACAGCCTCTAAGCAAATTAACCTGATTACACCCCTCTCTTGTTTAAGTCCCTTAAATAAATTACCATAGATCTAACTCTCTTTGCATTCACCCGGACTGTGGTTCCAGTTTGTGCAAGAGTACTGTACTGCTGTTATTTGCTGTGTATAACCTTGTTTTACTGGGGGTCCCCAGGGTCGAGCCAGAGGAAAGCCCTGGTGGTAAGTGCAAACAGTGTGGGTACTTGTGTGGTGTATCAGGGGTATTGTGAAAGTGATTATTGTGTATTGTTCCAGCCACTAGTAAGGAAAGAGGGGGGTTACAGTGTCCCGGAGGGCTGTGCCCAGGTTAGCTTGACCACTACCAAACCTGACCTCCAGGTGAAGGCACCCATTTCAGAACTCAGACCCCTTAACCTGCTACTAGCCAAGCAGGCAGAGGTAGCAGCCCTTCGGATAGTGCCACCTAGGGGTTACACTACGTTACAATTTATTGTATTAATCTATACTTCAGTGCTGATGTTTGGCATTGTATTGTATCCCTGATAGTTTGAGCTTGACGTTTTGAACAGTGATCTGCATTTCTTAATGGATTATGACTGTATTGTTCTCAAATTTGTTATTAAGCAATGTACAAATAAAAGAACTTTGATGTTAAAAAAAAACCTTGCTGCCACAGTTCCTCTGCCCCCCCCATGCATCAGTAACTGTGACGCAAGCACACAATGGGTGTACACATAATGGATCTCCCATCCCATTGCCATCATCTGTGTTGCTTACATCATCTGTTGGCCCTCAACTGGCTCCAGCATAGCACAGAGCAAATGAACTCCCACCCAAAGAGACAAGTGTCTCATGGGATGGTCAAACCATCCTCCACTGCTGGCCCTTCAGTGCCCCAGGCTGGTTCTGAACCCTGGTCCCTGAAGTCATAAGTGACAATGCTGCTGCTGTGCCAGTGGGCTGGCTGGCAGATGTGCTGAAGATAAAGGCAGCATTACAAGTCACTTGTTCAAAAACTGTGTTATACTGTATATTACACAGGCACGGTAGTGCCCGTGTATTAGGATTCAGTATGCACTTTAATGTTAAGCCCACACTTTTACACCTAATAACTCTGTCCAGTTCAGCTGATTTACTTGGATCCTGAAACTTTTGTGACGTCTGGTTTACTGGGGGCAATGTTATAGCGGTGAAAACAAAAAACGTGAAATTGGTCGAAATTAAGACTTTTTTCGCTCACCTATAACTAAAAAACTAAGAGGATTTCAAACCTGAAACATTTAGCTCTGAAATAGTTTGCCCTAAGGTGTGTACTTATGTGCTTTTTATATCTAAAACTTGCCCCGCATTTGAGAAATTAGGAAAACCAGCGTGCATGCTCAGTCTAAAAACTGAACATTATAAGGATAACTGATTTTTTTATGACAGCATTTCTAAATGAGGTTGTATGACAAAACTGCATGTATGTCTGAGGGGTTGGGCCAGAGGCATCACTAGGAGGTGATACCTAAATGATGTAACAATACCCATTTCCAGTTAAACAACATTTGTTCAGTGGGGATATGGTTATGTATCTGTGCATAGCCCTGCCCCCGTTAAACAAACGCTTTGTGAAAATTATTCTACGGCAGCCATTTGCCATATCGCACTACGCAGAAGAAATGGGAAGTAATTAGAGTCAGACACTGCCGGTTAAATAATATTAAATATGTCCAACACCAGGTGCTCACCCTCGGTGCTGGTTAAGTTCTCCCCAGTCCATTCTGGTATCTGACCCTCCCACCTATCCACATACATACTCCTGACACTGAGGTGCCCAATCCCCAGTGCTGGCTCAGACCCCCAACCCCCACCATATCTGAGTGCGACACACAGGTGCCCGCTCCCGGTCCGCCAACCACCAAACATTAAGCCAACACTGGGGTGCCCAATCCCAGTGTCAGTACCTGCAAAACATTCCTTCAGCATCCTTTTTGTGTCACCCTACATCAATAAAAAAGTCAAGCTATATCTGTTGCAGTGCCACCCTCCATTTCCCTCCCTCCACCCACCCCATCTTCCCCCCCACTCAGCACACACCACCCCACATCCCCAGGTACCCCTTACTTATGTAACCCCCCAAATGGGGGGCTTACCTTATTGCCATTTCTCTCTGCTCCTATCCCTTGGAGTGCCTCTGGTGCCTGCCGGTGTCCCAGAGTGCGGTCCTGTTCTCCCCGCTCTGGCCCAGGTACTTATTTCTGCCCCAGGTTCCCCAAATTGCCACCAGCATCTTTTCAGCCCATCTCTGGCTCATGAACCAGAATCATGAGCCACCAGCATTTTAGGCAGGCTGGTGGTCTCACTGAAAGGACAAAGAGGTGTGCTTTAACTTCAGTCTACAACTGTGGTCCAGCAGTGACTCCTCGATTAGTCCCAGTCCCCGTAGGCTGTTGGGTCGGAGCCGGTGACTCAGGGTGGACCAAAAGGAGCCTCTAGTTTAAGTAAATAAAGAGTGCCGCATACTGAAGTTCCCAGCCTGGCGTCCTGAATATTAATGAGATGGACATTAATAATTATGAGAGGGTCTGCTTCAAAATAGATGGCTGCACGTTTTGGTGGCTGCTGCAGGGACAAATTGTAAATAAATGCAAAATGAAAGCAGCAGCTGCCATAAATACTAAAGGGGCTAATGCATAAAGGGGAAATAATTAAATAACCTGGCTGCACCAGAGTTTAATGTTGGGACTCAGATAAAATGCTTGCCTGCTGCAAGGTGGCTCTAAATTTTGGCAGTAGCGACAGGCTTAGGACTGAGAAAAAATGCTTAATAAGGTTAGCGTTCAAAAGGGCACAAAGAGGACTATTGACCTTTGGGGCAAAGAAATGAATAAGGTAAATAACCTAGCTGCACCAGAATGTTATAGTTGGGACTGGGTTAAAACTGGAAGAGGTACTGTGTGTTTGAGCAGCCATTTTAGTGCAGCAACAGCCAATCAGAAAGCCAGGAGTTCAAGGCAGGACTCTTTGGGGATTTTTGCAAGAGACTTATGGGACTTTGCCAATTGCTTATAGGGAAACTGCAGGGACCTAATTCAGGCACCAAAACAGGGAGCCTATGGTGCATCGAGTATGGCTAATAAATATTCATTTTGTGGACTGACAGGTTCAGCTAATTATTGTGGGAGTATCAAGTGGTTTCAGCCAATCGGGAGCCTCAGATGGACTCCATAAATAACAGTGTTTTGCCAGGCTGAGTGGAGTTTCAGCAGGAGCGCCCCACAAGGGTGGGGGCTCAGGCCCCAGCAACCAGGATGAGCCTAGCAATCCAGGGCAAGCACTGCCACAGGGGAGGGAGCCTTTCTTCTGCCAAGAGAGACAAGTGGCTGCAGGCAACAGAAGTCACTAGCCTGGGGGTTGCCAGAAATTGTCCTCAAGGGCTGGCAAGCACCTTTCCACGTTTTTGGAAAAACATGGGTGAACCTGAACCTTCAACTGTGAGAGAGCTGCACGCAAGTTCTGCCTCAGCAGTGAGAGTGCTGATGAAGCCTGAGACCTCAAGGAAAAGAAAGCCATTCTGCAGAGGATCTGAGTGAGTAAAGCACAAAAAGTTTAGAATGAGACTGTCTGCCTGTACCCCACATTTAACCAAGCACAGAGAGGGTGGACATATGCTTAGTGACCAGAGAAGGGTTCAGTTTAAAGTATAAATGTGACTGATTTGATAACTGCTTGCAGGACTGGAAGGGGAGTACTCGGATCCAGGGCTCTTCTTGACAGTGCATGTGAGGGCTAGTGATTTTCCAAATGTCCTTTGGGGAGCTGCAAACTCCAGCAAAAGCCAAAAGGGATGGTTCAAGTGTTTAAAATGTCCAAGTTGGAGCTGCTGACACCAGCAATTGCCACAAGGGACTGCATATATGGTTTTGTGAGCCTGAGCGAGCTACAATAATTAGTTTACTGCCAAGTAAAGTGTCTGAGTCTAGAAAGGTCTACAGTTTCAGCTTTGCCAACAGGTAAAGTCTGCGAAAGAGTAGTGAGCCATGCTTCAAGCTCAGTTGAGTTCAAGCTGTTTCAAGTGGTAGTGAGCAGTACCTCAAGCTCATTCTAGCGCAAATGTGTTTCAAGTGGTGAGAGAGCAAAGCCTTAAGTGTTGTCTGGTATTATGCAACAGGTGTAGTCTAAGCTCCAGAGTGGATGAAAATGGACTGTGATAGTCTGGGTCACCCTTGCCTTAGGGGAACCCATCCATGCTGAAAAGACTGTGTCCTGTGATCCACTTTGGGAGCCATTGCCAGGGCTCTGGTTGTGCACTCTGCCATGTAGCACCATGGACACGGGGGGAGGGAGGTGTGCACAAGTCCCTTCACAAAAGAAAGGGTCTTACAAGAGCTCACTAAGCTCAGGGTGGACAAGGCAATGGGACCTGATGTCATACATCCCAGGGTACTAAAGGAGCTAAGGGTGGAACTAGCAGAGCCACTAACATAACAGTTTAGTGAGTCTCTGAGCACAAGAAAAGTACCAGAAGACTGGAGGAGGGCTCATGTGATCCCAATCAGTCTTACCTCAGTAGTGGGCAAGATTATGGAGGCACTCCTTAAGGAAAGGATAGTGCAACACCTGGAATCCATAGGAGCACAGGATCCAAGACAACATGGGTTTACAACAGGTAAGTCCTGTCAAACTAATCTCATAGATTTCTTTGACTCGATAACCAGAGTGGTGGACCAATGGGGTGCAGTTGATGTCACCTACCTTGACTTCAGCAAAGCTTTCGATACTGTTCCACATAGAAGATTGATTAATAAGCTGGGTAGGCTCGGGGTGGGTCAGAAGTTGGTCAACTGGATGGGAAACTGGTTGACGGGCAGAAAACAGAGAGTGGTGGTAAATGGTATAGTCAGAAGAGATGCAAGTCACAAGTTGGGTACCTCAGGGATCAGTCCTGGGGCCAGTCCTGTTCAATATCTTCATCAGTGACATTGCAGATGGACTGGAGGATAAGGTTTGCCTGTTTACAGATGACACCACGATCTTCAACAAAGTAGATGATCCAGATGGGGTGGGCAGAATGAGGAGAGATCTGGAAGAATTGGCAAAATGGTCTGAAGAATGGCAACTGGGGTTTAATGTAAAGAAGTGCAAGATCATGCACATAGGGAAGAGAAACCCTGAAGCTACCTATAGGTTGGGATGGGAGTTGCTGGCAATCACAAGGGAAGAAAAAGACTTGGGCATCATCATCACATCTGACCTAAAATCATCCAAGCAAACCACTAAGGCAGTAGGTAAGGCTAGAGGGATATTGGGATGTATTAGTAGGGGTATCACAAGTCATAAGAGGGAGGTAATAATCCCTCTTTACAAGACACTGGTTAGGCCCCATCTGGAGTATTGTGTGCAGTACTGGATTCCTCACCTGTACAAGGACATTAAAATAATGGAGGCAGTCCAGAAAAGGGCAACCAAAATGGTGCAGGGTCTGCATCAGAAAATATATGAGGACAGATTAACGGAGCTCAATATGTATACCCTAGGGCAAAGGAGGGAGAGAGGTGATATGATCAAAGCATTCAAATATCTTAAGGGCATTAACAATGTAAAAGAGTCTAACATATTTCATTGTAAGAAAAATAGCAGGATAAGAGGACACAGCATGAGATTAGAGGAAGGCCGATTAAGGGGTAATGTGAGGAAGTTCTTTTTCATAGAAAGGGTGGTGGATATATAGAATGGCCTATCTCAGGAGTGGTGGATATGAATACAGTGCAGGGCTTAAAACAGGGCTGGGATAGGCATAAGGGAGCAATACAGATGAGTATGAATAAATAGGCCATTGACAGAGTAAAGGCCTATGGCACATTCATAAGGTAGAAAAAATTGGCAGACTGGATGGGCCTTGCAGTCCTTATCTGCCATCAACTTCTATGTTTCTACATTTCTAAGTGCAGAGTAGGTGCTCATCCCTAAAATGCTTGGGAGTGCACCTCTGGCTCTGAAGTTCTCGCCCAAGCAGCAAGGGGTGATGTCTGCCATGTGGGGCACATGGAAAAGTGACTGAATACTCAATGCAACTACTAGAACATATGAATGTGTTGATTTAATGAATGTGTTGAATGCAACATGTCCATCAGTTAGGCTTGGGACACAGCCCGGTAGTGTGCCACCTATGGCACTGCCAAATGCGCTTACGTGGGGGGGGTATAGCCCAGACGTGGGGTTGGAAAGTGCCAGCCCGGGTCCCAGCCTGGTCATCCAATAAAGTGATTCCCGCCCAGAGAGGGGCACTGCCTACTGAAGTTAAAATGTAGTTTCCATCTGCAAGGCTGAAAGATCTTGCAGTCAGTATAGGGGGATGACTGTTAGCTTGCCTGCATCTTGACATCCGGAGTCAGAGTCCACCTGCTGAAAGCCAAATTTCTACTTTGGACACACGAATCCTGACCTACCTATGATGGCTCCCAATCTGTAAGTATACTGGGTCCATCCCTGTGTCAGGAAAAGGGACTTGTAAATAGTTTAGCCTTGCTAAGTTCCGCAAGCTACAGTTAGTATGTGTTCACAATTAAAGATAATCTTCCTGTTTCTGTTTGAGGGCCCTAACTAGCCGGCCAGCAACAGCTGCACCGAACATCAGGCCTGCACCTTGAGAACTCTGGTTACTGGGTACCCAGGTTAAGGTGTGAGATTGCAGGGTCTTATACAGTTTGGGGACGGGTACTAGTGTGGGTATTTGCTACTGTTTTCTAATAACTGTCAACTTTCTAATTGCAGCTAGCCAGATAGATAGCCGAGTATCGGACTACCTCAGCGCTTGATGAGTACTACTGTGATTGATGCTTAAAGGTAATAGGTAAAGTGCTAAATGTTTGCTGTGATTTATGCCAATCAAAGCCAACCACAACAATTACGAAATTAAAATATAAATATTGTAAATAGCGTAACCTCTGCTCCAATTTACCCTTCCTAGCTCTTCCCCATGTAAATCAATTGCTGTTTGTTTTTTTGCATAATCCTGTCTCATGAGCACATTATTAGTAGAGAGTCAATGAGTACAAAATGTATTGAATTGTGGGGAAATGCCTATTGGGTCATGCCTGGGGTGTCATTATGGTAATGTGGGTGGGTACAGTATCCCAGAGGGTTGTACCAAAAACTAATCTAGCCCACTGAAATGTATACTCTGGGTGGAAGCACTGTGCATTATGGTATATCTTGGGAAAGAACCAAAAACATAGAAATGGTTGGCAGATAAGGACCGCCTGGCCCATCTAGTCTGACTGTAAGCCCATGTACTAGATTACTGCTTCCGACCCACCCGCTGCTGTACCTCTATGGTTCCCCTATGCCTGTCCCAAGCATGCTTGAATCCATCCACAGCGCATGCTCCCGCCACCTCCTGAGGCGGACCATTCCATGCATCCACCACCCTCTCTGTGAAGAAAAACTTCCTCACATTCCCTCTTAACCTCCCGCCTTCCAATTTCATATCATGCGCCCTCATTCTTGTGCTCCTCCTGTATTGGAAAATGTATCCCCCCTGCACCTTGTTTATACCCTTGAAGTACCTGAATGTTTCTATTATGTCCCCTCTTCCCCACCTTTCTTTCAGCGAGTACATATTGAGGTCCCTTAATCTCTCCTCATAAGTCTTGTGTTGCAAGCCCTATACCATTTTAGTCACCCTTCTCTGGACCGTCTCCAGCCTGTTAATATCCTTACGAAGGTGCAGCCTCCAGAACTGCACACAGTACTCCATGTGAGGCCTGACCATGGTTTTATATAATGGCATCACTACCTCTCTCCTTCCGCTGGTGATACCCCTGCCTATGCACCCCAGCATGCCACTGACCCTCCCAGCTGCCTTAGCACTCTGCTTTGACATTTTCAGGTCATCTGAAATAATAACCTCCAGGCCCCTTTCCTCTTTGTGACTGTCAGCAACTCCCCCCATCCTGTAGCTTTCCACAGGGTTTCTGTGTCACGGGTGCATAATTTTGCACTATTTTGAATTAAATTTCTGTTGCCAGTCCTCTGACCATTTTTCAAGCTTCCCCAGGTCCCTCCTTATTTTCTCCACCTCCTCTGGGGTAGCCACTGTGTTACAGATCTTGGTGTCATCTGCAAACAAGCAGACCTTTCCCTCTAGCCCTTCTGCAATGTCGCTAATGAAGACATTGAACAGAACTGGCCCAGGACCGATCCCTGAGGCACCCCACTGGTCACCCCCCTCTCCCCAGACTTTCACCCCATTTATCACCACCCTCTGCCTCCTGTCTGTTAGCCAGTTTCTAACCCAGTTTACCACTCTGTCCCCATACCCAGTCGGATCTATGACAGTTGGTCAACAATTTTGTTGTCGACTGATGTTACAGTGACTCCTTTATGTCGACTGTATTTGCAGTTGGCATAAAGGGAGTCACATCAGACTTTGTTTCTTTGGGGTTCTTTCCCCTGAACCCTCCATGTGGGGGGCACAGCCCTCCGCATCCCCTGCTACTTAAATAATCAACTCCGAGTTGGAGTTGCTTCGGGGAGGGGGTGCAATACCCCCAGAAAGTAGTGCCAGGGTCCTGCACTGACACTACAGCAGCCTGCGCTGTTGTTGCTGTAGTGTCAGTCATGGTAAAGTTGTCATCGAAGTGACAGTATACCTGCCCAGTCTACCCAACTTATTTATCAGCCTCCTATGTGGGATGGTGTCAAAGGCTTTGCTGAAATCAAGGTAAACGGCGTCCACTGCCTCACCCTGATTTACTTCCTTTGTCACCCAGTCGAAGAAATCAACCAGATTTGTCTGACAAGACCTCCCCGCTGTGAATCTGTGTTGCTTATGGTCCTGGGCTCCGATGGCTTCTAGATGCCTCACTATCCTTTCTTTAAGCAATGTCTCTATGATCTTCCCCACTACTGAGGTGAGGCTGACCGGCCTACAGTTCCCCATCTCCTCCTTGCTGACGAATTTGTGTAACGGGACCACATGCGCCCTCCACCAATCCTCTGTTAACACCCCTATGTTGAATGACCTGGTGAACATGGTTGCCAGAAGTTCTGCTATCTCCCTTCTCAGTTCTCTTAATATCCTTGGATGTATGCCATCTGGTCCCATCACTTTGTCCATCTTCAATATAGTGAGCTCCTGCAGGACTCTTTCCCCTGTGAATGAACTATTGTCCACCTCTTCACCCCCTTGGCAACTGCTGTACTGCTGTGGCCCCTGCCCCTCCCACTCTTCAGTGAATACTGAACAGAAATATTAATTCAGTATTTCTGCCTTTTCCATGTCACCCTCCTTGCATTCCCCTTCCTCTCCCTTGAGCCTTGCAATCCCCCATTGTTTATCCTCTTCGCTGATGTACCTGAAGAATGTCTTGTCCCCTTTCTTAACTGACTGTGCTAAACCTTCCTCAGTCCATGCCTTTGCTCTCCTTACTGCCTTTTCCGCTTCCCTTAGACACTCAAGGTACTCCTCCCTTTGGGTCTCCTTATATTTCATGAACCCTTTCCTTTTTGCAATTAGTAAAGAACCAGCACTCCAGGCAAATAATTTCAGTAGAAAGATTTTTTTACGTTTAAATATTTAAATTGTACCGAATTCATACTCACAAAAATGAAAAATAAAGTGCACAGTTTACAACACAGTCCAGTGTATTAAAGTGCATTAAGTCTTCTACATCAGTGCTCTCAAAACCTCGGTGCTTCGGGGTCTCCTACCGCTTCGGCCTTGACCTTTACCACCACCTGTCTTGAGGAGCCAGTTTAAAGTTAAAGTATGGACCCAGGCCCCTTAACCTTGGTTAGATCTACAAGGCAGGGGTAGTGTAGCCCTCAGATACCCAATACCAGGGTTACACTTACTTATTGGGTCTAACACAGTAATTCTCTCTGGACCGGAGACACATCCTCCTCCTTCAACGCCAGATTGGGAACTGAGGAAACAAGGCACGTGCAGTTAAGGATGGATTAACCCATGACAGGGTATGGGTTTACTGAGCATTAATCCATGCCTGGGGGGGAGTTAAAGTCATGAGGCGAAGCCGAGTGACTTCAACTATCCAGGCATGGATTAATGCTCAATAAACCCATACCCTAGAGTGGGTTAATCCTCTTATAACATGGGTAATGTTATATTAGAGTTTAACCTAAAGAAATAGTAAAATAAAGCCCTGTGAACATGCAACTGTGGGTATATTAGGGATTAATCAATGGTCAGGTGACCTGTTTAGACGAATCAGAAGACAGTATTTTTGGAGCCCATGTTACAATGTATTTCAATGTGTTTTGAACTTTTCTCATAACTTGGTAATTTTTAAATTTGTTCCTCCAAATGGCCTTTTTGGGACCCCACCTCATGAACAAGGTAGGTGACATTTTTCAAATCCAGCCTGAAAGGTGATTTGGCAGTCGCTCTGCGAAATCACCTTTTGGGCAGGGTTTGAGCATTTTCATCTATTGGGTTCATGAGGCAGGGTCATAAGAAACATGTTTTTGCTCCTGTGTCACGAAATAACATTTTGACAGAGATTTGAAAATTTCACCTACTGGGTTCATGAGGTGGGGTCATAAGAATACTGTTTTGAAAATGTTGAGTCAAAAATATTTAAAAACAACAAAGTTATGAAGATGTGTTGTAATTTTTCTACGCACGCTCATAAATTTGGTAATTTTCAATATTTTGACCCCAAAATTTCAACATAGTATTTTTTTCACACCACCTCATGAATGTGACAGCTGTCAATTTTTCAGATCCTGACAAAAAAGTATTTTCACATTCACAGTGCAAAATGATGTTTCGGCAATTACTTTAAAATTACAACTGTTATGTTTGGGGGGGCAGGTCACAAAAATTTAGGGGTCAAAATGTCGCAAAAAAATTATGAAGTAAAAATTTTTTTGGGGTCAGCTGTTGATCAGTGCCAGTGATCTGAATTTGGGTGTGAATTCAGTGATTTGGCTGAATGGGATGGGGGGGTGAAGGCGCTGCAGCATGGGGCACTTGCCCTGGCCTGGAGAGGGACAGAGTAGTGTTCTGGCACACAGATAACACATTGTGGCGAGTCGAGAAGCCTTCCCTCACAAGGAGTTGATATGCATGTTGTGGCCTGATGGGCCCACGAACTGCGTCTGGACAAGTGGGGTGACAAGAAAAATGGGGAAAAGCATACCTGGCTGGATCTTGTACTCATCAATGGGTACAATGTTGCAGACGTCATGCTAGGTGGTCACCTGGGGACCCGCAATCACCATAAGATGTGGTTCAATATAAGTACTGGGCCAGAAGTGAGCCATGCAAAGGCAAGGGTCCTGGACTTCAGGAGGACTGACTTTACACAGATGGGGGAATGCCTCAGGGATGCTCTGGCAGGGGAGGAGGACAAGGGTGGAGTGGAGATATAGTGGGCAAAACTAAAAGGGGCCATAGTGAAGGCACGAACCTCTGCATCGGGCAAGTAAGCAAAAGCAAGAGGAAAAAGAGATTGTTATGGGTCTCAAAAGGGGCAGCTGGGAAAGTAAGGGCAAAAAAGTTAGCATTTAGGAGATATAAGGAGACACAGAGGGAGAAGGCTAGGGAGGTGTATCGCGAGAAGCTGAGGGAAGCAGGGAAAGCAGTCAGGTGTGCAAAGGTGCAAATGGAGGAGAAAATAGCCCAGGCAGTAAAGAAAGGGGATAAGACATTTTTCAGGTATGTAAGTGAAAGGAGAAAAACCAGGGGAGAGATGGTAAGGCTAAGTAGGAATTCCAAGAGGGGGTTTGAGCCACATGCTGAATAAGGCGGCTAACCCTGAAAGTGCAAACCAGTCCAAGATACAGCACCACTCAAATAGTAAGGTATGCCACATACGATGCAAAGACTGATAGTGAAAATTCACATTTATTACTATTGAAAATTACAAATAAACAATGCAGTACAGAGTATCACTTGTCACCAGGTGCAACTGGCCCCAGAGCTTTGGAAGACTGTTGCTGAAGCACTGGGGCCGGTTGCACCTGGTGTCGAGTGATACTCTGTACCGCATTGTTTATTTGCAATCATAATAAATGTGAATGTAACCCCTAGATGGCGCTATCCCAGGGGCTACTACCCCTGCCTGATTTGCCACTAACAGGTTGAGGGGCCTGGATCCAATGGCGGGTGCCTCCACCCAGAGGTCAGGGTTTGCAATAGTTAAACTAACTTGGTCACAGCCCTCTGGGACACTGCAACCCCTTTCTTCCCATTAGTGGCCCACACAATATATCAGAATTACCTTCACAGTATACACTTACCCCCAGGTCTGGTTCCGGCACTGGGACCTCCTGTGAAATGAGATACAGTGCAACAATCACAGTACAGTACTTTAACATAGACAAATACCTCAGGCAGTATAACTTTGCTGAAACAAGCAGCTCTGATTTATTTAGGGGATATAACAAGGACAGGGGGAAATCAGGTTAATTAGCTTATCACTCTAATAATCTACCTATGGCTCTGTGCACAGGCCTATCCCTATCAGTTACTGTCCCTGGGTACCCAAGCCCTAGTGGCTAGTCCAAACCGTGGCAGCTGGTAGGGGCCCTTTCACACAGAGAAAAGGAGAATTAAACAGTCAGCAGTACAGTAATTCCATTTGGATTTAATGTGGCAATTCAACAGGGAGCGACCCTGAATTAGTACTCACGACCTCCAAATAAGATAGGGTCCTTCAATGTCAGAGGGCTCACTTGAGGTACACAAACCTCTTCACACATCCATATAAAAGAAAGCACTATACCAGGCAGGCTGCATCTGTATCCCGATCGCAATTACTGCACAATACCCGGAGAACACACAGCAGATTCAGTTCCTGACAGACCCAGTGCAATTTTCAGCAATTCCTCCAGTCTTCTACAGGGTGAGCCTGGTTTCTACTCTTCAGAGATCCTTGATTCTTTTCACAGGACGGATTCAGTCCTAACAAGCTGTTACACAAGCTGCAGACCGAACTCTGGGCCTTACACACGCTTTTTGACTAAAACTGCACACTGAAAAGCACAGGGCTCCTTCCTTCTTCACTGCCAAAGCTCAACTGAAACTCCAACCGACAAAACCGGCACTTCCTTTGAGTTCCTCCCAGTTCTTGACTGGATTGGCTGTCACTCACAATAGACTGCTGCTGTTGGTCCAAAAAGGTGCTGAAGTCTAAACTACATCTCCCAGAGTCACTGCCCATACAATCCTCTTGTGGCTGGCTCAGATTATGAGTCCAAGTTCTGATTCGTCCAAGGCACCATTTAGAGCTAGCTTACCCCACACTGATTGGTCCAGTTCAGCAGTTCAAAACTAGAATGGGGAACTAGCAGACACAGCTCTGACTGCAAAGAAAGCAGGTTAGACAAACTGTAATTTCATTATTACTCTAAATAATTTCTGGCAAACAGTTACATCTTTCAGATAGGTTCCTTTGCACTCCTAGTGACTGCAAAAATGAAGTGAATTGGCAGCAGCTTGAGTGGTACTCAATCAAAGAAACACAGTCCCCATACAAACTAATTATGTCTGCAAGCAGACAGCTCTTAAAGAGACAGTACCAGAGGTTCTAAAACACTCACTGATAAATGGCTTAAATGCCAAACACCATTCAGGCTTGGAGCATTCAAGCAAGCTCCTGAAGTCTTTTGGGAACCCCATTTGCAGGGGGTTACACCCTTCCTGGTTTGGGAAAGCTTGACGTCCAGCGCAAGCAAGTTCCATAAGTTTCAGCTGCAACCATATACATTTGCATTAGGCTCGCACATGTAATCATCAGTCAATATATCATTTTACCAAGAACACATTTCTGAAACATTGCAGTACGTCACTTTACACAGTATTACATACACATTGTACCATAACTCGTTATTACCTCTTGTACATGAAACCTGAAGAGAGGGGCCCTTCCTATCAGTTACCTTGGGGCTGATGGGGCAAGGGCACCATACTTAGAGGGCAACACAAGTAACTTGGAGTTAGCACTGATGCTCAGTTTGGGCAATGAGCTCGGGACACATACACTCCTTTATGGACACATTGAGAGGCAAGTCCACAGGCCTCCCAAGGGAATCATAACTGAGGTGCACCACAGGCTTTACAGCTCGACCAGTCTTTCTAGGGGAACTGTTACAGTCTCTGCACCTGAGCCTCATTTTCAGCATTGTCCACACTTGTCAGGGGAGTCTCCATGGGGGTAGAGAGGCTAGAACTTGGGGCACTTTCAGCTCCAGGAGTTACAGTTTCTGAGTCCACAATATTTGGCTCACATGGAGAGCTTTCGGACACTGGCAGAGGACTGTCAGGGCACTCAAAATACTCTTCTTGTTCGGGTGTATCACCAGTCTGCCCCAATCTATCATTTTCCTCCCCTGAAAGCTCAAACAGTTCAACCATGCACAATGATTCCATTTCATCTGATCTGATGCTTTGCACTTCACTTTCTGGGAGCATTGGCTCCAGGGATGAAGCTGGGGGCTTAGACAGTCCAGAAGGCCCAGCTTCATCTCCAGTATTGACTAGGGATTGCCCCGAAACAATTGACTCAGTTCGTAAGAAGGATAGTATTCAAAGTCACTCTCACTTTCTTCCGATATGGACTGACAGTCATGCTCAACTGGGACTTGTGGAGGGGAACACTTTAACTTTGCTTCTGTAGGTGCAGACTTTCTTGATCTTTTCTTAGCAGCAGCTCTAGTCACTGGTCCAGAGGGGGCATCTTCTAGGGGCTCAGACTCAATTAAGATTTGTCCAATGGGCAGTAAATGATTTCTATGCATTGTTTTTACATCTTTTGAATTATTCTCAGGCCTTACTTTGTACACTGGCAGATCATCTAGTTTGCCCACTACAATGTGAGGGAGATGGTGCCATCTGTCAGCAATCTTGTGCTTGCCATGCAGTCCCAGATTTCTTAGCAATACCCGATCTCCTCCTGGAGTTCCTGTGCTTTCACCTTTTTATCATACCTTTCTTTGTTGGCCAGATTTCTTTTGGCAGCCATGGTTTGAGCCAGTTGGTACGCATGAGTTAGCTGGGCCTTTAGCTTTTGCACATACTGTAAATAGTTGTCAGCTTGAACCCCATCAGGAGAGACCCCAAAACACACATCTACTGGTAGTCGAGCTTCTCTTCCAAACATCAGGCGGTAGGGGGAGAATCCAGTGGCATCACTTTTGGTGCAGTTATAAGCATGTACCAGGGTGCTAATTTGTTGGCTCCATCTAGGCTTGTCCTTTGGGTGCAGGGTGCCTAGCATATCTAGCAAAGTGCGGTTGAAACGCTCAGGCTGTGGGTCCCCTGGGGTGGTAAGGAGTGGTTCTGACTTTCAGACTCCCCACAGAGAAAGCATCTCTTTGATCAGACGACTCTCAAAGTCTCTCCCTTGATCAGAATGGATTCTTTGTGGAGCCCCATAGTGAACAAAAAAGTTTTCTACAAGTACTTTGGCCACAGTGGATGCTTTCTGGTCTTTGGTGGGGAAAGCTTGGGCATATCTCGTGAAATGGTCAGTGACCACCAGCACATTACTGATATTTCTTTGATCTGACTCCAAACTCAGAAAATCAATACAGACCAGCTCCATGGGTGCACTGGTGGTGATGTTAACAAGGGGGCAGCCCTCTGGGGCAAAGCTTTCTCTGTAAGCAGCACTACAAGTTCGAATGTGTTGCTCCACATCAGCCCCCATCTTAGGCCAATAGAATCTGGATCTCACCAAGTCAAGTGTTCTGTCTATACCAAGGTGCCCCATGTGGTTGTGCAAGGACCTCAGTACTGAGTCTCGAAGGCAGTGGGCAGCACTAGTTGTTGTTTGTCTACTTGTCCCCCTCTGTCTACTGTTTCTCTGTATAACAGTTTATTGATCAGTTTCAACTTAGGACCTTCTTTGTATAACAGTGCAGTTCTCAAATCAGTGGGCGTAATTTGGACACATCTTTTCCTGCATAGAGGGCTTCTAAAGCTGCTTTGATCATGGGATCGCGGGATTGAGCCCACGAATACTGTCATTGTCCAGCTGAGGCAGTGCACCAATGTCTATTGCAGAAAAGTGGCAATAAGCAGCAGGTATGCAATTCTCAGAGGCTCCCAAGCAATCCACCATGCAGTCCACTCGTCCATGGACATTTGTTCCTCCCTGTCAAATTCTGGCAGAGTGCCCGAATGTCAGGTTCTGCCAATCGGACCCAATCATTCTGGGGAACAGGCCTCCGGAGAGAGCATCAGCATCTATGTGGTTCAGACCTGCTCGGTATTCGAGAGCATAGTCATATGTAGATAATGCAGAAAGCCACCTATGGCCAGTGGCATCCAACTTAGCTGAGGTCTGCACATAGGTCAAAGGATTATTGTCAGTTTTTACTAGTATTTTAGCCCCATACAAGTACTCATGGAATTGGTCAACAATAGCCCACTTCAAAGCTAGGAACTCTAACTTATGACAGGATAGTTCTTTTCGGATGGGGTCAGGCTTCTACTGGCAAAGGCCACTGGTCTCAGGCCATTCTCGTGCTCTTGGTACAACACAGCCCCCAACCCTTGCAAGCTAGCATCAGTGTGCAGGACGAAGGTTTTCTTGGATCGGCATAGGCCAGCACTGGAGCATGGGTAAGTTGATATATGATCTCATGAAAAGCAGTCTCACAATCAGGAGTCCAGCGGCCCCAAATACTTCACTCGGATGAAAATACACTCTTTCAGTCTTGAGGACGCTGACTTTTGGTATTTTTGTGGGTTGGGGATACCCTTGAGTAAGGTTAAGTAAAGGCGGATCACTCTTGAATAGTCCTTGATGAAGCGCCGATAATAACCACAGAATCCCAGGAATCTTTGCAGTTCTTTTAGATTTTTGGGCTGTGGCCAGGTGGTCAAGGCCTCAACTTTACTTGGGTCGGTCTCTATTCCCTCGGTGGATACTATGTGTCCCACATACTTTACTGATGTTTGAAAGAATTGACACTTATCAATGGACAGTTTAAGGCCAAAGTCCTCCAGTCGGTCCAATACCTTAAATAATCTGCTCTCATGTTCCTCCAGTGAGCTGCCAAACACAATAACATCATCTAGGTATACCAGGCACTCTAGTAAGTTCATGTCCCCACTGCACGCTCCATCAATCGTTGAAAAGTGGCTGGGGCACCTGAAATCCTTGAGGCATCCTCATGAATTCATAGAAGCCAAGCGGACAGATAAAGGCCGTCTTCTCACGGTCCTCTGGGGCCATCGGGATCTGGTAGTACCCACTGCGGAGATCCAGCACAGAGAACCACTTGCTCCCGCTTAGGCAGTCCAAAGCATCCTGAATGCGGGCATTGTGTACTGATCAGGATAGTCCCGTTTAAGGTGCGATAATCCACACACATCCTTACTGTTCCATTCTTTTTCCTCACTACCACAATGGGGAAGCATAAGGGCTTCTGGATTCTTGTATTACACCAGCAGCTAACATCTCTTGCAGATGCCGCCTCACATCATCTATGTCAGCAGGTGCCAGGCGTCGAGACTCTCACAAATGGTCTTTCGTCATGCAGCGGATATTGTGCTCAGCTCCTTGCACGCATCCTACATCCCATTCCTTTAAAGAAAACACCTGGTCTCTCTGGGCAAGCTTCTCACTGATCCTCACTTTCCATTCAGCTGGCAGCGGAGTCGCCAAATCAAACAAGTCAGGCGTTACTCTGTCATTCTTCCTTGAACTCTTGCTGCTGGGTAGCACTGCAGTGTCTGCACAATGCACATTAGCCAGGATGCAACCTCTGTTTACTCGAATGTCTCTTTCAGACACATTATGAACTTGGACCATTACCCTTCTGGCATAAGCATGGGCTCTAGCGGCAAAATACTAGGCTTGACCAGCAGTCCTCTGGCAATTTTCCATCGCCTGGTGCATCCAACATTAATATTTTATTCTTAACATCCTTTCTGATACGGACCTCTCCTGTAAGGTACACTGGGCATTTGGCGCCAGGATCAGAGACTCAGGATCCTTCTTCCATACAATTCGACCGTTCCTCTGGTTCTGTTTTTTCAGCATCTCTCTGTGCCTCATAGGCCTTCTTAATTAAAGCCGAACTCTTAAAGCTCTACTAGTCTTTGACCCTGTTTTTCATAACACAACTGTGCCAGCCTTCCAACATATGAGCATTTGTTCCAATCAACAAAGGACACCATCATACAGTCCAGTGGGGGACACACTAAGGCTAGGGTCTCTACTTGTTCGGCCACTCCAGCCACGGAGGTGGGGAAAGACAGCCAAATTCGGATATACCCGGAATAGGGTAGGCCTTCTCACTTAACCCCCATACATGCAGTCCTTCTAATGGTTGTAAGGGTACGTCTGACAAATGCTTCTGATACCAATCCTGGAACATAATTGTCACTTGGGAGCCACTGTCTAATACAGCTCTTGTAGACACTCCATTCACCTTTACAGTGGTCTCCATGGAGGGACCCACTATTCTGGACCAGTCTGGAGAGCGTGTAGGGGGGCCTGGGCAACTGACCTTGCCACAAAAGGACGTGAATTAGCATTTTGGTGCCCTCACTGGGATCATGTCGCACCTCTTAACCACTGATTTGTTCTCCAAGCTCTCCTTGTAGCCTATATGCAACTTTGTCAGTGTCTTTTGGGATTGGCATTCCCTTTCATGTGCCCATCTTTCCCACAATTATAGCAAAACATACTTTCTGGAGTTTGAGCTGGCGAGGCGCCACACTGGGAGCCAGGGCGGGGTATACTAACTGGAAACCTGGGTGCCATCTCTGTCTGCGGCGTGATAAGCATTTGGAGACATCTCGTCAGTTTCTCCACTTCCATGGTCAAGGAATTGAGTTGGAGCTGTTATCAGCAGGAGATACATGGGTGGGTACCCCCACCCCCATAGCAGATGCAGTCGGATATAGGTCAGGGCCCAGACTTGCAGGCGTGGCCTTCATAAAGGGACTGTTTTTGAATTCCCGGATCTCTCTCAACAGTTCGCCCCATTGTGGCATATCTTTTTCCTTGTCAGAGCACTCATTGACTGTCAACCTCTGCCCCTGAACTTCACTTGATGGGTCACCTCAGTCACTCGGGTCGTAGCCACAGCTGTTGGTGCAGGTACCTCCCGAGGTCGCCTTTTTCTCAACTCCTCGAATTTCTTCATTAACTCATCATAGGAGGGTGGGGATTCCAGTCGATTTGCCAGGCGTAACTGAAGCAACAGCAGTTCTGAGAAGGGGGCAGACTTAAGGATTCTGTCCAGTCTGGTTCGTCCAGTTCAATCGCTGGCAACTACCCTTTCTGAGGCATTCTTGCAACAATTTTTCCAGCCGAGACATACACAGACAACAACTCCCTTGGTACTGTTGTGCATTTCTTACTCTCCACCATAGGTCCTCATCAGAATCTGGGCTCCCTACACATTCTCCAAGGCCTCAAGATAGGCCTGTGCAGTCGCTTCAGGGTTACTGGCCCGTTTGTACGGATGGTAGCCAGGGCAGGACCTCGGAGGCTCTCACTAACCCTCTTTCGCTTTTACGCCTTCCGAGCATTGCCATTCTAGCACTTGGGGGCAACATAGTCTATCCAGGTCTCCCAGTCATCCTCCCCTTGGGGGGTTGGGAGGGTGCCAGAGAAGATCCTCAACCTTCGGTAAGAGTCGTGACTAATGGCAGGTGCAGAAATAGGAGTCTGCATTGGTTCAGCCACCATTACGGGCACTGGAGCAGGAGAGGGTGTTGGGGAGGAACACCCCAGGTGGCAAGAATAGTTTCTTCAAGTCCTCCACAGTTTTCCCTCTCCCAGCAACCATTCAGCAAATTTCTCCTCAAAGTTTCAGATAGTGGTGGGGCTGATTCCCCCGGTCTTTACTGTCCTTAGTTATCACTCTCCAAGCAGTGAGGGCTCCCTCTGGGGTAATGGTCTGTGGCACTTTGGAGCTATCTATGGGATCCTTAAACTCTACTAGGGCCAGGAAAGTGTGGGTGAGCAGATTAGCATGCCGACCCACCACCACAGGGTTTTGTAAACCTTCCACCTTGGAAAGTACTCCTGCACAGTGTCCGATTGATACCCAGGGGATGTCCAGGATAAGCATAGCATTTGGGGTCGATCTCCTCCCCAGTACACCACTCCACCAGCCGGTGCACAGCCACTTCTGTCGGGTACCCATTTTTTCTTAACAGTGGTTCGTATATGGCCACTAGAGGACACACAATCCCAGCGGTGAGCCTCCAAGATGTAACCCCTAGATGGCGCTATCCCAGGGGCTACTACCCCTGCCTGATTTGCCACTAACAGGTTGAGGGGCCTGGATCCAATGGCGGTGCCTCCACCCAGAGGTCAGGGTTTGCAATAGTTAAACTAATCTTGGTCACAGCCCTCTGGGACACTGCAACCCCTTTCTTCCCATTAGTGGCCCACACAATATATCAGAATTACCTTCACAGTATACACTTACCCCCAGGTCTGGTTCCGGCACTGGGACCTCCTGTGAAATGAGATACAGTGCAACAATCACAGTACAGTACTTTAACATAGACAAATACCTCAGGCAGTATAACTTTGCTGAAACAAGCAGCTCTGATTTATTTAGGGGATATAACAAGGACAGGGGAAATCAGGTTAATTAGCTTATCACTCTAATAATCTATCTATGGCTCTGTGCACAGGCCTATCCCTATCAGTTACTGTCCCTGGGTACCCAAGCCCTAGTGGCTAGTCCAAACCGTGGCAGCTGGTAGGGGCCCTTTCACACAGAGAAAAGGAGAATTAAACAGTCAGCAGTACAGTAATTCCATTTGGATTTAATGTGGCAATTCAACAGGAGCGACCCTGAATTAGTACTCACGACCTCCAAATAAGATAGGGTCCTTCAATGTCAGCAGGGCTCACTTGAGGTAACACAACCTCTTCACACATCCATATAAAAGAAAGCACTATACCAGGCAGGCTGCATCTGTATCCCGATCGCAATTACTGCACAATACCCGGGAGAACACACAGCAGATTCAGTTCCTGACAGACCGAGTGCAATTTTCAGCAATTCCTCCAGTCTTCTACAGGGTGAGCCTGGTTTCTACTCTTCAGAGATCCTTTGATTCTTTCACAGGACGGATTCAGTCCTAACAAGCTGTTACACAAGCTGCAGACCGGAACTCTGGGCCTTACACACGTTTTTTGACTAAAACTGCACACTGAAAAGCACAGGGCTCCTTCCTTCTTCACTGCCAAAGCTCAACTGAAACTCCAACCGACAAAACCGGGCACTTCCTTTGAGTTCCTCCCAGTTCTTGACTGGATTGGCTGTCACTCACAATAGACTGCTGCTGTTGGTCCAAAAAGGTGCTGAAGTCTAAACTACATCTCCCAGAGTCACTGCCCATACAATCCTCTTGTGGCTGGCTCAGATTATGAGTCCAAGTTCTGATTCGTCCAAGGCACCATTTTAGAGCTAGCTTACCCCACACTGATTGGTCCAGTTCAGCAGTTCAAAACTAGAATGGGGAACTAGCAGACACAGCTCTGACTGCAAAGAAAGCAGGTTAGACAAACTGTAATTTCATTATTACTCTAAATAATTTCTGGCAAACAGTTACATCTTTCAGATAGGTTCCCTTTGCACTCCTAGTGACTGCAAAAATGAAGTGAATTGGCAGCAGCTTGAGTGGTACTCAATCAAAGAAACACACAGTCCCCCATACAAACTAATTATGTCTGCAAGCAGACAGCTCTTAAAGAGACAGTACCAGAGGTTCTAAAAACACTCACTGATAAATGGCTTAAATGCCAAACACCATTCAGGCTTGGAGCATTCAAGCAAGCTCCTGGAAGTCTTTTGGGAACCCCCATTTGCAGGGGGGTTACATGAATCTTCACTGACTATCAGCCTTTGTGTCATATGTGGCATACCTACTTGAGTGGCGTTGTATCTTGGACTGGTAAGGTTAAGGATAGAAGGGGAAGAGTGCATGGAGGGGACCAGGAAAAAGCAGACATCCTGAACAAATATTTTTGTTCAGTGTTCATGGAGGAAGGAGAAGATGAAGGTGAAGGACCACAGATAAGTGACAGGAGCATCGAAGGAAGGGAGACAGACAATTGTCCATTCACAGTGGAGAGAGTCCTGAAGGAACTCATAAATCTGAAAGTGGACAATCAGTGGGGCCAATTGGGATACATTCAAGGATATTGAAGGAGCTCAGAGAGGTGCTGGCTGCACCTCTGACAGTCCTGTTCAACCACTCACTGGAGACAGGAGTGGTCCCAGAGGATTGGAGGAGAACAGATGTAGTCCCACGTCACAGAAGTGGTAGCAGGGAGGAAGCTGGCAATTACAGGCCAGTCAGCATGACTTCAATGGTGGGGACTGGGGAAATTAATGGACTCACTGCCGAAGGAAAGGATTGTGCAGTATCTTTAAATTTGTCAGCTTACGGGATCCAAGACAGCATGGATTCACTGTGGGAGGTCATGTCAAACAAATCTGATAGATTTCTTTGACAGAGTGACCAGGGAAGTAGACCTGGGTGGAGCGGTGGATGTGGCCTACCTAGATTTCAGTAAGGCTTTTGACAGAATTCTACATAAGGGACTAACAGACTGTACAGCCTGGGAGTGGATCCAAAGTGGCAAACTGAGTAAGGAATTGGTTGGGGGATAGGCTTCAGAGGGTGGTGGTAAACGGAATTCACTCCAAGGGAGAGAGGGAGGGTGACCAGCAGGGTGCCACAAGGATCAGTACTGGGACCGATCCTCTTATATTTCTTTATTAGTGACATTGTGGAGGGGCTAGAAGGGAAGGTATGCCTTTTTGCAGAAGAAACTAAAATCTGTAATAGGGTGGACACTCCGGCGGGGGTGGGGGGGATGAACAGGGATCTAAGAAAGCTTGAGGAGTGCTCAAGAGTGTGGCAACTAAGTGTCAATGCAAAGATGTGCAAAATCATCCACTTAGAGCATAGAAACCCAGGGGCACAGTACAAGATGGGGGGAGTGGTACTGATGACCACCAAACAGGAAAGAGACCTTGGGGTAATCATATCTGATGACCTAAAGGTGGCCGAAAAGTATGACAAGGCTGTAGGGTAAACTAGTGGGATGCTAGGGTGCATAGGGAGGGGTATCACCAGCAGAAAGAGGGAGATGGTGACTCCACTGTATAAATCATTAGTGAAACCTCACCTAGAGTACTGTGTCCACTTCTGGAGACCTGGGGCAGGATTCACAAAGAAAGCCGAAATTCCCGCAGCTACGGGAAAAAGGCTTGCTGCAGTGCGGAAACGCAGCTGCGCTGTATTCTGAAAGAAAACCAGCTCAGCTGTGGATTTCCATAAAAAGTACCGCAGGTGCGACAATTTAACTGCTGCAGGACTTGCGCAAGTGCTGTGTGAAAGAGGCCATGGAGGCTGTGATGGCACAGCAATAGGGAACCACAGTAGCTGAAGCAGCAGACTGTAACAGTGCTGCTATAATATGCAACTGACAGCACACACAGAGACCAGCAACCAGTCCCCAACTGGGACCACAGCAGCACCACAGGTACCTGTGATACCTTGGCACCACAGTGGCTGACTGTCCCTGCTGGTCGTCCCTCCCTGGGGTGTTCCTGTAGCCTGCGAGAGGGGGGATAGCACTCGCTGCTGGCTGGTCAGGCTCTACTGCTTGTGGGGCTCTGTCATGGGCTGCACTGGGTCTAGTGGTTGATGCCTGTTGCCATAGCATGGCAATGTGTGCTTTCTGTGCTGTAACATCAGCCACTGCTATACTGTCTGAGATGCTATTACCTGTGGTACACCTCCACCTTAATTGATTCCAATTGCTGGGGCACTACTGCAGTGTGCTGAGGGAGAGTTACACTTCATTCCACTGTGTGTAAACATTCTTTCCTCAGCTGCAGGAAAAACCTGGCTGTGAATAGCCTTTCAGGGGCTGTGCCTTACTTATCTCACACCTTTTTGTCCTGAGGGACTTCCGCAGCTGCACTTTTTTCCACAGTCCATAGTGTTTTTTCCTGCAGCTGCAGGGGTTTTTGTGAATGGCACTTGGAGAAAACTCCCCTTTTTTTCCGTAGCTGAGGGAGTTTTGGGGACTTAGGGAAGGTTTTGCACCTTCTGAGAGCTTGTGTCAGCAGTTGATAATAGGCACTAACCAGTAAATATAGTAATGTAATGTACTAGGGGGCATGCAAATACCTTATTTTGAATATTCGCTGAGCATTCTTATTCTGGGACCCAATTATTTATTCATTATCCATGCTTAGTTATTCAGTCAGTGGAACTGGTTGTGAGACTAGAAGATCTCTTGAGACTTCCTGTCCAATCAGAGGCTTCTTTGAAAGCCCACTGAAGGCAGGTCATATGATCCAGCACTCGCAGAAGCTTCAGGCAGGAGAGACAGACGACATAAGCTGCTGCATGGAAAGAATCTACTTCCATCCCTTTGGTTTTTTTTTTTACTTTCTCTTTATACTCCCTGCCATGTCTGCCCCTATTCTCCACCTACCTAGAGCCTGGAGGTGATTCCCCCATGGAGCCTTGGTTGTACCCCCCAGGTGGGACGAGGTAGGGGCTGTGACAATTTTAGCTTCTAGTTTCATTGAGTCACCCTCGCAGGACAGGCAGGAGAGTTGTGGGGTCTGCACCGGGTGCTCCATCTTCCCAGTGCCCAGGGAGCTGATTTTCCAATGTTCTTGGGGGCATGACATACGGCGAGATGTCAAGGCGCAAGCACCGATGTCCGTTACCCCCCAAACCCTCTGAAATGGCTCTGGTGCTTGCTGTGCCTCTGGCCTCTGTCAGAGGCCAGTCAGGCGCCGAGCATCATCCTCCCTCTCTCCCTCCTGGAGAAGGCAAGCGGTCCTTTGTATGCTCTAGCCTCCTACCCCCGGCCAGTCCTTCATCTCCCTGGGCTCATTCCCGAACCCGGGTTGGCGGCGATGCAAGCAGTAGTGCTACCACTGCGCAGGTGGGCCAGCTTTCCACTTGTTAAAACTACACAAAAATCTGAAATATTGAGAGTTTTTGTTCCCTCTTTAAATCCCAAACTAGAAAGGGTAATTTTTGTCACACCTCTGTGTAATAATTTTCAGTGTTTCTCAGAAGAACTGCTAGTAGTGTTTTTTTCCCTAAATACTAGGCCTGTTTCTGCTCTGAAAGAAAATGCAATTAGTCACAGCTTTGCCCACAGGGCTTTCTTAGGGAAGTGTTACTGTTATGATCATTTTGCTATCTCTTTCTTACCTGTAATTATTGTGAAAGAGCAACCTACTTCCATCCACTTGTTTAAATTAGCCAAAAAGCAAAACGCTTGACAGTTTGTATGGCAAGCCGTTAGGGACATACTTCAGAATCTCTGGCTATATAGTAAGATTGTTCCTTCACTAAATTCCATGCTAGAAGAGGGAGTAAATGTTTTCACACTTCTGTGTGATAACTTAAAAACTTAAATTTTCAGTGTTTTTCAGGAGAACTACTAGGAAAGTGATTCTTTTCCATCAATGTGAAAGAAAATTGTCGTACAATAGGCCAGGCTTATTTCTGCTCTGCAAGCAAGAATCCATCATGACCCTGATGCAAATCCTTCTTATTCTGGCATAATGATAAAGATGATCTCATTAGGTGTAGTAGTGTAGAGAGGCCACTCAGTCAGCAGTTGCTGTCTGCACAAAGTCAAAAAATACGGAACATTTCCAATATCAAAAGTTATTTCATTTTTTCCATTAAAACCACACATATTAGCCCCAGAGTTTTGCCAATAGGGCCTGTTTAGGGGACTCTTTTTACTGGTGTCTTATTGGATGCTTCCCTCCTGGGGGTGGGATCAGCCTCGGCACCTGGGGGTGGAATGGCGGATGTGCATGGTGGTGTGAAGCCTCAACATGTCCCCCGCCCATTCCCACCTCAGGTGCTGTCTCCACGGCCTAAAGTTAGGCTGGTGGCAGGGGAGAAAATGAGAAAATGCGGCTATCCATGCTGGCCGGATAACGGCGGTCCCACCTCCCCATGCCGGGAAGCCCCCGAGCTGTATACCCCCACCCAGCATAGAAGCAAGGGAGTGCCAATGTGCACTTCAGTCTCCCCTCTCTATGGCCTCTGTGGGAAGGGGGTCCCACTGGTGAAGGGATACATCCGGGTCAATTGGGCAGTGGGGAGCAGCAGACAGTGGAAAGGGAGAGGCGGCGGTGGGTGAAAAGGCTGGCTGCCCAAAGGAATGGGTGACTGGGTCAGCAGGAGGAAAATAAACTGCAGAAAATGAAGTGCTAGTGTACAGTAACAGAAAATACAATACATGTAAAGTACAAGGTCATGGTAATATGAGTTACAGGCAATGTATGCATATGATTTTCCCTTGTTTTCTATAAACAGTTCAGACAAGGTAAGGACGTTGGAGGACTTACATTTGGGGATACCTTGGCAAGCATTGACATTTGTATTATACCAGGAGCCAGGTTTTGAAATGACCTTTGAAGGAGATGAGGGAGTCAAGGGAGTGGAGGGAGGCTGGGAGTTTGTTCCAAAAGGCAGGGGCAGTGATAGACATGGCACTTCCTCTCATGCAGGTGGAAACTCTAGGAACTTCCAGCGGAGGAACAAAGGATTGCCAGAGGTTGAGAGAGGTAGTTTTACACTTGAGCAAGAAGGAGTAAGGGGACAAATTATCCTCCCTGGTGGTGTTGTCAACTAGGCATCCAAGGGCATAGTTATACCTGGCTTGTAGTGGGAGCCAGACTAAGGAACTGTATAAAGTACAGTGGTGTGTGGAGTAAGGAGCAATTAGGGCAAACTGGCAAATGCTGTTGTAGGCTGTGCTGAGTCTAGTTATCAGGCTAGAGGATGTGTGGGAGATGATAGGATCACAGTAGTCAAGCTGGGGGAGGAGGTTGCCTTGGGCAATGGTGAGGAGAGCCTCTGGGGTCAGGCATTGTTTAAGTCAATAGTCTGCCCCGAGTTTCTGGTTTATATGCTTCACTGTGGAATTGATGTTCACATCAAAAGTAAGCGAGGGGTCCAGAGTGACACCCAGGTGCTTAAAATAGTGCCAATAGAAAAAGGCCTTTTAGTCATTTGCTGGAGTTTGCAACCCCTTCCCATTAACTACTGAGGGATCTGCATCCCCTTCCCCACTATCCACTTCTTCCTTCCCCTTGATATACCCCTCCCTCCCACCTTCCCCTTCCATGCAACTTTACCCTGTCCCAACCTCTCTTGAAGCTGTCTACAGTCTTCAGAGAGAAAACTTCCTCCAGCAACTCGTTCCATTTTGCCACTACCCTCTTGGTAAAAAATTGTCTCCTCATTTTCCTCTTGAAGATCCCCCCCACCAGCTTGAGGCAGTGCCCCCAGTGGTGCTGTTCACACTAAAGATAGAGATCCTCAGAGTTCACTTTGTTGAAACCCTTGAGATATTTAAAGGTTTCTATCATGTCACTCTTCTCCCTTCTATCCTCCAGGGAGTACATGTTGAGTCTCTCCTCCTATGGTCTGCCTTGTCCCTGGATCATCATGGTCACCCTTCTCTGTACTGTTTCCAGTAGGTTGAGGTCTTTCTTTAGGTAAGGACTCCAGTACTGCACACTGTACTCAAGATGCGTCTGAACCAGTGACCAGTACAGGAGCCGAATGACCTCCACTTTCCTACTGGTTATACCCCTGACTGTACATCTCAGCATTCAGTTTGCTTTGGCTACTGTTCTGTTGCAGTGTGCTGAGTGCTTGTAATGATCATGCTGAAGTCTTTCTCTACTTCTAACTTGGTAACTTGCACACCTTCTAGCCAGTGTGTGGTTTCTGGGTTCTTTGCTCCCAGGTGCATTACTTTACACTTTTTGGCATTGAATTCCAGCTGCCAAATATCTAACCACCTCTCTAGTTTAGCCAGTTTCATTTTTTTATATCCTTTCATTTAATTTTTAAAGAGGACCCAAGAGCAAGGCCTCACAGAACTTTTTTGTAAAGCACCATGTTGCAGGGATCCCCAACTCACTAGCAGACCTACATTTCACAGTCAAAATGTTTTGGTTGTGTTGCCATCCCGATGGGCCAGGTTCAGATGGAGCAGAGCTGGCGGGTGCCATGTGGTGTATTGGGTTCCTGACTGAAAAACTTCCCTGCTGTCTCAATGATGGCTCATAGAGCCTGAATATGGTATATCCCTTTCCCTGTCTGATTACAGGGCAGGGTATATTTCTGTTTGTTTTAGGGTACATCCCTGTCTTATTACAGGGTATATCCCTGGTGGACAACAGGATGAGAAAAAGAAACAAAAAACAATGTCTTGGTTTCATAAAATGAAAAGAAAGAGCCAACCCCATAGTGCTACAGTACCGTCAATACTCCTAACTACTCCAATGAACTAAGATTCTGAATGGACCTTGGTTGGTTCGGGGCCAGCCAGGGGAGAAACACAGAAATATAGAAACACAGAAGCCATCGGCAGAAAAGGAGCTCCTGGCCCACCTAGTCTGCCCTAAGATCCCTACCTACTGTGCTACGTGTAGATTCTAATTGATATCCGGCCTGCCCCCCTCCTGTCCTGTTACTAAGATCCCCCTGTGTCTGTCGCATGCATGTTTGAAACCTGAGACCATTTCGGTACCCACCACCTCTGCAGGGAGTCTGTTCCAGACATTCACCATCCTTTCCATAGAGAAGTATTTCCTCACATCCCCTCTAAGTCTTCCCACTTCCAGCTTCATAACATGCCCCTTTGTCCCTGAGCATCTCATTCTGTGCAAAATGCCGTACTCCTGAACCTGATTGATACCTTTGAGATATTTGAATGTCTCTACCATGTCTCCCCTTTCCCTCCTTCTATTTTTCTAGAGAGTACATATTTAACTCCCTGAGTCTTTCCTCGTAAGGCTTCTGGTGCAGGCCATGCACCATTTTGGTTGCCCTTCACTGTACTGCCTCCACCCAATCTATGTCTTTCCTGAGATGGGGCCTCCAGAACTGGACACCGTACTCCAGGTGGGCCTCACCATTGATCTATACAGGGGTAACACTACCACCCTCTTTCTGCTGGTGATACCCCTCGTTTTGTACCCCCAGCATTCTACTAGCCTTTCCCACTGTCTTATGACACTGCTTTGCTACCTTCAGGTCATCAGATATGATGACTCCCAGATCCCTTTTCTGTTTTGTGGTTGTTAACACCCCACCCAACAAAATGATACATTGCCCTCAGGTTTTTGTGCCTCATGTGCATAATTTTGCACTTTTTGGCACTGAAGCCCAGTTGTCAAACCCCTGACCAGTCTTCCAGCTTTTTCAGATAGAAACATAGAAATTGAATGCAGATGGGGACCAGAGATCTATCTACTCTGCCCTGAGCCCTACCCTCCTCTTTAGGATTTCTGTGAGACAATCCCCTTGTGTCTGTCCCAAGCTGCTTTGAATTCCCCTACTGTTTTGGAGTCAATGACTCCAGCCGGTAGAACATTCCATGGGTCAACCACCCTCTCTGTGAAGAAAAACCTTTGCATGTTGCCCCTGAATCTTCCTCCCCTAAGTTTCATCTCATGCCCTCTTGTCCTACTGGTACTATTGACCGTAAAGAGCTCCTGGGTGGAGACTCTGTTTATACCCTTCAGAAACTTGAATGTCTCAATCATATCCCCTCTATCCTAGTGCTGTTCCAGGGAGTACATGTTAAGTTCCTGTAACCTGCTTTTGTATGGCAGCTTATGGAGACTGTGTATCATTTTTGTTGCCCTCCTCTGTACTGTCTCCAATCTATCTATGTCCTTCCTGAGATAAAGTCTCCAGAACTGGATGCAGTACTCAAGGTGGGGTCTCGCCAGGGACCTGTACAGTGGCAGGATCACCTCCTTTCTTCTACTTGTGATGCCCGTTCCTATGCATCTCAGCATCCTGCTGGTCTTCTTTGCTGCATTTTCGCATTGTCTGCCTACCTTCAAATTGTCTGATATGATGACCCCTAGATCCCTCTCCTGATGCGTGATTGCTAGTTTTTCCCCTCCTAAGTGGTAGTCTGTCTCTGGGTTGCTTCTGTCCAGATGCATAACTTTGCACTTTTTTGCATTGAATTTTAACTGCCACAAGTTGGACCAATGTTCAAGCTTGAGTAGGTCACTTTTCATTTGCTCTACCCCCTGTGCAGTGTCCACCCTGTTGCAAAGCTTTGTGTTATCTGCAAACAGGCACACCTTCCCGTTCAACTCCTCTGTGATATCTCTGATGAAGATATTAAAGCGTAATGGTCCGAGGATGGACCCCTGTGGCACCCTGCTTGTCACTTCCCTATCCCCTGAGGCTGCCCCATTTACTGTCATGGCTTGAGTTCTCTCTTCAAGCCAGCTACTCACCCATGCTACCACTTTCTGCCCCACTCCTGTACGGTCGAGTTTGTGTAGTGTCTTCTGTGTGGTACAGAGTCGAAGGCCTTGCTAAAGTCAAGGTAGATAACATCAGTGGCTTCCCCCTGGTCCACAGCCCTATTAACCGAGTCAAAGAACTCGATCAGGTTAGTCTGGCAGGACCTTCCCATTGTGAAACTGTGCTGCTTGGCATCCAGTTGTCCAGATTCCCCCCAGGAATGCTAGTATCCTTTCTCTGAGCAGCAACTCCATCATCTTACCCCCCAACTGAGCTGGGGCTGACCGGGCGGTAGTTTCCTGTCTCCTCACTGCTACCACTCTTGTGTATGGGGAACACTATTGCTCTTTTCCAGTCCTGGGCAACTGTTCTTTCTCTCAAGGATCTGCTAAAAAGATCTGCTAGTGGTGCTGCTAATTCATCACTAAGTTCCCTCAATATGCGTGGGTGGACTCCGCTGGGCCCCATGGCTTTATCTATCTTTAGTTTTTGTAATTCTGTTCTTACCCTCTCTATTGTGAATGGGCTTGTGTCCACTCCCCCAGGTGACTTCTGTCCCCCCTTTGGGGTGGGTCCATTACCAGGTGCCTCCTTACTAAAGAATGAGCAGAAGTACTCATTTAAGACTGAGAGATTTGGGGTAGTTATTCCAAATCAATGATTGAACCCTGTTTAAATAAATTTTACAAGAAATTGCTAGGCTTACCTCCAAGTGCACCATCTGCTTTAGTTAGAGCTGAATTGGGACAGGTACAATTAAAATGTCATATCATTCAAAGATTAATAATTTATTGGTTAAAAGTATATGGTATGGAATCTTTTCAATACCCCAGATTATGTCTACAGGAGGCAATTCTGTATTTGAATAGAAACTTGGTTTTTCCAAATATGAGGACAGTCGAGGAATACATTAGACCCTTTGGTTTATTAACCTATATTTCAGATTCCATCAGACCTTGCTATGGTAACTTAAATTTTGAGATCAAAAATAGAATAAGAGATGTCTTTATACAACAGGACTTAGAGAAATGTAAACAATATAACATTTGTAATTGGTTAAAAACTAACAAAAGGAACCATATGTAACCCCCCCTGAAAATGGGGGTTCCCAAAAGTCTTCCATGAGCTTGCCTGAATGCTCCAAGTCTGGGCGGTGTTCGGTGTCTGAGCTGTTTAAATGTGGTTCCAAGTGAGTACTATTTGAGCCTCCACGTACTGTCTCTTTAAGAGATGTCTGCTTGAAGACTTAATTAGTTTGTATGGGGGGACTGTGTATTTAATGTTCGAACTCTTCGAGTTGGCTATTTGTTCGCTTTCTGCCGTCAAGCAGCATGTGCAGAGGGAGTCTTGTTGAAAGATATAACTGTTTGCCAGACTTCATTTAGAGTGACTGAGAAAATGTAGTTTGTCTAACCTGTCTTTATTTCAGCACGAACTGTTTCAGTGTAGCTCTTTCATTTTGGTCCTGAATTGCTGACTTGGACCAATCAGGATGATAGGGAGGCCTTAAAATGGAGCCTGTGGATGAATCGGAACTTGGACTCTCAATTTTGAGCCAGCCACAAGGGGATTGTATGAGCAGTGACTCTAGGAAATGTAGTTTTGACCTTGGCGCCTTTTTTCACCAACAGAGGGAGTCTTATTGTGAGTGACAGCCAAACCAGCCAACAGAATGGTGTGGAGCTAAAGGAAATGCCCTGCTCTGGGACTGGAAAGATCAGATCAGTTGTGACTGTGAAGAGAGAAGGAGCTCTGTGCTTCTGCGGTGTATAGTTTCACGTGGGAAGCACATGTGAGGCCCTGAGTTTCATTCTGCAGCCTTGGTGAATGCCAGTTTGGACTGAATCCGATTTGTGAGGAGAAAGAAGGAAGTCTGAAGAGTGGAAACCAGGCTCACCCTGTAGAAGACTGGAGAAATTGTTGAATCGCGCTCGGTCTGTCAGGAACTGAAGCTGCTGTGAGTGCTCCCGGGTTTTGCAGAGTTTGCGATCGGGATTGAGGAGCAGCCTGCCTGGTATAGCAATTTCCTTTCCATATAAATGTGTCTAGTGCTAGTGGGGAACCGCAATCTTATTTCCCCTGTACTGTGAATTGTGTGCTGAAGCTGGAAGCAGAACCCAGCTTGATTCGGACTGAATCCACCTGTTTTCAAATGCAAGTGAGTCCTGCCACGAGGGCTGGGTCAGCTATTCTGTTTCTCCTGGCAATCCAGGACAACCTGTATCCATCCAGTTTTCAGTATTGAGTCCGTGAGTACAAATTAGGGTAGCTCCCTGCAATCTGTTTATCAAATTGCAAGTGTGTCATCTGATTATTGCTGTTTCATTTTTTCACGAACTGAGCCCCAGGGCTCCGGATTACAATTTGTGTGTGTATGTGTTTTTCCATCAAAGGGCCCTAACCAGCAGCACCGACCCTAGCTAGCCCCCACCATCCTGGGTACCCAGAGAGTGACATTTTGGACCCTATATGCATGCACAGTACTGTGATTTGAATATTTCCAAACCAAATCAACCTGATTGCCCCCCTCCTTGTTACTGCCCCCTCTAATAAATCAGATTTGTTGTTATTGAACTATATGCTGTCTGTGGTATCAGTACATGTAGAAAAAGCATTGCATTGTGTTTCTGTATATTGCCTAACCTTGTTTTACAGGGGGTCCTCAGAGACATGCTGCAGAATCAGTCTCGAGGGTAAGTGGTACTTTATGAGTGAACAGTGTGTATATGTGGGGCATTGGGATTGTAACTCCCGGGTACTGTGCGAGCCACTAGAGGGAACCAAAGGGGGTCACGGTGTCTCAGAGGGCTGTGACCAAACTAATCTAACCACTTCAAACCCTGACCTCTGGGTGGAGGCACCCGTCATAGAACCTAGGCCCCTCAACCTGTTAGTAGCCAAGCAGGCAGGGGGTAGCAGCCCTTGGGATAGCGTCACCTAGGGGTTACATCTTGGAGGCACCGCTGGATTAGCATCCTCTAGTGGCCAAGTGAGGAAAAATACCTGATATGTTTAATTTAAGGAAAAAATGGAAGGAGTACCAATATTAAATGATCCTCATAAGTTGATAGTAGAAATGATGAGGTGGAGTGAGGCTGAGGGGGTAGACCCCCAAAAGGCTATTCTGTTGCTGGATGTCCTCTTAGGGACCAGTGATGCTGACATTGTATCCACTGTGGAACAAATTAAGGGCGTGGGCAAAGTTGAAGTAAGGGGCGAGGTACTGATTTATTTGAGCAGACTATGATAGTACTGATCTCGTGTAACTCCCCAGTGGACCCCGAGAAGGTACCCCCTGTCATGATGCCCGAAGGTGCCCAGACGGGACGGAGGGTCATTCATTTACATAGTGGTCCGGCCACCCCGGGTGGGTCTCCTAGTATAGATGGGTTCAAAGAGAAATTACTCAAACTGCTAGCCTCTGAAGGGCGCACTGCTCAGGAACTGGTAAAGGTGTTAGACCTCTCAGGTGACCACATGCCCCTGCATTCCTCAGGTACATCCCCAGTTCCCCACAAGAGCTCTCCAGTAGCCCCCTCCCCTGTCATAATTCACCTGATCCAGTTGGACTCTTACAGAAAGCTCAGACTTTTCTCTGGCACAGTCCCAGTGCCCTTGGGGGAGGATGAGTGGGAGACCTGGATAGATTTGGTTGCCCCTTTGGTATCTGAGCGGCAGTGTGCAGAGGCTGAGAAACGGAAAAGATTCCTAGAGAGTTTGAGAGGTCCCGCTCTGGAAGCCATTTAGTCTTTGAGGTCCACAAACCCTGAGGCATCTGCCCAAAAGTACCTAACTGCACTTGAAGGCAATTTTGGGAGCATTGAGTCAGGGGAGAGCTTGATGTGGAAGTTTCAAGGTACAAAACAATGGCCAGAGGAAAGTTTATACGCATATGTCACTCGTCTAGAAAGAGCTCTACAGAAAGCTTACCGAAAGGGTGGGATAGTCGCCAGTGACTTAAATCGTGTAAGATTGGGGCACATAATGCAGCATGCAAAGCATTCTAAATTGCAGCTCCTTCAATTAAGGCTCCAAGAGAGAAGGGGTAATCCACCGGACTATTGTGACTTGATAAAAGAACTCCGGGAGGTGGAAGATGAAGAGGGGGATTGTATTTCTAGGGTGAGTGCAGCCAAAGTGATCATGGCGCTAGAAGGCCCTTCCAAAGTCGGGACCAGTGAGGGTGTGCCGCCATGGGATGAACTGCTGAAGGAGTTCAGGGAAATAAAAAACAGTCTCTTTATGAAGGCCTCTCCTGCGAGCACAGGCCCTGACCTTTATTTGACTTCACATGCTATGGGGGTGGCGGTGCGGCCTCAGGCATCCTATGACGAGGCTAGCCCCCTGGTTGAGCTCCAAGAATTGGTTGCCACTCTAAGGGAGCTGTTGAGACACATTACGCCCCTCTTACTGCCACCAGCAGGTATGGGACCCCAACCCCTTGCTACTACTTCAGTTCTTCGTGCAATGTTTTCCCCAAGGATGCCCCGCGATCCTGTCATCTGTCACAATTGTGGGGAGGATGGCCATATGAAAAGAGAGTGCTAGTCTGAGATGGACTTGGAGAAAGTGGTGAGCCGGCTTTGAGGGGAGCTCTGAAAAGCAAATCGATGGACGAGGAGTGCTCACATTGTTCACAGTGAGAGTCCCAGGAATGCTAACTCAAGTCCTGTTGTGGCTAGATCATCTACTCAAGCCCTTGCTACAGCCTTTCCTGATTGGTCCAGAAAAGTGGGCCCTTCAATGGAGACAATGGTAAGAGTGAATAGAGTGTCTACTAGGGTTGCTGCAAGACCCAGACAGAGAAGGCATGCTCCTGTGGTTTCTGACTCAAGGTTTCCTCCACAGCAACCCTCAATTGAGAAGGATTGTCAGTCTACTTCAGAGGAAAGTGAGTGCAACTTTGGGTACTACCCCTCTTATGAACTGAGTCAATTGTTTCAGGGCAACCCCCTAGTCAATTATGGAGAGGAAGCTGGGCCTTCTGGGCGGTCTAAGCCCCCAGCTTTGCCCCTGGAGCCAATGCTCCCAGAAAGTGAAGTGCAGAGTGTCACGTCTGATGATCTTGAGTCGCTCTGTATGGTGGAACTGCATGATTTGCCTGAGAGAGGGAGTGTTGATATGAGTCTTTCTGGTGACATGCCAGAACTTGAAGAATTCATGGAATGTGATGATAGTTTTCTGCCAGTGCCGGAGTGCTCTATGAATGAGTTAAGTGCTATGGAACCAGAAGTTGCCTATCCAGGGGCTGACAGTACCCCAAGTCTGGATTTTTCTACCCCAATGGAAACTCTCCTGGAAAGTCATGACAGTGCTGAAAGTGAGGCAAAAAGTGCAGAGATTGTACCAGTTCCCCCTAGAAAGGCTGGGTGAGCTGTAAGGCCTGTGATGCACTTAAGCTATGATTCCCCTGGGAGGCCTGTGGACTTACCTCTCAATGTTGTCCATAAAGGAGTATATGTGTCCCCGAGCTCATTGCCCAAACTGAGCATAAGTGCTACCTCCAAGTTAATTATGTTGCCCTCTAGGTATGGTGCCCCTGCCCCATCCAGCCCCAAGGTAGCTGATAGGGAAGAGCCCCCTCTCTTCAGGTTTCATGTACAGGAGGTAATAACCTGGGTTACGGTACAATATGTGTATAATACTGTGCAAAAAGTGATATACTGAAAAGTTTCAGAAATGTGTTTCTGGTAAGGTGATATGTTGACTGATGATTACATGTATAAGCCTAATGTGATATTGATGTACATGTATATGGTTGTATTGAAATTTATGGGGGTACTTACTTGACACGGATGCCAAGTTTTTCCAGGCCAGGAAGGGTGTAACCCCCCCTTGCAAATGGGGGTTCCCAAAAGTCTTCTAGGAGCTTGCCTGAATGCTCCAAGTCTGGGTGGTGTTCGGTGTCTGAGCTGTTTAAATGTGGTTCCAAGTGAGTGCTATTTGAGCCTCCACGTACTGTCTTTTTAAGAGCTGTCTGCTTGCAGACTTAATTAGTTTGTATGGGGGTACTGTGTATTTAATGCTTGAATCCCTCCTGAGCTGCTGCCAATTCGCTCTGTTTCTGCCGTCGCTACATGTGCAGAGGGAACCTTGTTAAAAGATATAACTGTTTGCCAGAAATCATTTAGAGTGACTGAGAAAATGTAGTTTGTCTAACCTGTCTTTATTTCAGCATGAACTGTTTCAGTGTAGCTCTTTCATTTTGGTCCTGAATTGCTGACTTGGACCAATCAGGGTGATAGGGAGGCCTTAAAATGGATCCTGTGGACGAATCAGAACTTGGACTCTTAATTTTGAGCCAGCCACAAGGGGATTGTATGAGCAGTGACTCTAGGAAATGTAGTTTTGACCTTGGTGCCTTTTTTCACCAACAGAGGGAGTCTTATTGTGAGTGACAGCTGAACCAGCCAACAGAATGGTGTGGAGCTAAAGGAAATGCCCTGCTCTGGGACTGGAAAGATCAGATCAATTGTGACAGTGAAGATAGAAGGAGCTCTGTGCTTCTGCGGTGTATAGTTTCGCGCGGGAAGCACGTGTGAGGCCCTAAGTTTCGGTCTGCAGCATTGGTGAGTGCCAGTTTGGACTGAATCCGATTTGTGAGGAGACAGAAGGAAGTCTGAAGAGTGGAAACCAGGCTCATCCTGTAGAAGACTGGAGAAATTGCTGAATTGCACTTGGTCTGTCAGGAACTGAAGCTGCTGTGAGTGCTCCCGGGTTTTGCAGAGTTTTGCGATCGGGATTGAGGAGCAGCCTGCCTGATGTAGTAACTTCCTTTACATATAAATGTGTCTAGTGCTAGTGGGGAACCATGATCTTATTTCCCATGTACTGTGACTTGTGTGTTGAAGCTGTAAGCAGAACCCAGCTTGATTTGGACTGAATCCGCCTGTTTTCAAATGCAAGTGAGTCCTGCCACGAGGGCTGGGTCAGCTATTCTGTTTCTCCTGGCAATCCAGAACAACCTGTATCCATCCAGTTTTCAGTACTGAGTCCGTGAGTACAAATCAGGATAGCTCCCTGCAATCTGTTTATCAAATTGCAAGTGTGTCATCTGATTATTGCTGTTTCATTTTTTCACGAACTGAGCCCCAGGGCTCCGGATTACAATTTGTGTGTGCATGTATTTTTCCATCAAAGGGCCCCAACCAGCAGCACCGACCCTGGCTAGCCCCCACCATCCTGGGTATCCGGAGAGTGACATTTTGGACCCTATATGCATGCACAGTACTGTGATTTGAATATTTCCAAACCAAATCAACCTGATTGCCCCCCTCCTTGTTACTGCCCCCTCTAATAAATCAGATTTGTTGTTATTGAACTATATGCTGTCTGTGGTATCAGTATATGTAGAAAAAGCATTGCATTGTGTTTCTGTATATTGCCTAACCTTGTTTTACAGGGGGTCCTCCGAGACATGCTGCAGAATCAGTCTCGAGGGTAAGTGGTACTTTATGAGTGAACAGTGTTTATATGTGGGGTATTGGGATTGTAACTCCCGTGTACTGTGCAAGCCACTAGAGGGAACCAAAGGGGGTCACAGTGTCCCAGAGGGCTGTGACCAAGCTAGTCTGACCACTACAAACCCTGACCTCTGGGTGGAGGCACCCGTCATAGAACCTAGGCCCCTCAACCTGTTAGTAGCCAAGCAGGCAGGGGTAGTAGCCCTTGGGATAGCGCCACCTAGGGGTTACACATAAAATGGATAATTATTTATCCATATTGACTAATCCCAGTCAAAGGCTGATTTTAACACGTTTTAGATTTGAATGTTTTACCAGTCAGGTTTATATGAAAAGATGTGCAAAAAATAAGAATGAAGTAGATAACCTATGTAAATGTGGTAAAGGACAGGACGATCTGAAACATTTACTTATATTATGTCCCCTGTATAATACCTACAGGGAGAAATTCCTAGGTAATATTATTAGGGAAATGGAATATGATCCAATACATTTAACATCCTGTCTTTTGAAAACAAATGATAAAGAAAATTTAAAAGCTGTTGCTTCCTTTCTGAAAATAATTGAAAGTACCAAATTACATTTATGCTAAACCTGATTTGATATTTATTGATAAATTGTTTTGTGTATTTTTATATATGCTGTATGTAATGTAATTTTAAATTGTAATGGCTTAAATATAAGCCGATCAATAAAATTGAATTGAATTGAATTGAATCATTTAAGACTTCTGCCTTTTCACTGTCTTCTTCTACCCTCCTCCCATCCCTGTTTATGAGCCTGACAATGCCTTCTTTGTTTTTCCTTTTGTTGATTATGTACCTGTAACCCCTAGGTGGCGCTATCCCAAGGGCTACTACCCCTGCCTACTTGACTACTGACAGGTTGAGGGGCCTAGGTTCTATGGCGGGTCCCTCCACCCAGAGGTCAGGGTTTGTAGTGGTTAGACTAGCTTGGTCACAGCCCTCTGGGACACTGAGACCCCCTTTTATACCCTCTAGTGGCTCACACAATGCACAGAAGTTACCGTCCCAATACCCCACATGTACACACTGTTCATTCATAAAGTACCACTTACCCTCGAGACTGATTCTGAGTTCGTCTCTGGGGAACCCCTGTAAAATAAGGTTAATCAACATACACAAACCAATACAATGCTTGATATGTAGGTACTGACACTTCAGACAGTTTAAAGCTTAACAACATCAAATCTGGTTTATTTAGGGGGAATAAAACACGGGAGGGGGAGATCAGATTAATTGGCAGAATTAAATCACAGTACTGTGCACACATACAGGGTCTGAAAAGTCACACTCTGGGTACCCAGGTTGGGGGGGGCTAGCCAGGTCCATTGCCCGGAGTTGGCCGGCAGGTGCAGATGGACAGGGCCCTGTAGAAGAAAATATATGCACAACACCCAATTGTAATCCGGAGCCGGATGGCTCAGTCCATGAAGAAGTAAAACAACAATAATTAGATGACACACTTGTAATTGAAAACTGGCTGCAGGGGAATACCCTGATTTGTACTCACAATACCCAAGCTGAGAACTGGATGGTGGATGTTCTTCTGATTTGCCAGAACAACAGGGCATGGAGACAAGGTCCTCGTGACTGGACCCCACTGCAGTAGAGAGCAAACGGATTTAGTCCGAGACAAGCTGGGGTTTGCTGCCAGCTTCAACACACAGCACACAGCACAGGGATTGAAATAGCGATTCCCCACAAGCACTACACGCATTCATATGTAAAAGAAAAGTACTATACCAGGCAGGCTGCTCCTAGATCCCGATCGCAATTACTGCAAAATACCCGGGAGCACACACAGCAGCTTCAGTTCCTGACAGACCGAGCGCGATTCAGCAATTTTTCCAGTCTTCTACAGGGTTAGCCTGGTTTCTACCTTTCAGACTTCCTTCTTTCTCCTCACAAGTCAGATTCAGTCCGAACTAGCGCTTACAACAGCTGCAGGCCAAACCTCAGGGCCTCACATGCGTTTCCCGCGCGAAACTATACACCGCAGAAGCACAGAGCTCCTTCTCTCTTCACTGTCACAACTGATCTGATCTTTCCAGTCACAGAGCAGGGCATTTCCTTTAGCTCACACCATTCTGTTGGCTGGTTCGGCTGTCACTCACAATAAGACTCCCTCTGTTGGTGAAGAAAGGCACCAAGGTCAAAACTACATTTCCCAGAGTCACTGCCCATACAATCCCCTTGTGGCTGGCTCAAAATTGAGAGTCTAAGTTCCGATTCATCCACAGGCTCCATTTTAAGGAACCCCTCTCCATTGATTGGTCCATTTCAGCAGTTCAGGACCAAAATGAAAGAGCTACACGGAAACAGTTCGTGCTGAAATGAAGACAGGTTAGACAAACTACATTTTCTCAGTCACTCCAAATGATTTCTGGCAAATAGTTACATCTTTCAACAAGGCTCCCTCTGCACATGTAGCGATGGCAGAAATGGAGCGAATTGACAGCAGCTCAGGCGGGATTCAAGAATTAAATACACAGTCCCCCCATACAAACTAATTAAGTCTGCAAGCAGACAGCTCTTAAAGAGACAGTACGTGGAGGCTCAAATAGCACTCACTTGGAACCACATTTAAACAGCTCAGATGCCGAACACCGCCCAGACTTGGAGCATTCAGGCAAGCTCCTGGAAGACTTTTGGGAACCCCCATTTGCAGGGGGGTTACATACCTAAAGAAGGTCTTACTGCCTCCTTTAACCCCCCGTGCTATGTCTTCCTCAGTCTGAGCCTTTGCTTTTCTGAACACCCTTCCTGCCTCCTTCAAGCTGCACTTGTATGCCTTCCTATCTATTTCGCTGTTTGAGCCCTTGTATCTTTGGAATTCTAGTCTCTTTTCCCTCACTGCAGCTGCCACCTCCTTTGTGAACCATAGCAGATTTCTTTTTTTCTTCATCTTACTGACTAGCCTGGAGTATTTTGCAATAACCTCCACTAGTGCTTCTTTTATGTTTATCCAACATTCTTCTACCCCTCCTTTTGCCTTCCTCTTGAGGATATCCCTAAAGCATATTCTCATCTGATCGAAGTCTGTTCTTCTGAAGTCTACGACCCATGTCTTAGTGTGGCTTGTTTCCTTGGCCTTTTTGACCTTGAACCAGACAGATTTGTGGTCACTTTACCCCAAATGGTACCACACCACCACCTCTTGGAACTTGCTGCTGTTTGTGAGCACCAGGTCCAGGACTGTGTTTTCTCTAGTGGGGGCCGTGACAAGCTGATTAAGTCCAGCCCCTCCCAAGGTGTTTAGGAAATCTTCCCTCATTTTTTCCACTCCACCTGGTGTGTCCACTCTGTTGCAGATTTTTGTGTCATCCGCGAACAGGCATACCTTTCCTTCCATCCCCTCTGCCATGTCATTAATAAAGACATTGAAGAGGACCGGTCCCAGTACTGACCCCGAGGCACCCTGCTGGTTACCTCACCTTCTCCCAAGTGAACTCCATTCACCACCACCCTCTGAGTTCTTTTACTTAACCAGTTTCATACCCATTTTACTATCTTTTGACCCACTCCCAGGCTGCCCAGCTTGTTTTCCAGTCTTCTGTGTGGAACAGTGTTGTAGGCCTTACTGAAATCTAGGTAGATCACATCCACTGCTCTTCCCTGATCCACCTCCCTGGTAACCCAATCAAAAAACTCTATCAGGTTTGTTTGGCAAGATTTCCCTCCTGTGAACCCATGTTGCCTCGGATCCTGCAATCCACTGGTTTTAAGGTATTCCCCAATCATTTCTTTAAGTAGTGTTTTCATAACCTTGCCCACCACTGAAGTCAGGCTTACAGGTCTATAGTTTCCTGCCTTCTCCCTCTTCCCACTTTTGTGAAGTGGGACCACCAAGGACTGAGCATCCCAGGGATGGCTCTTCTCTAAGGAAGTAAGGGCACAGACAGTGTGTCCCTATGGGACTGCTGTGGGGCCCTTGCATAAGCAGTGTGCCAGGTGGCAGCTGAGCAAAGTAGATGTGTGAAAAAAGAAAATGAAAGGATTTTACAACAGCAGTAAAAGCAGGCAGCCTTTTTTTCACCTAGAAGAAGTCAAATGTTTTTGTCTAGGAAGTTGGCTGCTGGGAGTCATCGACCATCACAGCTCTTTTGGACTATGGACAGGCTTCTCCATCTTACCTGTCTGGAGCTCATCAGAGTCTTTTCACCTGCTAAATATGAGGGGACGGATTTTCAAAGGGCCCGTAGATCCATGCAAGCTGCATTAAACAAGCAGCTTGAGTCAGATCTAGGTGCGCCAAATACTGTATGCCATATTTTGAAAGAAAAGCGTTCTGTGTGACAAAGCCCCCCAAACTGACACAAGATGTCCACTGCATCAACAAAATGGCGTAAAGGATGAGAATGACGCAAGCTACACCAAAATAAATGGTGCAAATTGAGTCAAATATGGTGCAAGTTGATTCAAAAAAATGACTCAAGCTATAAAAACGACGCAAACTAAGTAAAACAAATGGTGTAGACTGAGTAAATAAACAGTGCAAGCTGAAGCAAACAAATGGTGCAAGTTGAATATAAAGTGACGCAAAACATGAAAATGATGCAAGCTAAGTAAAGCAAAACAGCAGATGAAATGGCCAAGACTACCCCCCCAAAATGTTCTAAACTAGTCCTGCAGGAGAATACTGGCCCTTAATAGTAGCATAGTCAGGTCTGATCACCTGCAGTGGGTCTCTTTATATGCTCTAGTGTCCCTTAGACCAGCTCTGGCTGGTCTAACAGCGACATGCATCTTAGGCACAAAGACAGGACTGGTGTTCTTTGAAAATCCCAAATAAGGGGATGGTGCATCATTTCGGTGATGCAGGCATCCCTTCCGAAATGGCGCAGGCATTTTTTTGGTGCAAGCATGGGGCAAGCCACTCTGGCGCATGCAGACCTGTTTTTGACATAAGCACTATTTGAAAATCAGAATTGGTGCAAGGTTTGACGTATCCTGCTCCTTACGTCAGTTGTTTTTGATGCAAGCACCCTGCGTCATTCTCTGGCCTTTGAAAATCTGGCCTGAGGAGTTTTCTCCGCTTTTCTCAGAGTGTTCTCTATTTGGCAAGGATCTCGCCAAGTGGGCTATCACAGCCCAGCAGAGTTGAATCTATGTGTCGCATGTACATTCAGCAGTTGTAGGAGGAGTTTAAACCAGTGACGGTGGAAAAGGTCAGTGGGATGATCTCTGGGTTGTGGCCAGCTTTTTGTGATCTGGACCCAGGTTCAACATGACTACTAGTGAGCTGTGTGGGTCAGCTGAGTCTGGTGTTTATGGAGATTATCCAGTGTTCCCATTTGGAGGGGATATTCTCAGCTGCACTGAAAAATGCACTTGTGAGGTCTCTTCTGAAAGAAACAACTTTGGACCTAGATGTCTTAGCAAATTATTGAACTGTCTCTAACCTACCCTTTTTGGGCAAGGTTATTAAGAAGGTGGTAGCACTGCAGCTCGAAGCACAACTCATGGCCTTTGACATCTATGAGTCTCTCCAGTCCAGTTTTACATTAAATCGCAGCACAGAGACTGCGCTGGTCAGGGTGCACAATGAACTGTTTAGGGTGAGAGATAAAGGTGAATGGTCAATTCTTGTTCTCCTCGATCTCGCCTTAGTGTTTGACACCATTGACCATAGGCTGCTATTGGATAGGCTCAAGGAGTACATGGGGCTTGCCGGAAAAGTCATCTGTTTTTTTTGAGTCCGACCACAGTGGCAGGACACAGAGAGTGTTGTTGGGAAGTTTCTCTTCATTCCCAGTGTCACTACCCTATGGTGTACCCCAGGGCTCAGTCCTTTCACCCATGCTATCTGCAGTGTATATGCTGCCCCTGGGTAGGATCATTAGATTGCATGGACTTTGGTTTCACTGCTATGCAGATAATACCCAGGTTTATCTGTCTTTTGCACTTGGAAAGTCAGGTGCAGCTGATGTGCTAAATAAAGGCTTGGCCAAGATCCGGGACTGGATGTCATCCACCTGGTTGAGACTCAAGTCAGACAAGCCTGAAGTACTAGTATTTGAGCTGGGTTAGAAAGTAGGAGTGGTGGCAGCTGGGCAGGGGACTGGGCTTTGGTTTAGTTCCTCTGGTCTGGTAGCTGCCTCTCAGTTGAGAAATCTTGGTGTCGTTCTGGAAGATGGGCTAACATTTGAGGCTCTGGTGTCAGCAGTGGGTTCTGTAATTTTATGAATATCAGCAGGATTAAACCCCTTATCCCCACCTAGAAACCTGGCAATGCTGGTGCACACATTTGTGACTTCCAGGCTCGATTGCTGCAATGTTCTGTACCTTGCGGTCAATGAGGGTTAGTTGCAGTGCCTGCAGGTGGTGCAGAACATTGCCACTAGGTTCCTGACTGGCCTTTCAAGGCTGTGTAATGTCTCCCCGGTGCTGTGTGACCTACACTGGCTGCTAGTGAAGTAACACATCTCCTTTAAAGTCAGATTGCTGACATAAGTCCCTACATGGGCTGGCCCTGGATTACCTGAATGAGCTCCTGCATCCTTATGTTCCCTTGCACCATCCCTGCTACACTGAGGAGATCCTCCTGGTCATTCCCAGGGCAAGGTTAAAAACTTCAGGACCAAACCTTTATGGTGGCAGGCCTGGTCCTATGGAATTCATCACTGAGGGCCCTGAGGGAGACCCCCCCCCCCAGTGGAGGCCTTTAAAGGTGGCCTAAAGACATTCCTCTCTTAACAAGCTTTTGGGGAATAATCAGACCGTCTGTTTTAGTGTACTATCCCGGCTGTATTAGTTATTTCTATTATTTATTTTATTTATTGTATTTATTTAGGATCTGCATATGGTAGGTGGCTTTTTATGGAAGAGGTTTAATTGTTGTATTTAATCTACTACATATTTGTTTGAAATGTTCCACTGCTTGTGTTGTAATGGCACCCTGAGCCTTCAAGGAAGGGTGCCAACTATAAATAAAATTTACTACTGCTTTTATTTGTGAAATAAATAACTGCAAGCAAGAAAGGGATAGCAAAATGATGAAAGCAGCAAAGTCAGTCCCCTAAACAAGCCATATCTGTGAAATATTGGGGTGATGTGAGAACTAGGAAGCAAGAAGATCTTGGGAATGTTGTTTCCGTAGGCTTTATGCAAAAACTGAGTGGTGAGTGTTGGGTGATGCACTGTGCAGAACATCCAGTTTCACAACCTCTTTGTTAGGACATCAACATGAGAAGCAAGTTATTAGCACCCACTGGATTTTGATTTACCTTTGGGCTATCATAGTTGTGTTTTTGTTCAGCATCCTTGCTGTTTCTAAGAAATATGATAATAACATGTATTAAAACAACAAGAGAAGTTATATCTGGTTCAGAAAAAGTTAATGTATTTATAGTGTATGGTAGAACATTGTTATGTAGTGAAATTCATCTTTTCCCCACATTGTTATGCCATCAATGTGACGTGGTTTAGTTGTTAACCCATCGATGGTGCGTCACATTGATGGATTAACAAAAAAGAACTGACACGTGTGTCTGTTTCCAAGGTAGCACTGTTTGCCGCGGTCCTAATTCAATTAGTTTTACGTTATTTTTTCTTCTCCCCCCAAAACCCGTGTCCATCTAGTAACCCATGTAGCACACCCATAATTCTGAAAAATCAGGTATTCTAACCATGTTTTCTCTCATTTTATTTATCTCCCAGTTCTTTGTAGGTTTGAGTGCCAAAGCACCAGTCAGTCCTGCAAACATCAGCTATTCACAGCATTACCTTTTTCAGCCACTTTACAGCAAGCCCGACTGGACGTTACATGACACTTGACCCCGATCTCTGTTTCCGTTTTCCTTCAATGCTCAATGTGTTTTAGTGTGTATCTAACATAGACGTTCTTTTTTCAGTAAATCTGCTCCTTTTTTGACTAAATGTAAGCTGCTGATAGCAGTTTGAATACATTTTTTCCCCTGAATGAACAATGTACTTTCACTCTCATCTGTGCAAGGTAAGAAAAACACTACCGTATTTTTGTTAATTGTACAAACTCTGCTGCCTATGATGACCATACACTATGAAAGACAATGTATAGGCATTGATTGAACAACACTATGTAAGGTTCTCGTGGATCCCTTGGCAACCTTGGTAAACCTCTCGAGCTGCGCTCTCGAGGTTTACATGGCTTGCCAAGGGAACCACTCGAAGCTCACACAGTGTTGTTCACCAATGCTTATACTGTACATTATCCTCTATATATTGTAATGAAGATGCTTGCATTAAACACTGCAGAAAATAAGCATTGAGGAAAAAATACATAGGTTAATTTTATGAAGAAACACAGTCAGCAAAAGCAGACATGAGAACTATATTTCTATTTTCGCAGGGGTAACTCACATTTGTACCCAAGTAATGGCAAGTTAAGATTGATGAAAACAAGCTGTTGGATGTGTTCAGGGTCTAATGTTGAACGATGAGGCTCAACAACATCACTAGCTGTGCTAAATCTCCTTTCAGATTGCACACTTGTAGGGGGGGCAACTGATGTGTCTCACAGCTAGTTGCGCCAAGTGAGGGGATGAATGTATCTTCTGCTCCCAGTAGCCTAATGGATCAACCTGAAATGGCTCAAGAGACTCTGCAAAATAGCCATTCAAGATATTTTCACAGAAAAAGGCTGTGACTGTGTCTTCCTCTGTTGCTCTTGTCATAAGGACACGCTGAGCTATGCCCACTCATTCCCATCGGTACTACTGTCAGTAACACATATTTTTTCCCCATCTCCACCAGTGGAACCAGACCTGCCAGATGGAATTCTCTCTCTATCATGATTGACCTTCTGTACCAGCCTCCAGTGTCACCTGTCCCCGCATGCAACCAGTCAGCTTATCACACAGGTTTTGTTGAAAATGGATCATTCTATGGCTATCCATAGCTATGTGAAGGATTTCACATTTGAACTGGGGATCCAGCATGGTAGCAAAAAATGGTGGCTGCGACTATCCAGCATTTTCTCAAACCTTGCATCTAGTTCATCTTGCAGCTGCTCAATGAGCACAGCTTCTGCAGCTGGAATCTGTTTTCCTCTACAGATCTCTCCATGGATGCTTTTAGCATATGCACACCTGAGATCACCTGACTCAGAGCGGCACTGGACACACTTAGATCATGGGCGCTCCTCTCAAATGCCCTAAGTACACTCACCATGGCATCAACCAGTGACCACTCATGGTAGCATAGGACTCCCCCAATGTCGCACTCTATTGCTATGTCATGAAATGTGCCCTTCTGTTCTAGCAGGCTATACAGCATCAGGTACGTAATACATCTGGTACTGACACCCTCTGTCGAACAATGTTGAGACAGATCAAGGCATTGTTGCACTTCTCTTAGTTGTTTAGTCACCTTTACAGAGCAATAAAAGTGAACACAGATGGAGCGTGCTGTGGAGACAGTCTTGCTAGCCTTAGTACTGTGACATAGCACATATGTGACCATTGAATTCAAGGTGTGGGTAAACCACAAAATGCTGACAAAATTTCCATCAGCAACTGCTTTCACCATATTTGCTTAATTATCTGTAATGAAAAAAAAAAACAGCATGTAGATAGGTACCAACTGTCCATGGCTGCATGTTTTGAATGAATGCCAGTATGTTCGGTGACATGTGGTCTTTATCCATTAGCCCAACATTTGGAAGGGCAGACCTGAAGTGACTGCAAGCTTGTGGAGGGATGAAGGGAGAGCCAATGACTAAGGGAGAGAAGGAGGAGGAATCCACAGCAGGAGACAAAGGCTTTTACTGGTGCACACATTATCAGGACAGCGTTGTCTGGCCTATACTGCTGCTTCTGTATGTAATACTCTGCCTCTTAGTATTAGGTCTTTGTCCAGCTTCAAAACATTTTCTGCTGCTGTGTTTCCCGTTATAAAATCTGAGCATTTGTAACTGCTTTGTATGAAAGGTGCGAATTGCTGACTTTTGCTGTATTGTGATTTTTATATCGAATGCTTATTTGTATTTTTTTTTCGACAGGTGCCAACGAATGCTCTCCTCTATGGAGGGTAGTCTGATGTTCCTACTGCTTGATGACCCCCTCATCCACCCAAAGCACAGTAAGTGACTGAGTCTGTTGGTGGAAGGAGAGGTACTGATTGGTCTACATTTGTTTTCAGACTTTATTGTAAAATTAAGGTATGCAACATAATGCCTTATAATCCAGCAGAACAGAACAGGAAAACAAATATCTAACAGTTACACACCCAGAAAAATACAGGGATTATGAAGTGTGGAAAAAGAAGCAAGTACATGGATTGCAGCCAGGTAAAAGCACTGATCAGAGCAATACTGTATACAAAGAAGCATATGTAAAATTACCTGTATTCAGTGGAGCAAGGGCACAGGGGTATTGATACATTTAATTTTCATTAAGGGGAGGATCCTCTTTGGATAATTTTAAAGAATGGGGAACAAATTTGTTCCCAGGCAGCTGTATTCCTCACAAAGCTATAGCGGATCTTAACTATTTTAATTAAGTCGACCATAAGGTTGAACCAGGTTTGATACTCTGGGAGTTTGGGATCTTTCCACTTTAGCAACATGCATTTATTCTTATTAATAATTGCCATATGATTGGTCCTTATTTGACATAGTAACATTGCTAGGACCTCTTTCTTTCAGCACCCCTGTGGGAGACAGAAAAAAGGAAAATGGAGTACAGACTCAGGAGGATAACACCACCACCATTCCCACATCCTACCACCTAACTGGGTGGCTCTGCATCATTTGGAGTTATCGGCTCTCTGTTTACACTCACCGTATTCTATTATCATTAGGTCCGCACTGGGGAGGGAGGGGGAAGGGAGAGAGTCCTTGAAGGCTTAGACTATTTTTACTTCAGAGCTTTTTGCACCCCCAAGACATTGTCTTTGCCTTGCTTCTTGCTGGTGCCCAGTGGTCTCCCAGCCCCATCTTCCACTGTCAGAGTCAGTAGAAATCCATGTGGTGCAGGGCCCAAGAGTACCGGTGGCCATCATGCAGGTGGCTGGGAGACATGGAGTTTTTTCATCATGGGTTTTGCTCCCAGCCGCTTGACCCTTCCACCTCCTACTGACACTGGACAGTGCCCCATCAGACCTCACATGCACACAATGACGCCCCCACAAAGGAGGCAAGCTCAGCCATGTGGCAGTGCCACCACAGCCCCCCTCAGTCACTTGACCCACTCTCAAACCTGGGTTGCAGGTGTGGGAGTACTTTATCTGCTGGATTATCAGGCCACCCTCAGAGGTTAGATTTAAGATTGATGGGATCACAGAGACCAGGAGACTGTCGCAGTGCTTGGGGAATGTTCCCCTCCACCACCTGCACCTTGCAACCTGTAGCCACAGCTGCCCACCTACAGTGTTGGGGACTATGGCACCTATGGGACAGGTGCCAGGGCTGTGTCCACCTGGGGTTGGGTCACAGTTCATCCCTGCCAACCCTTTCTACCTCGGTTGATCGGCTCTCTGCAGTTGTGCATGGTACCCCGCCAGGTGCTACACCAGCACCCTGACACTGCTGCTGTCACCCACTAGGACACCCGCTGTGCTCCTTCTGCCCTTCAGTTCCCTCCTTGCCAGCATATTCATCCTCCACTTTCGCAGCCCCTCTAAGGTTGCGCTTGGTGGGAGGGGGTAGACAGATCCCTCCATCAAACACCACGGGTGTGCAAAATGTTTGGCGCAACCCTGTGACTTTGGCAACTCTTGGGTCTTTGGCACAGGGACCCCCTGTTTTATAAAATAAGGTGCAGGATCCTTGATGCACCCTGAGTTTGCCGCAGCCATAGATCGGGGCAAATTATGTTGCTCTAAGGGCCGACTGAAAATTGAGCCCCATGAATTTAAGTTAAAAAACCATGGCATGACTTCTTTTTAATGAACTCTTTCTACAGATGTATTTTACCCAAATTATCAGCACATATTCACTTCAGAAGAGATCCTTCCGTATGTGCCCCCTCCAGATGATAGTGGTGGTGGTGGGTGGGTGGTCCAACTCGCCAGTCTGGGAGGAATGTAACTTTGTGGTCCTCTTGCCCAAACTTCATGCTCAGAGTCTTTTATACTATAAGGGATACCTAGCAGAGGCCCTATTAATTTATAAAACACGTCTGTGAACATTGACCGTTACATAGTTGTATGAAATGCATTTTATAATATTAAATCTAGAATTAACTAGTACTTTTGGTAACTAGGAAAGAGTGTGGTTCTTCTTCATTGGAAAATCTTATGTATCTTCTGAAACAATACTTTTCCCCACATGTAAAATACACCCCACCTCCAAGTTTTCATACAATGATTCTGTAAAAAATCTTCTAAAAGTTGCCAGTTTTTGGCACGGTGCTAGGAGCTGACACTGTCTTTCCACTAACTTCTCCCAAACCCACCTCTCCTTCTGACCCCAAAGGACCAATTACCTGAAGTGCTACCACCCCTATTGACCCCCAATCCATAATTTCATGAGGTGGGGCATAGTAGTCCAATTTCAGAGTAAGTGGGTCTCTCCTCTTTAACCCACTGTGCACTGTACATGAGTCACATTGTCATGTGCAAGCAGCAATGTGTCCAGGAGGGAGGGGAAAAGGAACAGTTCGGCGGTACTGATGGCTAGCATTGACCAACCAGCATCAATGGCACAAGACAGCTCCTCTGCCCCTCCCTCCAGAGCATTCACACTGCTGATGTCACAAAATAAATATGAGTTACGAACAAGACTGCTGCAGGTTAGGGAATGGGATCTGCTGAGTTAGCTTGGAAATGGAGTACTTGACCCCCCCAAATCACATATCAGGGGTAAGGAAGGGGAACCCATTTGTGCTGAGTGACCCTTTGAGCACATAGTGCCAAGCTGGGGAAGGAGGGCTTACTGAAAAGATCATTTTGGCTCTTAGCTCCATGCTAGCAGTAGGAGGTGACCCAGAACACACAGTGTTGTATGATTCTAAGGACCATAACAGTTTTAAAAATGTGTTTTTTAAACATTCTCTGAATTTGGTTATATTTCAGGTTATTTCACAAATATCTAGCATAGTTTCATCCACATACACTTTCATTTATAATTTTAACTGCCTTATGAATATTTAATTTCCTTCACCCAACCAACCACTAATCTTTCTTGCCTTTGCAAGCTTATCCCACAAAAAGTTCAGAAGACAATAAGGGGACTTTACTCAGGGGGTTAACAAGTAATGAGTATGTACAATCATAAACATCTGCATTTTATCTTATAACCGGTTGGTAAATCAGAATTCCCAGGGACATTTTTCCTATCGGATTTCTGGCCTGCACCATATGCCTGGAATTCCAGTCAGTTTTCATTAATAAAGTACTCTTGTGCATAAAAGAAAGATGTATTTTGTCCCCTTCTGAGATCTGAGCTATTGTCTCTGTTCAGTGAATGGAAAGTCTCTCATGGTCCATTTTTTAAATTCCACATTCCAGGATGCCGCATTGCTACTAAGCTATGTGACATCTCTATTCAGGACTGCTATGTGCTACCAATTAACACACCAGGGGACGGAAAATAAACCCCTTTGGGAAAACAGTAGAGGCAAATACCTGCTTCAATTCACCAGAAAGAGCAGATGGGAAAAATATAATTTGTTACATCTAAATTATAGATCAGAGAAAGGTATTTTTGTTGGCAGTTGACATCAAGGCTGGGGTTAAGTATTGTAATGACTTATTTTTCATTCATTATAGATGAAGCTGTTGTCTTCCCTGTTTACTTCTCTGGACTTTTATCAGTGTAACCTAGTGGTTAGAGATCACAGCTGGGAACTTTGACAGTAGACACAGCTTTAAATCTCACCACCGCTACTTACTCACCAACTAACATTGAGAAATTAATTTAAAGAACTAGTAGTACCAAAATAACAGCAGAAAATACTATTACTTTTTAAAAGTAGTCAGTTGTTACTTTTTATTTCTGAAGTATTTGTCTTTTTCCATTTTCTCATTAAAAAAGTTTTCTATCTGATAATATGTGATAAAAGAGCAGTATTTTACCTAGAGACTGACCTATCTAGTTCGATTCCTCTTCATACCTCATTAGCATTTTGACCTCACTCACTGTGACATCACAAGTGACAGATCTTACAGCAGAAGACTGGCTTCTCTTGGTCAGTTGTGACATCATAGATACGTAGACAATGACAGCAGAAAAAATCCTGTCAGCCCACCCTACCTAAGTACTCTGCACTGGCAGATGGTGAGGTCACAGAGCTGATGAGGTATGAGGAGGAATAAAACTCCAGCTATGTCAGCCTCCAGGCAGAGTACTGTTCACACATCACACCAAGTATTGTTAGGTAGAAAATATTCTAGCTAACAAAATGGAGAAGAAGAAAAATACTTTCTATATAAGAAGTAATAGTTCACTACTTTTGAGAGTTAATATTAATTTCAGGTCATATACTAGCATTTTAACCTGACCGCAACTCATAACATAGTGACCATAACTCTGTATGGTTCGACCTGGCCCTTGGAACAAAAAAGTCCTCGATTTCAGAAGGGCAAACTTCAACTGGATGAGGGAGCTGATCCAAGTTAGTCAACAACCAGGAGTAGGGATATCCTGGATTCCCTGCAAGGGGCGTTCTTCAGGCAACTAGTTAAGGAACCCACTCGTGAGGGGGCATTACTGGACCTGGTACTGGCAGACAGGGACAGTATTGCTGATGTCACAGTGGGGGACTACCTGGGGGCCAGTGATCACCGTACAGTGTGGTTTAAGATAAGAACTGGGTCAGAATCGAACCACATGAGGACGAGGGTTCTGGACTTCAGGAGGGTCAATTTTAAGAGATTGGGAGAATACCTCAGGGATGTCGTAGCAGGGATAGGGAAACTGGGGGGAGTCGAGGACCAGTGGGCAAAAATAAAAGAGGGCATTGAAAAAGCTACAAATCTCTGTATAGGCAGGTTAGAAGGGTAAGAGGAAAAAGAGACCACTATAGTACTCTAAAGAGGTAGCGAAAAAAGCAAGAGCAAAAAAGCTAGCATTTAGAAAGTACAGAAATAAACTCAGAAGGAGCAGAATAGGGAGAGTTACCAAGAGAAACAAAGGGAGGCAGAGAAGGCAGTTAGAAGCGCAAAAGCACAAACTGAGGAGGAGATTGCTAAATCAGTAAAAAAAGGGGATAAAACATTTTTTAAATACATAAATGAAAACAGAAAGACCAAGGGAGGGATAGTAAGGCTAAAAGGGGAAGAAGGGCTTTGTGTGGAAGAGGACCACCAAAAGCAGATATATTGAACAAATACTTCTGTTCAGTATTTACAGAGGAAGGGGCAGGTAATGGATCAAGGATAAAGGATAAGGGCATTAAGGGACAGGAGCTGCATACTAGTCCTTTTATAGAGGAAAGAGTCTTTAAGGGACTAACACAGTTAAAGGTAGACAAGGAAATGGGACCAGACAGAGTGGACCCCAGGTTACTGAGGGAACTCAAGGAGGAGCTGGCTGCATCTCTGACAGCCCTGTTCAACCTGTCACTAGAAACAGGAGAGGAACTGGGGGACTGCAGAAGAGTGGATGTGGCCCCCACTCTACGAAAGTGGAAATAGGGAGGAGGCAGGAAATTACATGCCTGTTAGCCTGACGTCAGTAGTAGGCAAAGTAATGGAATCACTACTAAAGGAAAGGATTGTGGAATACCTTGTTAAAAGTGGTCTACAGGATCTGAGGCAACATGGTTTCACAGGGGGAGGTCTTGCCAGACAAACCTGATTGAATTATTTGACTAGGTGACCAAGGAAGTGTATCAGGGAGGAGCGGTGGATGTTGCCTACCTGGATTTCAGTAAGGCCTTCGACACCGTTCCACATAGAAAACTGGTGAGCAAGCTGGGTAGCCTAGGAGTAGGTCCTAAGGTAGTAAAATGGGTAGAGAGTTGGCTAGGCAATAGGAGTCAGAGGGTGGTGGTCAATGGTGTCCACTGTGGAGAAGGCAAAGTGACCAGTGGGGTGCCACAAGGGTCAGTACTAGACCTGGTCCTATTCAGTGTCTTTATTAGCAACATTGCAGAAGGGCTAGAAGGGAAAGTATGTCTGTTCATGGATGTCACAAAAATCTGCAATAGAGTAGACACAATGGGAGGGGTGGAAAAAATGAAGGACAATCTAAAAAATCTATAAGAATGGTCATGGGTTTGGCAGCTGGGTTTCAATGCAAAAAAGTGCAAAATCATGCACTTGGGGCACAGAAACCCAGGGGCAACATACCAACTCGGGGGAGTATTAGCAGTCACAACACAGGAAAGAGACCTGGGGATAATCATTTCTGATGACCTGAAGGTAGCTAAACAGTGTAACAAAGGAGTGGGGCAGGCTAATGGGATGCTAGGATGCATAGGCAGGGGTATCACCAGCAGTAAGAGGGAAGTAATAATACCCCTGTATAGATCACTGGTGAGACCCCACCTTGAATACTGTGTCCAGTTCTGGAGGCCCCATCTCCGAAAGAACATAGAAAGGGTGGAGGCAGTTCAAAGGAGGGCAACCAAAATGGTACAGTGCCTGCATCAAAAGCCCTATGAAGAAAGGCTTAAGAAACTAAATATGTATTCCCTAGAGGATAGGAGGGAAAGGGGTGATATGACAGAAATATTTAAATACCTCACAGGTATAAACAAGATGCAGGAAGGTAGCAAAGAAACAGATGCTCGAGGATAAGGGGTCAAAATATGAAGCTGGAGGGGAGGCTCAGAGGAAATGCGAGGAAGTACTTCTTCATGGAGAAGGTTGTGGACACATGGAACAGCCTCCCAGCAGAGGTGGTGGGGCCTAAATTACAGGATTCAAGAATGCATGGGATAGACACAAGGGGATAATAGAAGTAAGGTGGGGTGGTAAAACCTGGAGACTGAATAGTGGTACTACCGTAGGTAGGGAAAAGAGGGCAAACTAGGTGGGTCAGGAGGTCCTTATCTGCCGACAGCTTCTATGTTTCTATGTTTCGAGTCAGAGTAGACAGCATCAGGGATGTAGAGGAAAGATGGGGGCAATCAAGGGGGCATTCTCGAGGCAACAAAGTCTTGCGTGAGAATGGTAATCAAAAGAAACAGGTACAAGAGACCAATTTAGTTCTCTGGAATGGTCAGGAAAGCAGTGTGAGCCAAAAGAAAAAATTACTCACCTTAGTAATGTTGTTTCTTCTAATGGAGTCTTGCTATATTCTGACATATGCAGTGAGTCCCAACCTTCGAACTGCCCTGGAGATGAAAGAGTTAACTTTCCATGCCAGGCATGGAACGCTGAGCTCGAGCTCGGTTGAGACTCTGTCTGTTGTTCTTCAAACTCAAACCGTCAGATCTTATGAGCTAAACTCACTAAGGTCCTGTGTGGAAGCTGTAAACCTACACTAGCCAACTGGCTACTAAACATAAGAACACATTTTTTGGTCCCAAAACAAAGACTCAAGTCAGGAGACCCAAAAAATTAAAAACACAACACCAACTCACCCCAAGAAAGGAGTGGTGAAAACAACAAGGTGGGCACCTACTAAGTGCCAACACTGCACTGCCCACCCACATCCCAAAACAGAGGTTCTGAGAGGGGCAGGCGGGGGGGAGGTCAGAATATAGCAAGACTCCATTAGAAGAAACAACATTACTAAGGTGAGTAATTTTTTCTTCAAACAACATGAAGTCTTGCTATATTCTGACATATGCAGACTACAAAGCAGTACCTCCATGGAGGAGGGACAGAACCTACTTAGGAAATAGGCTCTGAAGCACAGCTGTGCCAAACTGAGCATCACTCCTAGCCTGGATGTCCAGGGAGTAATGCTTGGTAAAAGTGTGAACTGTTTTCCAGGTAGCTGCTTGACATATCTCTAGAATAGGGATGTCCCTGGCAGCAGCCAGAGAAGCAGTTGTACCTCTGGTAGAGTGAGCCCTCAGGCCTGAGGGAGGAACCTTACCCAGTTTTTCATAGCAAAATTGGATACAAGAGACAATCCACCGGCAATGGATCTTTTAGTGGCAGGTTTCCCTTTACCAACCTCACCATAAGTGAGGAACAGTTGGAGGGAGTCAAACCTGTGACCATTGGTACGCTCTATGTAGTAACTAAGGGCTCTTTTCACATCTAAGCTGTGCAGCCTCCTCTTGCCAGAGGAGGAATGGTCAGTGAAGTGCACTGGAAGAGAGATAGATTGATTAAGGTGGAAATCTGAAACCACCTTAGGCAAGAACTTCCTGTTAGTCCTGAGGACCACCTTATCTCTGTGAAAGGAGATAAAATCAGGCTCCACTGACAAAGCTTGTAATTCACTTATGCGTCTGGCAGAAGTGATGGCTACCAGAAATACAGTTTTCCAAGTCAAGTACTTAAGCTCTGCTGAAGACAAAGGCTCAAAGGGGGGTTGCATAAGCTGAGCAATGCAAACATTAAGGTCCCAGGTGGGGGCAGGGTCCCTGAATGGAGGGTTGGTGTGAAGCAATCCCTTGAAAAACTTGGAGAATACAGGGTGAGCAGAAAGAGAAGCGGGCTTACCTGCTGAAATAAAAGCAGACACAGCTGCCAGATGCACTTTCAGGGTAGCTGGCCTCAGCCCCAAGGTATTTAAGTGGACCATATAATCCAGGACAGTGGGCAAATCAGCAGATTCTGGGGGAATATGCTTTCCAGAGCACCATGTGGAAAACCTTTTCCATTTGGAATAATAAGTAGCCCTGGTGGAAGGTTTTCTAGAAGCCTTCAGGATATCCATTACACCTTGGGAGAGGTGTAAATCAGCAAACTCTAACTCTTCAAGAGCCAGGCCTTGAGATTGAGAGATTTGAGGTTCGGGTATCAAACCCTTCCCTGAGCACAGATTAACAGGTTGTAATTCCTGGGAAGACACAGGGGAAGATGGACTGCTAAGGACAGTAGGAGTGGATACCAGGGCTGTCTGACCCAGTCTGGAGCAATCAGGATCATCTTGCAGGGTTGAGATCTGATTTTGACTAGCACTTTGAACAGGAGAGGGAACGGGGGAAAGCATAGAGAAACTTCCCTTCCCAATTGAGAACTAAGGCATCCAGAGGGACTGAGCCCAACACTGGGAGCCTGCAGCAAAAAGGGAAGTTGGTGATTGTCTGGGGCTGCAAAAAGATCTATCTGCAGGGTGCCTCATCTGGAAAATATCACCTCCAAGACCAGGGGATCCAGTGACCATTCGTGATGGCCCTGGGAAATCCTGCTGAGGGCATCTGCCAGGACATTGTCCTTGCCTGGGAGGTGAACTGCCATAAGGGAGGTGTTCAGGGAGTAAGCCAGAGACCACAACTTCATTGCTTTGGTGCACAAGGCCGTAGCCGAGTGCCTCCTTGCTTGTTGATGTACCACATTGTGGTGGTGTTGTCTGTTCTGACCTGTACAACTTTGTTCTGAACAGATTTGGAAAAAGCTTGAAGTCCTAGAAATACTGCTCTGAGTTCCAAAAGATTGATGTGGAGCAGAGATTCCTGAGGGGACCACAACCCCTGGGTGGTGAGGTCGCCCATGTGAGCTCCCCACCCCAAGAGGGATGCATCTGTAGTAAGGATTAAGGAGTGAGACTGAGTGACAAATGGAACCCCTTGTCTCAGATTGCTCTGATCCTGCCACCACTGTAGGGCCTGGATCAGGGTTCAAGTTACTGGGATCAATTTGGTCAGAGGGTCCTTCCTTTGAGACCAAAAGGCTCTCAAATGGAACTGAATGTCCCTCATCTGAAATCTTGCTCCCTGCACTACTGCTGTAGAAGCAGCCATGTGCCGTAGGAGCTGTAGAAAATGGCTTGCTGGTCGAGACACCTACAGGGTGAATGAGGAGGCCAGAGAGACCAGGGTCCTTGCCCTGTGCAAGGGAAGGAAGGCTCTGGCTTTCTCTGTGTCCAGCTCTGCACCTATGAAGGTGAGGAGCTGGACAGGCTCTAGAACTGACTTTGAAAGATTCAGAAGGAAACCTAAAGAGGTGAGCAGTTGCTGAGTTATCTGTAGGTGTAACTTGACTTGGTCTGGGAACTGGCCTACTATGAGCCAGTCGTCCAGGTAAGGGAAGATGACAATTTTCTGCCTTCTTAGAGAAGCAACTTCTACTGCCAGGCATTTTGTGAATGCCCTTGGAGCAGAGGTGAGGCCAAAGGGCATTGCTCTGAACTGGTAATGGCCTGAGGGCAGCTCGAACCTGAGGTACTTTCGATGAGAGCTTCTGATGAGAATATGGAAGTAGGCATCCTTGAGGTCCAGGGAGGCTAGCCAGTCCCCTGGCCTTAGAGAGGGTAGAATAATCTCCCAGAGTCACCATTTTGAATTTTGGTTTTAAAAGGTGCTTGTTTAAGTATCTGAGATCCAGGATGGGCCATTCTCCTGTCTTTTGGGGTAAGAAGTACCTGGAGTACAACCTTTGCCCTGGTGTAGGGTGGAAACCCTTCCACAGCTCTGAGAGCCAGGAGGGAAGAGACCTCTGCCTCTAGGGCAAGTGCCTCCGATGGATTTGCAGGTGGAAAAGGATCTGGTTCTCATCTTTGAAACTTTTGAAGCTGAGAACCAGTCCCCGGCTTACTACTTCCAGGACCCATTTGTCTGATGTCAGAGACTCCCAGTCCTGGACAAAGTAAGCCAGCCTGCCCCTACAGGTAGCTGAGAATCGGCCCCTGGCAACCCCATCAGGGTGCCTGTTTGGCGAGGGCTTTGGGCTGAGGGGTGGAAGCAGGCCTGCTTGTACTCCGCCTGCCTCTCCTCTAAAGAACCCCCTCTGGGTATAAGCAGAAAAGGAGGCCTGGGCTTGGTAAAAAGGCCTATGAAAAGGCCTGCCCCTGCCCCTGGGAAGCTGCCTTTGAGGAGTGGCCTGCCTTTCCTTGACCTGTGCACTCCTATAGGTGGTCCTATATTCATCCATTTCTTCATGTAATTCTCTGTTTGCTCTCCAAACAGAGAATTACCCTAACAGGAAAATCCATGGCCTTAGTCTGGGTATCCTGTGACAGGCTAGTACATCTGAGCCAAGCCATTCTTGAAGTGCCACAGATGTAGCCATGACTCTAGAAGACACATCTTGGAGTCTACTGCAGCATGGAATTGCACCTTGGATGCCTCAATACCATCAGCAGCCAGCTGCTCCAGCTCCTTGGCAAGCTGGCCAGGACCTGTTTGCTAGGGCCATAACAGTGTCCCATCTGGATTTTGATACCTAGCAGTATAGGCCATATAATTGGCCTGTCTGAGTCCCAAGGATGCTGCCATGTACTGTTTCTTTGCCATGGCATCAATGCTCCTGGAGTCCTTGTCCGGGGGGTGTGAAGCCAAGGGAATGTTTGCCTTATCACAGGCTGCAGCCTGCACTACCCCAACATGGCTGCATTGTTGTGTAAGGAACTCCGTGTCTGAGCCTGACAATGTATACCTCTTGTCCATTCTTTTATCCACAGGAGGTATAGTGTTAGGAGTCTTTAAAATTTTAAATGTCTGTTTCCCAAAACATTTGTGCAAGGGAATAGACAGCCTCCTAGACCCTGGGATATCCATCATTTCTACATAGTCAGGCTCCTCCTGGTCATCCACAGCTTCTTCCATAGGAAGCTAGAGGGTTTCAGCCACTTTTTTATAGAACATGAAATGGAAGGGGGACTCAGAAAGCCTAGGAGGAGACACCCCTGAAGGTCTGTCTGGGGAGATGTCCGGGTCAATGGGCACATCCAGACTTTCAAATCCACATTCACTTTCCTCATACTCCTCTTCCTCCTCCTCCGGTTCATAAAACTCCTCTAACTCATAACCTTGAACCGGTGGAACCGGCTGAACCGAGTGCCTGCCTGATGGTGCCGGTTCGGTCGGAACCGGGGGAAAGCGACTGAACAATTTTGATCGCTTTGGCTATCTCTTCAGCGGTTGGAGAGGAAAGTTTTGGCTCCACACCAGCTGATTTTTCTTTTCTAGTTCTTTTAGCCTGAACCGACTCCTCAGAATCGGCTCTCCTTTTGCCCAAAGAAGTCTCACCCTGGTCAGAGGGCACTCCTTCTGGTTCGGTTTGAACCAAACCGGGCTGGCCATCCGGTTCAGCGGACTTTTTGGCCTCCCTTTCCCTGAGCCTACCAGCTCTCTTTTCTAGGGTAGCTGCAGGGAAATTTTTGCAAACCTGGCAGTCTGCATTGAGGTGGTCAAACCCAGACAATAAACACAGGTGGTGTGGGGTCAGCCTTGGCAAGACTTCCCACACACTGCAGTGTTGAAACCCAGTGGGTCGGTTTTTCTTTTGGTTTCTCAGACATAGTGCCAGTCCTAACCAAACTTACCCTTTATGGCAATCAGCCAGGCAAGACCTTCTTATCGGTTCCCAACGTGTCATGGTCGTGGGAAAAACATAATAAAATCCGTTTTTTTAGAACCGATAAGAACCGTAACCACACTTAAATCACACATTAAGATTTTTAAACAACTTGATTGGTTCAAACCGAACCGATACACCGTTTACAAGTTCCACACAGAATAGTATTAATGTAAACCTATCTAGTACCCACAAATACCACAGACAGAGACTGAACCGACAGGTTGTGGTTTAAATTCGGTCGAAAACTGAGAAAAGGCACTTTAACCGACAAAATGAACCAAGCAGAAGGAGAAATCTCCGGAGCGACTGTTCAGTGAGGCGGAGTAAAGAATCTGACGGTTTGAGTTTGAAGAACAACAGACAGAGTCTCAACCGAGCTCGAGCTCAGCGTTCCATGCCTGGCATGGAAAGTTAACTCTTTCATCTCCAGGGCAGTTCGAAGGTTGGGACTCACTGCATATGTCAGAATATAGCAAGACTTCATGTTGTTTGAAGAAGGCCTTCCCAGGTACGGGGAAAAACAAGGGGAGGAAGAATGGGGGGAGTACCAAATGAGAACATGGTAAACCAAGAGGATGATCAGAGAAGCAAAGGCAGGCATAGAGCTGTGTATTATGGAGGGGGTTGGGGGGGAACAGTTCTTTATAAATCAGGAAAAAAAGAAAAAGGACTTGTTAGGCTAACAGAGGGAGGTAAGGTAATTGAGGAGGATGAGCAGAAAGCAACTGTTCTTAGTGATTACTTCTGCTCTGTATTCACAAGGGAAGACAGAGGGCTTCTGCCAGAGAGTGGCATGAAGGCAGCTGTAAGGGGGATGAGACAGCAAGTAATTACCACTGAAAGGGTTCAGAAATGGTTAGCAGTCCTAAAGATTAATGAGGCGTAGGGTGCTCAAGGAATTTACAATGGAACTAACTGAACCTGTGGTAGGGCTATTTAATAGCTCAGTTGAGACAGGGGTAGGTCCAAAAGACTGGAGGGTAGTGGATGTAGCCCCATTCCATGGGGGGAGGGTGGACAAGGAGCAACAGGTAACTACAAACCTGTCAGCCTTACCTCTGTTGTGGGTAAACTGATGGAGACACTAGCCAAAGAGGACCTTGTGGACTATGTGGAGAGCAATAGACTCCAGCACAGTAAACAACATGGGTTCATGGCACGGAGGTCTTGTCAGAACAACCTGACAGTATTCTTTGACTTGGTATCAAGGGTAGTGGATAAGGGCCACACTGTGGATTTACTCTACTTTGATTTCAGCACGGCTTTTGACTGGGTGTCTCACAGAACACTGGTGGAGAAGCTAGAGGATCTGGGTACAGTGAAGGACACAGTTATATGGGTAAGAATATGGTTAGAAGGGAGACAGCAGAGGGCTGTGATTAGCGGAGTCATATCATAACACAGGGAGGTCACTAGGTGCCACACGGATCGGTCCTGGGTTCACTCTTTTCAATATGTTCATCAGTAACAAGGCAGAAGGAATACAGGGCAAGATGTGTCTCTTCACAGATGACACTAAGGTATGTGGCAGGGTAGACAGTGATGCGATGGATGCTGCAATGGTAGACCTCGGGGTTCTTCACTTGGAGTGGTGAAGGGAACTGTCTCACCACCAGCAGCGCCAGCGACACCCTCAGCAGGTGGGATGGCAAGGGGCAGCTTGAGGTCTGAATGGGGTTGGGCTGGTGAAATCACCCGACAAGGAGAGGCAGGAGTCGTACACAGAGATTGGATGAAGCAAAGATGTTTATTAGACAGGAGGGGATGGAGGACATGGTCGTACAGAAACATACCAACCACAAAAACAGCAGGGAGTATGGACAGCATTATGGATATCTAAACAGTTACAACTAAACTCTAAAATGTCTAAACTCTATGTTATTCTTCTCTATGGGCGCACCACGGCCTATTGCCACTATATGCCTACAAACCTTCAACAGTAACCTATACTTATTACTAAACTTAGACAACAATCAGATGATATGTACTACCCGCAACAATATTTGGTTTAGCTATAACCGCACAATTCTACCGAAGTCCAAATGTCACAGGAGTCCAGAGGTCTGACGTCTTCGTGTACACCATCGTTCTACGATGGTAACTACAAAGGGGGAGCAAACGGAACAGTTGATACTAAACACAGTTCCCAGCAGGGACCTTGTAAAGGCCACTGGGTGGTGAGAGGTTTGGTAAACAGACTATATGATTCTTCGGCAAAAACCCACTCTCTCCAAAGCTGCCGGAAAGAAAGAACCAGAGAAACTGGTTCCTGGAATAACCCACTTACAGGCTGTCGGATTCCAAACTGAAAACAAAGGATACCTTGGCCACAACCCGCTTTCAGGGCCGCCAAAGACGAGGAGGAACCAGGATCTGCGTGGCGACGAATCCACTCGAGGACTACCACGACCTGAACAATGCTGCAGCACTCCAAGAGCCAGCTAGACTCTGAAGGATCTCGGGTGAAGATGGATCTCCGATAGGACCAGGAACCAGAAGAATCTGTAGAGAGGATGGTTGATTCTGCAATCTTGTCACCAGAACCTAGAACAAAATAAAGAAACGGCGGACGCATCCCGAACTGGGCTTCGAGGACTCGACTCTTGGCGAATGACCAGGGGTGCAGACCAGGTTCTCCAGGATATGCACACTCTTCTGTGGAGGGCGACCAACTCCGGGACATCCAGATCAGGAACCATAAGAAATGACACTGGCACGGCTGTCGTGATGCGCATCGGCAGATGTAACTTCAGGCTGTGAAAAACAAGAAACGGCGGGTATGACTTGTACGACTGGTGACGGACTCGACTTCGGCGGATGACACAGACGGAGGAGATGATCTGATGGTTGATCTCACTTGGGTGAAGAATGATGAACAGACGACCCCTTTTGGATAGAGACTGATTCTGAGTACATAGTATTACAGACCACAGTACGGGACTGCAGTGTGGTAGAAGATTGAGACTGTCCCCATACGCTGGTAGCAATGTAGCTAAGAGATGCACCTTTCTGCAATGCCAAGAGAACTGCAGAATGATACAATAATTTGTCTGGGGAAGGGCAAATTATAAATTTAAGGGTGATTATTACAGGTGGGGCAATTGTTCAAATGCTTAGGACAATAGTTCAGATGCTTAGGGCAATAGTTCAGATGCTTAGGACAATAGTTCAGATGACCAGGGGCAAATAACCACAATCCATATACAATACAGTCTTGGTGCTTCTTGACAAGCTCACAGTCTTTCAGATACTTTAGCAATAAACAATTGCATGAACAGTACAGTTGTTACAGTTACTTTGCAGTATTTGTGAGCTGAGCACCCTTGGATGGACCCTTTTTCCTGACTGTAGGGCCTTCCTGAATAGGATCTAGCTACCCCTGAACGCTTTGCTATGGATGTCCTAACCACTATACTGAGGGTGCCACCTGCCCTATGCTAATTGCCCAGAACACTAAAGGCCTAAATGCCTTATTTGCTATGGGGCCTATATGCACTACTAACTACCAATAGGCTGGTTTGACCTAATCCACTAGGCCGGGGCTGCCCTTACTACCACTAGGCTGGCTAACCCTAATACACTAGGCTGGGGCTGCCCTTACTACCACCAGGCTGGCTTGCCCTAATACACTAGGCCAGGGGCCGCCCTTACTTCCGCTAGGCTGGCTTGCCCTAATCCACTAGGCCAGGGCTGCCCTTACTTCCACTAGGCTGGCTTGCCCTAATCCACTAGGCTGGGGCTGCCCTTACTACCACCAGGCTGGCTTGCCCTAATCCACTAGGCCGGGGCTGCCTTTACTACCACTAGGCTGGCTTGCCCTAATCCACTAGGCCGGGGGTTGCCCTGGAACCCTGCTTTACCTCAGGCCTAATACCCTACATTTACCTCGGGCCTGATGCCCTACAATTACTTGGGGCCTGGCACCTTAAATACAGTGGGCCTGATGCCCTTTTAGATGTGGGCCAGATAGCCTTCGAAATGGGCCTGGTGCCCTCCTATTCTGGGCCTAAATTGCCCCCTCTTTACTTTGGGCCTGGTGCCCACTATTTTACATTGGGCCAGGTAGCCCTTCCTTTACTGGACCTTGGCTGCCCCTTTCTGAACTGGGCCTAGTGCCCACTCTTAATTTGGGGCCTGGTACTCACCTTACTTTGGGCCTGAAAGCCCTATTCACTTTGTTTTGGGCCTGACTTGCCCTTTTTACTGCGTAGCCCTTTTAATCCTGCAGTATCTGCGATCTGTCACTCTTTTTGCCTGTCACCGCCTTAATCCCGCCCCTCTCATGAATATTTAACAGGCCCTTGCTTGGCCTTACTTGTCTTGGCCCCTCCTTGTGGGCGTTTCTCACTCCCACCCCTCCCACATACTAAATTAGGGTCCTAGGACCCGATTACACTGCGGCGCTCAGCCACCTTTCTTCAAGCGCCCACTGTGCCTTGTCCAGGGAAAGAAACAGTCTCTCTTTTTTTACAGGCAGTCAGCACGCTTCAAGTGCTGCCGCCGACTCACCACTCCTTAGGCTGCTGCTCTGGTGATGGATTGGGAGGCAGGAGGTGTTCTGGCAGTGGGAGGGAGCACACGAGGCAGCAGACAGAACGAGGGACGGCCAAGGGGGCTTTGGAGGGCCGACTGCAAAATGGTCATGATGCGGCTCTTCTATGCCGACGATGGGGACCAGAATTAACTTTAAAACACTCGGGTGGTCAAAACAATATAACGACGGGGCTCCCAAGCCCAAACCACAGCAAACGGACGATTACTTTCTTCTGGTGCCCCGATGGCACCGCGGACCGAACCGGAGCATCACGGAGTCTTCGCCAGCTGGAGCCCAGAGCAGGCACACCACCAAACCCTCAGGGAAATGGCTTCAACACCAGGTAAGCCCTAAACAGGTTTCCCCTTGGTTTGTGGTGTCCTCTCTCCTCCACAGCCTGGCAGAAACTACCCAGAAATAACTGAAAACTTTTCAAAAGCTAACACTTCTAATTCTAGAGTGTTTTGGACTGGAATGCTGTGCATGAGCAGCTCAGCACAGCATTCCATCCAAGCCATTGTTATTTGCTGCAATTAATTCTGTTTTTTGACCATGGTTTTAGTGCATAAGGCACTTTTCTCTATTATTTACAGCATCTTCCTTTTACAAGGAGGGGAATCTTTACTCTTAGGGGCCCTTTTATCATTGTACCCGGCTGCCCACACCTCTGCAGGCACCCTGGGCACCTGTAAACCCCTATTTTATCTATTGATTCCCCTTTTCTGTAGTGCCCCCAACTTTGGGGCATTACAGATTTGGGCCCGCATAAAAATACATGTCCCCATGTATTCCCTTTAAAACTCTATAAAACATTTCTTAAACATTACTTCTATAGGTTTCTTAGAATATATCTTACCACTTTAACATTCAACTTAAACTTCTATGTACGTTAATTAAAACATTTTTAAAACATCTATAACTTTTCAGAAAACTTTCTTATTTAAGTGACCATGTCTGTGGATTACTTTTAACAAGACTTTCCTGAAAAGGAAGGTGCTACTTGATAAGCTTCCGAGATGTATCTTTTCGGGGGAACACCAAAATTGGACCTCTGTGACCTACGGATCTGGAGAACCATGTTATCATCAGAAATACACTCTACCTCCTGGAAATCTACAGGCCTATGATTTACTGTAAGCGTAGTAACTGGACGGCAGGACGGGTTCATATGGGATACGTGAACCCAGGGATCAGCACACCACTGCATCGAGGACCCTGTGTCAGTGGGTCCATCCATGGTACACTCCTGCCTCTCTTTCGGCACTGAGTTAGTATTTTCTTCCACAGTTCCTTGAAGTATACAGGGTCTGAGTTGCCTTTGATGTACCAACTTTTCAACTCCCTTCCTATTTTCCGCCTGGATCTGGTACACTTTGAAGTCAGGATACGGAACTGCTACAACAACATAAGGCTCAGGTTCCCATTCCACAAGCGGATCATTCCCTTGATTGGTTTTCTTCACCATGACACGTTCTCCCACAGACAATGAAAGGCTTTGTGGTATAACACTGTCCAGCTTCTTTGGTCCCCAAGGGTTAACACATTCTTCTGGTTCAGTCATCATCTCAGGTTCTGTTTGGCCGACAACCATTTTATTCTTGGACTGTACTCCAGGGGCAAGACAATCTGACTTTCTCTGGGCGTCATTCTGCTGGAGGTACTCGGCTTCAGGTGATGCCTTACATGGCTGGATTTGATTTTCTCTGCCAATCCTCAACTATACACTGGAGCTTTTCAATTTCTTTGCAGAGCTCTTTTCTCTCTCTATTATTCTGGAGGAGCCATGTGGTTTGTTCTTTGGCCTCCTTTTCTTGCCGCTGGAGAGTTTCCCTGAGGAATTTGCATTCTTGCACCAGTTCCATTCTATTGTGTAAAACTTCCTCAGCTTGGTGTTCTGGTTGGCTTCTCAAGTTGATGCTTACGGTTGCATTGCTGTGATCGATTCTTTCAGTTTCTCTCCGGGTGTCTTCATATAGCTGGCGCCTTGCCCTTTCAGTCTTTAGTCTGTCAGTTTTCCTAAGGCCTCTCTGTTGTTCGTGTTCATCAACATCATGTCTTCTGTAGATGGGTCTCCTCTGGCCATCAAACATATCCATTGGGCATCTTTGTTGTCTTTTCGGTTGTCTTGTAAAGTGCCCTCTCTTCCAGCCATCTTTAAAGTCCTGCACCTCTTGGCAGACTTCAGTCACTTTGTGGATAAGAGCCGTGATCTGCTCCATCCATTCCTGGTTTGGGTTCCATTTCACTTTCTGGTGAAGCTCTTGGGGCTGAGACCACTGGGTGTAGGCCTTGTTGGGGTCTGGAAAATGGCTCTAATAACTCTCCAATGGTGCTCCCTCATATTTGGACCTTGGGTGAAGTAGCCTTTCTGAACATGCCTCCGGCTGCCGCGGATCCTCCCGTACCAAGTGTTCAATGGGGTATTCTGGCCATGCCGCACTCTGGGGCATCATCTTGTGTTGGCAGGCTGCCCTTCCTCTCCCATCCTTCTGGATCCCCACATCCTTATGGCCTTTTCTTTAAAATCTTGGAATCGAGCATTGGGATTTTGCCAGTGGAGCAAACCAAGCTCTCCTTTTGGGGATTCACTATTCACTCCCTCAGTGAACTTCTCCATCAAGGTTCGATCAGGGTCCCGGACCTCCCTTGGGTTGACCTTCTCAATGGCTCTCAGTGCCTCCTGCAGACTTAAGGCATACTCCCATAGCATTTCTTGGGGCTGTTGAGTGCGTGACAAGAACTGCAACTTCAGGTCAGAGATAGTTCACATATCAAATGTGTACTGCAAGCGACGAAAGATCTGGTCAGCAGTGGCTCTCTCCCTTGCTGACCAGGACTGGACCTCACGATGGGCAACTCCTCTCAACTGACCTATCAATATCTCTATCTTTTGGTCTTCCAGAATCTGATACAGTCAGAACACGGACTGCATCCTGGAGCAAAACTCTTCCAACGTACTGGAGTCTTCACTATCCTGTTCCCCAGTATACAGCGGAAGCCAGGGTGCTCCTAAGTAATATGAGCATGGATAAAGGTGACCAGGGCACCTGACCTGGACCTTCTCCAACTCCTCCACACAGTCCACTACTGCCTTCCATTCCCAGTGAATCTTGCTCTGTGTCTTCTCCGGCTTTGGACTCCTCTGAACATTTTCTATATCCTGCTGACTACGCCAAAAATTTTGAGATGGACGCTGCACTGGTAGACCTCGGGGTTCTTCACTCAGAGTGGTGAAGAGAACTGTCTCACTACCAGCAGCGCCAGCGACACCCTCAGCAAGTGGGATGGCGAGGGGCCGCTTGAGGTCCAAATGGGGTTGGGCTGGTGGAATCACCCGACAAGGAGAGGCAGGAGTCGTACACAGAGATTGGATGAAGCAAAGAAGTTTATTAGACAGGAGGGGACAGAGGACATGGTCGTACAGAAACATACCAACCACAAAAACAGTAGGGAGTATGGACAGCATTATGGATATCTAAACAGTTACAACTAAACTCTAAAATGTCTAAACTCTATGTTATTCTTCTATGTAATACACTAATGCCTATTGCCACCTATACGCCTACAATCCTTCAACAGTAATCTATACTTATTACTAAACTTAGGCAAAAATCAGATGATATGAACTACCCACAACAATATTTGGTTTAGCTATAACCACACAATTCTACCGAAGTCCAAATGCCACAGGAGTCCAGAGGTCTGACGTCTTCGTGTACACCGTCGTTCTACAATGGTAGCTACAAAGGGGGGAGCAAACAGAACAGTTGATACTAAACACAATTCCCAGTAGGGACCTTGTAAAGGCCACTGGGTGGTGAGAGGTTTGGTAAACAGACCATATGATTCTTCGGCAAAAGCCCACTCTCTCCAAGGCTGCCGGAAAGAAAGAACCAGAGAAACTGGTTCCTGGAATAACCCACTTACAGGCTGTCGGATTCCAAACTGAAAACAAAGGATACCTTGGCCAAAACCCACTTTCAGGGCCGCCAAGGACGAGGAGGAACCAGGAGTTGTGTGGCGATGAATCCACTCGAGGACTACCACAACCTGAACAATGCTGCAGCACTCCAAGGGCCAGCTAGACTCTGAAGGATCACGGGTGAAGATGGATCTCCGATAGGACCAGGAACCAGAAGAATCTGTAGAGAGGATGGTTGATTCTGCAATCTTGTCACCAGAACCTAGAACAAAATAAAGAAACGGCGGACGCATCCCGAACTGGGCTTCGATGGACTCGACTCTCGGCGAACGACCAGGGGTGCAGACCAGGTTCTCCAGGATGTGCACACTCTTCTGTGGAGGGTGACCAACTTCGGGACATCCGGATCAAGAACCATACGAAACAACACTGGCATGGCTGTCGTGATGTGCTTCGGCAGATGTAACTTCGGGCTGTGAAAAACAAGAAACGGCGGGTATGACTTGTATGACTGGTGACGGACTCGACTTCGGGGGACGACACAGATGGAGGAGATGATCTGATGGTCGATCCCACTTGGGTGAAGAATGATGAACAGACATCCCCTTCTGGGTAGAGACTGATTCTGAGTACGTAGTATTACAGACCACACTACGGGACTGCAGTGTGGTAGAAGATTGAGACTGTCCCCATACACTGGTAGCAATGTAGCTAAGAGATGCACCTTTCTGCAATGCCAAGAGAACTGTGGAATGATACAATAATTTGCCTGGGGAAAGGCAAATTATAAATTTAGGGGTGATTATTACAGGTGGGGCAATTGTTCAGATGCTTAGGACAATAGTTCAGATGCTTAGGGCAATAGTTCAGATGCTTAGGGCAATAGTTCAGATGACATGGGGCAAATAACCACAATCCATATACAATACAGTCTTGGTGCTTCTTGACAAGCTCACAGTCTTTCAGATACTTTAGCAATAAACAGTTACATGAACAGTATAGTTGTTACAGTTACTTTGCAGTATTTGTGAGCTGAGCACCCTTGGATGGACCCTTTTTCCTGACTGTAGGGCCTTCCTGAATAGGATCTGGCTACCCCTGGACGTTTTGCTATGGATGCCCTAACCACTATACTGAGGGTGCCACCTGCCCTATGCTAATTGCCCAGAACACTAAAGGCCTAAATGCCTTATTTGCTATGGGGTCTATATGCCCTACTAACTACCAATAGGCTGGTTTGCCCTAATCCACTAGGCCGGGGCTGCCCTTACTACCACCAGGCTGGCTTGCCCTAATACACTAGGTCGGGGGCCGCCTATACTACCACTAGGCTGGCTTGCCCTAATCCACTAGGCCGGGGGCTGCCCTGGAACCCTGCTTTACCTCGGGCCTAATGCCCTACATTTACCCGGGCCTGATGCCCTACAATTACTTGGGGCCTGGCACCTTAAATACAGTGGGCCTGATGCCCATTTAGCTGTGGGCCAGACGGCTTTGAAATGGGCCTGATGCCCTCTCAACTGTGGGCCTGATGCCCTTCGAAATGGGCCAGGTGCCCTCCTATTCTGGGCCTGAATTGCCCCTCTTTACTTTGGGCCTGGTGCCCACTATTTTACAGTGGGCCAGGTAGCCCTTCCTTTACTGGGCCTTGGCTGCCCCTTTCTGAACTGGGCCTAGTGCCCACTCTTAATTTGGGGCCTGGTACTCACCTTACTTTGGGCCTGAAAGCCCTATTCACTTTGTTTTGGCCTGACTTGCCCTTTTAACTGCGTGGCCCTTTTATTCCTGCTGCTCTCTGCGATCTGTCACTCTTTTTGCCTGTCGCCTTAATCCCGCCCCTCTCATGAATATTTAACAGGCCCTTGCTTGGCCTTACTTGTCTTGGCCCCTCCTTGTGGGCGTTTCTCACTCCCACCCCTCCCGCATACTAAATTAGGGTCCTAGGACCCGATTACACTGCGGCGCTCAGCCACCTTTCTTCAAGTGCCTACTGCGCCTTGTCCAGGGAAAGAAACAGTCTCTCTTTTTTTTACAGGCGGTCAGCACGCTTCAAGTGCTGCCGCCGACTCACCACTCCTCAGGCTGCTGCTCTGGTGATGGAACGGGAGGCGGGAGGTGTTCTGGCAGTGGGAGGGAGCAGACGAGGCAGCAAGCAGAGCGAGGGACAGCCAAGGGGGCCTCAGAGGGCCGACTGTAAAATGGTCACGATGCGGCTCTTCTATGCCGCCGATGGGGGACCAGAATTAACTTTAAAACACTCGGGGGGTCAAAGCAATAAAACGACAGGGCTCCCAAGCCCAAACCACGGCAAACGGATGATTACTTTCTTCTGGTGCCCCAATGGCACCGTGGACCGAACCGAAGCGTCACGGAGTCTTTGCCAGCTGGAGCCCAGAGCAGGTACACCACCAAACCCTCAGAGAAATGGCTTCAACACCAGGTAAGCCCTTAACAGGTTTCCCCTTGGTTTGTGGTGCCCTCTTTCCTCCACAGCCTGACAGGAACTACCCAGAAAAAACTGAAAACTTTTCAAAAGCTAACACTTCTAATTCTAGAGTGTTTTGGACTGGAATGCTGTGCATGAGCAGCTCAGCACAGCATTCCATACAAGCCATTGTTATTTGCTGCAATTAATTTTGTTTTTTTGACCATGGTTTTAGTGCATAAGGCACTTTTCTATATTATGTACATGTAACCCCCCTGCAAATGGGGGTTCCCAAAAGTCTTCCAGGAGCTTGCTTAAATGCTCCAAGCCTGAATGGTGTTCGGCGTTTAAGCCGTTTATCTGTGAGTGCTTTTAGAGCCTCTGGTACTGTCTCTTTAAGAGCTGTCTGCTTGCAGACATAATTAGTTTATATGGCGGGACTGTGTGTTTCCCTGCTCGAGTCCCGCTCGAGCTGCTGACAAATCGCTCCGTTTCTGCCATCGCTAAGTGGGCAGAGTGAGCACTTTTCAAAGATGTAATTGTTTGCCAGAAATCATTTAGAGTATTAGTGGAAATGTAGTTTGTCTAACCTGCCTTTCTTGCAGCTGGGACTCTGTGTGTTTTGCCCCTCCATTTTGAATCCGAACTACTGAATAGATCCAAACAGTGCAAGGGGGGCCTCTAAAATGGAGTTTGTGTGGACCAACCAGAACTTGGACTCTTAATTGGAGCCAGCCACAAGAGGATTGTATGGGCAGTGACTCTGGGAAATGTAGTTTTGACCTTGGTGCCTTTTTCTACCAACAGAGGGAGTCTTATTGTGACTGACAGCTGAATCCGCCAACAGAATAGTGTGGAGCTAAAGGAAATGCCCTGTTCTGTGACTGGAAAGATCAGATCAGTTGTGGCAGTGAAGAGAGAAGGAGCTGTGTGCTTCTGCGGTGTATAGTTTCACGTGGGAAGCGCGTGTGAGGCCCTGAGTTTCGGTCTGCAGCCTTTGTGAGTGCCAGTTTGGACTGAATCCGAGTTGTGAGGAGAAAGAAGCACTAGAAGTGTGGAAACCAGGCTCACCCTGTAGAAGACTGGAGAAATTGCTGAATCGCGCTCGGTCTGTCAGGAACTGAAGCTGCTGTGTGTGCTCCCGGGTATTTTGCAGTAATTGCGATCGGGATCGAGGAGCAGCCTGCCTGGTATAGTACTTTCCTTTTACATATAAATGTGCATAGTGCTTGTGGGGAATTGCTATTTCAAATCCCCTGTATAGTGAATTGTGTGCTGAAGCTGGAAGTAAACCCCCCAGCTTAGTTCAGACTACATCCGTTTCCTATCAACTGCAGTGGGGTCCAGTCACAAGGACCTTGTCCTCATGCCCTGCTCTTCTGGCAATCCAGAGGGACATTCTCCATCTGATCCTCAGCTTGGGTGTTGTGAGTACAAATCAGGGTATTCCCCTGCAGCTTGTTTTCAATCACAAGTGTGTCACCTAATTCTTGTTGTTTCACGGTTTCATGTACTGAGCCCTCTGGCTCCGGATTACAATTGGGTGTTGTGCATATATTTTCTTCTACAGGGCCCTATCCATCTGCACCTGCCGGCCAACCCGGGGCAACAGACCTGGCTAGCCTCCCCCAACCTGGGTACCCAGAGTGTGGCTTTTCAGACCCTGTATGTGCGCACAGTACTGTGATTTGAATATTTCAAAACCAAATCAACCTGATTGTCCCCCTTCCCGTTACTGTCCCCTAAATAAATCAGATTTGTTGTTGTTGTTATACTATATACTGTCTGTGGTGTTGGTACTCATGGAAACAGTATTGTGTTTTGCTGTGTATGTTGCTTAACCTTACTTTACAGGGGGTCCTCAGAGACGTGCTGCAGAATCAGTCTCGAGGGTAAGTGGTATCTACACTACCGGTCAAAAGTTTTAGAACACCCCCATTTTTTCCAGTTTTTATTGAAATTTACGCAGGTTAATGTCTCAATGTACTCTGAAATTAAAGCATAGAACAAATAAACAATTGGAGACAAAAAAGAAATCATAGAATCATTTTGTTTAACAAAATTTAATCTAAATTTTTGACTCATCAAAGTAGCCACCTTTTGCAGATATACTGTAACTGCCGAACACACTCGTGGCATTCTTCCTACAATGGACATCAAATATTATTCGGGAAGTTCTTCCCAACACTGTTGCAGAAGTTCCCACAAATGTGTTGCACTTGTAGGTTGCTTTGCTTTCACCCTTCTGTCCAGTTCATCCCAAACCAGCTCGATGGGGTTTAAGTCTGGAGACTGTGCTGGCCATTCCATGATTTGAAGCCTACCGTCTTGTTCTTTTCCTCGAAGGTAATTCTGACATAGCCTGGAGGTATGTTTTGGGTCATTATCTTGCTGTAGGATGAACCCCTGACCAACTAAGTGAGACCAGGGGGTACTGCATGGTGCTGCAAAATGCTGTGGTAGCCCTTTTGGTTCAGTGTGCCAGTCACTCTGTGCTGTTGTCCTGTGAGCCGCCTATCACGCAAGCTGTTGACTCTCAGAAACTTGTCTTCTGATTCTGTTGTGGCTTTGGGTCTGCTAGACCTCTTCCTGTCAGAGTTTCCTCCAGTTTCCAAGTGCCTTTTGATGGTGTAGGAAACTGTACTCACTGACACCTTGGCTTTCTTTGCAATTTCTCTACAGCAGTTTTGCTAACCTAAACTTTTTTAACCTCTAGCAGTTTACCGCTTACCTTTGTACCATTTCAGGTTATTCACTGGACTTGAATTGCTTAAATTTCAATAAAAACTGGAAAAATGGGGGTGTTCTAAAACTTTTGACCGGTAGTGTATATGAGTGAACAGTGTGTATACGTGGGGTATTGGGGCTGTAACTCCGGTGTACTGTGTGAGCCACTAGAGGGAATAAAAGGAATCTCAGTGTCCCAGAGGGCTGTGACTAAGCTAGTCTAACCACTACAACCCTGACCTCTGGGTGGAGGCACCCGCCATAGGACCTAGGCCCCTCAACCCGTCCGTAGTCCAACAGGCAGGGGTAGTAGCCCTTGGGATAGCGCCACCTAGGGGTTACATACTGCATTTTTCTTTTACAAGGAGGGTAATCTTTACTCTTAGGGGCCCCTTTATCACTGTACCCTGCTGCCCACACCTCTGCAGGCACCCTGGGCACCTGTAAACCACTATTTTATCTATTGATTCCCCTTTTCTGTAGTACCCCCAACTTTGGGGCATTACAGTAAGGAAGGGGTTAAGGAGATGCAAAGAGACTTGTAAAGGCTGAAGTAGTGGTCAGAGGTTTGGCAGTTGAAATTCAATGCCAAAAAGTGCAATGTGGAACACGGAGAACAGGAACCTCAGGACAGAGTACTGGATGTGTGTGTGTGGGGGGGGGGACTGGGCATGACATCTGAGGAAAGTGACCTAGTGGTCATCACCAGTGACTCCCTAAAACAATCAAGTAAGTGTCACAGGGCCTACAGTAAGGCACACAGGATGCTGGGGTGTATAGGAAGGGGTACCTCTCTATAGGTCATTTGTGAGTCCCCACCTGGAGTACCATGCCCAGTTCTGGAGTTCTGAGCTAAAGAAAGATACTGATAGGCTGGAGACAGTGCAACTAAGGGTGACCAAAGTTATTCAGGGCCAGCAGAACTTATGAGGATTGGCTGAAGGCACAGAACATGTGCTCCCTGAGGGCTAGACAAGAGAGGGGAGATTTGATAAAGACCTACAAGTTCCTGAAAGGAATATATATATATTATGCATTAGCCCCATACATGTAAGCATGCTAGCAAAGGTAATCTTAATGCATTTAGGCACCCCCGATTCCATTACATTCTCCATAGACAGCGCTGCAGCCCCGTTACCAGCCTCATTTCATAATTACACTACATTCAGAGGTGGGACTGCAGTGCTCAGCGATCGCCCAGCTCATACCAAAAAATTACAAACTGGGTTTTCCGAGTGAAATATCTTTAAAAAAACAGGGCACAAAATATTAATTTATAGCTGAAAAAGCTCCAAGGGCAGGCAAATACACAGTATGAGTGTCAGCAGCTCTTTACATCATGACTGCATTTATTCAAAACCTTCTTCCAGTCTCTCATTAGCTCGGGATCATCTCTGCCAAAATGGGGGGGGGGGGTATTCTTAAGCCTCTTGGAATATGTTTCTCCCCCCAGTAATGATACAGGGAGACTACATGTAGAGGAAATAAAATGTGTTTTTTTTTTTTAAATTTCTATGTTTAAGCATCATCATTATTATTTTCTTTTGTAACACGGCACAGGACAGAGAACTGAAATGGAGAGTCCGCATTGGCTGAAGTGGCACAGGTGACACCAACCGAGCGGTGATTAACCCACAGCTAACACCCGCTCAGTTAGTACCACCTGTGGCCACCGCAGCAGTAGAGGGGACCTGCCCGCTCCATCACCATCCCCTCAGGCCACCCGCGGCGCTCGAGAGCCGCAGCCCACTGCGGCCCGCCTCCGACGAACCGCGCTGTCACCAGTGGGCGACCGACGAGACCTGCGCAGTGTTCTGGTAGTCAGAACAGTACAACGAGCAGTGCAGCAGCTCAGCAGATCTAGACGCACACACGGCAAGCAGACAGCGAGAGCAGAGCGATGGAGCGGTGTACTGCCATGTTCTCTCTGTACGGAGTGAGAGGCATCCCTCGATGGGTCAAAGAGGAGTTTGGCGACGGCACCACCGCGCGCAGGTCCACGGCAGTTGTCAGCACCATCACACAAATCCTCAAAGCTGTAGGCAGCACGACACTGGAGCCAAGCCCCTGGGTGGAGGAGGTGCTGTGAAAGCCGAGTCCGTGGTGTCCCCCCAAGACAGTTGTGCTGTTCCCAGCACCAGACTTGGGCTCACCAGACAGCACTGCTATGCGCACCAGAGCTGTGGAGGAGACCTGCGACCAGCGCTGGCCACTCACTGGAGCCCCAGGACATGGCATGGTGCAGTCAGGCACATGCAGCAGCAGTGAGGCAGCAGGGTGTCAGCACGACAGCTGTGCCTCCATGGGCAGAGAGCCCCCTCAGCACCACACAGACGTGCAAGCAGCCAGGCACAGAAGAGATGCTGTTAGTCCTGCAGCCAGCAGCACCTGCAGTGGTCCTGCCGTAGCGAGTACCAGCAGCGGGGGGGCCATGCAGCACACTGCAGAGACGCTACACACCACTGTTAGCGAGGAGGAGCTGGATGGGCTGGAAAGCCGACGGGTGGAGGCAAACACCCACAAAAATACAGCGGGGCCTCCAACGTTTTCTCAGACTGGCTCAGAGGTACAGCTCAGCAGGTGGACCTCAAGACTGTCTCCCCAGCTCAGTTGGCAGCCCCGCTACGCCAATTTTACGCCTCAGTCCGGACAGAGTAGAGGGAGCAATACAGCCTAACCTCCTTTGTTGGACTGCATGCTGGGCTGCAACGCTATCTGACCGGCCCACCCAATAAAAGAGTCCTTAACAGTATCATGGACAGTGAGTTCGTGGCAGTGAACAATGTGTTCGTCGCTATCCTGAAGGACTACTGGTGTGCAGGGCAGGACACAGCCAGCCACCACCCCAGCATCAGCGCCAGCGACCTGGCAAAAATCCACGGCTGTGACAGGCTGAGCCCCAAGACCCCATACAGCCTGGTGCGCAGGCTGTGGTTCGAAATACATCTGGGTCTTGCTTGGAGGGGCAGAGAGGGGCAGAGAGAGCTGTGCCAGGACTCCTTCACAGTCCAGGCAGATGACGAGGGCAACGAGTTCCTGGCACTATCCTTCAACGAGCAGACCAAGAACCATTGGCAGCTGGGGGATTCCACATGGCAGAGTCTGAGGGGCATACTGTATGGCAGCCCTGGCAGCAGAGACTGTGTAGTGGGAATGTTCCACGAGTACATTCAGCGCTGCCCGCCCAATGCTCCTGCCTTGAACCTGCACCCTCGGAGAGTGAACCACCTGGGTCCCAGGGAGCGGGACTGTTGGTACAGCTACCAACCAATGGGCAAGAACTACCTCGGTGGCCTCATGCCCCAAATCTCCGATGATGATCAGCTCTCCATCCGGTACACCAGGAGCATGGCGGTGACCATGCTGTCCCAGGCCGGACTGGCGAGCAGGGAGATCATGTCTGTCACCGGTTATTGCTGCGAGACCAGCCTGCGCAGCTACTGGTGTTCCTCAACATCTGACCGCAAGAGGTGGTCATCCATCCTCTCCAGTGACAAGACAGCAGGGTCAAGCTCCCCCCAGCCCCGCAGCCCACCACCGCCTCCACACAGCAGCTGGAGCCCTCATCCTGTGCCACAGCCCAGGACAGCACACCCGAGACTGCAGGCAGTGGAGAACAGGCACCCCCAACCCCCAACCAGCACCCTGCAAGCAACCCGAGGCACACAGCAGCACCCACTGCCCACCCAGGCAGAGCCCCCTGGAGGCACCCCCCCATGAACACGGGCAGCTGACCTGCGACAGCTGAGGCAGAGGGTGCCCACAGACAGCCGAGCATCTCAGCATGGGTCATCCGACAGGCCCCTGCCACAGCCCAGGACAGCACACCGGAGACAGCAGACAGTGAAGAGCAGGCACCCCCCGCCCCCCGACCAGCACCCTGCAAGTGGCCCGCAGCACACACCAGCCCCTGCTGCCCCCCAAGGCACAGACCCCAGAGGCATACCCACCGTGAATCCGAGCAACCGACCTGCGAGACGAGATGCAGACACCCCCCACATCCAGCCGACCAGCACACCATGGGTCACCCAGCAGCCCCCTGCCACTCAGAGCTTTCACATCCACCCCATGACTGTTCACGGCCCGGTAACCTTCTCCTGTGTCCCCCAGGACAGCCGGGCTCTGTAATGCTGGAAGCAGCATGACGTAGTGGAGAGAGCGACGCAGTGCTCCACGTACTGTGAACCCTCCCCACCTCGAGGAAATCTGCATACCTGTGTCCCGTCGGCAGCAAGCGCCCAGAATCATTGCGCTAGACAGCTGCCTGCCGCCCAGCTCCCTTTGCATCGCACCAATGTAACTGGGACTCACCAATGCACCGTGCTCCTTGACGGCTGCTTGAGTGAGCCGTTGCACCACTTTTCTTACGTGCTGTCACTGTAAGTTAAATAAACAGATGTTGTTCAACGACCTGTCTCCTTATGCCTCTGTCCGTAGGGTTGCTGGCTGAAGGGTGCACACACCGGTGACATAGGCTTGTCGCCTCCGCAACGAGCCTATGTTACAAGCGCATTAATCACCTCCAGCGTCGGACTCTGCCGGTGATTAATGCCCCCTGGGCGGCTGGACCCCTCGGGCACCAACCCCCCCAGCAGGCATTAATCCACCGACAGAGCCCTCCTCTGTTGTTGATTAATGCTTACATATAACACTAATGGGATTAAAATATTTCCTCTGTCTGTGCCAGACAGAAAGCTATCTCCTTCTCCAACTTCTTCCTAAAAGGAAAGCAGGTCCATGTTTGCAGGTGCTGTAGGCATATTAAGTTAAAGAGATTTAAAATCATCAGTTTATTAATGGCAGCTCCACAGAAACAATGTTGCACAGTGGCAACAACAGTTTGGGTCAGCGCTATAGTTCAGTTTAAATGGCTTGTAAAATAATTTGCTCCAAGCGTTGTAGTAAACAATTATGCATACATTTATTTTAAACATTTAAAAGATATACTGCACTCGACTACTGTAAGGCAGCATTCAAATCCACAATGAGTGTTTCAAATTGACAGGTAAACAAAAGGTCTTATGTAAATTATCCACAGGACTTCACACAAAGCAAGCCGACTATATTTTTCTCTTGCTACGTGGCTCTGGCTGCGAAAAAACTCCTTCCTGCTAGTGTTCTAAACCTTGCTGATACACTATACACCACCTTTAGCCACACCCTTGATTTTTTGACGTCACCACTGATGTTTTCTTCGGAGCAAGAAATCGATTTAGGAGCATGTGGGAGAGATATGACTAAAAGACTGCTTCAGCAGGAAACCAATTGGATCTCTGCCTTAGGGGCCTTGACCCCTCATGGTTTAAATAATCAACTGTCTTTACATGCGTTCTTATAGTTTGAATGACTTGACTGTTTGAAATAGCTATTTAATGCTGTTTGAACATTAACATTATTCCTTTTTTTCTTTCAGGTTGATATGTATCTTTAAATGTTTTCATATTAACCAGCATAATTTCTTTGGGATATATTAGTGGCTTCCAAGCTCATGCACATTGTCTTTAACTGATGCTTGTGTGAAATACAGAGAAATTAGTTAGACTGTTCTTAGTACAATCCATGTCTTGTGTTTGTTGGTTTTGGCACTACACTGTGATTCTTTGTCCTTTGTACTATTTTTACTTATTTTGCATTTTTCAAGTTATGAGCACCTCACCAGGCACTCACTATGTAGTACTGCTCTTGGATATTAATTGTGGTCCTGCGTCTTTGTTACCCTTTTAATGTTCAGAGGTAGGACAGCATGCCACGTAAGCAATAAGGCACAAAGGGGTGTGTGTAAACTGTATTTTACAGCACGGCCAGGGGCTTAGTAAGGCACGAGGCCAACGGCCGAGTGACTTCAGCTGCTGGCCTTGCTGTAAGATATGGTTTACACACACACCCCTGACTGCCTCATTGCGCTTATAAAATTGACTCCTGTTTTGTTTTTTTTACTTTTGACTACTGGGAAAAGCATGTTTATATGTAGAAAAATAGATTTACTTTGTGCATTTGTGATAAAATAGTCCTTCTGCCTACTGCAAGTGATATCGTTGGTGATGTCATTGTATTTTTGCCTACTTTCTTCTTCCTGTTTTTTTTTTTCTCTGTTTTTCTCCTCATTCAAGATATGGAATGTTTACCATGGAATACATGAATTAAAAATTTTGTTCAGTTCCACTGGCAGAATGTTTCTCTCCAAACACACTGTACACACAGGCCCGGATATTCAAAGCAGTTGTGCCGGCGCAAGTGTGGACTTGCGCCAAGGAGCGATATTCAGCGGGAGCCAGTGCACAGCACAAATCCCATTGCACCAATGCACAACTATAATGAATGCAGGCACAAGCGCAGGGGGCGTGCCCATAAATATCCAACGCAGTGCGATATTCAACCATGAAACCATGGCGCAAGTGCGGAGCAAATCAAAGATGCACCGAGCAGACTTGTTCCTATAAATACAGGGCGCAAGCACACAGAAAGCACTTGCGCCAGGTGAGAGGGAGTGAGAGAGAGACAGAGATAGAGAAAAAGGAAGAAAGACAGACAGAGAGAGAAAGAGAGAGAGAGACAGAGTGAGAGACAGTCAGACAGACAGACCAAGGCAGACACAGAGGGAGAGGGACAGAGGTGGCAGTGGAGAGGGAGACAGGGGCAGAAAGAGTGTGAGAGATAGGCAGACACACTGCCAGGCAGTGCACCAGGGTGGCACACAGCCCACAGCAGCCAACCACCCAGGGGAATATTGGACATCAAGGGCCGTGGATAGTGTGCCCTTCATGATGGCGGCCATAATGAGGGGTGTGAGGGGTGGGAGGAACAGCGACATGGCCGAGGAAGGGCCCATTGGCGGTATGCCCGACACAGGTGGTACTGTGCCCGCATCACCTTCAAGAACTACAGTGACACGGAGATAGTGGGCTGGTACTGCCTGAACAGGGTCATTCTGAGGCAGCTCTGGAGATGCAGGCACCCACCAGACGGAGCCATGACATGGCCATGGAGATGAAGGTGACTGCCATCATGTGCCTGCTCACCACGGGCACCTTCCAGATACTAACAGGGGACACCACAGGCATAACCCAGTTGGCCACGTCCTGCCTCCTCACACAGTTCCTCAGTGCTCTGCTGCCATGTTCTTAGGAATACATCCATTTCCCCAGCACACAGGCGGAGTGTACAGCAACCATGCAGGACTTCCACAGCGTAGCATACATGCCTGACATGATTGGGGCCATTGACTGCACCCACGTGCCCATCCAAATGCCACCTGGCCCCGACAGTGTGGCGTACATTAACAGGAAGGGGAGCCCAAGTGTCAACTACCAGGTGGTGTGCGATGCCATTTGGGAGCATCACCAGTGTCTGCGCCACACACCCTGGGAGTGCACATGATGCATTCATCTGGCACAGCTCTGCGCTGTGCCACAAGTTTGAATGTGGGGAAATCCCCATGGGGTACCTAGTGGGTGAGTATGGTACGGGCAAGGGGTGATGGGCAGAGCAGGCCATTGGATGGGGGAGGGCATGGTGGGCATGCTGGCATGGGCACCAGGGACAGGCAAGGGGCACAGCATAGGATGGCAGAGGGCTAACCATGTCATTATCCACACAGAAGACAATGCCTACCCACTGAGGCCCTGGCTGCTCACCCCCTACTGGCGCCCATCGTCCCCAGCAGAGGAACACTACAACGAGGCACACGCCAGCACACACAACATCATTCAGCATGTATTTGGCATGCTGAAGGCACAGTTCCATTGCCTAGACAGGTCTGGCAGTGCCCTACAGTACAACCCCTCGAAAGCCTGTAGCTTATTCCTGGCCTGCTGCATACTGCACAACATGGCCATTGACCGTGGGATAGCTGTCGAGGCTGATGAGCGTGATAGTAGTGGGGACGAAGGAGGCAATGGGTTGAAGGGTGGTGGACAGCTCCCCCCTGGGTGGAGGGATCCCCAGCTGCAACAGCAGGTGCGCTAACACTGGGACACCATCGCACAGGAGCACTATGGTGCACGCAGGTAGGTGGCGCAATACTCATGCATGGGCCACGCACACAGGTACAGCACACATGCAGGGGCATGCATGGCAATTGGCATGCACACGCAGAGGCATGGTGCAGGGGTAGGGGAGACAGTGGCACACAACCACACACATCCACACACAGCAACACACACACCCGCACCCACGCACCCAGACATTGGCATGTGGTGCGGATCAGATGCATTGCACTGGTGCCTAACTGCCCTCATCACACCCACACCACATGGTCCAGCAGCCGGGCAAGCACGCACACAGGCACCACACCAGTGGTATGCACACACACACACACACACGCCACCCATGCATGCCCAGGGCAGCAGCTGCAGACTGTGGTTAGGGCGGCACGCACATCAGGGCTGCTGCACAGAACCATGGCCACCATGGCCATGGGAGCAGCCATGCTGGGGTCAATCAGCAGCCACAGGCTGCACATCAGCCACAGGGGATGTTTGCAACAGCCCCCCCAGGGGTTGAACAGTGGGACCACAACCGGGGGTGCCTTAGGCACCCAAACAGACCAGTTCCAGGCATGCCTGGGATACCAACATCAGAGCCCGGTGTCAAAAGTGTGGGTGTCGCCCAATGTTGAGATCGTGGAGTGGACATTGCACTGTGTGGGGTCAGTGGTGCCCGTCTGCACCCCGTGGCAGCCAGCATCGCAAAGCCATCTGTGACTGCATTGGCAATGCGATCCAGGGATGCAGTCATGGCCTCCTGCATATGCTGCATCCCTGCCAGAAGCTGCGCAGTGTCCCTCTTCCACTGCTTGGCCAACTGGCGCACCTCCGTGCACAGTGCACGCACCCCAGTGGCAAGCAGCACTTGTTGCTCTACAGAGACCACAGCAAACAGGTGTGCTCAGCCAGCAGATCGGCATCCTGAGGAACCTGGGTGGGACACCGATCCCCCTGTGGTGACTGACCACACTGCGCAGCCCCCTTCTTTGGTGGATGGTGCACAGTGGGGTCCTCATGGGGAATGTCCATAGCTGGTGCCCCGGCAGTGGACCCAGCGTCCGGCTGCCCTGTGGCACCCGCAGCCTGCTGCTGTTGCCCATCTGGTCACTGAACGCTGCCCAGCGCCTGCACGGCCACACCACCACCACCACCACAGGGCACCACTGTGGCAGTGCACACAGCCGCACTCAACCCGTAGTGGTGGCAGGCAGTTGTTCTCCCACCGGCAGGGCGCTGGGTGTTCCGCCTGTGTTGGTGGCTGGCATGGGCATCTCCCCCACATCATTGCTCATGCTGTCCAGGATGATGGTGATGTCATCATCGGCGTTAGACCCCATCCTGATCTGTGTCACCACACAGAGGACACCAAGACTGGCATCCCACAGGAACACATCCAGGGCCTCGTCTGACCCCATGCCTAGGACATCTGCCTGGACTGTGGTGGTGGTGTGCTGCAGCCTATCAGGCCCCCAGATGCCTGTGGGGGTGGAAGGCTGGTCCTCCGGGGCTGGTCCTGCATCCATGGCCGCTGCCAGTGCCCCATCCTCCACACACAGGCGTGCTGGTGCTGAAAGAGAAGAAATGTGTGTCATTGATGCAACGCCCACATGTGCCCCCTTCAAACTGCCACTGCATGTGTCCGGCAGCATGGCATGCGCGTGCTGTGCACACATACACAGGACATGCATACTGGCAGCATGCACGCCAGCATGCCCGTGTATGCACTCTCCGTGCCACCAGCTGTGTGTGGCTGACATACTTACCATGCAGCGATGGGCTGCCACCCATCTGGAATCCTCCTCCAGGCACACCCTCCACCGTGCTGTGGCACATGGTGGCTACCACCATCTTCTCCTGCACCGTGAGCGGTGGCGCATCAGCAGACCCCTCCTCCGGCAGCCTTCCTGGAGGCATGGATGGCTGCCACCTTCTCCTTTATGTGCATCCTGTCTGTGCCTACCTTTTTATGGCACTCCTGCACCGACCACTGGTGGATGCCATGCTGGTTAACGTAGCCTGCCACCTCCTCCCAGGCCCCAGCCCTGGCCTGTGGTGTGCCCGTGGCACCTCTCAACAATGGCTCCCTGTCCAGGTAGGCATCAAATAGGGCCTCTGTTTCATCCTTAGTGAAACTGGGCCTGCGCTTGCGAGCAGGCCCATGCTCCTCATGCTCCTCATGTCCGGACATGTCACCTCCTGTGGACATAGACAGCACAGTGAGTTAGTGGCAGCATCCCCCTGTAGCGTCCTACCCTGCTGTGCTGTCTACTCCCAGACAGCTGCAGTAGCATGCGCAATCCAGCTCAAAGGATGGAGTACCGGTCATTGGTCTGTACTGTTCTGTGGCATTTATATAGCACGTCGCATGCAAATGGGCTTTGGCACAACGGTAATGACCTGCTAATTCCCCCGGTATGCCATGCGTTGGCTGATGAGCTCATTTGCATCTGGCATCTGAATATCATGATTTTGCTCCATGTGCAATGAGATTGCTCTGGAGCAAGTCACAGCACAATGCACACGCATACGCGGTGCGCAGGACCGCAGTGCGCATCCGCTGAATGGTATCATGTCATCAATCACACACTGTGCGCCAACTGTGTGATGGGGGCCATGGTGCACCAGGCCTGCTATCACGCACGTATGCACTGTGCGGAGGCGGCCGACCCCTGACCCCTGCTGTGACCTCTTCCCCAGATGACCCCCGAGCCCATGACCCCACCTAGCCACACCCATGCCATGCATCTCTGAGACTGTGCAATGGGCAGACACAGTGCACTTTTTTTTTATCGCGCATCTGGCGCATGCCATGGCCACGTGTGCTCACCCCCGCCATTTTGTTCACCAGCTACTACTCGCAGCATGGTGCAGCAAAGGGCACCAAGGGAAGCAAATTGGATGCAGGTGGAACTAGTGAACCTGGTCACCTGCGTCCAGCCCCACACACTCCAACTCTTTGGCCAGGTGCCCCTGCAGCAGCCCCAGGTCGCGGTGTGGCAGGGCATTGCTGCCGCATGCAGCAGCAGACCGGGGTGGCTAGGACAGGGGAGCAGTGCCGCCACCACTATGGAGACCTGGCGAGGAGGGACCCAGAGCACCTGAGGAGACTGGAGGTGCGAGTCAGACATGGGGCTGTTCCACAGCCAGGTGAGTAGGCCCATACTGCATGTGCGCCCTGGTGCTGTACTGTGGTGTTGACTAGGCTGCCTGGCATTCCCTGCAGAGCAGTGCCCTGCCATCATGCGCATCGTGGGGTGGCATCAGCAGCCGCCACTTGCGTTGCGATGCAGCTGTGTGGGACGTGTCAGGCAGAGGAGGTGGTGGTGGGCAGCTGCTGTGGATGTTTACTGATGTGTACCTGTCTATGTTCCATTCCCAGGGCCTGAAAAGCAAAGGAGAGCAGCAGTGGCAGGATGGCAGGCCACAGCAGGCCAGGGTGGCGGTGCAGGAGCGGCTCTGGCACCAGCAGGGCCACAGAGGGCAGGTAGGCACTGTCATGGTCCTTCACACTGTACATGGGGGGTGGCGGGGCATGGGTGTGGCCATGGCTGCCTGTGCCATGTGCCGTGGCAGCTGTGTGTGCCACATTGTGCATGGTGCCTGCCACTCTGGTGCATCCATTGGACACATGTGCCAGCTGTTGGTGGGGTGGGTGTGCACCCGGCTGCCACTGATGTTGCTGTGGTGCTGCCGGTGCACTGTGCCATGTGACTGCCATTGCGCAGTCGGGTGGCCACTGTGTGGCAGTGACCACCGCTGTGTACTGTCGTGGTGTGCCGCATTGCTGGCAGGTGTTGGGCCACCCCCCTGCAGGTGGGCAGTACGGGCCCTCTGGGGGTGTGTGATCCCGCTGCCCATTGTGTGCTGTGGGTGGGCATGGTTCCTTGGGACATTGCACTGATCACCTGTCCTGTCCCTTGTCATAGGTGTCCGGTAGAGGCATAGGATGCCCCTTTACTGCTGGCTGCTCTGGCAGCTAATCTTGATTGCGTTGACCACCATGGAGGCAGTGCTGCAGGTGTGGAGGATATTGCTTGCCGACCGAAGGCAGCGAAGATGGCAAGGGGTGGCAGGACATGGCTGCCGGTAGTTAGGACCCTGCATTCCCCTGTTTCCCCAGCTGTATCTCCCCCTACAGTCCCCCTTCCCACTGTATAGTCCCTGTTCCCCTGTCCCCTTCACTCACTTTCCTACCCTTTCCCAAACCCTTGTTTTGTACCTAGTTCAGTTCTTTAATATATCTATCTTTTGACATACCTGCCTGTGTCTGTGTCTGCTTTGCACGTGGTGTGAGGAGCTATGCTGCAGTGGCCCAGTGCCTGTCCGTGTGGTGTGCATGGGTCGGGGGGTGTGTTGTGCTTCTGTGGTTCACTGCTGAGTGCTGTGGTGTGTCCCACTGTGGTGGTGTCCCTCCCCTCGGTCGGTGGCTGTGTCTTGGGGTGCCCATGGGGCAGCTGTCAGTGGTGTGTGGCGGGTGTGTGTGCTTGGCTGCATGGTCCTGGGTGTGGCCTGCTCTGGTCTGAGTGTGTAGTGGGAGCACAGCCTGCAGCCTGCGGCGGGGGTCCCTTGGTGGCCCTCCATTGGCCATTGGCACCTCCTGTTGCCTACTATCTGTGCCACTGTTGTGTTCTGGGGTGGGGGGCTGGGTGCCTGTGTGTGCCCTGCTGTGTCCAGCTGGTGGTGGCCTCCTGTGGCCTGTTACTGTGCTTTCCTGGCTCTGTCCCTGGGTCACTTCTCTGTGCTGTAGCCCCCCTCTGTTGCTCTGCTACTCTGCTCCCACGGTTGCGCTGGGACATCTCTTTCTGCACCATGGTGCAACTGTTTTTGCGCCATGGCGCACCTTGGGTTGCACCATGGCACAACTGTGCCATATTCAGCACGGCTGCGCTGGTGCACTGTGGCCAGCGCAAACCTCTGAATATGGCTCCTGTTGCACCACGGTGCATCAGATTTGTGTTGCACCGGACTTGTGCCGGCCTTTGGCGCATTTCTGAATATGTGGGCTCCAGACAATAAAGATCTTTGTTTCAGCCAGAGACTCAGTTATCTCACTGTCAGGGCAAGAAAAAGACTGTTCCCTGATGAGCAGGTAAAGACAGAAGGGGGAATTTTCACTGTCAGCAAAGAAACAGTTGTAGTGAGAACTATAAACAATACTTATTGTTTCTAATGTGTTTATGTATGTAAGGAGTGTGTGATAATCAGGGAAACAGCATTTAATTAATTTGTTTCATTTTTTATTTAAAGTAGTTTTATGTTTAGGGCCCAGTTCAAGTTTTTTTACACTGTAAAGGTAGCAGCCATGTTTATGGTGGAAGATCAGTTCTGGCAGTAGAGGGCTATCTGAAATGCCTGTGTTCCAAATTCCCATTGATCTGTGTTGCAGACACTTCACTGCTGAGCAGTCATTTCTTTTAACTATGTGTAAACCATATTTTACACATAAATAACAGCCAATCAGATTACATGATTTTACCCTGCCATTTTGTAATTCTGATGAAGACATCAGTGGTGAGGTCGAAATATCAAGGCTGTGGCTAAGGGTGGGGTACAGTGTATCAGCAAGGTTTGGTCCACTAACAGGAAATATTTTTTTCACAGCCGGAACCACATAGCACAAAAACAATGTAGATGGCTTGCTTTGTGTGAAGTCCTGTGGATATTTTACATGAGACCTTTTGTTTACCTGTCAATTTGAAACACCCATTGAGGATATGCTCACTGTCTTACAGTAATTAATAATAATAATAATAAAAAAAAATAATAATATAATAAAAATAATAAAATTTATTTAAGTGCCTTTCAAAGTTTTCAAAGCGCTGTACATCAAGAAAAACACAAACATATGCAATACATACAATAAAACAGCTCTAAACAAATATTGCAATACTACAGTGTAAAGTTAAAACAAAGAAGAAAACGCCTTCTCCCATAGAAAAGTCTTTAGTGCCTGCTTGAAGCTCCCCACCGTCCTGCTCTCCCGGAGCTGACGGGGCAGAGAATTCCAGAGGGTAGGTGCAGCAAATCCAAAAGCACGAGCTCCAGAAGACTTCAAATTTACCCTCGGAATCTCCAGCAACCCCTCGTCAGCTGAGCGGAGCTGTCTCAGAGGGGCGTAGGGCACCAGAACCTCTTTCAAATAGTCGGGACCTAGACCATGTAGGGCTTTGTAGGTCAAGAGACCCACTTTGAAGGTGATCCGCCACTGTATTGGCAGCCAGTGCAGAGTGCGCAGCACAGGGGTAATATGAGAACTTCTGGATGCCCCAGTCAACAAACGTTCTGCTGCATTCTGCACTAGCTGGAAGCAGCGGATATCAACCCCAGGAAGTCCTAGGTAAAGGGAGTTACAGTAATCAAGGTGAGATGTCACAAAGGTGTGGACCAAAACCGGCAGGTCGCTAGGTGGAACAAGGTGTCTAATCCTGACAATGTTCCTAAGGTGAAAAAATGCAATCTTGACAACTGCAGACACCTGATAACAGAGGGTCAGACCAGTGTCAAGCTCCACTCCCAGGTTACGCACCCATTCAGAGGTGAGGATCTGGTCCACCCCCAGGATTAATCCAGAGGGGAGCCCAGTCCTCAGACCCTCTACCCTGCGACCCGGGTCCACCACCTTAACCTCAGTCTTTCCCAGGTTCAACTTTAGACCGCTGGTGTTCATCCAGTCTTGGATATCAGCGAGGCAGTTGTTCAGTACCGAGATAGCACTAACCTGGTCGGGTGCAAAAGACAGGTAGAGCTGGGTATCATCAACATAGCAGTGAAACCTCAGCTCATACCATCTTACAATGTCTCCGAGGGGTAGCATATATACTGTGAATAACATGGGGGAAAGCACCGAGCCCTGAGGTACCCCACAAGGCAGAGAGAAGGCCCCGGATGAATACAAACCCGAGACCACTCTCTGCGTTCTCCCTTCGAGGAAAGATTTGTGGACTACCGTACTCGATAGTCCACAAATGGACCTCAGGCGTTCGAGCAAAACCCCACGATCCACAGTGTCAAAGCTGATGACAGATCAAGGAGAACCAAAATAGAATGCTGTCTCCGATCTCTCGCCATCAGGAGATCATTGAGCACCTGAACCAGAGCAGTCTCGGTACTATGCCTCTTATGAAAACCAGACTGGAGAGGTTCGTATAAACTATGGATGGTCAAATGGTTATCCAATTGGACCGCCACAACTTTCTCAATAACCTTCCCCACAAAAGGGAGGTTAGAGATTGATCTGTAGTTTGCTAGGTCATCCGGGTCTAAAGAAGCTTTATTCAAAAGGGGGGTCACCACCCCTTCTTTCAGAGAGCTAGGAAAAACTCCCGTATCTAAAGAACACCGGATAATCCAAGCTAAGGCCGGGCCGATGATCTCACTACAGCCCATAATCAGGGAAGTAGGGTCAGGGTCCAAACTACAGCATGTTGGACGCATCTCATGGACAATCCTCATAGTGTTTACGAAATCCAGCAGGTCAAAGGTACTCCAGAAAATTCCGGGCTCTGCGACAGGACACTGATCAACTGCAACAACCTAGGCATGAGGTTGGAGGCACTCCCTCCTGATGTCTTCAATCTTATTCGCAAAGAATCGAGCGATCTCCTCACAATCAGTTTGCGTAAAGGCTTGTCGGATCTGCTGACAGGCTGGGTTGCACAGTCTGTCAACAGTTCTGAGGAGCTGAGCCGGTTGATTCCGTGCGACAGAAATTTCCCTGCACAGGAATTCTGCCTTCTTATGGGAAATTGCTGTTTGGTAGAGTTTATAATGCTCTAGCAAAATAAGATGGTCGGCATCAGAGGCAGTCTTCCTCCAACGACGCTCCAACCTACGCCCCAACCTCCGCAGCCCTCTCAAAGCCCCATCAAACCATGGGGCAATGGGACAACGTGGGAGGGGGTGAACACGGACTGGTGCAATCTGATCGAGTACCGCTGATATGGCCCTATTATAGGCCACTACCAGCTGCTCAGGATCAGTGCAGAACTCGTCAAACAACGAGAGGTCAATAACCGCCATCAGGTCTTCAGGGACAATGTCCCGCAATGGGCGGTACCTGACCAACTCCACAGGGGCCGACCTACCCAGGGGGGCCTCAAAATTGAACCCAACTGAGTAGTGATCGGACAAACCGACTGGTTCCACCACCAAATTGGAAGCCTCGATCCCCAGGAGGAAGACCAGGTCAAGAGAGTGACCTCCTTTGTGTGTAGCTGTGGAAACAACCTATGTAAAGCCCAGAGATGTCATCACCTGGAGGAAATGTTGACCAAAAAGCGAAGATTCGTCATCGACCCATGCATTGAAGTCGACCAGAACCATCAATCTGAGCGACTCCAAGGCCATGTCGGCGGCAAAATCTGCTATTTCCTGCAGAAAAAGCTTCTCATCACCTGATGGATGATAAATGAGAGCAATCCTGCACCCTACACCAGCTACCACAGTATACTCAAATGACCTGGCTTCCTCAACTGGTACACCAGTTAGGCCCAATTCGGTCTTGAAACAGACCGCCACTCCCCCGTGATCCAATCTCGGGCGGTGTATAACCAAGTACCCAGTGGGAACAGCGGCCTCTAAAAAGGGGGCCGCATTCCCATCCAACCAGGTCTCAGTAATGCAAGCCAGATCTGCCCTTGCAACAAAATCTGCAATAAGACCAGTCTTGCTGCAGACAGATCTGGCATTGCACAACAACGGCCGAGTTGGACGAGGTTGGCGAGTTGTCCCAACCACTTGCCCTCCAGAAATGGAGGTGCCCTTGGGTATGGGAACCAGAACGGGATTACCACGCTCAAGAAGCCATTTCGCCCCAGGGCGTCTTCTAGGCCTAACCACCCCTATGGGAAAGCACCGCTCACTCCGCTGCCCACAACCCCCACTCCCCCAGTTCCCCCTTCCCCTTTGAGCAATCCCTAGTGCCCGACACCGATGATAGATATGAGCGGGCAGGGGGGGCAAAGAGAAGGGGCAGAGGGCATGGAGAGCGGAGGCCGAATAGCACAAGACAGGCGGGGCAGGCAGGCACATCAAGCTGCTCAAAATTAAAACAATAAATATAATAAAACTACCCGCAATCTTCCTACAACTAAAAAACTAACTAAAATAAAAATTAAACTTAACCGATACTCTAACACAAAATCTAATTAATTGTTTATCCCACAAGCCCTCTCACAGCCTGGGGGACAACCAAAACTTAACCAACACAATTCTAAATTATTCCCAGGTCCTCTCACTACCTGGTACTTAAAACAATTAAACACTCTCATAAAATTAAAGAAAAACAATAATAATTAAATCATAATAATAATGATAAAATAGTAGACAGAGGGAATAATTTAAAAACCACCCTCCGGGACTCTCTCACTGAACCGGATACAGGTGGAATAAAAGATGTAATAAAGCACTCTCACTGCTCAAATTGTTCCCTCAAATAAAATATAGTTACTAAACAAAATTATAATTGCAAACAATGAATGTCCTATCTATATACAACAAAATATAAATATAATGTAACCCACCCAACATCAACAAATATAGTTCAGTTTCCGAAAATCCAGGGTTTCAAAATCCACATCAGCTTGGCACGATAAAAGGTCACCAGCAGACCACAGGGTCCAGCCAGCCCAAAAGATCAGTGGCCCACTACTTCCACTCCAAGAGAGGCCAGCCCCCCGGCCAGCCGCCCCAGGAGTGTAGAGGAAGGGGAGATTAAGGACAGGCCCTCCAGCCTACCCAACTCCCCACCTCTGTGTGTGACACCGACCCAGGGCCCCCCAGAACACTGCAAGCCCAACTAATAGGCCGAGAAAAGTCAGTTTCTCAAAATAACATTTAAACAGTCAGAAAAGTCATTAAGAGTTTCCGAGTCACTTATCTTGCAGGCTCTCCGGGACAGCTCCATCAAATCACTAATACCCACGATCCAACTGACCAGGAATAGATCCAAAAATAGACAAGAAACACAGCCACATAGATAGAATCCATATATCCAGGGTGTTAATTCGGAGCGGAGCTTAAGATCAGCCAAATAGCCACAAATCAATCAGTCCTCTCCTAGAACAAATGAATAATTCAAACCACACAGGAGGACACAATCCAAGTCCTTTAAAGAAAAAATAAACGGCGACTCCAGGACACTTTGCTAAATAGTACCAGGATTCTTCAGAACTCCCTGAAACACAACACAAGACTTTCAAGGTCTTCACCCTCAGAGCATCAAGCCTCTTCCCAGACGCCAAAAGTCCATTTCACTAAATTAAGACCCAACTCGTGTTGTTCAGCATTAAAACACTGAACACACAAGGTCTCACTGAGTCCTTGGTGCCGAAACACCATGGCTCATCCCAGATTTCCACAATTCAACCCCAGACAAGGTCCTGGCTCGTAAAACAGAACACAAAATGGGCCAAACCAAAATGGAGGAAAACGCGTAAACGGACCGAGTCTGTTGACGCAAAACAAGGCGGGTAAACAAAGCGAGTAATAACAACGATAAAATAACGCCTACAGCAAGATTAAAAGAGCAGCAGAATTACAGACAAATAAAATAGAGTGGGCAAGGCAAAATAAACAAAATGAAGTGGAGCAAAGCAAGCAGTTCAAAGTGGCTAGCCCAGCGTGGCCGCCATCTTGGCTCTCATACATATTAAGTGAGTTAATTGAGTGTGGTATGCCTTTTAAATGTTTATAATCATTGAGTAGTGCTTTTTCCCATAGGGAAACCCAGTTATAATTTGCCGTTATAACCAGCTGAGTATAGCCGGCCCGTCGGCGCAGTGGTTGAATTTCTGCTTGCGATGCCAGCAACCCGGGTTCGGGAATGGACCTGGGTTGCTGGGAGGCGGCTTCGGGAGAAGGATAGAGCATCCCACGGACTGCCTTCTCCTCCGGGAGGGTGGGGCGCCTGGTAAGACGGACGCCCTGGCAAGGCCAGGAGTCATGCAGCCACCGCGCCACATGTACTGGAGGTGGGCAGACGCTGGACATCATTGCACGTCCTCGCCTCCCGGAGGAAAACTGAAAAGGGAGGGGTGGGTCCTCTGTCTAAATGAAGCCATCCTCAGGCTTCAGTAGCTACCGCCGCCAGCAGTACTCCCAACTAGATACTGGTTCTGTGGACACTGGAATTAGGGGAACCAAAGTCAGGCCCCTGCCTCTCCGGGGCAAGCTGGGGGTGACCGGGAGACAAGCGGGCAACTGACAGTTGGTGGAAGCCCGGGGGCCGTGACCAGGGCAGAATGCCAATGGAGGGCCTGCCAGGAAAAAAAAAATAACCAGCTGATTATAACGGCAAACACGCGCCAGGTTTCCCTCAGAGTAGCCATGCATCAATCAATCAATCAATCAATCAATCAAAATCTTTATTTATTCAGGCGAACATCATTGAGCGTAGCTCATTTACAAGATGGACCTGAGTGGTCATACAAAGAAGGATACAAGTTTTGTACAAAGACATGGAAATAAAATAACATTAATACAATCAATTAGATGAGAGATATATACAAAATTTACAGATATACAAGGCACAGTAACAATAACTTAAAACCTGTAAAAATGAAGAGGACATTCGATATAGGAGGGCTAATATTCAGATAGTAAGGCTTCTGTAGGCTTTTTATACGAAATGGGATAACTGACAGGGTAGAAGAATGGAAACTAACATAATGGATTACAGAAGGGAGAGGTGGGGGTTGGGTGGGAGACTAGGCCTTATGGAAGCAGTTGCACAGTTCTGGGAATAAGGTGGTGTATAATTTTTTGAAGGATGATAAGGGTAAGAGGGTATTCAGATTCATAGATTTTTGGAGTGAGTTCCAGATAAATGCTAGGGAATAGCTGATAGCAGCCCTCCCAAACCGGTGCAGGTATTGGGAATCTTTAGCATAATGAGCTTATTGATCCTTAGGGTGTATGGCCTGGATGTGATTGGGTGAAACAGTCTGAGATGTAGGAGGGAGTTTGTCTGATAAAGCTTTATAGATCCAGATTGCAGCATTCTTTTTCTTCTGTGCTGTAGGGATGTCCAATTGACTGCTTTGTAAAGAGAGCAATGATGGGTGCTGGAGGGAAGGTCTGTAATAAATCTAATGGCTCTATGATACAGGGTGTCCAGTTTATTTAAGAGGGAGGGAGCAGTGGCCGTAGAGGACATCAGCATAATCAATGAGGGATAGGAATGATGCCTGGATTAATCTTTGTTTGGAGTCTCTGGTAAGGTAGTGTTTTATTCTGTAAAATAGGCCAAGTCTTTGCCTTAACTTTTTTAGGAGCTCTTCAATGTGGACAGAGTAGTCAAGCTTATTGTCAATCCAGACTCCAAGATATTTTAATTTATCCACAAATTCCAGATTTTCTCCAAATAAGGTGGATAATTGTGGGGTGGTGAATGATGGGGTAGTGGAAGAGCAATTCTTGGTGGCAAGAACATAGCTTTTGTTTTTGGCATTTAGAAGTAGTTTTTTCCAACAGGTTGTGTTGTAGGATGGAGAATTCTGACTGTAACAGTTCACAGGCTTTTGATGGTGAGGGATTACTGACAAATAGTACAGTATCATCTGCAAAAAGGTGAATGTTAGATTGAGAGAGGTTGGAGTTAATGTTATTGATATAAATGGCAAAGAGGATGGGGCCCAGGATAGAGCCTTGCGGTACACCTCTTAGTAGTGGTTTAGAGGTAGATAGGTAACTTTCATTTTTTACCAGTTGTAACCTTCCAGAGAGATGGCACCTGAACCAATTGAGAGAGAGTGAATCAAGGCCTACGGAGCTAAGAGAGGAGATTAATGATTCATGATCCACTGTATCAAATGCTTTATTCAAATCCAGGAACACAGCACAGGTACTATTCTTTTTATCCAAGGCAGTCTGCCAATCGTTAGTGACTTTGGCTAGGGCAGAGATGGTGCTATGCATTGATCTAAACCCAGATTGTGCTGGATTTAGGAGATTGTTGGTGTCAAGGTAGGCCCTTAACTGAGAGTTTACTAATTTTTCAAGCATCTTGGACAGTACCGGTAAGATGGAAATGGGCCTGTAGTTGTTAAGGTCCATGGGATCACCTGATTTAAGTAGTGGAACTACTTGAGCTGTCTTCCATATAGAGGGGATGGAACCAGTGGCTAGGGAAAAATTGAAGAGGTGAGTGAGGGGGGCAGCTAAGGCGTGCAGTGCTACTTTAAGAAAGTAGGGATCCAGGGAGTCTGCACCTGCACTCTTAGTTGTGTCTAAATTGGATAGGAGGTCATCTACTTCTTTAAGGATATTGGTTCAAGGAGAATGTGGAGGCAGCCTTTTGGCCCGCAGTAGATTGAAGGTTTAATGATGATCTCAAGAGATTTGCAGGTGAAGAGTCAAAGGCTAGGCCAGCTGTAGTGAAATGGTCATTGAAGGCATTTAAGATTTCTTGCTTGTCAGTGATTTCTATGTCACTTAGGAGCAGTTTGGAGGGTAAGGCAGGGGTAGAATTTTGACCTATGATTCCCTTTATGGTACCCCAGAACCTGGATGGGTTATTATAGGAGGCATCCAATTCAGCTCTATAGAAGGCAGCTTTGGCATATCTTATTTGTTTTGTGCATGAATTTCTTGCTTTTCTGAATTGAAGCCAGTCTCTAGGATCCTTTGTTTTTCTTGCCTTTTCCAGAGTTTGTCTCTGGCTATCAAAGCTGATTTAAGGTCAGCAGTGAACCAACGACAAGATTTTATTTGGTTCTGACACTGGTGAGTGGTGCATGTATATTGAGGGCACTTGTGATAATATCCCTTAGGATCTGAAGAGCTGTCTCAACTGAGGTTGTGAGGTAGAAATCTTGCCAATGCGTTGTATGGCACAAATCATGGAGATATCCTGAGATGCTGAAATTCTTTTTTGACCTTCTTTGGAGAAATTTTGCAGGATTGATGGCTTGAGTGTAGATCTTATGCCAGCTATGAGACAATGATCACTTATGTCACTGGATAGCACTCCAGCATGAGAATATAAGTGAGGCTTCTTTACCATCATGATATCCAGGAGTGAACTGTTGATAATATTTTTTTAGGTTAATCCTTGTTGGATCTTTGATTAATTGAGTGAATCCATAGGTGTCACAGAAGGTTACTAGGGGTGCAGATGCATTAGATAACCAGTTTAAATTCAGGTCACCTAGGATGATGGTATCTTCAGGGCCTAGATTGAGTATGGTTCCTAGGTGGGATAGGAGTTTGAGGCCTGCAGAGGGGGGCCTATAGCAGCCAATCAATTTAAAGGAAGACATGTTAGGAAGGGTTATTTTGATTGTTAAGCATTCAAATTCCTTTGGTTCGGATGTATTAATGAGGCAGGATGCAGAGATGGTTTCTTTGACATAGATGGCCACCCCACCACCCCTGGAAGGGCAGTCTGACCTGAAGAGCTGGTAATTGGGAAGGTTTATTTCGCTATCTTTTGTTGTAGATCTGAGCCAAGTTTCAGAGATAACCAGGAAGTCAGGCAGGGTATGTGCAACCCAGGCCTGTATTAAGGATAACTTTTTTTAGGAGGCTGCAGGCATTGAAGTGAAGAAAACTTAGGCCATTTATGGAGGCTAAATCAGATGGGGATAAAAAAACTTTCTGTGGGGCCAGGATTGATTTCAATAGTACCAATACAGAGCAGAAGGAAGAAGATTAGTTTGAGGAGGGCACCAAGCGATAGGGATAGGGATAGGGAGTAATCAGAGCATTTCCTCTTCTTAGTTGGCATCCAATGTGTAGTGGGTGAAGGTCCTGTTATATGGGTGTGGGTTTTATCATAAAGTAACAATCTGATGGACAGGCATAGGGGGTTAATGTAATGCCAATATGGGTGCAGGGCACTTGAGGAGTGTTGAAATGATAGAGAGTCTTTTTGTGGGATACCCCAAGGGTTACAGTGCAAAAATGGCAGTATATATTTATGGAATTGGTGGGTGTCCACTGGGGATAGCAGGGGTGGACAGGCCATATTCACCACCTTAGTCGCCATGGCATGGGGTATATCATATTTGATTTTTGGGATCAGGGAAGATGAGAGGCTCAGCAGCAAAAGGAAGCAAAGTAGCATTGTGGAGGGAAGGTAGGGGTTAATGTAGAGAATAAGAGAATTTAGTTATGGGCGTGGATTAGAGAATTGGCGGGAAAAGGTGTATAAAACAAACAACCAAAAGGGGGAGGGCGGGCGGGCAAAATTTTGCGTTTACTGCACTCTTTCTGCTCTGCTTCTCCCGCCTCCTGGTTCCGGGTTTGTCGGTCGCCGCCCGCCCGCTGGCGGCTCGGAGCCCTCCGGTCTCTGGGTGCTCGAGGGCTGTGCCAGCTGGAAAGTAGGGGACAGAGGAGAAGGCAGTGAGAAAGGCACTTTATTGCAGCAATCTGCAAGGTGCCAAAAGCTTGAATTTACACTACAAAGACTGGGAGGGTGTGGGGGGGTTAGGCGCCTGAGCGTCTAGCCCACACAAAATCACAAAAGGCTGTAAATCACAGGCTAACTAGATATCAAAAACAGCTCTCAAGTAGGGCACATTAAAAGTAAAACAGCTCTTTTAGGCAAAATTAACAATTAAACAGAAGAGCAGTAATCCCGGCCAGAAATGGTGTTGCAAAGTCCAGCTAAAGTCTATGGGAAAGGCGCACCAATCAGAGGCAGGCAGAGTTAGCGGTCGCCTTCCGATTGGTTTGCGGCTTTACCCGTACCTTTCTGCCTGCTTCTCCCGGCCTCCTGGTTCCCTGGTCGGCCTGTCGGTCGCCGCCCGCCCGCTGGCGGCTCGGAGCCCCTCCGGTCTCTGGGTGCTCGAGGGCTGTGCCGGCTTTCTGCCTGCTTCTCCCGGCCTCCTGGTTCCCTGGTCAGCCTGTCAGTCGCCGCCCGCCCGCTGGTGGCTCGGAGCCCCTCCGGTCTCTGGGTGCTCGAGGGCTGTGCCGGCTTTCTGCCTGCTTCTCCCGGCCTCCTGGTTCCCTGGTCGGCCTGTCGGTCGCCGCCCGCCCGCTGGCGGCTCAGAGCCTCCGTCTCTGGGTGCTCGAGGGCTGTGCCGGCTTTCTGCCTGCTTCTTCCGGCCCTCCTGGTTCCCTGGTCGGCCTGTCGGTCGCCGCCCGCCCGCTGGCGGCTCGGAGCCCCTCCGGTCTCTGGGTGCTCGAGGGCTGTGCCGGATGGAAAGTCACCGGTCTCTGATGTTCACGTTCCCTGGAGCAATCCCGAAGCACACTTCGTGGTCCCTCGTATTCAGCAGTAATTTACTTTTTTATTTAAAAAAAAATGAATTCTCTTTCTTGGCTGACCCAGGGAAACAAAGGCAAAATAAAAGTAAAACCTGCGCCGTGTTACCCCGTCAGCATGAGATCGCAGCTGTGTCCATGCCACAGACTGCCCCTGCCTCTTGAAGCTGGGAAGGATGCGGCAACCACTGCTTGGTGGTAAGTTTATCTTTTTTTTAAAAAAAATCAATGTTTCTGTACATTTTTAATGAAAATATCCACTTCCTTTTGCCCCCCCAACAAGTGCAGCAGTGTAACTAGGAAGACCGTGGACCACGCAGAATCCAGACTGGTCCACGGCTCCCTGAACACCAGTCTGTTAGCTTATTTTATTTTTTATAATTGCTGAGGCGAAAAAGCACACACCAGCAATTATAAAAAATTAAATATGGGGTGGTGTGTGTAAAACTCGATTTTACACACATCCTCATTGTGAGATGCTTTTTATAAACCCCTCGGGGTTTATGTAGCATCCCACAACTCGGGTGTGTGTAAAATCTTGTTACAGACACCACCCCATATATTACTCTCTATATAATAAATGTATGCATAATTGTTTACTACAGTGCTTGGACATCCTTTGCAGCTCATGGAGAGTCATCTCAATGTAGAAATGCTGTGCTTTTAAAGTGCAGGGGGAATACAGAGGCTCCACCAGACACCCTTTATCATAAAATCTTTATTGAAAGACACAATAGATTTTGTAGCAGTGGACCTGTGCGCTTTAATTCATATTTCAGGGGGAACTTTTTTTGACCTGAGTTTTAAAACAGTAACATCTTTAGAGAGGTTCTGGCAACAGTACAAACATGTAAAAAACACACCTTTGTGGGAACCTTTTATTGTTATTTCTCTCCCCAAGTCCGTGATAAAAATAATCTCACTACACTTCAGAAGTGAGGGGTTAAATATAGCAGATGTTCTGTACTGGTTAAGACAAAGGTTGAAGTACTTGAGTATCCGACATGTGTCTTGAACTCGGATTTCATCTGGACTGGCGAGTGGAAGGTGAAGGTAAAACTGAAGCAATCAAATAACGATTTGCTTCATTTACCAGTTAGTTTCTACATATGGTGGGATAGGGGCCTATTCTTTTATCCTAGACAGCCCAGAACTTGCTACAAGTGCAGCTCCAGAACTCACCTCAGTTATGTCTGTGACCGACCTAAATGCCACCTGTGCATGGAATACAGACACATAAGTGACCAGTGTACCAGCCCGCTGCAGTGTAACCTCTGCGATGAAGAAGAGCATGCCTATAGGCAATGTCCATGGGCAGCACGTAATCGGCTTGAACGAGTTAACTGGGACCAGGAGGAAATAATAACAGAGAGTCGGGTTAAAGTGCAGGAACCTAGAGATACCTCTCCAAACCCAGAAGCTAGACAACAATCAAGCTCCCTAGATGCAGGAGATACAGCCAGGGTTTTGTCTCCTCCCTCTAAACATCTAGTGCCTGTATACCTATGCCAAGTCCCCCTAAACATCCAGTGCCTGTATACCTATGCCAAGTCCCCTAAACATCCAGTGCCTGTATACCTATGCCAAGTCCCCCTAAACATCCAGTGCCTGTATACCTATGCCAAGTCTCCCTAAACATCTAGTGCCTGTATACCTATGCCAAGTCCCCCTAAACATCCAGTGCCTGTATACCTATGCCAAGTCCCGCTAAACATCCAGTGCCTGTATACCTATGCCAAGTCCCCCTAAACATCCAGTGCCTGTATACCTATGCCAAGTCCCCCTAAACATCCAGTGCCTGTATACCTATGCCAAGTCCCCCATACTCAAGTACTCCCATGCCCCATGTAAATAAAACTTCCCCAGATACACCAGTTCTTTGGCCTGATTTGGAAATGGCAGCATCAGAAAACACCTCATAGATTACTCCTAGTACATCTCTCCCGACTGAAGCAATGGGAAAGAGAGCTATGCCTCCCTCCTCCCCCACTCACCGAGTCTGGGATGATAGTTATCCCAAACCATGGCAGGGCAGGTCTAGGAAAGTTAAACTGAAAGTCAACCAGTCTCCTCCCCATCCTGGCCAGGAATATATATAGTGCATTCATCAAAAGGAAACAACAGGGGGATACAGAGGAGGAAGATGAAGATTCTGAGCCTCCTCAACTGTGTCTTCAACACCAGACTATTCCTCAGCTTCACAATCAGAACAGTCCAAAGCAAACAAATCAAAGGGCTGTACCAGATCTAAGCACAGAAAAACCCAAACATTCTGATTAACATGTAGAGGATCAATATCAAACCCATTCTCAACATGTGCAGCATTAAGAGCTACAACAAGCATGTCACCACTTTTATTATATCCTAGTGGTGTCCTGAAAATAAATGCTGCTCACCATTTCTGTTTCTTTCAGTTTATTACGTACAGCCACAAGGTCATTCAAACTGACTCACCATTTTGTAGTGTATCCCCGCCACTTCATCAGGAGATAAAATGACCTTATATTCATTGCAAAAAAGCTTCATCAATACATTAGTTAGGGTTAAAGTGACAATAGTAGAGAAATGTGGCATTAGGGTTCCCACACCTAACACCCCACCCCCACCCTGCAGGCAGCAAACCAGTTGTGGGGTGTGCCTTGGGGTTCTCAAGCCTAACGCTCACCCCATTCCATCAGTGATGAAGCTCAGATGCATACAGTATATGAGAATGGGGTGAGCGTTAGGCTTGAGAACCCCAAGGCACACCCTAAGACTGTTTGCTGCCTGCACGGTGGGGTTGGGTGTTAGGGTTGGAAACCCTAATGCCACATTTCCCTACTTTTGTCACTTTAACCCTAACTAGTGCATTAACAAAGTTTTTTGCAATGAATTTCCTTACTTTTTGAGATAGTATAATTATGTCCTTATTTCTCTGTGGGAGCGAAAGGGCCCTCTGGACCCTACGCTCCCACCCATCTATAATTTTTAAAACAGAATAATTGCATCCTTATTTGCCTGTGCTCTCATCCCTCCATAGATGCGTATATGGATGGGCCCCGTGCTTCCATTTATAGAACAACAGTGACCAAATTTCCAGCATAGTCATCTTATTACCACACCTCATGTACCTGGCGCATAAAAGTTTCAAATCCCTGCCAAAGCATAATTCCACACAACTGCAATGCCGTTCCGTGCCACATGTGCGAAAACACATTTTGGCCAGGAGTTGAAAAATTACAGCTGTGACATATATCAGGTGGGGTAATAAGAAGGCTATGTTGAAAATCTGGGGTCAAAGTATTTAAAGTTTCCAAATATACAAGCGTGCGTAGCAAAATTGCAATGAATGCACATAACTTCACTATTTTTACATATTATGATGCCAGATTTTCAACATAGCCTTCTTATGACCCCACCTCATGAACAAGGGCAGAAAAAAATTTCAAATTCCACCCAAAAGGTTAATTCGCCAACTGACTGTGAAATCATCTTTTGACTGGGAGTTGTGTAATGTCAGTCATATTGTTCGTGAGGTGGGGCCCCCAAAAGGCCATTTTGAAAATCTGATGTAAAAATGTCAAAAAATGGCTGAGTTATGCATACAAGTTGAAACCCACATTTAAATACATTGACCCACATTTACCTTCATATCTCATATTGCAGTAGCCAGTTCCAGCAGCAAGATGTGTATTCAATTGGAGACTGGATCTCGAACCTGAGACCTGTTCAGGTGAATGAGGGCACGTAGGGGTGTGGGATGGCGTGTGGTGAGTGGGAGGTGGGGATGGGGGGCTGATTGGTGAAGAACCATTTTTTTTCTGATGCCAAAACACACAGAAAAAAAAAACATTGGGGATAGCAATCGGAGTAATGGGAAGGGAGGGAAGAACCACTGGACTACCAGGGAATATCAGTTCTGCAATAGGGACTGTGGTCGGAGAATGGGGAGGGGGGAGGGACCACTAGACTACCAAGGAATATCATTTTTATGTTTGCTTGCATGCATGTGCAAGAAACATAGTGCCATCATCGGAGATTTCGGAGGTGTGTCACCTCCTCCTCCAATTCAGGCAGTGTGCTGGCAGGCGCGGCCCCTGTAAGCCAATGCATTTTGGAGCTGTCTATGACACGCCCAAAATGCAGTGGTGTACAGTTGAAAGGGGAGCTACGCTGAGTGAGCAGCGATAAGAAGCTGCTCACATGCAGCCGCCCAGCCGCAGGCGTAAGCGCGGCTTCGCGACGAAGCGTAGAGCAGTCAGACGGGTGCCCAATCCCCGCCGGGCTGAGCTGCATCGCCTCCCCCAGTAAGTTGTACACGCTGGGAGCCCACCCCAGCATGGCAATCAGTGATTTTGACGACGGGGTGCCCAATCCCCGCCGGCTGAACGCCCCTCCCCAAAGTCCTTGTGCCACGCTGGGCAGCCCACCAGCGTGGCAAACGCCCCGCAGTTTTTCCCCTATTTTTGTTGCCGACGGGTGCCCAATCCCTGTCGGCGGAACAACTCTCAGTCCTTGTGCCACGCTGGGAGCCCACCCCAGCGTGGCAAGCAGTCCCACCTAAGTCTTTTTTAGTTTTAACCTGTAAATCAAAACGGTCTCACAAGCGCTGCCTCCCGAACCCCTCCCACAACCCGCACTCCACCCACTGCGCACCCAGCCTCCCCACACCCCCCACCCCATACTTACCTCCTGACTCCGGCGCGACGATCTTCGGTGGACCGGGAACACGTCTGCACTCTTCAAAGGCGACCGCGAACTGAGGAAATGCCGGTAAGCTGTATAATGGGCTAGATAGGAGGGGTTCAACTTTATTGCATATCTCAGGCATTTTTGGGAATTTTTGCACCAAATTTTCAACATGGGGTTTTGGGACTTCTCTCATGAATGATGTCTCTGTCATGGCGTTATTCGGCTCGGAGGATTTGCGCAGTGACTGCGCAGTGACTGTGAAATCACCCTTCAGGACTGAATACCGCCATGACAGTGACATAATTCATGAGAAAGGGGCCAAAACCCCCATGTTGAAAAATTTGGTGCCAAAATTCCAAAATGACCGCTTAATCTAGCGCAGGTTATGCAGTTCCTACGCAGGCTCGTAAGTTCGCTGAAATTTCAATATTTTCACTCCAGATTTTCAACATTGCCATTTCACCACACCATCTTATGAGTAGTATAGCTGTCATTTTTCACATCTCACCCAAAATGTGTTTCCCACCTTTGTAGCGCAGGAATGGCACAGTCGGTAAAAGTAAATCAATGTACGGGACAAATTAAGAAAATCACAGTGACACTGTTCATGAGCAGAGGTCTTGAAATGGCTATGTTGAAAATTTGGTGAAAAAATTCCTAAAAATGACTGTTTTATTTAGCAGTGCTATGCAGTTCCCACGCACGCCATAGGTTTGCGACTCAATATTTCCACTCCAGATTTTCAACATTGCCATTTTTCCACACCTTCTTATGAGTAGTACAGCTGTCATTTTTCACATCTCACCCAAAATGTGTTTCCGCTCATGTAGCGCCAATGGCACAGTCAGCAGCGAACTCAGTGTATGGGACACATTAAGAAAATCACAGTGTCACTGTTCATGAGCAGAGATCTAAAATGGCAATGTTGAAAATTTGGTGACAGAATTCTAAAATGACTGTTTTGAGTGTCGTTGTACAGTTCCCACGCACGCTCATAGGTTTGCGAATTTTCAATATTTCCACTCAGATTTCCAACATTGCCATTTTCCACACGCCCTTATGAGCAGTACAGCTGTCATTTTCACATCCTGCCCAAAACGTGGTTCCGCTTCTGTAGCGCCAATGGCGCAGTCGGTGTGCAAACTCAATGTATGGGACACATTAACAAAACCACAGTGACACTGTTCATGAGCAGAGGTATTAAATGGCTATGTTGAAAATTTGGTGAAAAATGCCTCAAAATGACTTCTTTTACGTAGTGTGCATAGTTCTCTATGCATGCTCGTAAGTTTGCAAATTTAATATTTTCACTCTAGATTTTCAACATGTCCATTTTATTAAACTTCCTTATGAACAGTTCAGCTGCAATTTTTCATATGTCACCTAAAATGTGTTATCGCACATGTAGCTATTAATGGTGCTGTTGGTGTGCGAAAAGCAATGTTTAGGACAGATTAAGAAAAATCAGTTACACTGTTCATGAGCAGAGGTCTTAAAATGGCTATGTTGAAAATTTGGTGACAAAAGTCCATAAAATGACTGTGTTACGAGTGAGCATAGTGCAGTTAACACGCATCCTCATTAGTTCATGACTTCGTAATATTTTCAGTCCAGATTTTCACTAGTGGCATTTTTCAACACTTTCTTATGAACAGTACAGCTGCCATTTTTCACAACATGGCCGAAGTGTGTTTTCACACTTTCAGTGCAGAGATGCGTGGTCGCTGTGGGAAATCATTGTTTGGCACAGATAAAAAAAATCACAGTGACACTGTTCATGATCGGAGGCACCAAAATGCCTGAGTTGACAATCTGCTATAAAATATACTCAACCTAATTATATAACGGGTGTGTGTTGCACAGTTTCTATGTACGCTCATGACTTCACCATTTTTTTAAATATTTTTACTACACATTTGCAACATAGCCATTTTTACACCTCCCCATGAAAGAGTACAGCTGTCATTTTTTACATCCTGTTCGGAATATTTTTGCACCTGTGGTGCTAAATCCCGTAGTCACTGTGCATAAGCAGCTTTCGGCTACCAAACTGATACTCCCCCTGTTCATGAGGTGGGGTCACAAAACAAACATGTTGAAAATTTGGAGTTAAAATACCAACGAATGCCTGAGGTATTAGGCTTTTCAACTACATCGCCCAACCCTATAGAGAATGACAGGAATCAGGGGTGTGACTTGGGATTCTTGCCTGTGATGCTCATACCATTCCACACCCTGCAGTCACTGAGAGGCATCGAGGTATGCCTTGGACTCTTCGGCCCCAAACTTCACCCCATTCTCCTATATCGCACCCATCTCACCGTTTTTCCTAATGAAATGGGTGCGTATAAGGGCCAAAGACCCCAAGGAACACGTGACACTTTGTCAGCCTCTGCAGAGGGGTGTGGTGAAATGGCATGGCCGTTATGCCTGACGACCCAAACGCACACCCCAATGCCTGTCACCCTCTGCAGGGTGGTGGTGGGGTTGGCTTCAGTTCAATACTTCACTGCCATTCCTATTACGCAGCTCTGTAACTTCTACACTACCACTGCCAATGCCAGCAAGCAAACATTCGGCATTGACAAATGCTTGTTACATTTGGGATGGCGATCGTAGAATGGTAGGAAGGCCCAGTGGACTACCAGGGATTATAATTTTTTTACATGGGGATGGTGATCAGAGAACAGGGGAGGGGTGGAAGGGATCACTGGACTACCAGGGAGTATACCATTTTACCTTGTGGATGGCGATCAGAGAATGGGGAGGCAGGAGGGACCACTGGACTACCAAGGAATATCATTTTTGACCACCCTAACCCTCCCTGAGCCCACTGTCTTCCAAGTGCTCCTCGTTCTCGGCATCCTTTGAGGCAGCGGCGTTGGACTGGGTGGTCTCTGGATAGGGGTGATGGTACTCCTGACCCAGTTTACTTCCACTCTGAGTCTGGCTACCTCATCCTGCAGTCCAGAGAGCTGCATGCAGATAGGACAGCACTTCAGTGTCCAGAAGGTCTGCCTGAATATGGCTGCCCCACAGCCACTGCATTGCACCACTCCCCACATTATACTGCACTTGTACTGCTATTCCAGTACTTGTCTGTTACTGAAGCTCTCTTGGTTCCCTTTTTAGTAATTTACTGTCCTAAAAATCCTGCCACTGATCCTCAGATACTTTTCTTAAAAAATAAAAAATAAAAAAAAAATCCCTCTATTTTTTTTATTCATATCATTTTGTTGTCACCACTAACTGAAACCAAGACGGCAGCAGCACAGAAAAGGATTTCCCATTTGTGACAAAGGATTACCCATTTGTGGCAAAGGATTCCCCATTTACAACATAGGTTCCTTTTCCGAGGTGAACATCTAACTTTTCCCATAGGAAATAATGGGAAACTTTGACATTTAATAACTTTTGAATGGATTAATATTTTTTCACCAAACCTTCAAAAGGCACCACTGTGACCCAAGACCTATAGACTCTAAAGATTTCATACCAAAATCATATACCATTTTTGTGCAGCAGCGTGACAAAGAATGTGACCAAAACAGTAATTTACATGTGTTTTGACACTCTGTATCTGCGCATTCACACATCTGACCAGAACAAAGCTTGCCATGTCAAGAGATCTTTGGTCCCTGATGGTGTACGCAAAGTTTGATAGGATTCGCTTGAACAGTTGTGAAGTTATTCAAGTGCAAATGTTTGAGTTTAACATAGATGTGAAGACTGAACCCTAACTATAGAGGTGCAAACGCACCTCTGTAATAAATAAGAAATGCATAATTGTTTCAAACTTAATTATACATATCTGTTCAATCAATGATGTATTTTATAATGCCAACTACTACATATTGTATTATTTTATTCATTGCTAGTCTATATTTAAAACAACTCTATGCTTATATCCATTTATTATTTCATGAGCAATCCATGAACCCTAAAATATTCACCTTTAAATATAGATTTCTATAGCTCACTTTATGTGGACAAACTACTTTTCCTTTTCTCTAAGTAGTTTTAATCTGACCACTAACATGAAAAATGTTCCTATTTAGTAACATTATTAGTATTTACTCTTTGATGAACTAAAGCAGCAGCTCAGTACTACCTCTCTTTTAAAATTTTCTATGAATACTTCTTTACTTCCTGGCTTCTCTGCCAATGAGGTAACTTTTTTTTCCCAGGTATTTATCTTCACAACTGGCAGGCTGTTCTGGCCACTCCCTCAGAGGGTCTCATTCTCTGGCCCCGGCTACTCCCACATCCAACCCTCCCAGGAAAATCCCCCACAGGTTACCCCCCTGTGGCAGGCATGAGGTGAAGGGCGTCACCCCTCCAAGACAAACAACTAGACCCCGGGGGCCAGCGTGGAGACCCCAGGCCGTCATGGGCCTACCAGCTCCCTTTTTCACATTTTCTCCCCCTTCCTTCTGGTGTCTGGCATGAGCTCATGCCTGTGGGGACACCTGCACACCACACCCAGCAGCTACGTGTCTCCTGGCCTGTATCACCCCCCAGCCCCCACTAGAGGACGATTAGTAGGCAGGATGACAGTCACTCCCTCCCCAAGAGAGGAGAGCAGTCCTCTGGAGACTAGAACCTCTCTTGCTCCTTGCCAACCCCCAGCGGCCCAGGCTCATTCCTGAACCCGGGCCACTGGCGTGGTGTGAGGTGTGGCATCCAGCACCTCAACCTCCAGTGCCACCATGCTGGTTTCCAATGAAGTAACTTTTCTAATAACACAAGATATAGCATATATTTATCTCTCATTCCTGTTTTATTTTTGAAACTTATCTTCACCTGTAATAAGGTCTTGCCTCATTATCATTTCCACTCCATAGTCCTTTTTGTGACAATTTAGTCTTTAGTCTGCAACAATGGAAACAGCTGCTATTAATAAAGCCATTAACTTTTCTAAAAGTTTCCTCTCAGAGATCACATGATAGCTCACCTGTTTTAACTCTGATACTGTTATGGCGGTCAGTTGTAAAGAATGACAAGTCAGTTGAAAAATACTTAGAGAAAAGGAAAGGTGGTTTGTTTCCATAACGTGAGCTCCAGAAAGCTGTATTTAAAGGTGAATATTTGGGGATTCATGGAAGATGTTTTAAATATTGACTAGGAATAAATTACATCACCCAGTGTGAAGTAATTGGCACTACAATGTACATAACTGATTATGTAGAATAAAAAAAGGAAGTAAATAATTTACAAGACATATGATTAGGTATGAAACGTTATGATTTATTATTGAGATAAAATATATAGATGTTGATTGGCCATTTTATCTCCTGATGAAGTAGTGGGGATATACAATGAAATGTTTTGTCAACTTGAATGAGCTTGCGGCTGTACCAAATAAACTGAAAGAAATAGAAATGATGAGCAACATTTATTTTCAGGGCACCACTAGGAAAGTTTTGCCTTCTGTCTTAAACAGATGCCTCCTAGTATTTGTTTTGTTCATGCCACAGGGAGGGAGCCATCTGCACATTACTCAGTACAATTTTTAATATACTCACAAATTTGCAATAATAACATCATTCAGGATACAAGAGTTAAAACCTTGTATGCATGATTTCAGGGGGAAAGAATATGGGTAGCAGGGGTTTCTTATTGGTCCCAAGGTACTGAGGCGTGCAATGTGGAGGCTATACTGCTGAAAGGTCCTAATTTCTCCATCAGGAGAGTTTTAGCGATTGACCCAGGGATGTCCTGTCTGTTAAACATTGAATACCACAAAGTGAAATACCACCTGATAAATGTTTATGCTCCACATGCCATCACTGCATGGGTTGAGTTATTCAAACAAATTCACCCTTATCTGGACACTAGTCGATTTGTATTTTACTGGGGGGACTTCAATTGTGGTTTAAATTTGCATGACAGAGGGGGAACAATTATAAAGATGCATAGTGACTTGAATGATTAGAATTATCTGCTCAAAACTGTCCCCCTGCAGGATGACTTCAGGGTGATGCTGATAAAGGGGGTAAGACATATGTCAAGAGAACACTAGCCACTAGAATAGATTTAATTCTCCCCAAACCTATCAAAATACACAGTGTGCACACAGTGTCTATGGACACATTAGATCACCTAGCTGTGTCATACAGTTGTGCACCTGGACATTGAGCTAGGAAAAAAAACTTCACAGTTATGGAGAATGAACTGTCAAGTATTGGCCGATGATCAAATACAAAAAAAAAGTGGCACGTACAACTGGCAGCCAGACTGTCATTAGAGAATGCATATGATTTGCTCTCCAAATGGTGGGAAACCTCAAAACATGATTTTAAACAGTTTTTCCAGACGCAGACTGTACAATCTAAACAAGCACAATGTTTACAGTATCTGACCTTCATAAACAAATTACATAATTTAACAATTAGAAATGTAACCTAATAAAGTAAATCTGACAGAAAAATTACAAAGATAAAAAAGTGAATGTTCCCTTTACAATACAATAGCACTGAATCTCTAGAAAAAAAAAGACACCATTAGGGAAACAAAGTCACAAACAGGACCTTGACATATTCAAAGGCTGATGGATAGGGTATCCAAACGAATGATCACAAGCCTCCCTTTTCCAGAGAATGCCCTAATTTATACAGCCCTGGAAAAAATGATGCAGATAGTACAGGAACATTCTACCTTACTATTTGAAATACCTTCTGTCACTACACAAGCTGAATCTGTTCTGGAAGACATTTAGGTATCCCAAATCCCACCCCGGCTTAAAGAAAGAACTTGAGAACCCTAATACCACAATTGAAGTAGAAGCAGCAATTAAAAAGTGAAAAAATAATTCAGCCTCTGGATTTACTGTCAGAATTCTATAAAACAGTTATAGAACAACTTATCCAAATAGCAACAAAAAGTTATAATGAACTTCTCAAGGAAGATACATTGCCTAAATCAATGGCACAAGCCATTCTAATATTCTTCTTTAAGAAAGGGGACATAAACAAATGATCAAACTGGAAACCTATATGTTTTTTAAACAGAGGTGTTAAAAAACCTTAGCCCAGAATTTTGCCAATAGACCTCTTAAAATAGTTGATACAATAATCCCCTCTCCCCCATAGCTGTGTGCCATTCCCACCAGATCTCTTTCTGATAATCTGATCCTGTTATGTGATTTTTTTTGAGAAAGGAGGCAAAGGTCAGGAAAGACATGTGCTAAAGTGTCCCATTCTTATTTATTTAATATACCTAGCCATTATAGAATCCCACAGAAATTCATAAGGTGGATTAGTATCATATATCAACAAGCCACCACCACTCTTTAAGTTAATGGACGGTTGGGTAAGGAAATAATTGTATGGAAAGGGGTCTGGCAAGGGTGCCCCAAGCCCACTTTTGTACTTCATAGCCTTACACCCAGTGTTGCAGAATATTCAGCAAATTTTAAATATTTACTGCATTCAAATTTTATGCACAGATGTCCTCAAAATCCTGGCTTACACTGATGATATGTGTGTAGTACTCTGTGACAGTGAATCAATCATCCAGGTTATGCTCACATTGGCCGCTTATGTGAAAGCCTCTGGAGCAAAAATCAATTGTGATAAAGGTCGTGGAAAATTCATTGGTAAGTTTACTGGAGTAGTACACATGAGCCTTCACCAGATACAGATATTTAAAGACCCCCTTAATCCCCAGGATTTTAATTGGATCTCAAATACGGATATCTGAAGACCCCATTAAAATCCTAGGGAGTATTTTTGGAATCCAAGATGCAGCTTTGCATAACTGGGAACAAAAACACTTACCTCAACTAATAAAAAAGTAGCACTTTGGAAAATAGGTTTCTTTCAAAGAAACAAACACATGTGTTTCTGATCAAGACCCTGATAATTCCTTCATTTTTACACCTAGCGAATATTTCTCCACCACCTTTAAGCTTAGAAGCACAGATTTATAGCATTTTTTCCAAGGTTTGTGGGGAAGTCGATTAAATATAATACGACATGAAATAACATGTCAGAAATATCATAAGAGTGGGGGGGTTAGAATGATACACCCTTTAGTGTTTTTACATTGTGTATTTCTGTACACCAATATAGGCCCCATACTATCAGGTAGACATAGAATATGGACTAGCATCATTGAGGTATGGTTATCATCTGTAAAAGACAAATGGGATAAAAAGAAACATAACATCAACCAATCCAGAAACATCAAACGTCCCTGCATATATTAAATCAAATCTAAGAAAACTTAGACAATGGTAAGTAACGCCCCAACATATTATATCACAAACAAGAAAGGTTACATCATTCAATAATTCTGATACATTTCACACCAGCATTACAGCTCCCCTTTGTCCTGGGTAGGAAATGGAAGCACTACAGCAGCTCATTGATAAAAGGATTCCAGCAGAAATGTGGGACTTAACCTGGTTGGCTTACCACGATAAAATGAATGCGAAAAAGTCACTCAAACATAAATCCTTTGAGGAAAGGATGTGCCAATGTCCAGCTTGCAACCAAATGTTAGAGACCCAAGGGCATTTTTTTAAAAGACTGCCCAGTGACAGCTGACTTTTGGACACATTTCACAAAACACTGGACACTTTATGTACATAAAAAACTAACATATATGAGATAGTCGCATCAGACATATACCCTCCAGTGATTCTAGGTCTTCATAAAAGCACAATAAGGTTAATCATTGCTGTGTGCAGATGTTATTTATGGCAGGCAAGATGTGACTAAGCATTAAAAAAAAATTCATATTGAATTTGAAATTGTAGCTTCTATCAAAGCTGTGCTCATTCAAATATACAGTAAAGAAAGAAAAAACTCCCTTATCATGTTTTTAAGGTGCTATGGAAACACTGCATATAGATTTCTAATACTGTTCACTGCAATAGATAGATCTGCTGTACATAACATGCACATTTACTAGTGTTTTTTTTCCTTTTGCATTCATAAAGTGCTATTAAGTTTCATTCTTTGTTTTAAAAGCTCTGTTTTGGGGCATTTTTGTTTGCTCTTATAAGAGAAATGGATTTATGAATTATATTGTTGTACAGCATTCCTTTTTACACGTGAATTTTGTGTGTGTAATTTCCTGGTTGCACAGCGTGATTTCAGTTTGTATTGATTTTCCTTTTTTTACTAAGGCGTTCATTTGTTAATAGGATTCAGCACATTGTAACAATAACATATCTTTGTTTTGTTTTGGTTGTCTTTCAATAAAAAAATTCCCCTATTCTTTTTTGATAAGTGTCCTGGTACCTTTATCTTCCACCTGAACAATAACAAGAAATAGGCAGAATGGACCTCAATTTAACATTGGTATCCCCTATATATTTATTTATTTGAGTTTTGGTAACTGGGTAAGTCCACTGAGACAATTACAGTCCCTTTTTCAGGGTCGACCCGAGGTTGAGAAACAACCATGAAGTTACAAGTGAAATCAGCAATGCAGTTCTCATTTTACAAAGTTGGCATTAGGCAGAGTACATGTTGAGACAAAATATTGCAAGTACACAAACAATCGGCCATAGACTTTCTCTTGGCGAGCGATGCAAGCCTAGATAGAGGAGGAGGCTATATACAGTTATAGTACAAAACTTCATATTAAACAGTAATAATATAACATGGGAATGGCTAGGATCAGAGATTCTACATGTACTACTCTCATATTATGCTAAGAGTAGCAGTAGTGGAGTAGGAGGAAGGATAAGGCATGAGGAGACAGCCGTGGGTAAGGTTGAGGAGTTTCTGGGTAGGCACCCTTCAGCGAAAGCAAGAGCAGGTAGCAGAGGTAGACAGAAAGGCAGACAAATGTGACTGAAATTGTGAGAGGGAGGAGCAGGAGAGAACAGAGGGAGGGAGGGAGTTCCAGTCAATTAGAGCAGCATATGAAAAGGAGCATCTGGATACAACAAGACGTATTTTGGGAACAATGAGAAGGGGGGAGAGAGGCAGAGTGAAGTGTGCATGGTGTTTGTTTGAGGCGAATAAGTTCTCTGAGGCAAGGAGGGGTGAATTTGTGGACAAGCTTGAACATGAGGCTCAGGGTGGAGTACCTCAGTTTTGCTGTAGGAGGACCACCCGAGAAGTAGAAGTCGAGAACATCACAATGGTGAGCGGCAGGGCCCCCAAGGCAAAGCGTACCAACCTTGTGGGTATGCCTGAGAGGAGGGACATGGAGGAGGAGTCAGTGAAGAGGAGGAGGGGTGCAGCATAGGATAGGAGGGGGAGGAGGGATGTGGAGGCTATTTTTTGGCAGGAGGCAAGTGTGAGGTGTGGGCAAATGCGATAGAGGAGTCCGAGTTTCTGGTTGAGATTTTTGATAGTGTTTGAGACATGGGAGTTGAGCGAGAGGGCGGTGTCCAAGGTAACACCCAGGTATTTGAAGGATTGGACCACCTCTAATGAGTCTCTCTTGATAGTGGAGATGCTATGGGTAGGTGGATTAGGCTTTTGCACAGGCCGATGAGCGAAGACCATGCATTTTGTTTTTTTTGAGTTGAGAACAAGATGATTATACTGGAACCAGGCTTCCAGGGAGGCGAAGTCTGAGGCAAGGTCCCAATTGATTTTGTCTATAACTGGAGAGGAGCGGTAGATGTTGGCATCATCTGCGTATAGATGAACTGTGGCACCCCTGCAGAATTTGGGGAGATCATTGATAAAGAGCGAGAATAACATGGGGCCCAGAATGGAGCCTTGCCGGACACCATGGGTAACTGGTTTTTGTTCAGACTGGGAGCAATCCCACTTAACTTTCTGGGATCGATCAGACAGATAGCTCTTGATCCAGTGCATAGAATTGTGGTCCAGGCCAAGTAGATGCAGCTGGTGAAGCAGAAGCCCATGATTCACGAGGTCAAATGCTTTTGTGAGATCCACGAATATGGCTCCAGTGGCCTGACCCTTATCCATAGCATGGAAGATGTCAGATGTTACTTTTATGAGTGCAGTGAGCAAGTCCTATCCGGGAGAGCCCTCAGGTTTTAAGTTGAATAGAAGTTGCTGCACCTCTTTGAGTGTAGCTAGCTTCAAATGGAATTCAGGATGACCCCCTAGGTTGGGCGAGAGAGTCGTGTGACGAAAGGGAGAGTTGTGGAAGATTGAGGTGTATTTTTGTAGGTCAGTGAATAACTTGTTTAATTCAGTGGCTATGGAGAGTGGGTCATCAAGGGTGGAGCCATTGACAGAAATAGAGCTTGGGTTTTCTACAATCTTTCCTTTTACTAGAGAGTTAATTTGTCTCCAGAATTCCTTGGGATTACTAAAATGCTCAGTTTGGAGAGATTTAAGATGGTAGCTCTTGGCTTTATGTACAGAATTTTTACATTTATTCCTGAGCTGTCTGTAAATAAGCCAGTCTGAGGGGAGTCCACTCTGTTTATACATTTGCCATGCTTTGTCACAGAGGGCCATAAGGGATCTGATATCCCTGGAGAGCCACGGGGCTTTAACACCCTTGGATCTGCATTTCTTTTGAGGGGCATGTTAGTTGACTATTTTGGTGACAGTGGAGATTAGGAAGTCCAGGGCTAGGTTTATGTCAGGAAGTGTATTAATGGGGCCCCAATCTGTAGTGTTAATGGATGACAGGAATCTGTTGACATCAAACTTAGTCATATCCTGTGCCAGGGATATCTTGGGTGGAGGGTTGGTATAGCTGTTTCTCCACACACAGAAGGTGGGAGAGTGATCGCTTAAGCAATCTGAGAGCTTGCCAGCAGCTTTGGTTTTAAGTGGGCAGTTGGTGACCATCCAGTCTAGTAGCGTATGGTTGCCAGATTTTGGATTGACTCGTGTATGATCATGGATTAACTGGGTAAGGTTACGATCAGCAAGTGATGCACGGGTATTACCAATATTGGGGTGAAGCCAGTCAATGTTGAAGTCTCTCTCTAAAAGGAGCTCCAAGAGGACACTCTTTTTTTTCCTTTCAATTCTGTTTCTTCTCCCATTCACGACTGGGGAGCTGTTCCCCAATCAGCCCTGATGCGTGGGGTCTCTAATCCAACCACCCTGACAGGCTGCACCATGATCCCCGGAGAGCAGGGGGGATCATGGCTTACCCCTCATGGTGGGGCCCTCCTCCCAGCGGGCACAGGGGAAGGGAGACTGCATCATCCTGAAACCTTGCCCTGAGGACGGGCTTTGTCTGGTGGTGGTGGGTAGACTCCGTCGTAGGCATCATCCTGTCATGAGCAGAGGTGTATATAGTAGTAGTGTGAGTAGTGCCCTTCCCTGAGATGCAGACATGCAATGATGTCAATGCAGCTAGTGCCGACATCCGCTGCATACCACCCTATCTGCGACATTGCTCCTGAGTAGCTGCTGGTCTCCACAGGAGGCCATTATAGAACAATGCACTCTAGGATCCCACCCCAGGAGAGGAGAGCAGTCCTCCAGATGCTCAATCCTCTCCTTTCCCTGCCGACCCCCAGCGGCTCAAGCTCATTCCCAAACCCGGGTGCCGGTGTGGTGCAAGGTGTGGCATCCAGTGCCTCAACCCTCAGTGCCACTGGGCCTGCCTGAGGACACTCTTGAACAGGAGCATATACCCTTGTAAGTATATTAGGGTACTACGACAAAAGGCTGGAGGAGGGTACACATATTTGTACCGTGAAAAACAGGGAGATAGATATGAAGGAACCCTTTGCTTGCATTAACCCACTGCTGAAGATCCTAAATGAAATTTCAAGGATTTTGAGGCACAAAAAGTAGTGCTTCAGTGATGACCCTCTGCAGTGTACAGCTTGCACATATATTAAAGCAGGAAGTGCCAGGAAATGTAGTACAATGGCACTATCACATGTTTCTGACACTGAAATTTCAGAGCTGATCCCCAGCAAAAAAGCAGAGGGTCAAATGATGCCCACATTACTAGCGCTAATGCAAGCCCTGTGAGCCTCTAAGATTAGCAGACCTCTTCTCTAGAGGGAGGAGAGAAAGGGAGGCTAAGCTGCCCACATTTGCCTTCCCCCCTTGAACCTAAAGAGAAGAGAAAACCCTCATAACTACAAGCCAAGAGTTCCCTCTGAGGGTGCCAACTAGACATTTGCCCTTTTTAGGTTAAAAGGGGGAAGGCAAACAGGGAGGTGGCACTGCCCAGAAGCCTAGCCATGAGGGGAAGGTGGGCAGGAAGCAGTAATGAATGGTGAAGATATCTTGGAAGATCAAGAATTACGGCGAGTACATAATTATCATATCTTTCAAAGATCAATCTTCACCATTCATTACTGGTGTGTGAGTACCAAGCACCACCTAGGTGGTGCTGGTAACCCCGAAAGAAAAAGTTTCCTCAGCCTCCTGTGAGGGATACACAAGAGGAGGGGGCCTCTCACAGGTCTGGCGAGACCTGAGACTGGTCAGGGGCAGACAGGGGTTCCCTGAGACCTGGGAAAGGGAAGACACCCTGCTAACTACTGCCTGGCCCTGGGGAAGAAAACATGGGCCCCCAGAAAGGTGAGGCAATCACCTGACGTCGGGCCAGGGGTGATAACCGTGAAAGACAGAGCCAAGCCGTCCACATAATGCAGACCAATGTTACCACCAGCCTGGAGGCTACCTCACTGGTGTCATAAGATGCCCTTGACTGGTGTCTCGCAAGCTTCAGGCTGTGTGTGGAAAGGCTTATGACCTGCCTGGTTGCCTCACTATCAGGCATGGATGCCAGGAACTGTCCCAGTGTCACACATAGATATCTGGCACAGGCAGATTGGTGGTCCTGGTGCACCCAGATGCACAGGAGGAGGCATGCCACTGAGAATATACTTCTTCCCAAATGGTCAAACTCGGCCGAGTCGGAATCTGGGGGGGGGTCATGCCATGGGTAACGGTGCCCATAGGGGGTGTCCAATATCTCCACTCCTGATGTAGAATGAGGCATAGCACCTGGAGAGCCCATGGATGTGCAGTACCAGTGCTGGCAGTCCCTTGGGGCTGAAGCAGGGGCAGAGGGGTTCTACAAGACACTATGTGATGCCTCCATGAAGGGCTGAGGCCACAGAGATCACAGTGGACTCCATTCTGTATTCCCCTAAGAATGACAGGGTTGCATGGAGCAGGATTGCAGTCTCTCAAGTGGGAGAGGCGCAGCTCCTTCATCATCTCTGATAGGAAATGCTGATACACTGTTAGGTCAGCATCATAGGAGAAATGGATTGAAGAGTCCTCTTCCCTAGAGGAGGAAGTCGGGAACTCAGAGGAGCTAGATTCAGGGTGAGGCAGTGCCAGGACTTGAGGTCTGAAAATGACCTCATTTAGGGCTATAGGGTATCTGGTATACACAGCCACCATAGTCCTGAATTGCTCCAAGACATGGGTCCCGCAGGGCTGGAAAAACCTGGGAAGGAGGGGATGGGAGGCAGAGGTAGGGGAGAGAAAGAATGGGTATTCCCCTAAGAATGACAGGGTTGCATGGAGCAGGATTGCAGTCTCTCAAGTGGGAGAGGTGCAGCTCCTTCATCATTGTCATACAAGGCATTAGTAGACAATAATTTGTGGGAGTGCCTTGGACTCAAATTGAGGAACCAAATTCACTGTACTAGGGTGCATGCACTTCAACTAAAAGGTGATAGAAATTATACAAAGAGAAGGCATGCTGGTTTAACCAATGAATAGTAACATTATGGAATTTCTACCACATGAGGTGGTGGGTAACAGTACAATGAATGAGTTCAAATCCAAATTAGATGAACATTGTATGGAAAACAATATTCTGGGCTACTATTATTAAAAATAGGCAAGCAGTCATGGGCTTTTCGCCTCACTGTGCTTGTTGATTACCTTTGTTACCTATGCTACCTAACCACTCCAGCACCTCTGCAAGGGCTGTGGGAGAAAGCAGGGGGCTGCGCAAACCACCCACTGAAGAGTGCTCAACTGGAGAGGGGTGAGCTGAGTGGTGCCTTTGGAGGGGGACTCCCATGTGAGGAGGTTGGAGTCCACTAAGGTGGCCCCTATCCCCACCAACTACAGAACCTCCATGACTCGGTGGAGAAAGAAGGTCCGAGTCAACACTCCTACTCCTCCCAGTGCTCTCAGGCATTCTGGGAATAGCATGGGTTGCCAACCTAGGCTTCTCAACCCCCACCTCAGCAGACAGAGACCTGCCTCTTGACAGAGGCCTGAGAGAAGCCTGAAGAGGAGAGAAGAGGACCTGGCACTACTGGTAGTGCCAGAATAAACCCTCAGTGCCAGCCACGGCACCAGCACCTGAATCAGTGACACCCCCAGCACCGAAAACAGGGTCTGCACTAGAGCCAACACTGGTCCCAGACTCAGTGCCACCTTCCTCACCAGCACCATGGTTGGCACCGGCAATGTCTGTGACACCTCAGGCAGCACTGAGAGATGCCAGGAGGGTGGTACTGCTGTCAGCACTAGGCCGGGGAGTCCTAAGCCCTGCAGAAGGCCTCAAACTAGGCTTAGGGGAATCCCCGGGCTCCAGAGAGCCAGGTAACCAATCAGGATAATCACAGTCATCATCTGAATCTGAGGATGAGACCAGGGAGATTGCCAAAGTGGTTACCTCTGAAACACCCTCTCTCCTGGCACCACAAACATGTTGGAAGGGGACCCAGCTGCACAGTTGGCACCGCCCTGCTCACTAACTCAGCGGATGATGTCAGGAGCCAAGGCGGCACTGAGCTGTGATGCCAAGAGAGACACGGGTGTGAGCCTAGCGTATAGCTGAGACCTCAACATTGGGGGTGTCTGGGCCCCTGTAGGGGCACCGGACTGCGAGGAGTTCTCAGTTGACACCCCGGAGGAGGCCGACTGTCCACCTAACTCCTCATGCAGGTCTCCAGTCTCAATGAGACCAGAAACAATGTACAAAAAAGTAACAGTTGACTGATTTTAAATGTCAATATAAATAACATGTAGTGTAGTACTTCTTTAGTTCCTCTGAGGTGGCCAGATGTACCAAGCTCATTCACAGCTTGTTACTCTAACTGCTAGGCTACACTGCCAGCCCTCGAAGCAGCACTTCAGGGATTTGATTCGTATAACATCCACTTGCATACTGTGTGACTCTAAGCAAGTCACTTAACCACCCCAGTGCCCTCGGGTTGCCTCTGAAAACAGGCACTTGTGCCTAGTGGGCCTTACCCATTTACCAAAAGAATAAAAAAAAAAGCTTACAGAGCAACTCTACCCTGATGTGTGTACTCTCATAAACACGATGTGCTGGATTTGCAACCCATCTGGGACTAAGTCGCAACCCAGAGCCACCGCTGCAGGACGAAATCTCTGCACTTGTGGCGATTTGTATTTTCAGCCAGCGCAGCTGGGAGATGTTACGCTTGGTCCCACTGGGCATAGCATGTTCCTGCAGCTGTGCTGAAACATGGCCACAAGCTGATGTAAATCATGGAGCTGGTCGTAAAGCAACTCCACCTTTGAAACTACTATGGCTGTGGGAAAAACTGCTGCTCCGCAAGTGGAAACCCACTTGTGCTAGTTTTTTTCCCACAGCTGTGGAAATTTCAGGGGCTTTGAAAATCTAGTCCAATGTTTCAGCTATTACAATTTCCTAGAGAATACAGTACATTTTTTTTTCATTTTCAGATTTCCCCTCCTGTGGTTTATCACACATCTTGGTAGTCTATCCAAAAAGCCTGAATAAAAAGCAGTAACCTATCCTCTGTTGAACTCATGGTGCCTTTGATTATGACATCATAATGCTCACCATGACAACAGACTGTGATATCACAAACAGCAATAGTTAGGTCAGCTGGAAACAGTCAGATGCTTTTTGAAAGACCTGTGAAATATATTCTTCATTATCTGAAATATTTACTAGAACAAGAACAAAAGAGAGTAAAAATGGACTAGAAAACACTAAATTTAAACATGATTTTTTGAAATCTAATAGTTTAAGCTTTTTTTTTTTTGCTCATTTAGCCATGGAATGTTCGGACTTCTAAAAGCACTGTTGGAGGAAATGGGTTGTTAAGGAGACTAGGGACGGTGCAGTCCCTACTGTGTAATGTGATGCTGAAAATGGTGCCCATCTTTATTTTATATTTTATTGAGTACCAGGATTACAAATACCTTTGAACCAGAGGTTCATTTACAAAGGTTCTGTGTCAGCATAACATTGCAGAAACAAACAGTAAAGAATACAGTACAACAATGAATTAGCATAAAATTACAGTAACAGAAAATGTATGTGGTGGCGGCATTATAGAACAGGTATACATGAAGCCTAGCATAAAAAAATAAATTAGGGGGTGTGATGTGAGGACAGACGCTTTGAGTGAAAGGATAAGGAAAGGGGGGGTTAGTTAGGAAGTCAAGGTTATGATGGTGTCATAAGTGCTAAGACCACATAAGTGTTAAGGGGGCTGGGCGGAGGAGTAAAGGAGGGGACCTGAGGAGGGGGTGGGAGCAGGAGTAGGTTCAATGGAGGAGAATGGAGGGGACATGGAGGAGCCTAGAAGCAGGAGAGAAGATGGGAGTGAGAGGAGAGAGTGGTGGGAGGGTGGGGTGGGAGAGGGATGGGTAGGGATATAGGGAGGACAAATGGAGAAGGCCTAGTGGGAGGGAGGCAGGAGAGACAAAGGAGAGGGAGGGGGTGAGAGTGGAATGGGAGAGGGAGGTAGGAGGGTGGAGTGGGATGGTAATTTAGGAGCAACAGGGGCCAGGGGAGAGAGAAGGTGACAGTGAACCGCAGACCTATGTGGAGCAGTCACATTTGCTAAGATCAGTAAGGTGCTGGTGACGTTTACGTTTGTACAGGCCAAGCTTGTTCTTATCTGTAATTTCAGGAGGAAGGCTATTCATCAGCGATGGGGCCCTAGTATAGAAGGCATGTTGAGCCTGGGAGGTAAGACAGAATGGTGCGATATATGAGGATTTGAGGGAACTGCGCGTAAACCGTGTGTTAGCTTTAGGTATCGATAAGGCATGCGTTGCAGGGAGTGTAAGGCTAAGGCAGATTTTCTTTGCCGAAAGGCAGGATTGATATGCAATTCTACCATGAAGATTGAGCCAATTAGAGTACTTGTAGAGATCACAGGTATGCGTACACTTACCTGCACCCATGACGTGTCTACAGCACTTGTTAAGGGCAGTCCTGGTTCATTTTAGGGTGGTATCTATGGCAGCCCCATAGAAGACTAGCCCATAATCAATAATGGACAAGATAGAGCCAGTTACATCTTGCCATTGCTATCTTCCATTTACCTGGGATAGTTTTGGGCTGACTGTGGAGTTTGGTCGCAGCATTGCAGATCACTCCCTGTGAACCGATTCCATGCCTTCTGTGACTCTTGTTAAAGTATTGTGAGGTTGTATTGTGGTCCAATATTTATGGAGATTGTCACAGCTTCTTTGATTGCAGATGGAGATGCTTCCACTGTCAGTGAAGGTGGGCCCTAACTGAAGAAGCTCTATTTAAACACAGATGATCTGTACAGTTATCATGCAGCCTCCAACCTCAGTTTTTGGGAGAAGGTACTGGAGGTGCAGTTGCAGTGACTCCTTCAATGAAATCATATTTTGGCAAGTTCCAGTCTGACTTTAGGGTCAGTTATAATATAGTCTAGGGACAGCATTTGTTCAGGTGAGTAACAATCTCTAGAGCAATGGATAGGGTCAGTTGTCCTTGCTGACACTTCTAAATCTCTAATGGAGATGGCATATTTCTGTTCAATATAGAAGAGAATGTTGTAATGCTTTTACACTTTCACTGAATTAAAATACACACAAAACATAGAAACATAGAAAATAATGGTTGAAAAAGACCATTGGTCTGTCCAGTCTGCCCATAAAACTCTAATAAACCCAGAACCTATTGTCCATACAGGGTTCTAACCAGTGATGAAAGTGAACAGGAACGCACAGGAACTCAGTTCCTGTACTTTTTTTGCAGCAGGAACGGTGCTCCTGTACTTCTTCCCACTGACAGCAGAACTGGAATTGTTAAACCAGCAACATAATGGATCTCTCTCATGGTCAGTAAATTAGGGGACTTTGATTTGAGAAGCTGTAGCAATTGCTAGCTCTATTCTCCCCTGCAAAATATGTTGGATTTAGTCAAATCTAGTTTGTTTATCCTCATCTAAGATGGTGGCCGAAATCTCGTGAGAGCTGAGAGCCAATCAACTTGCAGCTCTCATGTAGCAGGAGATTTGCAAACTGGAAAGAAGAGGGGGGGATGGTCATTCTGATAGGAATTGTTTGAGAAACTGGGGCCATAAAAAAACATTTGGATGGCTTCATTTTGGTCCATAGAACTTCCTTTTCTCTGTGGGACAGTTTTTGTGTAGAAAATAGCACAAGGTGGTTGCGGGTGCTTTGATTTAGTGCCACTGAACTCCAGTAATGTCTGAATCCAGCTCAGGCATTTTAAACATTTTCCAGTGCAAGGAAGCTTTTCTGGCTGAGTTTGAGAGCACCCTTTTTGCAAGTTAGTGGTGCTAGCAGGGTCACCAGATTCTTGTTGGTGATTAATACAACTCAGGAACCAGGTGGATTATTTATTATATTACCCTATGTAAATCACTGCATAGATTCTGTGTTCAATTATGTGGGTAAGATATTATTTTAGTTCCTGGCAATGCTAGCAGGGGTGTTCAGGTAGCTAATAATCTCTATAGTTGCACAATGCAATAATGTTCATAATTTGAATACTGTGTTGGCACTTTCTCAGCTAACATTTTCCTAGACAACCACGGCGTGGTAGAAACGCAGTGCTAACATTTTAAGACTACAAGTTTTGCAATTTTAAACAGTTGCAAATCTGCAGAAACATACTCTTGTGGTCTTGTTTGATCTTTGTTGTAGGATATTAATAAATGGCTTAGCCAGGTGGCTTCTTACCTTAGTAATGAAGTTGTTCTTTATAATAAATATTTGTTCTTCACAAGAAACACACTGGAGCTCTAGGGTGTGCTTGCAACCTGTTTTTGATGCACATAAGAACTGACCTTAGGAGAGCAGACCCCCCTCTCAGGTGGGGGATGGACTTTCTTCAAGTTACATGTGCATCAAGCAACCTATCAGGTGTACACAACCCATGATGTCATGAATGGGGAGTGCCTCAGAGATTATCCCCCACAATGACAGCTTCTGGGCCTGTGATCTGAAATCAGGGTTTCCATAACAACATTTGACTTGTACAACAATTCTGTTTTCCCTAGAAATACTTCAATATCTCTAACTGAATCTACTTAAGTCTAAACAGATAGATGTGTCTTGACACAGCTATCCTTCAGATTGAAGATCTTCGTTCTGCATTTCATATTTGCCAGTGTCTGAGTTCCTGTACTTCTTATCTACCACTTGCACCACTGGTTCTAACCCACACTATCCACCCACTTGCTCTAATAAGGATTGTCTTTTTCTTTGTTGCTTAACCACAAGCAACTCTACAACCATTCAGCTCAGTCATGGTACACTACCAATAACTGGTGGTCCTAGTGAGGTTTTCAATTCATAATTTAATCACAATCATTGAACATGTTTTTGATCATCAGTTTACGCAGGATGACCCTATTAGGAGAGAAGATGAGATGACAGTGGGAGCTGAGGAGATAATGGCAGTACATAATTACAGTCATTCAGAGGTAGGTGTATCTTTCTCAGCTAATTCTGGTGCTATTTTAGTGTTGGAGTGTGGAGCCCTGCAGCTTGTCCCAAAAAAGGACAAAGGCACGCGGATGGTCACAAACCTGCGGCCACTAAAAGCTCATGTCTTCTACCAACACTTCAAGATGGAGGGTATCCACCTTTTCTGGGATACCCTCCTACAGGGAGACTTCCAGGTTTATGTGGACCTGGAAGACAGGTATTTTGCCATCCCGGTGCACCCCGACGATCAAAGTTGGCTGACTTTTTATCCTTATTAGATAAGAAGTTTCACAGACTTGGCAATAAATTCTTCAGAAAACTGAGAACACATAAAGAACCAAGAACAAACGAGGTCAGCTGAATATCTGGAGCGTTTCTGTGGCCCTCTCTGCTCCCAGGGCCCTGTGAGGCTACACAGTTCACACTATGCAAAGGCCAGCTAAAGATAAGAAAAAAGCTCAGCAGGCTGTAATGCTAACAAAGAGAAAGCATAATACTTCAACTCATTATAAGCATTTGAGAAAATCTAGGATACAGTATAGCATGGCAATTGGGGTCCAGCTGTGCACAGAAATCCTGGACCAGAACTAACAATCAGCACGGAACTTATTACATGCTCTAGGTAAAATCTGGACTAGATTCTGATAGCCACTGCATTTCACTAATCTCATGCTCCAGTCAGTTTCCTAAATGTATTTCCTTCTAACCATGTACGCTAATATAACTCAGATATGGGTGCCTGTGAAAATCAATGTGGTAATTTCACTTGAGTGAAGCTGGCTGCTCAGCTTTTGACCTTGTAGCTTATTCAGCCCTGGAGTGTAACAGTGACCTGTCAGTCAAACTCAAACTCCTCTAAAATGTACATTTTTCTCCCCCCTCCCGATACCAAAATCCTTTCACTTATCCAAAACACCTAAACTGCTTTATACTAACATACTATTTGCCAGCAGATTAGGCCTTACGGTCTATCGAGTCTGCTCGAACCTTAGATCCTTAGTTGGGTGCCGAGGCCCTCCCATCCCCTGTGCTCCAGAAACCCCTATCATCCATCCCCACCCCCCTGGGACAGGCCATCATCTGATACATCCACTTTCTGTGTCTGTCCCACCCTCTCTTGAAGCCCTCCACTGTGGATCTCTGAACCAGCTCGCCAGGCAGTGCATTCCAAGGGTCCACCACCCTCTCAGTGAAAAACCTCCTCCTCTTTTCCCCTCACCCTTCCACTTTCCAACTTCAAACCATGCCCTCTGGTGATACCTCCCTGCTTTAGTCTAAAGATCCCCTCCATGTTTACCCTATTTATTCCCTTGAGGTACTTGAAGACCTCAATCATGTCCCCCTGTCTCTCCTCTCCTCCAATGAAAACAGGCAGAGCTCCTCAAGTCTGTCCTTATACGTCAAATCCCCTAGCCCTCGTATCATCTTAGTTGCCCTCCTCTGTACCCTCTCCAGGAGCTGTATGTCCCTCTTCAAGTGTGGTCTCCAGTACTGTAGACAGTACTCAAGGTGTGGTCTAACCAGTCCATTGTACAGTGGCAGAATCACTTCCTTGCTCCTAGAGGTGATCCCCCTTACGATGCATCCCAACATCCTGTTTGCCTTGCTAGCCACTCTCCTGCACTGCTCAGAGTTATTCATACATGCATCCACCATGACCCCTAGGTCTTTTTCCCCTATTGAGGCCTCCAGCGCCTCCCCTCCCAGGGTGTACCTGTGTTTAGGGTTTCCTCGACCAAGATACAACACCTTGCATTTGGTGATATTGAAATTGAATTTCCATGTGTGAGACCAGCTTTCCAGGGTGTCCAGGTCCCCTTGCAGGGCCAACCTCCCCTCTTCTCCCTCAACTACTGCTCCCATCTTGGAGTCATCTGCAAAGAGACTCATTTCACACCCTATACCCTCCCTGATGTCCGATATGTATGCATTAAACAGGATCGGACCCAGGACCGAGCCCTGCGGTACCCCACTACCAACCTCTCTAGGGTTCGAGAGCTCCCCACAGACCACTACTCTCTGGGTGTGTCCAGCTAGCCAGTTTTCAATCCATCTGACCATCAAAGGGCCTACTCCTAACCCCATAAGTTTCTCCACCAGACCATTGTGGGGGACAGAGTCAAACGCCTTGCTGAAGTCCAAGAATAATACATCCACAGGCTTTCCCCTGTCCAGTTCTGATGTTACCCATTCGTAGAACTCCACAAGATTGGTTTGACATGATCTACCTGGCACAAACCCATGTTGCCAACTATCCAGACCTCCCACCTCCTCAAGTACACCCCAATCGTTCCTTATGTATACTCTCCATTAATTTTCCCACCACCAAGGTCAAACTGATGGGTCTATAGTTACCTGGTACTTCCCTCGACCCCCCTTTTTGGATTGGCACCACATGTGCCTCTCGCCAATCCCTAGGTACCCTCCCTGTCTCAAGTGACCTGTTGAAGAGCTCCACCAGGGGTGCAGCCAGTATGTCTGCCAATTCCCATAGTACTCTCGGATGAATGCCATCGTGCCCAGGAGATTTGTCATTCTTTAGGGCCTTGAGGGCTAACCACACCCTTTTGGTGGAGATAGCATCATCCGTCCCCTCCACCTTACTGGCCTTTTTATCCTTATCCAGATGTGACACCCCTGGGGTACCTCTCCCTCCCTCTTGCTCCATTTCTGTTGCTTCCCTGATCCCACCACTGCGCTTCTATTCCCTTAGTGCCTTGCTTTGTAGATTCGCATCCCTCCCTAGTGAACACAGAGGCAAAGTACTCGTTAAATACCTCTGCCTGGTCCTCGCCTCTTCCACCCATCCTCCTTCTGATCTCAATCTGCTGAGATGGCCCTTAGTTTTTCTCCGCTCCCCAATGTACGGAAGAACCTCTTTTCCCTCCATGTATCCCTGTGCCAGCCTGCTCTTTACTGGACTTTGTTCCCTCACCATCGGGTGACTTTTCTAGATGCAAGATGGTACATTTCCTTATCCCTATCCCCTCTTGTTGTTTTATATTTTTGTAGGCTGCCTTCTTTTCTCTGACTGCTACCTGTACCTCACTGGACCACCAGCATGGTTTATGTGACCTTGCTCCCTTACGTTTCAAGTTAGCGCAGATCCTGACTGCCTCATGAAGTCCCCGGTTTATGACCTCCCATCTCCTTTCCACACTTGTCATTGATGTAATCCCCTTCAAGTGATCCTTGAAAATATTTCCCATGCCCACAAAGTCTGTCCCCCTGAAGTCCACTGCCAGTGTCCTAGATCTCACCCTCCCTCCCCCATGCTTATTTGAAACCAGACAGTATTGTGGTCGCTCCCAGTCAGGGGGTCCTGTGCAACCAGGTCCCTTACCAGATCCCCATCTGCCAGAACCACATCCAGGACATGTCCCTCCCTTGTGGGCTCCATCACATGCTGTGTTAAGAACACATCCTGGAAGCCATCCAGCAGCCTCTGCTCCTTGGCCACCTTAGAGGACATGGTTCCCCGGTTTGTACCTAGCATATTAAGGTCCCCCATCAACACCACTCCTTCCCCTTTTGGTCCACACTGGGCAATGATGTTGTCCAGCAAACCATCCTCTAGAACATCACTCATCCCGGGGGCCTATATACTACACCCAGCTTGACCTTATCTCCTGCTGGGGATCGTAAGGTGACCCATAAGGCCTCCACGTTTCCCTCTGCCTCTTCTACCCTAGCAATTTCTATGTCATCTCTAATGAACATAGTCACTCCACCCCCTCTGCCCTCCTTTCTATCCTTCCTAAGCATAGTGTACCCCCATCGTTTAGGTCCCAGTCATGGTTTTTGTTGGCCCATGTCTCCGTGACCGCCGCCACATCCACCCCCTCGAACAGCATGGTCTGGAACTCTGGCAACTTGTTTCCCAAGCTCCTGGCATTTACTAACACCAACCCCCACCCTTATCCCTTATCCCTGATCCTCTTTGTCGAACCCACCCAGATTCCTTATACTTCCATCCTCCCTCTGCTCCTCCTGAAACCTCCACCCCCAGTCTGTTTCCCTCCCTCCCTTGGGCTGAGGCTACTCCCTCATCTGGAGGAGAGGGCTTCTGGTCAGCCCCTCCCTTATCCCTTCCCCTCACAAGTTTAAACCCTACCTTTCTTGAATGTAGTCAGCCATCCCCTGTTTAAGGACTTCCATCCCTAATGGGGCAAGATGAAGCCTGTCCTTGGCATATAGTCCCTTATCCTCCCAAACTCCATTCCAGTTCCCGAACACCCCCAACCCACTCTCTTCACCCCACTTCCTGAGCCAGTCATTAACCTCTGTGAGCTTCATTTTTTTCTCCACTGAGGCCTTTGGTACTGGCAATATCTCCGAAAAGGAAATGTTGCATCCATTATCCCGACAGACTCTGGCAAGTTCTTGGAACCTTGCTTGGATTTCCAAAACGCTATTTCCCTCTAGATCGTTAGTTCCCAAATGCACCAGGAAATCCGGTTTCCCTTCACAATCCCTAACCATTTCATACACCATGAACTTTGCTCTGTGCACTGTCAGCCCAGAGATACTCACTACCTTCACCTGGCTATGGCATCCACCCCCCTGTCCCTCCCACTGGATACCCCTAATCATTGAGTCTCCCAATAACAGAACCTTAACATCGCCATCATCCTTATGGTTAACTCCACTATGCCCTCTCAGCCCCCCTCCCCCCCTTTATTCATGATCTCAATTCCATGGCAGTCTTCCTGCCTTATTAGAGACCCCCTTGTCACCCTCCCCTTTCTGCCTCCCTCGTTATTTTGCCCACTTAACTCAAACCACCTCTGAATAGGTGTCCCCTTTAACCCTCTCTTATCCGAACCATTTATCCTGGCCCTGATGGTTTCCCCTGCCCCCACAATGCCATCCTCCCCCCTTGTAATAGTACCCCTGCCTCCAGAGGCTCTCTGTGGGTCCCCTTAGCTAGGGCCCCATCCTGTACTGACCCCCCTGCTGAAGGGGCTCTTCTCCACCTCCTTGTCTCCCAGTTTCTCTCCAATCATGCTCTCCTCCCTCATGTCTGCAATATGTTGCATCTCCCCCATTTGCTTAACATTTATGTTTCCCCTTCTCCCTCTGGGACTATTTCTATCCTTTCCATTGCCGGTCTGTGATGCCCTATGGGTATCCGACTCCCTCCCCCCGGCCTCTGTATAAGTTTCCTCATTTCCACCAACCCCTTCATCCACCTCTAGGTTGCTCCATCAAGTAACCCGAGTTTCCCCTGACTGCACCTCTAAACTGCCCCTCTTCTTCCCCTCTTGCTCTGTTCACCTTAGGAGTTCCCTTCCCACAGTCTGCTGTTTTAGGCTTCCGCACAACAGCCCCTCCTGACTCTTCCCCCTCCACTCTCTTTGTATTCAGAATGTTCACCCTGTATGCTTTCCCCTTAGTGTCAACATCCCTATCTAAGGGTCCTCTGTCCCTAATATCCCCTCTCCTGCTTGCTGTAACATAACGTCCTGTAATTTCAGAGCGTTGCCCCAGCCTCCCCTCAGCCCCACCCTTCTGCTGCCCATATCCACACCCTTTATCCTTGGACACCCCCCCAGCTCCCCCAGCTTATTCTTACTCCTTAACCAATATACCTCGCTCCTGACACAAAATAGCTGTCTACAGAGTGGGCAGCCTCCCTCTCTCCAGGCCCAATTGAGAATTATTGCCATTCCACAGCCTGTGCAGCCTACAACCCTTCCGAAGATACTGGCCATGGTGGAATATGGCCACCCTGTTTATCCCCCTCTGTTTATAATGGCACACCCCCTTTTCTCAGTCTCTTTCCCCTGGGATACAGTTTCTCTCTATACTGACTGCAGTTATTTACAAACCCAGTTTCAACCCCACCAATAAAGTTCCCAAGTCTCACAAACACATACAGTCCAGTGTGTGTTCAGTCCCACTAACAGTGTGTGTATGCAGACATCAAGCACCGTATGATGTCACAGGCCCACCAGCTCCTGTTGCTTCGAATTTCAGTCCCAAACAGAAATACTCAGCCCTTCAATCCCGACCCCCAGTGGCATTTCAGTATTTAAGAAAGCCTACAAAACAGGGTGGGTGGGAGGATTTTACCAACACCAGGCAAACAACACATTTAAATTTCACTCTAATTATCACTGCCAAACAACTGTTCCCAAGCCTCCAAAGTTACAATATCACAGCCCAAGTAACAGTTCTAACTCAAGGTAATAATTTTTAACACATAGAACTAATTTCACTTACAAAACTATTCAAATATTTCAGTTAAAACAGAATATAACCCCAGACCTCTGTCCTTACCAGCCTCCTGCTTATGTTCCCAAGTGAACAATGAAAGCCAAGGTAATTCCTGTTAAAGACAAGGTAATTCCTGTTAATGTCCACTCCCCTAACACCAGGCAAACAACACATTTAAATTTCACTCTAATTATCACTGCCAAACAACTGTTCCCAAGCCTCCAAAGTTATAATATCACAGCCCAAGTAACAGTTCTAACTCAAGGTAATAATTTTTAACACATAGAACTAATTTCACTTACAAAACTATTCAAATATTTCAGTTAAAACAGAATATAACCCCAGACCTCTGTCCTTACCAGCCTCCTGCTTATGTTCCCAAGTGTTTCATTAAAAACTTATCTGGTTTATCCTGCAAAGTTTTATTTTGTTACAAATGATAACTAAAAAGCAAAGCTGCACTGCACGGCTCTGCCGGTGTCACCCTCTGGCTACAAAACCAGGGTGCTGCAGGTTCGCTTTTTAGTTTCAGTTAATAAATTGGCAAAAATTTGCAAGATCAACCAGAATTTTTTTCATTAAATAAAAATTAGTTTGGGAGTCTCAGACAATGGGGATGGTGGGGGGATTTGTTTATTTAGGGATCGGGACACAAAGATAAAGAAAGAAGGTATTGTCACGTTGAGAAGAGGGCCTGAGTGGGTGGATGACAACAGAGGAAAGGCAGAGGTATTAAATGAATACATCTGCCCAGTATGCATGAAAGAAAAAGATGGACCAGCTCTGCAGGGAAACTTAGCAATGGGGGAAGGGAGGATGTGCGAGGAGGTGAATATGGAAGACAGGGTCCTTAAGGGGCTCAAGGTCTTCAAAGTGGATAAATCACCTAGGCCAGATGCCTTGCACCCCAGGTTGTTGAAAGAACTGGTGGCAATTCTTGCAGCCCCCATCCGCTGACCTCTTCAACTGCTCCCTGGATACAGGTGTGGTTCCAAAAGAGCAGAGGACTGCTGATGTATCACTGCACAAGAGTGTGGCAAGGGATGAATCAAGAGAACTACAGACCAGTCAGGTTGACATCTATAGTTGAAAAGCTGATAGAAACCACTCTCATGGAGTGGTTGGTTCAGTTCCTTGAAGTGAATGGGCTCCAGGACAGCAGCCAAAATGGGTATATGTCAGGGAGGTCATGGTAAACAAATCTGATTAATTTCTTTGACTGGGTGACAAAGGCGGTTGACAAGGGCCAGGCAGTAGATATACTGTACCTGGATTTCAGCAAGGTCTTTGACTCGCTCCCCCACAAGAGATTGATCAAGAAGTTGGAACACCTGGGGGTGGGTGAAATGTTGACTAAGTGGGTGGCAAACTGGCTTGGAGGGAACCCAAAGGGTGGTGCAACTGGTGGGAGCACTCAGGGATGAGGGAGGTCACCAACAAGGTTCCTTAGGTGTCAGTGCTTGGTCCAGTGCTGTTCAACATGTTCATAAACAATACTGGTAACAATATAAAGGACCAAATCTGCCTCTTTGTGGATGACACCCTCTGTGTGAGGGTGGACACAAAGGAGGGAGTCAAGGATCTGAGGGAGGACCTAGTGAGGTTAGAAGGATGGTCTGTAAACTGGCAACTGGGATTCAACACAAAAAACTTCAAGGTCATGTACATAGGGAGCTGAATCCCATGGCCGAGTACAGGCTGGGGGTGTGACTGTCATGGTGTCACAAGAAGGACATCAACCAGCTGGAGGCAGTACAGAGAAAAATGACAACAACAATTATTCAGGGTCAACAGGGATTCTCAAATGTGCAAAGGCTGAAGAACCTTAACATGTGCTCACATGAAGATAGAAGGGAGTGAGGGGATATGATAGAGACCTAAAAATAACTCAGAGGTAGAAACAAGGATGATCTGCATGACCTTTTTAGGTTAAGCAAAAACAAGAACATAAGGGAACAAAGTTGCAAATTGGTGGGTGGAAGGTTTCAGAAGGAGGCCAGGAGGCACTTCTTGATGGAAAGAGTGGTGTCATGGTGGAATAGGCTACTGGAGGAGGCTGCATCTTGATTCATGCCGGGATAGAGAGAGATTGTGCTGCTGTATGTTAACCTGTTTTGGAGGAGCAGGTAAAGCAGGGATGCTGACATGCTAGCCCTTGATTTTTAACAGGTATGCCACCATTTCCTGTACAACTGAGAAAATTTGTCTTTTTCTGTTGCTGAAGTAAAATAAAAGAGAGCCGCTAATTGTCGGCTTACTGACAGCATCCTTTCCAGGCCAGCTTATGTGGACGAGTTTACAGCAGAGCCCTTATTGTACTGTATTCCTGCTCCCAGTGCCGGAGTCTGGGTAATGGTGGAGCCCACACCCAAGGCAGAAATCCCAGGGCGGCCCTGAGGAGGGCCGGACACTTTACAGACCTGACTGTTCACAATTTTACAACCATGTAAGAGTGAGCTAATATTGTTTTTCCCTCTCTCTCTCTCTCTCTCTCTCTCCATTTTTAGTGTTAGTGCTTTTTGAGCATACATGGTGGACACATTTAGTTATTTTTAGGAAAGTTTGTTGTCATATTGTCATATTTTAGCTACAGTTGTAGTTTGCAGTATTATACATATCTTACATACTGAATAAGCACTGAACAAGCTAAAATGCTTTAAGATTGTTTAAAGTCCTGTTTAAATCCACATATATCAATTTAAGATTTGGTTAAATCTAGTTTTTATTGGCCTTTAATTTTTTTTTCCTGTGGCTTTAGCAGATAGACCTTTAAAATTCGAACTTCTGCTGGGTCACCTGACCACTCCTATTACTTTCACTACCAATCCCATTAGCTCATAGTAGTTTGAAAATCAAGTTAGATTTAAAAGGCCCATGCATGGCATTTTAACTCAGAATCCCCAATAATGCTTGAGGAAAATAGAGGAAAAACACGTAGCTATCTCTGTGTTTGATTAAGATCAGCACATACAGATCTTCCCTTTGTAAGCCAGATAGAGTTTCTGTGCTTGGTTTGCCAAACCCGTTATCCAAGGGAAAGTTTGACTAAAAGAATTTTATGTGAGATGTCCAGCGGGATCTTGATAGCATAATTTGTATCTTTGTAAATTTGCTTGAATACAACGTACCATAAGTACCTCTGCTTAGAACGTGTTCTCTGTTGTATAACCCTGGGTACACTATGTAAAATGCTTAGTTTCCTTCAATTGGAAAGATGAATACTAGTGCATAATAGCAGCTAAATGTAATAACTTAGATTCACAAGGTAGTTACTACTTTGTGTAAATTTTACAGCTACCTCTAATATTGAGACACTGTTTTTGTTTATTTCACTGATTGTTAAGGTGTCAGCCTTTAGCCTCGCATGGGATATTAGTTATTATTTATGATTTTTAGTCTTGCAGTGACTCAACTCTGCTTTTCTGAGACACGCATATTTTATTCTCCTTTCGGATTACTTATTGAACTGCCTGAAATTGATAAAAAATTAATAAAATCGATTGAGAGAACATACAAAGATTGGGAGCTTCTATTATACAGATGCAGATGCAAGACTCACTGCTGGCCATAATACAGTTCCTTCTGCTACTGGGTAAAAGTTTTTCTTCAGGTTTATGAACTTTAGAGTAAGCCTTATAATGAAGACGCAGTGAGGTACTATGAGTATAACAAGATTTAAAAGAAAAGGAAAGAAAATATACTGTACAAGTGACTGGGCATTTTACATCTCTGACCTGCTCAGAATTTATTAAAATCTTCTTTTCAATGATTGATTTGGCCAATTAAGTACTGATCAAGCACTGAATAAACCCTGAATGAGACTTGAACTATTCTGAGGAAATTTTTAAGGAGAACTGTACAACAGAATCACAAACCAGGCTGAAGTTACATTATTGCTATAGTTAGCTTCTATTTTTGGATACATTTTCAGCCTGATATAAACCTACGACTTTGGATTAGAAAAAGATTTCAGACTGAAACTTATACCTGCATACCTACATTTGGACCTTGTTGAAAATTTTAAAACAGTTCTAGACATAGATTTCTTAATTGTATCTTATTTGTTTTATTTTATAGTTAGTGTTCACCTTCAGGCGTTTTATGTTTAAATTAAGACAAGAAGATTTTTGCAAAGTCACACTACTGCACAACTATACTTGTGGACTTCAAAGTTGTTAGAATAGCATTATAAATATATTGCACATTGGTAATTTAAATTAGATAAAGAGTTTTTTTTACAAAGTCATATTATTGTACAGCCATATCTGTGGGTTTCATAGCTGACTAGAACAGCATTATAAATATACTGCACATTGGTAATAAACAACTACAACTGAGATATATTACTGTATAAATTAGACCCCTTAGAAATTGATACCTATTGGTTTAGATTTAGTAGTTGATAGTTAAGATAATTGATAACTACTAGATTGGAAATTAACTGGTTTATAGATTCCTTAAGGGGACTGGATAATTGTTTTCCAAGTTTTGGATGTCTTGTCTAATTAAATCTTAGATTTTAAAATAGCTACCTTTTGGTAAACTGATTATTGAAATCATTATTTCCCAAATATTAGAACTCCTGTTATAAAGGGAGAGCTTATTTACAAATCTATTTACTGTATTATTAGAAATAAGCTTAAATTATTATTTCCAGAAGTTTTATATATCTGTTTAGATAAAATGGTTAATACTAGAAGTGTATTGGTATGCTCACCTTTAAAGGAGAAACAACAATAAGCTGTAATTGAAAAAGGCAAAGGCAGGAAAACTAAAGTCAAGAAAATGGAATCTGGGGAAAATTTAGAGCGAAAGGGAGATGCTAAGCAAATGAAAAAAAAATTTTTTTACAAAAACTTATTCCGCTCTTCACGAGGCCTCAACGCCAGTGGTAAAAGAACCAAATAACTGCGCATCATGAAAAGAAATTAACCCAGATATGGGTAATGTACCTGACTATAATGAAGAGGCCATCTCCCTTGATTCTTATTACATGGAAGAATTTGAACTTACCCAAGCTAATAGTTGGGGGAAGTTAGATTTAAGCTCAAATTGCTTCCAGAAATCACTAAATTTGACTAAGGAGACATATTATGATCGCTTTCAAGATGATTCTAGAAATGCAAAAGGTGAGGCAACACCAGAAGGATGGGGTCAAAGAAGGTCAGCTTCTCCCCCACTTTTGATGGGACAAGTAAATAACAGCTCTCATAAGCAAGTTGGTCCCCAAAAAGTTTATTCAAAACCAGATTTGGAAAATTCTATCATAAAAGATAGTCTACCACAAATAATACAAGAGCTGGATTTTACCATAATGGGACTACAACAACTGGTAAATAAGCACTCAAAACTAGTGGATACTAAGGTAGAGGATTCCAATACCCTAACTACACCCTGTCAATTTCCCCAAGGTTATCGCCAGCTTCCCCAGTAATAGATGAACTGGATACTATAAATTTCCCTCATCCTCCATTACAAAAGGAAAATATGAACCAAATATACAATTACAACAAATATTTTTTTACAGATGAGGGAGATTTTACATCCTTGTCTGCTTTATCAAAACAATTGCTAGAAATAATAAAAAAACTACTATGCAAATGTTATTTTAGAAAATCTGTGGGTGCTGAAGGAAGAGATTGCCACTTTAAGAACATATTTTTTCTATAATAAAATACTTCTGGACAAATTAACTAAGAGCTCAAGGAGAGCTGAGGAAACACTGGACCAGACAGAACAAAAATTGGCAGAGACCATAGAAACACATAATAGAGCAAATCAGATTCATTTACCACCCCTATTTCAAAGAGAGGGAGAAGTGATTAATGAACCTATAGAAATTAGAAATATGGGAAAAGGAGGGAAAAGATTAATAAAAAAAACACAAGGACATAGAAAGCAAAACAAAAATCTACAGCTACTGTAGGAAGGGGAAAACTAGGACAACAACTAAAAACAAGATAAAACATCAAGGGGATACAGAAAACAACAAAAAGAAGCAAAAAGGACAACAAATACAGAGGTGATTAGAGAAGAAAATACAGAACAAATTTTAATTACAGATCAAGAGAATGAATCTCTAGCTTTTTCTATTGTGCAAAGTGAGAAAATAAGTCAAGATGTAATTGAAGGTACTGTAATAGGAGGGAAGACAGAGGGTGCCCGTTCAGGTGCCCAGAGATGCCAGAAACATCCAAAGACAAAATAAATACACAACCCATACAGAATGAAGAGTATTTAATAGAGATTTATGGAATTGAAAAAATATTTAAAGAAACACCAGCAAAATTGGCAGAATGGGTAACACAATTATTACAATTAGCAGAATATATACTAGGTGAACATCATATTATGAGGCCTCCTAGTCAAATCCGTATTAATTGTGTATTGTACTGTAAGACATGGGCATTGGCATCTAAAATTTGGGACATGGAAGATGGTTTAAAACACAAGAAAATTTACATGCATCCCCTTACTTGATACCAATGGTACTCCAAGAAAATGAAGAGAGAAAGCCACAACCAAGAGATGATGGTAATTCATTGGAGAAAAAAAGGATTCTTTATGGATGAATGGAGTTCTGAAAGTGATTTCTGATTACAACAAAACTGCTATAGCAGAATGGGAAAATAAAACCTTATCACTTTTTAGTTAGGAGCAAACAAAAAAAATCTGAAGCTGTTTTAAAAAGGAGAAATAGGCATCTTCTTGTCATGTGCGCTAAGTATGATCATCACTAAAGGTGTAATAGAATGTATTAAGGTTCATTCTGGAGAAACAAACTTCCCCCAGATAGATATTACATTCAGATTTGCCAAACTGATGTCTCTTGTGCTTAGAAAAGTGCAGATATTGGATAATTGTGGTATATATTTCATTGATTTTAGAATAGTGGAGGGCAAGGAACTAGAGGAAAATAAGCTACAAGTACAATCTATGATACAGGATAGTGTAAATCCATTTATGATACTTTCAACCCTTGATTCAAACTGACAATTACAAGAAACAGAGGTACTGATTATGAAAAATCATAATAAAATGTATATGCTGTCATAGAATATAAAGGGATTATGTAACAAGTTGGCAGATGTGGAATGTAAATCTTTTTTATTAACAAAGCATATACTATGGGTGGGATATTCAGAAGGGTTGTGCCATGCGCAACCCACTGATGCGCCCTGGCGCGATATTCAAAAGGGGAATGTGCCTGGCACAAATCCCAATGTGCTGGAGCGCATCAGTAATGTATGCGGCACAAGTGGGGGGGTGCCGATGCATGCTCCGCACATCCTGATATTCAGCCCGGGATGTGCTGAGCCCATGCAGACACACCCCCTACTTGTGCTGCACACAGTTGATCCAAAAAAAAAAGGAGCAATAGCTGGTCACCCACAGGTGAGCTGCCGTATAGCAGGGCACAATACAGCAGCTGCCAGCTGTGGCTGGCCACCCGAGCTCCGGTGGCACCTTTGTGTTAGTGCCCCCCCATGCCTGATCATGGGCATTAGTATTGTAATAAAGGTCCTATATCCCTGGTGGTCCAGTGGACCGCTTGCAGCCCGATCGCGGGCGTCAGTATTGAAATATGACAAACCAATCCATCCCTGGTGGTCCAGTGGTACCCCCCTTCCCAACCACCCACTGAGCCCCACCATCTCCCCTGATCAGCAGCAGGCAGCGCTCCCACCCACAGCCCACCCGCCACTCACCAACTGACTCACGTGCGGTGGGCTGTCGCCCATTGGTCCACAACATGAGCCAATGGGCGTGCAGCACGTACTGTACTACACAGAACAGATATGTGAATGGATCCATTCACATTTCTAGACTGTGTAATGCGGTATGAGCTGCACATCCATTGGCTCACACTGTGGACCAATGGGCGACAGCCCACCTATAGTCAGTCCGGGTGGTGGGCGCAAGCGAGGGAGCTGCCACCCGCCCGCTGACTGAGGAGGAGCGGGTGGCGGGGCTCAGTGGGAGGGTGGGGAGGAGGGTACCACTGGACCACCAGATGGATTGGTTTGTCATATTTTATTACTGACGCCCACGATCTGGCTGCGAGCGGTCCACTGGACCACCAGATATATTGGACATTTTAATATTAGTACATATGCCAACGATTGGGCTGTGAGCGGTCCACTGGACCACCAGGGATATTGGACTCTCATTTTCAATCCCCATGTCCGTGATCGGGCAGTGGGGCACTTTGACGCTTGTGCGGGGAGGCATCTGTCCCAGACAGCTGCAGCCTGGCGGGGTGCCAGGAGCAAGTTGCCGGGGATCGGTGCACCTGCATGCAAATGGGGCCATAATGACATGCAAATGGCCCCATTTGCATGTGCACATTTGAATATTGCGGTTGATGCACCTAGCGCAACAGCAGTTGCGCTAGTGCATCCCCCTGCCCCTCTCTGGCCACTTGCACTGGTGCAGTGCCACTGCACCATGCACATTGCGGGTCACCACAGCACGATATTCAATGGTGCTGAGCCATGGTGCAGCACCATTGAATATCACCCTGTTGGCACCCTGGCACATCCCAGTTGCACTGCGCCCAGGCTTGCGCCACAGCCTGGTGCAGTCTGAATATCCCACCCTATGTTTACAAGAAACATGGGTGACAGATAATTAACCACCTCTAGTTTCGGGATATACAGGATATATTGTACCAGCAATTAAAAACAAGAAAAATGGAAGACCTAGTGCAGGCCTTGTAATCTATGTTAAAACAGCATTAAATATTGCAGTATCTGTAACTGAAACCCAAATGAAAGAGATGCAAATATTAAAACTAGTAAAAGAGGGGAAGGAAGTAATTTATATATATATATATATATATATCACCCACAAATAAAACCTTTAATAAAAATACATGGGAATATTTAAAAACTCAAATCAGACAGGTCATGGAGAAGTATGAACACCAAGCAGTTACCTTAATGGAAGATTTTAACACCCAGATTTCAAAAACTACTTTCGCCTATGGTGAAACTCCTCAAGGAATAAATATAGCTAACCAAAAATTACAATACATTAAGAAGGCAAAAGATAAGGTCACTAATAAAAGTGGGAAGATCCTCTATCAAATAATGGAGGAAGCACATTTCTGTTTATTAAATGGAAGGTCACAAAGTGATCTAGAGGGAGAGTTTACGTAGGTAGGACCAAATGGATCATCAGTGATAGATCCAGTATGGGTAAACACAGAAGCAACTAAAATCTGTGAAGATCTAGTTATATTAACTTGCCCAGTCAGCTCACTTACCAATATTAACAACATAGCAGACAAAATATGCAATAGAAATAACTTACAGTTCAATTACATAAATGCTTGACGAGTTACGTGGCATGGGCCCAACAATAAATATGTTTGAAGAAATTTTTAGTTCGGACTATGTAAGTAGCCTTAAAATAGAAATTACAAGCCTCTCAGAAACTGGGAAAATAATCAATATATGGAATGACATCATACATTACATTGGACCCTCTTTTACTCAGGTATCCAATGAGTTTGGAAAAGACAGGACATGGTTTAACCCTTTGAGAACTGAATGTGTGTGAACGTATAAAGATTCTGGACGTATATAAACGTCCACAGTCTTCTAAGGGTTAATAACACTTGTAGGAAAGCTAAGAATAAATTAAATTGCTTAATTTGTGTCTACAGGAAGTTTTCCAACTTAAATAACAAAAAATTATTGAATAAAGAAAGAAAAAATATATAAGGAAGTCATAGAGCAAGAAAAGAAAAAATACCACTTGAAGTTGTGGGACAAATTAAGAAGATCAGTATGGCTGCAATTACCCCGCATAATTGGGAAGAACATTTTAAACAATTATACTTCTCTACTGAAGAACAAGCTTTAGATTTATTAAGACACAAACAACTAACAATTTTCCCTCAACCTATTTATATAAATAAAACAGAAATAAAGGAACCTATTGATAAAACATCCCTGAATAAGGCACCAGGGCCTGATAACATTTTAGCCGAAGTGTATAAAACATTTCAGGATTGGTGGGTCCCAAAATAGCATTATTTATATAATTATGGGTGTCAAAACAATTCTTTTCCCAGGACATTGGCAGGTAGTACAGTATGCCCTATTTTTAAGAAGGGTGATATAACCAGTCCAAACATGTATAGACCCATAAGTCTATTAGATCTAACACAAAAACATTTTGTAGGATAATATTGAAGTGTATACAACAGTGGGTCAAAGAAAATGATCTTCTTACTGAAACACAAAATGGATTTAGAGAAGGCTATTCCAAAGTTCAACATTGTTATGTATTGAGCCATTTAATATGGAAATATGTTACTATAATGAAGTCAAAAATATATTGCTGTTTTGTCGACCTAAGAGCCACTTTCAACTCAATTAGTAGGGTTCTCCTATGGGAAAAAATGAAAAACTGATAATATGGATCCAGCTCTATTAAATATTATCATTATATTACATCAGAATACTTAGCTGAGAGTATGTTACGATCAAAACGGAAATCTAACCTCTCAAATAAGTATGAACCTAAGAGTAAGACAAGGCTGTTTACTTGCCCTATTTTATTCAATTTGTATATTAATTCAATACTATTATCCTTAAGTAACCTTGAATTTCACTGTCCATCTATCTCTAAAACTAAAATTACATGTTTAGCATACATGGATGATATAGTACTAATTTCAACATCAAAATTAGGACTACAGTTTAAGTTAATTCACTTTGCAAATCAATGTAAAATTAAAGGGGAACTGTCAACTACAGGATTTCTTAATGCCTGAAAGCCCATAGAAAGCTAATTTGAGTAAGCCATTGTGTTTATCTGAGAATTTGCAGTACAGAGTTATTCATATGTAAATCAGCCTGTAATTAAGGGCTGGGGCAGCCATCTGTTTTAGACTCTTGACAGGAAATGATGTCACTGAGGGACTTGGCTCTCCTTTGACTGTAGGTTAAATAGGAAATCATCTGTTTTATTAAGTGTGTTTTAAGGTGTTATTACTACACTTTCTACATTTATAATAATTGCTTTGCGTGTGCATTGGAACTAGTGAGTTATCACCTTCACATTTCAAACCGTTAGTAAAAATAATTAATCTTCAGAATTGCTTTAACCTCTAGGCTATACTGCCAGCTGATCATCAAAAACTACACATCTCAAGGCTGGCTCTGTGTTACCAACAGGTATTGGGGCCCCATATCAGGATTTCTAACCCTGGCTATGTTCATGTTAGTACAGATTTCTGGGACTGCCACAGCACCAGCTTCTGTGTTTTTCATTCCCTCTCCTACATCCTTTTCTCTTACAATTTTGGGTATGAACTCAGGCCTTCAAGATGCAAATGTGCTCCTTACCTACTGGCCTGGCATCATGGGGCCAGCCTTGAAATGTATAGTTTTTGATTATTAGCTGGAAGTACAGCCTTGAAAGCTGTGAACAAGTTTTGTTCATCCAGCAGAATGAGTTTTGAGTCCAACATGCTCTACTTGTATATTGTGTGACCAGAGCAAGTCACTTAACCTCCCTGTGCTCCCAAAACACACTCAGGAACAAGCTGTAGCTCAGTGTGCCTTTCCTGGACAAAGACAGTAAAAACAATCTGAGCATGTGTTATGAAAATATTATGCTCTTTCTATCCAGATTTGACTTGAAAAAAAAACAACAGGACACAATTACTTGTTTAATAATCGCAAAAACACATAGATGGACAAAATTGTTAAAACATGCATAACATGAAATGCATTATTTAAAGAGTATTTTACTGTTTTTCATGAAGTTAAAAGTATAACAGTTTCTTACTGAAATACTTTGGATGGAATGGGATTTTCTACCATAACAATTCCAGAATTCTACTGGATTATTTTTACTAACAGTTTGAAATGTAAAGGTGATAACTCACTAGTTTCAATGCACATGCAAAACAATTATTATAAATGTTGAAAGTGTAATTTCAACACTTTCTACATTTATAATAATTGTTTTGCATGTGCATTGAAACAAGTGAGTTATCACTTATACATTTCAAACTGTTAGTAAAAAATAATCCAGTAGAATTCTGGCAGTTATGGTAGAAAATCCCATTCAATCCAATGTATTTCAGTAAGAAACTGTTATACTTTTAACTTAATTAAAAGCAGTAAAATACTCTTTAACTAATGGTGATCATTCTTTACATATGGATAACAGCACTTTTATCTACATATGGATAACAGCACTTTTCTCTCTAGTTACAACCTCCTGGTTGATATTTTTAGTTACAACCGGGAGGTTGTAATCAGCACCTGTCAATCAAGTGCAGCCACAGAAAGCTAATTGGTGTGTAGTTTAGCTGTGGGTGGGCTAAACATCTTGCCCAGCATGGCTGCTCCATTAACGAGTACCAGTACTGGCACTGAAGCTTTGCCTAACACTGTTAAGGCAAGTAAGATTTAAAATATTTTTAAATATCTATTTTTTTTATCCTGCCTTGAAAATGAAAAAAAAAAAAATCTGGTTGATCCTGCCACTCATATCCTTCAAGCGTGTCTTACACTCCACAGCTATGCTGATGTCCTGTGACTTTCCAGAATGCCATTTCCACTGTAATGTAAAAAAAGAAAGAAAAAAGAAAAAAAAAAACACAAAAAAAAAAAAAAGAAAAAAGGGAGAACCAGTCAGTGGTGTGTGTGTGTATAAAACAGAATTTCACATGCACCCTCGATGTGGGATGCTTTTATGTAGCATCCCACACCTCAGGTGTGTGTGTAAAATTCTGGTTACACACACTCACCCATATATTATAGTTTATATATTCAAGGTATACATTTTTTTTTTATCTTCCTTTGATTTTTGCACCTCTGCAGCACACTGGCGGGGGCATCCAGCCACCAGCCCCCACCGACCCAGAGGACAGCAGGTTCACTCATATGCGAGGGTCCCAGCACAGCCATCACCAGACCCCCAGACGTGATTCCACAACAGGCCTCCAGGTCGGCGGGTGTGTGGCCATCAAGCTGCTTGGTCATGCCCAGCCCTGTTTTCCACCTTAATTTTGTCCCTGGAGCTGGCAGTGCAATGATGAACTGAGCATATGCAAGTGTCTTGCTGAACTCCTCCCCCTGCTGGCGCTGCACCTTGCGCTTCTCCTGGTATTCACCAGGGGCCGCCCAAGTGCGATGCAGCCCCATGAGCCCACCCCAGAGGAAGGAGAGCAGTCCTGGGACACTCAATCCAACCTCTCTCCTGCCAGCCCCCGGCAGCCTGAGACCATTCCCAAACCCAGGTTGCCGGCATGGTGCAAGGTGTGGCATCCAGTGCCTCAACCCTCTGTGCCACCGGGCCAGCGGGTATACATGTTTTAACAATGTTGTCCATCTATGTGTTTTTGCAATTAGTAAATGAGTAATTGTGCCCTATTTTTTCTTTTCAAGTCAAATCTGGATAGAAAGCTTAATATTTTCAGAATCATAACACACGCTCAGATTGTTTTTACTGTCTTTGTCCAGGAAAGGCACACTGAGCTACAGCTTGTTCCTGGGTGTGTTTTGGGACCACAGGGAGGTTAAGTGACTTGCGCAGGTCACAAAATATACAAGTAGAGCATACTGGAATCAAACCCCATTCTGCTGGATGAATAAAACTTGTTCACAACTCTCAAGGCTGTACTGCCAGCTAATAATCAAATACTACACGTCAAGGTTGGGCCCATGATGCTAGGCCACTAGGTACAGAGCCACATCTGCATCTTGAAGACCTGAGTTCACATTCAAAATTGTAAGAGAAAAGGCTATTAGAGAAGGAATGGAAAAGGACAGAAGTTACTGCTTTGGCAGCCTGAGAAATCTGTACTGACATGAACACAACCAGGGTTAGATATTCTGATATGGGGCCCCAATACCTGTTGGCAACACAGAGCCAGCCTTGAGACGTGTAGTTTTTGATGATCAGCTGACAGTATAGCCTAGAGGTTAAAGCAATCCTGAAAATTGATTATTTTTACTAACAGTTTGAAATGTAAAGATGATAACTCACTAGTTCCAATGCATATAAAAAGCAGTTATTATAAATGTAGAAAGTGTTGTAATAACACTTTAAAACACGCTTAATAAAACAGATGATTTCCTATTTAACCTAAAATCAAAGGAGAGCCAAGACATAATTTCCTGCCAGGAGCCTAAAACAGATGGCTGCCCCCAGTCCTTAATTACAGGCTGATATGAATAACTCTGGACTGCAAATACTCACAGATAAACACAACTGCTCACTCAAATGAGCTTTTATGGGCTTTCAGACATTAAGAAATCCTGTAGATGACTGTTCCCCTTTAATAAACTAACAAAAAATAGAGACAAAACAAACATGGTCATCTTTGGTGCTAAAATTAGGGTACTTCCATCATTGTACTTAGATGGATCAAAAATAGTAACAGTTAAAACCTTTGACTGCTTGGGCATAAAGCGTGCTCACTGTGCTTCATGGGCTCCTCACATAACTCAGTTGTCAAAAAAAATTAAATATAACATTCAATGCATTCAAGAGATTCAATGCCAAATATGGCCAAAACTCAGTAGCTGGCCTTCTGAAAGTTATAAATGTTAAAATTAAAACAAGTGTATTGTATGCTGATGAAATATGGTCAATTTCAAACTTTAAATTATTGAAGGTGGCCATTAATCAAATGTACAGCTATATACTAAGAATACCATAGTCAGTTCCAGCCGAAGTTCTTAGACAAGAACTTGGTCAAAGTTGTTATACGATGTCCCTGCACCCTAATTGGCATCCTACTGTACACCTTGGATAACTCTTATGTTGCACATATTATGCACATATTATACTAACTCATAGGGCACAGGCATCTACTGTATAAGAGTAGATGTCAGGATACTGTATGTAATAATTGTAATTCACGTTACTTTCTCTAATGCATGGAAACTGCATGTAGTAAGCCAAGACATTAATGTCTTTGTCATCTTATGATACCTTAGCTAGCACTGCCACCTTTTGGATTTATGTATAATTACACCACATCCTGTATTATTCATGTACCATCTGTACCTTCTTTGTTCTAAGAAATGATTGTAGCGAAATTGTATAATGTTATCTATAACTGTGGAGCCACCTTACTTTTAGCCAATAGGGCTCATCACCTGTAACTAGAAATGTTTCTATCTTTCTATAACCATGACAATTATCATAGTACATAATGTAATGTATGACATTTTCTCCTTGGAGACCTTCTTCACTCCTTAGGGTATAGGGGAACGCTAAGCTCTGGCTCCCAGTTCCTTATGGTAAGAACCACTTAGGGCAACTGTGATATCCTTTTATAGTAATAAACAAGTTTATTACTGATATGCAACTTGTCTGTGACTTCTTTGCATCTCTGATTATCACCAAGAACCTGATCAGGGTTAGACACCCTAACAAATTGGCGACCATGTGCAGGTGATTTAGATGTTGCAAAGTTTCACTTGTTGCTTGAAAACTTTTCCCTTCCTATGGGGACAGTAGGTGTGCACATCCGCACTACCTGTCCCATTATTTTTTCCCTCCATAGCAACTTGTAAAGTCTGGCTGCTTACTGGGCATGGTCGATGCCGACTCACTGTGCCCAATAGCAGTTCTGAATTACAAGACTACAAGAGTACAGTAGCCTGCCTGTTTGCTGGTTTTGCCTGTCATGGATCGATACATGACATGGCTGCCTCTTACAGGTTCTAATTTTGAGCTTCCCCAGTGATTTTACTGGTATACCAATGGCCGCTACATCAAACATATGTGCAGATCTGAGACTCGATGTTTCTAACTTCATCACCTCCCATGGAGGATGGACTGACTTCGTATTGGATGCAAGTCAATCCGAAAGCACCATTCTGGGGATTTCAATCCAGTACTCAGAGATGAGACAAGAAGAAAAAAAGTGTGATGCTAAAGGGCTGTTGGTCGCATCTCTCTACGCTGCTTTAGCCTCCAAATCGAGGTTTCATTCCCTTGAACTGCAACTCTTATCTCTCAAGAGAGAGATGGGATTGCAGGCTACTGAGAGTATGAGAAAAGAGCAGGAACTGGAAACTGAACTTCAGTCCCTGTGCAATGAGAAAGAGACTCTTTTTCACTGTTCTGTTGATGGTAATCAGCAGGAAAATACGTTGAGAGATGAATGTGAAAGTTTGAGGCAGGATAAGAGACAGGTGTTACAAATGAATAATTTGTTAAGTAAAACTAATGATCAACTTCAAGAGGACTTGGATGAACTCCAAGACAACTGGAACCAGGTACGTGATGAGTTGGATAGGGAACATAGGGACAACTGCAAATTGAGCGTCGCATATAGAGTGACACAGAAACAGGCTACGAGGGGTGTGGAACAGAATATTGCAAAAGTTAGTCATGAGGAATGTGAAAACAAGATGGCAAAACTGCGCCATCAGTGGGAGGTTTTAACTGGTTATGTTAAAGTTATGGGTGGCTACGTCCCCATCGACATCATGTCATCCAGGGAGGATGAGTCTGATGACGACATCTCCCAGTACAATGCCTAGTTACGCCCCTACTATAGTCCAGTGACCCCACCCTGCCACTTACAAGATGGCGGGTCCCCTCGCTACAACAGCACATCCCTACATTATCAGCGCAATGACGAGTATCATGTGAGATGCCAACATGGCGACTCCTATGATGGGGGGGAGGCTTGGGCCTACCATCGCCTTCTCAAGGCCTACCATCAGCACCTCCAGTTGCCATTATTTCTGTGGACGATAGGGAAGAGATTGAGAAGATGACTGAAAATGCTTTGCGTGATATCAATGTACCGGAGAAAAGCAAATGAACCCTCCGTACACAGATAAAACGAATGCTGTGGGAGAGTACTACTCAGGACACCATGGTCCATACTGTGGCTGACGCTACAGCAGAAGCCGCTCTTTGGGGTGCCCTTTGATACTCTTTATCTGACTGATCATCCCAGTGATCCCCCACAGATGGCCCACTCTGTTCAGCAGATCATTGACAGCATCGGCTGGATGAGCCCTACCGACAGCCTCAGTTGTTATTTGGAAAAAGTACACGTCAAATGTGAAATGCTCAGCTAAGCGGCGAATTACCAAGTACAGATCCTCCGACAGACTATTGATCCTGGCCTATGGGCAAAACTTACCGATAGGTCCGTCAGGATAACCAGCTAGTTTTGACCAAATCACAGCTAGACTCATAGCCGCACACAACCCAGGTGTGGTTGGGGTGATGCTAGCCTACCCCGAAAAACAGAATGCAAAAGAAAGTCCTCCGACTTTCCATCAGAGGTTATGGATGGACTACCATGCATAAAAGAATCCTGCAGGAGAGGCCATGGACACAGACCTCATAGAGTACAAAAACTTGTTCCATTGGAACATGATCCCAGCCATCAAAGAGAAGGTGGAACCAACAATTTTCCCCACTACGGACAATTTTGCTGACACCTCTGGAAAATGGAGCAGGTTTACCAGCTCCATATCCGAGACGTTAACTCTGGTTCAAAAAAGGTGGTTGCGGTACAACCTACTGAGACGCCCACAACCCACTACACTGTGGAAAGCAAGGCCCATAAGAAAAAGCCTACCCCTTCAGACAACTGACAGCATCATCAGTCCAGAGGTGGGAACTGGAACCAAAACAAAAACAATTGTGGACAATTGAAACAATCGAACAGGCCCCTCATATAGAGAGAGATCATGGAGGAAAACTGAAATCTCCGAAACCTTCTCGGTCAGGTCCGCTCTGTAGCAAATGCGGTCCTGGCACAAGCCCTCACGGCTATAGGCCTAGGAGAACAGGCCTCAACTGGCCACAGGGATTCCAGAAGCACAGGGCACCAGGCCGCAGCAGGCCTGAACCCTGACACAACCCTATATATTTCAGCCATCCAGCACAGGGATGAGGTCCATCAAGACCAGGCCCAACAGCTCTTCCAGGAGCTCGCTGCTGCTGGCACTACGGATTGATTGACAACTACAGGCCCCAGTCCATATTGTGAACAAGCTGGCATTGGACACAAATGGTAGGCCTTGCACTGAGGCTGTGGTTGGGGGCTGTTCACTTCTAATACTTTTGGATACAGGTGCGGCTGCATCTGTATTACATGATGATGATCTGGCAAACTCTCCTTGGTCCACTGGATGGCAGACCAACACATCAGGCGTGGATGGCACAAAGCTGTCCACATATCACTCTGTGGTCCTATCAGTGACTACAGGCAACCTGAAGGCGTACCATACCTTTCAGGTTATGGTACTGCATGATCATCCCAGTATCATGGGAACTGACTTTCTTGCACCACATGGCTGTGTGGTAGACCTAGCTGACATGCTATTGATCCAAATCAGAGGACAATACCATACTGTCATGATTTCTGATTCACATGTGGTTGCAGCCATAACCACTAATAACAAGGAATATGATGTCATCTCTCTGTTCCAAAACCATGAGCTTTTCAAGAGACTCTTCCCCATTCTGCAGAAACATTTGGATGCATTTACCACAAATAAGCATGATTGTGGTAGAATGCACACTGTCATCGAGATCCCAGGCCCAGCCCATGAGAGGCAAAGGCAATATCTTTTTCCTGCTGAGGCCTTACCATCACTCAGAGAAACTTTCCAGTCACTCCTGAAACAAGGTGTGATCAGGACTTGTGTTTCTACTGCCAATTCACCCATTTGGCTTGTGAAGAAGCCCATGGGAACTTGAAGACTCACAGTTGATTATAGGAGACTTAACCAAGTCGCTACTAGCTGCTCACCTACAGTAGCTTCAGCATCTGACGTGCTCAAATTGCTGACACCTGATCACAAGTGGTTCAGTGCCCTTGACATCTCCAGTGGTTTCTGGTCACTGTCCTTGGCCCTAAAGAGCCAATACAAATTTGTCTTCACCTTTGAAGGTAGGCAGTTCACATGGACCTGCTTGCCCAAGGGGTTCCACAATAGCCCCCCCCTTTTCCATCTACACATGATGGACACCCTGGAAGGTTTCTCTGTCCCACAGTGCATCTTGCAGTATGTGGATGACCTCTTGTTGGCAACTGCCACTCAAGAACAACACTTTGACCTCTTGGATGAATTACTGACCCTCCTACAGAAGGCAGGCCTCAAATGCAACCCTGTAAAAGCACAACTTTGCCAAACAGAAGTCATCTTCCTCAGCTTACACATAACCGACAAGGGCAGAAGCCCAGCCTGGAAAAAGATCCGAGGCCTACGAGACTTGCCACTCCCTACCAGGATGGCAACACTCAGATGCTTCCTGGGAATGGTCAACTATTCCAGGGACTTTATTTGTGACTTTGCCCAGAAGGCCACCCCTCTGTATGAGCTTCTGAAAAAAGGACGTCCCCTGGACTTAGGGCCCCATACACACTCAGGCTGTGGTGTCACTAAAACAGGCCTTGGCCTCTGCTCTAGCCTTAGTGAACCCCAATCCAACATTACCTTTCCATCTGAAATCAGCCACCTCAGACTTTGCTATGTCTGCTGTCCTTGCTTTGAAAGTCAATGGTACTCTGAGACCTGTTGTATATGCATCCCAAATGTTGTCACCAGTGGAGCAGAAGTACAGCCCTTGCAAAAGGAACCTTCTGTCCACCTACTGGGCTGTCAAACATTTCTTGTACATCATCAGGTACTCACCTATCGTTATCAACACCAACCACACCCCCGCAACTTTCTTGCTATCAGATACAGTGAAGGATGGATCAGTATCCAACACCAGACTGACTCACTGGTCACTCCTTCTCCAGGACCGGGACATCCAGGTCCACCCTGCCAAAATGCCTTCCATCTTGGCCCATGGACTGAACCACATGATTGCACACTGCAACCACCTGATCTGCCTGACCCAGGCCCATTTCTTCCCCCTACTCCCAAGCTTCTCAAGGACACTTCTCTGTGTCATGTCTTTACAGATGGCTCAGCCTCATACTACAAAGGAGAACAAGTAGCTGGACTTGGAGTGCTAATCATATACCCCAATAGCAACACTGTTGGGATATCCAAACATTGCAGTGTGGCATCATCACAGTACGCAGAACCGGCAGCTGTGGCCTGTGCCCTCTAGTTCATACAACATGGTACGGAGGACACCATCATTTTTGCAGACTCTAATTGGGTTTGCTGTTCCCTCACTGAATTCTTACCCTTCTGGCAGAAGAACGCCTTTGCATCTTCTGATGGCACCCCAGTGAAATATAAAGCACTTGTGATTTATATTCATGAATTGGCTAAGATGTTTCCACACAAACTTTTCATCCACAAGGTTAAAGCCCATTCCAAATCAGATCCGTACCATTCCTACAATGACAAAGCAGATACCCTTGCAAAAGAAGGTGCTCGGGGGGGGAGGCACTTGGATGATGGATTCATACATGTGGCAGCTATCAAGAAGAAACCTGATCCCTTCTCTCCACTGGATCTATCCACTGCACAATATGCAGACCCTGAACTGAAGGAAGTGTTCAGGTTCCTTGCCAAAGGAACCAAACAAGACTTACCTACCCACAGTCCATACAAGAGGCATACGAGTAGGTTACATTTGTCACCAGATGACAAACTAATCTGGTATCAACCAGAAGACTCACCCTGCAAATTGTGGGTAGTCTCTCAAAATCTGAGATCTGAATTTCTCCACCAGGTACATGACACCCCTACTGGTGAACATCAGGGAGTGGAGAATATACTCCAGAGACTCAAGACTGTTGGTTGGTGGCCTGGCATCACCAAAGATGTCAGACACTATACTGACAATTGCCTGATCTGTGCTCAGAACAACCCAATACCAACCAAACGTAATGCCAAGTTATTGCCTCAGACTCAGAGACATTCTGGACCTTGGCATGCCATACAGATTGACTTTATTGGTCCCTTGACCAATACTAGCAGGAACAGCAAGTATGCACTTGTGGTTACTGACCTTTTCTCCAAGTGGGTTGAAGCTTTTCCCACTAAGACTTGTACTGGAAAAGCTACTGCTAAAACCCTGGTGGAACAGATTTTCTCCAGATGGGTCCTACCTCTGAAGGTAGACTGTGACAAAGGAACCAGTTTTACAGGTGAGTTGATGAAAGAATCGCTTGAACATCTAGGGGTACACCAGAAGTTCCACATACCTTACCATCCCCAATCTTCAGGTCAAGTAGAAAGAGCCAACAGATGGATTAAGCAAATGCTTTCCAAATTCACTGAGGACAATCCAAGGATTGGGATTACCTGCTGTCTTTACTCCTTATGGCAATCTTGGGTACTCCTTCAACCACCACCCAGCTGACACCCTTCGAGGTGATGACTGGTAGAAACATGAGATTACCTGAACATTTGTTATTGGACCTGAACACACCCACTGCAGACAGGGTGTCTGTAGACAAGTATGTAGCCAAACTGAAAGAAGATCTGGATAAAACCCATTTGTATGCAGCTCACTGCATGGGCAAGGCCCAGCAACAGTCCAAAATCCAGTTTGACAAACACGCACAAGAAGTGGATTGGCAAGTCAGAGACCAGGTAATGGTACTCAGATTTGCTCACCCTACACATGCCTTCTCCAATAAATGGGAAAGACCCTACCCCATTGTTAACAAGGTCAGTCCTGCGGTCTATCAAGTTAGACTTATGCAAAACAAGAAACGTACTGACAAATGGTTGCATGCAAACCAGTTGAAACTTTATAAAGGAGTATAATTACTTTTCCTAACCCCATTGGGTGGAATTGTACCAACTGACTACTGATTTTTTATTTTTCCTTACAGGTATTCCTGCAAGATGGCTATCTTGCATTTGATTCTCTGCATCTTAGGAGCTCTCCCCTGCATCCAATGCAAGGTAGATTGTATCCTTCCACATGTAGACCATCCTCCTGCTGCTACCCCAGAAGGAGTATCAATTACAATCCCAAACAAATTGATCACTGTGCATAGAAACATAGAATTTGACGGCAGATAAGGACCGCTTGGCCCACCTAGTCTGCCCATTTTCTCTAACAGATAAGCTGCAGACCCTAGTTAACCAACAGCTTACTTCTTCCTACCCCCCACTAGGACTGCCTTATGTCTGTCCCATGCATTCTTGAATTCTACCACTGTTCTTGACTCCACGACCTCCTCAGGGAGGCTGTTCCACGCATCCACAACCCTCTCTGGGAAAAAATACTTCTTCACATTACCTCTGAGCTGTCCCCTCTCTATCTTCAAATTGTGCCCCCTTGTTCTTGCACATCTCTTTTTCTGAAAGATGCTACCCTCTTGGACTTTGTTGATTCCCTTGAAGTACTTGAAAGTTGCTATCATGTCCCCTCTCTCCCTTCTTTCCTCAAGGGTATACATATTAAGCTCCTTTAGTCTTTCTTCTTATGTCTTCTGGTGCAGACCCTGCACCATTTTGGTTGCCCTCCTCTGGACAGCCTCCACTCTGTCTATGTCTTTGCGGAGATGGGGTCTCCAGAACTGCGCACAGTACTCCAGATGGGGTCTCACCAACTGTCTGTACAGAGGGATAACAACTTCCTGTTTTCTACTAATAGAAACATAGACATAGAATTTGACGGCACATAAGAACCGCTTGGCCCACCTAGTCTGCCCATTTTCCTACCTAACAGATAAGCTGCAGATCCTAGTTAACCAACAGCTTACTTCCTTCTACCCCCCACTAGGACTGCCTTATGTCTGTCCCATGCATTCTTGAATTCCACCACTGTTCTTGACTCCTACCGCACTGCCTCAGTTGTAGCCCCTGATAAATGTACCCTACAAACTGAATGGCAAACAAATTTTCATGGACAAGCTCTTCCCATGGCCCACCCATCCAAAGGAACTTTCCATGGTTGGCCAAATGCCAAGATTTCCCCAAATGGTTCTTTATCTCTTCAGCAAACCAATCAGAGACATTCAGGTTCATATAATCTTACTGCTCTAATTGACCCTGCCTATTGCGAGAGGTTCTCCAAAGACTCCGCTAGGCAATACTGCGCACTAAATTCCATTGCCTCAGCCACCATGTACTTATCTGTTATTCCTCCCACTGAAGCAGAACTTCTTGAATGTCCCCCACAAGAACCTGGCCCACTCAGTGGTCTAACTGCAACCTCTTCACCTGGTACACTTATTAATGATTTGCAATATATGCATATTGCCATTCTTTTTAACGTAACCCATTGGAATATGGCAGAATTTGGAATGTGTCATATTACCAACACATCCACATTTTTCAGTTCTATTTATTTATTTAGTTTTTGTTGACCGGGTAAGTGCACTAGACAAATCCTGCCTATTTTCAGGCATGACCCGGGGAAGGGATACAGATGAATGCCAACTGACCTTGAACCAGATTAAGCTGCTGGTGGTATTTTTTTCGTGAATGGAGGAATTTGGCCATTGCACCGGGAAATTCCCCTGCTCTTTTTGAGAAGTGCCATGGGATCTTTAACATCCACCTGAACTACCACCAGAACAGGCAGATGGGACCTCGGTTTAACATCTCATCTGAAAGACGGCACCTCAGAAGTGCAGCACCTCCCTCATGCTGCACTACAGTGTCAGTATTGGGATATTAACCCAAGTGCCTGGTGTGTGGATAGAACCCACAGCCTACTGATCTCTCGGCCTCAGAGGTGAGTTTGCTACCTGCTGAGCCACTGACACTGCTAAATGTTATTGGATAGTCTGGCAGCATACCAGACATGTACTCAAGACCCCACTGCTGTGTTAACACTGTAGAACATCTAGATTTATTTAGATCTAGACCTCATTCTTAGAATAAATCCCATTCTTCTAAAAAAAAAAAGAAATGTGACACAGTTGATGTCACTGGTGCAATAGGCACATTAGCTGGTCTCTTTGGTTCTACAATGTCTATCTGGAATAAGGCAGGCATTGCTACAATCAAAGCTCACTCCCAAAAAATTTAAGTAGGTATAATTAATGACATAATACTCCCATTGTTACATGGTGTGGATGGACTTAGTCAGGAAGAAAGATATACAGCTTTCAACATGAAAGAAATTGCTAAATGCTTCACTGACACATAGATAAAATCAATGCACTCATTGCACAAAACAACAAGGAGGCAGGCAAGCAATATATTGTCAGGGAACTCCTTTTCCCAGCTTATGGCTCTTATGTCATAACCACCGTCAATAACCTCTTCTGTGATCTGGAATCTGGATGTATTCCTGATCTCATTCATGATAGAAGAATTTCCAAATGGTATTACCCACACTGCAAAACCCCTGCATGTGTTGCAATGTGTATGTCTCAGTCTATTGCCATACCTATAGCTACTGCTAGAAACTTAAGTTTCATTACCAGGCATCCCAATACAGGACCCTGCTTTACTGCTAAGAAATGCACTATTCTAGATATCATGTTTGCATCCTTTACTGTCTCATTATCATGCTTTGATCCAAATACAGCCTTATTTGATAAACTTGCTACAATTCACTCCATTGGGCACCTAGACAAGGACATCTACAGAGAAGGCATCGAACTGCCATCCCTCCTGGTATTCCACCCGCTCTTGGAAGCATGGGTTTTGCCTCACACTGACTGCTGTGCCAGGAAGGGCTATCATTATTTGTGTCATTGTGATGTGTTTGACATTATTAAACCTGTTTGTGGTTACTCCCCAGACAGCATTGATTGGTCTTTTACCTTGGACCAGGACATTGCTGCCAATGACACAGATACCCCGGAAGCACGATCAGCACCACCACCACTGGTGAGCTATGACCAACTCTACAAGGCCTATAAGGAGGAGGTTCATCAGCTAACTACAAGAATATCGAATCAATCTTACACCTGCCCAGTACAACTGCAAAAATGACTTATATCTCTGATGGGCAGTACTGCATTGTCACTAATCATAAATCTTTTACTTATGCTCAAAGGGTATGAAATATCACTCAACCTAACTTCTGTTTTATTCCTCATCAAACCACTGTTATTGGACATACTTTTAACACCCCTGTTCCCATCGCAGAACCAGACATTATTGACGGTGACCCTGAATATTTGCTTGCTCTCAGTATTTACCAATATTTAATGTACATATAGACCCGCTCACACTGACATTAAAATCACTTTTAGAAAGGAAGGACACACACCTCATCCACATCAGTAACAATCTCACTGGTGCATCAGATGCAATCAATGCCCTTATCAATGATTTCAATAGTGCACTTACTAACTCTTGGTTAGAAATAACTTTTAAAGATTTTGTTATTAACGAGCATTTTTAATTTTCTTTTTGATAATCATGCTTTGTTGCCTAAGGTGTATGCTCAAACAGCATCGAGAGCAGCTCGAATTCCTTTGCAAGGCTCGTGCATTGGGTCTGTAAACGACAGTTCTCACCACTTTCCCATAATGTTGTTGCCTTTTCAGTAAGGCAACAAGTGTGGGGATTGTGATACGAGGTCCCTGCACCCTAACTGGCATTCTACTCTATACCTTGGACAACTCTTATGTTACACACATTATGCAAATATTATACTAACTCATAGGGCACAGGCATCTACCAGATAAGAATAGATGTCAGGATATGTAATAATTGTAATTCACTTCACTTTCTCTAATTCATGGAAACTGCATGTAGTAAGCCAAAACATTCATGTCTTTGTCATCTTATGATACCTTAGCTAGCACTGCCACCTTTTGGATTTGTATATAATTACACCACATACTGTATTTTTCATGTACCATCTGTACCTTCTTTGTTCTAAGAAATGATGATCTTAGCGAAATTGTATAATGTTAGCTATAACTGTGGAGCCACCATACTTTTAGCCAATAGGGCTCATCACCTGTAACTAGAAATGGTTCTATCTTTTTGTAACCATGACAATTATCATAGTATATAATGCAATCTATGACATTTTTCTCCTCGGAAACCTTCTTCACTCCCTGGAGTATAGGGGAACTCTAAGCTCTGGCTCCCAGTTCCCTATGGTAAGAACTGCTTAGGGCAACTCTGATATCCTTTTATAGTAATAAACAAGTTTATTACTGATATGCAACTTGTCTGTGACTTCTTTGCATCTCTAATTATTGCCAAGACCCTGATCAGGGTTAGGCACCCTAACAAAGTCTTCTTAAAACTATGGCGTTAGAAAGAAGGCTGACATTTATTTTAAAATGATTCCTCCTTGCAGAAAATTGTCTTCCAAGGATATGCCTAGAAGAGGAATTAAACTATAACTAAAGAGATTTTATCTCACCAACCATAACAACAATTAGAGAGGTATTATTTCCACGTGGGCTGGGGCACCTGTTATGTGAAATTCATACCAGACCTTTTCAAGAAATAACTTTTCAAATTAAAACCAGATTAGTAGATTTAGCATTTGTCATTGACCAAGCAAAAATAGATCAGTTGGTAAATTTTAGATAGTTCAAAATACTAAAAACTAAGAAGGGCTTAGAATATTATCTCTCTGTTCTAACGGATTCAATACAATGCAGAACATTGGCTAGATTTAGGATGGAACTGTACCCGGCAAACTATATTATGCTTAAACAAAGAAGACAGGGAGTCACATCTCCATTTTGTAAATGCATGAAAAATATAGAGGATGACTTCAAGCATATTGTATTGCATTGCCCACTTTATGAAAAGCAAAGGAAATTTTGGCTAGTACCCATTTTGGCCACCCTCAGTTTTCCCTCTGATCAACTAGTTGTCACTTTATTCAATACAAAGGGTGTAAGAATATTAAAATGTCTTTGTAAATTTTTGATTTCAATTAAATTGTAATATATTTGTAATATACATTGTATGATACAGGCAATGGTAATTGTGATATGTATTTGTATGTATCTACATGTATGTACCTTAAAATTTTATAGATTGTAAAGACATTTTGTTGAACAATAAAACCTTACCTACCAGGTTGCAAACAAGAAAATTGTTGGGGTATTTAAAAGGGGGTGGGATGAAGTCAAGGGGGAGGCAAGTGTGTTGGGGAGGGAGCAGTGTGCTGTGTAACACCAGATGCATGAGCAGACTCAATAAACCATAATGGTCTTCTTCTATTGGCAGTTTCATATGTTTGCATGGGATGTGGAACAAAAACAGGCATTTTTCAAGTAGTTCTAAAGTTGGGAAGGAAAGCACTAATGTTTTTCATTACAGCCCTGTACCAGCAATTATAAAACTTAGGGATTGCTGCAAAACTTGAAAGTCTTACATATCCTCAGTGTATGATACTTAAAAAACCCTTCAAGCTTTGCTCTTGGGGTTTCTGTAGCATCATACACAATGGTGCATAAAAACAATTCTTGTTATGCACCACCCCTCATGTATTATTCGCTACGTGACATCCGCACTCTCCATATTCCAATGGCTACCACACACATTAACATGAGTTTGAACACATGTATCATATACTATTTTAACCACTGGCAATTGTACTTTCAAGTAGTGGTGTTCATTATCCCAAAAATATGCAAATAAAGAATTTGGGGAGGACTTGAAATTGACATAAAAATGATGTGAGTGAGGACAAATCTGAGAAATCATATTTAGTTAGGGATTAGTTAGACTGGACTAGGCGAGGATTGTGCAGCTCATTAGTTCTCAGAGTAAATTACTGTTCATTCCTTTAAGAGGCTGCTTAAGGGAATATTTGCTTTAAATCTTTAACTGTCTGTATTTTGGTAATGCTGCTTGGAATTTGCATCACCCATTAGTTCCAACAATTGGTGAGGCATCATTTCTCCACCAGACCTGCAACCTTCCACATTAAGGGCCTGATCCTCAGAGAGATTCATACACATGGGGATGTGTCTATGTAGGCCCAAGGTGCACAGAGGTCCTGCTCAGTACAAGCAGGGGACTTCCACACATCCACATTCCTAGCAGTGCACCCCCACTGCACATGATCCAATGTCATGTGCTGCTACATGACTAGCTGGGCCAAGGGCAGGCAAGCAAGAAAGTCCATGCAAGTGCATAATTCTGTTGACAAACCACACACTGCAAAGGGCCAGCAGGCTGTGCAGAGGCTACACAGCCTGACAGGCTGCCACAGCATTTACACCCCACTCTGTCTAGCAACAGGGCAGCCCCAGGACCTGATTGGCATTTGCTCCACCCAGTCCTCAGATCCTATATGGAGGACTGGGGGGGTCATGTAACACCTTGATGCCTCTGTCCTCCCTTTGATACTGGTCTATCTTCCTGCTTTCTCCAGCCTTCTTTTCACAACTCTGTACTGCACTCATCCACAGTCTACACGCAATCATACTATAAAAGTCTTAATTCCCCTTTCCCTCTGCCCGTAGGCCCCCACCACCACATCAGTTCTTCTGACCTATCCTTGGGACTTCACTTCTCACAATGTTTATCCTTCACTTACATATTACATACCCCTTCTGGTACCCCATCTGCCATTAGTTGGTGGTTCTCCAAGCCATTTTCATGGCTAGTACTAGTGGCTGCCCCTGGTAAATGAACTGATACTTCTATGCAGAGAACATTGTTTATATACAGTTGCATGGTTCAATGGTGGATCTGCCCCCTTGTATTTGAATCCTCCTCTGTTATGGCTTGCCTTTTCTTCCTTTTATCATTTGACTCCCCTATTACTGCACCATTGTGTTTGTGTTTATATACTTATTTACATGTATTTATATGTTTTTATGATGACTGTTACCCGACCCTGTTCTAACCAGTTCCATCTTGTAAAAGAGCTCTGCTCAATGATGTTCGCCTGGATAAATAAAGATTTTGATTGACTGATTGATTGATACTGGCACCATACAGCAGTTAAAGCACAAGGATGGTTAGTCCAATGGGGATATGGCAGTTCTTGGATGACCGCTGTATCCCAACAAAACATTTAGTGATTCCCACTACAGTGAATCTAAGGTACACATACTCTGGGTTATATCAACCCTGTAACAGCCACAGTTACAGTACACTCACACACAAAGTTCGGAGACAAGAAAAGTTGCTGTAATATTTTCAAACTTTTTGCAGCCATATGCAGATAAAAGGAGCAACTTACAGAACCAAGGCAGAGAGCTGTTGCTGGGCAGACTATCCACCCCATTTCCCCTCACAATTGAAGGATTTAACAGTGAGTGCTACTGAACGTAAATGAGCTCTTTAAATATTCTTAAAACCATGAACATATCCACCATATGGCTCCTGACCTTTGCCTCGACAACACACCACCAAACTAGTGAATTACCAAATAAATTTCCATGGTGGCAAACCAGCTATCTTGTGTTAGTGGCAAATCCATTTCTTGTATAGGAGAGGCCATCAGGTTTAAATAGAACCAACACTTACAATTAATTGAAGAATGGGGGATACTGAGACAGCATCCACAGCATCTACATCAAATGTGCCATTTTGTGTTCAGTTGGCCGCATTTGGAGCTCATTGTAAAGAGATGCAGCTGATCTCTTTGACAAGTAAGGGTAGAGCCTAAGAACCATTAATGAAAAAACTCCTTATTCAAGAAAACAACTTAATTTATTATCAAACTACTCTCAAACATTGCACTGAACTGGCCAGAATTCTGTGGATTTGTACATAAACAAATCATAATAAATTCAGACAGAAGGAAAGATGGGAGACTGTTTTGAACAAATGCTCCCTCAAATTAATGAATCTCTTATTTGAGGAGAATCACTTAAACTTAATACAAGCACATCAGGAACTTATCAAAGTACAGACAGAGTTAAAAACCTTTAAAGATCAGAACAACTTTGACAGCTGTGACAAAAAACCTGTGGACAAAAGCTGCACAATCAGAGATGGAAGAAACTGGGAGGAAACAGGATAAGTTTAATCAAGATAGTAAAGACTACACCTCCAATTCTGTGTATCACTGGGGAGCATTTGTTAGATCAAATACAAATTTGAAAATATTACAGCAACTTTCTTGTGTCTGAGCTTTGTGTGGACTATATACTTTAATTGTGGTGATTGCTGTATCCCATCAGCTCCAGCACAATGGAGGGCTCATCATCCATTCTGCAGCTTGCCCAAGCATGTGATTGGATGCTCAGTGCCCGGCACAGCACCTCCCTCTGACCTGCCCACTACCTCTCTGCATAGCACTCGGTGCACAGTCCTAGAGGGCCAGGGGCAGTGATTTTTTTTAAAACATAATAGTTTATTGATTTAATGCAAAACATTTTTTAGAGTGCCCACCAACTTTGTGAGGTTATTTTTCAAAATTAATGTTCTGTTCTTGCTCAAGTCTATAGTAAGTAGTTTATTAAAAGTGGTGCCCATGTGCCGCCCCATTCCATTACATCTACCATTATTGTAAGGGCATTTAGGGGTATGATCACAGTCTTGCCTAGGTTTAGTTTATATCCTGGTAGTCTGCTTAAACAGTTTAACTCCTCAAATACTGCCGGAACTTATATGTCTAAATGTTCCAAGTATAGTAGGACATCATCTGCATAAGCTGACATTTTGTATCTTTGTTCCCCTATATTGATGCCCATTCCTGTTAGTAGTTTTAGTTAGAGGTTCTAAGTATAAATTAAAATGTAGAGGGGAAAGTGGGAATCCCTGCCTTGTACCTTTCCTTTTTTCAAGCATCTAAGGGACTGTAGTCCATTACATCCTACTCTAGCCATGGGGTGAGAATATAACAGTTTAACCTATTTTAGGCCTACAACCCAGAGAGGTGAGTACAAAGGGGGCAACACCTCAGTCTCCAGAAGGTCTCCAGCAGGAAACCCAAACTCCTCTAGTTTGAGGAACAGATTCTCCCAAGAAGCCCTGTCAAAAGCTTTCTCCTCATCTAGGGACATCATGACCACAGGAGGCCCTGTCTCTCTAGATGTGGAGATTATGTGGCCAAGCTTTCTCATATGGTTCCTCAACAGTCTTCCCTGCATGAACCCAACTTGTTCTGGGCCAGTGAGTGACCTCCATACCTTACTGCCAAGATTTTTGCCAAAATCTTAATATCTAAGTTCAGCAGGGAAATCAGTCTGTAGTTTCTCACTAGGCCCTAGTCTTTTCCCAGTTTTGGCAACAGGGTGCAAAAGGATTCCTGCATATGCAGGTCCAGAAACTTCTCCTTGTAAGTATTATTAAAGAGAGCTATTCAGTGAGATGTTACTTCATTTCTCAGGAGTCCGAAAAATTTGGTAAGATGCCACCCGGCCCTGGGGCCTTATCCAGTTGAAAATCCTGAATTGCCCGTGTTATTTCCCCTTCTATAATGCCCCCAATGCCCCCAGCATATCTAATTGTCTTTCTTTTCTACTACTTTGGGCAGCTTTTATTCTCAGTGATCAGCCTTGATTTATTTTCTGTTAGCTATGGTGTCAACCTGATATACTGTTGTTCCTGATAGAACTCACCAAAGCTCTTTGCCATCTCCCTTGGTTCAGTCAGAACAGAGGTAAGTAAGTAAGTAAAGTTTTATTTGTTAACAGACCCATACCAGAGGCTTAAGGTGCTGTACAGGAAGGCAGGAGTTAAAAATAAATAACGAACAACCAATAAAAAACATAAGTCAATAAATAATAATAAAATCAATTATGTCTAAAGAAATCCTAATTAAAAAATACAATTCAGCAGTCAGCTACTCTAAGGCTCATAGACAATCTGCAAATGCTTCCCTAAAAAGATACACTTTCAGACCCCACTTAAAAACCTCCACCAATGGGGCCTCCCTCAAAGATCTTGAGAGTGAATTCTACAAGACTGGGCCTTCCACCTTGAAAGAATGATCTCCAGAGGTCTTCAGACAGGCCCTATAAACCGCTAGAAGTCCCTCGGTAGAGGAGTGGACTGAGCCCACAGGGCAGACAGAATTCAGGAGGTCAGTCAAGTAGCCAGGGCCCGATCCATATAAGACCTTATAGGTGAGCAAGCCCACCTTGAAGGTGACTCTCCACCTAACCAGCAGCCAGTGCAGATCATGCAGAACTGACCAAGGAAGCCTCATCAGCAACCTGGCAGCTGTGTTCTGCACCAGCTGCAGATGTTGGAGAACCCTTCCATTGACCCTGAGGTAAAGAACATTGCAGCAGTCGAGTCAAGACATCACAAAAGCAAGTACCAGTGAGAGTAGGTTGTCAGGTGAGAGCAAGGCTTTGATCCAGGTGACATTCCTCAGGTGGTAGAAACCACTCTGGATGATGGATGACACCTGAGCCTCAAGTGTCAATCCATCATCAAGGATGACGCCCAGATGTTTCAATCTGGTAGATGCAGACAAAGGACTGGAGCCAAGGAATAACCCTGTTTTCATCCCAGAAGCACTCACATCCTGCTGATGATTAGGCTCAATCACTAGCACCTCCATCTTGTCTGGATTGAGTCTCAGCCAGTTAGAGGACATCCAGTCCTGAATCTTGGCTAGACATTTATTTAGCACCTCCACAGTGTCACTTGTCCCACGTGCAAACGATATGTACAGCTGGGTATCATCTACATAACAATGAAAACCCAAGCTGTACCATCTAATGATCTCACCCAGGGGAAGCATGTACACTGCGATCAGCAAAGGTGACAGGACTGAACCCTGGGGAACTTCACATGGTAGGGGCTTTGGGCAGGAGGAGAAACTTCCCATTACTACCTTCTGCATCCTGCCTGTGAGAAAGGATTCAAATCAGTTGATGACAGTACCGGTGAGTCCATATCACTCCCTTAGGTGATCCAGCCACACTACGTGTTCCACAGTGTCAAACACCGAGGAGAGATTGGGGAGAACAAGTATTGACCACTCCCTTCTATCTCTTGCCCAGAGGAGATTATTTTGCACTCTGAGTAATGACGTTTTGGTGCTATGCCTAGACCTAAACCCCAACTGGAAGGGCTCATAGATGTCATAGGCCATGAGGTGTGCCTTGAGCTGCAGAGCCACTACTTCCTCAATAACCTTACCCAAAAATGGGAGGTTAGAGATTGGTTTATAATTCGCCAAGATGTCAGGGTTGAGAGATGGTTTCTTTAGGAGGGGGTGCTCTGGTTCTTCCTAACCACAGCCACTGATCAGTAGGCCTCCTGCTGTTTCAGTTGAATCTCCAGTAATCATCCAGCTTTTTCCCCTTGATCCACATAGCAGAGTTTGCTCTGAACATCACTAGTTCTGCCCCTTACCACTAGTTCTGCATATTTTGCTAGTTTAGTTTGAGTCACTCTATTTCTGTTGAAAAGCCATTAAGCTTCTTCTCTATACTCCTGATCACCTTCAAAATGTTATTACTCTCCCCTTCCATCTTCTATTAACATGTAGCCGCTAGCCATATAAGATCTCCTCTGACTGCGTATTCAAACACCCTGATAAGTGGTTGAGATCTGTTACTATTCACCCGTTCTCCTCAAATAACCACTTAGTGGTTTCCCTGATCTTTCATATGCAGTTCTCGTCCTTTAGCAGGTGATTTTTGTCTTTTTAGGTTCTGTTTACTCAGGTTGTCTAGGCATCTAAGGTTGAGGTACACTGGTGAGTGCTCTGAGACCACTCTCCCTGATTTTTGGCATGCCTGTACCCCTTCCAAAAACCTAGCACTAATCAGGAAGAAGTCTAACCTGGAGTCAGTACCATAATCAAATGAATGGAATGTATACTCCCTTGCATCAAGGTAGAGTCCTCCAAGGATCCACTAGACCCAAGCCACCTTGCAGCTCCCCCAGTGCCCTCTGGGCCAGGGGTATACTGTGTACAAGGTGACCCCGACTGAGTGCTTACAAAAAGTGTAACTCAATCATGGTGCCTGTGTACAGGGCTGCCTGGCTGGCTAGCGGCGGATGCCTGGGTGGGCGGTGAGGGCAAGGAAATGCGCATGTAGCACATGTGGATGCTAGGGGAGGAGGGAGAGAAGGTATGTGGGAGGGGGTGTGGTGGGCAGCTGCCGAGCTGGACCGCTAGCATTGTAGGGTGGGAGAGTCGCTTGGGAGGTGCAGGGTGCAGGGTTCGGGTCCAGCGCAGCACGTTTTTTTGCCGACGCCGCTTTTATTTTTACAAGTATTTCACCCCAACATGCACACCTCCCCGAGTTGGGACTCCTTTAGTAGGAGTGCGGGGGTGAAGCCCCATGCATTAAAAAATACTTGTATCTGGGTGCCTCTTCCAATTCACTCTTTGATGTGCATTGCGAAATTCATTTTCGGCAATGTACATTAATTCTAACGCCATCACTATTCCGCGATCACCGTTATGACATAGAACCAGGCCAGAGAGAGTCCCCACCCCACTGTTTCTGGTCTGTCCTTATTCCTATCCAAAACTTCATTCCAGTCCACCACTGCCACTGTGGGATCCTGTGGAGCATGTCCCAGCATTATTCATAAGCTCGTAAAAAATAAAGGGTCATCTTTATTTGGGCCATAGAGACAAGCCAGTAGTACTATTTTAGCTGACCCCAGAACTCCCCTTAAAATAATAACCCTGCTTTCAGGATCTTTCTGTTCCTCAACTAACCTGAAGGGCACTCTTCTTGCCACAAGTCTGGCCACTCCTGTTTTTTGTCACTATTGCCTGTGGCAAAGGACTGCCCCTCGCATTCTCTGCACCATAAGGTACTATGTTCTGTCTTTGTGTGCATTCTCTGTGACATAGCAATCTGTATTCCCAGTGATCTGAGGTAACATAGGACCTGATGACACTTTTTTTGTCTTTGCTCCTTTAATATTCCAAGTGCCGAAATTAAACCTCAGTGTAGACATTGGTAGTTGCTTGAATGATTTGTGTTTATCTGCTCCACTCTATACCAGTTAATCTCATGCCAACCTACCTCCCACCCTTTTAGTTTGATAACCTCTCTGTTTTGGCTCTATTTTGTTGAACTTTTGGTATTGTTACACCACCAACCACTGTACCATTTATATACCTCATACACACACCTTTTGCACATAACACTCCTTGCTACCTGATTGGATGTATTACAATGTTTATTCCAACAAAAACCCTCTGTGCATAAAACAAACATACACAAGGGGCTAGACAGAAAAACAACACAACAAACTTTTGTGAGGTGCCTCCATTTTCACCTTTTCTGAATCCTCATCTCCCCTAAAGTGAGAGGCTGTATCGTTTCTTACCAAGGTCTCAATTTTTGCCCACTTCCTGGCCATTGGCTGAGCAAGGGGACATCCTGAAACAACAGGGTCCTGTCACTTGCTCTCGCCAGTCCCTGTGGCATTCACCATCTGGGGCTACTTCACAGCTCCTGCCCAATCCATGCTTTTATGTGCTTAGATGCACTAGTGATAACATGACACATCTGAATTTCTGAATTGAGAGTGGCATTCTAAAAAACATGATTCCTTATAGCAGGAACACATGGGGTAGAAAAGAAGTGAGTATGAGACAATACCCTTCAAAATCAGTGTTGTTTTCTGACTGAAAGACTACGCTCTATCTCACACCCATGTAACATGGCAGGAGGACAAGAAAAAGTGAATCAAACAACCGTTATACATCCAGTGTAATATTGTGCCCTCCCACCCCCACACCTCAGAAAAACAGTTCAGCAATGTCCACCTCATCCATACAGCTTATTGCTATCCTCATTTCTCTCAGTACTACAAATGTGGCTGCAAATATTCCATGCCCCCAAAGATGCATCCCCACTAGAACCCCCCAGACCAGTGAGACTCAGTGAGGACCCTACTCGATTGAGGCAGTTAGAGTGTGTGATAAAAGCCATGAAAGACTGGAGTGAATGTGTTCAAAACACAGCCTATAGCCATTATGACTGCTTCTGTGCTCCTAGGCAGTCCTGTTGCTGCTTGTGGTCGTCATTCTCATTATTTACCCTGTGCCGATGTTGTGATGTCTTCTCTGATAGGTTGAGTACTTCAGTGGGAGTAGCCAATCACCATACCTCTCCAGTGCATCTGGGTACCTCATGTTTTCCTCCCAGGTCCTCACTTGCAACTCTCCATGTGCAGGCACTGCTCTACTTGTCTAATGGCACAGTCACAGAGTCAGATCTCCTTGGTCACTTGGTGGGAGAAGGGGAGCTGGAAGAAGCCTTAAGCTATAGACTATATTATAGAAATAGGTTAGAGGATTAGTACAGAGTAAGTAAGAGACACCCTATCTATTGTAAGGTTACAAATTAGTTTAAGAAAAAAAAAATTAAAGGGGTAAAGAAGTAATAACATAGGAGAAGTAAGCAGGTGAAAGGGTAAGTCGAACGTGCATACACTTCAAGCGAAAAGGGTAAAGAACTTGGGAGTGGTGCAGTGAAATGGTTGTTGTGAAGCAGTCTTTTGGGAAACCTTCTGGAGACTGAGGTGTTGCCCCCTTTGTACTCACCTCTCTCTGGGTTGTAGGCACAGATTGTTGGGCTCAGGGCTGAACTGGTGAGAGTACAGTAGACCTTCGGCACTGCTCTGGGACCACCAAGTTCTCCACCACTTGTCTAGAGGATACCTAGATATAGGCAGACCAGATGGACCTTGGTAGGCTCCTGGTGGGTGAGGAGGTAGGTGTGCACTCCTAGACCTATACCATGATAAAATACATTCACCTTACTGGCTGAAAAGGGCAGCTGGGAAGAGGTACCCATCACAGTGGTAAGGGAGTAGGTGGTGTTTCTCAAAAGTGGAGAAATCACGGAGGGAAAGGGAATCACCCAGCCAAGGGGGAATCTTCTCTTGGTTGGAGACTCAACTGTAAAGGGGATAGATTTGGAAACTGAAGGGGGGGATAGCAAGGTGAGGTACTTAAGGGGTGCCACTGCTAGGAGAAATGGAGGGAGGATCCTGGGTATTGCTAAGGCAGTGGGAGCTGGGATGGAGCTGGATATTATCATCCATATTGGGATGAGTGACATAGAACAAGAGGAGGTAGGTGTAGTAATGGGAAATTTTAAGGAGCAGGGGAGAGGTCTTAAGCAAGTCACAGCCTGGGTCCTCACCAACTATGCCTGTGAGGCTGCTCCTCCTACTACCCTCTCCCTCCAATTCACCCCACTTTTCCCTGGACACTTCCCCTCCCATCACACCGCTGACTCCCTTCCTCCATCCCACTTAGCTATATCACTAAGCTCTGACAAAGCCTTCCTCTGGTGGCACAGGGTTTCTCTTTCCATCTCTATAATCCTTTTTATTCTTTCCCATTCTCCTTTAATAAAGATCATGTAATAGTCTAAACTCTACATATATTATGTCTCCGCTCTTTACATCAGAATGTATCAACAACTCTAAAGCTGTAACGGAATTAAATTGTTGTTTAGAACCTTGTAGCTGATTCTTGTGACATTGCTATTTTTCTGTATTGTATGGCCTGTCTAGATGTGCAACCTTTGTAAACGAGCTTCCAGCTCAAAGATTGTTTCTGAATCAATAAAGTGGAAACTTGAAACACATGTCACAGCTTTTTCCAAGGTGCAATGTGTACATGGCCTGGGAGAGGCAAGGAAACTCCACACCAGAGGTTTTAATGAATGGTTGAAATGATGGTACATGGTGGAAAGTTTTAGAAACATCAGGGACTTGGGATCAACCTCGCAGGATATGGGTCTGTATGTGAGGGATGGCCTGCATTTTTCTAGGGAGGGGTCCGCAGTCATACAAACATAGACCATGACAGCAGAAAAAGACCAGAGGTCCATCCAGTCTGCCCATATTTCCTATAATCCCCGGAACCTTCCTTGGAACCTATTGTTCCTCCAGGGTACTAACCCTTCCCCATCCTATCCCCATTTGCTCCCCGGCTTTGTCACCCTAGGCGACCACTGTTCCCTTCATTCTATCCCATGCCTGCTTGAATCCCCTGACTGTGGTTGCACCCACCACCTCGGCCGACAGACTGTTCCAAGGTTCCACCACACTTTCTGTAAAGAAGTACTTCCTCATGTCCCTCCTGAACCTCCCTCCCTCCTGTTAATTTCCACTCATGACTACATGACCGCAAGTTGATTATAGGGTAAATAATTCCCTGCAGTTTACCTTGTTAATTCCTTTAAGGAACTTGTAGTTCTCTATCATATCTCCCCTCTCCCTTCTGGTTTCCAGTGTGTAAATATTTAATGCCTTGAGGCGTTCCTCATAGGATCTGCCCTGCTGGCCCTAAATCTTTTTGTTACTCTGCATTGCACTGTTTCCAGCCTATTCCCTGTTCTGTTTGAGGTGAGGGCTCCAGAACTGGACACAGTACAACAGGTGAAGCATCACCAGGGATCTGTATAGGGGAAGTATTGTCTCTTTTCTTCTACTATCAATACCCCTCCTGTTACATCCCAGCATCCTGTTAGCCTTGCTATAGGCCTTGTTGCACTGGCTTATTTGTTTAACAGAGTTACTAATGATAACTTCTAGATTCCGTTCCTCTTCTGTAGTGCTAAGTCTCACCCCACCCATCCAGTACTCCATCTTGGGGGTTCTTTTTATCTAGGTGCATTACCTTGCACTTTTTGGCATTGAATTTTGTCTACCAGACTTTTGACCACCCCTCAAGTTTTTGTAGGTGTCTCTACGTATCCCATATTCCCTCATCACTCTCCACCCTCCCATATAGTTGTGTGCCATCTTTGAAGAGACACAGCCTTCCCTGGATTCTCTCACCAATGTCACTAATGAACATGTTGAAGAGGACTGGACCCAGGACCGATCCCTGTGGAACCCCGCTCGTAACCTCCCCTTCCTCTGATTTAACCCCGTTGACCACCATGCTCTGCTGTCTCTCTTCTAGTCAACTACCTACCCAGTTCACTGGTTTTGGCTGCACCCAGGTCTTCCATATTTTTGACCAACCTTTTGTGCTGTACCGAATCAAAAGCCTTGCTGAAGTCAAAGTACAGTAGATCCATAGCGTGGCTCTTGTCTACTTCCTTGGTCACCCAGTCCAAGAAAAAAATCAGGTTAATCTGACAAGACCTTTCTACCACAAAACTGTGTTGTTTACTATCCTGGAGTCTGTTGTTCTCTAGGTAATCCACAAGGTCCTCTTTGATTAGTGATTCCATCAGCTTTCCCACGATGGAGGTCCGACTGACAGGCCTGTAGTTCCTTGGTGCTCCCTATCCCCCCTTATGAAGCTATGCAATGTCTGCCATTTTCCAATCCTTTGGAACTTCCCCAGACCTAAGTGAGCTGTTGAACAGCCCAGCCAGTGGTTCAGCCAGTTATGTTGCTAATTTCCTAAGTATTCTTGGATGTTCTTGATGGGAGGTATAAATGCTACATAAGGGAACATTTAAACTAGACAGGGGGAAGGTGGGGAAGCAAAAGCAGGCAAGAATGTCTTCCCTGGATGGTAAAGGATTAGAGAGGAACGAGGTAGTCAGTGTAGACTATAGTGGAGAAAAATCTCCTAGAGCGGATGCACAGAATTATAAATGACACAACCAGGAAAGAAAAAAATGGGAATATTTGAAAAATGGGAATATAAAGCAGGTAGTGGAGGATATAGGATTAAAGTAGTCCAGAGAAGGTGGCAGTAATAAGGAAAAGGACAAGTTAAGGGATAAGACAGTAAATCAGGCAGGAGTAGAAGGGAGAGGCAGCGTAGTAGACAAGGGGAAGAAAAAGATTTTAAAAGTGATGTGTACTAACCCAAGGAGCCTTGGAAATAAAATTCTGGACCTGGACGTTACCAGGGCTGAGTTTAATCTGGACTTAATGGCTACAACAGTGACATGGTGTACCGAGCACCATAAATGGAAAATGCCTTTATTTATTTATTTAGTTTTTGGTGACCAGGTAAATGCACTAGACAAATTCTGCCTATTTTCAGGCACGACCTGGGGGAAGGGGACACAGATGATGCTAACTGACCTTGAACCAGAATAAGCTGTTGGTGGTATTTTTAGTGAATGGGAAAATTTGGCCAAGACACCGGGGAAAGTCCCCTACTCTACCTGCAGGGGGCCTTGCTTCCTGTGAGCAGAGGGGACCTTGTTGTTTGCGGTACCAAGATGGCGGACGACAGTGTGGTTGGTGGTGGAGAAGCTGGAAGAATGTCTAAATCTTCAATGGCAACTGCAGAGGAAAGTCAGTTTGTTTTGGGAAATAGTGAGCATCAAGCTCCTTCTACTACTAAGGATACAAGGATGGAACAGGAAGAACCCATGGAGGTACAGAATATTGCAGCTACCTTTAAGCAGCCTGTGTTTAGTGAGAAGGTATGTCAAAGTCAAGACTCACCAAATAATAGCCAAGAACTGCCTGTCAATACTCAAGAAGATATTTTACGAAATGCACTGAAATCTAACAGAACCTTTTTGCTAAAACTATTGCAAGAAGAAAAGTCTACTACTGATCTGGACACTTTTTCCTCTGCTCCAGGGACTAGTTCCTCTGTATTTTCTATACCCTCACAGCTCACTCCAGTCAATGCTGGGACTCTCCCCAACTCACCTGATGTTGTTCGGCCTCAGGACTGTACTTCTATCCAGCAGCTACCACTATGGAAAGAACAAACAAGTGAACCACAGGAGAGGGACACACCCTGGTCACCGGAGGCCGCTCTGAGCGCTGCAGGCTGGCAGCGAGAGTCTGGCCAAACTATTTGAACATCCCCTGGCCCGGTTCGGGCCAATGACATTATAAAGAACTGCTTGATCCCTTGTCAGGACATACCCAAGGAAGACTCTGTATGTATACAAAACCCAGAAAGTTTGCCGGCCGGTACTTACATCAAGAACAATGTGGTTGCTATGGATGTGCCCCTGCATATGGGTTCTGCCTTACAGGGAACTCCTCATCAAGATTCTGTCCCGGAAAAAGAAGAAGAAGAACAACAACTGTCAGTTGTTACTGCTCCTACCCCGAGTGTACCAAAAAGACTACATATGTCAGACTTGTTTAAAAATATGGGAGAGCCGGCACAGTGCAGAAATGCTGTCCAGTTAAAATTTAATGGTAATTCTGATATTGCTCCAGGTAGGAGAACAGTATTGCATAAAATGCTGAAATATACTATGGGGATTAACCTTAATGAATTGTTTGCAGTAATACATGTGTAGGGGGACATAACATACAATGTCAGTTTTAAAAATAGCCAGTCATTGGATCGTTTCTTGGCCAGATATCCCCAGATTTCTAACACGCTTTATGGCAAGCTTTTTCCCCCATCCCTTTGACAAAACCAACTATTAAAACAATTACTCTATTGTTTAGGAATGAGGGGGTAAATACTGCAGATGTTCAGTATTGGTTGAAACAACGGTGTACCATTCTGGAGGCCCCTACCCCCATCCTCGATGAAGGTCTAGTTTGGACAGGGAATTGGAGAATTAAAGTGCAGTTGAAACATTCCAATCAGGGCATTGTGCATCCTCCAGGGAGTTTTTATATAGGTAGGGATAGAAGTTTATGTTTCTATCAAGGACAGCCCAAGACGTGCCACAAGTGTAGGGCACGTACACATCTTAGCTCCATGTGTGACAAGCCTAGGTGTAATCTTTGCTTGGAATTTGGACATGTGAGCTTGGGTTGTCCAAATCCTCTGAAGTACAATCTGTGTGAAGAGGCAGGGCACTCCTACCAGTGGTGCCCCTGGGTGGAAAAAAATAGATTGAACAGGGCCCAGCAGGACCATGTTCAGAAATGTCAGGTTCTAGAGTTGAAAAAAAAATTGGTTTCAGTTGCTTCCCTTACTGCTGAGCCCATTTCTTCTCCTACAACCCTAGTTGGTGAAAGTACTCCAATGGTATCTGAGGTTATCCCCTCTACTAGTGGACCAGTTCAGGAACCCCTCCCTCCCTTCCCCTCTTGCCACCAGTGTAGTTAGTACTGTTCCTGTCATGCCACCCCCCCCCCAGCACAAACACCTTTTACACCAGTGGCTCCAAAAAAAGAAAAAAGGTAAGAGGAAGCAGAACATACACCCCCAAAGACACATACTGTGGTCACAAGAAATAGGTATCAGGCTTTGACGAAAGAAGGCAGTGGGGGGGTACCAAGGAGGTGGAGGAGGAGGGTGATTCAGACTCCTCTTCTGTGTCCTTGAGACTGGATCTGTCTTCAGATTCACAGTCTGATTCTTTAAAAAAGAAAGTGAGAAATATCATCAGAAAGTTTCTTAAGAATGAAAAAATCTTGTTTCTATCCTTTCTTTTGAGACATGGGAGGTAGTCAGAGTTTTTTTCCCCTCACCTTAAATATTTGTAGCATCAAGGCCTACAAGAAGCGTCTGACCACCCTTCAGTTTCTGAAGGACCTTCCCAATGATATTATATTTATCCAGGATACCAGGTTAAAAACTAAGAATGAAATATTTCAAGTAAAAAACTCCTGGACTATGGGCCCATCTTATTGGTCTCGGGGCTCAGATCTTTGTGACGGGGTGGGAATCTTACTAAAGGGATATGGTTCTTCTGGTCATAGAGTTGTGGATATTAGTCCAGGTGGGGCCTTATTACTGGACGGTTGCCTTGGAGAAATCTCGTTTTGATTTTTGAACATATATGTACCCCAAAGTACTGCAGCCTGATCGGACCTTTTCAGGCTAATACAGCCATTTTTGCATACCAGAAGACATGTCATACTGGGAGGTGATTTTAATTGCCCACTATCCGCAGCTGACAGAGGTGGATGCACACCCAAACTTTTTAGTGATACCAATTGTTTTAAATCCATCCTAGCAAAGGCAGGTTTTATAGATGGGTGCACAGAAGTTCATCAAAAAGGGGCTAAGACATTTTCAAAAGGCCCACTTGTGACTAGAATAGATTATTTGTTTCTTTCCAATAATCTACAGCTGGTACAGGCACAGACCATTTCTTGTGAAACCTCAGATCACCTAGCGGTTTCTCTTTCTTGCATTATTAAACAAAACACATCCTTTAATTGAAAAAGGAACTCCAGATGGAAACTAAATAATTCACTCCTATCTCAGTCACACATGGAAGAACAATTCCTTTCCCTTCTGGTAGCCAGATATTCGGCGCTAGAGGCCTTTGAAAACATTACGGATTGGTGGATGGATATAAAAAAGGAATTTACATTTTTTTTTATTCAATCAGCGACCAAAACTTCTAAATCCACTTATATTCATTATCTCAATTTAAGAGAAAAACTATTTTCCACAATTTCAAGAGCTCATGAAAATAAGTTGGATTTATCGACTGAGATTAACAATATTAAAACAGAAATGAACAGGATACAGTACAATAGAGCTGAATCTTTGAAGTTGAAGGCACAGTTTGGAACACAAGGTTCTAGACCATCTTTGGATATTTTTAAAAGTTGTCAAAACAGAGTACAACATATCGTTATTGATCAGGTTTTAGATTTAATCTCACAAAGGTGTTATTTCAGATTCAGGACAAATACAAAAAATTCCCCAAGCATATCTAAAGGAAACGTTTGGATTTCCTTCTTCTGCTGCATGGGACCCTGAGTATTTAACAAACCCGGATATTCCAAGTTTGGATCCTGCAGTCAGATATGCGTTACTTGCCCCGGTAACCCCAACAGAAACCTTGAAGGCCCAGAATCAACTGAAAAAGAATTCTTCACCAGGGTCAGATGGCCTTACAGTAGAATTCTACCTTAAATTTGGCCAATATTTTGGTCCATTATTGTCAGATGCATTTTCTGATATTCTTAACTCAGAATTTCCCCAGAAGGATTGTCCCAAACTCTAGTAATATTGCTATACAAAAAGGGAGATAAAAGGGATTTGAGAAATTGGAGGCCCATAAGTCTTTTAAATGTAGATTATAAAATTTTAGCTTCCATTCTTTTGTCTAGGCTTTCCTCAGTTGCAGAAATAGTGATCAGTCCTGTACAAACATGCACAATTAAAAAAAGGTCCCTGTTCAATAACTTATCTTTCTTGAGAGATATTATCACACACAGAGAAGGACTGGATTCACAGCACTTGATCCTGGCCTTAGACCAGGAGAAAGCTTTTGATAGGGTAGACGATGAATATCTTTTCCAAGTTTTACATACTTATGGCATTCCAGATAGATTAATTAAATGGATATCACTTTTGTGCACTTCCTCCATCATTATTCCTTGCATAAATGGTACTCCAGGGATTTCTTTTCATGGCGTTAAAGGTGTGAGACAAGGTTGTCCTCTCAGCCCCCTCCTATATATCTTTCAAACTGACCATCTCCTTAGGAAAATCTTATATCATCCTGATATTCCAAGAATAATCTTTCCTGATAATAGTGCTGCTCCAAACATTTGTGCTTATGCTGCTGACCTCTGCATCTGCACAACTCCATCTATTGATGAAAATGCACTACCAAGGGTCCTTCTCAGACTTTGAGAATATCTCAGGTTCTAAACTTAACTATGGAAAGAGTTAAGCTTTTGTTTTTCCTCCTTTACCAGATTTCAGGGACCCCGCACATTTTGTTACTATTCAAGTTACATCACAACCGGTGAAAACTTTGGGGCTGCAATTTGGGAGCCAAGATGCTGCTGCTCGAAATTGGTCCCAGGCATCACAGAAAGCAGAACAAACTGTGATGTCATGGAAAAAATAAGACAATTTCAAAAAGCAAAAGGCTTTCATTATTGTACACACTTATAATTCCAGTATTTTTACATGCTGCAAACATTTTCCCTTACCTCTTAGTTTAGAGACAAAAGTAATGAAAATTTTTTCTCGTGGGTGCTGGGGTAGTAGGTTAAACCCCATAAAAAGGTTGCATACCTACCATGATTATTGTTTTGGTGGTGTACGTATGGTACAACCAGTGTTATTTTTCTTCTGTATTTTTGTGTACCAGAATTTTATTCTCTTATTATCGAATTCCTGTTCAATATGGCTTGCTCATATGAATTCCTTATTGGAGCGGTTTCTAACAGCTTGGAGATCCTCCTCTCTTACACTTCCAAGAAGCATGAAACATTTTAAAATCCCCTACTATTTTTCCTCAACTTGTAATAAGATAAAGCAATGGAAAATGTCTCCACAACTGCTATCTAGTAATTCCAGGTGGTCTTTTTATTCTTTTATTTTAAATTTAAATTTCTACGAGACCCCACAAAAGCTATTATAATATGAGGAACACATTACAGACATCTTCTCACAGTTTACAGATACAGTAAATACTTCCTATGAAAGTTTGGGCTCTCACCTGGCTTTCTTGCCATGGCAGATTAGGGGTAAGGAATTCCCACAAGCATAAGGTGCTAGAAGACCACATGTGCCCTAAACACACATGCATGGGTCTTCTGGAAACTCAGGAACACTTTTAGTTACTTTGCCCATATGCTCAACAGTTTTGGCATTTGATACTTACCTCTTGGGGTGTTAATTTTACCCAGATAACATATGAGGTTTTGGTATTGGGTTTATATCCCTCATGTCTATCTAGGTATCATCCAAGCATTATGAGACTATTTTTTTCTCTTTGTAGATTTTATTTCTGGCAAGTAAGGTGTGCTCTTTTATTGCAACAAAAAGAATACAGTGTAAATTAGGTTCTAATGTAAGTTATACAGAATCTAAAAAGAACTTAAATTGAACAGGAAAGGAACAGTGTTAAAACAAGGGTTTACTGGAAACATTTTTTATGGTTCAAAACATTTGCTATTTGAAGTTTTTCTATTTTTTTTCTTTTGTTTTTTTTTTTTGTTTTTTTTTTTTTGCTTATGTATAAATATACCGTATCAGAAATTGTATGAAACTGTACTTTGAGTGATTTATGTGTTTAATTATCTTTTCTAAAATAAAAAATTCCCCTACTCTGTGGCAAGGGGCGATGTGCTGCCTGCTGCAAGATGGAGGACTCCAGTCAGGATATGGCTGTGGAGGGGAAAAGATGTGCTCCGTCCAGAGCTCCTGTGGAACATGTTCACCAGAATATGGACATTGATTTAACTGAGACCAGCACTATGCTCAACGGTGTTTTGCCTATTATGAGTGTGGAACAGAACTTACCATCTGCTTGTCACCCTACCAGCTCTAAGGTCGATGCTCAAGTGGGGACCAAGGTAGTACTGCCCAATGAACCAGAAGAACACACAGCAACCACTGTATATCTGAGGAGGCACTGCACTTGTAAACAGAGTTAGTGAAAAAGAAAATGCACCTCAGTGACATGATGAATGAAATTAGTCAGATTTTATTCTACAAAAACAACATTTGGACGAGGAGAGAAAATGGAAGAGGCTCATAATCAGCCCGGGGGGGGGGGCTGTTGGAAAGAGAATTCTACTGACAGACGAACAGCCCATTTCGATGAATGAAGTTTCAGTGTCCCAGGAGATTTTCTACAATTTGCAAGATATTTCTTCCACAGGTAAATGGTGTCCCGAGAATGCGTGTCAGAAAGCTGGATGGCTCTTCCAAAATGGACAGTGGATTCTGGACCCTGCAATTCTTTTGCCAGGGAGTACGGGGTAAGGGGTGTGGCGGCAGATGGTGGACTGGATTGTCATTTGCAGCCTTTAGACAGTGCAATGGTGCATGAAGCTCCTTTGGTCAGTGCTGCATCAGACGCAAGGGTCCAGACCAGTTCTGCGAGGGACAGCAGGGAGCCATCTCTCTCCATGACAGGAGGTTGTCAATATAGAGGTCAGCTTGGGGAATGGTGAGGATGTTATGGACAGTATAATGCTTACTCCAGGCATGACTACTAGCAACCCAGCTAATACTGAGGACAGTTTTGCTAAAGGGAATGACTTGCCAGAGCCGTCGGTTGGCATATTAGGATTCCCTGAAAAACTTAAAACCGCTACCTATGCCAGCTTGTTTCAACAGCCTCCCAAAGTAGCAAATCAATGTTATGTGGCTCGCCTAAGGTATCGGGGAGGTTTATCTCAAGTACCTGATAGGAATTATGTTGGCACTCACTTAGTTAAGGGATCACCTCACTTCACCCCTGCAGAGGTCTATGCCTTTATCCATGCTCCAGGGGGTTATAATTTTGACATTAACTTTTGCACAAATCAACTGTTTGATAAATTTTGGTATCTGTATTACTCAGAAAGAGACTCCCCAATATGGGTTCCCTTTTTCGCCATCCCGATTACCAAACCCACTACAAAAACAGTGACTATCTTATTCAGAAAGGAAGGGGTTTGCGTTATTGACATTATTTTTTTGGTTGGAGAAGAGCTGTGATCTGGAAGGTAACCTGGAACCTATAATGGATGACAATGGGTTTTGGACTGGTGGTTGTTAGTTTTGTGTTCACCTAAAACACACTGACCGAGGCATAAAACATCTGCCGAATTGTTTTTATTTAGGCCATGACCGTGGGATTTTGTTTAATCCTGGTCAGTCCAAATCATGTTACCATTGTGGTTCCTTGACTCATCTTAATACAGACTGTGACCAGATTAAATGTTTTCGATGTGGCACTTTAGGCCTCTCAGGTAATGGTTGTACAGTCTCCCCACTTGTAACCTGTGTGGTGATGCCCATAACTCAGCTGATACAACTGAGCATGATTTTTATTTATGGAGAGCACAGAGGGCCTTTCAGGTTTCCCATCCAGGCGCAGACTGCCACACACCTAGTTTCTCCATACCTATGCATGATATTGTTGTAGCTCCCATAGGAAGTGAAATGCAGGAGGAAGTTCCAGTCTCTAGTACGACACCACCTTCTACTATGCCAGTGGTCACCACCCTTGAGGAACTTGTAGTTGACATACCCCCACCCCACCCCACCCTCCCCTCCATCCCCGGCTCATAGTCAGCAGATAGCAGGGGAGTCAGATTTTGTTATTGTTATGGCAAAATCTTCTAAGTCTAATGACTCTCGAAAGAAGAAGGGCCCACCAGATAAAAGGGTGGTTACTGAGAATAAGTATGAAGTGTTTCAGAGCTTGGGTGAACAGATGGAAGATTATGATTTGGCTTCTTCATCTCTTCAGCCTCAGGATGACCCTGTAGTGACTGTGCCTATAAATCTAGAACCCCCAGTTTCCCAAAAAGGGAAACGGCTGACTAGGTCAAGCTTTAAGAACCCCCCTCCAAATAACACATAAGTTCTTACAACATCTTAGGTTAGCAAGTCTGAATGTTAATAGTGTTAAATCAGTGGGGAAAAGGTCCATGACCTTTTCCATTTGACACAACTGTCTTTTTTTAAAAACTTTCTGTTTATTGATATATCAATATTCCATACAGAAATAACTCTGACATTGCATTTGAGGATTACAGTTTATAATCTGAGGTCACCACTCCTCTTAATACACACACGTTAAATCAAGTTTGCAAAGTCTATAAGATACGTCACTTGAGAGGTAACAATCTATAACATCAGTGCCATACAGTAAAACAAATTGCTTTTCTTAGAATCAAAGAGCTGCATGCAATATAAACGAAACTGAAAGATCAGTAAATCAACAATGTCTCTCATACCCATTAAAGGGAACTGAAATTTAAGCATGCACTGGTCTGAATACATTGCCCTAGGGCAAAAATAGAGATAAAAGACAATAAGGCTCACTATAACAGTACTTTTATGGTAGCATTCTATAAATTATACCATCTGTTATTATATTAAAGAAAGTCATAATCAAAGACAGTTCTATCATTAAGCATATCAAGATGGTCAAAATACCTCTCAGACCTCCTGCCACTTAGTAGTATAAAAAAATTGCCTCAAGAGGTGTGTATATGCTCACTTTATTGAGCTAATCAATAGAATTAGCAGAGGCTGAGATAAATATTGTGTATGAGAAGATAATTATCCCATTAATAGCATCAACTCGGGAGAACAGCAAAACAGTAAGGCTGTAATTATTTATTTATATTATTTACTCAGGGGACCATTGCCAACCTGCCACTAATGTCCATAAAGTCCTTCATGGGTCATCAGTTTCCTCCACTTCCGAATCAGATGCCTCCGTTCTTCGGGTACATGCTGGGGTATTTCTCTGTGTCCATTTCAATGCCTCAGCTGGGTCTGAAACTATAAAAATGTTCCCCTGATGGACAATGAGAATACATGCTGGGAACAGCATGCCATGTGTGATGTTGGCCTCTCGGACGATCGCCTTGATCCCATCAAACTTTTTTTTCTTCATCCTTGTCAAGTAGCTCAAATCTGGATGGAGTTGCACCTGCTGTCCTTTGTAGAGTAAGACTGTCTTTTGTCTGGCCAGATTTAAAATATCCTTTGAACCTGCTCCATCGAGCACCATAACCACTGCACGGGGTGCATCTGGATTCTTGGGTCTTCCACGGGCCATCACTTGATAGGCCTTCTGGATAGAAAATACTCATGCTGCAAGGGGATCTCCCAGCTGTTGCGTCAGCCATTCTTTGAGAAATAGCACCAGATAGTCACCTTCTGATCATTCCGGTAAGCCAATTACCTGAACATTAAAGAATCTGGCTTGGTTTTCTAGTGACTCAAGGCGATTCTTTAAATGGGAATTCTCCTTTATCAGAGTGGCTGTAGCTCCCAACGCTTCTTCTGAACACTTCTTAGAGTCAACTGTCTCCGTTTTAACTGCCTCTGCATCCAGTTCTAGAGTGCTTACTCTTTCATTAGGGAGTCAAATTTCCCATCAAGTCCCAAAACTGCCTGTATAAGCCTATTAATTTTTAGGCCTAGGCTTTGCAGGGTTTCCTCATTCCCTGCTGTCAATGTGGTAGCAGCTTGATTGAGAGTGGACCTCGTGGTCGGAGGGTCCAAAGTTGTTTTGCTCCTATCCCCCTGAGTTTGCTGCTTTTCTTTATGGGGATTTCCGATTCTTTCGATTGCTGTCTTGATACCTATATAGTTCTACCAAGAAGTTAAGTTTGTAATTACTCTTCTGTGGTAAGAATATAGAGCATTATAGTTCAGCTGCCATATTGCTCGGGCTCCACAGTGCCCCCCCCCCCCCGTCACAACTGTCTTATGATATTTTCTGTTTGCAGGACACCAGATTACACTGCAAAGCGGATATAGACTCTACGACGCATGCATGGGTTTATGGTGACTCTTACAGGTCCATTGGTGAAGAACAATGCTGTGGTCTTGGAATATGTTTTATGAATTCAGGGATTAAGGTTACTAAACTGATTGATGTTTCTCCTGGTAGGGTCATGATTCTGAATCTATGTTTTGAAGGGACTGAGTTTAGATTAATAAACATTTATGACCCTCAGTCCAAGGCTTCCAGGATTGATCTATTGCAACTTGTTCAGCCTTATTTATACATTGGGAAACATCTTGTATTTGGGGAGATTTTAATATTGGTTTGCACAACTCTGATAGGACTGTACCTCAAAGTAAGACGTTTTGTGATGCCCGCTTTTTGAGACAATTCATTGTAAAATCTAAACTGAAAGATGCATATGGGTCCTTCTGCAGGAATCCAGACCATACTTTTTTAAAGGTAGACTTTCTATCAGAATTGACTATTGGTTTGTCTCCAAATAACTCCCAGTCTCCCATATTGAGGTTCTACAAGTTGAAACCTCAGACCAGGTATTGATTGGAATACATATGGTTTCTTCCCCTCCCAGATCTTCAGGATGGGGTGTGGAGAATGAATGTAAGCTTGTTGTTAGATCCAGAGGTAGAGCACGGTTTGTCTATTATATCAAAAGACAGACAATCGGTGTTCTTCCTTTATGACTCCCCTTTGGAGTGGTGGAGGGACACATAAATTTGCATAATGGCCTATTTTTAGCATATTTCTCTTCACAGACAGACTACTAAATAGCATACTTATGACCAACTTCGGTCTAAACTGTATGATCTATATTCAATGCAGGTGGACATGGGGGAAGATCTTTCTATGCAGATAGCAGCCACCAAATGAGAAATGTTTGCTTATCAATATAATCAGCACTCTTCTCTGGAGGCTGAGCAACACTTTGGGACACAAAAGGGCCTTGTTAGTTGATTGGTGCACTTGATTCATCACCAAATGACCATTACAATATATAAAAATGATTTAAAAGCTGCACCCATAGACTATAATGGAGCATGTCCCTGTGCTCTCCCTGGGATCACATCATAACTTTGCTGAGCGCGGGGGCGGAGAGTGGGTGGCTCCAGAAACTGGGAAGTCCGAGTGACCTGGTGGGGGTAATTTTATGAAGGCTACTATTTTTAACCTTTTGGAATTTTTTTATAATCTCTGCATCAGTATCATTTCAAAGAGGTAAGGCACCGATCTAGCAGGTGCAAATCCCATTTTATTTAACTTGGTGGATCTGTTTAATGTCTGAATTTGCTGCATTCGTCATTGGGTTTGGTGGAGCTGATCAAAAGCCAACTTGTCAAGCTGAGTGCATCATGTGACTCCCCAGGCATGACAGCTTTTGATAATGCAGAGGTAAGCACAACAGATTTGTGGGATTTGCACATATCTGAACTGCCTTTATGGCCTGGGCCCTAAATGTACACACTTATAGAGTGTGGGAGGTCCCAAAGGGACAATGGGTATCTGGTGCACCAGAAGGAAGAAATTATTATGAGTTGTGGGGTTATTATGGGATGATGGTGGGATTCAAACCCACAAACTGCCATTGTTTTTTTGCAGTCCCTGTCTTACCATTCCATTTCCAGATCTCTGTTCCTGTTTCCCTATAATAAAGCCCTTTTTTGTTTTCATTGCATTTACTGTCTCAATCATCCTCATTGCATTGTGTGTTATTACTTTACTGTACAGTATAGTTATACATTTGGTTTATGGGGTATTGTGTTATATGGTGTCAGGTCCCGTGTTTATTATGGGTGGGATTGCTATATATTTTCCTGTGAAGTAGCACTCTGGCTGCTTAGGTGTCAAAAGGATCCCCACAGGTTGAGGCACTGCACCACACCAAATCCCTTCACTTCTGAAAACCCAGGTGCCATCCGTCTGGAGGCCTAAAGATTTAGCCATGTCTTTGTTATTCCTGGTTGCATCACTTACCTTGTGAGTGGGGGTGGTGACAGATGGATCTGTAACCTGTACATTTTTAAGCCAATTATGTGTCCCTTTTTAAAATGTATTACTGTGCATTTTGGGAAACCATGTTATTTGAAAGGCAAGGGGGTCACGTAAGCCATTAAGGTGAATGTTAACGTTACCATTTTTTTTTACTTTTGTATTCATTGACACGCTGCTATAATTTATAATTATTCTTGTATGGTGTTTTATTCAATTTCCTATATTTGTAAGTATTGCTTTTTCTCAAAACATGGCATGCAGTTTTCTAAAATTATTTTAACCTTCCAGAAATGCTAGACTGATGTTCCAGTCACAAGAGGACAGTGTACTAGCACTACACTTTTGCGTTGATACATTGCTTGTGACCCCCTGAGTTTCTGCTCAAAGTAGGATGCAGACCCTTCCCGCGCCTTTGCAAATCGCTTATGAATTTACATCATCAAGCCTTTTCTCAAAGCATGGCAACCCTCACTTTTGTGGTTGCCAGTTTATTGAGATCCCCTGCCTGTAGAATTGTGGCAGGCAGGTGGTACGTGTCCCTAAAGGGTGATCAGGAGCCATAGACTCACAGTGGGACAGGAACACGTAAGAGACCAGAGTAATGGAAACAGTGCTTGGGTGTACAGAACTAGGAAGGGATGTTTCACTCTATGCCAGCAACAGAGTTTGGTCTGGGATTTGGGAGGGGGATTCCACACCACCAGGAGGCCCAGGAAAGACCCAAGATGAATACAGACACCATGGTTCAGAAGCAGGACAAAAGGTACAAGTTCAGCAGGTGGAGGAATGACTAACGTGGTCGTGCCTGTGCCCACATCCTCTGTCCATGGTATTTATTTATTTGAAATTATTTCAACTGGGATAATCCCATCAGCTGCAGCATCTCATTTTCATGGGGGTCCCAGGGAGGATAGCAGCAGTTAGCAGGTTAACATAGTCCAGCAGGAATAATTACATATATGTTAAAAGATACACAAGAAAGCAAACAAGGTCTAAAGGTAAGTACATCCAAACAGTAATTAAAACAAGCTAAAAAAGTTGGTTCACTACAATCAGAGCATGTGGCTTGTTTTACAACATGATCATGGTCAGTTACATCGGGGTTCTTGACCAAAACAAATGCAGGAAGTTATATGGTGGTTGGAAAGACTGGACTTGAACACTTGCAAGCTATACGCTTCCTCAGCTGGAGAGGTAGCTTGTTTTAGGTGTCAGGTGCTACAAATGCAAAGGCCTTTCAACCAAATTCAAGCTTCATCCTGGGAACTGAAAAGGTAGGTGCTGCTGTTGAAAGGAGTGAGTAAGCAATGCTTGACAGTGTGAGAAAAGCTAGGAGATACTCAGGGGCTTTTCTTTGTGCACAGTTGTGCATCAGAGAAAGCCAATGGTAGTCACAGCTGCTTGAGGAACTTGCTCAGTTCAGCTGGTCATATAGCAGACTATGATACATAGGCAGTCACAGAAGACGATGAACCTGCACATCTTGTTGTCCAAATGATCCAGGGGCAGCAGAATGGTTTTGTTTGCACAGTGGCATATGATGTCTCCATAGTCAATGGAAGGGAACAGGAAGTAGCAGACTACCTGCTTCCTTATGTCAGCATGAGGTAGCATTTAGGCCTGTACAGAAAGTTGAGATTGGGCCCTACAGTTGATAAGATGTGATCAATGTGCCTATTGCACGTAAGTGATACATGAAGCAAGATTCCTAGAAATCTGAATACACGGACTTGCTCAACAGTTGTAACCCCCCTGTGAGGCTTATCTTTAAAGTGTTCCCATTTCTCCAGTTTGCCTCCTGGTACTGGTGGTTCCCCTGTTATCCCCCGAGATAGCACCGCCACAGCCTGAGTCCTGTAATTTGCCCCGGGGCCCCCAAGCAGCCCCTGTATTTAATATCTGCTCACAGTTTGGGCCAGAGAAGCATTTGCAGGCCACCGCTATTTCCTTATGCAAGCCGGCAGCCGTGCATGCGCAGAGGCGCATTTCTTTTCTGACCACGGTTTGCAGTCAAAAAATGTCTTTCTCGCAGTCCCAGTCCAGTAACGGGCAGAGTGGGGGCTGGAGACCTAAACAAGGGCCAAGACAGCCCTCTGTCATTGTAAATAAAGAGCTCAGAGATGCGCTAGTTTCGTAGCTCATAAATATTCATAGAGTCCTCCTGAATATTAGTAAGGAAGCCTGCCTGCCGCCTAGGGGAATTGTATTTCGGAGGCAGTGATAGGCAAAGGACTGGATTAAAATATAAAATACTGGAAACATTTAACAGGGCACTGGAGGGGTTACTGAACTGTAGGGTTATTGTAAATCAAAAGCGTTTCTCCTGGCTGCACCAGAACTTTTAAAGTGGGGTCTATGTGGACTGCTTGGGGACTCTGCCAAAAGCAGCCATGTTTGCATCCTTTCAGCTAATCGGGAGCCAGAATTTATCACAGAGATTCTTGGGACTGTGCCAGAGACTTATGCAGAAAAAGCAGGGATAATTCTTGATGCCCATTTTCTAGCCAATTGGAACACTTGAACTGTGTCTGACAGCTTTGGCAGCCAACTGGATTTGAGAAACTTTGCTCTTCAATTTAGAGGGACTGTTTGAACTTAGTCAGTCTGGAGAGAGTTTCCAAAAGGTGAGGAGGCTCTGCTCACAGCTCAGGGAACTTGGGAAGAGGCCTGCTAAACCTCTCCTCGGCCTGAACTCCAATCATAATCGTTGAGACTGCCAAGTCTGCAGACAGATCTAAAATTCTCCAAAAGGGAGAAAAGAAGTGATCTCCCCAGAGCTAAACTTCCAGACTGAGAAGGGGGTCAGAGTGCCTGAGAGACCCTCAAGCTGTGTGTCCGTGAGACTTTTTGCCCCAGGGACTGCACTTGAACCTGAAGCCTGGGGTCACTGGAACTGTCTCCAGTCTATTTGCTGAAGGGGGAGACCCACATTTCAACTGTGTCAGCTTACACTCCAAAGACTGCAGTTTGCAAGCCGGTAAGCTGTGCGGCCTATGCCAGAACTGAGTCAGAAGTTAAACTTGTGATGCCAAACAATTTTCCTGAGAGACTGTTGCTGCCTGTTCCACCATAGCTGCTGAGAGACTGGTTTGGGGAGTCAGCTCCTGCAGAGCAGATTATTGCAGGTTGCGGCCACCCTTGGGAGATATGCAGTGACATGGGGGTGAGTCATGTAAGCCCTGCTCCCTGTATCCTGTTCCTTGCCAGAAAGGACAAAGTCTTGCAGCCACATACCAGAGAGTCAAATCCTGCTTTGCTAGGAGTCAGCCTGGAAGTCAACCCAGATCCCAAGTCCCTGGTTCAGTAAGTACAACAGAGTTTAACCCTGCAACACAAAATGTAAGTGTTTTACCATCTGATTTGCTTGGCAAGTTCTTGTTGTGGTTTAGACTGTTTTGCAGACCATTGGACCTGAGGATTACAATTGTTTTAGGTTAAAGTGTTTGTGAATTCTGCAACCACCAAAGATGAAAGAATTAATACCCATTTCTTTATTTAAGGGCCCCAACCAGCTGCAATGCTGGCCAACCCACGGCAATACTTCAGGTTTTCATCTAGTAAGACTCTGGGTACCCAGCAACTGTGACTGGACTGTCCAGGGGGTTAAATGTATTTCTGTGTTTATGAAAACCTAATACAGTACTTTAAAGTAAAGCTTGATTCACGCCCCTCCCCTGTGTTCAAATCCCCAAATAAATGAGTTATTTGTTTAAATGTTATATTGGCCCCTTACCATATTATTACTGAGTACTGGGTTAATGCAGGTAACCGAAAGGTACAGTGCTGTTGTTGAAAACCTTTTATTACAGGTGCACAGGGCATATTCCAGACTCCAGAACCCTGTTGGTAAGTGTGGTCACTGTGAGCAAATTATTAGGGCTCACCATTAATTGTGCCATTGAATGTCAAGTAAAGAGGTTTGTGTTTCTCTATGTGTTGGACCACTAGGTGAGGATGTGGGTAGGTACAACTTCCCAGAGGGTTGTGCTGTCTAACTCGCTTGAAAATCACTCTGGGTCGAGGCACAGAGTAAATAGTTCTACTGTTAGAATAGAGCCTCTGGTAACAGCTAAATCAGAACCCAGGCCCCTCAATCTGCATCTAGGTCAGCAGGCAGAGGTAGCAGCCTGTTGGGAGGTGGTGCCCGGGTTACATCTTTGGAGGTACTGCTGGGATTATAGCCCCCCCCCCCCCGAGTGGCCAAACCACAAAATTCCAGTTGGACCCACATGAAGACTGGTATCAAAATGGACAAGATTACTGGTATCGATTCTGAATTCCCTGCTAATACAATGGCTGTATGCCAATTGCTGGGTTGGTGTGAGGCAAAAGAAGTTGACCTCCAAAAGGCCCTATTGCTCCTGGACATACCCCTGGGTACTGACAAGGGCACCACAGAAAATTTTCTTTCCACAATAAAGTGTTTAGGTTGAGTTATAGTGAGGGGTTGAGATACTGATGGGGCCACACAGACTCTAGTAGTTTTAGTAAAATGTAGTAATCCAGTGGATGTTACAAGGATGCTCAAAGTCGTTGTTTCTGATGAGTCCCCAGTGTCTTTTTTTCTTTTTTTTTTTGCAATTGTTTTACCAGGAGTGGCACACTAAGCTGAAAGCTTGTTTACAGGTGCAACCTGGGAGCACAGATAAGTTAAGTAGCTTGCTCAGAGTCACACAGTATGCAAGTGGGGGCTGTGAGATTCAAACCCAGATCTCCAGATTTGCAGCTCAGAGCCTCAAGCCACTGCGCTATACTGCCTCCCAAAAAGTGGTAACTATGTATAATGTGATATCTACACCTGAGGGGTCCCTTAAATCTGAATAACTAAAAGACAAGCTTCATAAACTGTTACAGGCTAAGGGTCAAACCCACAAGGACTTGAAAAAGTGACTTGAGACCCTAGGAGTACCCCTCCCTCTGGGACTGTACCAGTCCCTTTTACCAGCTAGAATTAAACCCAGGCCCCTCAACCTGCATTCAGAGCAGCAGGCAGGGGTAGTAGCCCATTGGGAGGAAGCACCCGGGTTACATAGTGTTGCCAGCTGATGTTATGACTGCAAGTGGATCAGCTGAATGAGTTAGCAAGTGCCAGTATCCAAGCACTATAGACTAAGTTTTGGTTACATTAAGGATCAGGTGGTTGTTGATGAACCAGGAGGAGACTGTTGAGATCAGATTGGAGTACTAAATTAACCTCAGACATTGTCGTTGCACTGAAGTACAGATACTGTGTATGTCATGAACGAGTGCCATGCAGCCAATGCTCTGCCATGCACAGATGTCCGTGAGTATTACACTTCAGCTGTTAGCATGCACAAACTCTGTCAGTGAACACTAATATCTGGTGACCCCCATTTGCATAAGCCTTATTTGCATGGGGAGCTCCTCCTACAATGACTGAGACAGACTTCTACGTACAGCCACAAAGTGTGGGACCCAGTGATGAGGCTGTTTTCCACCTGTTTTGCACCTTTACACTTTGCAACTGTGAATCACTGTCAGGATGAGGGATGGGCACACCCCACATGGTTCAGCACGTGAGTAGTTTGAAACTACCAGGAAAAGGTCAAAAAAGTTTCTTGGTTTCAAAACTGATAATTAAGTATGTTTCAATGGGAAGTTAAGAATCAGAAAGTTCTAAATGGTTCTAATAAGGAAACAGTACAAGATGTAGTACACAATATGAAACAGTGACATTGGCATAATGTTACGTGTCCGTGGCATGATGTGTGACAAGGTGGTCATTATTACGCACCAAGTCCGATGAAGGAGATGGAGGTAGAAGGACTGCTCATAGTCCAACTGAATGACTGATACTAGTACTTCTAACTCCAGTACCTTTGTCAGTACTCACTGGTCTATAACAATTGCCACCATGCCACACAACATGCCACGAGCCCACAACATCATGCCAGTGTCATTGTTCTATGTTTTGTACTGAATCTGGTACTGTTTCCCCCATAAAAACCCTTAGGATCTCTCTTGCATTTAATTTTACTTCCACTGGCTATCTTTCCCACCTACCTCCCCAAAGAAAAAAAAATAAGGTGCCCCTGCCCCACACATCTCTCAGCTGTCCCATATTATGCGAGCTACATCCCATTTTACCCCCCTCAGATCTGCTCCATCTCATATCTGTGAAAAGGTGCTGCCCACATAGAGAAGGTGCCTTGGACTCAGACTTTACAACAGAAGATCTTAACACTGTAACACTAAAGCAAAATAAACAAATTCTGGCCAGAGCCAATAGGGCTGCAGGAGAGGAATCTGGGTTTAAAATATTGCAAATCATTTTTTTTTTTATATTTTTACACCAGCTTTTCAACACAGCCTTGTGATGAACCTGCCTCATAAAGAAGGGCAGAGAAAATGTTTAACTCCTGGTGTAAAGGTGATGTTATGCAGGGACCGCAAAATCAGATTTTGGGCTGCAAACACACATATTGGGCAGGAGTTGAAAAATGACAGCTGTCACATTCGTGAGTCACTGTTTCAAAATGGCTATGTTGAAATGTGGTGAAAATATTGAATATTACAAAAATTATGAGCCCGCATTTGCAAAATTCAACATAGCCTCATAAATTAATAGATGAACATACTAGAATCCTAGAGTACAAGAATGCGCAAAGTATAATATCACCCCATATTACATTTATTCAAAGCCATGGAATGCATTGCTAGTCTTTTTTGGCATTGAAAAAGTTTAACTTGGTCCATGGGGAGGAACTCTGGAAACAGCTTGACTTAATCAAGCCCTAAATATCATGATATCAGGGCAGAAAGTGGGTCAGGGTGCATTCAGATGAAAGTGAGGATAAGGTAAAGAAAATTTATTGTGGTAATGTACTCTATAAAGACCCTGCTGAAAGAATGCAGCATGGAGCTTGGCATATATGCTAAATTCTTTGGTGCGTTCTTATAGTGCAGCAAGTTGATGTCGGTATTCTTTTTTGAGGGGGGGATTATGAAAAATGTCAGATAGTTGTCAATTCAAACCCACCTTTTTTCTTCTTTGATGACAAAATCACTGTGTTAAGAAAATGGGCTATGTAGATCATTATGATCCATCATATTTTCAATAGTCTCAACTTTTTACACCTTGTGGGTCACTGTCCCACATAGGAATACTGATCTTCTCACTCCTGTATACAAACCAAGCCCCCTTTTTGTGTTGACAAATCCTCCCACCACCACCACCATCTGCCACTTACTTAGTGGCAGTGAATTTATGTAGCATTTTTCAGTTTTGCATATTATTGCAGTCCCATACAGTAAAATGCCAACTGACACCCTTTGTAAGCTTCCCACCATCAGTTTCTTCATATTTCTTCCACTGTTCACATTTACTGCAGCAGTATAGAGAATGTGTTCAGTACTAAAAAAAAAAATAAGTTTGATACCTTTGTTAAGGGGAAGCTGCATTTTCAAAACATGAATACCTGGAAGGGTCTAACAGATAATATTCACATTTATGTTTACTAGTAGTTATTACTGTCCTCTCCATGTGAAACAAAGCAAAATGGATCTGAAGCAGCGGAACAAGTAATATGGTGCTCAGCAATGAAAAAACTGAAACCAGCAAAAGGATGAGGAGTACCCACATATGCAGAAAGCACTAGGGTCACAAAAATATTCAGAGTTCTTTGTTTAAGTAAAGTGCATAGTGCACCCACACATAGTGAGCATAAAAAAGTGACGACTGAGCCACTCTGAAAGCAATGCTTCTCCCGGCCCCTGCCAGGCGTCATCAGAGTGAATCACTCTAATGACATCTGTCAGGAGTCAGGAGAAATGATAGTTGCAGAAAGGCTCAGCCGCCACTTTTTTATGCTCACTATGTGTGGGTGCAATATGTACTTTAGTTAAATAAAGACTTTGAATAATATGTTTGTGGTCCTGGTGCTTTCTACATATGTGGGTGCTCCTCATCCTTTTGCCTGTCCCTGTGGAGTGGCAGACTGAGATGGGACGTGAGCGCAGTCTTCCCAATCTCAGGGATAGTGACAGGACTGAACATATGGATATGTTCTCCAGCAGGACACATGGACATGCTCTGAAGGTAACAGATGGCAAGTTTAGGGATAACATTCGGAAGCATATTTTGTTCCAGAAGGTGGTGGCCTTCTAAAATGATCTGCCAATACAGCCAGTGGACATGAAGACAGTTGAGTGGTCCCCAGTGTTACCCATCCATTAGCCTTTGCCAGCATTAAGCCAATACAGCTGTGGAGAGCTTTTAGCAGTGGCAAGAGTGTTGAAAAGAATATCGTGCTCTTGCCACACCAGAGTCAGATGTAACTGATACTGCTGTGATCACAGAACTGCACATGATTGATACTCACACATGTGCAGTTTGCTCCAGAGCCAGCCATATCATGGCAGCACTGACATGACTACATGTGGGTGATACTTACATATGCATAGTTTAAGTCAGCACCACCATGTTGCATACAGCAGCCATTAGTATCTCAACAAATCGGTCCTGTATCAGTACATTGCACGCAGATGTAAACATGGGTAAAAGTAAGACCCCCACTGAAAATGAGATACTGTATCTCAGCCAGGCTAAGCTGTATCAGTCCATTGTAAAAATGGGTAAAATTAGGACTCCCTGAAAATGAGATACTGCATCTCAACAAACCTGTCCTGTGTCAGTACTATGCCAGAATGGATAAAAGTATGAGCCCACTGAATATGACATACTGCATTTCAGCCAGGCTATCTTATGTCAGTATATTGTAACAGGGCTAAAGAGTACATAACACAGCCTTAACATTTGTTATAGCAATTTTACTAACAGGCATGATGAAGTTAGTTGCGTGCATGTATTGATTTGAGCATACAGGAAAACGTACAGGAGTTTTGTCCCAGTTTTACATGGAAAACACAGAGAAAGTGAGGTTGCCCTAGAGGGAAATGCTTTGTTCAGCCTGGGAACACTGCAGTTGACACCCCTATGATTTCTTTGTTATGATGCCCCTTGCAACCTCTTAAACCCCCTAAAACATTAGCTGCCTAGCATTTACCCTTCCTACAAATATAAAACCATAAGAGTTCCAATGCCACTAATTAGATAGGTCCCTGAAAAGGTTAACATAAATCAACTCTTCAGAGAAAATACTGTAACTCATTGCTACACACATACACACATTGGGAGAAATGGCCAAGGATGTAATTTGGAATTGCTCTGCAGTTAGATGCTGTATCCTCTGTTGGAACTCAAACATGGGTAAAAGTAAGACCCCACTGAAAATGGGATACTGCATCTTGGCCAGGCTAACCTGTATCAGTACATTGTAGAAATGGGTAAAGTTAGAACCCCTCTGAAAATGAGAGCCTGCATCTCACCAATGCTATCCTGTGTCAGTACATTGCGAAAATGGATAAAAGTATGACCCCACTGAGTATGACATACTGCATCTCAGCCAGGCTATCTGGCTGTGTCAGTATATTGCAACAATGCTATAATACCATCAAGAGGTTCTCGAGATATGAGAACATTGGGAGCAAAGCTTGAGAGATTCCAGCAGTTTTGCATGGAAAATACAGGGAAAAGGAGGCTGCCTTACAGAGAAATGCTTTGTTCGATCTGGGAGTACTGCAGTTGACACCGCTATGAATCTTTGTAATTCCCTAAGATGTCCCTTGCAACCTCAGAAAATGCCTAAAACATTAGCTGCTGCCTAGCATTTATTTACCCTTCCTACAAGTATAAAACTATGAGAGTTCCAATTCCATTAATTACATAGGTCCTGAAAAGGTTAGTATAAATCAACTCTTCAATTCCTTTGTGTAAATATTGCAAAGATTGGTGTGAATGATGATGTAATAGGACTCGTGTACATATATCTCATTCCTACTAGTTACCTTTCCCAGGGAAAGGAAGGGCTGTGGGATTTTATTCCTACATACATGTGATAGCTCCCTCTTTACGCAGGAGACTCCTGTTTTTTTTGACTGAACTCCCTCCCTCCCTCCTGGGAAACAAAATCTCCTGCTTAAGTAAAATTCTGTCCAAAATATTCATGTTTTTTGGGCAGATAAAGACACATAAAAATTAAATCAGCGATGAACAATGTATCTGATAACTTTATATAACTAGTTGTTTATTCTTTTTAGTGCTTATTCTTGACAAAATGAAATACATTACATTTTTGTAATGACTTTTTTCTTATTTTTTTGATGCCATTTAAGGACAAACTCATGATGTTACGGCATCTCCCTACTAGTAGGCCAATCTCCCTCCTAATTTGACCCAAATCTCCCTCTTAAGCAAGTTGGGCATATCACATGTATGTTCCTATGAGTTTTTATTTAGATTCTTTAGACTGGTTCTGTACATGTTTGTTATACACTGACACTGTATTGAAATCTATACATGTCAGGGTCATGGTCTCATTTTCTTGGGGGTCCTCGACAAGTAGTTTTGTTTTTTGGTTTTTTATTCAGCACTTATACTTACAATTGATATCATGTATTTACAGTAATGCTGTTACAGCAATAAAGGCTTTAAAGTTTATGTAGTGCATTAACTGGCTGAGAGTATAGTTGAGAAAATGTCTCAAGCTAAGCTCTATATTATATTTTGTGTGAAACATTTGCTCACTTTGAGTAAGCTTCACTTTAAACCCTCTGTATGCCATATGTGTATGTGTGTGTATATGTCTGTGTGTATGTATATGTGTGTGTGTATATATATATATATATATATATATATATATATTTATAAAATGGCAAGAAAAATCTAGAAATCTCATTGGCCAAGAGACATCAGCTGGCTGTACATTAAATCTCTATATATGCACAGTCATCCTGGTCCTAAACCACATCACACAATGAGCAAATCAGTCCTCCTACAACCAGAACTATCTTCTGTCAGTCCCCCTGCAACCAGAACTGAGCTTCCGTCACAAACATGGCTGTTACCTTTACACTGTAAAAACCTTCAACTGGACTCTAAAACTAAAACTACCTTAAATAAAAAATAAAACAAATAAATTAAATGTTGTTTACCTGATCATCACACTCCCTTACACACATAAACAAATTAGAAACATTAAGTATTGCTTATTGTTTTCATTACAACTGTTTCTTTACTGACAGTGAAAAATCCCCCTTCTATCTTTACCTGCTTATCAGGAAAATCTCTTCTGCTTGCCCTGACAGTGGGATAATTGAGTCTCTGGCTCTAAAACAGGCCTTTGTTATCTGTGGGTACAGTATGTTAGGAGAGTAACATTCTACCAGTGGAACTGAGCAGAATTTTGAATCCCTGTATTCCATGGTAAACATTCTATGATAAACATTCTGGGCCAGATATTCATAACTTTGCACTGGGCGCAAACCGTTTGCACAGGTTTAGCGCGGGATTAGCACGAGTTTGCTACATTCAAATGGCCAAATAGCACGTGCAAAAAGCATTAGTGCTGGGCAAAATCATAATGTATGCAAGGGGCAAACTGAGGGGCGTGTACATGAATACAGGCGCAATGCTATATTCAGCAACTAGTGCCACGCAAAGTGGTTTTGCATGACTTAGCACGACACTTAGCATGGTGCAAATTACCACCCATGAAATGGTAGTCTTAACCCTGGGCAATCAGCTTTGCGTGATATTTTGGCTGGCTTTGTGCGACCCTAACAAATAAAAATGACACATAGACAAAGCCAGACATAGAGGGCACATGCTGCTCACTGATGGCATCACAATGATGCCATCATCTGCCACCAGTCCCAGCCATGTCAGGCAGTATGTGGTGACCCGGCTGCCAGTGGACACCATGGCAATGTGGCCATACAGCACACACCTGCAGACCACTCTTCTGTGGACACCAACAGATGACAGCACACACATGCAGCACTGTGAGCATGGAGGATGTTGAGGGGAGGGTGTACTGGTGGCCAGGCTGCACCACAGGCCAGATGTGGCCACAAGGCTAGGACACATCATGCAGTGCACATGGGCCAGTATTGGGAATACCCTAACACCAGTGTGCCTGTCTGATCATACGTGCCCCCCAGCCACATACTGCATAGCTCAACAAATACCACAGCACACACAGCCGGCCATGTATATGTCACTGTGAGCATCCCATGCCAGAGGTGCAGCATCTGTGGGTCACACAACAGCATAACAGTAATGTCCACTGTCAGTAAACACCTGCAAGTTGGGCCTGTCACTGTGTACAGTGCAGTGGTCATCACTGCCCTACACACTATAGGCATTGCTGTGTCCCTCACACTAGTGGTCCCCTTGCTACTGTAGTGTCTGCTGTGCACTGTAGCATGACCTACAGTGTGACAGCTGCATGCAGCACCACCAACTGTGCCTATGCTGTGTTGCCCCCTGGGGTACAGTATGCTATGCTGTACTGTATACAAGTAGCCTGCACCTATCATCATGCACTGCCAGACTGACCTACAGGTGGGGCTGCAGGTGGACCTGGCAAGCTCCTGTACTTCCAGACTGACCTACAGGTGGAGCTGTGGGACCCTGTAGTAACGCTGGGCAAACTGCATGTAAATCAGGGCATAATGAGATGCTAATCTGGATGTTTGCCCATAGACTACCTAAGTAGGCTCATTTGCATGTCACTTTTGAATATGGCAAAGTTTAGCACCAGGCAAATGGCTTAGCTCTGTGCTAAACCCACGCTAATAGTTCAGGAAATATTATACAGTTTTGCACACTGTACTGTCACATGTGCTGCTGCCTGCAGCCGTACTGGGTCCATGCATTTGCGGGCATACACATTGTCCACATAGTTCACCTCTACCTACCTTCATGTCACTGTGCACTGTGTTGCTGTTGTGGTTTGCATTTCCTGGTTGCTATATTCAGAGCTGTCTTATTCCAGGGCTATGTTTGCACTGCACTCCCAACCCAGTTTGCCCGGCTTCATATGCATGCTATATTCAGAAGCTGTTTGCCCCGGGCTATTCCTTTTGAATACAGCAGGCTTTTGTGTTGTGCTAAGTTTGCCCACCGGGCAGTGCTGATTTAGCCCTGGGGCAAAGTTTTGAATATCTGGCCCTCTATGTCTTGAATGTAGGGAAAAACAGAATAAAAAAACAGGATGAAGAAAGTAGGCAATATAGTAATACTTTATAAACAAAGAGAAAAGGTGGGAAAATGCAGTTACATAGGCTGAGGCAGATCCAAACTGCTCAACATTGCTGATGTTTATAAAAACACGTACATTTTAATCATATATAGGTGTTTTCAGGTGACATCTACCCCCCCACCATCACCACCAGAAAAAAGGCAATTTGGCAGGTTTCAAGTTTTTTTTCTTACTAACCTTTCACCTCAGTCCTATAGCAGTTTTCCTTTTACGTACAAGACCACAACACATACGTAAAAAACAAAAATAAAGAGAAGGTTACCTTCAATGAAAGTATATAACTACAGTGTAATGAAAATTAAGTTTTAAACACTACTTATGTTTTTACAAATTTACAGATGTTACAGTGCATTTATATGATAATTTACATGTTACAGAGAAAATATTTTTCGACCAGCTCTACTAATAAATACTTTTACTGCAAAGTACTGTACTAGTTAACCTATTGCTGAGATATGCTATTTTATTCATTAATAGGGACTATTTTTTCAGATTTTAGATGTTGTAGAGGTGATGTATTTTACACTCTTTAGAAAATAGCAGATAAGTTTTAGTCCCTATCAGAGTAAATCAAACAAATTATTTTATGATAGAGGCCCATTTTATAAGTGTGATAAGCCACTTCAGAGTGTACATTAAAGGATTTAATGCACTTCCCAGGGGCGTAAGGACACTCGACCAACAGCAGAAAACACACTCCTATTGTATAAATCGGATACAAGATGTGCACTTGTGTGATATGGAAAATATTTTCACTCCTGCACAGTGACCTCTGGATACTCATGAGTGGCGAATATCCAAAGGTCACTCTAAAGGAGTGAAAATATTTTCCATATCACACTCATGCCCATCATGTATCCCCTATCTATATACATGCATGCGTGCATGTATATACATATATGCGTGTGTGTGTTTGTAGGTATGTGTATGTATGCATATGCATATATATATATATATATATATATATGTATACTGTATATATATATATTCTATCAAAAACCTTAATTAATGCATCATTTAGGGATAAAACACAAAAGTCAGGAAATGAGACCTTAGGGCTGCCCATCCCCTAGTGGATGCGCCCATCATCCTAAGATTGACAGCTGACAGGGTGTGTCATTGGTTAGAGGCCTAAATGTCACCCCACTCCATCTGTAATCATATTCACAAGCCACAGTAAAGAAGAATGGGATGACATTTAGGCCTCACAACCCCAGTGACACACCCCGCCATTTGTCAATCTTGGGATGATGGGCGGGTCCACGAGGGGGGGATGGTGCAACCCTAAAGGTTTCATTTCCTGACTTTCTGTGTTTTAACCCTAAATGATGCATTAACTAAGTTTTTTGCGAAGAATTTCCTTACTTTTTGAGAAAGAATAGAAAAGTAGAAAGTTGCACAAGTTAGTGGAAACACAGCCCTTTGGGCCCCGTGCTCCCACCAGCCTACAAATTCCTGCCTAAGATAAGAGTTCAAGTACTGAATATCATATATATTGCTGGCAGCGTATATGGCTGTGAGTGTGGGGCCCACCACCTTGAAAGAAAGCAAAGTGTCAGTCATCAGAGTTGCATAATTCAACACCTGTTTACATGTCAGACACCTAACCACTACAAATTACCTTCATGGCAATAACGCTAGGCACCCTATAAATGTGAGGCCAGTACCACAATGCAAAACGTCATATGCAAAACATAAAGTGTGTCACGCAATACAGGTGCAGCAAATGAATTTTCCAACACATAAACACCATAATTCACATGGACAGCACATCCCCTCAACATGCTCCAAATTTCAATGTAAAAGACCAAACTGTTTCTGAGAAATAAAATGTGAAAGTTTCTGGTTTTCATTCATCACACTGGCAGAATTCTACACCTATTAACATTTTACACACCTAATGACTGAAAAGTACATCTATGGCAGTAAGGCTAGCTACCCTAGTAATTTAAAGCCACTACCACCGTGGAAAATGCTGTCCGCAATATGTAAACTGCCTCACGCAATATTTCAGCAAAAAATGTATTGTCTGACAACTAAGTACTATAATTCACATCTACAGGACATGCCGACAACATCCTCCAAATTTCAAGTTAAAAGACCAAACTGTTTCCGAGATAATTAATTTGAAAAATTGTTAAAATTGTGCTATTTTGTCCCTCCCAATCTGGCCATCTACTCCCTCCCTCGCGATTAAAGATCACGATCAAAGAATCTCATGATCAAAGAATTTGCAGGCTCATGATCAAAGAATTTGCAGGCTCACGATCAAAGAATAAAAATGTTAAAAAATCTTTAGAGAAAAATACATGAAACCACAGCCATGACTCAACAAAACAAAGGCCCCTGAGTAGATCCTACCCTAGTTTGCATTTAGAAGTGACCCCTGTCCTGAGAAAATTTAATTTTACATGTTGCCATCTAGTCGAGCCCTCATGATCAAAGATCGTGGTCAGAGAATCTCGAGATCAAAGAATTTGTAGGCTTGCAATCAAAGAATTTACGGGGTCGCAATCAAACAATAAAAAATTTTAAAAGTCAATTCTTAGGCAGAAATGCATGAAACCACAGCCATGCCTTGATAGAACAAAGCTCCCCAAGCAAAACCCACCTTTATTTGGCTTAATAAGCCAACCCTGATCTGAGAAAATTGTTTCTTTTAAATGGCCATCTAGTTACACCCTCGTGATCAAAATCGCAGTCAAAGAATCTCAGTATCAAAGATTTTGCAGGCGTGCAATCAAAGAATCTTCAGGGTCGCGATCAAACAATAAAAAATTTTAAAAGTCAATTTTTAGGCAGAAATACATGAAACCACAACCATGCCTGATAAAACGAAGCCTCCTGAGGAAAACCCACCCTCATTTGGCTTAATAAGCCACCCCTGAGCTGAAAAATTTATTTTTTTCAAGTGGCCATCTAGTCATGCCCTCGTGATCAAAGATCGCGGTCAAAGAATCTCGCGATCAAAGAATTTGCAGGCTCACGATTCAAGATCATTAGCGAGCCACGATCAAAGAATAAAAAAGTTAAAAACTCTATTTTTTGACCATTTTGAAAGAAACCACAGGCAAGGTTCAATAGAGGCAAGACCCCTGAGCAAAACCCACCATAGTTTCACCTCAGAAGTCCCTCCTGGGCAGAGATATTTGAATTTTTCCGACTGAAAACTAAAAACAAGATGGCGACCATCGCAATAATAGAATTCCCCATGATCTATGATTCTTTAATTGTGAGCCAGCAAACTCTTTGACCATGAGGTGGGACTAGATGGCCAAAACCCCACTCTTCTTTCACACAATAACCATATAAAGTTCCCCATTGACTTTTAATGGGAAATTAAAACTTTATTATACAATGGCAAGAAAATTTCCTGGACTCTGATTGGTCAGTGTGTCCCTGGCACAATGCAAAACACTATATGTAAAGTGTAAAGTGCGTCACACAATATCTCTGCAGCAACTTCATTTTCCAACACCTAAATACCATAATTCACATGTATAGGACATCCCCTCAACACCCTGCAAATTTCAATTTAAAAGACCAAACCGTGTCCGAGACATAAGATTTTAAAGTTTGAGATTTTCATTGGTCAGAGTAGCAGAATTCCGCACCTGTTTACATTTTACATACCTAATGACTGAAAAGTACGTCCATGGCAATAAGGCTAGCTACCCTATAAATTTCAAGCCACTAACACAATGCAAAACGCTATCCGCAAAACGTAAACTGCGCCATGCCATATCTCTACAATAAATGTATTTTCTGACACCTTAGCACCATAATTTACATCTACAGGACATCCCGTCAACACCCTCCAAATTTCAAGTTAAAAGACCAAACCGTTTCTGAGATATTTAATTTTAAATGTTGTTAAAATTGGGCTATCTGGTCCCTCCAAATCTGGCAGTCTAGTCCCTTCCTTGGGATCAAAGAATCTTTGATTGTGAGCCTGCAAATTCTTTGATCGTGAGGAGGAAACAGATGGCCAAAACCCCATTCTTTGTTCACAAAATAACCATATAAATTTTCCCATTGACTCATAATGGTAACTTTAAAGTGCTATAACTTTTAAAATGCTTCAATATTTTTTCACCAAACGAAAAGCGGCATGTTTAGACAGTGAAACGCTTTCGAACGAGCCATGTCGCAGAGCAGCACACCACACAATGGCCACACAGCACCATGGACAATATCCCAAAAACTGCCTCCAAAACTGGATAATTTTGCATTTTTCAGCGTTTTCGTGTGCAAAGACCGTAAGTCTGACCGAAATGAAATTTGGCAGATCAAGAGATCTACCATGCCCCACCACACAAACCAAATTTCAGTCAAATCCGTTGAAAGGGTACAAAGTTATTAATGCGCAAAATTTTGACTTTAACATAGAAGTGACATCTCAACCCTAAATATAATGGCTCGACCACGCAACTATAATATATATATGTGTGTGTGTGTGTGTGTGTGTGTGTGTGTGTATGTATGTATGTGTGTGTGTGTATATATATCTATATGTATACATATACAGTATATTATATATAGATAGATGTATATGTATGTGTACATGTGTGTATATATGTGTATACGTATACTGTATATATGTGTGTTGTACATATATATATATATATTACACACACACACACACATATATATAGATATATGTGTATATATATATATATATATATATATGTATAATTTTATTTTAATTTCAACTTGCAGTTAGGCCTCATTTCAGTATTTTGTCTTTCATTGACTGTGCTCTTTAAAACACAAGGACACTTGCAATAAAAGTTATAAGCTCATCTTACATGTATTAGGGAGAACAGCATCCCAAGGTTTTTCTATCAGTAGAATGCTTTTTTGAAACTTATTGAGACAGTTTAAAATTTATGTGAGAAGAGCTCTGTACTTGTTGATAATTCTTGATAAACTTTGACCTTCAGGGGCTTCTTGGCTAAAAGCATACTGGTATTAATTAGCATCTCTGAATTAATCTTCTGTTATGTTCCAAACGTACTGTAAATCATTGCTACACACACACACACACACACACACACACACACACACACCTGGGAGAGATGACCAAGCATGTAATTTGAGACTGCTCTCAGTTAGGTGCTGTTATCTGTCTTGCAGTAGTTCTACAAATGCTGCTTACCAAGTTGGATTGAAAATAAAAAGTGTTTCTAGTAGTCACTGAAGAACTACAAGGCTGCCAAAAGAACTAGAATTAATCTATTTGACTGAGCTCTGCACAGATGTTTAGTCTGCAGCACTGAAAGGGTTAAATTGAAGGACTGCAAAGTAGTGGAAAGATCATTTGAAAACTCCAAAGGAAGTGTTCTTCGGTCTGAATCCTGTAGCTCATTTTTAGAGCTGACGCAGTAGGGCTGCAGGCTCCACCTACCTGCAGCCTTAAAAATTGCACAAGTAAAGGCACTAGTTCCCGCAGTGTCCTGAACTTAGTTCTGTAACTCCACGCTTAATGCTGTATCCCACATTTTGAAAACCAGTATCCTGCATGTCCCTTAACTCTGAACATCAAGTGTCCCACATTACAGTGACAAAAGGTTAAGAGGTATGCTCCCCAATCCTCTCAGGAAACTCTCCCATTCCCATTCCCTCAAGCCTCTCAGAGAGTGATAAAGTCTTCCCCCACCCTTGTAGCATCTCTGCCCCACCCTCCTCCCCACTGCAGACCTAAAGAATTATAGTAACTTCAAATTCCCTCTTGCCTCACCAACTTTATTAGCCACTGTCCCACCATCCTTCCCCAAATAAAAAAACAGAAAATACCCACTCCCCTAACCCTCTTAGGACCTTTTCCCACCCTCCCCCCAGGGGTGCACTAGAACTGGACCCTGCGGAGACTGGTGCATCCCACCTCACATCATTCAGTCGGACACCTTCAGAATGAGTGAGAGCACTCTTATGTTGATATACATCCATTCAAACTGTGGCCAGGTGAAGTGATGTGAGGTGTGCTGTGCCAGATGCAACAGGGTTCTGGTGCTAGTGTACTTCTTGGGGGAAGGCAGGTTGGAAGGGGGTCCTGAGAGTGTTGGGGGAAGAGGTACTTTTTATTTTTATTTTGGAGGAAGAGGGGCTGCTAAAAGGGGCAGAGGGAAGGGGTATTTGAATATTGCTCTTTGTGTCAAGCAGGGTGAGGAGAAGGATTTAATAACTATATTCTTGTATGGCTTGAGGGGAGAATGGTAGGACAGGGCTTTGAGAGGGTTATGGGAAGAGGCACCTTCATTTTTTTATGACAGTGCAGGTTTGTTTCCCAGTTCATTAAGGGTTTGGCTCAGTTCTTTGTTTGAACAAAAATAAACCTTCAAACCAAAATTTGACCTTGTGGTTCAGTTCAAAATGATGAACCCCCTGGTTCAGGGGGGTTAATTTTTCTAAACAAACCATTATTTCAACCATTAGACAGGTTAGTCTCGGTAGCTAGATATTAATCAATCAATTTTAATTTATACTGCAGAGTATGTGAGCAAAAATGCCTGTTTTCGAAAATGTCCAGTTAAGCAGAATTAAAAAAGACAACCAATCTACATTCAAAGGTAAATACAGTTAAAACAGGGTCAGACACAATGGATTGTACATAACAGAGAGGTGGGGAAATAAAATGCAGCATAAACAGGGATTATTTACAGCATGGAGAGAACAATTATGCAGAAAATATCTTTAAACAAAACATTCAGTTATAAACTATGACATAAATATGCGCAAAGGCCTACCAAATTTCTAATGGATAACACTAGTTAATTAAAACACAGTGGCAAACATGTAGACAGTGCTTCAAAATTGATGGATATAATCAAGGTATGGCAAAGGGAAGACTGAGTAGACTAGATGGCCTTCATCTGACAACAATTCACTGTTTCTACATTTCGATGTTTCTCCCATCCTTTGTAAGGAATATTTAAATTTGGTTAAAAATAAGTTTAAAGAGCTAGTGGATCGGAATTGTTATTTAAGGTGCAAAAATTATGTGAACAAACATGAACTAACCTGTGATATAATTCATGTTGTGTTTGACTATCTGAACTGTGTTTTTTAATATTTTTAGTGTTTCACAGATCCTTGGTATGTCAAGCTGTGGAGAGTGCCATCAAACACCTCAGGAGCTGAAAGTGACATCTTGGAGGGGAAGGCTCTCAAGTCCGTGTTTGCTTAGTTACCTTAATGGTTTCTCCTGTGTGAAGCTGGTCCGACTGTTTCTAAATGTTAGGCATGTGTTTTATCTGCTGAACTTTTCTGCCTTGCAAGTTGTGTGACAGGCATTCGTCCCCTGTATTTTTTCTCTGGATTTTATTTGGGCATGGTGGGAGGAGGGGGCTATCAGTCAGTAAGATGCCAGCGTGCTGTGTGGCAGTGTAGAGTAATCTCATCTGCTGTTAGTGGTGTCAGATGGGAGATTGTGCAACTAATCTCAGTCAGCTTGACTTCCAGTTGTTCTTCCATTTGTGATTGCACTGCATACAGAAACTGGGGTTGGATCTGTGGAGTTCAGTGTGTGTGTGTGTGTGTGGGTGTGTGGGTGTGTATGTGTGTGTGTGTCTTTGGGGGAACGGCAGAGCAAGGGGGATGGCATATGCACTTCACATTGGCTGTGTGATTACACAAAGTGAACGAGAAGTTTTGTCTTTGGAGCCATGCAGGCTCTTTGTTCTGTGGCCAGGGCTATGGCTTTGTCTGGGCAGGGGATATACTGGTATCTGGGTGTCAAAGAGGTTGGATCTGTACAGAGAAAATCCACTTTTTCATGTGTTATTATTTTTTTTTTTTTCGCGGGGTGGAGGAGATACCCGGTTTGCTGTGCTGTGTCAGAGCCACTGCACAGAGCATCATTTCGGCATATTGATAACCATGTTTTAAAAAGGGGTGGAGTTGGCCCAATGGTGCTGAGGGTTGAGGCACTGGATGCCACACCTAGTGTCATGTTGGTGACCCGGGTTTGGAAGCGATCCGGAGGCACTGGGGGTCAACCGGGGGGAGAAGGTTTGAGCATCTGATGACAGCTCACCTTCTCTGGGTTGGGAGGGTAGAGGGCTCCAGCAACAGTATACCTCCTGGGGGTGGCTGGGGGTATTGTGCCAACAGGCCTCAGCATAAATGGGTGGTGGGATGCGGCAGATGTCGGTGTGGCATGTACAGGACTATGTGCACCCCCTGGACATCACTGCACATCCGTGCCCACCATCGGGGGGACCAAGCACCAGAACAAGGAAAAGTCCCGATGTCTAGGAGGATGATGTCACACCGAAGCCCCACACCCACCACCAGATGCTGCCCTCCTGGGTCCTGATCAGCTCTGATCTTCTCCTCCACCTGCAGACCATTGGATTTCAGGTCAGAAAGTGCCGAGGAGCAGAAGGCGGCCCTATCTTGGGGGGGCACAAGCCAGGGGGTGTTCTGTATGTGTGTGTTGCAGGTGGGTTGGAGGCTGGGGTCCCCAGGTAGGAAGGTCAAGGCAGGGTGGGAATAAGCTAAGGGTGTCGACTGAGGGAGATCCTAGATGTTGGTGACCAGAGGGAAAAAGAATAAAAAAGAAAGGTGGGTTGTTTTTATTATGGGGGAGAGGTCTGATAATGGGAACAAAAAAAGCAAGGGGTCTGGTGCAGTGCAGCTACATGGAGCAGGGGTGTGTATCACCATACAAAGCAGGAAAACAACAAATCTTGCTAGTAAGTATAAGCTGCAGCCTCTAATACACTGCCAGTAATGCTAACTGGAACCGTGCTAAAAATGAAACAATGACCAGAACCTAACAGTTCATCCACAGGGGACACTACAGGCACTGTATTAGAGTCTCCAGCTTATACTTAGCTGCACTGTTTGTTGTTTTCCTGCACCTGAGTTGCTTTTTATTTTTTTGGCCATATCCCCAGTGTACGGCTTGATGTCTTGGAACATGGGTAGGAAGTCTATTTATAAGCGTGTGTGTATGTTGGGGGGGGGGGGGTCATCCAAACTGTTACGAGGAAGATGATCATTTTATTCACAGTTCATCGGTGGGGATAGCTGATCAGAGAAATGTTTTGGAGAGTCTTTCATTCTGCTCAGTGTGCTCGGTTCTTTCTGGCTGTCAGCCTTTCTCGGTTTGCTGTGCTTGCATGGAATCTTCAAACAAAACACACTGGATGTAGCACACAAAGTACTACATTAAAAAGGTACAAAAAATATATCTGTAACAAAAAAAGAATTGTTATGTTTCAGTTGTTTCACATCCATGGCAGTGTACAGGCATTCAGTATACCGGGCAGCTTCCCCCCACAGTGTCATTTCCTGCTCGGCTGTCTGGTGCTCGTGACCAACTGTCCTTGCCAGAGTCATGACAGACATGTCTAAAAATCAGGGTTTGACTCATGTGGTACAACTATACTATCAACAAACACAAAGTAAGTGTAAGCCCTCCCCCCACGTCTATGGGTATGATGGTAAAATGTCCAAGGGAAGGGGCACTATACAGCAATAAGAGTCAACATACCTGGTCGGCCTGGCTTACCAGACCTGATGAAGCTGGGGTGCCCTTGGACCTCTGGGTGCAGAGCTGGAGGACAGGAGCGATGGAGATGATGGTCTTCACCTGCCTGGCCTTGCCACCTTACCTCATCAGCCTTTGTGGGTGGTCTTCAGCAGGCAGGCCTCTCAACGTCTTCTAACTGGTTCCCTGGTACTCTACTGTACACCATGGACCACACAAGCTGGGGGATGACTGTGGAAGCAAGCTTCTCGTTAGCAGACAACAATTCCTCCAAAACAAACGAGAAAAACACTGGAACTGCAGAAACGAGGGGATCCCATTTAATGAACAGTTACTGAACAAGAACAGTTACTCCATGGGGCACCAAAACACAGATAAAATTACTCTGTACCGTAAGAATCTAGATTTAGTATTTGCCGTGTTGGTCCTTGCAAGAACAGATCCAGAAGCAAATGATTTTATACCTTTTAATGGACCAACATAGATGTAACAACAAGAACAAAGTTGTTAATGTGTCAACTTCAACGGTAAATATTATGTTCAAACTATGGGAACAGCAATGGGCACCAAAATGGCTCCACAGTATGCTAACCTCTTTATGGCAGACTTGGAGGAGGATTTTTTAAGGCACTGTTGCCATAAACCACTAGCTTATTTCTGTTACATTGATGATTTGTTTATTATCTAGATGGAGGGCACAGATGCAGTTAAAGATTTTCATCACAAACTAAATAATCTCCACCCTACCAAAAAGCTTACCCTGGAGTATTCTACCACCAATGTTAATTTTCCGGACACAACAGTCACCATTAAAGATGGAACCTTACATACGTGTATTTACAAGAAGCCAGCAGACAGAGATATCTGCACAAGAAAAGTGATCACCCAAACCATACAAAAAAATCTGTCACGTACAGTCAAGCACTCTGATGTCACCGTATTTGTTCAAATGAGGATGACAGAGATACACATTTGGCTATGTTGAAAAACACCTTTATTGAGCAGGGACACTCTTCTAGAGAAATTGACAGGATAACAGAATGTGCAACGCAAGTACCAAGACAACAACTACTTCAATATACAGAAAAGACAGCTACAGACAGAATACCCTTAGTAGTTACATATCATCCAGACCTTGAACTTCTGAGTAAGATTATTAAAGACCTCCACCCAATATTTAGTGAGGATGAAACCCTTAATTGTATTTTTAAGGAACTCCCACTACTATCTTTTAAACAACCACCAAATTTAGCCAGCCTAATTATTAGGAGCAAGCTTTCACCAGAACAGAATACCATGTCACACAATGGCACACAACCCTGCAATCAATGCACCTGTAAGACTTGTGAGCTCATTTCCACCTTGGACCATGTGGTTACATCACAAAACAGACAATTCAATGTGCATGGGAGTTATACATGCACATCACAACATGTTGTTTATTTCATTCAGTGCAAGAGATGTCCACAAACAGGTTATGTTAGAGAGACACACCAACAGCTCCGCACTAGGATGAACTCGCACAGACATACTATTAAAACAAAGCAAACTGAAAAACCAGTGGGGCACCACTTCTCCCAGCATGACCACTCAATTTTGGGTATGTCAGTAATGGTCTTAAAAGGAAATCTCAAAAACACATAACAGAGATAAGCTTTTGAGATGAAATTTATTTTACATCTCAATATGGTAGCAGATGGGATGAACGTTAATCTGGGTTTCATGGGACATTACAGAAACTGACATCCACAGACCTCTTCTTCTTCAGACTGGCATATTATAGGACTTCAGCATGTGTGGGATGTGGGTGCGTGTGTGTGTATGTATGTGTGTGTGTAACCCCCCTACAAATGGGGGTTCCTGAGGGCTCTTCAGGAGCTCATCTGGATGCTCCATGCCTGACTGGTGTTCGACATAAGGCAGCTAAATGTGGGTGTTGGGAGTGCTTTTCAAGCCTCTTACTGCCTCTTCCAGAGCTGCCTGCTCGCAGGTTTTGGTGGTGCAAATGGGGGGACTGGGGTTTCCTTGCTCGAGTCCCGCCCTGGACTACTGTCTGATCGCTCTGTTTCTGTGGTCGCTAGGAGCACTAGGGAGTCCATCTGAAAGATATAGTGGTTCCCTTAAGAACATGTATAGTATTAGTAAAGTTGCAGTTTGTCTAACTCCTTTTTATTGCAGCTGGGACTTTGTGTTGTGCCCCTCCATATTGGACCCGGACTGTGCTGAAGGGGTCCAATAGTAGCTAAGGGGGCATCAAAATTGCCATGGAGGTGACCAACCAGGAGTCAGGACTCTAGCTGAAGCCGGCTGACCAATGGGGACACAGCTTGTAATTCTTGGAAGTGGCATTCTGGGCCATGGTGCCTTTTCACACCACTGAGGGTGAGATTAAGTGACTGGCATTTGTAGCCAGCCAATGGAATCGGGTGGCGCCCGAGCTGAGAGGATTGCCCCATGCTGTCAAGGGGCAGATGCATTGTGACTGTGAGTGAGGAAGGAGCTCTGAGCTCCTGAGCTGTTGAGTGTTCACGCAGGAAGCGCGTGAAGGGCCTGAGGCAGCCGTTTGCATTGCCAGCGTCCCACGGACTAAATCTGTAAGGGCAGCGGTCAGAGGAGGCTGTGTGCAAGCACAGCTACCTACTAGGCTCAACCTGAAGAGGACTGGAGAATCTGCTGAATCACGCTCGGTCTGTCAGGAAAGTTGAAGCTGCAGTGAGATTCCCGATAGCTGTGAGTTTGTTTGGGTCCAAGGAGCAGCTGCCTGGTATGGTACCCCTCTGTTGTTTCCCATATAAATGTGTGAGGAGGCCTTTGAAGCTCAGGCCTAGCCCCTCATGAGTGGCGTAAAGAGTGGTCTCTCTGGAGTTAGAGATTGCATCAGGGTAGCTCCCTGTTAAAGGTCGCTAGCAAAGGCAAAGAAACTATCTTGTTGTGTTGCTGACTGCACTAATTGAGCTTTTCAGGCTCCATTTAAAGTTCTCAGGAATTAAATGCTCATTTGTACCAGGGCCCCAACCAGCTGCATCGAGGAACTGGCCATTAGGGCTTGAGTACCCATAGACAGTACTTTATAGGTTAGGCCTGTGCACAGAGCCATAGGTAGATTCTCATACATTACAAGTGGTAAGCTAATCAACCTGATTCCCCCTGGTCCTTGTTATCTCCCCTTAAATAAATCAGATTGCTTGTTTTGCAAATGTACACTGGCTAGCTTGTGTATTCATGGGGAAATACTGCACAGTGAATGTGGTGTAACTGTACCTCACTTTCCAGGGGGTCCTCGGAGTGAGCGGATGGGGTTCGGGAGGTGCAAGTGTATATGTTAAGGACACTGAAATTGAACTGTATGGGCCACTAGTGGAAAAGGCTGCAGCAACTCAGAGGGCTGTGACCGAGTCAATCTCGACTGTTCTAACCCCGACCTCTTGGTGGAGGCACCTGCCAACGGATCTGGCTCCTCACCCTGCTGCAGGTAGGGCAGGCAGGGAGTAGCCTCTAGGGTAGCTTCCGGGGTTAAGCAATTGGAGGCACCGCTGGGATTGAAAATCCCTAATGGCTGGAGTGGGTATGCATAACATGGAAAAGTTAACGGGAAATTGGAAGGGATACTATGGCAAAAAATTGCTTAGACCCTATTAAGACAATGGTACACAAATTGATG